>CM060896.1:25399044-26839044 GCA_030762935.1 Hymenopus coronatus | reverse complement strand
CGGCTCTTCTTTCCAGAATACTAAGTCGTTACCCAACGTCTTTCATGTGTTGGTCATGATCTTTCGCCGTTTCATCAAGTCTTCCATCTTTTCCACAAGATCTACTACTTTTTCCCCCTAGTTCTTCCACGACAGTTGTTTGTTGATTTTGTTCGATATCTCCGTTTTCAGGTTTTCCATGCCGGATTCCATTTTCTCTCCTATCTTCTCTCGCACGATTCACAGTCGTTATCTCTGTTCTCATCTTCTCCATTACGAATTTCATCCTCATGTTAATCTTTTCCATTCCTGATTTCATTTCCGAGTCCAGCTTTTCCATTGTTTCGTTCCGGATTTCATTTTGTCCATTTCAAGTCGCATTTTTCGTCTAACTTGTTAATTCCGATAATTACGACAGGACGTAAACATGAAAAGGCCTCCATCGACAGCTGTTAAGCACTTAATAGAATAATGAGGCGAAAAGTGGTGGTAAGTCTTCAAGAAAGAGATTGTTGAGAACTTCAACTCGAAATCCCCAAAGGCGAATCTCGATGAACGGTACGGACGACATAATATTTTGCGGTGCACAAGCTACTATGCAGCCGCAACCCGTCGAACATCCTCATTGGTCCGTCAATCCTAAAAGATGACAAGGAAATGATGGGAACAGGAAGTGATGAATAAAAAAATTCGGGGGATGTAATCAACCTTCCGAGCTTTCACCTATCGACCCGAAGAAAACCCGAAAAACTACTAGGTGAGGAAGTCCATGGGAGTCGAACTCAGATATCTTGAATAGATTCGCGCCATCTCGCTTGGTATTTATGACGTAAGCACCGACCGAGATAATTTTGCGATATCGTATCAAATTTGTATTTGGGATTCCCGGGTTGGATTCCCGTTGTCCAGCCACTCTAATCTTGGGTTTTTTTTTTTTTTTTTTTTTTTTTACTTTCTCTACAATACTATGTACATAGTGTATAGAGAAGCTATTGCATTCCACACAAAAATTCCATACCGAGATTTCACCGGAAATATGTGTTTTAAGGTCCCCTATAATTAAAAAAAAGGCATTTTTGGAAAAATGTCCGTGTGTGTGTGTGTGTGTGTGTGCGTCCGTGTGTCTGTGAACACGATAACTCAAAAACGAAAAGTCGGTAAAATACCAAACTTTAGTATCTTCCAGGGATGCGACTCGAAGCTTCTGAGAAAATCCCGGGGCTCAAACTACCCTTTAAATGGAAAAAAATTCGAAAATATTGATTTTCTCAAAAATGGATCTAACCATTTACATGACAAATAAAATGTATAGCCTAAATTTTCTGGGAATAGTCTTTAAAGACCTCTTTATTCTGGATGAATTTTGCTGAATTATGCATAATTGGTAAACTGTCACATATACACAACTTACTACATAAATAATGTAGATTTCGTTAAACCATACAATTTATGTATACACGTTTTTTTTCGTGGAATTTACCATTTATGAGATATTTTAAGTTATTTGTTTCAGATTTAAAATACTTAAACTTTTTCCCCACTTTTCTACTGGTCATTCATAGAAACGGATTTCAACCACATGGCAACCAGCTTTTAAAACATTTGACTATCGTTTTAGTCTATGATACTAGACACTATGTGTGTTTAACGAGCTCTATATATTTTTTTTTTTTTTTTTTTTGTGATAGTTTAACGTCCTTTAACCTGGTTGGTCATATCGGACGATGAATGAAATTGGTGAAATGATGCTCAAATGATCTCGGGGTCCACGGAGCTTAAAGTTACTCAACATTCGTCTTCTCAGGATAAGGGAAAACCCCGAAAAAAAAAAAAGCTTATCCGGGCAACTCACCCTGAGTGAGATTGAAACTCACGACCTTTTGAATATGAGGCAGACGCGCTACCACCACACTACCCAGGCGGGCACTACATTTTTTGTGAAGTAAGTTTTTGTCGACAGTTTACCAGTTATGCAAAATTCTGAACCAGAATTGCAATTGATATAACTAAAGCAATTACACCTCCTAACTTATTAGGAATTGATCGTAGAATGACGTAAGCAAATAAGAAGTATCATTCTGGTTGAACAATTCATCCAGAATAAAGAGTCATTCTGAGGCTAGTTCCAGAAAATTCAAGATGTGCATTTTAATTGTCACGTAAAAATTTTAAATATAGAGATTTTAAACAAAATCGTTAGAAACCTTTTCAGACACTTTGCGATGTAGTTGGGGGTGAAGATTATATATAGTAAATAATTTATTGCATTGAAAAATACATCATAGTAAATGCAAAAAGTTATTATTATACAAATGATTTCAGAGAAGGGTTCCTCGTGTTGCTCATGTTATTTTTTTTTTTTTTTTTTTTTTTTTTTTGTGCTTAGTACACAGTACGTAGCTAGAGAAGGTAATTGCACCACTCAAAAATTCGATACCGAGATTTCACTGTAAATACGTATATTAGAATCCCCTGCATCCAAAAAAAAAACGTTTTTTAATAAGAGGTGCCCCGTGTACGAGCATCTTGAACACGATAACTCAAAAACGAAAAATCGTTATAAACCAAACTTGATATTTAAGTTCAGCAACTTCTAAGGATGCGAACCAAAGATTTTCAAGAAAATTTTCCCTCCTCAAACTAGTGTTTACATGGAAAAAATTTAGAAAGTTTTGATTTTCTCTAAAAGGCTGTATCAGTTTTTATTAAAATACCGTATATTAAATATATTTATATAATAAATATAATGTATATGTTGAATTTTCTGGGAAGAGCTTCTGAGGACCTCTTCATTCTGGATAATTTTTGCATAACTGGTAAATCGTAAAAAATAGATTAAAATAAATATATAGAGCTCGTTTAAACACACATATCATACACAATGTTTTGGTTTTTATTGGTTTCAATTTTAAAATAACTTTTCTTATATGGGAATTGTCTAGTTCTGACCCTGTAAAGAGAACGACAATCACATAGCAACCAGCTGTTAAAAGATTTAATTATCACTTTATCCTAGTGTGCTGTGACAATACCGTCCGTGTAAATTGCTCTGGTTTGTGGTGGTTGAGATAGAATGTGAGACATCGCAGTTGGATGCATAAACATTAGAAACAACGACGCGACGGTAATCAGAACCTTCGGGAACGCTACTCTCGATTCTTCTCGTTTCCGGAAGCTTTTAGAAAGTTCTGTGACGTCATTTTCTAACTATAAAAGGAGGAAGAATTACAGTGCAGTGTTGTGTTGTGAATGGTACTGAGTCGTGAATGACTGGAGTGTTAGGACGCAGTGGTGTGCGATCCATAGATGGCCTGCTGCTATAAATTGTCTACGCGTCGAAACATTGGGTGAATTTAGTGAATCCAAAACTATATTTGTAACGATTTTTGAGTCAATAAAGACATTTGTTACAGTCCAGTACTTTATTTCTGTTCTACTTACAAGACAAGTAGTAAGACAATTTCTGCTAATGTTTATCTTGATTAGCATGAAGTAGATAGTTTTATTTATTTATATATTTATTTTTATTCATTTTGCCCTTTTTAAATGAAAACTTATTCAGATGTTAAAAAACCTAAAGGGGTGTAGCCTCAAGCTCTGGCCACCAGGCCAATTATTTTGATGTTGCTGAGACCACATTTTGAAATATGGGAACAGTGAAAGAAATGAAACGAAGATGTGGATGCAACTATAGTGGTTTTCACGTCATGAAGGCACAATGTCTCTTATGCAGAATCTGCGCAGTGTTGCCACGTATGTTCCGCCGCCACGATTACTTGCTTTCGTTCACAACCGGTTTTTATTATTATTAATATTATTTTATTATTATTATTATTATTATTATTATTATTATTATTATTACAATTATTATAATTATTCTTATCTTATTACTTATTATTATTTATTATAATTATTTTTTCTTATTATTATTTCTTATTTTTCTTCTTCTTCTTATTATTATTTCTTCCTCTTATTTATTCTTATTATTTTATCTATTATTATTATTTATTATTATTTAATTTGTTATTATTAACTATCATTATTATTTATTATTATCATCATTATTAATCAATTGTATCATTATTTTATCGTAATTAATTATTGATATTAATTTTATTATTATTATTATTATTATTATTATTATTATTACTGTTTGATTAGGTTAATAACTATTTTATATTTTTCAGTTAATTCCTAGTGAAATACATTTATGCCTCAATTTATTGCATTCTCTTGATAACTGTCGGCACTTTACATTTAACCTAAATATAATACCCTTAATAATTAATTTTACCTTAACCAGACATGGGTTCAACACCCAAAGAGGAGTCCTGATCAGTGTTGCCAGAAGCATTTCTCCAAATTTCCCCGAATCATTAAAAAAATCGCAAAGTCTCAGTTTAAATCGTCCAATATTTTTGTATAAATATGCAATTTATTTTACTATTTTATATACACAAACACACACACCCACACTCTTGGAATATTTTCAAAAGAGTCTTCTTTCGGGTATCTAAGTATAGCACAATCATAATAAATGGCATAATTTTGGAATACTAACTAGTGTGAGCTGCGCTGATACAGATTCGGGACATAGTATGAAAATACGAGGCGTTTGCGTCGATAATTATATTTAAACATTACCTGAAGTATTTCTTGTATTAATTACTTCCCTCAGTTGAGGGTTGCCTTATAGACATATAGACTTACAACCATACAATCTTATTAACAGAACGATAAATGTTGATTACCCGATGTGTTGCTATGTAGTAGTGGTGGTGGTGGTGGTGGCGGTGGTGGTGGTGGTGGTGTTGTTGTTTTTTTTGTTTTTGTTTATCGATAGGGGAAACTCTTCAAAAAGACATCACTCTTTGTGACGAGTTGGGTTATACCAACTAAAAACCCCTATCTGTTCTGCACGCATTACGGAAAGCTCCTTTCAGCATTACATCGTATATGTGGCATCAGTATTTAACCCCTTGTGTCACACTTTTCCTTATCTTTGAGAATGTTTGTTATCATTTCCAAAATCATGTTCCATTTTTATCACGTTCTAGCATTTCTCGCATAATATTTCTCGTAGTGAGATTTTGTACAGTTTGTTGAGCATATTTTTGTCTGTGTTGGTTCCAGTTTTTGCATATTAGAATCGTGTTGTCTGGTGTATCTTTTTTCCACAGTGCACACAATCTTCGCTGTCTACCAAGTTCATTTTGAACAAGTATGTTCTAAATCTTCCATGTCCTGTCAAAAACTGGGTAAGATAATATTCAACTTGACTATGGGTCCTCTTCAGCCAAGATTCAATGTCCCGTATCAATAGTTTAGTCCATTGTGCTGTCTCCGTTTCCAGAGCCCATTCAGCTTGCCACATCCGTATCGTGTATTCCCTTATGTTAACACTAAAAATAATAAAATGTGGCTAAAGCAGAGTCAGCCACTGCGGAACGTAAAAATAAAAATCTGATGTGTTCCATTCACATGACCTTCTCTATGTCTCTGCAACAAATTATTGTTAAAAAGCTTATGCTTCTATTTACTTCATACTATTCGAGAAAAAATCAGCAGAAATAGTCCTATTACTTGCTTCCTTGTAAGCAGAGGCGAAATAAGGGCGTATTATTGGTTGAAGTGATAGTCAAAAGTTGGTTGCTATGTGACTGAACTTCCTTTGTTTGTATGGACTGGAATTGCTAAATTCCTGTATAAGAAAAGTATGTTTTTTAAAGCTGAAATCAAAATACAAAGAGTCAAAAGCGATCAACTCCACGAAAAAATTGTATATGATAAATTGTGCGTTTTAAGGTGCTCTACATTTTTTGTGTTGTAAGTTTTCCTACGTCTCTTTACGGTTTAGCAGTTATGCAAAAATCCATAAAATTCATCCAGAATAAAGAAATTTTCAGAAGCTATTCCCTGAAAATTCAAGATATACATTTTATTTGCCGTGTAAATATCTTTAATATACGAAATTTTAATCAAAATTGTTTGAGCCATTTTTGAGAAAATCAAAATTTTCGAAAAAAGTTCCATGTAAAGGGTAGTTGGGGGTGGGGGGATTTTTCTCAAAATCTTCGTGTCGCATCCCTGGAAGATACTAAACTTAAAAACCAAGTTTGTTATTTTACCGACTTTTCGTTTTTGAGTTATCATGTTCACAGACACACGGACGCACGGACTCACGGGACACACGGACACACACACACACACACACACGAACCTTTTTCCGAAAATGCTTTTTTTAGATAAATGGGACCCTAAAGCATATATTTCCGGTGAAATCTCGGTAACGAATTTTTGGATGGAGTGTAATACCTTCTCTATACACTATGTACATAGTGCGTATAGAGAAAGTAAAAAGCAATAAAAGGGTTCCTGTCGAGCCGCCAAAAGAACCAATACCACTAAGCAGCCAGACAAATACAGGACACAAAGTGTAAAACGTTAAAATCTCACACGGTGGCTCATACCGATTAGATACATAAAATCTAAAACGCGATCCACAGCAATGAGTTCGTCCGCCAGTACCTGTGAAATATAAGCTGGTAATCCGACGGACAAACGTAAGAGAGCTAAAAACTGACACTCAATTAAAACATGCCTCACCGCACAGTGCGGTGCAGGGTCCGAAGACAATAAATGACTGTGACTAAAACGACAGTGCCCGATACGTAGTTAGTTAAAATGACCTTTTCGCTATGGGGACATACTTTTTATTCGTATGGTTTTACTTCACGCACTAATGCTTTTGATCATCATTAAATTTAATTGTTAAAATATCGAGAAAACCAAACCAACAGTTCTAATATATAAGAAGTATAATGAAACATTAGCTACCAGCACTGAAATTTCTTTTGTTTTCATTGAAACCACATTGCAAGTCTGAATGCCAACTTATGATCTATCCATAGCAACAATATTAATAAGTACAGCAAATTAACTATATCGCGCAAAAGAAGGCTTAAAATAAGTTTTACTCACATCAGAGAGGATTTAGTATTTGTCTTTCGTCAATTTAGATTTAGAGCTCTCTTCCCTACCAAACGGCGCATAAAGTTAAAAACAGACATTAATAAAAGTTATATTTTGCAGAAATATTTAAGTAGCCCAAAAATTCGCAAATCGCCTTCATCAAAATTTGGTCGTAAAAAGCGGTTTTTAGTAGTCCAATCGGCGACTTTTCGCTAATCTGGCAACACTGGTCCTGGTTGGCCTGTTCTCTGCCCTCACAAGAACTGGAGTCATTGCTGGAGGAACTACTGGTTAATCTAATGATTAGAGACTCGATATCATCCTGCAGCTGATCTGCTTTCCACAAATCGTTTTCTACCCCTTCAACGTGTTTGCAGTAATTTAACCATTGATCTTGGGTGATTGATTCAAAACCATTTGTCTATTAAACGCTCCATTTCCTCTTGCTTAAATGTGTTACGTCACCCAACATGTCCCTTTATCTGACTCAATACCATTTTGTAAAACTCGCACACGCCTCAGATACCCAAAACCTACTGAAAACCTCCGCTGAAGTACGCCCCTTGATTTTTATCATTTCAAAGACACAAGGACCATGTTTGTTGGCGGTGCGAGCCCTGTGCGCTTTGTGTTAAACTGTTGATTCATGGATGCCTTGGTTCTGGAAATGTTCTGTGTACATAAAAATAATTTCACTATTTCCTTGACAACTTTGTCGCTGGAAGTTCTTGCGCGGACTTGTAGAACAAGAATTAGCCAGCGACATTTTCCACTGTATAAACGAAGAATCCAAACACTTTGTTTTAAACTTCATTTTTTTTTTAACAAACATATTTAGACATGTTGATATTATCTAAATATCAGCGTTGCCTGTAAGCAAATAATCCAGTTTTTTTTTCATTGCAATTAATTTGATTTCAAACCATGTTTTAACGTTCGGAGCGGGAAAGAAGTTAAAATCTGCTTTCAACAAAATTTTAAATTTTTTCAATTTTAAAAAATGTACAATTATATAAATGACTTTTCGTGCATACCATCGTATTCTTTCACACATTTCATACCGAAATGCACGTTCATATTTTATCTTAGTCGCATTTGAAAACATCCACATTTGACAACGTCGCACTTGATTCTTCCATAAGAAAAGCATGGTCCAAAAGAGCCCATTGTGTCTTCATGACGAGAAAATCTCTATAGTTACTTAAATTGTAGAGATGCCACTCCACTGGTATTTCAAGCAGAAGATAGATAATCTTTTTACTTTCTCTACACATACTATGCATATAGTGTATAGAGAAGGTATTGTATTCCACTTAAAAATTCGAAATATATGTTTTGAAGGTCCTCAGTCCAAAAAAAGTTTTACTTTCTCTAGCCCCGTATGTACAATGTGCATAGTGGATAGAGAAGATAGGTATTGTATTACACCCAAAAGTTCGATACCGAGATTTTATCGGAAATACATGTTTTAGGACCCCCTGAAATCAAAAAGAACATTTTCAGAAAAAGGTCCGCCTATGTGTATGTTTCTTTTTTAGTGTTTAACGCCCGCTTTTACTGTTCTGGTAGCGCAGGCGATGACACTGATGATACATGAAGATGGAGTTTGGTATCTTCCAAGGATACGACACAAAGATTTTCAAGAAAATCCCCTCAACTCTGACTATCCTTTACGTGAAAAATTTTTCGAAAATTTTGTTTTTCTTAAAACTGAGTCTAACGATTTTGATTAAAATGGCACAAATAAAGTGTGTACCTTGAATTTTCTGCGAATAGCTTCTGAAGACCTGTTTATTCTGGATGAATTTTGCTGAATTTTGCATAGCTACTAAATCCTAGTAGATAGAAAAAAACTTACTAACAAAAAATATACATCTCATTAAAATACACAATTTATGGCATATACATTTTTTTCCGTTGAGTTAGCCGTTTTTTAGATATTCCTTGTTATTAGTTTCAATTGCAAAGGGCTTACACTTTTCTCAGACAGAAAGTGTCCATTTTTCTTTTGTTCTATTCCTGGCCAAGCACGGAAGCGATTTGTAATGACAATTGCATAACGATAGCTTTCAAAACATTTGACTATCACTTTAGCATAGCGCATTCCTTTTCTGCTAAAGTTTATCTCGATTAGCATGGTGTAGAAAGAAGAATAATATTTTGTAATAAGTTTGTTTGTAGAGCAGCTAAAGAAAGTCATGTTAGTGTGTAACACATCAGATTTTTAGGAAAATATCCGCGCGCGTAGGTATGTGTGTGTGGACACATAGCTCAAAGAAGAAAAGAGTGTTAATACCAAACTTGGTATTTAAGTATGATAGCTTCCTAGGATGCTACCATACCCCACCCTAAACCATGAAAAATTTTTCGAAAAACTTTATTTTCTCAAAGATGGCTCTTTTGGATTAAAATACCGTATGTATAAGATATTTTTATGACAAAACGAAATATATATCTTGAATTTTCTGGGAATAGAAGATCTCTTCATTCTGGATGAATTATATAACTGGCAAACCGTAAGAGATATACAAAAACTTACTACGCAGAGATGTAGATCTCATTAAAACACACAATTTATGTTTTGTGTGTGTGTGTATATATATATATATAATTTTGTTGTTGTAGTGAAACCGTTTTCGAGATATTCGGGATTATTCGATTCAATTTTAGCCACTTAAACTTTTCACAAACTTTTATTCTCGCTTCTCGTTTGTTTACTCCTGGAAAGCAAAGAGAATTGAATTTCAATTTGACCGGCTTTTAAAGGATCATACTATCGCTTTACTCTGTACATTTTATTATTTCTTTTCTTACAAGGAAGCTAGTAATACTGCTAATTCTTCTTATATTTATCGTGATTATTATGGTTAATCTTTTGAATAAAAGGTTGTTTGCCAAACAGCTAGAGCATAATGTGAATGTGAATGGAACGCATTAGATGTTTCTCCTTCTACTTACAAGGATCTAAGTAATAAGGACAATTTCTACCAATGTTTATCTCAATTATTATGAAGTAGATAGAAGAATAAGTTTTTTTTTATAACTATAATGTGTTACAGAGGTGTAGACAAGTCATGGGACTGGAACACATCAGATTTTTTTCTCAGGAAATAAATGTGGGGTCTAGTGGTTTAGAAATTATTGAACCCTACCTCGTAAATCTCTGGAATCAAATGCCAAGTGGTATAAATTTTTCAGTTAATTTTTAATAGTTCACTGCATTAAAATAATGCAAAAATAATGCTAGATTAAGATATTGTATGAGCAACGACTTTTCTATAATGGTATAAAACTTTTTATTATGTTTATTCTGAACATACTGATGAAGTATATGTATAATATGCACAGCAGATAGAGTAGACATTGTGTCCACCAAAAATTTGATTCCAGATTTCACCGAAAATACATATTTTGAGAACCCCTGAATCCTAAAAATATTATTTTTAGAAATGTGTGTGCGCGAATATGTGTGTGTGTGTGTGTGTGTGAGTCTGAGGACAGTATAACTCAAAAACGAAAAGTCGGTTAAATAGCAAATTGGAGATTTAAGATCCGTATCTTCCAAGGATGCGATGCAACAATTTTCAGAAAAATCCTCCAACCCCGATATGGAACATTTTTCGAAAATTGCGATTTTCTCTAATGAATTTGATTAAAATGCTATATGTTTGAGATACTTTATTACAAACAAAATACATGTCTTGAATTTTCTGGTAATAGCCACCAAAGACCACTATTTTTACAGAAGTTTGTATAACTGGTAAACCGTTAGTGACAGGCAAAAACTTCCTTCACAAAAAATGTAAAGCTCGTTAAAACATTCAACTTATCATATACTTTTTGAGAATTAACCTCGTTAAAACACACAACTTTCCGTAAACTTTTAGAGTAGTTAGTAAAAATTTAGGGCTAGAGTTATATCTAATTAAAACACACAACTTGCATATAGGTACCTTTTTGTACAATTAACTGTTTTCGAGGTATTGGTTTTAATTTTAATATACTTTTTTTTAATCTCTTTTGTTTTACTCCTGGAAAGAGAACTGAATTTCAATGAGAAACGCATAGCTACAGCTTTAAGATTTCACTGCCGCTTTGACCAAATGTATCCCTTTATTCCTCTTCTAGTTATAAGGAACTAATAAATCGTTTCTGCTAATGTTTATCTTGAATAGATAGATCAAACGGTAATCTTTTGAGAAAATTGATTGTTTGACAGAACAGATTGAGTCATTATATGAATGGAATATATCATACTTTTTATATAGCTTTCAGTGATTTCACACAGAAAAGAAACTAATAATATTATTAAATGTGCAGGTGATCGAGAACAGTGGATACGGAGCTGACAAATTTGTCATGATCAGAAATGCTGATGGTACTGGATCTTTGAAAATCGTAAAGCCCTTAGATTATGAGGATCACTTACAAAGCAATGGTTTCAGATTCAGAATTCAAGTTAATGATAAGGTAAGTTTAAATTTTGTTTTATGTCTTTCACTGTAGGTATTTTTGTATTTTATTTGTAAACATTAATAGAGTAAAACAGAATATAATGAACACATTGGGTTGTAAAACGGGATCGTACAGGTACAAAATTGTCAAAAGTTAGTCAGATAACTTCTCTCTGAATATAATGTGTCTGGAACACGTTTATAGAAATGTAAGACTTTTTTTTCAAAAACGTTAACTATTTTAACTGGATAGGTAGAAGGCAGACAAGTCTCCTGACAAGAATGGTAGAGGAAGAGTCGCGGGCTCATATCTTGGCAAGATTTAGGGGAGAAAATATTTACCGCGATCCTTTGCCACCTCGAATGGAAAGTTGGACGCTACTGGCAGGTTTGGAAGACGTGGAGATGTTTCATAAGCTGTACAATGCTTATATTTTCGGTAGAGTACTTATTTCTGAGAATATATCTATAATTTTATTACTTGTGAATATATTATGCTAAATGTTTACTCAGATAATCTCAAAATGTCTATGAATAATGTTTTTATTTAGGCTATGCTTTTTTATTTCCTTTTTAATTGCTATTGTAGCAAAAATGAGTTTAGGAGCACAACTTGAGTTTTATTTTTGGACATTCTTTAACCAATGGTTGGAGCGTCCTATTCTGTTTTGGACGTGAAAGATGGCGTTGTAAGTCTATGAACAGCTTTACTTTTCTTCCGAATGAAGCTATGCTAAGGATTTTAACACGCTAAAAAACAAAACACAAAACAAACAAAAAAAAAGCTATCGCCCTCTGCCGGGTTTGAACCCGCGACGTTGGGAACCAAAGTCTAGAGAAAAATAATGTTAGTGCTAATCTTAATAAATAGTATGCTTATCTTGTTTTTTTAACACATATTCACACTCACTTCTTTCGTCTTTGTGCGGAATATCTGTTTAAAGCGCAAACAAACAACAAAACCACACAAAAAGTCCCGCCCCAGCCGGGAATTGAAACCAGGAATTCTAGGCAGAATGCTGACCACAGGACTCTAGAGGTTGTTAGGAATTATCAATATTTTCTCTGAGCTTTCTGATTAATGGCCCAGATTTTAGGGCTTTCACAAATTCATTTCATCATCAGTTGAAAATAATTTGTTGGTGATATTGCCTGTTATAGTTCGAGACAGCGCTTTTCCCAGTTCGCTGCGAGCTTGACGTTGCTGGGTCTGCTCTGCACAACTTAACCTGGTATCTCGTAATTGTCACGTGACTAGTAATTTCTCATTGGGGTTGTGCGGTACAAAGTATTTACTTATTTAACATGAATATTTACGTTACTATGAGCTTCCGAAAGTGAGTTTCACAATTTTTTATCACTTGAGTACTTTATTGTCAAACAAAATCCACCATGGCACCATGAACTATATACCTTGCAATATTTTTCGAACATAGTCGCCGTAGACATTGAGACATTTGTCGTAGCGTGAAATCAGTGTGAAGAAATCGCTCTGTTAAAACTTGGGTGCTCTGCGATGCAGTGCACGCACCTCAGCATTGTTTTGGAAGTGACGCTCCGAGAGTGCGGCTTTCAATGCAGGGAACAGGTGAAAGTCCGGACATACACTTCGATCTTATTCCTCCACACTCTACCTTCCTTCACTGAGTCGCCCACCGTGGTGTAATGGTTACCATGGTCGCGGGTTCAAACCCGGCGGAGGACGATGGATTTTTTCGGGCTGCTGCTCATCTCTCTTCACAGAGCTCTGCGCGTGCATTATGTCTCTGCTGACGCTCCTTCTGTCGTTGAATCAGAAAACAGGTGCGGATTCTTATGGCTATTGTTTATTTCGCAATGTATCGTGTACTCGTTCACACATATGACGAAATTTATTTTCGAGACGTCTCTCGTATATCCGAAGAGAATTGTCAAATACACATGTTATGTAACAAGAATTTACGTATCTAAAATACACGTATTTTTATCAACACATACAATAAGAGGATCCTTTATTTTAAAATTACCTCTTGGATAACGAAAATGTATATATAATGGAGTGCATATCGCTTTTATTGCCTGACAAATTGGATAGAGTTTGTATATCTCCGTTCAAAGGAAATGGAGAAAGAGAAATGGGGAAGGAAATATTGCGTGGAAGGTTATATATCAGCGGGGCAAGCTTACAAGAAACAATGATTAGTGCATAAGAACCAGCGACTGTTTGCTCTATGACGCAACACAAACAGGTTACCATTTCCATTCACATTTTACTGTCTTTGAACCTATGGTCTCTATGACGTCAACATCTTCAATTACTAACCTAAAAGACGTCTATGCTAGGATAACGTCTCATTCTTGGTTATTAAATCAAGAAATTGCTCTACTTAGGTATTTTATATAAAATGATTTTGTAAACACGTCACATAAAAATACTGTAAATTTCATGCAATTTTCAAAAAAATATATAACACAACATAAAAACCTAGGAAAATGCAGAGCACGTAATATTTTAACACCACATGTTCTTAGTCTACATTAAAAGTTAGAATTTTCTCTCCATTAATTAATTAATATCATTCTGAAATGTGTGTTCTTAAATATTGAAAATAATGTTGGCTATATTATTAAGCTATTATTTCGTTGTAATATATCGATGAATTTCGTGTTTACTGACGGCAGTAGTATTAATATTATGAATTACATTATAATTGTTTGTAGTGTGGGGGTAGCATGTCTGCCTCATGTTCAGGAGTTTTTGAATTCAAATCTCAACTGAGGTGAGTTACCTAATTGAGGGTTTTTTTTGTCCCCCCTTATTCTGAGAAGACGGATTTTGAGTAACTTTAAGTTCCATTGACCCCAGGCTCATTTGAGTATCATTCCACACATTTCGTTCATTGTCCGATATGATCTAATAGGTTAAATGACATTAAAATACCAAAAAAGTGTTTAATTACTACCTTTTTTTACTTCATTCCTTTCAAGAATCCATTGGGTTTCTTCTGCAAGATTATTTGTGATTGCAGGGTGAAGACGACGACTCCGACAGGTACCATTCTGCCTATTCCTGGGTGGTGGTGAAGCTCCGAGATATCAACGACAACAAGCCTCAGTTTGATCGCCCAAGTGTCGAAGTCTCTGTGTACGAGAATGTGGAAGTGGGCAAGAGCTTAGAAACGTTCAGAGCTAAAGATCCCGACAAAAGAGGCCAGGGCAAGATCACCTATGCCATAGATCGTGCTTCGGATCGCAAGCGTCAATTTGTCATCAGCCAGAGCGGTACAGTGTCTATACAGAGGAGCCTAGATAGAGAGGAAAAACCCAGACACCTAGTATGTATACACTTATATTTATATACGCCGCTATTAAAAATAATATGCATTATATTCACACTCACTCGTCTATAAGCTATTCTTTCAGAATCTTATTCTTCTATCCACTCCTTGATAGTCGAGATAAACTTCCAAAGCATATGTTTACATTTAGTTTTAAGTATAAGAAGGGTACAGTAGGCTATCAAAATTGTAATGAAGAGGAATCAGGATATATTCCTGACTTTCTTGGATCTAAAAGCAGTTTTTAATTCGGAGCCCTGTCAACATAAATGGGCAGCTCCTGAAGCGCCGATGGGACTCTTGAATACTATCAAAAGCAGGTAATGGCAGTAGCATTAGCAGTAGCAATAGCATTAGCAGTAGCAATAGCAGTAGCAGTAGTGAAGCTTTAGGGGGCACAACTACAACGGTTATTAGCGCCCGAAAAAGAGGGGTAATAAAAAAAAACTGTGGACTAGGTCCACACAATAAAATCTATAAACACAATAAAATGTGGCAAAAGCAGTGTCATCTACTGCGGAACTTGAAAATAAAAAGCGATAAAAGGGTCCACAAACCAAAATCTAAAAATAATAAAATGTGGCTAAAGCAGTGTCAGCCACTGCGGAACGTAAGAATAAAAAGCGATAAAAGGGTTCCTGTCGAGCCGCCAAAAGAACCAATGCCACTAAGTAGCCAGACAAATACAGGGCACAAAGTGTAAAACGATAAAATCACACACGGTGGCTCATACCGACTAGATACATAAAATCTAAAACGCGTTCCACAGCAATGAGTTCGTCCGCCAGTACCTGTGAAATGCAAGCTGGTAATCCGACGGATAAACGTAAGAGAGCTAAAAACTGACACTCAATTAAAACATGCCTCACAGTTCAACGGCTCCTGACAATGAGCACAAAGCGGTGCAGGATAATAAATGACTGTGACTAAAACGGCAGTGCCCGATACGTAGTTAGTTAAATTGACCTCTTCGCGACGGCACACGCGAGAGGAGGTGCGCCAGCCGACGGGAGTGACTTCACCTTCCGAAGTTTGTTGCCCTGTAGTTCGACCCAGTCACCACTCCAACGCAAAAGGATTAAACGAAGTAAAAATCTGATGTGTTACATTCACATAACTTTCTCTAGCTGTTCTACAAACTTCATAAATAAGATTGTTCTTCATTCTGCAGCTTGCTAATCGTGGTATTCATTAGCACAATGTTCTTATTATTTAGTTCCGTATAAGTAGGGGACTAGGCTAAACCAACAGTCAAATGTTTTAAAAGCTGTCGTTATGCGATTGGCATTACAAATCGCTTCTTTTCTTGGTCAGGAGTAGAATAAAAGAAAAACGGACACTCCCATCTGAGAAAAGTATAAGTACTTCACAACTGAAACTAATAACAATGATTACCTCGAAAACGGTAAGCTCCACGAAAAAAAATGTATATGACATAACTTGTGTATTCTAACAATACCTAAAGTTTTTGCAGAGTAAGTTTTTGTCTATCTCTTACTTTTTACTAGTTATGCCAAATTAAGCAAAATTCATCCAGAATAAGCAGGTCTTCATAAGCTATTCCCAGAAAATTCAAGATACACATTTTATTTGTTAGGTAAATATCCTTAATATATGATATTTTAATCAAAATCGTTAGAGCCATTTTTAAGAAAATAAAAATTTTCGAAAAAAGTTCCATGTAAAGGGTAGTTTGGGGTGGGGGGACTTTTCTCAAAATTTTCGTGTCGCATCCCTGGAAGGTACTAAACTTAAATACCAAGTTTGGTATTTTAGCTACTTTTCGTTTTTGAGTTATCGTGTTCACAGACACACGGACACCTTTTTCTGAAAATGTTTTTTTTTTGACAAAGGGGACCCGAAAACATGTATTTCCGATGAAATTTCGGTATCGCATTTTTGGGTGGAATACAATATTTCTCTATCCCTATGTACATTGTGCATATGGGGCTAGAGAAAGTAAAAAGGGGTGAGTTCGCAGAGGTCACAGAAGAATTAAAACACTTGGGGGCTGAAACGGCAGCCTTCGCTGCGGCATCAGCAGCCTCATTGCCGTTCAGGCCGACGTTGCCAGAAACCCACACAAAAGTAACGCTGAAGTCAGAATCGGCGAGCGAGTGGAGGCAACCCTGGACACGCAGCACGAGGGGTTGGTGACTGTACAGCGACCTAAGGCTCTGTAGAACACTCAAAGAATCAGAGCAAATAACCCACTCAGTAGAACCTTGCCGCTTAATATATAAAAGTAAACACTAAAAAGCTCAGCTGTAAAAATCGAGTACTGCGGTAAAAGTCGTAATCTAAAACTCTCATGGTCATGAATAAAAGCACATCCTACTCCCCTTGCGACCTTGGATCCATCAGTGTAAATAAAACTCCATGTAGCAAACTGTGCTTTGAAGGCTAAAAAGGCAGAATGAATATCCGAATCGGGCGTCGTCGACTTCGGCGTGGACAGCAACCCTAGATCAATGCAGGGCTGAGGGTGGAGCCAAGAAGGAAAATGAGCCTCCCCTTTAGGATATATGGTTGGCAAAGTGACGTCCAAATGATGATGATGATGGTTAGTGTTTATGGGCGCTCAACTGCAAGGTCATCAGCGCCCTTATTAAACAAATCATGGCAAAAGCCAGAGATAAAGCTCAATAAGAAATATTATTAATAAGAACGAAAGATTAGTCTAAAAATTAGGGTAAAAAGTTTATCATAGCAAAAACCACAGATTGGTGATTAGAGAAAAGAAAAGAAAAAAAGTAATACAAAAACAAGGGTAAAAACAACCAAATCCGAAATTTGAAGGGTATCTTCGATAAAAATTAAAAAATCTTAGCTACCGCTCGACTATCGTCCGCCAGGACTGCTGCAAGACTGACCGGCAGTTGCAGTGATTCCCGAATATGTGCTAGATTAACGCAATCTAGCAACACATGACGGACACAAAGCGGACACAATGGAGGAGATTCACTCTTAAAAAGAAAACTATGTGTAAAATTGCAGTGGCCAATACGCAAACGAGCCAAAATTACTTCCTCCCGTCGAGAATGACGAGAAGAAGTTACCCAGTTTGTTGGAAGGTCTTTCACTACTCTAAGCTTGTTTCCGCGGAGAGCTGACCACTCATCGTGCCAGCACTAAAGTATCACCCTGCGCACAACAAGCTTAAAGTCTTCCGATGTTATACAAAAAATGTTTGTACTGGGCTCTGTGGTTGCCGCCTTTGCTGCAAAATCTGCCAGGTCATTCCCCGGCAAGCCAATGTGACTAGGAATCCATGCACACTCCAAATTAACCCCGGAAGTATATAAAACGTGGAGGGCATCCTGGATACGCTGCACGAAAGGATGATAGTTGTAGAGATCACCAAGGCTCTGAAGTGCACTCAGGGAATCACTCAATATAAGGCAGTCACTTAAATTTCGACGGCCAACGTGCAGAATGGCTCGATATATTGCGTATAGCTCCGCACTATAAATAGATGTGCCACTATGAAAACCGAATGTATATTGTTCGGTATCATAAACAAAGGCGCACCCAACACCAACGGTACACTTACTTCCGTCAGTATATATACAAGCTCGGTCATTGTAGTTTGACAAAAATTCTAAAAAACATCTACGGATACTAGAAAAAGGCATTATAGAATTTCGGTATGCCGTCATCCCGAGGTTTACGTGGGATGTTGTAAGTAACCAAGGTGGGTTCACCCTTTCTCCATTGGGAAACATTCTAGGCATTACGATATCGTGCTTATGAAGAAGCATTCGGAAGCGAACACCTGGGGGCCATGGACTAATTGAGATATTTCTATAACGTTCGTGCAGCTCGGCCGATTCAGCATAAAGGTTGGCTACTGGACTGGTTGGAAAAGCTCCAACAGCCAGACGTATACCCTGATTATGGACAGTGTCTAATCTTCTAAGCACAGATGGTCTTGCCGAAGAATAAACTATCTTCCAAAATATAACTTGACTCGGATCAGTGAGCGATAAAGTCGCAGCAAGACTGTCCGATCCGCTCCCCAAGATGTGCCACTTAGTATCCGTAGAATATTCAGAGAACGGTTACATCGCGCTTTCAGCTGTGCTATATGTGGTGACCAACCAGTTTTCTATCGAATATCAACCCAAGGAATCTCGTCTCATCCGCGAATGGTAGTAAAACTGTGCCAAACCGCAGCGAAGGTGGTAATCGCCTCCTGTGGCGCCAGAAGTTCACGCAGAGTGATTTCTCAGCAGAGAAGCGAAAGCCATTTTTAGAGCTCCAATCTGAGAGGTTGTCTAAACACCGCTGCAGACGGCGCTCCAAAAAAGGTGTGCGCTGAGAAGTACAATACATGGCAAAGTCGTCTACGAATAAGCAGGACGATACTCCTGGGAGAATACATTTCGAGATAGAATTAATTGCTATAGCAAACAGCGTGACACTTAGTACCGATCCCTGTGGCACTCCGTTCTCTTGAACAAAAATATTTGATAAAACCGAGCTGACCCTTACTCGGAAAACGCGGTCCCTCATAAACTCCTGAATAAATAACGGAAGGCGTCCACGTATGTTCCAGTTGTATAGGGAACGTATTATTCCTGCCCGCCAACAGGTATCATAAGCCTTCTCGAGGTCAAAGAATACCCCAACGGTTTGACAGTTCTTCATGAATCCACTCATTATCTGCGTCGAAATCGAGACAAGATGGTCAGCTGCTGAACGAC
The DNA here is from genome assembly GCA_030762935.1 of Hymenopus coronatus. Taxonomy (NCBI): domain Eukaryota; kingdom Metazoa; phylum Arthropoda; class Insecta; order Mantodea; family Hymenopodidae; genus Hymenopus; species Hymenopus coronatus. Next base: position 26,819,616 of record CM060896.1, on the reverse strand, counting down.
GTCGTCGAAAACCGCACTGGGTGTTGGTCAATAGGTTATGAGTTTCCAGCCACCATGTCAGCCGTCCATTGATCATGCGTTCCATCACCTTGCAAACGCAAATGTGAGGGAAATTGGACGGTAGATGGATGGAAGTAAACGGTCCTTTCCAGCTTTCAAAATAGGTAAGATGGTGGCCTCTCGCCACTTTTCTGGAAAAGTGGCCTCAACCCAAACACGATTATAGACCTCGAGTACGAAGGCCTTACCTTCAGGAGAGAGATGTTGCAACATTTGGACGTGTATTCCATCAGGACCTGGTGTAGAGTTTCGCGAAGATGATAGTGCATGGTCTAGCTCCCTCGTGGTGAAGAGTCCATTGTAATCTTCAGGATTATTAGAACGAAAGTTGGAAACTTGCGATTCCACCTGAGCTTTAACGGGAAGAAAATCAGGCGAATAATTCTCTGAGCTAGACACTTGAGCGAAAGCACCGCCAAAAGTGTTGGCCATGTCAAACTTATCAACAACATCTCCTACAGCTGTTTTAAGACCGGCGATTGGCGTCCACGCGCCTTAACTTATCCCATACGATAGAGGAAGGTGTATGTCGATTGAATGACGCTACAAACTTGCTCCATGATGTCTTTTTGCTATCCTTAACCTGCCTAGATTTGGCACGCATCTTTGTATACTCAATCAGGCTATCCAGTGTTGGGCGACGTTGGAAAATCCTGAGAGCACGCCTGCGAGCAGGAATGGCATTCCGGCATTCATCAGTCTACCAAGGTACCGGAAATCGACGACTGGTTTGGGTCGTCGACCATGGAATAGATTGCTCGGCAGCATCAAGAATATTTTTGTGAGGTGCTCCACTAAGACATTCACAGAGTCGTGCTCGTTGTAATAAAAGACAGCCAACCGGGAGTAAAGGTTCCAGTTGGCTTGATCTATACGCCATCTAGGTAAACGTGTGGAACATGTATCTGTGGCAAGAGACTGATAAGACATGGAAAGTGGTCACTAGAATGTAGATCGGAGATGATATTCCACTGTAAGAAAGATGCTAATATTGGTGAACAAACTGCTAAATCCAAGTGTGAAAAACTGTTGAAAGCATCAGAAAGAAATGTAGGTTCTCCGGTGTTCAGGAGAATTAGGTTAGAATTATTCAAGAAATCAGCAATTAACTTACCTCTCGCACAAGCCCGAGGTGAGCCCCAAAGTGGATGGTGGGCATTTACATCACCTACCAATAGAAACGGTGTTGGTAATTGAGAAATTAGATCCCCCAATTCAGTGAGCGAGAGGTCGTAACTCGGAGGAAGATATATATTACAAATGGTGAATCTGGTATGTGACAGGTTAATCCTTACAGCTACTGACTGGATGTCGGACTGTAATGATACACATTGCGCGAATATATCATCTCTGATGAGCATCATAGTGCCTCCGTGCGCAGGTACACCCTCTTCCGATGATAGATCACACCTTACTGGGGTGTACCGTTTGATTTTGAAGCTGTCTTGTGGACGGAGCTTAGTCTCTTGCAAACATACGACATAAGGATCGTGCTGGTTAAGCAGCAGTTCAAGCTCAGGTCGATGTGTTCTTATTCCACGTAAGTTCCATTGTAGAATAGCCATGTTCTTTATAATGGGATAAGTTGTACATTGTGGTTGTTTCTATTTTGAGGGCTGCGGAGGTCGGTTGAGTTTATTCTTTTTAGGTGTCGGGAAGACACCTTCTACGGAAAGATGGTCCTGCCTCTTTGTCACTGTCCTTCTGGCAGTGAGGGCAGTATCACCTTCCTCCATCTCCTCCACTTGGGAGGACCCCTTTCCAATTGAAAATTTCGGTTCGAGTACCTCAAGTACCAGTCGAATCCTCAGAAGAGGACCTCCGTGGACTCTTGTTTCCCTTTGTTGCTTTGGGAATAGGCTTTACACTTTGTTTGAGGAAGTCAGTTCTCTCATAGGTGTTCTTAAACTTTCTTTCTGGTTCTTTATATATTATTAGCTTGCCAGACTTGTTGGTTGAGGTCGATTGCTTTGGCGGCGATTTAATTTTTGCGCTTTTTATAGTTTCAGATGTTACTACTGACTTAGATGTTGAAGTCGAAGGCCTAGGAAGTGAGCTGGCTGTGAGAATCTTTTCTGCAATCGTGACTCCGTTTATATCGCAGGTTTGAGTTGCGATTTCCCGACTTTGTACCGATTTAGCTACAACTGAGCTATAGGTACCATACTTCGGGACAGAGGGTTGGCGGATTCGCAAGAGTTTCCGGGCTTCCAAGAAGGACACCTTCTCTTTGACCCGTATCTCCTGGACCGTCTTTTCCTCTGCAAAACGGGGACAACTGCGGGAACTTGATGGATGTTCACCGTTACAGTTAACACACGTTGGAGCTGACGTGCATTCTCCGTCATGCGAGATTTTGCCACAGTTCACACAGGTAGACTCGCCGTTGCAGAATTCACTGGTGTGGCCAAAGCGCTGACACTTATAACATCTGAGCGGGTTCGGTATATACGGTCTTACCTCAATGGATTCATACTCTGCCATTATCCTTTGTGGGAGATCTACCCGTTCAAAGGTAATAAACAGGGTACGGGTAGGCACGAATTCTCCATTTACTTTTCTTTGAACCCGATACACAGATATTACGCCTTGAGGAGCAAGATTTTCTTGAATTTCCTCACAGGTCAAACCGTCCAGTGCGCGAGTGTTTACCACACCACGTGAGGAATTCAAGCTTTTGTGTACATCGACCTTTACTGGATAGCTAGCTAACATTTTACCCTTTAGTATTTTTGCAGCCTGGGATGCTGATTCTGCTTCTACCAGGAGCGTGCCATTACGAGCTCTTATACAAGATTTTACAGGACCAGCAATGTTATCAAGACCCTTTTGAATAATAAAAGGGCTTACGCTAGAGAACTTTCTTCCTTCCTCTGTTCTATTGACAATCAAGTAGCGAGGACCACAACACTCGACTACTTCTTTTCCGAACTCAGTACCATATTTAATGGATGTTTTTGATTTTGCCATTAATGTAAATTTTTATTTTTATCCCCCGGTGCTCCCCACCCACCACGGAGTCCAACAAGGGGTCATCCCACTGGGATGACAGGGCTACACAAGGGATATAGCAGGCTCGCCGTCCCACTCACCCTGGAGTTCGGTATAATACCTAGTCCTGGCCGATTGACTAGGGGTGGGCTAGTCCCTAGCCTCCCGTTTAGGTGAAGCAGAAACTAAAGTGGTGCATTAAGTTGCGTACCCTCCCTAGTCACTGAAAAGACAGAAGGCCCAGGCTCAGATACGCAACCCTCAACCAACCATGATATTCCTTTCCACCGACACGGGTCTCCACGCACGGCCTACACGTGGGTGGGCATTTGACCTAGTGACTCTCTCACCACTCAGAGGTTGCCCACTGAGGGAGTCAAGGTTGGCTCGGGACCCCGGGTGCGCCAAACCCGTACCTACCGTAGTAGGCCCCTGAGGGGATGACGTCCAAATGCCGAAGGAGCAGCCGAAAGCGCACACCAGGTGGAAGTAGGAATAGGGAATTACTTGAGTATCGGCGGTCCAAAGAGTCGTTAAAAACAAGATAAAAGACGGATGTCTGGGTAAACTAAGGAGACTGCAAGCATAACTACAAAGTAGAGCATCGCGTCGATAAGATAGTGGAGGGTAGGCTTGGATGGAATGCTCTCAGAAAAATTCAAACCAGAAAAGGGAGTTAAGTCTTAGCCCCTTGCTCTTTAATATCTTATGAACAAAATCACTTAAAAGTAAAAACTGCACTCACAAAAGACACGTTGGGAACTAAGATTGAGACTTAACACATTCTACCTCCAGGTGCTTTTATATACAGGTGACATCATCCTTATAACAAATAAGCAGGAGAACCTTCAAAGGCTGAGGAGGAATGCAATGAAACACTGAATATCAATGGCATGGCTATCAATACAGAAAAGAGAAACATTACATTGAGTTTTTATTTATTGACGCTCTTTAACTACTAGCATCCCATTTTCGGGCATGAAAGTCCGGAAATTTTGCTTAGAGATCTTTACCAGGCTATGCCATAATGGCACCACCGGTTTTATCTCCCTTTCAAAGGAAGCCATGCCCAGGATTTTTATGCTCAAAAAAAGCATCGTCCTCCACTTGATTCAGTCAAGACAATAGCTTACCCTCAATGTGAACCACGTATGTGATTATTAAGCTTAATTCTAGACAAAGTATCGCTAAATACATTTTCTTTACCTGAAATGTGGAGAACCTTTATTTTATATCACATAATCTCATGAATATAACAGAACCGTTTAAAATTAGTTAACTTACAGTTCTGTATAAACGACAAGCTAGCATGATTTGTATCAATAATTATCTCATGATTATATATGTACAACCTAAACTTTTGCAATGCAAAATAAATAGCACCTATCTCTAAGTCTGTTATACATGCATTACTCTCAACTTTTGTTAATGGCCTAGATGCAGTAGCTATAACATGTTTTTAATTGTTTTCATCATATTGGCAAAGTACACAGCCAAAATTTATTACACTGGAATCTGAAAATGTGAAATGGAAAATCATAATTCGGTCGCTCCAAAAGTATGGCAGATTTAAATAATTTCTTTACATTTTCAAAAGCCACCTGGTGTTTCTGCTCCCAGCACCATCCAACATCCTTCTTTAATAATTCCCTCAAGGGTGCAACCCCCAGCATAATCCTCAACAAATCTAGCTTCGCACTGCAAAATTCCAAAGAATCGTCTAAGTTGTTTTAAGTTAAAATAATAACTGAAACTTTCCTGGCAACGTATTAATTCAAAATCTTCTCGGGCTTCTAACCAGGTTAACTTTTACCTGGTTAGAAGCCCAAGAAGATTTTGAATTGTTTTAAGTTTTTTGGAGACATGATGGCTTGGATTGCCTCAACACCTTGGGGGTTCAGTCTTAAACCCTTTTCTGAAATCAGATACACCAAAAATTCTATCTTTTTCTCAAAAAATTTGCATTTTTCCAAATTTACAGTCATATTACTTTCTCCAAACTTTTTCAAAACATAATCCAAATGCGTTATGTGGGATTCCAAAATATATGATAGTATAGCTCTAAAGAGAATTGTTATTTAAGAATAAGGGTGCCAAAATCTTGATTTTCCATTTTTGGACTTACGATAGTGTGGTTCTCAGGTACAGATATATAATCATCCTCAGCCTATTTCCTTTATGAACCCAACATATCGGATTTAAGTGCGCTGACTCATCCGCTGCCTCAATAATGTCAACTTTCAACATTTGCTCAATTACTTCGTCGGCTTGCTTTCTAATTGCTATTGGTATTGGTCTGCATTTGTGTGAGTACGGAGTAATACCTTTCAATTCAAATCGATGAACATATTTGTTACATTTGCTAGGCTTATCACTAAAAAGATGAACATTCTCCATAAGCATGACTATTAACTTATCTAATTGCACAGTATTCAACCCACGGCATTTTGTTAATTTATTTTGTATTTCTCTATACGCATTACAATATCTATCATGGCTGCTGTTTGAAATTTGATTATTACTATATTTTGGTCCCACCGCTTAAACTACCACTAAAGCTATTTAGGTATTAGTTTTTTCACTTTTACTCACCGTAACATTGTGTTACCAACTTTTAAAAACATATATTGTTTATTTTTGGACTTTTAAGTTTCAACAAAGTATGAGATTTACATTAAAATATACCAAAAGTATTCGTTTGCATAACTTTTTCACAACAATTTCTATTGCTTCACTAGCTATCAGACAGGTAGTATGTAAATCGTTCACAGTTGACGTTCATGTTGCAAAATTCAGAACTACCAATATTTGAAAACTGCTTATCACTAGCCATTAAAAGGCTGTGGAACCATCATTGGTGGTTTGTTATTAGATCACTAGAGTCTCTTTATAATTGATTTTAAGGCATGAGCTGTCTTTTTTTTACATTATGACGATGATTTACAACACTTTTACAAAAAATACCGCCATGTGCCATCCTGCCGTTTCTAAAAGTGATTCTGTGTTTTTAGAGTTCTGAATCCATTATTGTTGTGTAAATACGTGATTTTCGCGTAACTTGTTTTTAGTAGTTTTCAGTGGTATCACCAAAGCATACGAACGGCGCGAGCATGCGCTGTAATAGGTTTAGGTTAGTGTGTAAACAAACTGATTTTTTTGTACTTTGATTTCAATAATTTCCACTGGTTTCACCAAAGCATGCGAGCGAAGCGAGCGTATGCTTGTGTTAGGTTTAGGTTATTGTGAGTGTAAATATATTGATTTTCATGTACTTTGGTTTTAATAATTGTCATTGGTGTTACCAAAGCATGCGAGCGGAGCGAGCATGCGCTGTCTTAGGTTTAGGTCAGTGCATTAAATAAACTACTTAGTTTTCGTCTACTTTGGTTTTAATCATTTCGATTGTTCCAACCAAAGCATGCGAGCGAAGGAAGCATTAGGTGTGTTAGGTTTAGATTAGTGTGTATCAATAAACTGACTTTCCTGTACTCTGGTTTTAATAATTTCCACCGGTTTCACCAACTGAGCCTTAGCACTCCATTGTTAATGTGTGAGTGTTGGTGACTTTTGAGCTTCACTTTTTTTTTCTTTCTTGTTTGGTGACTTTATCTACGTTGGTAGCATACACATTTCATTGTTTCTAGACCATAAATACTTCCCGCCTAGCAACATCTGTTAAATCTTCCCCCACCATGATAATTTTCATGAATTTTGCTATTTAAGAAAGAGTATTTTCAGGGTAGGAGCGGTCTGATATTCCAATTCTAGATGAAAACATATTAGCTGCTTGATGCTCTGAAGTGGATTATAAGGTTAGTTTCAATTCTTAAGGATATATTTATATGATGGTACTGTCGTATAGCTTTACCGAAATTTGTTTACTCGTCTCCATGGAAATCATATTTCATTCATAGCATCATTACATTCTAACTGCAGAATACATTCCTCACAAATAACGCTTGGGCATGACACAACATCATTTAAATTATTATTCTCTTTATTATCCTTATTCATATCAAGTGAGACTGCATCTAAACCCTTTTTAATAACAATATTCTCAATGAAGAACCTCTCTTCATAAGAATCAATATCATTCCTTTCACACATTATAGCATCGCAGCATTCTTTCTCTATACGAATGACTATCTCTTATTCACCTCATCATTCATTTTTATATATTTCCCCCCAAAATCAATTATGGCATGCCAAGCTAGTAAGAAATCACTTCCTAAAATAATATCTGCAGACAATCTCGGTACTACAAGAAAAATTACATCACAGCACCGCTCTTGATATTCCAACTTTAAAAATGCTCGGAACTTAATCCTTTCCTTTTTCTTACAGATAGCTACTGTGCAATATACATTACATACTGCCAAATACTCAATATTCCTTTCTAATACTAATTGATTGAACAATTCTTCACTACAGTACAAGTGCTAGATCCAGTATCGATCCATACGTTCACCATCTTATTCATGACATTTATTTTGATTTTTGGAGGACTTATCTTGCTTATCTTGTTTATCTTGCTCCGACGAATTCTCTGCGACACTTACCTTGCTTAAATTACCCCATTGTGAGCGTTGCTTGAGGAATTTGTTACGGCTGCAATTCGGGGTATAATCACAACCTTCTCCTAGTTTCCCGGAGGGGTTATATCGCAAATTTTGTTTTCTGCGACGTCAATTTTAAAGCTTTCAGTAAACCGCATAGTTGGAGCCGATTTATTTTGTCCTGGGTTTGATTCCCGGTTAATACTTGGTGTTCGAGAATTTCCTCCTTCTTTTTCGAAATTCTGATCCGTATTCTCGAATGTGTTTTCATTCCCTGCGTAAATTTTATTCTGCTTTGAAAATGTTGTGTAGTCATAAACCTTCGGTTAGTTTGAATGAAATTCAACTTGTGCTCTGCAGTATTCCCATCACTACGAATTTTGTCGAAGCGGCTATCTCTACCGTTTCTTTAACTTGGGTAATCACTTCTGCTACTATTATTGTGGTACCTAATACTTACATTTTTGAATGCGCCATTATTTTTAAAATAATTTAGCTCCTTATAGCGGTCATTGCCGTTTCCTAACCCTACTCTTTGAACATATTTTAGTTCGAACTGTACCGCTTGCCCAGGAAATCTTTGAATGTTATCATTTTCCTGCGAAAAACTTGGATACCTTTCACTTTGTACACTATTTTCCTTAGTATCTAATATGATCAATAAATCTATAGCAGTGGCGAAATCTTTAGGTCTAGCTACCATTAAGTGGTTATAAATGTCATTTGGAAAGTGCCTCATTACTGACTTATTTCATTTTCTGTCTGTCTTGGATTTAAGTATGTATTCTTCTTGGCAATTCTTAGAAAATAATCAGACATCCTTGTGTCCTTTCTAGGGTCAAAATTTCCAATTGATAACTCTAAGAGCATTTTATTTTGTACAGCTTGCCCCCAAAAGCTTGACAAGAACAAATCTTTGAAATTACTATTGCTTTCATTGCTAGACAATGTTAACCGCATCCATTCTAGGGCACTACCTCTAAAAGAATGTCTCGCTCATTCTGAATTCTTTAGGGATTCCTTTTATGCTAAAGTGATGATCCAATTATTTCAAAAATTGTATTAGGTCATCCCCTAAATGCCCATAAAAAATTGGAGCTTTCACATCACTCATCTGTCCATAACAGAGATGGTTGTCAAGGTAACTAGCCATGTCACCCTGACTCTCATCATCTAAATGAAAAATTTCTATCTCCTTTTCATACAAATTTCCATTGTATTTTTTATCACTACCAGTCTCAAAAAACTTTTCACTGCCGCCATTGTTTCCTTCTAAATCTATTACCGGTTTATTTTCTTCATACAAGCTTGCTTTATTTTCTTATCTACTTTTATTTGAAGAGCTTTTAGTTTGTATTAGAATTCTTGATTTTCTCACCTATTTCTACTCTGATTCCTCCTATTTCTTTTCTCAAATTTATTCCCCCTTCTTCCACCTTTTTACTCAACAATGACCTTTGATGATCTGACTTCATTTTGTGATTAAAACATTGTATACAAGAATCTGCTTCAGTAACTCTAGTTCTTAATTTTACGCTTTCTTTTTCCTCTTTTTCAATTATTTCGTTTACTTACTTTCCAACTCTTTCCACTTCTTTCTTTACAGATAAATCCAGGACATTAACTTTTTCAGCTGTTTCTTGTGCATTTTTATCCACTTTGGACTCCAGAGCTTTCACTGCCATGTCTGTTTTCTCCAGTCTGGAAGTTCAGCTCCGCATTGCTACTTTTAAATTCACCTCTTAACTATGCACTGACTAATTCTATTTTTTTTTTTTTTTTTTTTGTTTCGTCTATTTTCTTATTTGTTTCGTCTATCTTGGCGCTATTCGCCTTTAATTCTAATTCTATGTTAGTGGCTTCTATCTTAGCAATTGTATCCTTTAATTCTATGTTAGTGGCTTCTACTTTCTTATGTTTTGTCTCTTGTTAACAGTAACATCTACAGCTTCCTTCATTTTTATCGTCAGCTCCATAAGTGCTTGGTAGGAACCAACTGTTTCACTGCTTTCTGCCATTGAACTTATGTCTCTTTCACTCTCCATAGTAGATTTTATGCTTTTGCCACCTCTCAGTAACATCAAATGAACAAAGATATGGTGCCTACTAATACAATGTCTTTACAACAAGAAATTACAATACACAAGAATGAAAATACATGTACTCACCAGCGGGCGATGAAAAAAAAGAAAAATTGTCTGAAAATGCAAAGCTTAAAAGCTGATGTGTTCCATTCACATAACTTTCTCTATACCTCTGTAACAAATTATTGTTAAAAGCTTATGCTTCTATTTATTTCATACTAATCAAGAAAAAATCAGTAGCGAATAGTGTTATTACTTGCTTCCTTGTAAGTAGAAACGAAATAAGGGAGTACCATAGGTTAAAGTCATAGTCAAAAGTTGGTTGCTATGCGGCTGAAGTTCCTTTGTTTGTATGGAATGGAATTGTTAAATTCTTGTATAAGAAAAGTATGTTTTTTAAAGCTGAATTCAAAAAACAAGGATTATTTAAAAAACGATCAACTCCACGAAAAAAATATATGTAAGATAAATTGTGTGTTTTAAGGTGCTCTAAATGTTTTGTGTTGTAAGTTTTTGGGTAAAGCTATACGAAAGTATCATCATATAAATATATCCTTAAGAATTGAAACTAACCTCATAATCCACTTCAGAGCATCAAGGAGCTAATATGTTTTCATTTAGAATTGGAATATCTCACCGCTCCTATTCTGAAAATACTCTTTCTTAAATAGCAAAATTCACGAAAATTATCATGGTGGGAGAAGATTTAACAGCTGTTGCTAGTCGGGAAGTAAGTATTTATGGTCTAGAAACAATGAAATGTGTATGCTACCAACGTAGATAAAGTCATCAACCAAGAAAAAAAAAATGAAACTCAAAAGTCACCAACACTCACACATTAACAATGGAGTGCTAAGGCTCAGTTGGTGAAACCGGTGGAAATTATTAAAACCAAAGTACAGGAAAGTCAGTTTATTGATACACACTAATCTAAACCTAACACACCTAATGCTTCCTTCGCTCGCATGCTTTGGTTGGAACAATCGAAATGATTAAAACCAAAGTAGACGAAAACTAAGTAGTTTATTTAGTGCTCGCTCCGCTCGCATGCTTTGGTAACACCAGTGATAATTATTAAAACCAAAGTACATGAAAATCAGTATATTTACACTCACACTAGCCTAAACCTAACTCAAGCGTACGCTCGCTTCGCTCGCATGCTTTGGTGAAACCAGTGGAAATTATTGAAATCAAAGTACAGGAAAATCAGTTTGTTTACACACTAACCTAAACCTATTACAGCACATGCTCGCGCCGTTCGTATGCTTTGGTGATACCACTGAAAATTACTAAAAACAAGTTACACAAAAATCACGTATTTACACAACAATAATGGATTCAGAACTCTAAAAACACAGAATCACTTTTAGAAATGGCGGTATTTTTTGTAAAAGTGTTGTAAATCATCGTCCTGATGTAAAAAAAAGACATCTCATGCCTTAAAATCAATATAGACACTAGTGATCTAGTAACAAACCACCAATGATGGTTCCACAGCCTTTTAACGGCTAGTGATAAGCAGTTTTCAAATATTGGTAGTTCTGAATTTTGCAACATGAACGTCAACTATGAACGATTTAGATACCACCTGTCTGATAGCTAGTGAAACAATAGAAATTGTTATAAAAAGTTAAGCTATCGAATACTTTTGGTATATTTTAATGTAAATCGCGTACTTTGTTGAAACTTAAAAGTCCAAAAATAAACAATATATGTTTTTAAAAGCTAGTAATAAAATGTTACGGTGAGTAAAAGTGAAAAACTAATACCTAAATATCTTTAGCAGTAGTTTAAGCGGTGGAACCAAGATATAGTAATAATAATACTTTTTTTGGATTCAGGGACCCTAAAACATATTTTTCCGGTGAAATCTCGGTTTCGAATTTTTTGGTGGAGTGCAATACCTTCTCTATACACTATGTACATGGTATGTATAGAGAAAGTAAAAAACACACGCACGCACGGACGCACACACACATGTATATGGAAATAGTGGAACAATGAACCCAGCTGGTAACTGAAGAGTGCAATGGCTCACACCGCGCGACTGCTAGCCGATCGTCCCTAAAGTCCTCCTGGTTGTTACGAGATATCGGGCGTCACCGCTCTCCGATTGCTGCAGGACTCTCGTCACCCGACCTTCTGGAGTTGAATCTGGCTGATTCTCTTCCGTCTTTTGGATCCCCTCTTTGGTGATCCACTGGCTTCTTTTATTCTTCTTTCTTTATTGTCTGGATCTGCTTTTCCTCGAGCCCCTTTTCTTTTGGGGGCACATTTGAAGCATAAGATCTCCTTTTCCTAGAGCCCCTTCACGTTGGCGGCACATTTGAAACATAAGTTCCTCTTCGCGTGCGCGCTAAATTTGAACTAAGTCTACTCGCGCTTATGCTTGGTTTGGAAAGCAATCGACTCTTCTCACGGCGTTTTAACGGGCTTGTTGGGCTTCACAGACCCAGAATACCTGGCGACTTCTTAAATAATAAATCACTAGGTTTTTCTTTGTAGAATTGTAGTTTATTTTGTAATCATTTCGTACAATTCTAAAGTGAAACTGCAATCGCTCGATGCAATTTATGCGCTTTGTTGAATGCGGCAAATATTTGTACGCGAATACATTAATCTCCAAGTGGCATTTTCCATGCTTGTGAAAAAAAAGCCTTTCTTTTTGATAACTGGCTTCACAACGAAGAAAATCAACACGTAACTATGATACTTATTGTTGGAAAACAAAATCACATAGAGAAAATCAAAACACTTATACGCGACGAAAGCAGAAGGAATAATAAACATTTGCAACCAGCAATTTCAGCTTCGGAATGCAACAGAACAAAGACATTTGAACATCATATATTACAAAAATGACATGAAACTCACAAAATGTTGGCAAATTTTGTGGTTAGGATGTAAATATTGCCTCAAACAATAACCCAGGCTTTGATCCTTTGGTCAAATTGATAATTTTATTAATGGGACTGGTGAACTTTTACCAGAAATAATAAGTGACAATATAGCACACAAATTCTAATACTCTCCAGTCACCTCAGTTGAATGTAAAATGGTCCTTTTTACTTTCTCTATATGCACTATGTACATAGTGTATAGAGAAGGTATTGCACTCCACCCAAAAATTCGATACCGGGATTTCAACGGAAATATATGTTTTAGGGCCCCGTGTATCCAAAAAAAAAAGCACTTTCACAAAAGGTCCGTGTGTGTGTGTGTGTGTGTGTGTGTGTGTGTGTGTGTGTGTGTGTGTGTGTGTGTGAGTCCGTGTGTCTCTGAACACAATAACTCAAAAATGAAAAGTCGGTAAAATACCAAACTTGGTATTTAAGTTTAGTATCTTCCAGGGATGCGACACGAAGATTTTGAAAAAAAAAATCCCCCCACCCCAAACTACCCTTTACATGGAACTTTTTTCGAAAATGTTGATCTTAAAATTGGCTCTAACGATTTTGATTAAAATTTCGTATATTAAAGATATTTACCTTACAAATAAAATGTAAATCTTGAATTTTCTGGGAATAGCCTCTGAAGACTACTTTATTCTGGATGAATTTTACGGAATTTTGAATAACTACTAAACCGTAAGAGATTAACAAAAACTTAGTACACCGAAAATGTAGAGCACGTTAAAACACACAATTTATGTTATATACATTTTTTTCGTGGATGCATTGTTTTTGAGTCATTCCTTGTTTTTGGTTTCTGCTATGAAGACTTATACTTTTCTCATATAGGAATTTGTCAACTGCTGCCATACAAACAAAGGAACTTCAGTGACATAGAAACCAGCAAGGAACAAAGCAAACATAGTAACAAGGAACCAAGTAATAAGACTATTTCTGCTATTTTAGTCGGATTAACGTGAAGTAAATAGATGTATAAACTTTTAAGAGTAATTTGTTGCAGAGATGTAGAGAAAGTCATGTGAATGGTACACATCAGATTGTTTGTTTAGTAAAATGTTTTGAGCAATCATATATGCAATGTTAGAAGAATACCTGATCGTTTCTGTCAACATAGTAGCAAAATATAAAAGAATTTGAAAACGACACTTTTTTCTGATGATAAAAATTGCTAATTGTATGTTGTTTTTTAAATAATATAAATATATGTAACTAATCATTACTTTGTTTTTATTATTTGATGTATCCTATTTTGACACTTTTCATGCATATTTTAAGTATTTTTCATTCATATTTACAGCTCTTTATGTGGCATATAATCCAGTCTAGTATTTTTGTGATAAAACCACTTATTTTTACTTTCTCTAACCCTGTATGAACAACGTACAGCGGGATAGAGAAGATATTGTATTACACCCAAAAATTTAATACTGAGATTTCACTGGAAATACATGTTTTGGGTCCCCTAAATCCAAAAAAAAAGCATTTTAGGAAAAGGTCTCTGTGTGTGTGTGTGTGTGTGCGCGTGCGTGTACGCGTATGTGTGCCTGTGCGTGTGTGTGTGGACAGCATAGCTCAAAAACAAAAAGGTCATTAAATAACCAAACTTGGTATTTAACTTTGGTTTCTTCCAAGGATGTGACACAAAGATTTTCAAGAAATTCCCCCCCCCCTCAACTACCCTTTACATGGAACTTTTTTCCAAAATTTTGATTTTCTCAAAAATGCTCTAACAATTTTGATTAAAATATTGTTTATTAAAGATATTTGCCAAACAAATACAATGTATATTTTGAATTTTCTGGGAATAGCCTCTTTAGACTACTTTATTCTGGATACATTTTACAGAATTTTGTGTAATTGCTAAACCATAAGAGATAGACAAAGCTTACCACACAAAAAATGTAGATTACATTAAAACACACAATTTATGTCATATACATTTCTTTCGAGGAGTTGATCGTTCTTGAGATACTCCTTGTTATTGGATTCAGTTTTGAAAAACTTATACTTTTCTCATACAGGAATTTGTCAACTCCTGTTCATACAAACAAAGAAACTTCATTCACATAGCAACCAGCTTTTGTCTATCACTTTAACTATGGTACTCCCTTATTTTGCTTCTACTTACAAGGAAGCAAGTAATAAGACTATTTCTGCTAATTTTTTCTCGATTAGCATGAAAATATAAGAATAAGCTTATTAACAATAATTTGTTACAGAGATATAGAGAAAGTCATGTGAATGGAACATATGAAATTTTTTTTGAGTAAATTTACTTTAGTATTGCATAGCTGTTGTTAGATTTTTAGTCATTCTACCTAATAGGAAATTGTGGAGGAAAGTCTTTGTGAGTTATAACATTTGGGAATGCTTGTAATAGTGTATAAATTAGAAACAAGTTTTACAGGTGTGTGTCTGGTGACTAATTATTCTCTAAAAATTGCCTGACTTTTGATTAGACTTGCACCAGCATCCTGTACTTGTTGCAGGTGAAAGTGTTGGCAATAGATGATGGGACACCTCCAAAGACAGCAACTGCTACATTAACCGTCATAGTTCAAGATGTCAATGATAATGCTCCAGTCTTCCTCAGAGAATACCTTCCCATACTGCCAGAACATGTCTCTCCAAGAGTGGTTGCCGAAATATTAGCTACCGATAGGGATGATTGGTCCAAGAAGAATGGTCCACCATTTATGTTTAGAATGGATCCTAGAGCTGATGACATTATCAGGGCATCCTTCAAAGTAGAGCAAGACCAAAGTAAGTTTTTCAGCCCATCCATGTTACTTCTAACATGATTGTTTATTTGTTTATTTAATAATTTATTTCTTAATTAACTCTTTTTGGAAATAGGGAAGGAATTCAGAATTTTTCTTTATATTTTCTATAGAACTACTAAGAATTGGTACATAAAAATGGATAAAGTGTAAAACTAGTTTAAAAATGAATAAAAAAATATTGTATACAAGATTGCTTTCATAATAGATGAATTTATAAATATTTAAAAGTAAAAATGTTAAGTGCATGTTGGTAATAGAAACCATATGTTTTGGCTTTAATAGTAGTAAAATATATAAGTTGTAGACATATTGCACTTGGCCTTGAATTTATAAAAATGTGTATATAATGTTAAAGCATATATACGTATTTAACTAAGCCTTTATATGCCTTCAAATTCATATTAACCTAAGTATGCTTTGAATTGTTTACCTATTATTTAATTTTAACAATTAGTGTATATGTTTACTTATCTAAATATATTTTTCACTTACATATTTTATATTTTGTGTATCTCATTCCTGAATTGCTATGAATTACAGTTGACACTGAAAACATTTAGAAACAATTAAAAACAATAAATCACACAAAGATAGTTTTAAAAAATTTAAATGATTTTATTGTTTTCAAAATAGCCCCTTTTAATATCAATACATTTTTGCTTTTGATGAATGCAGTGTTTATTTATTTACATAGAATGTCCCAATGAGCATATTGCTCTAGATAGGGACTGCCCTTTAGTGAGGCAGTAAGCAAAATACAAAAAATAAAACACATTAACACATATAAAAAAGAGTATATAAGTATACATTTTATATATATACACACAATGTTTTTTATTGTAATTTGTGTGGGTGTGTGATTAAACTTAATGCAATATTTCAAGAAACACCATAGGGATTTTCTGCTGTCAAATTTTTAGGAATTACAGTACTGCTCAAGTAGGTATTTGAAGAGTTTGTTTTTAAATTGGGATAAGTTAGATGGTTGTTTAATGTTAAGTGGGAGACTATTGTATGTTTTGGTGGCACTATGTAATATACTTTTTATTCCATATTTGGTAGAGTTAACTGATTCTATACATATGTGATTGGCTGATCTAGTTTTGTAGGAGTGAATATCTTTTTTGTGATTACAGAGTTGGTACATAGGAGGTTATTTTCAGCTTTGTACATGAATGAAGATTCACTATATTTACAGAGAAAGGAAAATGGCAGTATATTTGTTTCCTTAAATACGTCTACGGAAGGTTTTAAAATATTAAATCCATAAAGTATTTTAATAGCTCTCTTTTGTAGGATTTTTAAACAGTTTAGGTGTTCTTTATTGTTATTGGACCACACTGCATTTAAATACAGAAAATTGGGGTGCAAGAGTGCAAAATAAGGACTTCTTTTACAACTGTTATCTAAGTCTAGATATTTTAGTCTGTACAATATGCGAATAATGGAGTTTGTTTTGTTCATAATGTGTTCAATATGGTATGTCCATGTCAAAGATGAGTCTAGTGTTAGCCCTAGGTATGTAAATTTGTTTACTCTTTCTATAACATTATCTTTGATCTTAATTGACATATTACTTTTAATTGGTCTAGAGGGTTTATGAAAAAGCATATATTTAGTTTATTTGGCATTAAGGATTAAGTTGTTATTTGTGAACCATCTCTGCAGTGTTGTAAGGTCAGTTTGCATATCTTTCATAACCTGTGATTCAGATTTATTTTCATAAAATAGAAAATTATCATCTGCAAATAGAAATATTTTACCTATTAGTTCTACATTTCCTATAACATTAATGAAGATAAGAAATAAAATTGGACCTAACACTGTACCTTGTGGAACTCCATGCTTTACTGTTAATATTGGGCTGGAATAATTGTTTAGGCTGATATATTGTGATCTAAGGAGATAGCTTCTAAACCAGTTCAAGGCAACTCCTCTTATTCCTGACTGTGCTAATTTTTTAGGAGGAGTTCATGATTGACAGTATCAAATGCTTTATTTAGGTCAATGAAATTTGTTTGTTATCTTAAGTTTTTTGTAATAGGTTTACTACATCAAGTGCTACTGTTTCTGTGCTGTGTTTGGGTAAGAATCCATATTGGAATTTAAAGAAAAAAATTATCTGTTCTAGAAAGTTTACAAGTCTGTCTTTTACAACGGATTCCAGAACTTTTGATACAGTGGATACAATACTTATGGGTCTATAGTTGTTCGGAGAAGATTTATCATCCTTTTTATGTATTGGTACTATTCTAGCAAGATTACACATGTCAGGCACTGTACCACTATTTAGAGAAAGATTAATTAGATCAGAAAGTATGGGTGCTAGATGATAGTGGCAATTCTTCAAAATTATATTATTAATTGGATTATTTGTGATTTTGTTGTTTTTGGTTTTAAGTTTTTGTATTATTTTACTCACTTCTTTTGTATCTGTTGGTTTAAAGAATAATGATTGTATTGGACTTGTATGACTATTACATATGGGGGGGGAGATCCTTCACCATATCATCTACTACATGCACAAAATATTTATTGAGTTCATCACAGATCTCATCATTTTTGGTGTACTTTTTTCCTTTGTATTCAATTTCTGCTATAGGAGGAAGTGTTGTTTTAGAATTAGTGAAAATTTCCTTTACAACAGTCCACATATTATTGTTTTTTCCTTTTTCTATTTGTTTTGAATAGTATTCTTTCTTTAATATTTGTTTTAAATTATTTACTTCTTTGCTGCATGCTTTGTACTCCTGTATTATTTCATGGGATGGATTAGAAACTTTAATTTTTTTGTATAAGTTGTTCTTTTGGTTAATTAATTCCAGAAGTTGATTTGAGATCCATGGATATAACTTAGCATTTGGTTTTGAAATTTTTCTATATGTTTTGCTGGCAGATTTTAATCCTGAGTTAACTAAGTTGTTAATTGACTGGTATGCATCATTTATATTTGTTGTTAAAGTGTGTTTATCGGTTGTGTGGAAAAAATTATTTAGTTGTGCAAAATCTGTTTTTGTTTGATAATTATACTTTACTTCCCTTTGTTTTACAAGGTTTTTCATGTTTTGGTTATGATTTCTTACACTAACAAATTATGATCACTAAGATCATTAATTGTATTAAAAATTCTGTAATTATAATTGGATATGTTTAAGTAGGCATGGTCTATAAGTGTTGCAGTATTTTCTGTTAATCTAGTTGGTAGCTTTTTGTTGCATAGCTCATAGTGGTAACTCTGTAGTGTTGTAGTATATAACAGTTTATTTTTGCTATTTTCAAGAATATTAATATTTGAGTCTCCAATAAGGATGGTATTTTTGTATTTTGTGTCTAGCATGGGTTCTAGGGTTTTTAAAAATAGGTTAGTATTACTTTCTTTGTGATTATAGAAGCCAATAATATGAAAAGTTTTGTTATCTTTTGATATTCTTAATTTAATAATGCTATGGGCATTGCAGACACTGTCAATAAGCTTTGAATGCCATATAGTTGACACATAGACTGATAATCCACCTGCATGGCCATCTCAGATGGCATGGTGGACTATATAATCTGGTATATTGAAATATTACACATCACTCTCATTTAGCCACGTTTCGGCTATTACAATTACATCTACAAAGTTTATTTCTTCTATAATTAGTTTCAAGCTATCAAATTCATTCTTAACGCTACGTGCATTAACATATAAAATTCTTAGGGCAGGAAGTGTATCACATTTTAATGATTTGAATTTTTACTCTAGTAGATTATCACAGCTAAATTCCGAAAATTGAGTCATGATATTGTTTTTCAAGACTTGTTTGTTTATTTGGAACTACTGCAGCAGTTTCTTTTCCAATTCTTGTAGATCTGTTTGAGTTCTTACTGCAATACTTGAACTCTCTCTCTGCTCTCGCACAAATATCTCGCAGTCCCTTGTCCATGTTGACCATATCACGCCTTTTTGTCGTAATTCACAACATCTCTTCGCTAGGAGCTCATTTCCTGGCAATAGATGATCATTGAGGTATATATTCGCTGTCTGATACTCAAAACCAATGTCTCTTGTTGTTATATACCTTTTTTGGATTCTGGTACTGATGATTTCTTCTTTTTTCCACCTATTGATGAGTCCGAGTACGATTTTCTTTGTGCCTAAGTATTTTGATGGTATGCGATGTGCTATGTCGATGTCGTTGTAGTCCAAGGAGACACCAAGGGCCCTAGTTGTCACGATCGCTAGTTCATAAACATCTTCGTTGGGTGCCTCCGGGATTCCTGATATTATGATATTGTTCCTTCTAGTGTACTGTTTCAAGTCTTCTGTTTCTTCGAGGGCTGAGTTTGCAATGTTTTCTGTCGGGGTGAATCTTTTGTTTATATCTTGCGTTGCACCACTAATCTCACTTACGAGCTTTTTAAAATGTTCAAACATAAAGTCGGCTGCATCTTTGACTCTTGTCATTTCATCTAACACTATCTTTTTTACTTCTGTTTAAAGCAAAGAAGTCACTGGTCTGCAGTACTTGAGGTACCACGTTTTTATAATGATTCATTCTTCATCTGATGATTAATAAGTGAGTCCATGCATTTTATCTTTAATTTTTAAAAACAAATAAAATCAAAATGTGCTAAGTCAGGGCTGTATAGTAGAGGATCTCTATGGTGCTGACCTTCAGGAAATCCATATACTCAGTTGTTAGCTTTGTTGTGTGTAACAATATGTTGTCACAATGAAAATTATTTTTCCTTTTGTGCATTTTTCTTATTCAAAAGATCTGTTGAGCCAATTGAATTATCTTTTCAGGATGCCAACAAAAAATCCAAGATTCATCACCAGAAATGATCTAAACCAATTTCAAAATGCTTCCTTAGAATTTTTCCACAGTGTTTAGGCACCAACCAATGTATTAGTTTTTGATTGGGTGTCAGTTTATGTGGAATCCATCAACAACAAAGTTTTCTCACATCTAATTGTTAATATAATATGTTTTGGATTTGGGTCATACCAATGCCCAATGTTGCTCAAATAAATTCATGAAATGTTTTTCAATCTTCTTCAAACATTGCTCAAACAGCAGCAATCTTGGGTGTACTTCACAAAATTCATCACTAAGAAAAAGCTGATCTCTTTTGAATTCACTCTTCCAATCATAACTTGTTGACTTAGATGGGGCATTTAAACCTATCTCAGATTATTTAGGTGTTAATGAAGATCATATAATCATTTTTATTTTTTTAGTGTTAATATTTGTATTTTCAATGATTTTTTTTAATTATTCAGATATTGTATTTAATTCATACATTATTCTTCAAAATGAATTAGATCATTTAAAATTCCTGAAAAAAATCATATGTTCTCTACAAATTTATTTTTGAATGTACACAAAATCATTAAGTGAGGATAGTTAACAAACTATTAGAACCAATCGAACAAATACATGGCAATCAACTCCAAAACATTTGAAAGTAGCTGTCAGATATAAACAAATTTCATATTTATAGGAACATGGCATCCAAAACATTTTCAATGTTGCCCTCATACATTATAATTTTTACAGCTGTTAAAATATGTATGAAAGTAAGAATGAATAAACTAAAGTTAAATATGATGTTGCAGAGGGAATGCACAGAAATGGGATGGCAGTAGTGACATCTCTGAGGACATTTGATCGAGAATTGCAGAAGGAATACAGGATACCAATAATCATTAAGGACTCTGGAAACCCAGCTATGTCGGGCACAAGTACTCTCACTGTGGTGATTGGTGATATCAATGACAATAAGATGCAACCAGGGTGCAAGGATATCCTTGTTTATAATTACATGGTATGCAAAAAGCTTCCATACCTTTTTTTCAAAATGTCTGTATATTGAATCAGGACTCATTTGCATTTATAATAAAAGTATACCTAACCAAAACCTTTGTGAAAGAAAATTCTTTCTTAGGAAATAGGCTATAAGAGACTTTAATTACTTACTACAAAAAGGGTAGAGGGGGATTATAAGAGATATTTAACCCTTAAATGCAAAAGTTAATTTACTACATATGCCATTCTTCCTCTATTTCATAAACTGGTTTCATATCTCTTTCATTTTTACCTGTTGTGGAAGTGGTTTGCATAGTCATGTTTGTTAGTGCAAAACACAATGGACTGGCCATCCATTAAAAATCAAACAGCGGAAGTTTGAATCCCGGCAACTGCAGTAAAATGTGCAGTAAAATCTGCCCACATAAAATAGTCAGTGTGGTGGCATGCATGAATGATGACAGGGTATGTTTTACTGCAGTTGTATGAATTTTGCTTTTTATTTCCAAAAAAATACTACAATATTGTTGAAATAAATTAGTATTTTTTTTCAACACAAAATGGCTGAAAATGACTGTATTTAGTTTTGGAGGTCAGTGTAATTAAAACCTGCCAATAAAAGTATTACAATATTCTAAGACATTGCCTAAAAATTACCTTTGCACTTATGCAAAATAGCACATTTAATGGTAAAAAGTCTAAATATTTTGCTTATTATTTAATTTTGTAAAATATTTTACATAATCAAAGTTTGAAAGAATAACTTTTACATTTTGATATTTTCAAAATGTTCACATAATAAATATATTTTGAGGAGTGATTATTTATGTTTGTTATTATTGGGATACAAAAACTGATGGTTTTCTAAGTTCTTAGTTTTCTTGTTACCAATGCAGAACAATTGTAGTTCTGACTGACTCATCTTCCTTCAGACTCTGAAGCTAGATATCTTCTGTTAATCTGCAACACCAGAGGCCCCTGTCCTGCCAATAGCCATTCACCAGATCTCTGGATACCACTGTTGAGCTCACTCCATTCATTCAGGTTGTATGGGGATGTCTTCATCTTTTTCACATGAGGTCTAGCGAAAGACCTATTTAAGCAGTTTATGATCTTCCATTCTTTCAATATGACCATACCAAATCAAGCATTTCTCTTCCAAGCAAACAACAACTCCTTTTTTTTTTTCTCTAGCCCATATGTACAATGTACTTAGTTGATAGAAAAGATATTGTATTACACCCAAAAATTTGATACCAAGATTTCACTGTAAATATATGTTTTGAGTTCATAAAAATCATTTTTAGGAAAAGGTCTGTCTGTCTATCTATCTGTCTCTGTGTTCAAATCCAGCGGAGGATGATGGATTTTTTCAGATGTAAAAATCCTTAGTATGGCTTCCTTTGGAAGGGAAGTAAAGCCGTTGGTGCCATGCTGTAGATTTAAAAGAACGTCAAGCCTGACAGAAAGGCCTCTGAGCAAAATTAAGTGGTCTTTCATGCCCAGTTTAGAATGGGATGCTGAGAACCACAGCAGTTAAAGAGCATCCATAAATATTATGCCATTTACATTTACATTGTTGTCTCTGTGTCTGTGAACAGCATAGCTCAAAACCAAAAAAACTTGGCATTTAAGTTCAGTATCTTCGAAGAATGCAACAAAAAATTGTCAAGAAAATCCCTCCATTCTCAACTACCCTTTCTTTACATGGAACATTTTTCCAAAGTTTTGATTTTCCCATAAATGCCTGTAATAATTTTGATTAAAATACAAAATATTAAAGGTACTCACGTCACAAATAAAATGTATATTTTTAATTTTCTGGAAATAGCCTCTGGAGAACCCTTTATAATGGTGAGTTTTACAAAATTTTGCACAACAGTTAAACTGTAATAGATAGACAAAAGCTTACAGCTCAAAAATTGTAGATCTTGTTAAAACATCTTGTTTATGCCATATGCACTTTTCTTGTAGAGTTAACCATATCTGAGATATTCAATATTATTGGCTTCAATTTTAAACTAATTAATTCTTTTCAAATAGGGCTATTCCAAGTGAACCAAAACTTAAGTCATATAGCAACCAGCTTTTAAAGGATTTGACAATTGCTTTAGCCTAACTTACTCTCTTATTTCCCTTCTACTAACAAGGGAGCAAGACCAATTCAGTTAATGATTATCTAGATTAGCATAAAGTAGGTAAAAGAATAATCTTTTGTAAGAAAAATTTGTTTGTGGAACAGCTAGAGAAATTTATGTGAATGGAACACATCAGATTCTTTTTTAAATGTCCTCTGTTCTCAAATGATCCATTACAATCATCCTAATGCATTTGCTCCAAAGTTATACATCTTTCTTATGTTTTGGTCACCTCCCATGTTTCTGAGCCATACAATTTTATGCTTTCTAATAGTATGATAATTATAACAGTTTCTTAATTTCTAGCATCTTGGTTAGCTTCTGTACCATTCTCTGTACAGTGTAGCATCCTTGTACAAGATCTTCCTTGTTCTATTCTCTGGTGCACATCTACATTCTTCTTCTACTTGAGTTCATCCTGAACCTAAGATATTTAAAATCTATGTTCACTTTATTTTTCTAATACCAATATCTAGTCCCCTCCATTCCACTCTCTCCCTATGACCAGATAGTCTTACATATTAAGAGTAGTAGTTAATTCCCAGGCAGAGCTTGACATCTTCCTTATCTTGGGCCAATATTATTTGGTCATCAGCAAAAGAAAACACCTAAAATCCAGAAGGTCATCATTGGACCCTATGGCGCAGAAAATTTTCCTTTGAAGCTTCCAATCAGAAATATTCCTCACTGCTTAAAAAGAACATCATCAAAATCTTTAATGCTCACTGTGATATAATAAAGTTGTTAATATATATATTAAAATTTCAAAAACAGTAATTTTTATATGGTTAAAGAATGCTAAATTTATGAAAGACAAAGAAAGCAAAAGGAACATGCATACATATATATTGAAAAAAATAGAAGATTAAAACTTAAGGAAATCTTCAGTTAGAAAAGGCAAAACATTCGTATATATCTTGTAAAACAAAAGAGGTATGAAACAAGAGATGAAATCTCATTTGAGATAAGTTTCAAGTAGTTAAAAACTGAAACAACTACAAGGAATATTTTGGAAATGGTTAACTCAGCAAAGAATTGTATATAACTTAATTTGTGTAGAAAGAGGTCTTCTGAACTCTTCCAAGAGAATTCAAGATATAAGTTTTACTTTCTCTATACTCACTATGTACATAGTATATAGAGAATGTATTGCACTCCACCAAAAAATTTGATATCGAGATTTCACCGGAAATGTATGTTTTAGGGTCCCCTGTATCCAAAAAAAGTATTTTAAGAAAAAGGTCTCTGTGTGTGTTTGTATGTGTGTGTGTGTGTGTGTCCTTGTGTCTGTGAACACGATAACTCAAAAACGAAAGGTCGGTAAAATACCAAACTTGGTATTTAAGTTTAGTATCTTCCAGGGATGCGACACAAAAATTTTGAGAAAAATCTCCCCACCCCAAACTACCCTCCACATGGAACTCTTTTCGAAAATTTTGATTTTCTAGAAAATGGCTCTAACGATTTTGATTAAAATATTGTATATTAAAGTTATTTACCTGACAAATAAAATGTATATTTTGAATTTTCTGGGAATAGCCTCTGAAGACTACTTTATTCTGGATAAATTTTTCATAACTACTAAACCATAAGAGATGGACAAAAACTTAATCCACAAAAAATGTAGAGCACATTAAAACACACAATTTATGTTATATACATTTTTTTGTGGAGTTGATTGTTTTTGAGATATTCCTTTTTCTTGGTTTCAGCTTTGAAAAGCTTTTCTCATACAGGAATTAGTCAACTCCTGTCCATATAAACAAAGGAACATCAGTCACATAGCAACCAGCTTTTGGCTTTCACTTTAACCTAGGGTACTCCCTTATTTAGCTTCTACTTACAATAAAGCAAGAAATAAGACTACTTCTGTTAATTTTTCTCGATTAGCATGAAATAAATAAAAGATAAGCTTATTAACATTAATAATTTACAGAGATGTAGAGAAAGTCATGTGAATGGAACACATCAGATTATTTTGTCATGAAAATGTCTTAAACATATGGTATTTTAATCAAAATCATTATAGTCATTTTTGAGAAAATTAAAATATTCAAAAAATGTTTGATGTTAAGGGTAGTTGGGGGTGCAGTGATTTTCTTGAAAATCTTCATGTCACATCCTTGGAAGATACTAAACTTAAATACAAAGTTTTGTATTAAATGGACTTTTTGTTTTTGAGCTATGCAACCCACAGCACACACACACGCATGCATGCACGCACACACACACACACACACACTTGGACATTATCTAAATTTCTTTTTGCATTGAGGGGTTCTCAGAACATGTATTTCCAATGAAATCTTGGTGTCGAATTTTTGGGTGAAATACAATCTCTTCTCTATCTAATTTTAATGCTGTACATACATACTAGAGGAAGCAAACTTTAAATGTATTACATTCTTATGACTTTAATGCTGTCATTTATTTTTATGTAAGTTATGCACACTGTTCTTATGAAAACATGTTTTTAATTTCTCTACCATATACAATGTGCACACTATGTCAAGGTGGTATTGTTTCACCAAAAATATGTGTTATTTTGAGGCCCCTGAATCCAAGACACCGAGTCAAACAAAGGAACTGAGGAACTCATAAACTGATGTCAAAATCATTTCCATGTTTGAGATGTAAGTGAAGTTTCAAAGCATTAAGTAGCATTGGCTCCTGTGAGAAATACTTTTGTTTAAATTTCCCCAATACTTTTCTCAAATATGAAGTCATCATTATTTTTTCTTTTATTTTTTTTTATTGTGTTGGTTATACAAATAGAACAGAACTTTAAATCCATGACATTGTGACCATCACTTAAAAGCTTTTATTTTTATTCATCCATTTGTATCCCACCTTTAACTGCACAATTTTATCGGCAAGCATTCACCTCTGGAACATGTATACTATTGTCATTGGGGTTCTAGTTTTCTTCATTAGATCACACTCACACATATACACTCTTATTTATGCTTGCAGACTCTGGGAGTATCTTTGACTAGAGAAAGCTTCCCACTCTGCCCCAGCCAGGAGTCAAACTCGAGACCTCTAGCATAGTAGGCAGATGCTCTACTGACCACACTACAAGGACATCCTCAAAAGATTTGACTCTTGTCTTTGCCTAGTGTATTCCCTTATTTGTTGCAGAAGGCATATTGTGTGAATATAATACATCAGAATTTTGTTTTGTTTTAATTCTTAAACACTTTCCAGTGGAGTCACAATATCAACTTTTTGGGTGGAGTAGGTGGTAGAGAAAGTAAAGTATCTGATGTGTTCCATTCACATGACTTTTTCTACATCTCTGTAACAGATTATTGTTAAAAAGCTTATTCTTCTATCCACTTAATGCTAATCAAGATAAACATTCACATAAATGACCTTATTACTTGCTTCCTTGTAAGTAGAACAGAAATAAGGGAATGCACCAGACTAAATAAATGTAAATGGCATGTTATTTATGGATACTCTTTGACTACTGTGATTTTCAGTGTCCCATTTTAAATTAGGCATGAAAACCATTTAATTTTGCTCAGAGGCCTCTCTATCTATCTTGAGGTTCTTTTATGTGCCATAAATCTATAACATGGCCACAACAGCTTTACTTCCCTTCCAAAGGAAGCCATGCTAAGGATTTTTACACCTGAAAAAATCCATTATCCTCTGCAAGGTTTGAACCCATGACCTTGGGCACACTAGACTAAACTGATAGTCAAATCTTTTAAAAGCTGGTTGCTATGTGATGAATATTCATTTCTTTGCATAGCAGGGTTTGTAAAATTTCTTTGGGAGAAAAATTTAAGCATTTTAAAACTGAAACCAATAATAAGAATATCTCAGAAATGGTCAAATTTACGCAAAACGTGTATATGACATAAATTGTATATTTTAATGAGATCTACACTTTTTGTGCAGTAAATTTTTGTCTATTTCTTATGGTTTACTATTTATACAAAAGTCATCCAGAATGAAGAGGTCTTCAGAGGCTATTTCCAGAAAATTCAAGATATGCAATTTATTTGTCATATAAATATCTTTCATATATGGTATTTTAATCAAAATTGTTAAGCATTTTACAGAAAATAAAAAATTTTGAAATTTTTTCCATGTAAAGGATAGTTTGCAATGGTGGAATTTTCCTGAAAATCTTTGTGTTGCATACTTACATGCTACTAAACTTATTTTACCAAATTTTTGTTTTTTGAGTTATCATATTTACACACACATGCACAGGAACCTTTTATAAATCTGCATTTTTTTGATACAGGGGACCCTAAAACAGTATTTCTGATGAAATTTCAGCATCAAATTTTTAGGAGAAGTGCAATCCTTTTCTACCTATATACTATGTACTAAGTAGAGAAAATAAAAAGAAAATAGTTAATTATGATACAAGTGGTAAAAAGGATGTTTTATTGCGAGTAGGAAGCTTGCAAAAGTATCCCAAGTTTCATAATCCTACGAACAATATAAAACAATTTAATACGTGTGTCATACATTATTTTTATATAGTTCTCATATTTATAGACATATAATTATAAATAGATTGTTTTGCATATTTCACAGACTTCATGCTTAATGGTCGGTGACATTTACTTGTTGCCTTGCTTACTATCAATGTTGACAACAGGATGACTTACTCATACAGAATGAAAACATTCTATACAATAAAGGCAGTGTAGCAGTTGTAGTTTTGCTCTCTCTGTTGCTTACATAATTGGTTCTGATTCAGCTGATTCTTTTTTCATGACATTCAAATCATCTGCCATTTTATGGATCGAATCGAGCTTTCAGAATCATAGCCTACTTGAATGAGGCTGTGGATGCATAAACCAAAGTTGGCTTCATTGGAATGTTATAATTTTATAACACTGAGTGACGAATTTTCTACTTTTAACACTACTGACATCTGGTAAATGACCTACTTTTAGCATCAATTGTCTAAAAAGGATGTTATTTCTTTAACACTCCATTTGGCTTAATATGCTTAAACTAAAAGCTACAGACCTCTAAACACTAACAATGAACAAGACCAACTAGGATGGCTCAGATGGTATCGTTTGTAGCACCAAATTTAGAGATTCAAGGTTCATTGCCCAGAAAATGTTGCCCTCTGTGGTGTTAATGGTTACCATGCTAACTTCATATACCCAAGGACGTGGGTTCAAACCCGGCAGAGGACTTTGGATTTTTTCGGGTGTAATAATCCTTAGCATGGCTTCCTTCGGAAGGGAAGTAAAGCTGTTGGTCCCATGTCATAGATTTACGGCATGTAAAAGAACCTCAAGCCTGCCTGATAGAGAGGCCTCTGAGCAAAATTAAGTGGTCTTGCACGCCCAAGTTAGAATGGGATGCTGAGAATCACAGTAGTTAAAGAGTGTCCATAAATAACATGCCATTTATTTATTGCCCAGAAAGCACCCACTCTGACCCATGGGTTTTTTCCTGGTTCCCTCAGGTTGGTAAGAAAATGCTAGGATAGTTCATCCCCTACCACAGCTTTCCTGTCTATCATTTCCTGTCCCATCACTGTTTCGGGGTTGAAGGGCCAGGCAATGGTGTTTGAGGGTTGTGGCTGGGCAGTGGTTGTGTGCTCTGAAAAGGTTTCTTCTCTGACATTGCTGTAGGACTCTCTGGCAGGACCTGCCGCCAAGTACTTTCTGGGGGTAGTCTTTTGAGTGGCTCCAGAGGCTCATAGATTGTGAGTAGGGCCAAGGCAGCATTGGTTGAATTTGATCTGGAAACATTAGGGTCATCCCCCATTTTTGCAATCTTCAGCTTTTGGTTCTCTTCCTCATACCTTCCTACCAGGGATCTTACACCACAACGGCACACATGCAGTAATCTGACCTAATGTTTGGGAATCCCATTTGTAATAACCCATATCCCTATGACCAAAGTAAACTTTTGAATCCATTTATATTAATAGTTTTCCCTTAATGAAATAATTAGCTCTTAAATAACTGAAAGTTTGTACACCACAGCTGAATATGCAGAAAAATAATTTAAAATATCTTAAAAGTACTTATGATCAATCAGTACTAATAAATTGTACATCAAATTAATCAAGATATCCAAGTACATACTGTAAAATGGTGTGATACTTTGTCCCTTAAGGTTAATTTTAGCCCAAATATGAGAAAAATATTTGGAATATTCTGAGACTAATCTATTAAACTTGTGTATTTATTCTGTCTCTGATCATCAGAGGCAGCACTGGCTTCAAGTTACTCCAATTTTGTAACTCTTTGTCTTTGCATAGGTTGGTAGCATTGTTGTTTATATGCAGGTGGTGTGGGCATGAGTTTTTGAAGTTGTGAAACTTTCTGTCCTGCAGAGAAGGGTGAAGGCTTAAAAATTCAGGTAAGTTATATTTCTGTTATTGTAGACATTCATAAATATCCTGCAAATAAAGACATTTTTGTAGATTTTATTGGTAAAATTATATTTCAAAATGTTTATTAGGTATCTTTTTTTCTGTGTTGGGGCAACATTGTCCCAGGGCCAAAGTTACCCTAAAGACTTTTAAAGATTAAAAATGCTGGCTTATAATTAATTGTTGTCTCTCCATTGCAGCATTAATTTTAAATTTCAATTGTTACAGTGGGTTAATCTTTCACCATGTCAAGAAAACGTAACAGAGAGCTAGCAGCCTGACAATATGCTGACTACTCACAAGAAACATTACTACAGTGTTTGAGAGACTCAAGAACTGGTGTGAAAACTGAAAGGACTGCTTCTGCTTTTTATAGATTTCTTAGGAGTACTATAAAGAACAAATTAAAAGTTAAACATGATAAAAAACCTGGGAAGCAAACAATTTTATCTATAAATGAAGAAAGGATCATTGTTGATCATTGCAAGATGTTGTCAAATGTTGGGTTTCCAATTACTGAGTTTGAACTTTGTTATGTTGTCAAATGCTACCTAGACAAAGTAGGGAGAAATACAGAAGCATTTCAAAATAATAGTAAGTGCTTAGCTATGACTGGGGTAAATTTTTCCTAAGCAGATATCCTGATCTTGCTTCAAGAACCTGTGGCAACATTAACCAGAGAGCTTGCGGATTGATGAAGGTACTAAAAATGCTTATTTTTAAAATCTCAAGTGCAGTATGGATGGAGTGCCAGCATCCAATCTATGGAATTATAATGAGAAAAATCTCAGTGATGATCCCGGACCAAGTAAAGTAATCTGTAAGAGAGGAAGTAAATATGTAGAGTATGTTATGAACTCTTCAAAGATTTGTATTTCACTGATGCATGTGGTAATGCTATAGGTGAAATGTTTTCCCCTTATGTGGTTTATAGATCTGAAAGACTCTGAGACCCATGGACTGAAGCAGGGCCGAAAGGCTGTCGCTACAACAGATGAAAAAGTGGATGGTTTGATTCACTCATTTTTGAAGATTGGTTTTTCAGTCTTGTACTTCCAAGCAAGATGGCTTAAAAGTACTGATAGGTGACAATTTGTCCTCCCACATCAATCCAGATGTCATTTAAGCATGCAAAAAAAATCATATTAACTTTGTGTGTTGCCCACCTTCTCCTACATATTTAACTCAGCCTCTGGACATTGCTTACTTCCACCAAATGAAGACTGCATGGACAAAAATACTAATTAATTGGTGAAAAACACCAGAAGGAGAGAGATTTGGCACCTTGCCAAAGGATATGTTTGCTGAATATCTTTTCAGTGACATTTTGTGTAATAAAAACTAAAATCTAGCCTCTTGATTCAAGAAATGTGGGATTCATCCTTACAATAAAAATGAAGTGTTACTTTGCTTGCCTAAAAAATGTCCAAAAAGTCCTACAAAGGTGAGTAATGCATTTATGCAACTTTTGATAGAGAAATAATCTGCAAATACAGGTAGAAAACCTGGACTGAGAAAGTAAAGAAAGATTAATGTAGAACCAGGAAACAGTTTTTCTCCAAACAAATCTCTCCTCCTGGAACTCCCACTTCTGATGCTGGACAGAAAACAGAGAGACGAGGGAGACCTAAAAAGATTATTCTTGTGTCTGATGATTCAGATGCTACAGATACTAGATACAGTGTTCATGATAGTTTTAAAGATGATCCAGAACATTTTGAGGAATCAAGTGAAGCAGAAACTATGGAAACAGCATTTACAATGGCAAGAACTTCCAACGAAAGTCGGTCTACAAGCAAGGAGATACCTGGAAGAAAGATTTGTTTATAAATGACTGTGTTGAATTTGAATATTATGGAGACCTGTATCTTGGAAGAATAGTTTCAATGCCAAAAAAAAAGTGAGGAAGGTCCCTCTATAAAATGCATGGAAAAGCTTAAAAAGTGTTGGAAATGGCCAGAAAAAGAGGATATCATAGCATATAGTTGGGCAGATATCAAAATGAAAATCATGGAGCCTAAACCAATTACAAGATTTTGTTAATCTATAGTGTTCTGATATGATACCAAACAATTTGGTAAACTCATTGTATTTTGTTCCTAATTCAGATAAATTTTCATTAAATTATGGAATCCTAAAAAGGTTTCTCTTTATTTATCTATTCGTATAGCTTCTTAAGTTCATCTCCAAAGTATAACATAGTCCTGTAATTAAATATATTGACTTCATTATGAAACTTTATGTTTGGGCAAAATAAATCCCAAGAATGGACAACTTTGGCCCAATTTTTTAAGCATTACAAAATGTACTTATTTATCACCAGCAGTGTCTGTGACCATTGTTGGACTCTCTTTTGGAACTCTACAGCTCACTGAAGCAAAATGTGTTACTTTTGGATTATAACTAGTGAACTGAGATAATTTTTCTTGTTAAAAACCATGAAAAATGGGTCAAAGTATCCTCATTTTACGATACTTGACATAAAAACAGAAAAAGCATTGCTTCTGCAAAAATTGTGATTTTATCTCTTTAATGCATTTTAACTCATATTGTTCTTCTTGTAACTTAAACTTTTGTCAAGTGCAATCTAATGGAAGCAATTTGATTAGTCATCATCATTAAAACAAGACAAAATGAACTGACCATTCATTCAAAAGCCTTTCAAAGCGATTTGAATCCTGCAGCTACAGTCAAATGTAACTGTGGTAAAGATTGGGAGGGCCTATGTAAAGTAACAAATCTTGTGATATGCATGGATGACAATGAAGATGCACTTGATTGCAGTTGCATAGATATTATTTTATGCTAAAAAGGCACTAGAATATTATTGAAATAAATATCAATATTTTACAATATAAAATACAGATACAACAATTTTAATGAAAGGGTGTTTAGAAACAGTGTTACAAACCCAACTCAGAAATATTCTAAATACAGATACTTTTATTTTATTGTTAAATATTAGTATAAAATGAAAATAACAAAAAATATATTAAAATATTCTAATATCTTGACTAAACATTTTTGTTTTCAATGTATAAAATTTAAAATAGAGGATTACCTTTCCTTAAACTTGAATCTATGTTTCATACTGTTGCTGCAGTTTCTGTAAGAAAGCTGTATCTTTTATCTATAAATTTATAAATAACACACACTTCTGTTAATAGTGTTAAGATTCTAATTATAATGATTTGACAACTGTATGTATTTGATGACATTAATTGAATATTTAATTTGTATAAAGTTTTTTATCATTCTATAAGTTTATTGTAGCAACAACTATATTGAAAGCAGTTAATTTTCTGTCATGTGAAAGAACTCTTTACACACCAGAAGTGATGATATAATTCTGCTAAGTGACATTGTTGTTTAAGAAAACAGTCCATCATTCTCATTGCTGCCCCAGCAGAAACCACCACAACAACCCCACCACCACCACCACCACTGCCACTGCCAGTTCCACTGCCAAAGTCACTGCCAGTACTGCTGCCACCACCATCGCCACTGCCACCACCATTGTTGTTAATATTATTATTATTTTCTCAGGGAGAGGTGCCAGACACAGAGATAGGACGCGTGTATGTAAATGATCTTGATGACTGGGACCTTCCAGACAAAAAATTCTACTGGGAAGACAAAGAACATCCAAAATTTCTGTTAGATGAAAACACTGGGATGATAACAATGAAGTCTGGAACAAACAAAGGCAGGTGAGAAAATCACAAATATTTTACCCCTAAATTTTTTGCATAGTCATTTAAAATGACTTAGAAATTTACACACATTGAAAATAGGATTAATGAATGAAATGCTAAATTTGAAACAAATTTGAAGATGATGATGATGATAATAATAACAACAACAACAATAATAATAACATCAACACCGGCGCCGCCACCACCACCACCAACAACAACATTAATGATGATGATGATGATGATGATGATAATAATAATAATAATAATAATAATAATAATAATAATAATAATAATAATGGGATTATGTTAATATGTTTTTGCAACATTATAGTGAAGGTGTAAAAGGTGTGAATTTTAGTTATATTGCAGTTCTATACTAAAGTTAAGACATGTTAGTATGAAAATAAGTACCTACCTATAAACAGATTTTTTTGACTATGTTTAAATAGCCATTAGTACTGATAGAAAGTAGAATTAGAATATACTTAGAAGGACTAAACCTTCATTTTAATAGCTGCAGTTAATAACTTTGTTTTATTCAGTAAATATAAAAGGAGAAAATTTTATTTTATTGTTTCCCAACTGTAACACTCAACTTACGGGTGGTTCTAATGGTGTTTGGAATGTGTCTCCAGTACAGCACTACTCTTGCTTCCCCAGGAATATTTTCAATAATAATTTTCTTCTATTTCATTGATCTGTCAGCTCTAAAAGTCATTTTGAAACTCAAACTTGGTGAAAGGTATGCAACAGTAATCCCAAAGAAATTCAGAAACACAAAATTCTTGTTATCTGAAAATCCCAACCACTAATACATATGGAGTGACCACTCACCCCCTTAACTTTGGCAAGTTCAGAGGATAGTAGAAAAGCATTAATAAAGATATATAGTGGTAGTTTATAGGTAGCATTAGGAAAGTACAGCAATGAATATTGTTTAGTAAGACATATTTTGAGTATGCCTTTTGGCCTAATCACTGCACATGTGAGTGGCTTGCTTCGGAAGTCATAGATGAATGTTGCCTGCATTTTTCCATTGTTTCCATTTTGGGTTTCACTCCTGTCTTCATTTCATCCATTCTGGTTTTCATGCTCTTTATTTCCGAGAGTAAAGATTTCATCATCTCCTCCATTATAACAGTAAGTCCTGCTTCTGACACCAGTGTAACTAAAGCTCTTCATTATTCCAACAAACAATGCTTTATTTCTTCCAGTGATGACAAATAAAAATCTGTTCACAAATAAATGGCTTTATTCAATGCTCCATGTAGTTTACTTTTGTGATTCACTGTGGTGGCTATTACTGCACACTATGAATTTCCCATTGAAACTCACTCAACTGCTGCACATTATGCATTCCTAGTTGAAGTGATAAAACCTGATAGATAAATAAGAGTAACATAATAATTAAGCATAAAAAGAAACCGAAAGAAATTTAACAAATCAGATAAATAAGAAGGAAAAATAACATAAATAAACAGAGGGAATTTAAGGAAATAAATAAAGTAATAAGAAGAATGCAATCACAAATAAAAACATAATCAAAACTACTTAAAGCTAGCTATGTTAAAAGGGAAACAGACAATTGAAATAAAATCGCTTATAGGTACAAAAGCTCATGAGTCCATCGTGAGAGACCAGGACATGTTAGCAAACAATGGAGACTAGTATTTCAAAGCCTAGAAGCTTAGAGCTGCAGACAATAAGTGGAAATACCCAGGTGAAATTTATGCTCTACCAAACACAGAATATGTAATCAGGCGTGTTAAAATGTTAATACGAGTAAGAACAGCATGGAGTCTAAAATTGTGAGACCCAATGAAAACGCAACAAAATATAAAAATTGTAACATATTCTCAGCTATTAAATTGGTGAAAGTAACTGAAATAGCAAAAGTCTAGGCACATCCTAGAAAATGGGCAACGAATAGACTCTTAATTCAAAATCTTCTCGGGCTTCTAGCCAGGTAAAAACTTGGCTTGACACCAACGTTTCGAAGAAGTGCATCTTCCTCATCTTCAGGGTGAACTCTGAAGACGAGGAAGATGCACTTCTTCGAAACGTTGGTGTCAAGCCAAGTTTTTACCTGGCTAGAAGCCCGAGAAGATTTTGAATTAACACGTCGCCAGGAAAGCTTTAGTTCTTATTTTGAATAGACTCTTGTCTAACTGTTGGAGGTCTGAAAATACAGAGTTTACATCATCACTTGAACATCAGATGCCATGTAGCGAACTTACATCATGTTATAGCTCATGGCATAATGACAGTTTACAAGTCCATGATGTGAAGAATATGATTCACATGGGAAGGAAATTAAAAGGGAGATTAGCATGACAGGAAAGGTAAAATAATTTATTTTATTTGTGAATGGTTTT
Organism: Hymenopus coronatus; assembly: GCA_030762935.1. NCBI lineage: Eukaryota > Metazoa > Arthropoda > Insecta > Mantodea > Hymenopodidae > Hymenopus > Hymenopus coronatus. Next base: position 26,783,857 of record CM060896.1, on the reverse strand, counting down.
GGTGAGACTCAGCCCTGAAACAAATTCTTGGAACTTAGATGGCCTGGGGAACGTGTGAAGTATCAAGTGTGGGACAATAAAGGGCATTCAGGAACATAGGCAAGTGGCATTTCATTAAGGTTCTACCCCACATAAAATCAACCCTGAGATCCTAAAAACCATTTCCTAAGCTAGCCAGCAACCCAACTTCCTTCTCCCCTTCCAAAGCCACAATAAAACTGCCACATAGTAGAAACTAAACTGAACTCTCTGCAGGGCTTGTTCTCACCTTTTATATCTGTTGCTGATATAGCAAGAAACTTCCAGAAGCAGTCACACATGCAAACCATTGCAAGTGTCAAAAACTGATACAGGTGCAACAATACATGGTTTTGATGCCAAACAACTCACCAATGGCACATGTGTCTACTCAAGCAGGAATAAAAATGAATAGGAAACAATCAGCCTTGACTTCTGAAGCAAGCATATTACACATATGGCAATTATGTGTGTATGCATATGTGACATATATGTGTGGTCTATGCAAGGCTTAATTAAGCGAAACTATAGTGTCCATAGTTACCTTTGTAATAATTTAAAAGTTTCACTGTATAAATCACTTCATATCATAGTTAGTTGTAAAGGCCTTTATGAGAAAGAAGTATCCATGATATAAATGTATATACCACTCCTTGGCAGCAAGTTCTTTACCAAATAGAATTGATTTTGTGCCTAATATATATATAAATAAATAACAAGGAACATCTCAGAAATGGTTAAATCTACAAAAAAAATAATACAAAATATATATAGGTATATAACCTAAATTAAGATCTGCATTTTATGTGTAGTGGTTTGTCTACCTCTTATGGTTTACGAGCTATGCAAAAGTCATCCAGTATGAAGAGGTCTTTAGAGACTATTACCCAGAAAATTCAAGATATACATTTCATTTGTCATGAAAATATCTTAAACATGTGTGCACTGTATATATATATATATATATATATATATATATGCTAGAAAAAGTAAAACAGAATTTACAGCAGTTCCACAGACACCTCATTTTATTTTCTCTACCATGTACATAGTAGGCAGAGAAGGTATTGCATTTCTTTCAAAAATATGATACAGAGATTTCACCAAAAATAAATGTTTTGAAAATTCCATGAATATAAAAAAAAATTAGAATAAGGTCCAGTGTATATGTGCATGTGTGTAAGCAGCATAGCCAGAAAAACATAAATACCAAAATTGTTTCTTCCAAATTGACACACAAAGATTTATAAGAAAATGTCCCTACTTCCAATTACTCTTTAATGGAACATTTTGAACAATTATCAATTTCTTAAAAATGGCTCTAACAATTGAATGTTAAAAACATTTCTGACAGTAAAATGTATATCTTGAAATTTCTGGGAATAACCCGTTTAATCCTTTATTTGGAAAACGTTTTATATAATCTTGTATAACTGGTAAACATTAAGTAATATATAAAAATATGCTATACAAAAAATATAGATTTTTAACACCTAATTTATACAAAATAAGTTTTCTTTGTAGCATAATCTTTTTGTGGGTGCAAGTATTACAGGCAAGAGAGGGTCAGGGGGAAGAAGAGAGTATTCTCAACTGAAGAAAGTTGTTTTGGACATAAGCCATTATGGAAATAGCTTATCTAATTTACTGCAAACTAGCTAAATTATTAAACAAAACTTAGTACATGAGTATGAACATGAAGTCTGAAATCTATAGACAGAAAGAAACCTTAGCATTGAAGCCCCTATATATCAGGTTGTAAAATGTGCTTGATGTCTCAGTGTTATTCCTCTACTCTGTTCTAAAGTTGCACAAAACCTACCAAATGAAAACTAGGTAACTGAGCACCCAAGAAAAGGTATAAACATACTATATTTTCTGATGTTGAAGTTTTTACACATTGAGAAATGCTTCTGAATCTTTAATTTGCTTTACGTAGCAAATTAAAATTAGGGAATTCAAGAAGAGTATCTTGTATATTTTGTGTACTTAATGCCTGTATAGGCAAACTTCTGCTCATACAAAAGAAAATTTCTAGAACAAAACTTCTAATGATATGTGTAAAGATTTGTGTACTGCACTATAGTGCAGAATGTTTTTTGTTTCAGATATCATTTGAGGTTTCGAGTGTATGACAGAAGACACCTACAAACAGGTGTACCAGCAAATGTGACCATCACAGTCAAAGAAATATCTCACACTTTAGTAAGAAATGCAGGATCACTTCGGATATCAGAATTCAGTGACGAGGACTTCATCCGAGTATGGAACTATAGAGTTAGTGATCTATGCTTCTATTTTACAGGTTAACTTGTAGGTAATTGCAATAGTCCATCTTACTTTGTGTCATACATAGAATTTGATTAACATAATACTTCCTCTTAACCTACAGTTTAAAGAATCATTCAGCTGTTTTGTAAAATTATGGAAGCAATTTACTTTAACATATAATCTCAAAAATTCTGAAATGCAGAAAATGACTGTTAATTATCTTGCTTTCTCTCAGTTTTAAAATCTAATTTCAATCACTTAATCATTTTTAATCTCAGTCACTTTACTTCATTCACAAATTCAAGAATATTATTTCCTTTTCCTGGTAGCTGAGAATACTTTTTACTTTCTCTACACATATTATGTACATAGTGAATAGAGAAAGTATTATATTGCACCCAAAAAATTTGATAATGAGATTTCACCAGAAATACATGTTTTAGGACCCCCTGAATCCTAAAAAACATTTTTAGAAAAATGTCCGTCTGTGTATGTATATGTATGTGTGTGTGTGTGTGTGTGTGTGTGTGTGTGTGCATGCGTGCATGCGTGCTCAACTCAAAAAGTCTGTTGAATACCTAACTTAGTATTTAAATTTAGTATCTTCCAAGGTTGCAACATAACCCCCAACTACCCTTTACATACAAACATTTTCGAAAATTTTGAGTTTCTGAAAAATGGCTCTAACGATTTTGATTAAAATATTGTATATTAAAAATGTTTACATAACAAATAAAACGTATGTCTTTAATTTTCTGGGAATAGACTCAAATACATCTTTATTCTGGATGAATTTTGCAGAATTTTCCATAACTGGTAAATTGTAAGAGATAGCCAAAACCTTACTTCACAAAAATTGTAGAGCTCGTTAAAATACAGTCTATGCTACATACATTTTTTTTCATGGAGATGACCATTTTGAGATATTCCTTGTTATTGGTTTCAGTTTTAAAATACTTATACTTTTCTCATACGGAATTTGTCAACTCCTGGCCATACAAACAAAGGAACTTCAGTCACATAACAACCAGATTTTAAAAGATTTGCCTATTCCTTTAGCCTATGGTGCTGCCTTATTTCCCTTTTACTTACAAGGAAGCAAGTAATAAGACCCTATCTGCTAATTTTTTCTCGATTAGCATTAAGTAAATATATAATATAATAATTAAGTAAATAGAAGAATAAGTTTTTTAACAATAATTTATGCAGAGAAAGTCATATGAATGCAACAAATCAGAGTTTTTTAATTAACATTTCCATTCCTGTGATCAGTTTTCAAGAGAACAGTTTTTTAGTCTGAATTTATCTAATTGCAGGTTAATCACTTTATACTTGTAAGTGTGGGTTGGAAAAGGAATTAAACCCTAAGCACCAAGCTAATTTTCCATGTTATCTGCTATACTTTACAGAGACCTTACAATATTTTGTTTCATGGATCTTTAAAATAATTTTCCTGTTATGCAAGGGGTCCCGGGTTTGATTCCCAACTGTGAGCTGGAAATTTTCTCCAGCCCAGAATATTCTCTATCCCTCCCAGAGTATGGAAGTATGAATGGAGTGTGAATGTGTGTATGTGATTTAATGTAGAAAATTAGAAAGTCAACAGTGCACAGCTTTTCCACAGTTGAATGCTGCCAATATACCCATGTACTTAAAGGTGGGGTATAAATGGAAAAAAAAAAAAAAAAAATAATTTTATAAGAAATGGTTGTACGCTATTCAATTTTTTTTTCAATTATTAAGTAAACACTTCACCACATTTTTCAGTTAATTCCAAATGAAAGTCTTATAAGTTCAATTCTATTTTTTCGAAGTGAGTGAGTTGCATCTACAGTAACATATTAGGCTTGCATTTGGGAGATCTCAGGTTTAATTCCCATCAAATACCCACACTAACATTGAATTTTTCATGGTTTTCCTGACCAGTAGGTGAATGCTGGGATGATTTCTCCTGTGCCACCATTTTATTTCGCCTTCACTCCATTTCCTTCTCATCTTTTAGGTTTCATGGTGTATAGCAGTGTCTGGCAGATGGTGCAAATGCTTGGTCCAAGGAAAGAGTATTTCCCTGTGGACACTAGAGGGCCACCAGGCTTGATAGTCATTCATCACCCTCTCTGGGCAGCTGCAATAGTATGGTTCTTGGAGTCAGGAACTCTTAGCAACTCCCACATATCTCTTACCTGTCCGCTGTGACCTGTAGCCTCCTGTGGTACCCTCACTTCATCCCTTCCTCCTAAGAGATGGTAGCTACAATAGATCTCTCATAGGTTCCCCATCCATTGTACAGTGGCTGCAATGGAAATCTTTACATTTTAAATGCAAGGAAAATCTTTACATATGCAATGTGCTCTTCTTCCACCACTATACAAAAAAAATGAGCGGAGCTGCAAATCGCATAGTGCACAGCAGCAACTTGCTTACATTAGCAGTTCAGGTCTCATTCTGCCTCTAGTATTTGTTGTACAGCGATTTGTTTGCTGTGTATTGTTTTCATCTAATTTTTAATCTGAGTGCTGTTTATGAAGGTGTGTATTTCTGCATCAAATATACAAAATGGAATGTAAGAAGCTCACTTCTGAGGAGAAGACTCATACTTTAACTCTGTTAGCTAAAAAATAAACTTATAAAAATTATAATTTATCCCAACGAATAAACATTTTCTAGGTACCTCTGTAATTTGTGTAGCTGCAATCTAAAGGTTTCATGACAAGCTATTTATGACCTAAAAAAGCAGCAGCACCTTTGCCATGTGGCACCACACGAAATCAAAAACAGGCTCAGGTGGTAAAAGAAAGACTTCACCAAGGACTGATGACCTAAAATTTGAAGTGATGGCTAATCCATGGATTACATTGGTCAGGTTAAAGAAAAATCATCCAGATCTGCTCAACAGTGTTGCAAACCAGACCATTCAGCATCAATTTCAAAAAGACCTAGGTTTACCAATTTGGTGTGCTGCCAAGAAGTCTCTTCTAACTGAAGCTATGATGAAGAAAAGAGTAAATTTCTGCAAAACATATCAGCACTGGACATCAGAGGACTGCTGCAAAGTAATGTTTTCTAATGAAAGCACTTTCAAATTGTTAAGAAGAAAGTCCAAAAAGGTGAGAAGGCCAAAAAATGTGTCACGGTATGATCCAAAGTTTACCGTCAAAACAAATAAACATCCACAAAGTGTGATGGTATGGAGTGCTTTTAGTAAATAAATGGGATTTTATTTATGGACGCTCTTTAACATTTGGTTCTCAGCGTACCATTCTATACTGGGCATGAAAAACCACTTAATTTTTCTCAGAGACCTTTCTATCAGGCTTGAGGTTCTTTTACATGCCATAAATCTACAACACAGGACCAACGGCTTTACTTTCCTTCTGAAGGAAGCCATGCCCGAAAAAATCCATTGTCCTCTGCCGGGTTTGAACCTGCAACCTTGGGTATATGAAGTTAGCATGGTAACCATTATACCACAGAGAGCAAGCTCTTTTAGTAGTAATTATGGTAGAAGTGGCTTGTACTTTCTTCCTAAGAGCATAACAATGAAGTATTGCAACAGCATTTGATCACATTTTGGCCAATTCACCAGTGGTGCATATGGTACCCCTGCTCATAGAACAAAGATGGTTCAGAAGTTTCTAAAAGACAATAATGTACCTGTACTTGACTGGTCTGGTAACTTTCCTGACCTAAATTCAATAGAAAATACTTGGAATCAAATGAAAGATAAAATAGAAGAGCTGCAACCATCAAATATTAAGGAGCTGCAGGAGGTGTTGAAGATGTGGGTGGAAATGGACAAAAACTATTTTGAAAATCTAGCAAACTTGATGCCGAGGAGACTCATGAAAGTGATACAAATTAAGGGAAATATTGACCAAGTACTAATTATACGGTGAAGTTAAAAATAAAACCATGTAAAATCAGTGTTTGTTGTTTTTATTACCATGTAAAGTTGCTCTAACAACTGACCCAAATGGCAGCATGTCAACATGGTATTAAATTAACCAACTGACTCACGTTTTTCCCAGTATACTACAGGAGATATCAAATTTATTTTGAGATAACATACCCCAAGGCGGACTTACAGTGTTATAAGTTCTTTAAGTTCACTATACCTTTCCAACTCCTGTTCTACGCACCACTACTTGGAAGAAACGATTACTTCACAATGATTGACTAATAGTTAGTTAAACTATGAAGCCCATGACTTAAACTACCATGTCACTGGTTCTGGTTGTATCTTCTAAGTGATGTAAAACAATGAGACATTTGCATAGCAGTTTCTGGCCCCCATCACACAGTTGTGCTGAATGGGATGATATAATGTAGGTGCACCACAGCAATCTGGGAGACAATCACCACCCTGCCGAGAGACACCTGGAGCTGGCAAGTGATCAGATGAAGATATGCTCTCTGGTGAACAGTATCAGATTCCAGGAGGATGACCACATAGGCATCTATCATCCCACAAGGAATAAAGAGAAGTTCCTAAGCTGCAATGTTCCTGAGATGGCCTGCATCTCAGCACTTGGCATCAACCTCAAGAGAAGCTGATGGTGGTTCATTTTGATTGCCTTGGTGCACATGGCTTGACTGCATGACACAGTGGCTATGCCCCAAGCTTTGGAAGGTCAGAGGGATAAGTAGAAATAAGCAACACTCTCACCTTGCATAAATACCAGAAGCACTATTGTAAGGTAACCAGTATCTTCAGGAAGTTTTCTTTCTCCCACTTCTACTACCATGATATGCAGTGAGTGCTGCTCCGGCGTAAAAATCCTTAGCATGGCTAAGGAAAGGAAGTAAAGCCGTGGGTCCTGTGTCATAGATTTACGGCATGTAAAAGAACCTCAAGCCTGCTAGAGAGGCCTCTGAGCAAACTTGAGCGGTCTTTCACATCCAGTATAGCATGGGATGCTGAGAACCGCAGTTAAAGAGCATCCATAAATAAAACGCCATTTAATTTTTTTTTCCTGTGAGAGATAGATAGGTCCTATATTATACTTCCCAGCAAGGATGGCTCGCCAAGTAAAGTGACTGAAGTGGCTCATCATCTAAATGTTTAATCAAAATTCAAAATTACATATTTGCATCTTATACTAATAATTTACACAATATTCTATCCAAAACTTCTTGTAAAATGGCAGCCAGTACAATGCTTCCCTTATCATTTCTGCTGACCATTCTGACTACCTCTTTTCTCCATCTCTTTCCCTCACTATCTTTTCCCTCTCTCCCATACAGGAGAACAGCAAATATCTCTGGCAAAAAAGTTGGATTTTCACACCTCCTCAAATGCTTCTTGAATACATCTCTTCCACTCCATTGACATGGGTCTCAGTGTTTTCAATTTCTGTTGAAGATCACATTGGGTTGTTATTCTGTATACTGTTATGAAACTTCCTTTCAGAATTTAACATTTCAGTTTTAGTTTTCCCTTAGTGAGAGGAACAAGTATACTGTTATACTGTTGTTTAGTTCTGTGGAATGAATTCAAGTTTGTTACATTTTTTGTCTGAGAAAGACATTAATTTAGATCATTCTTAATATTTACTTAAATTAATTTCATTTAATTAAATCAAAGTGTTAAGTGATTATTTATTCATGAACCCAGAAAATGACATGGTTTGAATGTATCAGAAATGACATTCACATGATGGTGGTAAGAAGATAAAAATATCTGCTAATATTTAATCAATCCAATCTCCATTTATCAGTCTGTTAAAAAAACAAAGAAAGTCCTTTCTATCAGCTACATTTTAAAAATACATCATTAAAAATATGAGTGATTATATTTGGTTATGTGGTAGTACTTTTCTATAAAACTTTTATTTGGAGTAAAGAAAAATATTTTGAATACAGGATTTGGAGATTTTGTGAATTCAGTATAAGCTTTTCATAAATATGGTCATTCAAAAGAACATTTTAAATGTTTATTACAACTGAAATATGTCAAAGGGAACCTATACTCAATTTGCAATGCATTATAGGGATCAGTTACCCTAAGCATCAACATGTTTAATGAAAATATGCATTTAACCCATCCAAGGATACCGTATAATGGAGGTATGGAGTTAAAGTAAATAAATAAAGTAAATCAATTTTTAAAAGAAATTAAATTAGTATTTTGGGGAGCAAACCTCCAACCATACCAGTGTGGCCAGCTCTCACATACTATGCCTAAGATGCTTGACCATTCAGACACATGATAACTCACTATTGTCTGATCTTATAACGCTGCATAATGATAGTGTTTTGTTTTTTTTCAAAAAAGAAAGAAAAAAATAAATAAATAAATGCATGTATCTACATTCAATCAAAACCCATCAGCATCCAACCATGCCATAACACTGATTGCTTTATTTGGGCCCTCCCCATCCTTTTCCACAGTTTCTCTTGAATGCAGAACATTTTGACTGGATTCAATCCCACGATCCTTTGTTTGATAAGTTAGCTTCTCGCTGCTACTATCTTGTCTTAGACCGTATGGCCATAACGTTTTTTATTATTTCACACAGTTATCTGATGTTATCTGTTGGTAAAATGGGTTACTTAGCATTCATGCACAGAATGTCATTTCACATCCATATTGCTGAAGGGATTAAACAAGATCTTTATTATACTTGTTATTAAGGTTAACAAAGATTTCTTTCAATGCTGAATGAAGCAGTACCTTCTGCAACTGCACAAATTCCATGAGGTAAAATGTCCAGCAGATGCTGACAAAAGCCTAGAATTGAAGAGAGGACAAATTTGGAAGAAGGTATACATGTAGCGATTACTGCATGGAAGAGATTGGAAGGTACAAATGGTCATTCTTCACCAGCCAGATGGGTTTACAATCAGCCGACCCATCCAACTGGTCACACCTGTCAAAGTTGATCAGGTGGGGAGGATGTTGTGGATACTTAACGTGTAAATGGCAAATATTTAGTTTTTATGTCATTATATACTCTTTGTATTTTTCATTGTTTAAAGTTCTATGTGTGAAGAATAAACAAGACAAATTTTAAAATAAGAACTAAAGCTTTCCTGGCGACGTGTTAATTCAAAATCTTCTCGGGCTTCTAGCCAGGTAAAGAAAGTTTTACCTGGCTAGAAGCCCGAGAAGATTTTGAATTAAGACAAATTTTATTAATGTTCCAATCTTTAAAAATGAAATATAACACAAAATGTATGTGGCTGAGTTTTAAAGGTCTATGCTCATTTACAAATAAGTAAAACAAATAGATAATAAATTATTCTATCTCTTCCCATTTTCTTCAAGTTGATTCTTGTGTTTTTATAAAATAATAATGTTGATTGTAATACAACTAAGTAAATGTTGAAGAATGAAGAAATATGCTACCTATTGAATAAAATAAAACCATAAAAATATTGGCTGGACATGTCTCTTCATCAAACGTCCATACTTTTGGGTTAAAACAGCTTCACTCACTCTCATTTCACACATATTTCAGTTTCATTTTATTTTTATTTTTCATTTTACCACTTCTTCAAATGTCATTGTAGGTATTTGCTCAATTAATATAATGCACTTTTTCTTCAATAAATTAAAATGCTAATAGTTTCTTTTATTTATCTTAGCAAACTTAATTCAAAATATTTATCTTGTATATACAAAATGTTTAGTCACAGAGTCTAGAGCGGAGCAAGGCAGACAGGTTGAAGGAAAAGTTAGCTGACCTTTTGAACACAGAACGAGAAAATGTTGAAGTGTTCAGCATTCAACTCAGAAGAAAGCAGCCACTTACTACAGATGTATGGTTTGCAGCCCGAGGTTCTCCATTTTACAATTCTGTCCAAATGAATGGGCTAGTACTTATGCACAGAGAAGAGGTATGTGATAACACATTAAAGCAAAATAATTTTAAATATGCATTACTGAACTACATCTCAAATAAGGTATTGAAAATGACAGCTCAAGGCTTAATTAACATTTGCTAAAGTATAAATTTAGCTGTTATTGTATGGAGAATATTGGAGACAAATAAAAACTGTATTCGCCTTATAGTTCTTTAACTTTTTATTCAAATAATATTCGCAGAGTGTATGCTTCAACTCATCTTGAGAATAAATGTGCTAGATATTAGAGGTTTTTATTAGATTAAGAAAGCTTAAAACCTAAAATGCTTAACAAGAACATACATAAATCTAGAAAAATGGGAAGTCATGTTCCAGAAAGCTGGATTCTATATTAGTTTTATAATGTCTTGTACTAAGAAAGTGGAATACATATATTCAAAATTTCTTCAAAAAGAGAGTCAAGTCATTAATATGCTGATTATGAACATTTAATACAATTATTAACATCTAATGGTTAATAAAATCAGCTTCCTAAAATTCTACATCATATTAACACTCTCTAAAAGGAGTAGGCAGTGCCTCTCACCTAGACAGCCCAGGTTTGATCCCAAGCGACCGCAAGTGAGATTTGTGGTGGACAAAGCGCTGCAGGGGCAGGTTTTCTCTGGTTTCCCCCCACCATCACATTCCACGGTGCTCCATTTTCATTCATGTATCATCAGTAAGCCCCGGATTCTTAGGTTCTGACCTATTTTATTCCTGACCTCCTACACTCCAAACTTCGATTTATTTTAATGTTTTAGTTACCAACAAGTAATATACTTAAATTTTATAGAGCCTAAATTAACCTAATTTTATGTTAGGACCTATTAAAACATATTTTTCATGCTAGAACCTAAAAGTACCTAATTCAGTTATTTAAGCAACTAAGAGTAGATTTGGGAATGTAAAAGCATTTTTAAAACGAAGGGAGACCGTTCGAAAAAGGAAACTATTAAATAATTATATTATGAAATCTTGTGCAATACCTTACAATAATAAACTTTAATTAAACTGTCCACCACAATAATAAACTAATTAAAACGTCTGCCGCCTTCAGTTATCATTTTCTAGCTATTGTTGAAAGAGGTGGTCAGTGACATGCAGCATTTCTGAAATGTGTGATGTTTACATGCTGCAACAATAGTTGAAAACTGGATGCAAACATTTTAATAGCGCTGTTGAATAGTATGCATTATTGCTTCTTCCGTTATAGGGAGTTTCTAACACAACATTTTTAAAATTCAGTGGCAAAATATTCAGTCTTCTTGCTACTGGTGATGATAGCAGTCATTTGCACCATGCCCAAAAGCAAATCATCAAGAAGTTCTCTGCTCCATGAGTGGTTCCTGATCAACAAAAGCTTTTCTAATTCTTCACCCTGCTATTTTTTAAAATAATACTGGAGTGCAGCTTAAAGTGTGCTCTCTTTAGACTCCATCACACATCCAAAATTATTTAATACTTATTGCCGGGGTGGGTTTTTAAATTGACTAATTTTCTTGTTTACATTTAATTTACAGGTGCCAGGTTACGCTTGGTGCAACATCAACAATCAGCAACTCATTCTGCAAATGCTGTTAGGAATGAATATCAAAAGAAGCAGAGTTTCTTAACATCAAAGGCAGGCAGCTCTAATGAAGCCAAAGCTAATTCATTTAACATGCGTTTATGTGAAGCTTTTACTGCTGCCAATATAACAATTGTTACACTACAAAACCCAATATTGAAAAACTTTTTTCAAGAATTTTGCAACTCTAAAGTACCAGATGAGTCCACCTTAAGAAAGAATGTATTGTACCCAATTGTATGAGAAAACTATTGAAGACATAAAGGCAGACATTGCTGACCACAACATTTGGTTAAGTGTGGACGAAACAACGGATGTTTGTGGTAGATATATTACCACCATAGTTGTGGACAAACTCACTTCTGAGGAAGCCAGTACGCCCCATGTCATTCTATGCAAGGAGCTTCAACAAACCAACCACTCTACAATATCAATTGCAGTGAGGGGTGCTTTAAAGGTCATAAGGCCAGATGCAGAAGGAGAGGAAAAATTGAGATTGTTAGTGACCGACAGTGCAGCTTACATGTTGAAAGTGGGTGAATGTCTAAAGGCTTTCCATCCTCATTTGCTCCAAGTCACCTGTCTTGCACATGGTCTCCACCGGGTAGCTGAAAAGATTCGGGAAGAGCATCCTACAGTCAACAAAATAATTTCTTCGGTGAAGAAAGTTTTCTTGAAAGCACTAAGTTGAGTGGTGATATTCAGAGAGAAGTATCCTTCAATACCGCAGCCTCCACAGCCTGTAGTGACATGGTGGGGTACGTGGCTATCAGCAGCAATGTATTCTGCAGAAAACTACACAAGCGTCATAGAGGTAATTGATTCATTAAATGAACTTGATGCAGCTGCCATTGTAAAGGCAAAGAAAGCATTGCACTCAGGAGCAGCAGAACAGGAGTTGAGCTATATCAAAGCAAATTGCTTTCACTTTGAAAGTGCAATAAAAAAAATTGGAAGAATCATCTCTCCCCATGACAGAAGCATTGCAAGTCATAGAGGAGGTAAGAAACAAAGTGGTAGCTGGATCAAGTGGAGAATCTATAAAGAAAAAGTTGGAAGCTGTTTTGGTGCGCAGTCCAGATTTCAAGGTCGTAGCAATAATTGGCCGTGTTCTCTGTGGAGAAAAAGTGCAGGGATCATTGAGTTGGAATCCTAAGGAAATAGCCGAGATGAAGTTCGTACCTCTTACCTCGTGTGTAGCGGAATGCAGTTTCTCCGCTTTCAATTGCATTTTTTCAGCAGACAGAAGGGGGTTTACATCTCACAATTTTTCCAAGTACTTCATTGTTCAGTGTCATACTAGGAGTACAAAATAAGTACGGAAAACTTTTGAATTTGTAGTGTTTAGAATTATTTGTGTGTTTTTAAAGTATAATATTAAAGCAAAATGAGTATACTCATAGTTTTGCACATGCAGTGTTGGAAATTAAATTATGTGTTTTTCAACTTTCGCACAGTAGTGCTTGAAATTAGCTAGCTTTCCAGTGTCAAACTATTTGTAGGTGTGTTGAATTTGGTACTTTCAAATACATACTAAAGTTGCAGTTAATTTAAGTTTTTACAATTTAAAGTTAGTGTTTTAAACTAGTCCAGTGATTTGCATGAATATATGTATATATGCCAAAGATCCTATAAACTCCTAAATTCAACATATTAAATCTTATAAAATCCTAATACACTGATGTATAGAACCTAATTTTAACTTTTTAGAACCTAAAAATCTGGGGCTTAATCATCATTGTCATTGCCTGCAGTGAAAGCAAGCGTTAAACACTATAAACAACAAACTCTCTCTAAAAGGAATCAGGTGAAATGAGAATGATAAAATGTAAAAATCACTACTTCCTGCAGTAGTTTCACCATATATTCATATTATTTTTTAGTAATTATTTATAGTAAGTTGAACTACTGCATTCCACTGAAAAATTTTATAATGAGATTTCACCAGAAATATGCATTTTGAGACTCTGGAGGTGCAATAAAAGCATTTTTGAAAAGGTCCATATGTGCATGTGTGTTTGTGTGTCTGTCCTAGTTTATATTTTCTAATTTCACTATAATCACACTATTATGTATATACCTCAAGCCATTATAGATATTTCACCTTAAAATATTTTAATTCCTGTATAACAAATTAGTAACAATTGATAATTACTTAAAAACCAATATGTTCATCTGATTTTGCTGTATAACTGTGGATCTGGCACAGCTTTTGTCAAGCTTTTCAACATTTACTAAATCTGTGTATATCTGTAAACAGAATAACTCTGTATCTTCCAAGGATATGACACAAAAATGTATGACAAAATTCTTGCGCCCTAAACTACTCTTTACATGGAATAATTTTTGTTAAACTTCATTTTCTGAAAAGTCACTCTAATAATTTTGGTTAAAATAGCACAATATACACTACCGCTCAAAAATGTTTGAACAGCCTGTTTTGCTGCAATTAACACGTGTATAATGCCAAACAAAGCCAATATCATATTATAAATGGTAGAACTCCATGGAGACACATGTGAAATTTACTATGCTACCTTTTGTTTGTCAATTATGTGCATTTTGAAACTGTAGCATTTGTTGGCCATTATAGGAACAATTACCCTAATGTTGTTTTGGATGTCATAGTATGTCTGTGATTCCCTAGATGTCGTTCACAGACATCTGTACATAGGTATTGGCTGCGAACAGCACTTCAGTGCTTCATAAGCAGGTGAATGGTTCACATTGTTATTGGACAGTTGAAAAGTCTGAAATGGGTAAAAGAAGGAAGCTTTCAGCAGAAAAACGTGCTGCCAATAGTCACCTTAAATAAAGCAGGCCACACCATGCGTCAAAAACGTGTATCCTTGGGAAGTGTCCATTACACTGTAAAGAGGTATGTAAGTACAAATAGCAATAAAGATCATTATCGAAACGGAAGGCCTAGGGTGACCTCGATAAACATTTAATAGTGACCAGCAAACATGATAGTTTCAAAACAGCATCCATGCTGACAGCAGAACTGAACCAGTTGAGGGATGAATCTGTGAGTGTTTCTACAGTGAAGAGACGACTTTAGGATGCACATCTGAACGGTTGCATTGCAGCAAAGAAATCCCTATTGAGAGCTGTCAATAAACGGAAAAGATTACAATGGGCCAAGCGACATGAAAGCTGGACTGTTGATCAGTGGAAAAAGGTATTATTTACTGATGAATCTAAGTTTGAGCTATTTTGGCTCAAAACGTCGCCAGTTTGGTGCAAAGGGTGAACACATGGCACCTCAGTGCATATCCCCTGCAGTCAAGCATGGAGGTAGTTCGGTGCTGGTATGGAGTTGCTTTGGTGGCAGTAGGACAGGAATGATGAAAAAGGGGCATTATCACAATATTCTCCAACACCATGCCAAACCATCTGGGATGCGGTTAATTGGCAAGGACAATGATTCCAAGCATACATCTATACTCTGTAGAAGATACATTGAACGATTGGAAGAGACACAAGTCTTGAAGAACATGGTTTGACCCTCTCAAAGTCCTGACTGCAATCCTATTGAACTACTTTGGGATCATGTGGACAGAGAGGTAAGAAAGAAACAACCCACTAATGTAACTGTATTGTGGAGTCATGTGCACAACATATGGAGGGATATTTCTGAAGATACACTGGCGCACTTAATAGAAAGAATGCCCAGAGTTTGCGCAGCTGTACTTAAAGCAAGGTGAGGTTACTTTGAAGAAAGCAAAATCCAACATGTATTGCTCATTTTCATTAAATATACTATTGTGACTACAAACTATGTCTTTTTTATTCCATTGTTTCAAAAAATCCTAAACATGAGGTATATTCAAAGACTTTTGAGTGGTAGTGTATGTATGATAAAATTTATATTCTGAATTTTCTGGGAATAGCCTATGGGATACTCTTATTCTGAATGCTATTGGTAAACCAAAAAAGATACAAAAAAATATTACTGCACAAAAAATAAATCTTTTGTTGATATACACATTTTGTTATGGCATCAACCTTATTCTTTGTTATTGGTTTAACTTTTCAAATACTCTTCTCAATACAAATTGCTGTTTCTTTGCTTCATATTTATGCAAAGAGAATGGAAATAAAAACCATCACACAGCAGCCAGCATTGAAAAGACTTTATCACTTTAGCTTATCATACTCTTCTTTAACCTACATTGAAATACACAAAGGAGAGTTATCTATACTAACAAGACATAACTGAAGAATAAGTTTTTATAAGACATGTTTGTAGAAGAGTTATTAGAGAAAGTTATGTGAATGCAACACATAATTTTATTACACTTAAAGAGTACTAAACTTGTACAAATAAATCAGTAAATATGGAAAAGAATAAGGAAAATTATTAATGTTATATGGAGTAATTAATTGTTACACTCAATGACAAAAAATGAGTTGCTCTAGAGGGTAAGCATTAGCTTTAAAGATGTTGATAGTTTTCTTCTTTCATTTCTAATAAAAACACAGCTCACTGCAGGCTTTCCATTAGTGGATTATGCATCATTATTACTTCTTCGGTTTGATTATACTGATTTACTACTGAGTATTTCAATAGACTAAAAATTAGAAGGCTGCTCATTTGAATGTTTACTGCCTATAGTGCATACATACTACTTAGATAAAGAAGGTATTGCATTCCATCCAAAAATTTGATACCAAGATTTCACTAGAAATAAATGTTTAGGATCCTCTGATCCCAAAAAAGCACTTTTAGAAAAAGATCTGTGTAAGTGTATGTCCATTGGGGATACTTTGGCTTCTGATCTAATCCATGTCATTTCTTAGACAATGCTTTACAATGGATTACGGCCATGGAAGACTGCATGTTAGTCCACCTGTCCATGTGTCTGTAAACATAACTCAAAAATGAAAAGTTGGTTATATACCAAATTTGACATTCAAGAGAATTAGCATGAAGTAAATAGAAGAATAACTATTGACAAAAATGTGTTATAAAGACGTAAAGAACGTTATGTAAATGGAACACATCAAAGTTTTTAGTACAACGAACATTTCGGTAAAGCAGTTATATGGACATTTTTTTAAAATTTAAATTTTCTCAAAAATGACTTTAACAATGCTTATTAAAATACCATATAATAAAATATATATATCTTGAAAATAATTTTAATGAAAAGGTGTTTTGGAACAGTGATACGTATGAAATGAATATTTTTGAGGTGGTTTCGTAACACTTAAGTATCACTTACGTATAATTTTTCCAGACCAGTTTCGAAGCCATGTGAGCATCATTGTCGATGGTCTCCAACTGAATTTCCACAGGGTGTTCTATGTTGAGGTGTGATGGTCCCTGGTGGCTGGGTGATAATATATTTTGCGGCGGCAATTCAAAGTTGAATACATGGTATTGGTTTTTAATGATGTGGATTTTGTCGCAGACTTTGAGCTCTGCCACATATCTGGTAGGTTTTATAAGGCGTATGTTAGGTACTATTTCATGGTTAGTAGACCAAAAGTGGTGTGCAATGGCTGATTTGTCAGTTTGTTTGTATTTTTCTTTCCTCATATGTTCTTTAAGTCTTGTTTCAAGGTATCTTTTTGTTTCACCAATTTAAAATTTGTTGCAATCTGTGGAGTTTATTCTGTAGATTCCTGATTTTTTATGTTCTGGGATTTGGTTTTTTAGGTTGTTGCAGAGCATTTTTTGTAGGCTAAACTTATTCGGGAGGGCATGTGTGTTTTATGTTTTTTGAATATTTTTTTAAACTTGTGGTGTAGTTTTGGGTGATAAGTAAACTTTTTGAAGCAAGGTTTATCCTTTACTGGGCTTAATTTTGTGGTTTCTGTGATTAATTTCCGTTGTTTGAGTTTTTTGATTTTTTTATCTATTAATTTTTGCTTGAAGCTATTGTTCCTTGCAGTAGATATTATGTGTTTGTATTCTATGTTGTATTCTTCATCTTTCAATGGTGTGAAGACTAGTCTAGGGTGAGGCTATTGAATACTGCATGTTTGTGCACTATAGGATTGTGGCCATAATTCTTTATATAGTTGTCGGAGTGTGTGACTTTGTGATAGATACCAAAGGACAGTTTGTTGCCTTCTCATATTATTTTCATATCTAGAAATGGAATTTTCAATTTCTTTTGTGAATGTATTGTTTTCTGTTGTATGTTGAGATGTGTGGAAATGGTGAGGTTATGTGCGTTTCCAGGTAGCTAACATGAAGGTCTGCCAGAAGTGATGAAATTGGGTTACCCATTGTGAGGCCTGTAGTTTGTTGGTGTGTTCTGTTGTTGAAGGTGAAGTAATTGTGATCTAGGCAAAGTTTAGTTAATCATCTAATTCTTCTTTTTCTATTTTATTGTGGGTTAGCCAGGTTTCCAGGTGTTTTAACATCTAAGGAATGGGTATGTTTGGGTACATTGCTGTGATGTTGAAGGATACTTAGATGTCTTCAAGTTTTATTTCAAGGGTGGGGATTTTGTTAATTAGATCCTGCGATATTTTGGTAATGATGTGAACTTCTGCACTAACCATTTTGAGAGACAGTATGTAGGAGAATCTATATTGTTGACTATTGGTCGCATGGAGTTGCCAGTTTTATGGATTTTTGGAAGGGCATAAAGTCTGGGTAAAATTGGGTGGTTTGGTTTCAGTCTGTTTTTTGTGCTGTTTTGGATTTTTTTGGTTGCTTTCATGCATTGCTTTAATGAATTTCTTTTGATTTCTGTGAAAATATTATCTTGCAACATATTTCCAACTCTGGTGATATAGTCGGATTTATCTAATATTACTATTGTGTTGCTTTTATCTGCTTTGGTATATATTACCAGTTTAGATTTTAGATTTAGATTCTGGAGCATTTTTTTATTTGGAAAGTTATTTCTGGTGTGGTTGTGATTTCTAACTACTATTTCACATTCATCTTTAATGTCTGTTTTATCATCTTCTTTTAAGTCTGCACAAGCTATTTTTATGTTTGCTATTAGGTCTTCTGCTCCATTGGAGTAGGATATACATGTTTTTAGACCCTGATTAAGTAATGAAATCTCATTGTTGGTGAATGTTTGACTGGACATGTTTACAACTTGGTTAGATGGAGTGTTTTTTCTATGGTGAATTTTCTTTTTGAGGTTAGGTGAGGAAGTTTTGTTTTGTTGTAAACATAGATTGTTTAGTTTCTTCTTTAGTTTTTGTGTTTTCTTGTTCATTTTCTTGACCATCGACAATGATGCCCACATGGCTTCGAAACCGGTCTGGAAAAATTATATGTAAGTGATATTAAAGTGTTACAAAACCAACTCAAAAATATTCATTATACATCTTTAATTTTCTGGGAATATCCTCTTCATTCTGAATGGTAAACTGTAAGAGATAGTAGTTAAATACTTATACTGTTCTCATACAGGAACTCCTCTTCCATTTCATATCTCTTTTGTTTTACTGCTGGCCATGAAAAGAACTAAATTTGAATATCAGTCGCATAGCAGCAGCTTTTAAGAAATTTCAATATTGTTTTAACCTTGTGTATTCACTTATTTCCCTGCAACCTATAAGGAACTAAGTAATAACATGTCTGCTAAGGTTTATCTTGATTAGCGTGATGTAGATAATAGAATAATCTTTTGTAAGAATGAGTAGAGAAACTTTGTGAATGAAACACATCAGATTTTTATGGTATTTAATGGTTGTGTTAATGAGTGTATCTAATGGCTAATGGGCTGATTCTTTTATGATACATAAGATATATATATATTTCTAAAATGATTATTTTGTTTTAATTGCTTGACAGATAGAAAAGGATGTGGGAATCAACATTACAATGGTTGGTATTGATGAATGTCTGTATGAGAATGAAATGTGTGAGGGAAGTTGTACTAACAAATTGAACATTGGAAGTATACCCTATGCCATCAATGCCAACAAAACCTCACTTGTTGGGGTACATATGAATCTTAAAGCAGAGTGCATTTGTGGAGCTCGAAATTTTACCAACAAGGAATTCTGTGAACCAGGATACTGCCATAATGGAGGACACTGCAAAGAGAGCAGATATACTGTGAGGTTAGCATGACTATTGATTAATAATTCTTATGCTTTCATCTTTTTTTTTATTTATTAGGGTAATGACCTTTAACCTGGTAGGTCATATTGAATGATGAATGAATGAAATGAAGCCTCAAACAAGTTCCTATTCTTAAATTTCATTTTCAATAGCTACATAATTGCTTTCTGAATTTATTAAATTATTTCATAAAATTATCATTTTTACTTTCTCTACATATTACATGGTACGTAGGTAGAGAAGGTATTGCACTCCACCCAAAATTTTGATTCGAAGATTTCACCAGAAATACATGTTTTGGGATCCTCTGTATAAAAAAAAAAAAAAAAAAGCAATTTTAGAAACAGCTGTATATATGTGTTCGAGTGTCCATGAGTCTATGTGTCTTTCAACATGATAACTCAAAAACAAGTCAGTAAAATGCCAAACTTGGTATTTAAATTAAGTATCTTCCAACGGTGCAACATGAAGATTTTAAAGAAAATCTCATTGCTACAAATTGCCCTTTACAAGGAAAAAATTTTGAATATTTTGATTTTCTCAAAAATGGCCCTAACAATTTTAATTAAATTACTATTACTATTTACATGGTAAATAAAATGTATATTTTTTATTTTCTGGGAATAACCTCTGAAGACCTCTTTATTCTGGATGAATTTGACATAATGTTGCATAACTGGTAAACTGTAACAGATAATTAAAATTTAGTTGAGTCGATTTTGTAACACTACATCACTTACTTTTTAATTTCGGAAAACATGTTTCAGAAGCCATGTGCTTCCATTGTCAATTCCTTTGGTCGACTACCGGTATTGCTTGCTGTGGTGGTTGTCTCTGTCCCTGGTGGTGGTTTGATGAACTTCTGTATGAGTAGATCGCCTGGCGGGATTTCAAAATTGAAAACCCGGTTCTTGTTTTTCCATATATATATGTTTTCCCAAACTTTTAATTCTGTCTTCCTTGTGATGTTTTTGAGGATTTTTGGGCTTCTATTTATAGTGTGTTTCTCTTTCCAAAAATGCCAAGCTACTGCAGATTTTTCTTCTTGTTTGAGTTTAATATTTCTGTGGTGTTCTTTTGCCCTAGTTTTTATATTTCTTTTTGTTTGGCCGATGTAGATTTTTTCACAGTCATTACAGCTCAACTGATATATTCCTGGTTTGTTTTCTTGTGGGATATCATCTTTTAATTTGGAATTTAAAATGTTTTTTATAGAGTAATTGTTTTTAGGGGCTAGAATGATGTTATGTCTTTTGAAGATCCTCTGGAATTTGTAGAAAGTTGTAGGGTGGTATGTAAACTTCTTGTAGATCTTGTTTTCTTTCTGGTTTTGAGTGAGTGTGCTGACTTCTTTAATTCTCTTTCTATTTTTGGCTTTATTAACTTTTTTGTACACCAGTTCTGCCCGAAATCCATTCTCTGTAGCTATGTCCAAAATTTTATCAAGTTCACATTGGTATTCTGTTTTTCCCATTGGTACATTTACCAATCTGTGTGTAAGGCTGTTGAGTAAAGCATGCTGATGGGGAATGGGATTGTAACTCTTTTGTTTTATATAGCTGTTGGTGTGGGTAGGTTTTCTGTAGATGCCAAATGTAAGGTGATTATTAGTTTTTATGATTTTTAGGTCGAGGAATGGTAGTTGTCCATCACATTCCTTCTCCATTGTGAAATTTATAGACTTTTCTTGCATATTTAGGAGTTTTAGTGCGTCTTCTAGGTGTCTTTCTGGGACTATTGCAAAGATGTCGTCTACATATCGGTACCATATTTTGAACATCCAGGGGAATGCCTTTTTAATCCTAGTTTCCATAGTGCTCATGAAGAGATCTGCTAATATAGGTGACAGCGGGCTGCCCATAGCTAAACCAGATGTTTGTTTGTAATATTTCCCGTTAAACGTGAAAAAATTTTGATTTATGCACAGATTCGTTAATATGATGTATTCTCGCACTTCTTCTGTTGTTTTTCCTATTGCAAGTAACCAATTTTTGATGTGGGATTGTATGCTTTCTGTAGGTATGCTTGGAAACAGAGCAGTAACATCAAAGGAAACTAACATATCGGTTTTTTCTAATTTTATGTCTTTAATTTTTTCGATCAGATCTAGAGAGTTTTTTATACTTGCTGTTTCAAATTTAGGGAAGGAGGAGAATCTGTTTGTTAACCATTTTGCTAGATTATAAGTAGGTGCACTTATATTGTTTATAATTGGTCTCATTGCATTTCCCGGCTTATGTACTTACCATATACAAAATGTAGATCTTGTTAAAACGCACAATTTATGTCATATACATGTTTTTTGTTGAGTTCATTTTTGAGATATTCCTTGTTATTGGTTTCAGTTTTAAAATACTCTTTCTTATAAAGGAATTTGTTAACTCCTGGTAATGGAAAGAAACAGATTTCAACCACCTGACCATCAGCTTTTAAAAGATGTGACTAATGCTTTAGCCTAGTGTATTCCTTTATTTCACTTCTACATATAAAGAACTAAGTAATAAGACTATTTCTGCTAGTTTTTATCTTGATTACATGAAGAAGAAAGAAGAATAAGTTTTTTAACAATAATTTGTTACAGAGATCTAGAGAAAGTCACATGAACTGAACTCATTAGATGGAATGGAACATATTGTTACTGTACTTATTTTTCATCATTATCTTATGCTTTGGATCTACTTTACATCATTTAATTCAGAACGTGTATTTTGTGTTTTAGTTTCCCTTATTAACATCATGTTCCATTACATTAAAGTAATACTACATGATTGATTAGTATAACATTGCATATTCTAGTTGACCTTATTACACTAGTTTAGAATGATATGACGTACAATATAGTTAATACGACACCCACAGATAACAATACAATATATGCAATCATATTGTGCAATTTGTTAATATCATTAATATTAATATTTTACCTTATTCTATTTATTTATTTACAATGCATCAAAGTCTGCCAAAAAAGCTGTAAAAATTCTTTGTAATATAGTTAGATTATATTTGCATTGGTAACTGGACATTTACTCTATTTTGTGTGATTTTATTCCTAAATATCACTTTTTTTGGACACTAGACATGCAGGATGACTGCATGATTTTAAAATGATGAAAATATGTCTGTAATTAGCCATGGCCTGTTATAAATGTGGTAAAACTTGTAGTTAAATATAGTTTCATTTGCAGACTAGGTTTCACTATAGTAAAGAACAATTTATTTATTTCTCCCATTGAAATAGCTCTCCGTAAACTTTCCCACTTTGATAAGCTACATTTTCTAATTTCCAAAGATACAGCTGTTTTGGGAATCCTATTGAAACAGATTTCCATTCACTGCCTTGTGATGCCTGCTTTGCTAATCAGTCTGCAATATGTGTCTTGATCCAAACTCATTGTATGGCTTAGTTGTCTGCTTTTAGTTGTATGTATTTCTTCCTACACTTCTCTATATATGATTAATGATTATTTATATATTATGTTTTTAAGGGTGTCTATGGTTATTTGACTATCAGTATAAATTGCCACTGGTTTTTCTTCATTATTTGTGTTGTTGAGTTCATTTAATACACCTAAAGCTTCAGTTTTGCCATTTGTTCCGCTTGATTATTGGAACATTTTACATCTAGTTTGAATTTCAGTTGGTGTGTATGTATTTCATTTAAAAATATTGCTTTTCCTGATGCTGCTCCTCTCACACTTTTAATACCATAAGTGAATATTTCAAACTTGTGTAATTTCCTTTTATCCACTGTGTCAATTGGTAGGTACAATGTCAGCTGGATGGAGACAGAAAAATAGGTAATTTTTGCCTGAGTTTGAATAAATAATATAAAACAGGCATAAAACATAAAACTATCCCAGACATTTGTCCCTAACTAACCAAGACAATATTTTTATTTCTGAAATCTGGAACAATCCTAATTTTCTGGGATTATGTCAACCCTAATTTTAATCATATCCTTAAAATTCACCTAATCAAGTTAAGAGGGCTGTATAAATCATTCCATTCATGAATAAATTTAAAAAGGAAGGTAGAAATTTTACCCAAGATACATGGGTACTAAATTATGGATCTGATACTTAAAAATAATAATTTCATATACTTCTTATAGAAATAAAAAGCTACTGAAAAGTGACAAATAGAACATGCAACTGCAACATTTATCATCCTCTATCCATCACAATAACTATCTCATACAGCTATAATAATTATTGACGAACTGGAATTATTTGATTAAGTCAAACTTTTGTTATGAACACAATGTGCTATAACAATTATTTCACTGTTCTCCCAAAATATATTACTTTCTTTGTTTAGTTGTCAGTGTCCTAGTGGTTACAATGGACCAAGATGTCAACAAATTTCCAGAAGTTTTCGTGGTAATGGATGGGCATGGTATCCCCCATTGGAAATGTGCAATAACTCACATCTGAGTTTGGAGTTCATAACGAAAAAGCCTGATGGTTTGTTGTTATATAATGGACCCATAGTCCCTCCTGCAAGTGATGAAATTCTTGTATCAGGTATTTGTGAAGCATTTATTAGTCTGAATATCTATTAAATAGTGTATCTTCACCTGAATTAAATGTTGTATAAAATCTTTCCATTTTCATTTCAGATTTTATTTCTATAGAGCTTGATAAAGGCATGCCAAGATTACTTATGGATTTTGGATCAGGAACATTAGAACTCAGGGTGAAAACTAAGAAAACTCTGGATGACGGAGAATGGCATAGATTTGATATATTTTGGGATACAGAGGTAGGTGGCTACATATGCTAACTTCATTTATAATGAGACATAAAAGCAGAGGCGAAAAGAAATGGCTATAGTAGAATAGCATTTTTTAAGTGCGATTTTGAATGGGCTTAGTGTTTTAAATGACCAGTATTTACTCTTTAAGTAGTTATAGAGTGAATTTTATAACCAGAACCAGAAAGAAAAGTATTTAGATGAAATCAGACATTGAATGTATTCCCTATAAATTGAAAATCATTTAACCCTTTTAGTGCCAATCATGATCTAATCGTGATCCGAAAATTTTGCAAAAATTGCTAATCACGATCTAATCGTGATGCCGTTTTCATATGTTTTAACTCTTTCCAGCGAGAAATTCTGTGTATTTTCTACATCATAGCCATAGAGAAAGGTTTTCTGGAGCATTTCCAGACTATATCTTCATTCCAAAATGTTAAATTAGCTCCAAATTTAATTTTTCTTGCCGATGTTTGTTTATTGTGGTTAAAACATGGCATCATCTAGCCTAAAGCTACAAACCAAAGAGAAAATAAGGGCTTCAGTTTGTGATGGATTAGAAGAAAGTGAGTGATTTTGAATTTTCAGGCCTTGTTGAAAGGGTTTCTGACATCAACATAAGAGAGGAAGTTATATATTCTAGCTTCATCGATGAAAATGCATCCGATAACAATGCCCTTATATGCATGTAAATGGTCAGTGTACTTATCAAAATGGTTTTACAGAGATGTAACCAGATGACGAATACAATGTGAATCAACTATTCAGATATGCAAAAATATAAGTGCTAAATTGTACAGTAATCTAAGTTACATTTGTATCCTATTGCTATATGCCATTTTCACTAATAGTGGCATCATGCTTATGTATATGATTTTTGGCAACTTTGTTTTTCAGTTTCAGGTTAAGTGAATTCATTTTTTGTATTTTAAAAAATAAAACACCAGACCAAAACAGGTAAAGAAATATCCATACTTTCTGTGTAGGAAGGTTTTGTATGCCTAATTATTGATTATTTGAATATTTTTAATTTTATTTTCAAAATTTATAAATTTTCAAATTTCAACAAATTTTATTTTCAATTCTTTTTTGTAATTTTTTAAAATATTGAAGAGATTTCCCATACATATAATGCATATTATACAGTAGGCAACAGGGTTTCCAAAATATGAAAAAAAGATTCATCTCTCTGTCATTTGGTACTCATTTTATTACTAATAATTTAAAACCCTGCATTCTCCTCTAAAATTGCTTGGCACTTTTCAGACAGCATTTTGCTATTTGGGGTAGCACTAAAAGGGTTAACTTTACATTCAGTCTGTGGTGGGAGAGTTGATAATAGGGAATCTGTGAGACTGATAATCATTTTCAGCAATGGTGGTCAGAGAGTAAACATCTTGTGGATTGCATTAATGACAAGCTTTAACCACACTTTCAAACGTAAGGATTATATCAACATCGCTGGTGTGCCAGAATTGATATCAAATGACTGATTCCTCAAGACCTAGGAGCTAGCACCGTAACCATCCAGCCATAACTATCCACCATAACTATCAATTAATCTGCCAAGACAATTGACATAAGATTGCACATTTAAATAAAATAAATTGCTAATTGGTTGTTGTGTTGTCCTGCCTAAGCCTGCATCCAATTGGATTACTGTGAAGCCAGACTGCATTGTTGCATTTGGACAGATCAATTCGCTCCAATTACACTATTCTTGTTCTTGATATCTTATCTGCTTATCTGATATCAATAAGGTTAACCTTATTGTATATGTATCATATTCTGTCCCCTACTTCAGTTCCCTTAAATTACAGTTAAAAATCCTGGACATGTTGTATTCAATCTACAGGCTTTCTACCCAAAAAGTGGATTTTCAGAAGTCAACTTCAGAGAAGTATCCTACAGAAAAAGAAGAAGAGAAAAATACAAAATCAATGTTTTGTCCCCAATATTGTCACAACTAGAGTTGTAACTGGGGAGCGTAGCGGACTAAAAAGACTTAGGGGTAGAGAGAACTCGTGGAGTCGTTTGTTGGCCCATTTATTTGTGCAGGTGTCGGAGATTTACATGTTAAAAGACAAGCTTAGCTTTTCACAAACATACTGGTAATATAGGATTAATGCCCTTACAGGTGCTTACCTTAATGTTGATGTCACGTGGAGGTTGAGGGTTGCAGGGCCCTGAGTGTAGCGAGCTTTGACTTGCCTTGTACAAGCACTAGTGAGACCAGCCTCTCAACTCAGAAAAGGAACCCCCTTACAGAACACTATCGCTTATTATATAGGGAATCACCGCCTACAGGTGTCCCGTTTAACATGACGTACATTATGCCAAATAAGGCAAGCCAACACCCAAAGCTTCAGTTAAGTTGACCAATCAGAAACAAGCATTCTAATTGTTCTAGAAAATCCTGTCTGATTCAGGATAGCCAGGATCTGGCTCGATGCCGTGCCCATTGGCATGTAGGCAACTGGAAGCTGATGGCATAGTACTTCCCATGGGATGGTCATAGGAAGGGTAGCCCACATTGTTCCTATTAAATGTCAAATACTGTTATCAGCTATCAGCTAAAAACGAGAATTTATATAATTTAGAAAATATGTTCAGCACTCTGAACTAAAGTAATGTCTTCTACGCTAATTAAAGAAATGTTAAATAAAGTTCTGAATTGAGGTATGTTCTTGAGCACCCCTCAACAGTCCACATGACAATATGATGCTTTTTAAAGATTTATTATGACAGGATGCTATTTGAAAACAGACTTTAATGTTATACTAAAGTTGTGACACTGAACAGTGCCTGTCACTAGCATTAACTTAAGGTCCCAGGGGTGATTTCTGGTGGGAGCATGCAGAACTATAATATAAAGTTAATAGGAGGGCTATCCTCCGACACTTTCCATGTGCTCCCAGATCGAGGTGTCTATTGTAAAGAAATCCATATATTCTGTTTTAAAAGCTATATATCTGCAAATAATGGCAAAATATTATAGATTTAAAGTTAAATCTCTATAGATTGGAAGACAGTGAATGAACAATATAGAGCTATTATTCAAAGCATTGCTTTCAACATCAAAAATTGTTAAACCATTACTCCTAACATATCTAGGAGGGGACATAAGGTATTGAGGTAAATCTAAACTTGAAGAAATATTGTGATAGTTCAAAAACCCATTCTGCAAATAATCATTAACATTTAAACAAACAAAATTGAATATGGCCAAAAAATTACTGCTGCAAAATTACATAAACATGAGGTTTTTACAAAGTTTACAGAGGTCTGCCATTTTCTTAAATACAAATTTCCCTAAAGTTTACTGTCTTTGAAATACAAATTTTAAACCAAAATTTAAAATCTTAGAAATGGTTAAAGCTATGGAAAAAAACTCAAAATAAGTTTGTATTTCACAAAGCTCTACATTTTTCCTTCAATAGCATGTGCCTTTCAGTATTTTACAAAATTATTATAAGTCAAAAAATTTTACATTTCTAAAAGTTTTAAGGTCTATATTTTGTTTTTGGTCTTAATATCTGGAATATATTATAATTTAATACAAATTGTGTGTGCCGGTTTCAGAAAAACATGGTTTTTCTATGTAAAGGGTAGTTTTAGTGGAGAATTTATTTGAAAATATTTGCCTTGTACCCTTAGGGAATATCTAAGTAAAGGATTTGGTATTTCTGTGACCTTTTAAAATGTTTCTCTGTAAAGGTGTGTTTTGTTTGGGAGGATTTATCCAGAAATCTTTGTACCATATCCTTAAGTACCAGATTTAGTATTTCTGCGACTTTTACTTTTTGAGATATGCTGTAAACACACACACACAAAGTCGCCCTCCGTGGTGTAATGGTTACCATGCTAACTTCATATACCCAAGGTCACGGGTTCAAACCTGGTGGAGGACGATGGATTTTTTTCAGCTGTAAAAATCCTTAGCATGGCTTCCTTCAGAAGGTAAGTAGAGCAGTTGGTCCCGTGTCATAGATTTATGGCACGTAAAAGAACCTCAAGCCTGATAGAGAGGCCTCTGAGCAAAATTAAGTGGTCTTTCACACCCAATTTAGAATGGGACGCTGAGAACCACAGTAGTTAAAGAGCATCCATAAATAACATGCCATTTTTTTTCATACACATATATAGAACTTTTTCCAAAACTATTTTATTTGAATTCAGGGGACCCCAAAACATGTATATTGCTTAAATTCTTGACATCAAATTTTTTTATGAACATAAAAACTTCCTTGCCAGAGCAGAGAAAAATAAAATAGAATTTTTTGAAATGTTTCCTGCCAATATTCTGGTTTTAATCATAGGTTACCTTCCTAACAAGTTTAAATTAAGAAGTAAATCCAAAATCAACAAATAAAATCCAATGGCCCTAGTTTTGCAGATGTTAAATTTTGAAAGCATATAATTCGTAGTCCTACTTCAATAATAATTATACCTGTTCATTAAAGGCAAAATTAACTTGATGCACAAATAGACCAAAACTACAGAAAAACTTTCACAAACATAAAGCATGCTGCTTTCATTGTTTGAAGTTCCTTCTAATGTAGTTAGATCAATGCTGAAAGAGTGCATACTGATGGTGTTATACACAAGAATCACACATCTTTATTATGATTGTTAAGTGATCATTTAAAAATTAAAAATAATAGCACTGAGAATTGTACAGCTATGGTAAGAGCACGCAAAATTCATGACTCCCCTCTCCCCTACAATGTTTATTTCTTTGGACAAATTTCTGATTTAAATAGATACATTAATTTATGTAACAGTCTTGCTATTACATTGGTACCAATGGTTAGTTTGACAAACAGTGGCAAGGTTTATTGCAAAGAGAGTTTGCCTTTTCCCATTTCTTCCCTTAAGGGGACAGTCATGTGAAAATCTTAAATTTCATATTTTTTAATATAGAGCTTTTAAACTTTGTAAATTCATTGTTCTTGCTAATAGTAGCCTCTATACAAAATTTCATTGATCTACTCCAGGTAGGCTTCATTAACTTTTCAATTGAAAATTTAATTGTTTAACTTAAAATGCTCCTTGCGGAACAGTTTTCATGTTTCATATATAATACTTGATAAGAATAGTTTGCAAATAAAGTTTGATCTGGATTTTGCTGCATGATGAAAGAAAACCTACTGGAATTTTTTGTGACTGCACTTTTCATGTTTTAAATAAACTTAGGTATATATTTTTAATATTTTTGCCACATAAATGTTGACCAAATTATAAAACAAAGGTCCTAAAGCAATTTGTTCTAAATTTAAAAACAATCTAATTAAAAGTTCTCCACAAGTGCTTTTTATACAAAGGAAAACCTAGTTTTGAGAAATGAAAGAAATAAGTATGCACTCTTCATTAGAAAAGCAGTGCTCTCTAATGTTTAAATGACCACCGAAACAGTTAAAAAGAGTGCAGAATAAACAATTTTAATTCTTTTAAACAGGGGAAGAAACAAAGAAAATTTTAACAACAAAAACAAAAAATCAAAGCTTTGTTACAAAACCTTGAATTTTCCGTTGACTGTCAAGTGGCATCACGGTTGCAAACAAATACCCCTGCAGTCACTCGAAACTGAATGTTACCTGCAGGATAGTCAGGAAATAAAATTGTAATATAAAGTTAAAAACCCAATTGGAGGTTTGTGGATAAATCCTACAAACCCCTTGAGGAGCCCGCATCTGATTTTCAAGACATTCCCACATATGTCTTGCATACATGCTTCTTTTTAGCTTAATGTGGTTATTCGTAAGTACAGTTTGTGGTGTTTTCAATAAATGATCATAATTATGTCCATATTATCTCATAAAACTTTAACATTAGTGCTAGCAGTATAGCTTCATGTAATTTATCACCTCTACCAATTCTTTCACTGTCTATTTAGTTCTATGGTGTAATCAAAGATTCTCTTTGGCATTCTTTTTTTCTTTTTTTTTTTTTTTTAATAAGCAGTAAAATGATGGCTATAGTATACTAATTTCTATGCTTTCTAGATGACAAATACAACAGAATTATTTCTAAGCTTTGCATTGTGCTCTGTCATTCAAAATTCTAAAGTATTCATCCTTTTAGGAACCCTTATACTTTGTTCTTTACTAATGGAAGTGGTCACCTGAGACTAGAGTTAATCAAGTTTCCTGAAAAAGTTGACTATAAATGAAATGCAACAGTTTATATTTCCACCAAAGATATTATCCACCCATAAAATAAAAATAATAAAATGACTAAACAATTCATTCTGGAAAAACCTTCTGAAGATATTCATTAAATAGCACAAGTAAATCATTATATGTACCTAGTAGTATTTGGTACATACACAATTAGCTTAACTTCCCTTTAGGAGACAGAACTCATTACAAAAAGTCTAGTTTACTGAAGAAAATCTAAATGTTTGACACCCAAATGCCCAATATATAAATCCTTCAGAGATTGTCTAGCATATCAACAATACCATAAAAGCCTGCTTTTGACTTAGTAACGGTAACACACAATTATTCTGAAACACATGTTTCAACAACATTCATTCCTATCTTCAGCAAAATCTGAGTGCTGATTCTTGGTGTGTATGGCAACTCTGTAGACGCAGAGACACTGGTGTTCTTAACAAACATTCAAAATTATTATAGCACTTCTGGAGGTAGTTGTCTTGCAGTATATGGACTATAACAGCTTTTTTCAATCTGCATTTTTACTTCCACTTTCTTTATACTTAGTACATAGGTAGAGAAGCTATTGCACTCCACCCAAAAATTAGATACCAAGATTTCACCAGAAATGCACGTCTTAGAATCCCCTGAATCCAAGAAAGTATTTTTAGAAGTCAGTAAAATACCAAACTTGGTATTTAAGTTTAGTATCTTCTAAGGATATGATACAAAAATTTTGAGGAAAATCTTCCCTCCCCAAACTACCCTTTATATGGAAAAATTTTGAATGATTTTGATTTTCTCAAAAATGATTCTAATGATTTTGATTAAAATACCATATATTAAAGATGTTTACATGGTAAGTAAAATGTATATCTTGAATTTTCTGGGAATAGCCTCTGAAGACCTCTTCATTTGAGATGGATCTAGCATAACTGTAAACCATGAGAGATAGAAAAAGACCTGCTACACAAAAAATGTAGGATTTGTTAAAACACACAATTTATGTCATATTTCATGGAGTTGACCGTTTCTGAGCTATTCCTGGCTATTTGTTTCAGTTTTAAAATACTTAAGCTTTTCTCATACAGGACCTTGTCAACTTCTGGCCATATAAAAAACATTTTAATCCCTTAGCAATCACATTTTAAATCATTTGACTGTCAGTTTAGCCTAGTTTATTCCCTTATTTTCCTTCTACGTATAAGGGAATAAGTAATAAGACCATTTCTGCCAATGTTTATCTCAATTAGCATGAAATAGATAGAAGAATAAGCTTTTTAACCATAATTTGTTACAGAGATATAGAGAAAGTCATGTAAAGTGTACATGTAATCAATTTTTGCTTTTGCTGAATTTCAAAATGACATAAAATATTCCAATTAAAAATATATTTATTGGACTTAAGCATTCTTAAATAATTAATAGGCTTTAAAACTGCTAAAGATTCACTACAGGAAAATTCTTTTCTAGACAAAAATATGAGCTAACTTAAAACTCATAATTTTTAGTATGAAACATATTTGTAAACTCATTAAGGAAATGGGAGCCACCAGTGGTGTGCGGTGGTTGTCAAGCACTTCATATTATGATTTTTAAGTAAACATTGTAAATTAAAAATGTGATTCCCCTTCAGAAAATGAAAATTGTTATTTGCAATGAATTAAATTAATTGTTGTTAAGAAAATGTAATAAACTATAAATAGACAAAACAATGTTTAAAGTAACAAACTTTTAACTTAGACTCCCTATGACACAAATTGCAGAAAAATTACTGGAATAGAAACTCCATACTGCAGTCCTTAGATGAAAATTTGGCAACCAACAAAAAACTGCCCCTTTTTACTTTCTCTACACATACTATGTACATAGTGTATAGAGAAGGTATTGTAATGCATCCAAAAATTTGATGCCAAGATTTCACAGTAAATACATGTTTTGGGTCCCCCTGAATCCAAAAAAAGCATTTTTGGAAAAAGGTCCGTGTGTGAGTGTGTGTGTGTCCGTGTGTCTTTGAACGTGATAACTCAAAAACAAAAAGTTGGTAAAGTACCAGACTTGGTATTTAAGTTTAGTATCTTCCAGGGATGCAACACAGAGCTTTTGAGAAAAATCCCCTCACCCCAAACTACCCTTTACGTCGACGATTACATTGCAGACATTCAAATAGCCACCCAGCACATAAATGTCATTGATAAAAGCATTATAAAAAGTGAATGCTGCCAAATTATCGAAACAATAGAAAACAAAAAGAAAACCAAGCCCCCAAAAAATGTTATAAGAGCACTAAAAAGCAAACCGGTAATTTATAGTAAAGCTGACAAAGGAAACACAATAGTAATTATGGAAAAAACTGAATAGTAGAAAGAATGGAAACACTTTTAGAAAAAGAAGAATACTTTACAGTACAAAAGAACCCCCTAAACCAATGTATAGTTAAATTAAATGCCAGTATTCAAGAATGTAAACTAATAGACAAAACAGAAAAATGCAAATTTAAAGTTGATAATCCAGTTCTGCCCAGA
The DNA here is from genome assembly GCA_030762935.1 of Hymenopus coronatus. NCBI lineage: Eukaryota > Metazoa > Arthropoda > Insecta > Mantodea > Hymenopodidae > Hymenopus > Hymenopus coronatus. The sequence continues at coordinate 26,750,665 of CM060896.1, read as the reverse complement.
ATTTATGGCCTTCCAAAAATACAAGCCGGGAAATTCAATGAGACCAATTATAAACAATATAAGTGCACCTACATATAATCTAGCAAAATGGTTAACAGACAGATTCTCTTCCTTCCCTAAATTTGAAACAGCAAGCATAAAAAACTCTCTAGATCTAATCGATAAAATTAAAGACATGAAATTAGAAAAAACTTATATGTTAGTTTCCTTTGATGTTACTGCTCTGTTTCCAAGCATACCTGCAGAAAGCATACAATCCCACATCAAAAACTGGTTACTTACAATAGGGAAAACAACAGAAGGAGTCCAAGAATACATCATATTAACAAATCTTTGCATAAATCAAAATTTTTTCACATTTAACGGTAAATATTACAAACAAACATCTGGTTTAGCAGCCCACTGTCACCAATATTAGCAGATCTCTTCATGAGTACTATGGAAACTAGGATTAAAAAGGCATTCCCCTGGATGTTCAAAGTATGATACCGCTATGTAGATGACATCTTTGCAATAGTCCCAGAAAAACACCTAGAAGATGCACTGAAACTCCTAAATTTGCAAGAAAAGTCTATAAAGTTCACAATGGAGAAGGAACGTGATGGACAACTACCATTTCTCGACCTAAAAATCATAAAAAATAATAATCACCTTACATTTGGCATCTACAGAAAACCTACCCACACCAACAGCTCTATAAAACAAAAGAGTTGCAATCCCATTCCCCATCAGCATGCTTTACTCAACAGCCTTACACACAGATTGGTAAATGTACCAATGGGCAAAACAGAATACCAATGTGAACTTACTAAAATATTGGACACTCTATAATTACTCTATAAAAACATTTTAAATTCTAAATTAAAAGATGATATCCTACAAGAAAACAAACCAGGAATATACCAGTTCAGCTGTAATGACTGTGTAAAAATCTACATCGGCCAAACAAAAAGAAATATAAAAACAAGGGCAAAAGAACACCACAGAAATATTAAACTCAAACAAGAAGACAAATCTACAGTAGCTTGGCATTTTTGGAAAGAGAAAAACACCATAAATAGAAGCCCAAAAATCCTCAAAAACATCACAAGGAAGACAGAATTAAAAGTTTGGGAAAACATATATATTTGGAAAACAAGAACCGCGTTTTCAATTTTGAAATCCCGCCAGGCAATCTACTGATTCAAAGGTTCATTAAACCACCACCAGGGACAGAGACAACTACCACAGCAAGCAATGCCGGCAGTCGACCAAAGGAATTGACAATGGAAGCAAATGGCTTCTGAAACACGTTTTCTGAAATAAAAAGTAAGTGATGTAGTGTTACAAAATCGACTCAACTAATTTTCAATTATTAAAACACATCACTGTCACAAAGTTCACCATGTATCAGGATAATGTCAGTCACTATTTATATCACAGAATCTAAAGAATCTCTCTATCATATATATAATGCAGAACTATAGAAAATTGTGCTTTATTTGCCACATTAATTGTTTCATCAACCATAATTGCCCACAAAAGAAACACTCACTATTATTTTTTTTTTTATATCTGATTTAATCGCTGGAATAAGAGCCTGGATTAGATAATCTTGCATACAATTGGAAATTCCTTTAAAAACAGATGAAAGTTTCTAAATGCTCTACTAAATGAGGATCATATTCTACAGTGTGCTTTAACAATTCAATATAATTGCCTTGATTAACATAATGTTCTGTTTCATCATATGCTTGGAAGGCTAACTCTTGCTTTCCTAGAAAACATACTGCATTAACAACTCTTTTAAGGATTTCCCTGTTTCGCTTTACTTTCTGATTGTGTAGAGAAATTTCATTTTTTAATCGGTCATCAAACACGGCATACTTTTCCATAATCAGCTATATTTGTGGAAGATTGTAGATGACTGACAGACAATTCATCTCGACTATAGACTTAACTGAATTTCTCAGATGTGTGTATCCAGTTTTTGTCCTGCTAGTATTCCCATCTTCACCAAACAAAAGACAATACCAGCAAAACAGTGCATTTAGTCAGGCTACCGGCTACCAACTTACATTTGCTAATGTATTTGAATGAAAATATGTAGTGCATTTATTTGTATGTTGAACCAAATTTGGTGGTTGCGGTGTTGGTCTTCCATTTTTAACTGTTTGTAATTTTTCTGAGAATGAATGTGCAGAAAATGAACATAGAAGTTCTTTTATGATACATTTAGGCTGAGACATTGTTGTATAATAACTGTACTGTTCAAACAATCTTTACCGACTCACCAACAATTTTTATGAAAGAGTGTTTTGGAACTTTGATACATATGAATAGAATATTTTTGAGTTGGATTTGTAACACTTAAGTATCACTTACATATTGTTTTGCCAGACTGGTTTCGAAGCCATTGACAATGAAGCCCACATGGCTTCAAAACCGGTCTGGCTAAACAATACGTAAATAATACTTAAGTGTTACAAATCCGACTCAAAAATATTTTACTTTACCTACTCATTTATTCAAACTGCAAAACTTCAAGCTGAGTATACGCCACTGTTGAAACTTCACCTTGCACACGATATTTCAGCACCATGCCACCTTAACAGAAATTTATTAATCGTTCAAAGCTTGCTTCGCAAACAGCATAATATAAGCCAGTGTCTCTTGGAAGCCTTCAGATGCACACACACCCTCTCTCATTGGTGTAGCTGAATCAATGGATATTTTGCATCAGTTGGGGTATGCAAGGCCAAGGTTCCCCGTGAGCTGTCGTGCCGTGGAGTTATGGTTATGGGGTACGCATTAAGGTCACTTGAGTCTGGGCAGCAGAACCAGCCCAGTATTAATGTACACACTTAAGTTTTGGGAGCACAGCGGTATACTGGTAACCATGATACAGTGAAATTGTTATTTCCTTATGTTTCAAAGAAATATAAATGTGGATTCTTATAGAATGTATCACGTTATTACTGAATAATTTAGGAATAAATATTTTTTGAAGCAATGCTTCATTTGCTTCTAATGAGTGCATGCCACTGGAAGCCATTGAGTGTAAACTTTCTGTGATTGTATTTTTAAAAATGTTTATATATTTTAGGTTTTTTTCTGAATCATGAAAAGCCATAGTATACTCTAATTTCACAAAAGTTGGTAGATAGCAAAAGATTAGGTTAGGTTAGATCGGTACTCTGAATGGCTAATCAGCTCTATCATTTCATAAGGTACTGCAGCAAATGTGTACTTTCTAAGATTTTTCAGCATTTGCTGGAATTTCTTGATTTGTTTATGTTCTTTGCAAACAGGTAAATTTCAGGAAAACTCAATGCTATGTAGGAACACAGTAAAAGCTCTTAAACCTGGCAGATCCAGGACCTGATTATTGAACATCAACAATTTTAACAGGAATACCGAAATGAAATAAAGCACTCTAGATAAACATGCAAATGATTAAAGCATATATTTCAATCCAATCTATAACTTCCTCATAGGATACATTTCTTAAAGGGTTTGGCACAGCTTCTATCAAATCAAACACAACATTTCACCATCACTAGTCAACGAAAACATGAAACTGAACATAGATGGTTCAATCAGTGCTGGATTGCAGAATGTGCCAAACTGTAGAATGCTGGACTAAAGAGCTTCTATTGTACAATGTAAATAACCATCAAATACTTATTTACCTTCTAAGCAATTTTTGAAAATTTGAGGAGTAATTTCCTGTCTTGGAAGAGTTAATGTCTCTCTTAAGAGATACTAAATGTTGATCTGTCCATTTGAAGAAATTTAACAGCAGTGATATATTCACTTTGGCACATAGTCAGTGAAACAGTGTAGCTGATCTGATTGTTGTTCTGTATACATAGAATGACTTTCTCTAAACAGAATGTGCGCCTTGTGGTGGACTTTTGCAAGTCAGCGGATGTTGCAGAGTTGGAAGATGGGGCAAGGCAAGAATTCAATGGTTCCAGCTGCCAAACTTGGGGTACTGTACCCTCTTTCAATGAGTACCTGAATGTCAACACTCCCCTGCAGTTAGGTGGACTATTTGTGAAACAGTTTGACCCAGCACTCTTTAACTGGCATTTTATGCCTGTTGGTAAAGGCTTTGATGGATGCATAAAGAATGTTTTCCACAACAGCAAGGTCAGTTTTGTGATTAATTTACTTCATACATAAGTTTGTTTTATCTAATGCAATATTATAAAGTAAAACTAATAAAAAGCCATGAATGTGATTTTTTCAGCTTTTTAGTACCTATGTTTATACGAGTAGACTCATATAGTGTTTTGTGCAGATTTGGTTTTATAACTTTGGTCACACATATTAAAGGCTATCGGTTCTATTTACAATATACAATATACCTAATGAAATTGACATTAATTTCAAACCTGGGCAGTTCATAAAAACTCCTTTTGTTTCTAAAACTTTTTAGTGAATATTTCATGCATCACAATTTCCGATCAGTTTCCTAGTAATTCTAAGAAAGTTTCAGATATTATGTTCTGTAATGCTCATAAGCACATATACAAGGCATGTCCAGAAAGTAACTACCATTTTGTGCTCCAATCATTAATTTGTCAGTTCCATGTATGTGCACTCATTTCTCTGGTTCATTGTGTGTCTACTAACACCATTAGAGCTGGATTGTGTCCTGTTTGCAGTTGTTAATGATCTTTTAAAATGTTTGAGACAGTATCTTATCCGGCCAATTGTGAATTGCATTCTATGAACAGATTTTGGATGTAATGACAGATGGAATGTGAGAAAGTGGGTTAGACAACTCAATGATGGAGGATCTAATGTTCATGATGAAGCATGGAGTGGGTGGCCTTTTGTTGTCACTGATGGTTTGGTTGAATAAGTGAATGAAGCAATTTGCAAAAACAGATGATTCATAATAAGAATGCTTTGTGATGTGTTTCCATAAATTTCAAAAATGTTTTGAATGAGATTGTCTCAAAATACCTATATTATCAAAAATTGTGTTCCCATTGGCTTCCAAAGACGTTTACATGGCCACAAAATGAAGCGACTGATAGTGCTTTGATATTTCTTACCCGATACAGGGATGAGAGAGATGAACTCTTAAGCAGAATAGTGACCAGCGAAGAAACTTGGGTTTGTCATGTCTCTCCAGAATCAAAACAGTCAATGGAGTGGAGGCACACTGGATCCTCCCAAACAACAAAAATTCAAAACAACATTGTCAGCGCAAAAAATCATGTGCACTCTGTACTGGCACAGAGTGTTAAGTTCCTTCCCAAAGATAGAACCATCAATGCAGTATTATATTGTGAAACATTGAGGAATCTTTGATGTGAAATTCAAAACAAAAGACATGGAATGCTTCATTCCCATGCTGCTGGTGTCACACAAAACCTTATTCATCAATTTGGTTGGGAGCAGTCCAACTACTCACCATACAGTCCCAACCTCACATCTTGTGACTACTATTTCTTCTTGAACCTGAAGCATGATTTCAGAGGAAGATGCTTTGATAGCAATGATGACATAAAATACAGTGTTCAGCAATGGCTATATACTCTGGCAGTAGCTTTCTTTGAAGAGGGCAATCAAAAAGATGCCTGAACAATGGTGGCAACTGTATTAAAAATAGGAAATGTAAATGGCATGTTATTTATGGACGCTCTTTAACTACTGTGGTTCTCAGCATCCCATTCTAAATTGGGCATGAAAGACCGCTTAATTTTGTTCAGGGGCCTCTCTATCAGGCTTGAGGCTCTCTTACGTGCCATAAATCTACGACAGGGGACCAACGGCTTTGCTTCCCTTCCGAAGGAAGCTATGCTGAGGATTTTTACACCCAAAAAAATCCATCGTTCTCCGCCAGGTTTTAACCTGCGATCATGGGTATATGAAGTAGCATGGTAACCATTACACCATGGAGATTAAGAAATGCTCTTTTATTCCTCTCAGACTTTTTTGTGTCACAGAACTAAAACAATATACTCCTTGTGACTCTATCTAGATTTTTAGAGAAATTTTAAGTATTCAGAAGTATTATACCTTACTTCACCATGAGAGGTCATAGTTTCATGCCCCCACATCACATCTTTGGTAATATTGAAAACAAAAATTAGAGAGACAGAGGATATTATTTCTCCTAAAGAATACTATGACACTCATGGTGTGATGAAAGTGTTAGGAGTTAACTGGCATATTCATGATTTAAAAAGAAATCAATGTCAATTTTGATGACAATACCAAAGCTTGTTTTATTGAATATTAAAAAAAATAAGTAAAGTTAATATTTTGGTGAAATACACTTTTAGTCGTTTATCAGCTGAAGTGGAAGTAGTAAAACCACATTGTAAGTCATACTAGCCAGTTGATGAAGCTACTATGTTGCCGGAAGTCAACCAGGTATCAATAAAGAAGGCTCAAGACATTGCTAAGCTGTGAACTTACATAAACATACCAGATGATGCTAAATGATTTTATGAAACAGTGCTGGAAGAAAAAGAAACTAATGATACAAGCAATATCACTAATGTTATGAACTTACTGAGCCCAAAAAGATATTATAAACAAAACATTCCACTGCAGTAATACTTCTTTTCTCATTAATGTATCTAGTATTTTAGCAAGAATATTTAGGCATATTTAAGCATTAAGAATATGCATAGTTTGTAGTATAAAAGAAAATTAAGAACTGTTAAATTTTAAAATAATTATATAATTTTGTTCATAATTGATATCAAACTAAAAGTACTATAACATTTAAACAATATTTGTTATCATGCAAAATGCAAGATTTAATGCTTGATGTTAATTGTTATAAACTAGCTGCCTGCCCCAGCTTCGCACGGGTGGTTTGCCTAATGAGTAAAACTCAGAAAAAATCTTCCTTTACAATGCAATGAAATAAAATTACAATTAAATAAATTGACAATACTTTATTGTAATGCCTTGTAATGTACAATTTTCCTTTCGGAGAGAAAACAAATAGCGACAATGGTTTGCTGACTCTTGAGCACGCAATGTGCAACTACTCATGCGAAAAACATGACAATTCGATGTATATTCCACACACTTCTAATGATTAACCTTGGGATTTATTGTCATTGTAAATGCAAGGCACATGGGAAACTGAAATTGCTTAAATTCAAAAGGATGGTTGATTTAGTGGTATTCCTCGCCTTTGAACTTCCCTATAGTAGCTTAAATCAAATTTTTCATAATTTTTTAACAGAGAGTTTTGTTCTGCTGCATAATTTTGGCTGATTGAGATTGCATAGCATAATTATCACCAAGTCAACCGTGAGCTGCAAATTGTGTGGCAATAATCCTTGCAAATTCAATAAATTTTGGGAAGCTGAACACGATTAAATTCAAAAGGAGTTTGATTTAATGGTATTCTTGGAATAAGTGTATCCTCATCTTTGAACTTTCCTATGCTATAGTAGATTAAATAAAATTTTTCATAATTATTTTAACAGCGAATTATGTTCTACTGCATAATTTTGCCTGATTGAGATTGAATAGAATAATTATCACCGAGTCAGCCTTGAGCTGATAGTTGTGTGGTAGTAATCCTGGCAAATCCAATAAATTTAGGAATTCAGTTCAATAATTGATGACTTCGATCCACTTAAATGAATGCATCAATTTTACTCTGAATTTTTATATTAAAATCATCTTCATTCTTATTAGTTGATGCTAAAATGGCTCATTCGCTCAACCAAGCATAGTTTTTGTAAATTGCACCAATATTTGGGAATACTTTAGATATTAACTTTTCCTTTGACGTTGTGAAGTGACAAAAAATTTGATGGAAACGAAATGAGGCAGTAGAAGTGTCAACAGGAATTTGCCCATTGCGAATGTCTAATAATACCTTTGCATCTGAAAAGCGCAATGATCTGTGCAATGTAGCATATGCAGTTGGTATTGCAAAAAGGGCAAAATCAGCGCACCCATAAGGTAATGTGGAAAGGATGACATGTGCAGTTTTTTTTTATATATACATATAGCTTAACCTCCTTTAACCTGGTTGGTCATATTGGTAAGGGAAAACCCTGAAAAAAAACCATATCTGGGTAACACACCCTAAGCGAGATTCGAACTCACGACCTGTTGAATGTGAGACAGACACGCAACCACCACTCTACCCAGGTGGGCCAAATATGCAGTTACAGCGTGGGCAACCAAGCATGCCTTCAACTTAATAACAATAATGGCAGCGCTTCCATGGTGTAGTGGGTAAACACTGACATAGCTAATGAATTACACTAAGGAGAACATCACAAAGTAACATTCATGCTTCTTTTGAATCTCTTTCTTTTCTTTACTCTTAATGTTTTCCACCTCTTTCTTTATTTTCTGCTATATCAAAACAGCCATTTTTAGGGCTAACAATGAACATTACTAAAGACCAAGTAGATCTAGTAGGGCAATTGATAAGATTTTATTTGATGATAGTTTTGTGTATTAAATTTCTCCATTTAACCCGAAATATTGCATGATCAAATGTATTAAGAGCACCACAATTATTGCAGTGTGATAGTGATGCAGGTATCTTCATGTTCTTTATCTAGCTCATGTAACATAACGTCAAATAACCAACATCTGCAATAAGAAGTTAACCGAAAATGGATCCCGTCATTTCTCCACCAGTTTCAGATTCCAAGAAGGGTTAATGGTTATGTGCATAGTTTATAACTTGTTCATTTTAAAGAATTACAACAAAAAATACCTATTTCTTTCTTTAAACAATATGACCAAGGGAACAATGGTTTAATACATAAAAAAAAAAAATTTGATTTTCACATTTATCTAGTATCATTGTCTCCATAACCAGGTGTATTCCCTTAGCATTGAATGAGGGAAGAAAAATTGAGCAGATATGGCAAATAATTAAGTGTGTATTTTATGTGTTCTTTGCCAGGAAAACTTCTTTACTTCTTTATTTTAAACAATAGGAGTAAAGAATGGACAGTTAGCAGCAAATAAATAAGTACTTATTCTAGGTGTTCATGACCAGGAAAGCTTCTTTATTTTAAACAATAGGAATAAGAAAAGGACAGTTAATACTAAAAATGTATTTGAATTTCACTGCTGCATTGTGTCATTAGCTCGATAAAATGTTGTGTTACCTTAACATTCAATGGGGAGGAAAAATACTACTTCGGCCACTTAGCAGCAAATAAATATGTACTTATTCTAGGTGTTCATGACCAGGAAAGCTTCTTTGCTTCTTTATTTTAAACAATAGGAATAAGAAAAGGACAGTTAATATGTAAAAACATATTTGAATTTCACTGCTGCATTGTGTCATCTCAATAAACTGTTGCATTATCTTACATTGAATGGGGAGGAAAACTACTACTTCGGCCATCTACCAGCAACTAGGTGTTCGTGGCCAGGAAAACTTCTTTGTTTCTTTATTTTAAACAATAGGAGTAAGGAAAGGACAGTAAGTGCATAAAAATGTATTTGAATTTCACTGCTGTGTTGCATCATTGTGTTGATAAACTGGTGTGTTACCTTAACATTGAATGGGGATGGAAAATATAGCAGTACTACGACCATTTAGCAATGAATAACCATGGTACCATTGCCATCTGGTGGCTATTAACTGAAATGTGTTCCCTGGCACTGTTTTTATTCATAATGAGATTTTAAAAACTTACCCATTCTATTTTTAACCATTTCCTTTTCCACAAACCTTGTCATGACAATAATGAACACAACAGAAAAAGAATTGTTCACTTTGGTGCAGTTGCTCAGAACTTACATACATTTTGACAATTCATTTTTATATATATAAATGTGCAAAATGTAAGATATTTACAGGTTAAGAAAACATCAATATGGCTGGTTGAAGTTTCACTGTGATTATTTCGTTGATAAAATATTTATTACAAAATATCACAACTTTCAATATATAAAATGTATTTTTACTTTTAAAGCCTAAAATTTTTCCATTGTAATAAATCAGAAGTGCAAGAAGATTCTTTTACTGTCGAACAATGGCTATATTTAGAGGATATAACAGTTTTTTCATATTTAAAATTCCTTTTACTTGATATCATTAACCTTTTCCTAGGATTTGTAAAATTATTTAAGATTTCAGAAAGTGAAAACTCATATTTTAATTTTCCTAACAATTGGGTTCTTGAATAAAATCTTTCCTGCCTAATCTGATTATTTGTGTCTAAACTATGGGTTAATCCTCCCAAATCAACAATAATGTAACTCTTAATGCCTTCTCAATAACTAGTTTATTGTCTCTCCTGAAAATTTGAATAATTCTTCAAAGTGAGTTCTGGAAAAACAGCCTTTAGTTATAACATAGTTATTCATTCCTATTTCAGAAATTAGCAGATACACATTGTTGAAATTTTGATAAATAGATAGATTTATTATCAGCCTGAAGAAATACAGATTCTATGGCATCGTCAAATATGTCTGGTATCTATATAATGAGTTTAAAATTTTCAGGTTTATTAAAAGAAATCTGTGAATGTTAATACTGTCATAGTCATGGAGGTTATGGGATATATGGCATATTGTCTTCTTCAATTTATTGAATATATATGAGTAAGAATACAAGTAAAATGATGACACAGAGCAAAATACATAAACTTACCCTTAGTATCTAAGGTTTACAAATGAAAAGTATTTTTGAAACCAGACAGCAAGTCATAAATACTTATGTCCTTGAAAATTATTGTAACCTAATCCAAGATTATTTACCTGTACCTGTAGATGATATTCTAATATCAAATCTTAATTCTCCTATCATAGTTCTGCTCTTCTTTGTCAATTTATGTTCCAATGATATTGATAAATCTTCATTTGGCATATTTTCAGCTGTATGATCTTGGACAGCCAGGAATGTCCCGCAATAGTGTAGGAGGCTGTCCTCAAATGGAAATAGCATGTGATAGATGTTGGGAACATGGTGTATGCTCAGGAACTCTCAGCGAAGCATATTGTCAATGTTTACCCGGATGGATGGGTCCACATTGCACCACTCCTACTGTGCCAACCACTTTCAAGCCTCAAAGTTATGTAAAGTATGCACTTTCCTTTGAGCCTGCTCGCTTCTCTACACTTATTCAACTACGTTTCCGAACTAGAGAAGAAAATGGTGAGCTCTTCCGTGTTAGTGATCAGCATAATCGGGAATATGCCATTCTTGAGGTAAATTTTAAGTTGATTGACTAAGCTTCTACATTGCAATTTCTCAATTCTGTTTATTCATTTATCAAATAATGTAAACTTAAACTTAAAAGATCCTATTTGTATGTGTATCTAAAATGCTTTTATCCACTTTACACTGATTATGATGATAAGTGTGATGGCAATAATAGTGTTAGCATAGATAATGAACTATATAATTCATAAATTAGATTCACTATTATAGCTATTATTATTCATCCAATATCAGTAATTGATGAAAATGAGTCTATTTTTCTTAAGGAAAAACCTGATTAAGGCCACCGACAGTTCTAAGAAATGTACAGAGGTAATTATAAACTGTATAAAATATTTGCCAAGACATTATATCAAATTAGGCAACATGATATAGTTTTGGGGAGAAACACTTTTTTTTACATTTATATGCACAAATTGGGGGTTTTATTACTTCCTTTAATACACCAGAACTTACTAGGAATGATTCAGAGACTGTTGTCTCTATCAGCAGTCTAGATTCACCTAGATGAAAGGGCAGTGAATCTAGGCTGATGATCAAGATAAATATCCCTGGAAGTTCTTATGTATAAAGTGAAGCAGAGTAACAAAACTTCCAATCGTGCATATACATGTAAACTTAATAAAGACATTATGAATAATATAAATGATATGAGTTTTGACTGGAATGTTCTTAGTAGAAAGGTGGAAGCTTTACACTGTGATATGCTAAAAATTGGCAGCATTATAATCTAGGTTAAGTATGAAAAATCTGTTATTGACATGTTTTTAGTTTCTATTGAATAATGAGCAATAGCTGCTGTTATTAACACTGATTTCCAGAAATTTCATGGGACATTTGGAGTGTAGGATGCCTTAAGTAAAGAAAACTCTTTATGAAAGGAGCTACATCCTTCAAATAAAACAAAAGTTGTCTGATAAATATCAGAGAAATGTATTAATCCTGCATTAATTGTGAGCATTAGTTCCTCTGTATGAACTTAAACAAGAAAAATAGTGTGTCCATAGAGATACTGTCATACTTTGAACTGGTATTGCATCTTTTAGGATAGTCATACTTGGATGAAGTTTGTAACATTCAAAAGAATAACTCAAATATTTTTACTATATCTCATAGACATTGAGAGAAAAACTCAAATATTTTTACAATACCTCATAGACATTAAATGTAGCCCCCACAAATGATGCTGCAGACATTAAGATGATATTCCATTCATGCCACATGCATTCCAACATATCTGATGAAATGGAGTGGATGTCAGCAGGGATAAAAAGTTACACTTCTTGCAGGTTTAAAGCAATGAGGGTACATAGACACAATCCTTTATTGAATCCCATTAAAAAGAAGTCATAGACTATCAAGTCAGGTGACTTCTGCAGCCACCTGTAAAAGACATTTTCATGCCCAGCACATCCAATCCATCCTCCTAGAAGCTGCTCATTCAGATGTAAATGCCAGTGAGGAGGTATTGGAAAATAAATTTGTTGCCTTCTTCTTCCAATTGTAGAAATAGCCATTCAATGAACGTATCCAGATAAGTTGGACTGTTGACAGTGGCCTCTCAAAAGAAAAATACTCTATAGACTTGTCATTTCGATACAGTACAAAAGACATTCACTTTGGAGGAGTCTCTTTCAACTTCCAAAAAGGCATGTGGATTCTGGCTCCCCCAGATCCTAACATTATGCCTGTTCACTTTTTCACTAATATGAAATATTGCTTCATCACTGAAAATTATTTTTTTCTGTCTCATCTTCATTATCCTCCATTAATACCAATAAATGTTCAGATAAATCTAATTGTTTTGCACTGTCAACAAATTTCATCTTATGTGCTAATTGCAGTTTGGAGGTGTGAAACTTCAGTTGCATATGCAGGATGGATTTAGGGATGTGTAATTACTGACTAGATCTAAGGGCAGACTTCTCAGGACTACAATGTGAAAAAATGAAGCTAGTAACACAAAGTAACAGAAATATTAATATAATAATTAATAATTGTGAAAATGATAAGTGAAGTTTTGTTACAATTATTAATTGTTATATTAATATTCTTAGGAATAAGTCCAAATGCTTCCTGCACTTGTTCCACAATTCCTGCATCGACAGATGGTCTCCCTGAATGACCTTTCTTTTGATAACATACAGCCATGATACACAAAGTCATGGTACCACTTCAAAATTGATGTGTGTATGATGAGCTTGATGTTGATGAAACATTTGTCCAAAAGCAAACTGAACCTGCACCAGACTCTGTGTGTTATGATATCCCAAAACACGCCATAACTCCTAAAACTTCAGAATTCGTAGACATTATTGACAGAGTGTTTGCATTATCGGCTAACATTGTACCATGTCAGTCTGCATTAGTAAGCTATCAATGATGGAATGACAAGAACAGCAAATATTGAAATGGCTTGAGGAGATTGAAAATGAATCCTTCTCATCATTTGAATTTTTTAATGATAGCTCATGTTGTCAGGTGGAAAACACTGAATTTGTTTGTCGCCCTCCATGGTGTAATGGTTACCGTGCTTTCATATACCCAAGGTTGCGGGCTCAAACCCGGCAGAGGACAATGGATTTTTTCGCATGTAAAAATCCTTAGCATGGCTTCCTTCGGAAGGGAAGTAAAGCCATTGGTCCCGAGCCATAGATTTACGGCACGTAAAAGAACTTCAAGCCTGATAGAGAGGCCTCTGAGCAAAATTAAGCAGTCTTTCACGCCCAATATAGAATGGGACGCTGAGAACCACAGTAGTTAAAGAGCGTCCATAAATAACACACCATTTCCATTTCTGAATTTGTTTGCAAGGAAAATTCCATATACAGTGATCATGATACAGCGTTGGAAGTATCTGCAGATGAATCATTCTGAAATTGCTGAAAGTATCTCACCACAATATTTAGGCAGAGATAATATGACCATATAGAATGTCCATCCACCACCACCTAACAAATGTATCAGAAGAGAAATATTTTTATTAATCCCCCATGTGTAGAACAAGGAGTTGAGTATGCAACAAAAGAAATGGAATGTTGGCAGCTTTTTTCCTAGATAGTGTTTTAGAAAAAATAGTGGAGTACACCAACATGAGGCTTACAAAACTTTGAGCTAACTACTCAAGGGAAAGTGATATAACCAATACTACTTTAGAAGAAATGAAAGTTGTCTTAAGACTACTGTACCTGGCAGGCATGCTGAAATTATCTCATCAAAATGTTATGACCTTTGGTCGATGGACAATACAGCTCCAGAACACTTTTGTCTGACCATGAAGTGCAACAGGTTTTGGCTAATTCTTAGAGCTCTTCATTTTTATGATGTTACAACAAGGCCTGCACAAACATCTGTGGACAATCTTGCTCCAGTAAAAGAGATGTTTGAGGATTTTGAATTCGACGATTGATGAGAGAATATTAAACGATTGATGAAATGCTGGAATCTTTCCAAGGTAGCTGTAAATTTAGGAATTTTATATTCCTATTAAATCAAAATATTTGCCTTGGTGGATGCCTGTATGTATTATACAGTAAACATGGAAATATACTCTGGCAAATAACCTGATGGATGCTCATTTACGGACATAAGAACAAGTGCCATTGTGAAAAAATCTGATGTGTCCCATTCACATGACTTTCTCAATATCGCTGCAACAAATTGTTCTATTTACTTCATATAATAGAGCAAAAATTAGTAGAAATCGTCTTATTACTTGTAGAAGCAAAATAAGGGGGTACCATAGGTTAAAGTGATAGTCAAAAGCTTGTTGTTCTGTGACTGAAGTTCCTTTGTTTGTATGGACACGGGTTCACAAAGTCCTGTATGAGCAAAGTATAAGTCTTTATAACCTAAAAAAAAGCAAGAAATATCTCAAAAACAATCAACTCCATGAAAAAAATGTATATAACATAAATTGTGTGTTTTAAGGTGCTCTACATTTGTTGTGTGGTAAGTTTTTGTCCATCTCTTATGGTTTAGCAGTTATGCAAAATTCCGTAAAATTGACCAAGAATAAAGTAGTCTTCAGAGGCTATTCCCACAAAATTCAAAATATACATTTTATTTGTCATGTAAATATCTTTAATATACAATATTTTAATCAAAATCGTTAGAGCCATTTTTTAGAAAATCAAAATTTTCGAAAAAAGTTGCCTGTAAAGAGTAGTTTGGGGTGGGGAGATTTTTCTCAAAATCTTTGTGTCGCATCCCTGGAAGATACTAAACTTAAATACCAAGTTTGGTATTTTACCAACTTTTCGTTTTTAAGTTATCATGTTCACAGACATACTGACACACGGACACCGTACACATGGACACACACACACACACACACACACACACACACACACACACATGCACCTTTTTCTGAAAATACTTTTTTTTGGATACAGGGGACCCTAAAACATATATTTCTGGTGAAATCTCGGTATCAAATTTTTTGGTGGAGTGCAATACCTTCTCTATACACTATATACATAGCACGTGTAGAGAAAGTAAAAAAATGGTTCAACATATTGAAGGCAATGGGTGCAATATAACTATGGACATTTGGTTTAGTTCTGTGGATCTAATAATGAACTTATTTATAAAAACGTAACTCCAGTAACTTCAGGGACAATTAGAAAAAACAAAAAAGAAATTCCTGCTGTCATGGTAAATACCTGAAACTGAACAGTAAACAGTATTTTGTTTGCTTTTGAAGAAGAGGGAACTCTGGTTTTTTACATCACAAAAAAAAGGACAAAAACATTCTGGTTATTTCTTCTATGCACTTCAGGGGTGATATTGATTCCTCTATTGGGGATGCTTGCAAGCCTGAAATGATAACATTCTACAACTTGACAAAAGCTGGAGTAGACGTGGTGGATGAACTTAAATCAAAATATTCTATTGCAAGGTTTAATTTTTGCTGACCACTGTGGATCTTCTTTTCCCTTATGAGCATTGCGGAATAAATAGACAGGTTACTTATCTCTCAAATATGGGTGTGGATTTACCCAGGAGAATGTTCCTGAAGAATCTTGCTCTTTCTCTCACAAAACCACACATGATTTTTAGAGCTTCAGCTCATGATCTCCAATTGGAACTTTGAGATCGTCTAGAACAGAAATTCCACACAGAGAAATTTGAGACACTTAATTAGCCCAGTACCAGTACAGAAAGAGAGAAATGTGCCTACTCCCCCCCCCCAAAAAAAAGCATCAATGCAAAACATCAATAATATGTATTGAATGTCATCTGCCCATCTGACATTGTGTAAGAAATGTCATAGAAATGAAGACACTTCTGAAGACTAGATGCATTTGTTACAAAATAGTGAAACTATTCAGAAATAAATTCACTGTGAAAATTACACAAAAAGAGTTTCAACATGATAAATAATTACTATGGAGGGTTTAGTAGATATAAACAATCCTACCAAGACATATAGTATACCTATTTTGTCTAAACTTTCTAATTCACATATTGTGTTATGTATGCAGTTGCTTTATAGATTATTATTATCATCATCATCACCATCATTATCATCATCATTATCATTATAATCATCATTATTTTTATTATTATTATTATTATTATTATTATTAATATTATTATTGTTATTATTTATTATTGTTGTTATTGTTATCGTTGTTGTCAACAGCACGTTGCACTTTGTGTATGTTTAGTGAATTATGTCCATTGTTAAATTGCCTTACTAGAGATATTTTTGTGGAGGAATGTGAAAAGTTGGTCATAAGAATTTTAAAACAGCTTGTTATTAAAGTATTTTGCTGCTACTAAAGAAAATTAACATAATAAATATTAATAGAATAGAACATTTAAGTTATACATTTACAATGGAAAGTTAGCTGTAGCCTCCAGTTATGTACTAGTATACAATTTATTTAATATGTAACATTAGATTAGTGTGCTAAACCCTGGGTAAACATTTTGCGGCTCCACACTAACATGTTGACCGTCAGCATTAACATAACGACTTCGACCAACGTTGGGTTAAAAGCAAACACTCACATGTAACCTGCTTGCTAAATATCCAACAATGAACCTATATTGACTAATCTCAAATGAGAGTGAATTTAGTTTCTGTGTTTGATTCCTGTGATCACATCCTATTTGAGTTTTTCTTTAGAATGTCACCAATTTCATTTAAATACAATTATCCAAGGTGACGACGCCAGTTTGGGGTATGACAGAGTTAATGACAAACTATTGATTGCTACTAGTTGGAAGTGACTCCTCCTTTGTCTAGTTGCACTTTTATCCCCCATTATTGTCTATCTGTTGCAACATTGCTAAGGAGAAAATAACATATTCTTGGATCAACTAGACTGGCACAAATTACATTTATTTTTCCTGGCATTGAATTCTTTTCTTGGGTAATTCTTTCGTTCAATGTTTAACCCTATTTCTACTGTCCCATTTGCATAAAAAGCATGGATTTTTGTATAGTCTTATTGTCTTTAGGTTTTCACACAATAGTCCTGGTATTTAATCCTTTCTAAAATGGTTTCAGAGTTTCATATGATTCTTTTAGAAATAAAGAATTTGCGACTGGTATTGAGGAAAATTTGCTTCTATCTTCAGACATTTTTTTAAGCTTCAATAAAATGTCAGTCATTGCTACTGCATATTGATCTTCCCAGTTGTGGAATTAAACCTGATACATAACAAAAATAACAAAATGATTCTTCTAGGTTAAAGAACTTAGTTAATCCTCTTTGCCTCTATTCTTAATGCAAGAAAAAATGGTGCCTGCCACCATATTTTTCTCTTTTAATCTTGATCCAAGTAGTTTGCTATTATTCTTGGTATCTATGACCTAAGTTTCTTACCAAGCCATTTAACTCTTATTTTTAAAATGGTATGACTTGTGTGTGCTGAGAAATTTTCATTTACATTGGAATATACTGTTGATCTGAGACTGAACTCTCAGAATCCTCTAGATCAACAGCCGTCATTGTAGAGCAGAATTATGTTAGGGCAGGCATTGACTGAGTGGCACTCAGACAGGGCAGAGAGAAAACCAGTACCTATCAGTAGGTGTGCTGTAGCGGCAATAACACAGCTGCACAATATTTGTAGTGAGGGGTTCATGAGTGAAAGTCTAATATTATTGTAAACCATATCATAGCAACTAGCTATCAGACCATAACTTAAAATGTATTATTTGTTTGTGTAACTAAGAGCATAGTGCCTAAATGTTGAAAAACTGTTGAAGGACAAAAGAAATAAAATATCTTGACAAACTAGTACAGCTCATAGTAAATTTATTCTCTGATTACATCAACAATATATATATAAATCGTCATTTCTAAGACAATAGAGAATTTTATTCTGTAAATAGTTTTCAGTGCTCTGTATGTGCAATTTTGTTACGCAATAATTAGTAGTAATTTGTTTCTTGTGGAATAAAATCCATTTCTGATTATAGCTAATTTTATATCAAATTAATAATAGTGAACACCCTTTATATCTTTGTATCCTGTAGCTAGCACCAATAGTTTAAGATTCATAACACATGATTTGTAACAGAATGTCGCTCATTGGTCCCGCTACTATACTAGTTTAGTCATGCTGAGTAAACAGTGCGTCACGCTACATGTTGTCCTTGATTTCAGGCAAACTTGTTTTGCATGGTTACATCACAGGGCAAGTTAGTGACGGTGACTGCTCTAGATGAATTGGTGAAATAGGAGCAGGGACATCTACTTTGTGGCATGGTTTTATAAATGATGCAAGGCATCTGGATATTTAGCTTTTGTACTTGATTCTTTATACATGCAGAAGTAACAATCATAATTGTGAATATTTTCCTCACACCATATTATAGGAATCCCAAACTTCATTGACCTTTGCTGGTGATGGTGTGATGCCGTCTCTGGTGATAACGTGTTCCAGGAACTTGACGGAAGTCTGTCCAAGGACGTACTGGCTATGTTTAGATGTAGGCCTTACTCAGAGAAGCGCTGTAGGACTCTGGTGAGATGTTTTTCGGGAGTACCGATATGCAAGCACCCGTGTTGATCAGGAACGGAACACCGTGCTCTCTGCATATTATGGAAAGGAGTTTCCCTACTGTGGTCCTGTTGGGCCCCATCGGCATGCGGTGTGCAGTTCTGGGTCTATTGGCCCCACTTGCGATTGTACCAGCAGGTGTCGGGTGGCTGCATGGTCCTCCCTCTGACGTATTCTTGTTGTGGAGGTGGGGATTGTTTGAGCTCCAGGTCCCGTAGCCTCTTGGAAAGGGTTTCTATCCGCTGTTCTGCCTCCGGTGGTAGGCTTTGTGTCACCGGTGCCAGTGTCGGTGCTGGTGTTTCCATCTGCCGGTCGGCGATCTGTGCCAATTTGGTGAGAGGTTCGTCTTCCCACGCCATGAGGATGGTTCGAAACCGGTCTGGGAGTTTTCTCAGACAGAGGAGGCAGAGCACCGGTGCACCGAGAAAAGTTCCTGCTTGATGCTGTGAGTAGGTGAGACGGTTTCCGGTCCCCTAGGGGGCTGTTCTCCAGGAGTTCATTGAGTTTCCTGGATGCGGTTGGTCCATATACCTTGATGAGTCTGGTTTTGAGGGCGAAGTATAGTTCCGGTCCGGGTGTGGTAGCGATGTCCGCTACCTGTACCACCGCTTGTCGTGGGAGTTGTGCCAATTCTTTGTAGAATCGTGTGGTTTGAGCCGTGATGCGGTTGGTTGCTTCCGCTTGTAGAGACCAGGTTTCCGGGTCTTTTGTGTAGAATGTAGGCAGCGTCACTGTGGAAGTGTCTACTGCCTCCAACCGGGATGTGTCCGTCTGCTGGGTTGCGTTGTGTTCGTCGGGGTCATCAATGCTGTGGATTCCGTGCTGGTGAGTAATTCTGTGTGGTTGCGAGTCGGTTCTACCTTATAGAGGAAAGGAAGGTAAGTAGTAGGTAGTGTACTTCGCCTATCGGACTCCACGGGATGGCATCGAAACATGCAACTGAGGGTTGATTCTCCGTGAACTCGAGATGCCCAGCGGGATCGTCCTTTAGGTCGAAGTAGTGATCGTAAAGCCTAGCAGGTTCCGCGGAACTGTATCGAGACACACTGTACAAGGGGTTACCTTGACGAGCTCAAATGCAGACGGGTCGCCTACTGGAACATGGGTCACCTCGGCCGGGAGTACAGAGGCAGGGTCGTATAAATAAGAACAAGAGATCAAGGTAGAATGAGACAAGCCCCCAGGCTACGGAGATGTTGCTTCTCACGGAGCTCAGACTTGACTGCCTTGCTTCCTTTTTTTTTTTTGGGGGGGGGGGTTAACAGGAATAAAGGTTATAAGGATAACAGGTCAATAAGGTATTTGGGAAGGAAAAGGGAATATGGGAGAGAAAGGATTTGATTCTGTGGTGTCTCTATTTATTGGAATAACATTGGTGTAATGGGGCTCGGTACCGCCTAAGCAAACCGTGTATTCGTGGGTGCTTACTTGGGTTGCTCGGAATTCCGACAGTGGAGGGTAGGTATTACGCCTTGACCTAAGCCCAGACGTAGACCTATATCTTGAGGTGTAACTTTAGTTTTATGTTGGTGATAGTACTGTGGTGTGGATGGGTATTGTGCAGGGGTGGCCATAGTTAATTACGATGTGGCATTCCCTGTTTGTAGCGCGTGGTATCTCCTTTATAAGGCGGAGGATTGTGTGGATCTAATGCATTGATTAGAATGTTCTGGCTTTCTATGATATACGTTGTGATCAGATTTTTTGCCTTCTTCTGAGTATCAAGGCTGGCAAGGTGGTTTTCTGCCGCTTCTGCGGCGTGCAGCTTGATCTGGTTTGTGAGTGTGTCTTCAAGGGTTGTGATTCGTGTCGGCAGGTTCAGGATTTCGGCATGAAGGTCCTGAATTGCTTCCACGATCTTGGCGTTGGTGTCTGCGGTCTCCTGTAGCAGTGTGTATATGACATTGAGCTCAAGAAGAAGCTCGTCTGTCTGCTGCTGTGTTGGTTGTTGCGGCGGCGTGGGTTCTGTCTGCGTTGCTGTTGAGTTCATTTTCAGCGTTGGTCTCCAGGCTTGCTGCGATGATGATGCTGGTTGTCCTGGAGATGAGCGCTGATGTGTGTAGGTCCGGCTGGGCTGCGGAGTTGGCTGTTTAGAGGAGGCGTGTGTTGCAGAGTTGGCGCGCAAGCTCCCTGGTAGGCGGTAGTTACCTACGTGTTGCCTTGCTTGCGTTTCCGTTGGAGCTGGCTTTGGGTACAGTGGACAGCGAGACTGTCTAGTGTAGTGATCAGACCTGCAACAGGTGGCACAAAATCTCTTGCGCCTGGTCAGGTCGTGGTGCTGGCAGGCAGACGTCAACTCCGGGGCGCCACAACAGTGGCAGCGTGGCGGCGCCTAGCAATCCTCCATTGCATGCCCATACAGTCAACAACGGCGGCACGGCAGAGTCCAAGATGTTCTGCTGGCTTCGAAGCGCAGCGTGAAACCGAAAAGATCCACGCGCGCATGGAGAGCAGCGTTGTAATGTGCTTTGTCCCGAAAGACTAGTCGCACAATGGTTACAATCCTAGTGGCCTTCAAGAGTGAGGGCCAGAGCTGTCGAAGTTGTTCCAGGAGCAGCTGAGGGGCCAGGTGGTTATGCACTCCTGTCGCGACGGCACTGTAGTGGCCGTGGCATTTGGATGTTTTGGCTGCATTCTGGCTTGAAGTGTCGGTAGCTGCGCTGCTGTCCGACGGAGGCCTGACGGTCATGTTGGTGGCAGTGCAGGTCTCCATGGCTGGTGTTGCTACGTTTTCGCCGTGTCCATTGTCAGCTTCAACGAGTTCTGTGTGGGAGTTCTGCGCTGAGGCCGTGTCAGTACAGTCGGCACTCGCGGAGTCGTCGGCGGATGCAATGTCATATGGCTCTTCATCCGGTTGCGGTTGTTTCTTCCTCCTTTACCCATGTCGGTGTAGCTCTTTACTCTACGGCGACCAGAGGTGAAAGACCGCCTTGCTTCCCTCTAATCCGTGCACCATATATAGTTGCGACTGTCGTGCCTTCTGTTTTCCCTGGTTAGCACGGTGGCACCATCTCTCTTTATTATCCTTCACTACTTGTATACAGAGCCTCCAACAGGTGGTCTTACCAACTATGTTCATACCCTCTTATATACTATGATTTTCTGGCCTGATCGGCCTTTGTCCAAAAAATTATGTGTGGTTGTTCACCACAAGTAGCCAAAGTTCATAAAAATTGGGAAACTATCGCATGACTGTGTAACAGTATAACTATGAAGAAAATTATAAAGAAAGCGTGTGCAGTTACGATAACATTATAAATTTGATCATCTCCAATTAAGGACCCAGGGTCTGTAGGGCCAAGTGATTATATCACTCATCTTTCATCAAAATAGCCCAGGTTCAATCCCAAGAGACTACATATAGGATTTATGGTGGACAAAGCAGTATCTGGGCAGATCTTCTCCATATGTCTGGTTTCCCCCACCATTCATTTCATCAAATGCTCCAACCTATCCTATCCTATCATGCATTTTGCCCTTATATTGCATCTTTTACTTTCTCACTTTCATGTCTGACTAAGGCAAAATCCCTCATTCTGGGTTCTTTATTCTATGATTAAATGTCATTAGCTCCTCAACATGCTTCTGACCCTAGGCATTCATGTGTTAGTCCTAGGATGAGTAAGTCCTCCACATAAGGAGGGCTAAAGCCAATTAAGTTAAGAATTATTAATAGAAAAAGCACTATTAAATATAAGTTATTTGAAACTTAATTTATTTTTAAAATATTTAATAATTAAAATTAAACTAAAACATAGTAGGCACTAATTTTTAATTTCCATCTTTGCAGATAGTAAACAGTCACCTACACTTCCGTTATAATCTGAATAGTGTTCAAGTAGAAGAAAAGGAACTGTGGCTCAATTCTGTCATTGTGAAAGATGGTAGATGGCACACAGCTAAAGTAAGCATAATTTTCATTATTTATGACCAAGAAATAAATTACCAAGCAAGTTTAGACCATATTGTTCAGTTTAGCAGCATCCTTATAAAATTTGATGAAATTTGTTCCTAACCTGTTTTTCTTCCCTACATATCAGAATTTTCCTCTTATCCTTCCTGCAAGAGTGAAGGTTAGTTTTTTAAAATATTTATATTGACTTGTAACTTTTTGTATGGATATTCATAGATCTGGTTTTTGAAGCCTGTGAATGTGAGGTAATCTGTTAAGAGATCTGAATGCCTTAATTTCTTCACCATAAGGGCACTTATCTAATATGCTGAATTGAAGTTGTTAATAACAATGGAACAGATGTTGATGACCTAAAATCACTTAAAAATTAATAAAAAAGTATGTCAAAACATAGGATAAAAAGAGTGTTTTTTTTATTTGATACCTTGAGTTTATTTTTAAAAATAGTTTTGAAATTGCAACTTTATAAAAACAAATTATACCATAAGCATTCCAAAATAAAAAGTTCAGAATGAAAACATGAGTACCACAATTTAATATAGCATTAGCTCAATTTATAAATACCTAATTTCATACTGTGGTGCTCTTTATAATTATTGGGCAGTAAGCTCATTCACACTTAGTGGTTGAAGGTTTTTTTATGCATCTTTTATCTTTTGATTTTCAGTATCTGAAAGAGTTATAAACAGTACAATTACATTAATTTGCTAATATCTTTGCTAGAAAAAGTAGTTGTGCTACGGCTTAAAGACCTACATTATTCCGCATTGCAGTAAGTGACCATGAACATTCACAGATTTTCCTTTGTGAAGTTCCTGTGATTATGTGAAGATTCCTGTACATAGAAAAACTTTGTTCTAAGGCAACTGTGTGACAGGTACAAACTTGAAGTTCACAAGATGATTGATAAAAATGATTGTTCACTTACTCTTGTATCAAATTGTTCACATCCTAAAAACTTGGAAATTTTGCACATGGTATTATAGCCTTCATTTTTTTATAGGACTAGTTTCAGTTTGTTGCTCACGTTTTGCCTATTTGTCCTTCACAATTTTTCAATTCTTGCTCCACCGTACTTTATCAATAACCAGCACCACTGGCTCTCCTTGTGTTTCTATATAATTTATTGTCACAGTAAGAGTTGCATAATTGCTTCTGATGTACCTACATCATGACAGATTCTTATTGCAGCTGCATCTTCTCCTTCAAAACTGTCGATTACATACTTGACCATGTTGAAGATATCACAGTAGTAGATAGCTGCATTTATCCATGTTCCCCTTCTGGTTAATACAGGTTGAGCAAGGGTAGGTCTGGAGCTTCTATACAAAAATGTTGAACTCTTGAAGAAGCTTTGAGAAACACTTTCTTTGAATTTGAAACAAGTTTATCCACTTCAGGGAAATGTTTCCTCACTTCTGATTCCCTGTGTAAGAAATGTGCCAGACATGTAATGGTACCATTTTGGTATAAAATGCCAATATTGATTTGCTGCTTCACCATGTAAGGTGCAGCATCTGAAACAAAAGCAGAATATTGTCATGCTGAACACCTTGGGGGTATAATAAATGCAAGGTTTGGTCGAACAAATTACAATTTGTTGAGTGGTTGCTGTTCTCCAAGAAGTCTGTTGTTAGAAGAAACATCTTTCCAGGACCATCCGTCTTGAGTATACCCATAATAACATTTGCAACATAGCAACCTTCAGCATTAGTAGTTTCACCAATCGAAACAAATGCTGGCCTATTTCCAATATTATTCCTTATTCTTGATATTGTGTCTTCAGGGTATTGACTTAAATAGTTCTTACATAATGTGGATTCATCTGGAATACTATGGCCAGTATACTACTCTAGAATATCTTGTAACTTTGGTTGGCTTACTGTTCACATTAACCATCACTTCACAGAGTTTTTTGAAAAATGCAGGGGATTTCTGGATGGGAGGTTAGAAGTTTGCCCTAGAACAACCTGAAAATACGTTTTGTTTTTAGTATTCATTACAGCTTTTGTATGTTTTAAACTTACAATATGCTGCTGCACAACAAAGCATTTTTCCACACTTACTTTAACGTTGCATAATTTACAAAATAGAACACTTTCATTGGTTGTAAATATATCTTTGCCATACTTGTTTACTAGCCAGTGTAAAAATACACTTTTTGTTGGTTTTACTTTTGGCATTTTACTGCATTAGATTACTTTATTAGAAAGATATATCTATACTGAAGCTAAACTTCTCCACATCAGTGCATGACTTATGACTCCATTTGCCATCTGTCGCTAGCATTTCCAAACATTTTTCATAAAGAATGGTATAAATATATTTAATATGTTGCATAACATTAATATCCTAGTGTGTGCCTGGTGTATTGAGGATTGTTAGCACATGAATTCATGTTTCTAAGCCTTGATGATATGTTGAAAGTTGAGCCGTGATCTTTCTCAGAATAATGCTCACGTTGCTGATACAAATGCATACCTTCCAGATTATTCTCCTGGAAGGAATGTAGTATATGTAACAAGGTCAGTGAGTTTTTGCCCTCAGCTGTTGTGATCACTGAAACATCCACATCATTCTTAAGCTAAGTTTAATCTTGTAATCATATTGAAGAACAAAGGTAGAGCATTGTCTTTGTTTCCTAGAAATGCGACTACTTAGACTATTTTTATATAACTACCGGTATTACTGGTTGCTTTGTTCATCTATGAAAAATACTATTTAGTTTAAATCTAAAATATAAAATCCAAAAATAGGAAAAACTAAAATTATGAATAACTTGAAATAATGACTCTTCAAGTCAAATTGGAGAAACATGCAAAAAATGTAACATAAAAATACATGATTCTTATTTGTTACAAATTAAAATGCATATTCATACCCTGAGCATTGTTCTTATCTGCAAAGGAAAAAGATAACATTTCATCAACAAATAGCCCCTAACAATAACAATGAAAAGGAAATAGCTTTAAACATAAAATAATTTAAAATATTTAAGTAACTGGTGGGATTTACTCATAACACTTTGGCAAATCATTTTAAACAATTCAATTATACTATAATCATAGAATCTTATATGAGCTAGCATTGATCCTTAAATTTTCAGGTATATGGTGCATTTTAAAAGTCTATTTTCTGGTAAAGCTAACCGGAAATATTTTCCAGAAATGTATATGAATGTGTATGTGCATTGGTCCGGAGATTTTCAGGTATGCAGTGTGCTTCAAAAACATATTTTCTGCTAAAACTAACTGGAAATGTTTTCCAAAAAATTCTTAGACATGTCAAATATTATAGTTTATAATACACTTTTCACAGGAACAAACCATTTTAATATCGTTGTTGTACAAGTTGTGCCATCATCAAAAACATTTTAAACATTTTAAATGACAACCCATATTTTTACTTTGTCTTCTGCCTAGAATAAGTAGGGTAATTATTGTATTCAACCCAAAAATTCAATAATGAGTTTTCGCCAGTAATATATGTTTTGGGGTTCCCCTAATCAATAAAAAGCATTTTCACAAAAGGTGTGTGCATACATGCAGTGTATGTGTGTGCATGTTATATCTATGTACACAGTGAATGTATACAAAAGTTTCATAGAGATCTTTGTTTTTCTTACATGAAAGAAGGGGTGGTGGTGGTGGTGGTGGTGTTGGCAGTGGCAGTGGCAATGGTGGTTATATTCATGTTATATTAAATTTATAATGAAATACAAATGTGCTACATTAATCAACAATGTGTGAAAGTTCACAAAAATGGTTAAAGCAGCTGAGAGCAAACAGTTGTGACAACCCTATGAAGACACCCATTACAATCCTTGGATGAGGTTACTGCAGAGTTATACAACTGTCCCAGAATTCAACCACATAAATTGGCAGGATTATAGAGGAGTCCAAGATAAAGATTGGAGATAGAGCACCTATTGGTTATGAGTTCTAAATTATTTGCTGCAGCATAAAGTGTATTAACAAATCCCCATGGGCCATGTATGACCTGAACACTGGAATTTCAGAGAGTGCAGATACAGTGAAATTATTTAGCACTATGGTTAGAGTGTGTGCTGCACGTTAAAATGTTGAGGCAATTGGATGGTCAAGTCTCCATAAGTACCTTAACTTATATGTTGTCTCCTTTGTTTGAATTTTATAATGAGCTGTTCCTATGCTGCTGCATTATTCAATATGATTTATTCATATTGGCTATAAATGTAATGTATGATAAGCATCTAGGTGCAATGGAGAACATTTCAATAACAATTACATTAAACAGCTGAAGGGGTACACTTCCCTGTGCCTCTCAAAGGAGCCTCTAAAATATAGTGAATCTCATATTGGCGTGTTATATATGTACACATTACAATTGTAGACACAGTTCACAATTTATGAAACAATATTATCATGAACTTAAAGTGAAATACAAAATAAACAACCATCTCCATAGTAGTTAATAACATTGCTTAAGACCTACGTAATAGAAATGAAAGTACATTATACATTTTCATCTCTGCATGAAAGGCAAATAAAAAGAGATTTTCAAAAATAATACAATATCAAGTGCCCAATGTAACAACCTACAACATCCCTGCAGAGATTGCACCTACACGCCTTAGAACCACAGTAGCTCAAGTGGTTAGAGTGACATAATATCGACATAGACAAAACTGCTGTTCGAATCCTAGCAATAGCAGAGGTTATTTTATTCCATCGCTAAAATTATAATTTAGTTTCTACGCTTCAAACCACAAATCACATAAATGTATTCAACCTAATTATTTTATTAAATTAATCTATGCAGGTTCCTTGATAAACAATTACTACTTTGAATTTTGAATGCTATGTAGGTTTCACTCAGACTTTTGAAAGTAATTTATCATCTTGATTTCAAAAATGAGAACTGATCATACTAGTGCTGGTCAAATTGTGTATGCATTTTGAGAAAAACAACAAGGAAACAATGAATATTTCAGAGAGCATTATGGGATTCAATGACCAGCTCTATACCAACTCACCATCCAGTATATTATAGCTGACCACTCTAGTATATGATCTGAAATAAACTGAATGGTTATTAGTAGTGTGCAGACTCTTAAAGGACCAGCAATTTTGCCAAAATTGCAAGTCCAATTGTTTTAAATATTGTATTAATGGTGTACCGATATTGCATTCCTTTGACTACTGGCATACAAAGGAGGTATTCTGAATAAAAATTGGACACACACTTCCTTGTTCTTTTGAATTACGGCCACTGATGTGAGAGCCAGAAAACATGCCATAACTTTGACATTTGGCAAAAGAGATAGTAGGTTCCCCATCTCAAAGTGTTTATCTAGGACCCTTCTACAATCCTCCCAATTTATGCAGTTGAATTCTGTGATTCCCTGTATGTAACATATACATTTTATATTTGTCATTGTTTCACTCAGACATCTGATGATAAACTAAATTGTGTTTTTATGAAAATTTGTACATTTCATTAAACTGGTTTTGGATCTAGTGTCTCTGTGGCATGAACTCATGAATGGTTGATGGAAAAAAAGGGCTAAGATATTTACAAGCAAAAATTGGGAAAAGAGGATAAGAAAAAGTATCTACAATACTGTCACACATCCCAGTACCTGAGATATCATATTCAGAAAGAGTAATAGTTGCTACCTAAACATAGTTAGAAATTAAGTACAATTCCTATCTTTGCCAAAACAAAGTTAGCCTTATCATCACCTCCAACAATGTTATTGGAAAAACCACTCTAAAACTGCCTGGCAAGTTTTATCTTGCCATGAAGCTTCGCAAACTATAAACAACCTGTTTTTTTTATGTATATTATTATTAGAAAACAACACTAGACTAATGTTTGAAGTAACTGGATAATCAGGATTTAGGGCAGACAGCCTCTTAAGGCAATTTTTATAAATCTTGTTATATATTTCCTTCCTTTTAGTTTCCTTCTTTTTGTCTTTTTCCAACTACCGTGATCCAAGCCTATATGATATATACTGCATAAAAGATAAGTACCTCATCACCTATAAAATGAATATTCTCAAACAAACATTCTTTAGTTTTCAAACAGATATTGTCATAAGCCAGAATTTCCCAAATTTCTTTACAGGTTACTAGATATGGCTCAACTGTGATCCTTGAATTGGATGGAGGAGAGGGAAGGCGCTACAATGAAACCTTTGTCTTTGAAGGTCATCAGTGGCTTCTTATAGATAAACAGGAAGGTGTATATGCTGGTGGCAAAGCAGAATATACTGGTGTCCGCACATTTGAAGTCCATTCTGACTTTCAGAAAGGTATTGCTCATCATAGATGTTAATAAGCATAAAAGAACCTTTAATATACTTCCATCAAGGCTGTATATTTTACAGACTGCTATGGGCTCCAACATTTATTTGCTAAAAATTTGTGGGCCATTGTTATTACAGGTTTGGTTTCTGCAACACATTTTTACTTTCTCTATACATACTATATACATAGTGTATAGAGACGGTATTGTATTGCACCCAAAAATTCGATACCAAGATTTCACCGGAAATATATGTTTTGATACCCCCTGAATCCAAAAAAAAAGCATTTTTAGAAAAATGTGTGTGTGTGTGTGTCTGTCTGTTTGTCCATCTGTCTGTGGGCAGCATAGCTCAAAAATGAAAAGACCGTTAAAAACCAAATTTGGTATTTAAGTTTGGTATCTTCCAAGGATACGATACGAAGATTTTCAAGAATATCCCCCACCCCAAACTACCCTTTACATGGAATTTTTTCGAAAATTTTGATTTTCTTAAAAATGGCTCCAAAAATTTTGATTAAAATTAGATATATTTAAGATATTTACTTGACAAATAAAATGTATATCTTCAATTTTCTGGGAATAGCTTCTGAAGACTACTTTATTCAGGATGAATTTTACGGATTTTTGCATAACTGCTAAACCGTAAGAGATGGACAAAAACTTAACACACAGAAAATGTAGAGCATATTAAAACACACAATTTATGTTATATATATTGTTTTTGTGCAGTTGATCGTTTTTAAGATATTCCTTGTTTTTAGTTTTAGCTTTGAAAAACATCTTTTTCTCATACAGGAATTTGTCAGCTCCTGCCCATACAAACAAGGAACTTCAGTCACATAGCAACCAGCTTTTGAGTATCACTTTGACCCATGGTACTCCCTTATTTCGCTTCTACTTACAAGGAAGCAAGTAATAAGACTATTTCTGCTAATGTTTTCTCAACTAGCATGAACTAAATAGAAGCATAAGCGTTATAACAATAATTTGTTGCAGATATGTAGAGAAAGTCATGTGAATGGAACACATCAGATTTTTTGTACATTTAGTATCACATCCTGTCAATAGAATCAATTTGGGATTCATATTTTCATGTTGTTAATGAAAACAAAGAAAGTTGTGTTGAGTTTGTGTGGAGCAGAGGAGCATGTACATTTAGTGGCAAATAATGTTTTATATCATCATCATCATCATCATCATCATCATCATCATCATCATCATCATCATCATCATCAGTGTTGTTGTTCCAATTATACACTGTCTTTAACTGCTGGTCCTATCAGTGGCATTTCCTTGTGAAGTATATTACCTATTGGTAATGGTGTTAACTTGTGTACTGTAGTGGTTAGGTTCATTAATCTTTAATTTTACTCCTTAGAGCAACACACATTCACAGTTCCATACTCTGGGGAGGATAGAGAAATCTGGGCTAGGGAAAACTTCCTACCCCCCACCCCTCCACCTAGGAATTGAACCTGAGATCCTGCACACAGCAGGCATGTGCTCTACCAACTGAGCTATGGGGCTAGCCTGCAAGCAATGTTTGTAAGAGTATCAGTCAATGAAAATGGTGTATAGAATGTATACTGAAGAGGAAGCTGAAATATGAGTTTGAATGAATTAATATAAATGAAATGAAAAATAATGGCATTTTTGGAGGAGGTTTACCTGGCAATAAAGAGGCAGAATACCTTGCATAATATTCAAGATATTAATTTAGTAAGTTTAATTTTAAAGCAGAAGACTGCAGCTTTAAAGTCCTGTATCATAAAGTGAATGATACATCATGCTGTTACCTCAGGACTTCCCATGCATGTTTTTATCAATAAAAATTTCATAATATTTCTTCATCCATTCTTAAATTAGTGCATTAGTCATTTTAATTTATTTAACAAATATAGGAGTATGTATTTCTATAACATTCTGTGCTGGTACAATCTAAAAGATAACATGTAGTTAAAAAAATTTTTGGAGGTATTAATGGCATTTTCTTGAGCTCCCACCTTGAGCTGAGCACCTGAATAATTTCAAATGATGTGCAGTATGGAGTGATACTATGTGCATTGATTAGATAGGCATTGTACTAGTGATCCCAAGGCTACAGGTTCAAATCTGGCCCAGACTGATGGGATTTAAGTGTGCTTAAATATGACTGTCCCATGTCAGTAAACTTATGAAATGTAAAAACAAAACTCCAGTGGGACAAAATCCTGGTACACTGGCAGTGCTGATATGATCCCAGAAAATGGCAGCACCATTAATAAACGTTTAATATATAATTTTAAAAAAATTGTTAATAAGCAGAACCATTCTCAGGTCAGAAAGATTAAAATAATTAATACAGACAGTATACCTTTAAACTATGTCTCTGAAATATTCACATTTCATGCTTATGTAAAATAATGCATCAGATAAATAAAAAATAAATAAATAAAAACATGCCCTAAATTTCCGAACCTTAAGGTTGGAGGGACCACTTTATTAAAATTCTTGAAATTGATAAAAAGTAATTTAAAGCTGAACTTAAATGTACATCAATCCTATTGTGCCTTCTGAATATTTTACCAAGATAGTGTGCACATATGTAACTAGCTTCTTTACTAACTTTGTACATTTTGCCTGTGCTAATATGCTAATTTCTACTCTGCTTTCTTCAGTTGTTAGAAACCTAAGATGTCACTTCATTACAGAATTCTGTGTGCTCAGAGTTGATACAAAGCTCTAGTACCATAGTATGAATTTTGTTATTCATAGAAAACATAGATTTGATAAATTAAAGGATCATATGACAAAAGCTCATAACACCAGGGCAGTCCAGAAATTAACCTC
Organism: Hymenopus coronatus; assembly: GCA_030762935.1. Lineage (NCBI taxonomy): Eukaryota > Metazoa > Arthropoda > Insecta > Mantodea > Hymenopodidae > Hymenopus > Hymenopus coronatus. The sequence continues at coordinate 26,718,434 of CM060896.1, read as the reverse complement.
CGTTTTGAAATAAAAATTAAACAAGTTGAGATATAAAAATTTTATTATTATATCTAAAAAATACAAACATTTTTCTATTTTTCTAAATATTCTCCAAAGAAATTCAAGCACTTGTCATAAATTTTAACAGTCTTTGAAATACCCTCTGCATAAAACTCTGCCGCCTGTGAACATAGCCAACCCGTCATGGTATGATGAAGCGCTGAGATGCAAGGCACTGTTTCATGTATGGGAACAGATAAAAATCACTGGGCTGTAGGGAGGATGGTCAAAAACTCCCATTTGAAACTGGCCAAAAGTTCATTTGTTCTTCAAGCTGTGTGCAGGTGAGCGTTGTCATACAGAAACATAACACCAGATGACAGAAGACCACAACACTTGTTTTGGATTGCCCTTCTTAGTCTTTTCAACGTTTCACAGTAGGCTTCAGAACTGACAGTCATGCCACGTTCCATAAATTCAATGAGTTCAATTTTGGCATCCCAAAAAACTGTAGCCATGACTTTCCTTGCAGACAAAGTTTGATGGGCTTTCTTTGGCTTGCTTGGAGAAGCGGCATGTCCCCATTGCATTGACTGTTGTTTTGTCTCAACATTCACGTAGGCCACCCAAGTTTCAGCACCAGTAACAATTCTGTTCAACAATTCTCCTTCAGTGGCATACCGAGAAAGTCTATGGTAGAACTCATTTTTTTTGGTTTTGTGGTTTGGTACCTAATGAACACAAAACTTGTGATAGCTAGCCTAGGTGTTTGGTCACTATCACGTGCAAAAGACTCCGAGAAATTTTGGGAAATGATCATGAACCAACGGTTCTCACGAACTTTTCCATCAACTTTGTTCACCAGGTCATCATTGACAAGAGGCCACTCCTGTATTCTTCATGAATGTTTGTTCTTCCATTTTTAAAAATTTGTACCCGTTGATGAACAACATCTTCACTCATAATGTTAGGATCATATACTGCACACAATTCATGATGAATTTCAGTTGCTGAGTGATGTTTTGCCAAAAGAAATCTTACAACACCTCACACTTAGCGGGATTTTCTATTGTGGCGCTCATACTTTGAGCGACAATACGATTCTCTCCCTTAGATAGCTAGAAGCACACTAAGCACTGCGCACACTGATGTGTAGATGACGACACTATCCCCACCACTTCCCATGCTATGCAAAAACAGCTGTTTCTTTCTGGACCGCCCTCATATAAAGAGCTGTGCTTTTTATCACAAATATATACAATGCTCAGTCATGCACTGCATTCCAGCACAGTGAAATTGACAGTTTGCATACACTTGGTCCTCTCATATGTCAAATCTGCCAATTGTGGCATGTTAGTGCTCTAACATCCACTAGATAATGCCTTAGCACATAGTTGTAACTATTGGCACATAGTTTCCCTTCTGTCCATTAACCTCTTTGCGGGATAGTTTAGAAACATGCTACTGATTAGATAACAATCACATATAACATTCCAAACTAAAAATATAAATAAGAAATATAAAAATCACTTTACAAAACGACATAGGTACATAGTCTGAATCTAAAGAGGATGTATCCCATCTATATCAGAGTTCTACTCCTCCTTTCCGTCTTCATCTTCTTCTGCTTGCATTTTACTCTTAATGGTGGTATCTACCCATAACTGTGAAATTGTATGGCCTTAATTTACCCATGTTTTGTCAAGAAAATACAGCTTCTGTCCTGCCTCTCTGTATGTGGGAATTTAACAAGATAACCTCAAGGTCAACAGTGACATTCTTAATGCTTCTTTTTCCGAATTCAAAACTAATATCAAGTAACACTTATAAAAATATTTTTGCTTGAATATAGGAAGGTCAGAGTCACAATTAACAAATACAAGTTTTGATTGTATGTGGCTCATTAATTTGGAAAAAATTAACTTTTTGACGCACTGCACGACTAAGAGATTCGTCACACTGAGCTTCTAGCACTGGCCTTTTACATTTTCTTGATTTTTCAGGTGTGGTTAACCTGCCTGTTTTTAACTTTCACTATGTGTGGAATTTACACTTAATGCATGTACACACACATGCACACATGCGCACACACAAACTCTGCTGTCATGTTAACAATGTCCTTGATGTTCAATGTGGGATATTTCTCACATAGTTTGTGACAAATTTATAATTTTGAACTTTCTCACAACTCAGTGAGAATGTTTTACTAACGCATTTGTTCAGCCATTACATTTACTCATTTTCTGCTTCCAAAGTTCAGCTGCTGAAGACTGTCTGTGCATGCTGTTCACTCATTTTCTAATTAAATACAATTTGATTGCTTACTTTAGATTAAACATACCATTATTATGTAATATACAGGAGATATGGAGGCTTTTGTTAATACTCAGCAAATTACTTTCTAACCATGTAACTTGTAATGCATAGCATCAGTCAATAAACATACATTTGATTCACCACATCATATTAAACCAACATTTAAATATTGTTAAGAGATACTAATAACTGCAAATATAGAAAAACTTAATATTTTACAAAATCAAATTCTTCGCCTAGTAACTGGAGCTGTTAAAACTATCCCAATACTTGCTCTACAAATTTTAACAAACAATCCAAGACTGGAACTTGACATTGAACAAGCAGCCATCTTACAATATGAAAAATTAATCAGACTACCTTTTAATGGCTGGGAAAAAAGCAAACCACAAGTAAGCCTAAAAACTCAACAAAGTTTCCTTAATAAAGTCAAAGAAGTCAAACATAGATTAAAACTTCCTTACTTAAAAGAAAACATACAAACATTAACCCATTAGAACTATTTGATATTGAACACTATCTACACTTAGCTGAAGAATTTATAAAATCTGAAATCTCTTCATGTGTTCTGAAACAAATGAACACTAGAAATAATAAATTTAAGATACCCTACCAATGAATGGGTACATGTTTATACTGGCGGTTCTAGCTTACCAAATAACAGTGGTACTGGTACAGGTGCAATATGCCCGTTCTTCTCTTTCTGCAAATGATTAAGTTTAAATACCACAAATTTTGATGGAGAGATTTTGGCAATACTTCAGAGCTTATAAAACCTACAATATCATATAAATAAATTTGAAAAAGTTGTACTATTATCTGACTCTAAAGCAGCTATTATGTCCATAACATCTGATGTAACACCTAATAACTTAAATATTGCAGAATGCCGCAAAATCATAAAACAACTAATGAATTTATATAAAAAATTAATACTTCAATGGATACCAGCACATTGTGGAATACAAGGTAATGAAACAGCTGATTTTCTAGCCAAGAAAGATAGTAAAATTACATCAAATTCATCTGATCCAATATGTTATCACTCTATCAAAAGAATCATTATAACAATATATAATAACAAAATTAAAGAAGATAATGTATTACAAACAAAAGGTAAATCATGGGAAAATTTATGTAATAACACAACCAGAATCACTGCATTACCAAGAAAATCCTCTGTAGCAACGTTTAGACTCCTAACAGGCCATGACTGTCTCAATAAACATTTATTCAGGCTTGGTATAATGAGATTTCCTCTGTGTCCTTTTTGTACACTTAAAGAAGATATGGATGGAAACCTCTACTGCGCTGCCCAATCTTGAGTCAACATGATAATATGACATCAAAATGCTGGAATGCAAGAGAGCAAATGGCTTCACTGCCAACTGCTCAACATTAGGTACCAACCAACCAACCAACAATTGATTCACTATTCTGCTTGTGTCTCTGTTTACATAAGTAACTAATCAATGGCGAAACTATTTAGTACTTAGGTCATTATTTCAAATTCTATCATGGAGTCTTCAAAATAAATTTGATCACTCTGTATGAAATATAATGCTGTAATATATTGTGAACTCAATGCCTGATTTTTATTTCAAGCTATATCCAATGTTTAGTATCTGGTTATTAGTATTATTTAATAATTTCTTATGCATATTGCATTAACAGGTTGTCTAGATGACATCAGACTGGAAGGTAAACAGTTACCTCTGCCCCCTGCTATGAATGGAACACAGTGGGGTCAGGCCACAATGGCCCGAAACCTAGAACGCCACTGTCCATCAAATAATCCTTGTTCCAATATCATCTGTTCTGAGCCCTTTGAATGTGTTGACCTGTGGAATAACTATGAATGCACGTAAGTATCCAAAGAAACACTTAATGATTAATATTTGTTTTCTGGATCAACAAGAAAATTAATTTTGCATAATGATGAAACAGGAGGTGTATTATTAAACAGCTTCAATTTAATTGCTCTCCTTATAAAAAGTGCATACGCTGATCTTTCATCAGTGAAAAGAAATTTGCATTTATTATCCTTCGATAGAAGCTAAAATGCACACTATGCTGAACATTTTTATTTTGCTTTCTTCAATAAACATAGACATTAACAGCACTGTAGAAAGGAGATCCAATGAGAATTATATAAAAATAATAATTGTATTTGTAAAAGAAAATATAGAAAAAGATTTCTTATTTCATGGAAAGTCAGAAAACAGCTTATAGATGCACATACTGTGATAACTTTCTCTGAGGAATGTTCAATGTTGTGAAGGTGCTAAAATAAATAAAAATTAAAAATTAATCATATAATTATTGACATTGCTCGTAATCAAATCATGTTTCCTAACCCTTCCATACCTCTTAAAACATTACAAAGCTATCATTATTGCTAAATTTCATGTGTAGTTGTTCAGTGTAAGAACGAAAGTAGAGAAATTAGAATCACAAAGGACTTAAGAATGAAAATACAAACAATTTAAAAAATAACTTAGCTGTTGTGGATCGGGAAACAGTTTTATGTAATAGCAATAATGGAGATGATAAATGGAATGAACGTTATAAAATATTCAACACAAACTGTTTTGCTTCATATCCACAGAAAAGTATAGTTATAAATAATGTAATAAAACAAAATTACCAACAGACAACTAAAAGAGCAAATGAGAGACATGCATGCTTTGAATAAAAGTACTTCTTTGGAATATTATAAAAACAAGTATAAGAATGTAAAGAGAGATTACTTAAATAGTTTACATAATACAAAAATTAATACATACAGAGAGAAAATGGATAATTTTAAAAATGTTTTCAAAGCTGCATGGAACCTGATAAATGAAGCCAGAAAACATTTTTCACCATATCAAAATATTACACTGAAAATAAATGGAGTTGTTGCTTATGGTCCTTTTATTGTCAGTCAAAAATGTAATGATTTCTTTCTAAGTGTCCCCTCTCAAATATCAGACTTGTCAAATTATGTGAATACCAATTCCTCAGCAATTTTTTCATTTTTTATTATGTCAACAACAGAAAATGAAATAAGTAAACTAATTTATAATCTACCAAATAAAACAGGCAATGGATGGGATGAAATTAGTCCTAGGTTAATAAAAGGCTATAAAAATGTTATCCTAAAATCAATAACATAATTAATTATTCAATGGAACAGGATCAATTTCCAGAAATTCTAAAATGAGATATTAAAAGGGGGAGATGAACAATATACTGATAACTATAGACCTATTATTCTAACATCTGAAATTGCCAAATTATTTGAAACAGTTTTATTGTTAGGACTAAATAGCTATCTAAATAAATACAACATGTTACAAAACTTTCAATATAGTTTTAGAGAAGGACGATCCACTATTATTGCCATTAATCAATATATATATGAAGTGATTGGAAAACTTCAAAACAATGAGAAGGTCAGCACTCTATTCTTAGATGTATTTCAAGTTTTCAATTGTGTTGCCATTAATCAATACATATATATATATATATATATATATATATATATATATAGTAATTGGAAAACTAGAAAGCAATGAGAAGGTCAGCACTCTATTCTTAGATGTATTTCAAGTTTTTAATTGTGTTGGCCCCAACATCTTCATTAGTAAGCTTGAAAATTATGGCATTAGGGTCTACCGCAAAAATTAATTCGTAGTTACTTGATTGGAAGATAACAGTATACAGAAACACCATATAAAAAGGGGAATCGAATTCAATGGGTAAAATAAAAATTAGAAATTGTGAAGTGTGGTATACCACAGGGTTCAGTATTATGTCCACTATTATTCATTATGTACATCAATGATACAAAATGTTTGCAAAACACATATGTTGTCATGTATGTAGACATCACTACTGCTGTGTACAGGGGCAAACGGGACCTGATCCCTGACCCCCGCCCCCCAGAAGTCCTCCCCCCAAAAAATGTACAAGTTCTTTCATTTTTTTAAACTTAAAAGTGTCACATTCATTGAAATTCTCCATCATAAACAGCTCTCTGCTATGCTACAGAAATAAAGGAATATATTTCACTTAAAGATTATGAGAGAAGATTATCTATGGCCATTGTGCGGGTTAGTCACTTTCCAACCAGCAAGACTTTGCAACCAGGGACTGCTGACATGGTGTGCATTCCTGCAACCTCTCTGCCTGTTGGTTCAGCGCTACTTAAGTATAGCGTTAGTGTAATGTATATCACGGTATATGTTAGCGAATGGCTATTTGTGCTCTTTTCTTCTGGTTACCAGCATGCAGTTCCCCCTCACACTACTGTTACAGCAGCATACTACACGTCAGTATTGGCTACACTGAGGAAGCACATTGCAAAGAAACGACCAGAGCTTTCTCGGACTGGGTGGTGACTTCATCATGACAATGCACGGCCTCACATCGCAAATCAAGTCATGCAGTTTCTGGCTCGATTCAACATTACCGGTGTACCACATCTTGCACCGATCTTGCACCCTGTGACTTTTTTTTATTCCCATCACTAAAGGCAAAGCTTAGGGGTATTCGATTTGAGAACTCTGAAGCAGTGCTCAAGAAAAATGAGGCGAATGGTCTGCAGCTCGTGTTGAAGGACTGGCAGAGATGCTCTAAAAAGTGCATTGAAGTAGGAGGGGACTACTTTGAAAAAGATCATGTAAACATTGAATTGGAGTAATAAACATCTGTGAAAAAAAGTCAGTCTCAGTCTTTGTTGATCAGCCCTTGTACCTTTAGTTTGTTTATTTTTCAATTTAATTGACATAGAAAAAAAGTGTGAACCTAACGATATCGGTATAAGTCTGCCACTCGTCCCGTAAAATCGGGACAGTCCCTCTTTTTAACTTGTATGTCCCGCATCCCGAGAACTTTTGTTGAGACGCGAATAGAACCTATTTTCTTGACGTTGGCTCCCTAAATTACAAACCTAATTAAAATTGTTGCCATTTCTTGTTGTGAGAAATGCTGAGTCAGCACTTGTCTCACGTATGTGGTCATTGTTTAGCGCATTCTATGAACAATAGTTTAGTGTTGGCAGTTGATGTGCTTTTATATTTATGAGAACTTATGCTATTATGTCTAAATGGGAATGCACCTTCCTATCCAATTTACAGGATAGAGACAAAGCTTAATTACAGTTCACTGTAAATTTGTAATCAACATTTTCGGTTGCACATGGTGAGGACTCTGATATTGTAAAGTGTATTTATTCAATATCATGTTTCCTTCATTCTAATGTTATATTAATGCCATATTTAGAAAGTTTTGATCATTTAATTACAACCTTTTCAGGCCTCTTGTATTTTAATGGGGAAAATGGTAGGCTTACACTGGTATCAGGCATCAGCACTGTTTATTTCTTTTTTAAAAGGAAAACAACTGGATCAACTTCAGAAAATGATAAAGAACTTTAAAACTGACCAAACCAGTACCAGACAAACAATGCACTGCTGAGTTTTCAGGTAGTAAAGGTTCAGCATTTTATTCCCAGCAAAAACACACATCTCATTTCATCAATCCTAACAACATTGGGCTGTTTACGTGAGTAGGTAGGGTAAAAAACGATACTTCATTAGTTACTTTTAGATTTGCATAGCTGCCTTGTTTATTGTTTTTCCGTAAGGGTAACACATGAAAACCAGCCCCGCATATAAACTGCTCACCAGCTAACTGGCAACTAAGCGAATTATTACCCACCACGAGCAGATACAACAACAAATAGGTAAACATGTAATAGTTAGATAATAAAGAAATTACAAATAAGCTAATGCAAAGGTCTATATTTACAAAATGTAGTCAAAACAGCTTCTTAACACCAGATAACAATTGATGGGCGACAATGAGCAGTCTGGAACTTGCGACTGGTTTTTGAGCACCATTCTGTAGAACCTTATTTACTCATGTTTATTCAATTTTTTTAATCAATTGACCATTTTTCGTTAAAATTGCACACAGTGCAACTTATTTAGGCAAATTAAATCCAAGCACTGCACATTAATCATACTACAGAATAAGTCTATAAAGCTGATAAACCAAATCGTATTGTTATTTCAGTTACAGACACTGGGAGATTTAAATAAGAAAAATAAAAATGAAGAGTTATTGTGTCATAAACTAATAAAACCCTTAAGAACCATGTTATAAGTTCAAAATATGGTAAACAACTGATTACATTTAAACTAATAAAGAAACTTTTTTTTTTGGTAGTGTTTAACGCCCACTTTAACTACTTATGGCACTGCAGGTGGTAATAAAGAAACGTGTGGGCTTTGCACTATATCTGAAATATTTGGTCTAGCGTCTAGAAACAATTTTTAGAATTGCCCAAAATATGATCTTCTTTCCATAGTTGGCGCTATATCCACCGAGGAACTAGGAAAGCCGATTTAGAACAAGTGCATTATAATCACAAATTTTTGACCGATTTTCACAAAATGTTTACAAATAATAGTATTAGTTATTTCATTATAAGTACAAGAGAAATAAAGGAGTAAATTATACTAACGTAATAGTCAAATTTATTAAAAGCTGGTCGCCAAGTAATGACTTTGACATTCCGTTCTGTTTGCATGGTCAGGAGTAAAAAAGTAAGCGAATGACGACTTCCCATTTGAGAAACAAATTATTGGAAAATTTATACCAATAAGAAGGAATAACTCCAAAATGGTTAACTCTATAAAAAATGTACTTGTCAAAAATTCTGTTTTTAATGAGATTTCATTTTTGTGTAGTATGAGTTTTTATCTATATCTTATGGTTTATCGCTTTTGCTAAAGACCTCCAGAATGAAGAAAGTTTCTGAGGCTATTCCCAGAAAACTCAAGATATACATTTTATTTGCCTCTAAATTTCTTTAATATATGGTGGCATTTAATCTAAACTGTTACAGCCAATTTTGAAAAAATATGTTTCAAAAATATTCAATATAAACAATAGTTTGGGATAGATGGGAAATTTCCTAAAAACCTTTGCGTCGCATATTTGAAAGATACTAAACTCAAATACCAACTTGGGATTCACGTGTCCTCAAAACAAGAATTTTCGATAAAATATCACCATTGAATTTCTGGATGTAATGCAACCTTTCCTACCTATTATGTACATTGTACGTGATAGAGAAACTAAAAATATCAGCAATCATGAAATATGAAGGTTGAATAGTTAATCAAATTTTAAACAAAAGTAGATATTAAGTGTTATAATTCAGGAACACACTTGACTAGATCACAAATGAACCTACTACTGAAACTCCTTCATTCCGTTAATTTGTTCTTGGTAATCAGCAATATCGTCTAAAATTAGAGCCCAAAAATAAGTTTGTATTGATTATAAAAAAAAAAGTAAGTTTCATTTATGGAGCTCTTTAATGCCTAAGTTTCTCAGCATCCCAATTAGGTGTGAAAGACCACTTAGTTTTCCTCAGAGGCCGCTTTATCAGTTTTGAGATTTTATGTGCCATAAATCTACAACATGGGACCAACAACATTACTTCACTTCCGAAGGAAGCTATGCTACAGATTTTTATTCCCAAAAAAATCCATCGCCTCTGCCAGAACCGAACCCATGATTTTGGGAACTAGAGGCTAGTATGTTACCCCTAAATCACAGAGGAGTATTGATATTGCAGTTTTTTTTTTAAAATGTTGACGTAATGAGGAGAGAGGGTTATTCCAAACTCCAGGAAGCTTCAACTATAAAAAAATTCTTGACCCCCCCGAGCCGAATTCTAGATATGCCACTGGCTGTGTACTGGAATAAAACCTTAGAGGGCCTTCATACAACCCTCAATAACACTACTTTTGTGCTACTAAATGATTTGCAATCCATAAATCTACAGTGTAATGTGTAAAACTACCATAATGCATTATAGTATGTTGAATAGCAGTAACAATTTAACTCTAAAAGTAATAACAATATTGTACAAGATGTGAAAATGCAAAAAATTGAGGTATTATTGTTGTTAATTGGTTAATGTGTGCACAACGTATTGAGTACATATGCAATAAAATAAACAAGTTGGTTTATTTAATAATTAGCTTAGCAATTATAAAAAAACTAACATTTTAAAACTTCTATTATGGATTTATTTACCCACCTTTAATCTATGTGATTGAAGTATGGGAAGCTGCAGTAAAAACACATATGAACAGATTGCTTATATATCAAAAAGAAGAGTGTTAGAATTAGGTTTAGTTTAAAAACCAGGGAATCATGCATGGAGATATTAATAAAAGGATACTAAATATTTACTCTCTGTATGCTTATAAGAGCAATAATGTTGTTAATAGACAAATGTAAACAACTGTATGAATGCAATTCAAGGGGCAAGTTATTACAGATATAATGTAAATAAAATATATCTGTAAAAGCTGTGCTATATGAACATATTAAACTATCTAACAAATTATCTCCAGAAATTAAAGCAGTTCAGAGGTGTCAAAACGACAATTTAAGGTATTTCTATTAAATAAATGCTTATACAATTAGGATGAGCTATAAATTGTGAAACATGTATATATGTAATGTAATAACATGTCCAAAACCAATGTATTTATAGGTTCCTCCTTCTCCTCCCCCTCCTCCTCCTCCACCACCACTGCCACCGCCACCACCACCACCCCCCCTTAATGATAAGTTAAATAACAAATATAAATTCAAAATGGGAGGACAAACCGCTTTAAGTAGAGAAGAAGTAAAAACTTTGGTTGAAGGATTACTGGTGTGTGCCAAATGGGGTTTTCCTATAAGAGGTCGAGATATCAGAAACGTAATACAAAGCTATCTAAATAGGATAGAGAAAATAGAAAAAAAATTTACTGACAACAGACCTGGCAAGGAATGGTTATGTAGGTTCCTTAGAAGAAACAAAGAATTAAGTATAAGACTAAGCGAAAATATAAATAAGGCCAGAGCAGCTGTTACACACGCTACAGTGCATGAATATTTTACTAATTTAGAGACATCAATGGAGGGAGTTCCTCTATCTAACATCATTAATTATGATGAAACCAATTTCTCAGATGATCCGGGCCAAGATAGAGCCATCGTCAAACGTGGTGTGAAACACCCAGAAAGAATAATTGATTCTTAAAAGATAGAAAATTGCTTCCTCCGTATACAGTGTATAAGAGTAAGCATCTCTATGACACATGGCTGTTAGGGGGTATGCCTGGTGATGGCTATAATAGAAATCTGAGTGGATGGTTTGATATAAGTATGTTTGAAGCATGGTTTACGGTCAATCTGGTTTCTTTTGTAAGAAGATTAGAAGGGACAAAGATGTTAATAGAGGATAATTTAACAAGTCACATTTCTCTTCATGTCATCAAACAGTGTGAGTTGCACAATGTGTGATTTGTTCTATTGCCACCTAACACCACCCACTTGACCCAACCACTCAATGTAGAATTCTTTTGACCACTCAAACGTGTTTGGAGGAGTGTTCTTGACCAGTGGAAACAACATAACAGAGGTGTACTTCAGAATTTCCTTGCCTTCTTAAAAAGACATTTGATGAAATTGAAGATAATAAGAAACAGAATATCATATCTGGTTTTGCAAAGACAGGGATTGTTCCCTTCTATCCAGAAAAAGTTCTCTCTCAAGTTGTAGATGTAAATGATGATAATGGTACACAGGAAATGGAAAAGTCATGGACAGAAGCATTTGTGGATCACTTAAAGAAGTCTCGTACTGGAGAACAGAAGGGGTTCGTAAGACTCGTTTGGATGTGGCGCTAGGTAACGGAGTGGTTGTGGAAGATCTTGAGTGTCAACAAAATGTCCACATTACAGGTGAAGGAACCAGTGTAGATGAGCCAGTAGAGAGAGATGATGATGATGAGGATGATGATGGCAATAATGAAGCATCAAAAGCAGTTGAGGAAAGTGAGGATGAAACTGAAGGAATTTCAAGAGGAGAGTTTGTTATGGTAAAATTCCCAATGAAGAAGAGGGTTAGATACTTTATTGGAAAGATTGAGGAAGAAGTTGATAAAGATTTGTTTGAAGTTAAGTTTTTAAGAAAAAAAGAAAGTGATAACTTGAACAGGCACTTCATTTTTCCAGAGACTGAAGACATTGCAGGAGTAGAGAGAAGTGAAATAATTCAAAAAATCCAATGCAAAACTCAAAGAAGAGGAAGTTACATGTTCAGAGACATAGATGATATGATTAATAAAATTGAGTAATGGACAGTTTCAATGATGAGAACCTGTTTATTGCTAAACTGAGCTGTGTTTTTCTTCTTTGTAATCATATTCGGTAATCAACCTTTGGTTACGAACATGTGCTGAAACATTTGGAGTCCTACAAAATAAATATGAATATAAATATACAATTTATATAACATTGTTCGTTGTTTCTGTGTAATTTACGAAATTAGTTTTTAAAAATCACAGTTGTGATCGCATTCACCCATTCAAGTTATAAAACTACATTGAATGAAAATAAATAAGTGGTCGATCGGTAAAGAATTAAATAAATATGCCATTGTTGAAGTCTATGTTTATGTATCATTATTGTCAAATATATTGTATCTTCCCTGCTTCACCATTTCATTTCGTAATATTAAATAATATGCAAATTTTGATCGGATTCACCTGCTTTTATGGTACATAGTGGTGAAATTGCAAAATGAAAGTTTCATTTGATTAAGAAAATACCAGTATGTGCCTCTAACTCTATATAGGAGCTGCAAGAACTAACTTGCCGTAATGTATTACCTTATTTTCCCTTTGCCTACAAGAAAATAAGAGATAAAAGCCATTTCTGCTAACGGATATCTTCATTAACATAATATAAATGAAGAATAAGCTTCTGTAAGAATTGTTTGTAGCAGGATGGGTAGAGAAAGCTATGTGAATGTTATGCTCACATTCTTAAAGATGACATCAAAATCTTACTCTGACTTCAAAGTACAATCTTAATGATTTCTGTTGCAGATGCGGAGAAGGGCTTGTCATTTCTGTTGATGGGCAAGGCTGTGTGGACAGAAATGAATGTCTTGAAGGACCCTGTTTAAATGGAGGTACCTGTATCAACCAGGAACCTCAACTGCGCTACAAATGTGCTTGTCCTGTAGGATTCAGAGGAGAGAACTGTGAACTATTTCAGGAAAGCAGAACACTGAAATTGAGCATAGGAGCCTTTGCTGCAATTCTGATTTGTTTGCTCATAATTCTCAGTGAGTTGTCTTTTATTATGAATTAACTTTACACTTAGGTATTTAGAAAGACTGACAGAGTTTTTACAATGGTATCATAGTAATACAATTATGCAGCCTGAATACCTGGTTTACTTCCATAAGAGTAATACAGGATGCTTAATAATTCCATTGCTTGGTAACGCAATATGTAGAGAAGTTCATAAAACAAAACAGCCATTAACATCTATTGGCAGTGATAATTTTAAGTAAAGTCATTGTAAACAAAAAAAAACAACAACAATCATGAAACTAGGTATTTATAACTCTAATTACTACAAGAGGAGAGCATCCAGGAAAATTCTAGAATTAGCTCTGAGCAGTTACAGTTGCAATGTAGCAGTAACACATTTGGTGTTGACTCATTTTTTACCCTACCCTCTCTCTGCATTTATATCATATGGTAAGTGGCAGGTGCTATATAGGAGCTCAAGAGCACATAAACACCCTGACTTTTGGTATCTTGTGGATCCATTGGATATTTTTCTTGAGTGTTATTAAATGTAGTTTATATGCAGTAATTTAAAATACTCTTAACAGTGGGCTCTTTCATGTTTGCTCTGGTATGAGTCATCGCAGTTGGAGATTATGGACTGCATAAGATTATGCTATTATGCATAAGCTATTTCCAGAAAAGTCAAGATATACATACTATTTATGATGTAAATGTCTGTAATACACAGTATTTTAGATAGGTAGAGTCAGACTGAAAAATTCAATGCTGTAGCTGGGATTTGAACTATGTATCTCCCAGTCTCTAACCAGTTGCTCTACCACTGAGCTAGCATGGCAACATGCCAGCATAGCATTGAGAAATCAATTAAAATTATCACATACAGCATCTTAATCAAAAGTATTTGAGTCATTTTTGAGAGAAAAAAATTCAATAACAATTTTCATGTAAAGGGTAGTTTGAGGTGAGGAGATTTTCTTGAAAATTTTCATGTTGCATCCTTGGAAGATAATAAAGTTAAATACTAAGTTTGGTATTTAACAGTTCTTTAGTTTGTGAGCTATGCTGTCCACAGACACACACACACATTTTTTCTAAAAATGCTTTTTCTGGACTCAGGGGACATCAAAACATCTTTTGGTAAAATCTCAATATCACATTTTTTGGGTGGAATAAATACCTGCCTTTTCTGTACACTATGTACATAGTATGTGTAGAGCAAGTAAAAACAATAGTTATAATCCAGTCCCAACAAACATGCTGTTTAAAATAATTAAACCCATTCCATAAGCAAATCATTGACAAGAAAATAGTACAGTTCAAGTAACAGAAGCACATCAAGGATACCACAAAACTTATCCAGGAAAAAACCAAAATGAGATTCAAAAAATGTACTTTCAACCCTAATACTCACTACAAAGTCCAAAACATCTTCAAAACGCACATCTGCTTAGCTCTACAAGATAAATAGAATGTCAAAAAACTACTTTGCAATAATTTGAAGGACCCAGTACTGCAGAACAAAAGAGCAGGAGATTACCAAATCAATTGCCCAGAATGTGACAAAATCTATATAGGAAAAAGAAAAAGAAACTTGGAAAAAAAAATGTAAATGGCATGTTATTTATGGAAGCTCTTTAACTGCTGTGGTTCTCAGTGTGCCATTCTAAATTGGGTGTGAAAGACCACTTAATTTTGCTCAGAGGCCTCTCTATCAGGCTTGAGGTTCCTTTACGTGCCGTAAATCTATGACACGGGACCAACAGCTTTACTTCCCTCCTGAAGGAAACCATGCTAAGGATTTTTACACCTGAAAAAATCCATCGTCCTCCATCGGATTTGAACCCGTGACCTTGGGTATATGAAGTTAGCATGGTAACCATTACACCACGGAGGGCGACAAGAAACTTGGACACCAGACATGAGACACATTAAATACAAATAGATGGAGAAATCTGTAGATTCATATCACTTCTGGATCACCAAATACAGCATCACATTGAACATTACACTCTTAAAGATCACAAAATATACAGCAGAACTGGATATTTAGGAAAATAATTTATTCATAAAACATAAACTGGTTAATAAATTTTGAATTATCTCCACCAAAACAGTTATGGAAGTACAGCACTCCATCACTAGCTGTCAACACATCATCAACACACAACAGATGCCAATAACAGCAGCCAGTTGGTCTCCAAATATGGGGAGTTCAAGGAGTCATGCTGTCGCAAGTATTGGAAGGTTAATAAACTACTATTTACAACACTATTCACTTTTAGACTCATTTATTTGTATCATCATTGTATACACATCTCTTCCTCTAACCACTTTGACACCTCAATTGTCTATCACCCTCTAGCAGGAAAATGAATAGTTAATTGTTATCTGACAGATGGCAATTGCTGTCTCCAATCCTTCACATCCTCCCCAACCTGATCTCTAACAGGATGATCAGCAGTATCGGTCAGACAATGTGAGATCCCATGGTAGCCCACAGCAACATGGTCCCATCTCTGCCTGGCCTTAACTCAGCTATGCGGGCAAACTTCCACATATGTCATGGGATATGATCTTCTTGCTGTAAAACAATGTCTCCAACCTTCGCTTCCATGGGTTTACCCCACAGACTATGGAGGGTATAAAAGCCTCTTTGCTCCAATAGAGTCCTTTGTCCACCTTCTCCAGAAGTCATCAGCAATCTTTTGTTTGTACCGGTACATTTTAGCGAGATTCTGATTCGCTGCTGCAGGTGGTTCTCCTTGCCCAGATGCATTGTGATTAACTTTTCACTGGTCAAGAAGTGTGATGGCATCAAGATGTATATGTTTTCTGGGGTGTTAATAGTCTTGAATTGAGAATGGTTTCAATGCTAGTCAGTAAAGTATTTTTTTCTTCCTCGTCGATTTGCAGTTTTCTTAATGTTTTTCACATGCAGCGCTGTACTAAACCAATCACTCTCTCCCACCACTCTCCCCATCAAGCCACTCTGGGGGAATGAACTTCTATATGACATTGTATGGGAAAGATACTGGTGAGTCTGTAAACATGGAGTGTAGGCCTTGCAGTTCTGTACTTGCAGTTTTGAAGGTCTGAGCATTGTTGGAGTATAAAGTCTGTGGAGTCCTCTTCTTCTAACAAAGCACAGGAAGGCCATAGATATCTGTCTGTGAAGAGCTCAGTTGTGTGCTCAAGATGAATTGCCCTTGTTATATCACATGTGAATGTATGCTTTCTTCATGGTATTTGCTGATTTAATAAACAAAGGACCAGCAAAGTCGACCCCTATGACAGAAAGATTTAATGGTTGAACCCGATCTGCTGGCAAAGGTGCTTCAATGTTGTCTGCTGATTTGTTTCTGGCTATTTTGCAGGGCAGACATTCATGCAAGACTTTCTTAATAGCTTGTCTAGCTCTCAGGATCCAGAATTCTTTCGGCAGTTCTATCAAAATGATCCATGTTTCCAAATGGAGATATCTCACCTAAGTGCATTATCAAAAGTTTCATGAAGTTATGTGAACCATTTGGTAGGATTGGATGTTTCTCGTTGGATGTCAAATCTGAAAATGAAGTCTGCCACCCAGACGATTTAGGCCATCTTCTAGAAAGGGATGAAAACAAGCAATTCTAGATTTTTGCAGTAGTGGTTCCCCTCCTCCAAACGCTTGAACTCTTCTGCAAAGCATTGTAATGGAACAGTTTTCTTCCAGTACAATCTAGTATTTTGAAGGCTGTCAGATATCCCTGCAGAGTCTCATTTCCTTTCAGTCTGTGGATGAACCTGTCGTGATGTGGAGAAGTAAGAGTTGTATTTAGATAGTTGAAATAAAAGCTCTTGAATAATGGTTATCAGTACTTTCTTCTTTGTTTCATTTCTGGAAGGGAGTGATTTACGAATGCCATGTCTTTAGGCTATTGGGGCTCAGGGTCAAACTACCACAAGTCCAAATGAAATTAGTTCATCCGCAGGTAGTCCTCGAGGTAGGCTTCTGCAGGATTGCACACAACTCCTATCAGCAATCCTAAAGCTAGAAAATGTGGGGGAAATCCAACATTGTTGAGAGCATTGGAAGAGGAATAAACCACTATTTAAAACACTATCCACTTTTAAATGTAAAAAGAAGCTAGTAACAGTGAAGTAACACAAATATTAATTATTATATTACTATTCACTTTTATACTTATTTATTTGAATCACCATTGTATATAAATCTCTTCCTCTAACCACCATGACACCTCAATTGTCTATCGCCCTCTAGCGGGTAAAGCTACAGTTAATTATTGTTACCAGACAGATGGCAACTGCTATTTGCAATCCTAAAGATGCCTAGAAATTATTTTTACATGTTTGCAAACAATTTTACATGTGCTTACAAAATATTTACACTTTAGAAAACAAATGACATATGTTTAGAGAAACTTTAACACACATATTCAGAAAATATTCAATTAATAATGATAATCTACTCATAGCATAAATCTTAAATCTACAATATGCTCTCAGTGAACGAAACCTTACTCTAGAGGTTGGCATAACTCTTACAATTTGGTGTTTGTGTACTGCATCATCATCTGGAAACTCAGGAAAATATAAATTGCCTTAATATGGATGCAGAAATCTGATTTGTACTTCTTTTGCACCCATTTTAGTTACAATTCCGACATACTGCCTGTTAAGCTGTCTCCATCCAATCATGTGTGGATAATCAACAAGAACAAAACCCTTCACTACTAGAACTTCTTCCTCTATTCTGATTGTTTCTTCGCCAGTGGGTGATACATCGTTATTCACAGGCAATTCAGACACTGATTCAGCATTATCTCTATTTCTCATATCAATGCCCAAAATGGATTTTCCTGGAGCAAGATTAATTTGCTTACGTTGGGGATTTTCTTTATTTTTTTCTCCATATCAAATATTCTGAAGCATCCCTTCAAAACTTGAAGACCAGGCTTCCAGAGAATTGTTTTGAGAATTTTCTCCTCAGGCAATTTTCTGAGGACTCTTTCAGGGTCAAATGGAACTAATCCCACTGCACGAAATGCACCTTTTATATTGTCCTCTTCAGTTGCTGAGTGTAGTGGTTACCATTCTAGCCCCTCATACACTCAAGATCGCAGGTTTAAATCCTCAGGAGACAATGAATTTTTTTGGGCGTAAAAATTCTTAGCATGGCTTTTTTCAGAAGGGAATTAAAGCTGTTGCTTGGAAATGAACCTTATGCCTGATAAACTGTCCTCTGAGCAAAATTAAGCAGTCTTTCAGGCCCAATATAAAATGGAACTCTGAGAGAAGCACAGCAGTTAAAGGTTGTCCATAAATAAAACTTCATTTCATTGTTTTTCAGTTTCTCATATATTTAAATGAGTTTCCTTCAAAACTGAGGAGAACGCATTTTTTGATATTGGCCCTTGGGAGCATCTCTTCCATTGGGTAAGGATTGCCCATCATGCAGCTTTCAGAGGTCTCAAGAAGCCTACATCTAATGGCTGTAAGAGATGATTGCTATTTGGCAGCAACAAAATGAAAGAGTATTAATATAATAATTGTAACACTTGTCCACTTATCTTTTTGAAATCCAAGGATTAGTTTCGCAATAAAATGGTTAATTGCAACTGTCTGTGAAACTAATCCTTGGATTGCAAAAAGATAAGTGGAGAGTTGTTACAATTATTAATTATTATATTAATATATGTGCTACTTCACTGTTACTAGCTTCCGTATTACATTTATAAAAAAAATGAAAGAGATTTTATTTTTCTCACATTTACCAATTACTCTCAGTGAAATGTGACTTGAGAGGTTTCTGCTATAAACTTTCTTCCCCTCCATTGATTTCAAGAAGTGCATCAAGCTGCCTTTTATAAGTCTGCAGCTTTGTCTGATATTCTCCCAGCCTATGTAGATAACTGTAAGTAGTTCACTTGACATCAGTACAAATGAGATAAGCAGAAAACTACATTCAGATTTCTTTCTTAACACTCAAATAAGTATATTACAAAGAATATATCCTTACTTCTTTTTTCTGAATCTGCTCGACAATTTGCAAGGTGTAAGCAACACAATGCGCATGCTTATAACAGCTGGCATTCAGTTATACTAATGTAAGAAATTTCCCCATCTTACGGTACTACCACACTACCACCACCACCACCGTTGATACCGCTCCCGCTCTCGCTGCCACTGCCACGACCATTATTTTATTGTTATTCATTATGATTATTTTTATTATTTCTTCCACTATCCTTATACTCTTGCCTGATATTCCTCATAATTCATAATGAGCTATAAAATTGACGCTACTTTAAAGACTATTAAACTACAATGCAACTTTGCAAAGATCAGCTAAAAACACAATTTAACTACAGAAAAAATATGAGAGAGATTATGTAGGGTGTTTTCTATCCTCTTTTCTCCAAGGAACACAAACAGCAATTTTTTTTCTAGGAATGTATTGCTAATGATCTCTAACAATAGCCAATGAATGCAGTAAAAAGTAAGGAAAAGACAAGAGTGGAGGTATTCAAAATTGCTGTACAAAATTTGCAAATAAAGCTGACAGGGGTCAGAATATGCTCTGTGTCACCTCTATATAGTTAATGGAAATTTAATTCATAACATCACTTACAATTATACTTTTATTTCCCTGCCAAAAAACAAAGAGCTTACATAGTTTTAAAATATGTATCACTTATTTTACTAGAGGAGGCGTGAGAGCTGTGGCAGGAGTAAGACGTGTGTATATGCAAACTCCATGGAGATGGGCATTCCGATAGAAGTTTACCTTGGCAGAATCGGCCTATTTAATTGCATGGCTGGTGACAAAAAGTGGTATCAATGGAGATGGTGACTTAATGGCATATTGGTTTTTTCTGGTGTTAATGTGGCTATTGATGATAGGAAGAATTGAAATGAATCCCGGACTGGAAACAGAAAGTAATGGCAATGTTTAAAGTCTTATCAGAGGACATGGTACAACTAAAGAATAAGTGAACAAGAATAATGAGTGGGGTAAAGAGTAATACGGGAGAAATGAAAAATATGATTAAGATGACAGAAGTAGGTACAGGAGCAAGGTTTACAGAAATAGAGGAGAGTGACATTTCTTGAGAAGATGGAACAGGCGGCCAGAGGAGAAATATAATTATCTTCGGGTGCAGAGAAGAAAGGGGAGTAAGAGCAGGACAACAGGTTGAAGAAATTCTAAAGGGGAAACTAGGATTGGATCTACAGGGATACTTTTCGAATTGAAAGAAGGACTGAAAACCAGTCAACATTAATGAAATTGGCAACAATGAATTTTAAGTGGAAGGTGCTGAAAAATACATCTAAACTAAAGGAAACCAGAAGACATCGCCTACAAGAAGTGTTGTACTGCCCGCCTATATGAGAGAAGATTCGATGAGTCTTGTGAGGATGCAGTTGCAGGGTTAGACATATGGAAAACTCAAGTTTTGAGCATAGTTTCAACACCAGATGGAAGTGTATTGAGACAACAGGGAGGAGAAGCTGGGCAAAAAAGAGTTACGAGAAGCAGAGCAAAATTGGAAACTTTTAGATTTGAAAGGAAAGGATTGGTATAGTATAAAGCTTTGGGTCTGCTGTGCTGGAATAGTGAAGGTTTGTGGGGGAAATTGACAAATGGAGAAATTGCAAGTTTTGCAGACATCATTGTGGTAGTAGAGTCAAGGGTGTGGAAAAAGGTGGAGATAGAGTTAAGTGGTTTTGACTACTACAGAAACTTGGCAGTGAAAGAAAGAGTGAAAGGTAAAGCATCAAGTGGAATAGGGGTCTTCGTAAGGAAGGAGAAGGGGTTAAAAGCAAAAATGGTTCACAAGAGGAGTGATAATAATGTGATGTGGTTAATAATTCAAGAGTTTCTAGATGAAATAAATACAATGGGAGTAGGGGTTGACTGTAATGTACCTTATGGCTCAGAGTTCTATAACCAAAGTCTGATTAATAAGTTAAGTAAGGATATAGATGAGTTGAGCAACAAATATCTGAATTTTGAGGTTATTATCATGGGGGATTTTAATGATAGATGTGGAGAGGAGCAAATTCAAATCATAATGACAGGGGAGTTGAAAGTAATGGTGGAGATAGTGAAGAAAAATAGTAAAGTCAAGTCATGTAATAAGGAGGGTTTCAGACTAATAGATTTTTGTGAAGAATGCAGTCTATTAATGTGTAATAGTGTGAAGGGGAGTGATTCTCTAGGAGAGTTTACATTGTAAATAAAAGTGGGCAAAGTGTAGTGGATTATATGTTGTGCTCGAGGAATATAGAGGATATGATTATGATTGTTGAACATAGGGTTGGCTAGTATTATTTCCCAGTGTGAACAAGGTTAAATAGGGGTAGTGAGATGAAGTTGGCTCAACAGAAAAACGTAGGAAAGAAACTAGACTTATATAGGTGGATAAAGGAAGAAGAAGTATGAATTAGAATGGAATGCAATAGGAAGCAATTTTGATAAAGGAGTTGCAGAGAGAATAATAAAGAAATCATAATTACAGTAAAAAAATGCAGGAAGTGAAATGAAAGCAAAAGAAAAACTAATAAGTTCCAGGAGGGATGGTATGACAAGGAATGTGCAATAGCAAGAACGAGGGTAGAGCGAGAATTAAGGAGATGGAAGCAGGAAGGAAATAAAAAGTCAAAAGCAAATTTCTTGGAGAGATGTTTATTGGAATTTAAGAAAGAGGAATGGGGGCCGAAGATAAGTAACAGATTAAGAGAAGCAATAAATACCCAGAACAACTGAAAAATCTAGCAAATTATAAGAAAAATGTATAAATGTAGGACCATCAAAAATAATATAGCAGAACATACTTGGTGTAAATATTTTATGGAATTGTTAGATGACAATAAGATAGAATGTAACTGGATAAAGAGTAGAGTAGAGATGAGGCTAGGGAAGGATCTTGATATAGAAATTAATGACCAGGAAATTTGGGAGGTGTTCTAGAACTTGAAGATTAATAAGGCATGTGGAATAGATAGAAAACCGGGGGAATAGTGGAAAGTTTGAAGTGAGGATGGGAATAGGAGGGAATTGTTAAATAAAGCTTTAAATTATATATTTAAAGGAGGAAAGGTTCCAGAAATGTGGAGGACGAGAATTGTAGTGCCCATTTATAAAGGTAAGGGGCACACCAACAATCCTACTTACTATAGAAGCATAGAGGTAAGTTTATTATTAATATCAGGGAAAATTTATACTGGGTTCCTGGCAAATAGGCTGCAGGATTGGGCTGAGAAAGAGAATAAGTTATCGAAATATCAAGCAGGCTTTAGGAAAGTAGGAGGACAGTTGATAATATATTCGTTATTAAGACAATAGTGGATAGATATTTAGCAAAGAAAAGGGGTAGAGTATATGTGGCCTTCATGGATTTGGAGAAGGCATTTGACACAATACATAGGAAGGCATTATGGATGAAGCTCCAGTTGAAAGGAGTGAGTACCAAGATGATTATAGCAATACAAAATATTTATACGCAGAATAGGTTCTGTGTAAAGATAGGTGCAAATAGGGTGTCACAAGTTATGGAGAATAGTATAGGTTTATGGCAAGGGTGTAAATTAAGCCCCATATTATTTAATCTTTTTATTGATATTCTGGAAGTAATTAGCAAAGAAATTATTTACTCACTCACAATAAATAATAGGGAAATCCCAGGCTTATTGTTTGCAGATGATTTGGTGGTAGGGTCCATATCTATTGGGGGATTATCAAGAGCACTAAATGTGATGGGAATATTCTGTAAAAATTGGGGTTGAAGATAAACTATAAAAAGCCTTGGATTATGGTCTTCAAAAAGGGATATAAATTAAAAAGAAAGAAAAATGGAATATAGAAGGGCAGGAAATAGCCATAACAAGAAAAATGGAATATTTAGGGGCTCAGCTAAGCAGTAATGGAAGGTGACATGATCAAAAGAAAGCAGTTTTAGCTAAGGGTAAAATTGCCATGAAGGGGAAAAGAGCATGTTTATTTAAAATACCATGGATACAAATCAAGTGGTTAGAGAAAATTAACAAGTCAATAGTAGAAGCCAAAATGTTATATGGGTTAGAAATTTGGGGTTATGATTAAGGGTGGCAAGGAGTGGATTTAATATTTAAAAGCATCTGTTGGTTAATTATGGGTTTACCAGTCGCATCACCAAAGGGAGTAGCACTATAGGAACTAGGTAGAATGGGAAGTAAAGGTATAATAATTGAAAGATTGCTAAAGTTTTGGCATTGGGTTAGATTATTGGAAGATCAAAATATAGTTAAACAGTGTATGATTATGCAAGAGAAAGTATTAATGCCAGATAATTGGTCTTAATCATTCCAAAAGATTATAGAGGAAATAGGTATGGGGAACTTATGGAGGGAGAGAGAATGTGTGATATTTGTCAAGATATTTTTAGTAGCACTAGGGATAAGAGATCCTTGTTATTATTTAGGCAAATTAAAAAAGATTGGGGGAGGAAAAATATATTGAAGTGTGTAATAAATTGGAGAGGGAAGGGTGGGCATGGTATAGAACCGGAGCAATGAAATTGAGGGGAATGAAAGGGGGAAATGGACCATTATGTGGGGGAATGGAAAATTTATTTTATTTTATTTTATATTGCGACGAGACAAAATTATGGAGGGACCAATTGGTACCAGCTAGGTGGTTGCGGGTTACAAAGAGAAATAATTAAAGTGAGAATTAAAAAATCTAAGAATGCAGATGAGATTAGAAAGTTGAGGGAGACGTTAGGAAAGACTAAAGAGAAATAGAAAAGAAGAATTCTAAAATCTTAAATTCATAATTGGAAGAATGCCTATCAGGAAAACTGGTGTCTTTAAATATAAGGGAATTAAAATAAGGTAGATAGTGAGCTTGGCATATAATACATTAATAACCACAGTGTTTACTTATATGAGGGTCAGCTGATTAGTCCTGCGCCTCTCAATAAAAACAGCATTTAATTTTTTTTATTTTATTTTTTTTTTTTTTCTCAACATGATCTCCAGAAAGGCATTTGTCATATCAGTGTTCTAATTTAATTAAACTACCTCTGTGGTGTGATTTATTAAGATCCTCAAAATAACTGTTTACATCAATTGCTGTGAAATCGTCCTCCAAGAAATTTTTTTAGGTTTGGGAACAGGTGGTAGTCACTGGGGCTAGATCTGGTGAATAGAGTACATGTTCAATCAATTCGAACTTAAACTCGCACATTTTTCCCTTTGTAATGACTGAACGATGGGCCATTGCATTCGTGATGAAACTAGATTTTTTTTTTTTTTTTTTTTTTTTTCTTTTCACCTCAACACTCAACGTTGCAGTAAGCTTGCATAGTAGTCACCAGTGATACTTTTACCCTTTTCCAAGTAATCAATAAAAATTAATTTCCTGTGCATACCAGAAAACACTCGCCATAACCTTGTTAGCTGACAAAATTGACACTGCCTATTTTGGAGTTGGTTTACCTGGTGCAATTCACTGCGTTGACTGATTTACTTTCTGGAGTGTAGTGATGTATCCAAGTTTCATCCATGGTAATAAGCCATCTCAAAAATTCACTGGGATTTTTACGGTAGAGCTCCATATTCTTAACAGAAACAGTTTTTCTTTGCAACTTTTGATCAGCTGTCAACAAATGCAGCACCCATTTTGCACAGACCTTGTGAAACCCCAAATTTTATATATTTACAGCCTCTGCTATCTGAAACAACTTTAATCTGCAGTCTTCCAGAAATAAACAATGAATTTTTTCAATGATCTCAGGGCATCCAGAATGAGGCTCATCACTAGTGCTTGTACGTTCCATTTTAAACCATGCAACCCATCTTTTAATCATTGAATTTGAAAGGGCAGAATCTTTCAATGTACTGTCCATCTCCTCCTTGATTTCTTTAGGCGTTTGAAGCCTTTCAAATGGATGTTTTTAATCACGGCTCGTTTTTCCAAATCCTCCTCTAAAACTCTAAAGTTGTCTTGTTTAAAACGCTATAATTCGAAAAATAAACAAGCTATTAACCTGTAACTATGGATACAAGCTAGTCTAGAGTTAAACTATATGGTGCTACCATCTAACTGGCCTAGTGGCGCCATATCTGTGTGAGGCCCGGGACTTATCAGCCGACCCTCGTATTTGCACCAGTGGCAACTCAAATGTAAATATACAGGTTGTGTTACCAGAAGGAAGAGATGATATATATGTAATAGAATTAAGCTATATAGCAATTAAAGTTATGTATGCTGGAAGTGAAATAAATTCAAATTAAAATACTAGAGGAAATGCGAAGAAAAGCCGAAGTAATACAGTATCATTATAGCTGAAAATGAAAGCAAATG
Source organism: Hymenopus coronatus (assembly GCA_030762935.1). Taxonomy (NCBI): domain Eukaryota; kingdom Metazoa; phylum Arthropoda; class Insecta; order Mantodea; family Hymenopodidae; genus Hymenopus; species Hymenopus coronatus. Next base: position 26,692,620 of record CM060896.1, on the reverse strand, counting down.
CATCAAGTTTTTTTCCTTATATTAATTAACAAGGAGTGAATGGTTCTTATTCAGCTATTATGATACAAATCCGAGTTCAAAAATTACATTGTTTTGATTTTTGGAAAGGATATGTAATAAAGCAATTCACAATATTTAATCAACCAGTTTTTGCCAAGATCTCAAACGACCAATCCGGTAAAAGTTGTATCCAAGTATCTGTTTGAGTAAAGTGTTTAAATCATAATCAGAATAATATTTTATTTCTATATTTAAGCCTAGGATCTTTCTATGTATTGAAGTTTCTAATTGCTTTCAGTTAAAAAATTTGGTTTAGAACAAGAGAAGCATAATTTCAGTATCTTATAAAAAAATACAAAAATTCAGAATAATTCTAGAGAACAATAAGTTATAATATGTGTTTGTTTCTAGATACATGTTCAGAAAGATTGGATCATAGAAATGCATTTTGTTTCAGAGGAAAATCTAGAAACTAAAACTTATTGGTCAGTAGTTATTCATATGCATAATCTAAAATTATATAAGATAACGCTATCGTGGCCGCTTTCCACTGCTTGAGATATCTGAGAGTCGCTGGGAAAGTGGTGCTGGCAAAGGCGCACTAAAATATGTATTTTAAGATAATTACAGAAATGCTGACCTTCTGCTCATACACAGACAGTTCCTTGTCTAAGTTTAGCAGCAGGAATCCTTGTGATTTCTTGCATAATGTTATCACTAAGTTTCTGTAGTTTACACAGGGATTTCTGTTGCTGAGCTTAGGTGAATGAGTGAAAACATCGTTAGCTTGTTATACTGCCTGTTTGGGAGTAAATAGTCAATATTTTCAGCATTTATTTAAGGTAAGAACTCCAGTGCCCCTTTGCCTGCACCACTTTCTTGGCAACTCTTGGATCTCTCGTGCAGTATAGAGAGGCCATGGGAGGGGTTACCTTATAATTTAATGGTCCTATATTTCTTGTTGCAGTATTGGTTCTTGTATTTGTGGTGTATAATAGAAAGAAAGAAACAAATGTAAAGTATGCTGGACCAGATGATGATGTTAGAGAGAATATAATTAACTACGATGATGAAGGTGGAGGAGAGGATGACATGACTGCATTTGACATTACACCCCTTCAAATACCAGTTGGTGCTCCAGGAGGACCAAAACCGGATAAACTGCCTCCAGGTGGGCTTTGCTAAGCTTATACAGGGTGGACTATTTAAGTAAAGGCTGTACAACATCTCTTTCACTCTTTGTACACAGTTATTCAGAATTTTTTATATTTACATTGGCGTAAGAGCAATTGCAAAGCGCTTTATACAAATTTTGTTTATTTTTTTTATGAGGAGTGAGAAAACAACATAAATGAGGATAAGTTCCCATTTAAAAAATTTAAATTCCCCCATAATATAAAGTAACTTTTATTCAAAACATTTCTTTCTACAACGCTTACTTTTAGAGGTATTGTACAGTCTCAACTTAAATGGTCCAACATAATTTAATATGGATAGAGATTGAGATCATTTCTAGATATAAATTGATAATAGAATAACTGCAAGATTGAAACAGGCCATGTGGTTACACATCAACTCGGGAGGTGTTAATAGTATTTAATATTATGGTATTTTATTTGTATGATAAAGTGATTATAAAATATGGTGACCATCCAGAAAGTAATAAACTAAATAATAATGAAACATATCAACACAAAACTTTATTTAAAAAGTTACAGTACCTTACTCTATTTCTCAACATAATCTCTATTTTGTCAAGACATTTATTGTCATATGGTACTAGTTTGTCAATGTCAACGTTATACTTTTCTACCATCAAAAAACTTATTCATAGTTTTGAACACACACAATGTTCATTCAACAAATCTTAGGGGCAAATAATGCTAGTATATAGTGATAATACAATGAATAAGTCTACAATGAGGAAATGGCACATAATTTACAAGTAATGAAGGAAGAACCAGTGTGCACAACAAAGGCCAGAGTGGAAGTTTATCAATCGTTATGGAGGAGTTGAAAGCAAATTTTGATAAAAGAATTCATAAAAAGTGGTGTATCACTTTGGACTCTGTACATGACTTTTTGGGTGGAAAATATTTCCCAACCGATGAAGATCTCAAAGTGGCAGTGATATAGGCAGTTCTTTAGCGATGGAAGAGTATAACATGTGCATTAAAAAAACTGGTGCCACGTGACAGTAAATACATTGACAACAACGATGATTGTATTAAGAAATAAAGTAAGGTACTGTAACCTTGTAAATAGTTTTAGTAGATATACTTCATTATTACTAAGTTGTACCAAATGGAATACAATGATAATTATCTTTGGTACTGTATATTCATATATTGGAGTAGAAATGAATGTATTGTTATTCATAAAAGCTTGTTGATGTTCTGTCAAATTGAATTTTGAAGTCATAAGTGTATACAATACTGAAAATCTTCTCACCCGGAGATCCCAGGTTCAATTACCAGCTAGGGTGGGGAACTCTTTTTTAACCAGAATCACTCCCTATTCCCCACAGAGTCTAGAAGTATGTATGTGAGAATGAATGCGTGTATCTTTGAAGAAAAAAACATGATTTAAAACCCAATGTTAAAGAACCTACATTAATGAGTTGTTTCTAAAGCAACCATAGATGTTAAAGGGGACTATATATATGAAATGCTTTATAAAAAAAAAACTGAAAAATTAACAACAAAGAATGATTATAAAAAATACTGGAGCTGGATAATGTAAAAGCTAACTCTAAATTTTGAGGATTCCCAGGAAATATTGGTGACCCTAAAATTCATACATCAAAACTAGATATGCCAAAAAATTCTCATCTTGTTCTCATAACTGCCACTTGTATTTAAGAATAAAAATTTGAATTAGATTTGAAAAATGCACCTCCCATCTGTGGAAGACATAACCACAGTGACACAATTTTTATTGCTACAGCATAATAAACTGAAAATCTGAGGCTCATTTCCCAGCCTTTATATTGCATGTTTTCAGTTTTCTTCATCAAAGAAAAATTGTTGGTCTATCCAACATTAAAATCCTGTATGGTAACTTTGCCATGCTAAGTGAGTTGGCTCTACAGTAACCTGTAAGGCTCACATTCGGCTCCTGTGCCGAATGTGACCATGGGTTTTCCCTGGTTTTATCTGCTTGGCAAGGCAAATGCTGCGGTGGTGTCCTCTCAACCATAAATTTCCTTTCCCTAATTTCCTGCCATTTTGCTTCCTCTTTCATCTATCAAGTAGTCTTAGGGGCCGAGCGGTGTCAGTGAGTGTTCAATAGATGGTGCAGATGCCTGCTTATTGAAAGCTCTTGGCTCTGCCAAATCGTAGCCTTCCCTGAGCCTACTAAGTTAGGTCAAGTTCTCGCCAGTTCACCCTATGGCTGTGACCTGGCTGTCAAGTTTGGAATTGTCTGGATCCTTTGCACATTTTGGTTGGCCAGCCTCTTGCAGTACCTTCACCTCACCCATTCCTCCTGGGGATGGGTTAGAATTACACATGTGGTCCCCGAGACACTGGGGGAGAGCAATGGGCATAAGCCCTTGTGACCCTTTGCCTCTTAAGATAACCCAGGGAAGCAGGAATGAGGGGAGATCCAAAGAGTGACCAGATTCGGATGGCCATGCATGCAAGTATGGATGGTGTCCCTAACAGCTACAGTTGGAATGTCTCTGAAGCCACCTGGCACTACTCATAGGTCCAAGCCTCCCAGTGGATCCCTAGAGAGAGCCCAAAACTTGAAGCCAGTTTCGACTCAATGCCCCTTTCAATGATACCAAATAACCTTTTACAATGCACAATTCACTATGTAGGTGCAACCCACTGAAAACTGCCATCTGGTCCTTCAACTCTGAAAAAAAACATTTCATTTAATGAGTAAGATAATCATAGGAAAAGGTAATGGTGAACTAGAAAATTTGGGATATGTAATGAACATACCCAACATTCTCCTGGTGATCCAAAAAAAAAAAAAGGGTCAGGTAGCTCGGCCATGGGGATCAAACTCGTGACCTCCCAAATGCGGATCAGAGATAAAACTTGGTTCCTCCTGGAGGTAGTAAACATAAAAGAATCCACGTTACGTATAGGGCAAGGTTCCCTTTCATTCCCTGTCATATCATATCATACATTCTGCCAAGAAGTTATTCATTGTGAGCTGATTATAATTTTTCTACCACCTGTAATCCGTGTTTAAGCTAATATTTATAGATTGAGTTGATAATAAACATCAGAAAACTTTATCATAAAGTGAAATTTTGGGAACGCTGAAATTACAATTTATGGATCAATACAGACTCACAATGCACACAAAAAGAAAAGAAAAAACATAAGAAAACAAAACTCAGAGTCACTGCTTTAGGACAAAAATGACATCATAATATATGAAGAGTGGTAATATGATAAGCACATATTATTCTGTCTAACTTCACAGAGTATATAGTGTTCATTCAGAATGCTGAAAATCTTCTAAAATCCTTGAAGTTAACTTAGTTCTAACTGTTATTCAATATAAACGCATTTAAGTTACGTTGCTACTGAACACTTTTTGTATTTAATAAATAATTATTCTAATAATATAATTAACTTTATAATATATTAATAAAAACAAAAGGACTAATATATTTTTGCACTTTTAACAGATGGTGCTGAGAAGCCACCAGCAAGTTTAGAGTTGTGTATTGAGGAACATAAAAAGAAAGCTGATGATGACTTCAATGCTCCACCATTTGATGACTTGCGAAATTACGCTTATGAAGGAGGAGACAGTATAGCAGAATCACTTTCCTCATTAGCCTCTGGTAAATATTACTTATATTAGTAGCAATATTATTTCACAGAGTGACTAAACAGTTCTATGAATTGAAATTCCAATGAAATTTAGTCAAATATTTTTAATTAATAAATAATTTCTTATTATGCATTCTGCTTTGTCTAAAGAATGTCTTGCCATTGTTGCCCTACTGTGAACTGAGCATTATACCCTTAGTAAATTAAAATTGAAAGTTTTCTGAATTCTCAAATTCTCAACAATTTTCAGGTTTAATTTTAAACTCCAAATTGACACAGGTAAATCATAATATATACCACATCAATAAGATTGGCAAATCTGTTTATCCCCTATGATATTTTAAAACTTTTTTTGACTTAAACTGATTAATCAAAATCTACTTTGAGAAAATTCATACCTCATTGCTATAGAGCGCAACACAGAAAAAAACGTACACAATGATTCTTTACATTATATAAGAAATGTATAGGAATAGTTCATAACCTAGAGGCCACAGAAACTTTTAAAAATATCTTCATTGAAGTTATTTCCTACTGAACACTATCCACTTTATGTAAAGAGTGTCCAAAAGGTCCCACACCATAGGTAAATTATATTAGTTGTTCAATGTGTCATCCATCAAATTCCACACAAGTCTGGAGGTGAAAAGCTCTGCTCTATGGCATAGCATTCTTACCTAATCCTGGTGTATAAGCAAGTCACATTATAAATTTTCATATTCTACTCTCAAGACGTCAGATATCCCCAGAATGATAAGTCCATTGGATTTAAATCCGATAAACAAGAGGTTCATTCAACAGATCCTCTGCGACTATTCCAGTGTTGAGAAAATGTTTTGTCCAACGAGTGTTACACAACCATAGCATAGTGTGGAGGGGCACTATCCTACATGAGATGTTCTCCAAATAAATCCAACTTCAGCATCAGCCAATCTCCCAGAACATACAAATACTTTTCACCATCTACATTTCCTTAGATAAAGAATGGGACACCACACCACTACACAACCGGACCCCTGATGTGTGGTATGCATACCCATGGAGGTTCTCCTTACTGCAGTAGCTCAGATTTTGTTTGCTGACTTCACTTTTCACATAAAAATTCACCTCATTAAAAAAAAAAAAAAACATGGCGGATAGGATGTCTGCCTCCTCTTCAATCCTCCCCAAGAACCATCCACAAGTTTGCATCCTGTGATAGAATTGTCTTGTGTTATAACAGTTGCCATTTGTATGGGGGAAATTTTGTGTTCTAAATGTCATTGATGGTGGAACAAGGTATATTCAGTAACATAATAGTTCAGCAAATTGACTTCTTTGGACTGGCACACTCCGGCACTGGCAATTACTGCTTCTTGTATAATTTTCTCAGTTCGTTCCCAAATGAGTCAAATCAGCAACTTCCCACAGTGATATGTGTGATTAGTTGGTGCCCAGGATAACAATGATTAAGTTCCTTTCTAGTATTATGGTCACACAACAAAATGATCTTCATGTATTCCTCCTTCAAAAACATCATTCATTGCAAAATAGACAAAAGAATCCAAAATCAAAGCATATAGAGTGATTGTTATTTCTAATTAAAGATGGAGATGAAACATCCTACAACACTTTACCAGACATAATACAAATTTTATGAAAGGGATTCCACAAAAAAAAAAGAATCACATAAGAATGTAAGCTTTTAGAGCATTATTTTATATAATAAGTGAACTTAAGCAACAAACTGGATATAAATTTTAAAAAATCTAACGTATTATGTTCAGATAACTTTCTCAACTATCATTTATGAAAGCTTTTTTTCCTATCTCTTTATTTTTAATCTAGATAAACCTTGGTAGAAATAGCTACATTATATATTTTGTTATACTACAAAAATAACAGCAGTCAAAGTTCCATACTACATCCATGTAATTGTGAGAAATTGCTGAAACTCAATAGGATATTAAAAGAAACACAAAGTATTGAACAATTTGAATCATTAATAATGGATAGGTATCTTGGAAATAGATTGTGCTATAAATAATTAATTGAAATAAATTGTGTGTTTTTTTTTTTTTAAGAGATCTACATATTGTTTGTAGTGATTCTTCTCTTTTATTGCTCAACTTTTTTAGTGCCAGCCCAAATGGCAAAATACAGTCTGAAAAGTACCAAGCAATTTTAGAGGAGAATGCAGGTTTTTAAATTATTAGTAATAAAATGAGTACCAAATGACATAAAGAGCTGAATCTTTTTTTCATGTTTAGTAAACCCTTTTGTCTACTGTATAAAGTGCATTATATGAATGGGAAGCCTCTTAAATATTTTTAAAAAATTAAAAACAAAAGAAATTTTTGAAAATAAAATTCAAAATTCCAAAAAATTAATAATTAGGCATACAAAACCTCACTACACAGAAAGCTTGGGTTAATTAAATGAAAATAGGATATTTCTCTACTATAACAGCATCCTGTTTTGGTCTGGTGTTTTATTTTTAAAATACAAAACATGAATTCAACTATCCTGAAACTGAAAAAAAAAGTCACCAAAAACACACACATAAGCATGATGCCACTATTAATGAAAGCAGCATATAGCAATAGGATACAAATGCAATGTAGATTACTGTACAATTTAGCACCTGTGTTGTTGCATAGTTAAATAGTTGATTCATATTGTATGCCTTGTCTGGTTACACCTCTGTAAATCCATTTTGATAAGTATACTGATTATTTGCATGCGTGTGAGATCCATTGTTATCGGATGCATTTTCATTGCTAAAACTAGAATATATATCTTCCTCTCTTATCTCAATGTCAGAAACAGAAACTCTTTCAACGAGGTCTGAAAATACAAAATTACTTGCTTTCTTCTAATACATCATGAACTGAAACTCTTATTTCCTACACTGACTTTCCTGCCAGAGAGAGAGAGAAAACGTATGAAAACGGCATCATGATTAGATCATGATTGGCACTAAAAGGGTTAATGTTTACAAAAGTTTACAAAAGTGTTTCAGATCAAGAAGACTTCACAGGCTATTACCAGAACATTCAAAACATACATTTTGTCTTTTATTTAAATATCTTTTAATTCTTTAATCAAAATCATTATTTAAACAAAATATTCCATTTAAAGGTAATTGGGAGTGAGAGGATTCTTTTTTAGAGCTTCATGTCACACATATTTGGAAGATACAGAAGTTAAATAATTAGTTTGGTGTTAACCTGACTTTTTACTTTCTCTACATGTACTATGTACATAGTGTATAGAGAAGGTATTGTATTGCACCCAAAAATTCGATACTGAGATTTCACCGGAAATACATGTTTTGGGTCCCCCTGAATCCAAAAAAAACATTTTTGGAAAAAAGATCCATGTGTGTGTGTGTGTGTGTATGGGTGTGGGGGTGGGGGTGTGCGTGTGTGTGTGCTCAAAAACAAAAAGACCATTGGATACCAAACTTGGTATTTAAGTTTGGTATCTTCCAAGGATGGGACACAAAGATTTTCAAGAAAAAACCCCTACCCCAACTACCCTTTACATGGAACTTTTTTAGAAAGTTTTGATTTTCTTAAAAATGGCTCTAATGATTTTGTTTAAAATATTGTATATTAAAGATATTTACCTGGAAAAAAAATGTATATCTTGAATTTTCTGGGAATAGCCTCTGAAGATACTTTATTCTAGGTGAATTTCACAGAGTTTTCCACAACTGCTAAACCGTAAGAGGTGGGTAAAAACTTAACACACAAAAAATGTAGAGCACATTAAAACACACAATTTATGCTATATACATTTTTTTCGTGAGTTGATCGTTTTTGACATATTCCTTGTTTTTGTTTTCAGCTATGAAAAACTTATACTTTTCTCATACAGGAATTTGTCAACTCCTGTCCATACAAACAAAGAAACTTCAGTCACATAGCAACCAGCTTTTGATTATTAGTTTAGCCTATAGTACTCCCTTATTTCACTTCTGCTTACAAGGAAGCAAGTAATAAGACTATTTGTGCTAATTTTTTTCTCAATTAGCATGATGTAAATAGAAGCATAAGCTTTTTAACAATAATAACAGAGAGGTAGAGAAAACCATGTGAATGGAAGACATCAGATTTTTTATTTTAAGTTATGCTGTTATGTTATGCATACATACATACATATATGTAACAGACACACTCACACATACACACATAGATCTTTTTCTAAAAGTGCTATTTTTACTTTGTCTACCATATATATACAATTTACTTAATAGGTAGAGAAGGTATTATATTCTATCAAAAGTGGGAGCTAGAGACTAGTATGTTTTGCTGGAGCCGATTTCTAATGGTTTTCGCCAGGAGAATCGCAGAGCTTTTCTCCGGGCTAATGGCCATTCGCCATCTCTCACTCCACCTGCCAATGGCATGGAGGTGGGCTTGAATTTGCCGAAAGCTGTACCTGGTGTTCCTGTTCACAGCGAAGATCATGAGATCGTCCACGTACTGACATGTGTGTGTGCTGGGGTGGGTGGGGATGTCGGCCATGTAAGCTGCAAAGAGCGCCGGAGACAGCACGCTACCTCCCGGCACTCCCGCGCCAATGGGCCGCTCTGTAGAAAGTGCCCCCTCCACCTTTACTCGGAAGCTTCGATTAAGCGTTGAGCCAGGAGCCAGGAGCAGGAACTAGTCGCCCGAGTGTACTCGGGCGGGGGCAAATCACCACGGTACCTATCCGCTTTTCTTGCGGATTTACCCGTGTGATATAGTAGATGTAGTCATATGCAAGCGTTTTTGTCATGTCAAAGTAATTGGGCAGGGTGTTCCCTCTGTGCAGCCGGCGCGGGCTGGCTTACCTATCCGAGTGGCCACCCACCCAGAGAGGGACCAGGCCCGATGCTGCTTACCTTGGCCAGCCGCTTGCGGGCTGTCAAGGAAAGCAGTGCCGGCTAGCGGGGAGACATGAGATTAAGCGTTGACTGTCGGGATCGCTACTTTTATACTGGCAAGTGGGGGGCGGGGCTTGGGCTCTCCGGCGAATGTGGCTTCTGATTGGACCGCTTCGTTGCTTCTCGTTTGTGCTCAGCAGACAAGGGAAACGCCACCGTCATTCTCAAGCAACAGGACTACGCAGGTCACGCAACGGATGCAGCAGGCAGGCAAGCAGTCGCAAGGCATCCAGCAGGCAGAAGGGCATCAATACCTCACCCGCACCTGATGTCCGGCGCTCCAGCCGACTTCCAGCAACCGAGCAAACAGCAACAGCACCACAAAGCTAATTGTATTTATTAATACATATTGCGGGCATTTCATCCACATTAGACCGGCAACGGGCGACCAATAAGGCCACAGCCAACGCCCTCCGGGCGGTTCTAGGCGCACACAGGTGTCCGGCCCTCTATTGGTCACGCTGTATAGCACCCGTTACTGGAGGTAAGAGGTTCAGCCAGTTGATCTAAGCATCGCTGCACCCTCGGGTGCAGTGAAACGTGCCCATCTCAATGTCTTCCAATATCCACCGCTCCCATCCAACAAGCAGGCCCCAAACAGTGCAAATGGATGCACCCACCCCAAGCACCAGCTCTGGTGCTCCTCCCAGAGCAGGCTCGAGTTCGACTCGGCCTACTCAGAAAACCAACCGTTCTCGCCCATTAAGCCCACAGGGCGATGATGGCCAGAACAAACGTCTGGCAACAGCTAACACAGCACCCATCCAGGACGCCTCTCTCTCAAACATTTCCCGAGATAGGCAAAATTCAACACCCGCCCAAGCGGGTCCCAGCGGTGAAGGAAATGCCGCCAACCACTTTTCAACCACCATGACTGAGGTCATGGAACACTCCACAATGGATACTGAGGAAGCCAGCTCGTCTGACATCTCCACGGAGGGGGAAGACGGGGCTGGTTGGCAGCAAGTCAGCTACAATCGTGGGAGGCGTGAACAGGCCCCCATCCGGACCACGGAGGGTGCGCCCTCCAGTCAGCAGGGACAGAGCAGGCGACACCTTCCGCCAATCATTGTGGACGACTTCCGGGGCGTGACAGGCTTCCTTAGGGAGGTCATGCCATCGCTAGCGGCGTCGTGCACGGTGACGAAGCGGAGGAGTCGCTACGTCTTCCAGGCGAAAGCTCTGGAGGATTATCAGCGCCTCCTGATAACCATGGGGAAGAAGAACATCCCCCACTTCACTTTCGGACTCGATAAGACGAAGGACATCCGAAGGGTCATCCGGGGACTCCCAGTGGACACACCGGTGAGTGAGATCGAGGACGACCTCCGCCGCCAGGGCATCCGCCCCAGAGTCGTTAAACAACTCACCAAGGCCGCTCCAAATGGCCAAGCAGCCAGAATCCCCATCCCCCTCTTCCTTGTTATAGTGGAGCGGACCAACGACCCGGAGGCAAAGATAGACGGTGTCACCACCCTCTGTTACCTCCGGGTAAAGGTAGAGCAGTCCAGGGGCTCTGGCGGTCCCCCCCAATGTCATAGGTGTCTGGGGTTTAACCACTCCAGCCACTTCTGCTTCAGAAACCTCCGCTGCCTTCGCTGCGGAGGATCCCACACCAAGGAGGTTTGCCCAAGGTCCATCACAGATGTGCCCACATGTGCAAACTGCCAGGGGCCTCATGTGGCTTGCTACGGCGGGTGCATTAAGAGAAAAGAGATAATAGCAGCTCGACGCCCCCAACCACCACAGAAAGTCCAACCAACACAACCTGCTACAGGAACGCGGCAGCAACAAGCACCCGCCGCTACCACACAGCAGAAACCACAACCTCCTGCTACAGCCACACAGCAAGAGAAACCAGCTACAGGGACAGGCCGCTTCCCCGGCACACCCACAACAGCACGACCGTCTCCACGTGACCCGAGGATGTCCACACGAAAGGACACACGACCACGTACGACAGTCCCAGCCACCCATACCAACACCTCTCAGACACCGAGAGAGCGTGGGACCCCCAGGAGGCCGGAAACTGCTTCGGCGGCTCCGGAAGGGCGCCGCGGAGAGAAGCCGGCTGCCAGGGACCGTCCCACCGCTCGGACTGAGCCCTCATCCCGCCAATCACCAAACCCAACTCCCGCCCCCACCACCACACAAGCTCCAACCCCCACCTCCGGCTTTGACCTCGCGGAGATGCAGAAGTGGCTGCAACAGCTGTTGCAGACTCACGGAACGCAGATCTGTGAGCTGATCGGCCGTTTCCTCTCTGCCAACGACCCGGCCGGCAAAATGCTTGTTGCCATGGAGGGGCTCGCCCTACTGACCAGCATCGTCCCGAGCACCCGGAATGGCGGATCAAACTAGGTGTAGAACCTCGTTTAGATTCGCGTTCTGGAACGCGTGTGGACTGTCTGGCCAGGGGGGAGAGCTCCTGCACTTTGCCAGAAGTCATGCTCTGGACGCCATTCTAGTCTGCGAAACACATCTCCGACCAAACTTCCGCTTCCGCCTACCGGGCTACGTCTGTCACAGGACGGATCGCCAGGGCCGCCCAGGAGGTGGCACCGCGATCCTAGTGAGGCAAAACGTGACCCACAGACCCGTCCAGCTCCCACCCCTCCAAACCCTAGAGGCCACAGCAGCGATGATTGACCTCGGCGGTGAAGAGTTTCTAATAGTCTCCGTGTACCACCCTCCCAGAGGGCAGTTCCTACCCAATGACTACCAATCCATCCTAAACCTACATCCCAGTGCAATACTGGCCGGAGACTTCAATGCCAAGCACCCTCGCTGGCACTGCGGTCGACGGGCAGACGCCCGAGGCAATGCAATAGTTCGCCTGGTTAACGCGGACCCTCAGCTTCAAGTGCAAGGTCCCTGGCAACCCACTCACCATCCGCGAGGTGGAGGACTGGCCACAGTCATCGACTTCGCGATCACTAAACATTTCACATTTCATCTCACTCTCACCACTATCAACGCACTCCATTCCGACCATAATCCAGTGTTGGCAGAGATCAACACTCGGGTTGCCAGCCACGACACTACGGTTAAAAACCGGGTGGTAGATTGGGACGGCGTCAGAAACTGCCTCCGCACTTCCATCCCCCCAAACCCCCAAATTACAGACATCCAAACCCTGGAGGCCGCGGTCTCATTCTTCACCTCCATTGTGACACGAACTGCCCGGAACCTAACCGTGGAATCCCCGGCACCCTTGCACCCTGACGTCCTCCCCTTGGACCTCACCCTACTCATCCGCCGCTCCTGGGCGGCACGGAGACTATACCAGCGACAACGCACGCCGCACAATCGAGCGCTCCTACGGCGACTTCGTCGTCAGGTCTCTCTCCGACTGCGCGAGCACCGAGTGCAAGCGTGGGAGGAGACGATGACCCGGTTGCGCGTCGAGGAAGGCGACGTGTGGAGAATCGCTAAAATTCTCAAAAACCGCAGAGGCCAATACACCTCACCCCTCCAAGGCACCCGAGGCCTCGCCTACGATCCCCAAGCCAAAGCCGATGTGTTCGCAGACTACCTAGAGCGGACCATGCGTCCAAGAGACGACCCCCAGGACGATCTCTTCTCCGACCAAGTCCGACGGGAGGTTCGACGTTTCTTTCGGAGACCCCCAGAGGACGAGAACCCACTTCCCGTCATACGCCCTAGCGAACTCCAAGGCGCACTCCAGCGCCTCAACCCCAAGAAGGCGGCGGGACCTGATGGGCTAACCCCCCTCATGCTCCGCCACCTCCCTTTCAACGCTGTGCTCTTCCTCACACGAGTCTTCAATATGTGTCTGTCACTCGGTCACTTTCCACGAGAGTGGAGGGAGGCCAGGGTCATATGCATATTGAAGCCTGGGAAGGACCCGGTGCACCCATCCAATTACCGCTCCATCAGCCTCCTCTCGACCCTTTCTAAGGTACTCGAGAGGATGGTCCTTAACCGCCTGTCCCCGCTTCTAGGGGACATCCAAGCCATCCCAGACCACCAATTTGGATTTCGTCCTGGGCATTCAACGCCCCAGCAGCTGCTGCGGGTAGTGGAGGCGGCCACCCTGGGCTTCCAGGAGGGCGCATTCACAGTCGCGGTATCGCTGGACGTTGAAAAGGCCTTCTCAACGACGTGGCACGCGGGTCTCCTACATAAACTCATCCACCTGGGACTACCCACACAGGCACTCAACATACTGCACAGCTACCTAAGACACAGACACTTCCACGTCACAGTCGCGGGGAAAACATCTACACGACGACCTGCAAGAGGCGGAGTCCCCGAAGGCTCTGTACTATCCCCGACCCTCTTCAACATCTACATGGCAGACTTTCCAACACAGCAGTCCGTCAACATCGCCCAATATGCGGATGACGTGCTGCTGTACAACACAGACAGACACTTAATCAGAGCCTTCAGCCCCATACAACGACATCTCCGCCTCATACAAGGATGGTGCCGGCGTTGGCGAATGTCCGTGAACGCGGACAAGAGCCACGCCATTGTTTTCACAAAGCGCCACATCCCCGCAGACTGTCCCACACTGTCCTACCAGGGCCAACAAATAGAGTGGCGAAACTCCGTCTCCTACCTGGGGGTTAAACTGGACAAGGGTCTAACTTTTGGCGAACACATACGGGGCGTCTCAGCCAAGGCACAGGGGGCTATCGCCTCCCTGTACCCCATGCTGAAGTCCGGGATGCCTGTTCGTCTGAAGATACACCTTTTCCGGGCGCTGATAATCCCCCTCATGCTATACGCCTGCGAGGTCTGGGGCATGGCGGCAGACAGCTGGTTGCTCCTGCTCCAACGGGCACAGAACAGAGGACTCCGGTCCATCTATTCTGTGGGCCGTGCATTCCCCGTGAGGCTGCTGCATGAGGCTTCCTCGCTACCATATGTGGAGGACGAAATTAGACGCCGGGCCACAAAATTTTACGAAAAGTTACACCAACATCAGAGCGTCCTGGTTAGGTCTCTTGGTGATTATAACCCCAGAACACGCCGTTTCAGGCGTCATCGGGTACCCCGCATGGCTTGCGGGCACACCAGATAACACTGGAGCAACTCCAACAGCCGCACAAAAGCTGAGCTCCATTACAACCTCACCAAGAGGTGATTAGCTTCTAAATTAAAACCTGCAAAATTATCCTCATGTTTTATTAAAAGCATAATTTTGAAAACTCCATACACCAGAAGTGCAGAAGGGTCGCTGCACACAATTGACACTCGTCGGGGGAGCAAAATGCTACCTCCTTTATACCCACACCCATCCCAAAAATGAAACAGCCATCCTAAACACCCCATCCCGAAATAAAAACCCTGCGGTTAAACCCTGTTGAGGGTGGGCACGCAGCAAAATCACTCTGGCTGAACCTCAGCCAGCCAGTAACTTGAGTGAGCAACAGGACTACGAACAGAAAATTCTGGATTTTTTAAAGCCAGACACATACAGAAAAATACAACGCGATCCCACAGCTCGGATTTTAAAACAGACCAATCAGCTGATCAAAAATTCTTCCCTGCCAACAGAGGAAAAACGCCGAATCATAAAATCAGAAGCTCATCCTCCGCGGCAGGGCGGACGTCATTGATTTCATGGTCACCAAAAACATTCCATTCTATCTGGATCTCTCGGTTGTGAACGCGCTGGACTCCGACCACAACCCAGTTGTGGTCGACTCCGACGTTTCACTTACAGCTCTGGCCACACCAGACTGGACAGTAGAAGTCGACTGGGATGCTGCTGTGCAATCCCTCAAGAACTCTGTGGACGCTAATCCTCGAATAGACTCGATAGAGGCTCTCGAGGCGGCGGCCGCGCAGTTCTCAACCACAGTCCTAAATGCGGTCCGTGCTCACACACACCGCATTCCTTTCGAAATACCTCAACCTTCCGTTCTTCCTACACATTTACGACAGCTTATTAAAGCCAAAAATGCTGTCAGAAAGCTATGGCAGAGATTTCGCCATCCCAGGATAGGAGACATACACCAGAGGTTCAAATCCCTGGCCCGTCGTCTCCTTAGAGCACACCGTAGAGAGGCCTGGGAGCATACGTTAAGGCATGTTAACCTCCATGAGAGGAAACCTTGGCGAATAGTCCGTGGCCTGCGGAAAGACAGACTGGAATACCGGCATCCTATCCATGGCACCCGGGGCCATCTTGCCTTCGAGCCCCGGGATAAAGCAGATGCATTTGCAGACTACCTGGAAAACCAATTCCAGCCCAGAGAAGAGCCCCAGGACGAGGACCAAACTGAACTCGTCGAGCGGGCGGTAGAGGGCTTCCTAGAGGCCCCGCCCGCAAACGACGAGGAGTTTCACGTCCCTGTAGCTACCCCACAGGAAGTAGCCACCCAAATCCGTTCTTTAAAAACCAAAAAATCCCCTGGACAGGACCGTGTAACAGCGGAAATGCTCCAGCACCTTCCCCGAAAAGCCGTACTTCATTTGACCCGGATTTATAACGCATGCTTACATATGCGCCACTTTCCCGCTACGTGGAAGGAGGCCCGTGTGGTATGCGTTCTAAAGCCGGGGAAGAACCCGGTTTTCCCGGCCAGCTACCGCTCCATCAGCCTCCTGCCAGTCATCTCGAAAGTATTCGAGAGACTGCTCCTTGCCCGCCTCGGCCCTCACCTCGAGGAAAGAGGCCTCCTACCTGAACATCAGTTTGGTTTTCGCCCTGGACACTCCACGACCGTGCAACTACTGCGTGTGGCCGAGAAGGCCTCCCTGGCTTTCCAGGAGAGGTCTAAAACGGTTGCGGTATTGCTGGACGTGGAAAAGGCCTTCGCCACTACGTGGCATGATGGGCTCATCTACAAACTCATAGAGCATGAAATTCCCTCTCCATACATTTCCTTGGTAGCTTCCTTTCTTCAGAATCGAAGCTTCCGAGTAAAGGTGGAGGGGGCACTTTCTACAGAGCGGCCCATTGGCGCGGGAGTGCCGGAAGGTAGCGTGCTGTCTCCGGCACTCTTTGCAGCTTACATGGCCGACATCCCCACCCACCCCAGCACACACACACATGTCAGTACGCGGACGATCTCATGATCTTCGCTGTGAACAGGAACACCAGGTACAGCTTTCGGCAAATTCAAGCCCACCTCCATGCCATTGGCAGGTGGAGTGAGAGATGGCGAATGGCCATTAGCCCGGAGAAAAGCTCTGCGATTCTCCTGGCGAAAACCATTAGAAATCGGCTCCAGCGAAACTTTGTTTTACGACACCGTAGAATCCCTTGGGTGAACACGGTGAAGTATCTCGGAGTGACGCTGGACCGACGGCTGACTTTCACTCCGCATGTCAGGGGCAAGGTGAACCTAGGGCACGCTGTTCTCAGGCAGCTTTACCCCATGCTCAATTCACAGAGCATGCCCCTTACCCTAAAGCTTCGGCTGTACCGGGCGATCATTCCGCCTCTGGTTCTGTACGGCTGCGAAGTCTGGGGGACCGTAGCTAACTACGTGCTCCTCAGAGTCCAGACGCTGCAGAACCGGGCACTACGGATGATCTACCGTACCGGCTGGAGATTTCCCGCCCATATCCTTCATGAACATTCCGGTATCCCGTACATTGTCGACCTCATCAGAACGAGGACCCGTCCATTGTACGACAAAATTCCAACCCACCCAAATCAACTGGTGAATTCTCTGGGAAATTATGATCCCAGAGAAGTACGCCGCCTGCCCTCTTTCCGCCTGCCGAGAGACGCCATTGGCCCTCTCGGTTAGCCACGCCCCCTCCCCTGAGATACATTAAATTTAACCTGAAAAGGGCAAAGCGACCTTAACCCGTAACCAAAATGGGGTAAAAATAATAAAGCGTGTCGTCCTCATAACGGGTGAACGCAAAATCTAAATTACTACAATCAATTCTGCTCCAGGCGGGAGAAAACTGCGCGGCCTCCTGATTGGCCCGCGCAAGCGCCCGTGGGCGTGTCCTCTCCCTACAAAGTTCCCCGTACCAAAAATTCTCCTTCAGTAAGCACATACATCCGCTCCTTAACACAAAACCTGTAGTCACACCCACTGCTCATCTCGCAGGTAAAGCCGCGACGCGGCTAGGAACTGCGGTACCGACACACGACCGGGGCATGCCCCGATCGACCAGTTTTGCGTCTGGCGTCTGGCTAGACTTTACGGCCTTCCTAAAATTCACAAACCGGAAGTTCCTTTAAGACCTATTGTTAGTGCCATTGGTTCTCCAACTTACACCATAGCTAAATATTTGGCGGATCTATTACAACCCCACGTCGGCTCAACGGACTCTTACATCAAAGACTCTACTCATTTCATCCAAAAACTGCAAAGTATCACTTTACAGCCCCAAGACCTTCTTATCAGCTTCGACGTCGTCTCACTGTTCACTATGGTACCGGTACAAGAAGCCCTCACACATCTGAAACAATTTTTCACGGACGATATAGTAGCACTCTTTCACCACGTTCTCACCACTACTTATTTCCAGTGGAATAACTCATTCTACGAACAAATAGACGGTGTTGCCATGGGGAGCCCTCTGAGCCCGGTGGTGGCAAACTTCTTCATGGAATCGTTTGAGTCAACAGCCTTGAACGCAGCTGCACATAAACCCACGGTCTGGTTCCGCTATGTAGATGACACATTCGTGATATGGCCCCATGGACTAGAAGCCCTTCAAGATTTTTACCTACACCTCAACAGTATTAATCACCGCATCCAGTTCACCATGGAAAAAGAAAAAGATGGACAGTTAGCTTTCCTGGACGTCTTGGTCAAGAGAAATACCGACGGGTCTCTTGGGCATACGGTATACCGGAAGCCCACCCACACTGACCGTTACCTAAACAAGGACTCGAGCCATCATCCCAGACAAAAACGAGCAATGATCCAGACACTTAAACATCGGGCTACCCGCATCTGTGAACCGGAACAGCTACAAGATGAACTCAAGCACCTAAGACAGGCATTACATTCAAATGGTTATTCCGTCCAAGAAATCAATAGAGCTTTCCGTCCTGCCAAGTTTCAGTCCACATCTCAAAAGCCAGACCAACCAAAAAGTAAGGGCACGGTGTTTCTGCCATACTTCAATAATATCACCGACCGGATCGAGCACATATTGCGACGTCACAATGTCAAAACGGTTTTCAAGCCCACGAGGCAATTAAATAATTTACTACGCTCATCCAAAGATCCCCGGGAGCCGCTGTTATCAGCCGGTGTGTACCGCATTCCCTGTTCCTGCGGCTCGGTATACATCGGAACCACACAACGCAGTGTTACTACTAGAATCAAGGAACACAAGGCAAACTGTCGACTAGGCCACACAGAAAAGTCCGCGGTCGCCCTGCACGCTATTGAGGCAGAGGGCGAGCATATTATAAATTTCCAAGACACCTCTATCCTCTCATCTACAACACACTACCATGCACGACTACAGCGGGAGGCTATAGAGATTTACAAGCATCCGAACAATTTTAATAAGAAAGAAGAGGCACTAAAACTCAATAGGAATTGGCATCCCGTCATTGAAAGCAGGAAACGTCATCAAACGAGAAGCAACGAAGCGGTCCAATCAGAAGCCACATTCGCCGGAGAGCCCAAGCCCCGCCCCCCACTTGCCAGTATAAAAGTAGCGATCCCGACAGTTAACGCTTCAGACGCAGCGAAACCTTCTCCTAGAAAAGTTCGACCGCGCCACTGAAGATGTCCACCGTAGTTGTGGACGAAACGTCTGGTACTCCTAACACCAGCAGACCACGGCAAAACAGCCCTGAAACATTTCTTAGTTACAATGACTCCGGCCGTGAAAGCCTACGTTCTCTCAATGTTATGTTTTAGATTCAATTTGGCAGTTTTAAAATGGTGATATGAATAATTTCCCTCTAGAACCAGGCATTCATACTTTATGGTTCACAGTAGATATTATATCTATGAAATGACATACAAGGATGGTTTGATAAGTTTGGTAAATTTTCATGAAATAATGGAACATGTTTCTTACGGCTTCATGGTTGGTAAACTTGATTATTCAAAGAATTATTTAAAAAATTAAACAATGTACAGTAATACAGTTCATTGTTGACAGTCATCTGAATTGGTCAATGTGTCAACAGCAATTGAAAATAGAGAAAACCAAGTTTTCTGCCATTTTCTATTGAAGAGTTGAACTGCTGCACAAATCAAAACAGAATTGGATGAAGTTCATGCAAACTCTGCCACATCATTGAAGACTATTTACTTTTGGAATAATGAATTTAAATATGGTCAGACAGGCACAGAAGATGAAGTGTTCTCTGGCTGTCCAATGAGATCAACTCACAGGAAACCTTTGACAATATCCTGATATGGTATTATAATGATGTGAATAAAAATTTGTGACACTGTAAGCAACTCAACTAAGTGAATGCATAATATGCTACATAGAGAATTGGTTATGAAGAAGCTGTGTGGTAGGTGGATGCCGCAATTTCTCACATTGACCTACAACGCACCCAGAGCACTTAATATTTTTTGGTTTCTTGTATTAGTTTGTCTACTAAATTTGTTTCAAAACCATTTTGTGTTGCAACTTTCTTTAAGTGTTGGTGTTCTTGTTCATATTCTCCCTTTTCCTGTGATTATTAATCTATATGTTAGGCTGCGAAAATTGCATGTTGATATGATTTTGGATTAAAGTTATTTTTCTTGATATATGCATGTGGTTTTTTTGTAAATACCAAATTCCATTTTGTTTTTCCATCTTAACTTCTTTTTCTGTTTCTAGAGAGAATTTTATGGCTTTGTTCTGTAGGTTTAATAGCTTTAAAGCATCATCTTCAAGTTTAGTAGAGATGATGGCAAAGATGTCCACATAAGAGCCTTCCCACATATATTTAAAACTTGGATGAGATATGTTATGTAATAGTAAAGTTAAAAATTGTTGGTGGGGGAAAATATAATGAAATGTATAACTTTTTCAATATAAGGTTTTGAGTAGTGAAAAAAAATTAACGTTCTTCTATTTGGAATTTAGATAAAAACAATATGTCAAGAAAATCTATGTACACTTAGAATTTAATTTTGAATATTAATTTTCAACATAACCCAAAGTCACATTTTTTGCTATTTGGTACTAGAATTTAATTTTGAATATTAATTTTCAACATAACCTAAAATCACATTTTTTGCCATTTTGGTACTAGAATGTCATTTTGAGATAACCTGGTTCAACCTTTAATTTTGCTTAGATAATAACAAGAACTTTTAGTTGTTATGTAGAGTACATAGAGTACCAATTTATATCATTACAGAGTATTAACTTGTCCACTGATAACATTTTATTAAATTACAGGAACAGAAGACAGCGACCAAAATTTTGATTTCCTTGGTGGATGGGGTTCACGTTTTATTAAGCTTGCTACAATGTATGGAAAAGGAGAGGATAGTGATGAAGAAGAAGAACAAGAAGAAGAAATTATTGTAGAAGTTATACAGGAGGATAATGCAGAAAAAGAAAAGGAAAAGGGAGATACCACAGTGAAAGATGTGCAGGAAGAAGTCTGAATATAATTGATGACAAAAACTTGTGTCTCACAAAAGGTGTCATTGATGTTATGATTGTGCATCAAGACCTAAAAGAGTAGAGAATGTAGATGGAACTAAAATGTTTCACGTTGAAAGCAATCAGGAGCCTATGACAAATATGTTCTGTATTTCTTACAAAAAAAAACACAAACAGTGTAAATTATATCATTAGTATGATTTTTTATTACAGACCTAGCCCAATTATCAGAACATTCAGAGCATCAAATCCTAAAATGTTTTTACCAAACTGCTCATTGTTTTTATCAAATGAAAGTGAAAATAGTTGTCATTACACATACACCTATTTTATGTTGAAAAGGAGTTTCATGTTACAATCTTATATAATATGAACCAAAAGCATTCAAACTCCTTCTGTAGTGCACAATGCAGATATGATCAACAAGGTTTAGCAGAGTTAATATCATGTGAGATAACATCTTTAAGCATATATGAATATCTAACCAAGAGTAGTTTATTCACTTAAAATTTGCTGATCATCTGGAATTTAACTACTATCACCACTGCCATCATATTCTATAATAATGCTACTGTTACTGAGGTGAACAGAATGCTACAATAAAATAAGATACTTATGAATTATATAAGAAACAAAGTTCTTAATGAGAATCATTCATAAATACAACAAATTAATGAATATGAAAAAGTAATTGTGGAAAAGTTACAGATGAAGTCTGTATCTGAGGCAAAGGAAATTTAAATTATGTACAAAATACTGAGAAAATCTTCAGAAATTGTACAACTTTGAGAGAGAGAGAGAGAGAGAGAGAGAGAGAGAGCGAGAGCGAGAGACAAACTATAAAATAGTCCTAATAAAATGAAGAACAGAAGCAAAGAAATCAGAAACAAATCCCCTTATTTTTCTTGGAGGGAGCTGTGTTTTAAAATCTGCAGTGCTCTGTTTTGTTACAGTCAGTTTGCCAACTTAAATACTGAGACATTCTAAACAATATGCACTTTGAATACATTCTTTAAAATGCTGAGAATAAATAAAAGAAGAATGCTTACAGTGATAAAATTACAAATTATGGTGTAACAGCAATTTACTAAAGAATATGTTAAGCAATCTTACAGCTGTTTTCAGTCATTCTCCCAAAAACTAAGTGCTTGAGAGGCTAAGGTATAGTGAAACAATCTAAGATTATCAATGGAACAAATCCCACAATGCACATGGGTGATTAGGTATGTTTTTAGAACTACAAGAGGTGTAGTTTTTAACTGAGAATTCAAGTAGAAATATTTTGATTAGCTATGAATTTGTTCGGATTATGTCTGCAGATACACGAGTGTGTGTGTGTGTGTGCATATGCATGCGAGCAAGCTTTTTTTTTGTATGTATGTGTGTGTGTGAAAGGCAGTGTATAATATTGAGTGAAATGTGTGCATTCAAAGTCATATATAATATGTGATTAAATAGCAGCTTATGTGATTTTTGTCTAAGGTTGGTTATCATTTTATGCAACAATGGTAGCATGGCATTTTAGCATTGCAAATTTGTGAAACTCTAAAAGTGGAAATTAAAATGCCTATTATTCTTAAACTAGCTGTCTGCCCCAGCTTCGCACAGGGGTGTATCTAATGAAAAAACTGAGACCAAATCTTCTGTTTACAGTACGACCATGCAATGAAATAAAATTACAATTAAATAATTTGGCAATACTTTATTGTAATGCCTTGTAGTGCACAATATTTTTTGTTTTCCTTCTGGAGAGAAAACAAATAGTGCCAATGGTTTGCTGACACCACACAATGTACGAGGGCCGTTCAGAAAGTAGCCTCCGGTTGATTGCAAGAAATTCACCAAGTTAAATAAAAATATTTTAATATATACATCTTACAACTACATCTTTGCACTATTTTTCTACATAGTTTCCATAACGATTGAGGCACTTATCATATCTGTTCACAAGCTTTGAAATTCCTTCTGCATAAAAATCACCCGCTTGTGCCTGGAGCCAGCCTGTGATCGCATCTTTGAGCTCTTCGTCGTCATCAAACCGCTGGGACCCGAGCCATTTCTTCATATGCATGAAGAGGTGATAATCACTTGGCGCCAGATCTGGGCTCTAAGGTGGATGGTTGACAACGTCCCACTTGAAGGACTCAAGAAGGGCTGTTGTTCTGCGAGCAGAGTGAGGACGGGCGTTATCGTGCAAAAAAACGATACCGGAAGTCAGCATACCACGGCGTTTGTTCTGTATAGCCCGTCGTAATTGTTTTAGTGTTTCACAGTACACGTCTTGATTAATGGTCGTCCCACGTTCCATGAATTCAACCAACAACACCCCTTTTGCATCCCAAAACACCGTTGCCATCAATTTTCGGGCAGAAAAATCTTGCCGGGCTTTTATTGGTTTCGTAGGCGAATTTGAATGTGCCCACATCTTTGATTGTTCTTTTGCCTCAGGGTTCACGTACTTAATCCAGGTTTCGTATCCGGTCACGATTCTGTTTAACAATGGTTCACCTTCGGCCTCATAACGTGACAGAAAGTCTAATGCAGAGGCCATTCTTTGAGTTTTGTGGTGGTCGGTAAGAATTTTGGGCACCCATCGTGCACAGAACTTACGGTAACCCAATCTTGCTGTCACTATCTCGTACAAGTGAGTCTTAGAAATCTGTGGAAAATCAGTAGACAACTCCGACATTGTGAAATGTCGGTTTTCACGAACTTTTGCATCAACTGTCTGAACGAGTTCGTCCGTGACCAATGATGGTCTACCACTCCTCTCTTCATCATGAACGTTTTCTCGTCCACTTTTAAATAAACATACCCATTCACGGACCACTCCTTCACTCATAACTCTTGCTCCGTACACGGCACAAAGCTCACGATGAATAGCTGCTGTAGAATATCCTTTGGCTGTAAAAAACCTTATAACAGCACGCACTTCACATTTGGTGGGGTTTTCTATTGCAGTACACATTTCAAACGGCCACAAACACTAAACTAGCGCAGGTACAACTTTCACTCGACCACGGCTTGATGCCAACTGACCTGCTGAGTGCGTGAATGCACAGATGGCGTCGCTACTCCCCCCACTACCCGCACTGTGACCGATCGGAGGTTACTTTCTGAACGGCCCTCGTACAACTGCCCATTCGAAAAACACGGCAATTCAAGGTTTTTTCTAACAATTGACCTTGGGATTTATTGTCATTGCTAATGCACCAGTAATTGAACACGTTTAAATTCAAAAGGAAAGTCAATTGGCGTTAATGGTATTCTTGGAATAAGCACTTCCTCACCTTTGAACTTTCCTATTGAGCTTAAATCAAATTTTTCATAATTTTTTTAACAGTGAGTCTTATTCCGTTGTACAATTTGGCTGACTCAGATTGTGTAGCATAATTATCATCGAGTCAACTTGAGCTGTAAATTGTGTGGCAGTAATCTTGGCAAACCCAATGAATTTAGGAATTCAGTTGGATAACTGATGACTTCATTTGGATCAGTAATGGAATCAATCAACTAACATGAATGCATTTTGCCATCAATTTTACTCTGATTTTTTATATTCAAATCATCTATACTCTTATTAGTTGCTGCTAAAATGGCTTGTTTGCTCAACCAATATGGTTTTTGTAATTTGCACCAATATTTGGGAACACTTTCAATATTAATTGTTCCTTTGACGTTGTGAAGTGACAAAAATGCAGTGGAAACTAAACGAGGCCAGTAGAAGTGCTAACAGAAATTTTCCCATTGCCAATGTCTAATAAAGCATTTGCATCTGCAAAGAGCAATGATCTGTGTAAAGTAGCATATATATATAGTTGGTATTACAAAAAGGAGTATAAGGATGACATATGCAGTTAGCAGTGTGGGTAAGCAAGCATACCATTGGCATAATAACAGTAATGGCAGCGCTTTTATAGTGTGGCGGGTAAATGCTGCAATAGGTAATGAATTACATTAAGGGGAAAGTCACAAAGTAAGATTCATGCTCTTCTGATTCTCTTTCCTTCCTTTACTCCTACATTTTTCCAGCTCTTTATTTTCTTCTATATCAAAACAGCCATTTTTAAGCCTAACAATGACATAACTAAAGAGCAAGTAGATCTGGTTGGGCAGTTGATAAATTTTTATTTGATAATGGCTATATGTATTAAATTTCTACATTTAACCCAAAATATTACTTGATCAAATGTATTAAGAGCACCGCAATTGCAGTGTGATGGTGAAGGGGGTATCTTCATGTTCTGATGAAATCACCTTTAGCTAGCTCATGTACCACATAACCTCAAATAAACAAACATCCACAATAGGAAGTTAACCTAGAATGGTTTACTATCCGCATCCCTTCATTTCTCTGCCATTTTCAGATTCCAAGAAGGGTTATTAGTTATGTGTGTAGTAAACTAACTTGTTCATTTTAAATAATTACAACAAAAGTATACTTTATACATGAAACAAATACATTTTTATTTCTTTTTTTTTTTTATTTCTTTTTTATTAACGATAGTTAATACTTAAGAAATATATTTGATTTTCACTGTTATCTTACGTATTGACTTCATAACCAGATGCATTCCCTTAGCACTGAATGGGGAAGAAAAATAGAGCAGTACTAAGGCCATCTAGTGACAAATAATAAAAATAATTAGTATGTACTCTAGGTGTTCATCTCCAGGAAAGCTTCTTTGCTTCTTTATTTTAAATGATAGGAGTAAGGAAAGGACAATTAATACATAAAAATGTATTTAAATTTCACTGTTGCTTTGTATCATTGTCTTGATAAACTGGTGTGTTACCTTGATATTGAATGGGGAAGAAAAATAGAGCACTACTTCTGCCATTTAGCAACAAATAACTGTGGTACCACTGCCATCTGAAGGCTATTAACCAATTGTGTTCCTTTGGCACTGTATGCTGATTCATATTATCAGACTTTAAAAACTTCCCCATATGGTTTTTAAACATTATCTTTTACACAAACCTTGCTGTGACAATAACGGACACAACAAAAAAGGAATTGTTCAATTTGGTGCACTCGTTCGGAAGTGATGCGCACACATGCATTTTGGCGATTCAATTTTGTATGTATAGATAGATACTGTTTCTGTCATTAGAAAGTTGCAATTCAACCCTTCAATTGAAAATGGCAGAAATCTTGGTTTTCTCCATTTTCAATTACAGTTCCTTCTAAGAAGTTGGAGCTTAGTGAACACTCATTTCTATTTTTCAGCTTGGAAAATGTATGAGTCAGTTTTAATATTTATATGTTTTGAAATTCAAATTGTATGAATAATGGTAAATAAGGTTAGTGATTGGTTTACAAGACTCCCCATGCAGCCTATGATCTCTGCAGAAGTCTCATTCCATCAGGTGTTGTATGGAAGTCATTTAACTGGAGAACCCAGAAGGTTAAGTAGGTTATAATGTTAAATGGCAACAGAATAAGAAAATCTACAGCTTTTAGCTTGTTCTCCAAACTACATTGGCCCTTTGGGATACTTAATGTGAAGTAATCCAAAGTGAATGCTTGAATAGAGTCAAATTAAAATAATCCCCCAGAGCTGGGAATCAAACCATGGATCCTTAGTACCATAATGTTGCAATGTTCTTAATTGCAGATGTATAATTTAAACTTCAACCTCTGTCAAAAGCTTGAGAGCCTGCCTGGGTAGTGTGGTGGTAGTGTATCTGCCTCACATTTAACGGTGCAAGTTCGAATTTCACTTAGTGTGAGTTACACAGATAAGGGTTTTTTTTTTCAAGGTTTTTCCTTATCCTGAGAAGACAATGTTGAGTACCTTTAAGCTCCATGGACCCTGAGACCATTTGAGCATCATTTCAACAATTTCATTCATCATCCGATATGATGTTAAACATAAAAAAAAAGTGCATACAGCTCCATATTTGTCTTCAGAAACTATTCTAAGATCAACATATTTCTACTAGACTACTTAAAACCAGTGTGATGGCAGTGCTTTCTTTACTGTGTAGCATTGTTCAAAATATGATGATGCCTTGTCTCCCACTCCTACCTAATTCAGCAGAGCTTTGAGATTACAAGGTTTGCAGTTTAAAGCAACTCACAGTTGCCAAGTCTTTAGTGGTCCTACAATTGTAGGGCATGATTCTCAGGCATAAAAATGTATATTTACTTAAGATTAAATTTGTTTTTTATTATAATAACCAGCAGAATTTATAGCTTTGCTCATCGTTTGTTAACTAACAAGATGTGATTTCTTCCCTTCCTAATTCTCTACAGATAGTTATTAATGACAAAGAATTATTATCCATGCCCGGCTACTGCCCATAAAGAATCAGTAATTATCAGCTGCTGCATGAATTAATCATAAGTAAATAATAAGAATTAAACTGGAAGTAACAACCCAGATTAAATGATAAAATACAACTATTAAACATACTATTCTATGTTTTCAATAATGAATATAAAAGCTTAAGAGGATTTCAGGCTCATATACGCAGTTCAATAGGCAAAACATACAGATAGGTAAGATTATCAGAAATAAATTCAGGAAATTTCACTTAACACCAATTTATGTTAATAAATTAATATATATTAGAATTAATTAAACTTTCTCACTGTTCCACTAATGTGCCTCTGCTGTGACTTTATTCAGCTTATTACTTTTTATTACAGCACTATTAGGAATACTTTGCAAAAAGGATCTTACATTTTTTACTATCACCACTGTTTATGTTACATAACCTAGCACCTCTTTCAATGTCAGAATTATTTATATTTTTCACGGGAGTTTTTATGAAAAAGATCAAGGTTACTGAAACTGATTCACATCACCAGATTTAGGTTCAGGTGAGATTCATGTTCAGAAAAGGAATGATATGTTGCACTAACTCACTGGCTTGTAAATATACATCAAACACAAAACCAGAAGAAGCTGAAGGAAATTCAGAAACATAACATTTGGCTTTGTTGCTTTCCACCCTTATAATGAAGGTTGCCCTTTGTATGGTAATGATTAATGCCCAGTAGTAGGAGGAAGGCTCTGATCAACGGTATGGGGTGAGGCTATCTTCTTTTGAGAAAAAGTGCAAAGGAGCCAAACAAGTAGTAACTAGAAGAGACATTTATTAAGTATTGTAACTAATGTCTTTATTAACTAAACCATTAGTTACAAATAATTAAGTTCACTCGACATAAGACAGGTTACAGTTTATGGCAGAACACTGTCCTGGCTCGCCCTCCACCACGCAATATTCTGCAGTCACTCACAACTCAGTTCAAATCACATCACACATGCAATGCACTTCTTCCTCCTTTTTATAAGGGGAAAATGACGTCAAAAGATTCCCTGGAAGTTTCCAAAAGCAGACCATTCAAGAAGCACCGGGAGTTGCAGTCCAGAAGGTTCTGGTTACAGCTGCAGCACACTTCCTGCATTTATGCATGGTCTCCAACTGCAATATCTCACATTCCATCTCTCGTTACTGCATGCCTCAGTGAATGTGAGAAAAGATCACAGACATGGACAGCATTGTCACACTACTCTTTCAAAGCTAGACCATCTTAGCGGGCTAGATGATCCAAGTTTCTTCCCTTGGGTAGCCTCTGGATGTGGTATACGACATTTATCCTCTTCACCACAAGGTATGGCCCTTGCATAGTTGCTGAAGCTTGGGACACCATCCCTTGGTCCAAGTTCAGCCAAACCAGATCCCCTTGCTGGAAACCTTGGCTGTTGGTCTGCTGGTTGTAGCGGGTCTTCATCCAATCGCTCGCTACCTGGATGTTTTGATGGGTCATCTCATGCATATCATGAAGTCGATCCACAAGATACTCTGCATAGTCATCTGCTGGCTGTTCTGCCCCAGGAGGACTCCCGAAAATCAGGTCATATTGTAGCCACAGCTCTCTGCCGAAGACCAAACTGGCTGCAACTTGCCGCAGATACATGACATTGGCAGCACCATCTCTCAGCATCTGCCCATAGTCTCAGCTATTGTCAGAGCTTATTGATGATTCGGTTGCATTCCAAATGCCCTCCCGAAGTCCCTGCATGTACTTTCTCCAGCACTTCCGCAATCTTACTCCAAGGGAGGATCAGCTGTTCTCTCAGGTGACTCCTACACTCTGCAACACCCCTGCCTCCACTTCTCCTAGCATTAGTTTATTCTTCAACATTGGTTACAGTAGGAGTATACACTCCTTTATTAATTTGGTTAGTAAGGCTTTTCCTAGATGATTATTAAAATTCTTATTGATGGAAAGTTGGTGTCCTACAGCTGCTGCCTCCCCAGCCCTGCACTATCCTATCCAGCTGCAAGTACCACCGATATAACTCGGACAGCTGAGACATACTCCTCTTCAACCTTAGTGTAGTGGCCGCACTTCTTTGATCAGGGTCATCTTGACATAATATTTGCATTGGTGTGGCTCTTTCCTTTCCGATGTTCTGATGTAAAGTCTCTGGACCCAACGGGCAGTCTGTCCCTCCAAGTTCTTGAAACTTCACAGCCAGGTGAGGGCAGAATGGTCAGCCCTCAGGTGGAATTATTGTCCATACAGGTACTTGTGGAAGTGCTCCAGCGACTTTACTATTGCCTGGAGCTCTCGCAGAGTAACGCAGTAGTTCTTTATTGCTTTGGAGAGCATATTGCAGGAGTAAGCAGTTACCCTCTCCTGGTCATCTAGGATCTGAAATAGAACATTGCATAGGCCGGTGTCACTAGTATCGGTATCCACAATAAAGTCGCCACCAGGCTGTGGATCCCAAAAAAGGAGCACTGCAGAGTGCTGACTTTAGCGCCTAGAACGTGCTCTCTGATTCTTCTGACCACATGTAACGCTGGTACTCTTCCGTCAGACGGGTGAGATGTTTTGCGATGTTGGAGAAACCTTTGACGAGCCGGCGATAGTAGGAGTAGGCCCAGGAAATTTTGCAGCTCTCGTTTGCCTTTTGGTCGAGGCCAATCTCTCATTGCCCGTGCCTTCTCCGGGTCCGTGGCCATTCCAGATGGTGAGACTTTGTGGCTCAGGTAGTTCACTTCTTTGCAGAAGAATTGACACTTCTTCACGTTCAATTTCAAGTTATCTGCCTGCAGCATTTGCACTATTTTGGGCATGTTACGCTTGTCCTTAGTTGTGGAGTACTCGGTTAGTGCGATCGTAATCGCCGTTCCCTTCGCTGAAGACGGATTGGTGTCGGCTGAGTAGATGTCGGACTTCTTCAGTTGTGAAGTTGATGGATGGTTGGCGGCCCTCTTCAGCAAGTCTTTCAGCCTGGGCTCCAGATCCTCCGATGGTGCTGGCTGTTCGGATTTGTCGCACAGCTTTACATTAACAACTGGCTCACATTTTCCTGACTTCGTTCTGGCCTGGACGTCCTGGTCGGTGTCCAACGGGTTCAGCAGCCTCATAGTTATTTCTTCCCGGCAGGGCAACAATGCCCGAGTAATCCGTTTAGTGATGTCTTGCTATCCAATACCAAGTTCCTGGACCTTTGTTTGACCCTCCAGGTGCGCCTTTTTGCGGGCACAACTACATTGTCCTTCAGGATCACCATGCAGGTTGCCGGATGTTCTTGACACCTCGTATTGGCCGAGTCGCAAAACCTTCCGGCGGACGTCGACCGTCGCCTTGTGGCTCCTGAGGGCATCTAACCCAAGTATCACATCCTCAGTAATCCTTGCGATGAACACCCACAATTAAAGTGCTCCGTCCCAGTGTCATCTCCAGCTCTTTCTCCACAGGTAACATATCGTCCGACTCCATCACTAGTTGGTAAGACCGACTGGGTGTTCGTGTCGGCAGTCCCTTCGCCACTTCAGGTCTCATTACAGTCACGGCGGCACCTCTGTCTATAAGTATGGCACAGCTTCTCTAGTATCCAGATGCCTGTGATTAGACTGTCATCTAAACTTCTGCCCAAGGCGCTTAGCGTCACTTAGGTGCAGATGAAAACGGGCCCGACGTGCCCCTCATCACGCCGGTCCGTACTCGTTTTCCAGCTGCTCGTCATCGTGATGTGGCAGTCCCTCACTAGGTGTCCTGGCTCGCCGTACTCCCATCACACACTGCCTGAGGGTCGTCGTCGTCTCTGGGTTGTATCCCCCTCCCGGTCAAAACGAATACTCCTGCTCCTCAAGGTGGGCATAGTTGTCTTGGTCATTCTCCATTCTGAATGCTAACGTTAACGCCTCGTGGATCGTTTTATAGTCGCCGAGCATCAGGCACTGTCGTATCTCGACGTCACGCACCCCGTCGACGAAGGAGTAGGCAGCTTCCTTCAACATTGGCTGGGTGACAGATTCACCAGGGCTTTATTCGCAAGCTGTTCGGTGGCTAAGGCGAACTCCTACGTTATCTCGCCTGGCTGTTGCAGCCTTGCCTTAAGTTGGCTGCGGTGGGCCGCAGCCAAGCGATGGTTCCCGAAGCAGTTCTCGAAGGCCTCTCAGATCTTCACGGACTTTGGGATCGCATTCAGTACTTCGGCCCCTGGAGGCTTGCTATCTGCTATGTGGCTTCTTCTTCTTCTTCTTCTTCTTCTGCTGCTGCTGACCATCGGTTATGGATGGCAACGGCAAACTGTCGGCGGAAGACTGCAAATGTTGACGTTCCGTCGTACTTGGGTGGCTTGACGTGCACGGATGTTGAGTCGCATCCAGGCGTCTCCTTCAAGTCTTTCAACTTTCCCGTCGAGCATCTTTTCCACCATGGCATTTAATTCCATGGCGCTGCTGACAGCTCTTCCCTTAAGACATTAAGTTGATCCGTGATGGTTTCCAGGCATTGGTCGTGGTCTTTTACCATTTTGCTAAGCTTTTCCCCAAACTCTTCCACATTTTTCTTCACGCCAGTCAGTTGATCATCGATTCCGATAGAAAGTTCCACATTTGGGTTCTCCATTGCAGTTTCCATTCAGATTTTTATTTCCTCTTTTACACCCTTCAGTTCAGTCTTCATTTCTGTCTGCATCTTCTCTAATGAGTAATTCACTTCCATTATTTCATTTCTCATCTTCTCCACTCTGGTTTTCCTCTCTTTCATTTCAACCAACAAACGTTTTGTCATCTCCTCCGTCTTGGCATAAATATCCCACTCCTGACACCAGTGTAACAAATGTCTTTATTGACTAAACAGTTACTTACGAATAAACAATTAAGTTCACTGGACATGTTCAAATCACTACACACATGCAATGTACTTTTTCCTCCTTTTTATAAGTGGAAAATAATGTCACAATTCCCTGGAAGTTTCTAGAAGCACACCATTCAAGAAGCAGTGGGAGTTGTGTTCCAGAAGGTTCTGATTATAGCTGCAGAGCACTTCCTGGTCTTGTGTAATTACGTGGTCTTCAACTGAGATATTTCACATTCCAGCTGTTGCTGCCACAAGCCTCAGCAAACGTGAAAAAAGGTTGCATATGGGACAGCATTGTAGCTGTATAGAAGGACAAAGAAAATCTTAATGTTGGAATGAATATTTAGTGAACTATAAACAATTTATTAATCTCTCCGGCAGTTCTATTCATATGCCACATAGTATCTAAGTCCATATTAGCGGTTTTGATTTTGAAAAAATTGCTCATCAAGTCATCATTGACTGGCTTTCAGTTTGTGTTAATCTTTAGTTTTCCCCTTACTTTCATAGTTTTTACATTAATGTTTAGTTTGTGGTTTTTACATATATTTCTCATCAAATCACCTATATTCTTATCACACTCTGAATCACGATTTCTCTAGTGAGGACAAAGTGTAATCCTGACTAAAAAAAAAGTTGCCTCCATTCAGGAAATGAATCCCATACTTACTTGCTAGAGTCCCATACTTGAATACAGAGAGAGTCAGAATGAGTATTAGTTTAATGTGTTTTTTAAGTACTTTATACATTTGTAAATCTACAAAAGTAACACATAGTTTAAATTACCAGTGATTTTAAATACTAATCTGAACAAGAGCTCTATTCTTTAGGCTATCTTATGTTTTCCTTTTGACTGTCCATATTCACTTACTTTTTAGTTTGCATAATAATTGCACTAGTCTATTAGAATAAATTTTGAATATCTCTTTAATTGCTAAAGTGAATTACATATTAATACAAGAGAGCCCACAAAAGCCCTTTACAGCTAATTTTATGTCTAGCATGGATAGAACCTAGTAAATACATTTGTATTACCATGGAGAAATTTTGTCCAAGCATCTTATCTTTACCATGAACTGAATCTGTCTTGTCATAAGCAGACTTCTTGACATAATTATGAAACATGTGAAGAAAGTTGTACAAACGGAGACATTTTTTGTACAAGGGATGGTGTCATATGATTGTACATCTTGCACCAGTGACTAGTATACAATCTAGCATGGATGTATGTGCATTCAGCATCACTTCAGAGGCAAAATGTTTTAGGAAAACACTGCTGCTGCCACTACTGCAGTTATTCTTTCTGGAGTTTCTTAATGTCACAAATGAAGAAAACCAAGATGATAAACTAGGACAACCAGTAGGTACAGTATTTCTTAGGAGTAAGTAGTGTGAACATAGTCCTTCATAAGAATTGCAATAAATGAAATAATTGATTGGAGTATTTTATGGACAATGTTCAGAAAACTATCAGTGTTTGTTATGTGATATTGTAAATTTGCTCTACTCTATTTTGTTTGAATTTGTTTACTTCATGAAACTCTGTAACAACAATGATGTACACATTTTCCATCTTACTTTGTCCACATTTTCAGTGCCTTATTTTTCTTTGACACATCACATACATTTTTCATGGCTCTTTATCTTGAAAGGTTAGTATTTACTTTGTCTTCTATTATGGTAAATAGAGGAAGTATTGTAATTCTATATAGTGTAGGAAGTATTGTATTCCACCCTAACATTTGTTACCAAGATTTCATTGGGATACATGATTTGGGATCAGGTTTTAGAAAAAGGTCCAGGTATGTGTGCATGAGTTGCATGTGTGTGTGTGAGAGAGAGAGAACATTATCACTAAAACTGAAAAGTCAGTTAAATATCAAATTTGGTATCTGTATCTTACAAAGATGGCAGTGCTATGGCTGAGTGCTTAGACCACTCACCTCCCACCTAGGCAGTCTGGGTTTGATCCCAAGCACCTGCATGTGGGATTTGTGGTGGATGAAGCAGCATCTGTGCAGGTTTTCTCTGGATCCTTTAGTTTCCCCTGTCACTCATTCCACCAATTGCTCCATCACCTTTCCTATCATTCATTTCACTTGCATTTCGTATCATCTACTTCCTCGCACTCATGCCTTGCTATGGGCTGACCGCTCGTTCCAGATTCTCCTTTCCGTGGTTTCATGTCATTAGCTCTCCAACACGCTTCTGACCCTTATCTATGGAGGTGTCAGTCAATCCTAAAAATAAGAGGAGGGTAAGTCGACTACGAAAATATCTTACAAAGATGCTATTCAAAGATTTATAACAAAATACTCCATACTCCCCTTTAAATGATAAATGTTTTCAAGTTTATTATTTTCTTTAACAAGTTTGATTAAAATATGATATATTAAAGACATTAATTCGAAAAATAATATGTATGTCACCAATTTTCTGAGAACAGACTGTGAATTCCTCTTCATTTGAAAGATATTTTATATAATCTTGTATAATGGTTGAAGTAGCAGCTCCAGATCGTGAAGCCCGCATTAACTGGCCAGGGGGGATCAAAGCGCTGACCACATCTCACTCCCCAATACTACACCCCATCCATGATGTCTGTAATGGACCGAGATGGGGGACGTAGAAGCCGGGCTATAGGCCAAGGCTCTTAGTGAGCTGTGCCAAGGAGTCATTTGTATAATGGTAGGTACCTAAATCTTTAGTGGTAAATGAAAATATGACATACAAAAAATTAGTACAGAGAGAATTGTAATTACAAAATAAGCAATATGCAGGAAAAATTAATTAAATTAAAATGAGTTTTATTTATGGATGCTCTTTAACTGTTGCAGTTCTCAGTATCCCATTCTATATCGGGCATGAAAGATTGCTTAATTTTGCTCAGAGGCCTCTTTATCTGGCTTTAAGTTAATTTACATGCCATAAATCTATGGCATGGGACCAACAGCTTTATTTCCCTTCCAAAGGAACCTATGCTAAGGATTTTTATGCCCGAAAAAATCCATCGCCCTCTGCTGGGTTTGAACCAGAGTTTAGCATGTTACCCGTAAACTACAAAGGATGACTAATATGCAGGAAAAGATGTACAGGTAAACAAATAAATGCATTCATTCATACAAAAAATGTAAATTTCTGTAAAGCACATAATTTATTTTATATAATTGTTTTTGTGCTATGAGTTATTTCCAAAATTTCCATTATTAAAGGTTCCAATCATTAAATATTTTTTCATCCATTTTACAGTCCTTTCGATGTTCCGATGTTTCTCATGATTCTTAGCAAAGTACATGGAATTTTAATGCCAGCATACAGCATTCGGTTTTTAAGCATTTGATATTGCTATTCCCTTTGTATTATAAAAAAATGTGTTCTATAACTATTTTACAAAGGTAAATTTCAAAATAAAGTGTATATAAATCTAAAATTTTGTCAGTATAACTTGTATAACCACCAATAAGCAATAGAAGTTAAAGAAAGTCATGTGAAAATAGCGCATCAGAAATATTTGTTTTAATTGTTCCATTTATACTCTGCCTTTGACTGCATAGTCATGTCAGCAGCCTTTTGCCTTTGGAACATGTTGTCTATCAGCAATGGTGCTAATTCATTCAATGTTGTTATTAGGTATCTCTTTTGCTCTGGGTTTTATCTCCCTTATCTCTCTCACGTCGTTCATACTTCCAGACTGGAGAGGAGAGGGAATAGAAGAGATTTTTACCCAAGAATCAAACTAGGGACCCTTCACACAATAGGCAGATGCTCTACCAACTGAGCTATGGGGCCAGCCTAGCATAATGACCTGTTATAGAGGCATGCCTCCTTGCAGCTTTGGACCATGTGTGTTTAGAAATGGGTAGGAAATTACAAATAAGCAAACTCAAGCGGTCGGCATAGATATAACATCCAAACTGCAGTTGAACAATGCTTATCGCAATGTCTACCAGATGGTAAGGAACACATCTTCATTCACTGGCATGGTGGTAGAAGCAGGTTTATGGCATACCCGTAAATAGTATGGAAGATGATACACACACAGAGATATTTTCTATATGCCACCGATTTTTGTATAAGAAAAAGGTATCTTGTCTCTGTCATGGACTGAACCCATCTTGCCAAATGTAGACATCTTCACATTATCATGAAAAATGTGAAGAAACCTTAAGGCATCTTGTCTCTGTCACAGACTGAACTGTGCCTTGCAATAGCATATTTATGAAATGTGTGAAGAAATCTCCAGAAATATATCTATCACTACCATAGGCTGAACAATCATACATACACATCTTCACTTAAGCAAAATAAAAACTACTAAGGTCATTTTCTTTAACACTGATGGATTCACACAGAAAAAGACAGCTGATGTGTTCCATTCACAAAACCATCTCTAGCTGTATTTGATTATTCTTAAAAAAGCTGGTCCTTCTCACTACTTCATGCTAATTAAGATAAACGGAAGATAGCAGAAATTGTCAGTTAATTGCTTCCTTATAAGTAGAAGGGAAATAAGGGAGAACACTAGGCTAAAGTGTTAGTCAAATGCTATAAAACCTGGTTGCTATGTGATTGAAATTTATTTCTTTGCATGGCCAAGCATTGAAAAACTCCTGTATGAGAAAAGTGGTATTTTAAAACTAAAACCAATATCAAGGAATATCTCAGAAATGGTCAACTCCACAAGAAAAATGTATATTATATAAGCTGTCTGTTTTAACAGGATCTTTTTTTTTGTGTGTACTAAGTTTTGTCTATTTCTTATGGTTTACCAGTTATGTAAAAGGCATCCAGAATGAAGAGGTCTTCAGACGGTATTCCCAGATAATTGATGATATACATTTTATTTGCCATGTAAATATCTTTAATATACAGTATTTTAATCAAAATCATTAGAACCATTTTTGAGAAAATAAAAATTTTCAAAACTTTTTCCTGTAAAGGGTAGTTTGAGTTGGTGAATTTCCTCAAAATCTTTGTGTTGCATCCGTGGAAGATTCTAAACTTAAATACCAAGTTTTCATTTTTGAGTTGTCTTGTTCACAGACACACACACACACATAAACATGCACGCAGCACATGGATCTTTTTCTAAAAATGCTTCTTTTTTTTGGGTATAGCAGACCCTAAAATGTGTATTTCTGGTGAAATCTCGGTATTGAATTCTTGGGTGGACTGTAACAGCTCTCTACCTACTATGTACATTGTACATCCATGCTAGATAAGGTAAAAAGCATTCAAAACATGTAAGATAGTGTATCACAAACTTAGCAGCTTAATTAGAGGTGATTGGCCAGAAAGTTTCTAGTGGGCTTTATTGTTGACACTAAACATCAAAGGTCATTGGAATTACTGTAGAGTCAGTTGAGTAAATACTACCCACAAATTTTCTTTGCAAGATACACATGAATACATTAGTTTATACATCTTAGAGGTAGAAGAAGAAACAGGTGCAGAAAAGTGTCTTCATTTATACTGTTCCATTTCGATGGAATGAATCCTTTAATGTAATCATAGAAAGAGTCTTTAGAAGCAAGATTACAAATTCACAGGGCATATAAGTTTAGTTGGTAAGTTTTGTTTATTTTTAAAACTTGAAACAATCAACTAAAAGTATATTTCTACTTCCCAAAGTTCTCCAAAAGCTATATAAAAAATAAAGAGAAGGAAATATTAAAACATGTAAAATGACCATAGATGTTGTATAAAATGCCTTAGACAAAAATCAAACTTTGCTGAACAAATTTGAGTATGAAATGAATCAAGCAAGCTAAAACATTTTCTAAGAAATGATCTGCATGTCCTTTTTACTGTTTTTATTTTTCCCTTCACATTGTTAAGCACTTCAATGCTTTCATCAATGAAAATACAGAAATGCTCAAATACTTAAGAATTCCTGTAAAAGGATAATGACTTCGTTTGAGAAGTAGAGAATTAATAACCATCAAGCTGTAAAAATTTAAATTTTGTCTATGTGATGTGTGATA
Organism: Hymenopus coronatus; assembly: GCA_030762935.1. NCBI lineage: Eukaryota > Metazoa > Arthropoda > Insecta > Mantodea > Hymenopodidae > Hymenopus > Hymenopus coronatus. The sequence goes on along the minus strand of CM060896.1, from coordinate 26,654,283 downwards.
AATATCTCATTATAAATCTAGAGCATAAAGTCTAAAAACCTGTTGTAAATGATGGAGATGTTAGCATTATTCCAGTCCAAACTGAAATATTTTTCCTCACTTTTGATTCTGTTTAATTAACTTTATTTTGCACCAGAACATTGTAATGATACAAAACTACTCTGAATTCAATAAATGCTAGAATGTTCAGAAGACCCACTTTGTTTTAAAATGTACTTATTATTTATTCAAAACATAATACTGCATTAGTGTTGTAACATTTTAAAGCAGTTTGTAATCTTTAACCTCAGTGGATGTTAATAGCTTCCTAATTCTTAAGTTCATCATATTTTAAGATGATATCAAAGATGTGTGATTATACAGAATGCATGCAGTTTGCCAAGAAGTTTCACAGGAACAAGTTGGATTAACTATTCTTAACTTTTACTCCTTGTTTACATTGTATACTTAAGTCATAGTGCTCCCATTTAAGTTTTATGATTTAAAATGCATATTGTTGAAAATTATAAAGAGAATCTTAAGAGTTTATGCTATTGAAGTAAACTTAATAACAATCATCTTAACTCATTGGCATACTGAAAATGTTGTTATTTTAAAGATATATCTGGCCTCAGAAACAGAAAGGTGTATGCCCATTTTTCCATATACTTGTGTATGTACTTTTTCCATATATAGGTAGATTGACTGGACTGTTTGTTCCATGGCAGCCTTGGGCTGGGTGAGGATTGGTGCACGTTATGCCGAAATTACACGAGAACGACCAGCAGGTTATGGGTATGGAACACTAACTGCTGTACTAACTTACATTAGACTTACCTGATCATAACAGATGTTAAAATTGTTTACCTTCAATGCAAAAACATTCCCTATATCTTTGAAAACTATTCTGGTTTATTCACAAAAGTTCATGTTGACTGTTCATGTTATTTCTCTTGTGATTTTGTCCTTCAATTCTTGTAATATGTGCAGATGTGATGTGTACACTTTATTCTTTAATATTCGCCATAAATTATAAGCACATGGAGATAGGTCAGAGGAATGAGGTGAACACAATCCTCAACTAATTATTGTGTCACCATACACATTTCCCAATTCTTTGCATAGAATTTGCAGCTGTGTGTACTGTAGCTGAATCCTGCAGAAACCAGCCACACAATCTTTCATTTCTTGTTAGTTGCAGAGAAACATTATTTTAAATAGAGTTAACATAATCATGTGAATCAACTGTTGTATCAAAAAATATGGAAATGATAATTCTATGCACACTCACTGCACTTTTTGAGCATAAAAATCCTTAGCATAGCTTCCTTCAGAAGGGAAGTAAAGCCATTGCTACCATGTCTTAGATTTATGAAAGATAAAGGAACCTAAAGTCTGAGTAAAATTAAATAGTCTTTCATGCCCAACATATTGAGAACTATAATAGTTAAGGAGCATATTTAAATAAAGTTCCATTTCATTTCATTTCTCACTGCGCAATAAACCCCAGCTTCTGTAGCGTGGTGAGGAACTTTATGAATGATATAAGGATTTTCGGTAGTCCAATATCTATTATTCTGAGTAGAGATGTGGCCTTGAAGATAATATCATGCTTCAGCAGTGAAAAATATTAAAAATGGGTCCACATTGCCATTATATTGCAAAAACCAATTGCAATAATTAATCCTACTTACAGGACCTTGTACAACTTAAGTTTCAGAAGTTTTATTACCACAAAAACTTGGAAAAGTTAACCTCTTGTGCTAAACATCTCAGTGATTTTTGAGGTAAGTGCTCTAACTGGGCCACTACTTTATCAAGCTTCTCTTCTGTCAGAACATGGCATTGTTGAACACATTTCTTGTTAAAAAAAAAGATCCTGTGCACCTGACTTCATTGACAAGATTATGAATAGTGCTAGGAATTCAAACACCTGCAAACTGATGTTGAAATTCTCTGTGACACCTTCTTGCAGAAGAGTATTTCACATATACATCATGCAACAAAATACAAATGTGTTCTAAAGTGTACTCAACCATTATTAATGGATAAATTATCACCAAGAGACAACACAATTTTATTCTAAACACGCACACAGATTTCTCTCCCTCATGGCAGATCCAACTAGCTACAACACCATTCTGATGACAGGTGCACCAAACCTTACCCAGTCCAATGCCACAGCAGGGTAATCCGGCCGAACTACGAATGCACAACATATATTTACAGAAGATCAAAGAATCTACATTCTTAAGGCATTTATGTTCCTCATAAATCTACAACCACTGTTATTGATTATAAATAAGTGAAGTTTTACATGGTTGCAAAACATAATTGATATTTTTAAAATATATTGAAAACATCTGATGTAAAACTGATTAATAGACTTCTACTATCAGCTTCTGAAATTAAGATATACTAATTTTGTATAAAAAGGAAGGTATTAATCATCTTTGGTATCTATAATTTGAAGACTTTAACAGCATTTGAATATGACTATACCTTACTAGCAAATGAGTAGGTACAACAATCCAGAAATCAAAATTCCAGCAAAATGATGTTTTCTACTCATAATTGTCAATAATACTTTGCTGAAGACATTTCAAAAGGTTTAATTGATATTCAGCATGACCCGCATAAAATATCCATCCACAAAATCTACTCTGGCAGAATCTCTTTCTGACATGCTTAGTATGTCATGTTTTAATGTTACAGTATTATTTAACATGTGAATAAACTTATTTTATAATATTTTACTGTCATATTTTTGTTTATAGTTTGCTGATTTTTAAGCCCTATTTCACTTGACTTCTCCAAAGAAGAAACATGAAAAACAATTGTGTTCATGTTTTAATTTTACAGTATTATTTAACACGTAAATAATCTTATTTTGTAATATTTTACTGTTATATTTTTGTTTATAGTTTGCTGATTTTTAAGTACTATTTCACTTGTCTTCTCCAAAGAAGAAACATGAAAAACAATTGTGCTAAGTATAATTTCAGTTAATGCAATAATTGTAAATTAAATAAGCAGAGCCATAGTCACTATATTAACTGCACTGAAAATTGTACTGCACAACTTATTTTCATAATTCTTAATTTTCTGCCTTGAAGCACTGAAGTTTTTCTTCTGTAAATTTTGATAGGCATTGTTGATTAGAGTGATTAAAATCTTCATCATCAGCTAAAATGTATATGAAATGTTAACTATTTTATTTTTAAGTTTTTCTCCAACAAATTTAAAGTTACTGTGCATAATTTCATATGGAGTTTCCAGCATAGCTGTTTTTTTAATCTGTCGATTCTCACAAATACATGACTAGATGTTTGAACATCTTTATGGATGAATGGTGCTTTTTTTCCATCTGCAGATATTTAGTAGTGGCTTAAGCTGGTTGATGTGCTGTGAAATTGGGATGCTAGGTATAATATTAATTTTCATTGCAAAATCAGTTCACTTAGAATAAAGTAATATTGAAACATTAAAACATGATAAATAGAACAATTTTATTTGCATTCACAAGAATACTTAATTTCAAAATATCTTCCTTTCTCGCCTTTATATGTTCACTGTGGTTGCAAATACTAAGCGTAGGCAAAAATTTTAGAATATTTACAATCCTTTCATTTTTCCAAAGAAATATAGTTTGTTGCAATGTTGCAATAATATGAAGTTTGCATTCAGCATTATTATTTTCTTCCAAAACTGTAACATTATTCTTTTGTGACAAGGGAAGCATCAAATCTATCATGCCATAATCTATCTGAAAATTTTGATTTGTTATAAAAGATTCTCATGCAAAAAATTAGTTGCCAGTTTTAGCTGCATGGTTCCCAAATGAACAAGGTAACCATCTTAAGTTTTGAATCATAGGCATTGGTCTCCTAGACTATGTATGCAATGGGCAGCTATGCCTTTTATCAGTTCTGCTGTAGTAAGAGTTTTATGCTTCCATTATGTTTCTGATCCATAGACTGATTACCTACTCAATTGCATGATACAGTGGCCTCAGAAGGCGAAAGTGAAAGAACTGCTCAATATGTCTATTTTTCTCAATGTTGACATACTAAACCAGTTTAATATAGTCTTTACTTGTAGCAGCTTCACGTCTATTTTTCTCAATGTTGACATACTAAACCGGTTTAATATGGTATTTATTTGTAACAGCTTTATAAAAGAAAAATTTTACCCCTCTCCCTTTCACCCTTCCCTAACTAGTTCTCAAATATTGACCTGAGGCAAAATAGCCAAATATGTAACTACTGAAGATCTCATTTTTCTGTTTTTTCCTTTTGGGCTCACTGTTTATTTCGTTACTAAAGTTTGTTGATCATGTCATCAGAAAGAGGAAAGATGTATATAATTACCATTTCTTTACTGTTAGAACCAGCTGAAAAATTCAATGGCATAGCTGGAATTTGAACATGGTTTTCCTGTTCTCCATGCAATTGTTCTAACCATTGAGCTATTGTGACAACAGTATGCTATTCAATCTTCCAACTGATTAATGTTTTTTACCAGTTAACCAACCAGTATGTCTCCCTTCAGAGAACACCTTAATGGTGACTTACAATCGTAAGTACTTAGTATGCCGGTAATACTAATATAGTTATTGCTAACTATTGGGCAGTTTTATTATTGTATTGGTGATGCATCTAAAAGGAGATGAATATGATGATGATGAAAACTGAGTGGTCTCTCATTAGGCCTCGCACGTATGCTCCTGGAGCTCTTTGTGTCTCATAAGCTAGACTTCAATCAAGTGTGATGGTCCCAAAAATTGAACTATGTCTCTGATATCTGCCTCTCTTATATGCCCTGGTTCCAAAAAAGAAGGAACTCAGAATTACTCACCTGTGAAAGGCGAATTCCTTGCATTCACATAAAATGTGCTGGGAGGTTTCAAAATTCATCCCACATTTCCTACACATGGGGTGCTCAACTAGCCCCATTATGCATAAGTCAATTTTCAGAGTGTTGTGTCCAGTGAGATAGCCAACAACCACTTTGAGCCTGGTTCTAGTTAGCTTGCCACCTGGCCCAGGAATAAAATCATGACTGGCAGTATTTTGCTTTTGCCAAACACCAAGATGAGCCCTGGCTGTAAGCTGGGTTGTCTCACACTTGAAGCTTCTGGGGGACACACCACAAAAGGGCTTGAGCCCTACAAACGCAGGACCAGCCTGTCTGCCATCTCACTATCTTTAAATGCCTGCATGACCCAGAATCCAGATAAGGGTAACTTGTCTGTGGGCTTAAAGTCTCTCCAACATCCTTTGGCACTCCCAATCTGGATTTAGCCATAAGGATTTTCAAAGCGCCTGGCTATCTGAGCAGATATGAATATCCACTTGTCTGCCTGTCACATTTTAAATATGCATGACACAGGCTGAAATGGTATATGTCTCAAGGTGGAACACAGTAGCAAACCTTCCAAGGGGAATGGAAAGATTGGTCCCAGAGATCTGAGGGGAGACATACTGGTTGGCTGATAGGTAAAAAAACATGAATCCGTTGGAGGATTGAATGTCACACCAGAATGTTGTCACAGTAGCTGAATAGTTACAGCAACTACATGGATATTGAATTTTTCAGCTGCCTCTAACAATGAAACAAAAGCCATTTAAGAATATCACTAGAATACTACTTCATTCATTTTATATGCTTGCAGTGCCAGAATAAATGGATATTAAGTTTGATAAACTGAAACATTTAAAATATGTGCTGGTATGGAAGAATTTTGGAAAATATAAGTTTTCATAGTTAGTTTTGATTCTAATGAAAGTTATGAAACGTTTGTCAAAATGCATTTAGTAAATGGTAGACAAACACTTATGAGCAGCTGTGTTTCACAATCTTAACATTCTATGGAGAAGCAATTCTGACAAAAAATGTTCCAGACTAAAAGGTCCAGACTAAATGCTTAAAGTATGAGGTTGGGAAAGAGAAGGTAGCATACTGTGTAATAATACAACTCCATTTTATTCTATTTTAAACTTGCAAATGCATTGCCATTTGGATTCTGATTTCAATTTTTAGTTGAAACTAGCAGCTAATTTTCTTTGGATTTGGCTTCAAGGAATTTCAATGCAGATTTCTGCAAAAAGAGTTTGATACTTCCCTTATAAGTTTCATTATTATAAGAAGTGAATTCCTATAATAATTAGAGCTGGAATGATATATTTTTGGGACTAATCTCAGATTACTGGTTTTTTTGTGAGGATAGTTAATGATTGCACAGTTGAGTGCTTTGGCTATTGCCCTGTTTGTAAGAAGGTGTCATATATGCCTGTTTTGTAGCCTAAGAGTGCTATTTTACTGGGAAACAAAGATAAAGTGTTATATGTTGTGCAAACTGCTTACAAAGTCCAATGAATACATCTTATATGCCATTTGTAAACATACTAGAATTCTACAAAATTACAGAACTTACTTTAAAAATACTTCTTGTAATAGAAAAATAAAATGAGGCCTATTAATCAAATAAATTTTCAGTGGGCAGGTTAGATATCTTAAATTCCCTCAAGAAACCATGTTTTTAATAAAACTAGATCTGTTCAACCTTTAAAACCTTACATGAGTTTAAACTGGTGAGCAAGAAGGAGATTTTTACTTTGATCTTAAAATGTTTTATTTTTTTATTTAGGTTTTAAAATTACCCATCAGTATTTTACAATAAAAATAGCACACACAAATGATATTAAAATGGTGCAGCATATATTTTCTGATATCCTGCTTGTTGCATTTGTCATGACTGTTGAAGCAGTTCAACTAGGCTGAGTATGCACAAAGAATTCACAGGAATGTCCTGGGAGGATTAAAATTGGGATTTGTGGACCAGTAATTTCTGTAGATTGACCCTTTTGACAGCTATTTCTAACAAAAACTATATTTCAATGATTCACCTAATAGATGGTTGAAAACTATGAAGTCTGGTTCTTAAAGTACCTACAACATTGTAAGTAACCACTGGGGTATGTTATCTCAAAATATGAGATCTCATTGCAGGGTTTAATAGGGAAAATGCAGATCAGTTGGGGAATTTAATGTTGTATCAGCATTTTGCCATAGTAGCTCAGTGGTTAGAGCAACTGGATGGAGATCAGGATAGCTATGTTCAAATCCTGGCTATGGCATTGAATTTTTCAATCTGACTCTACCTTTCTTATATTTACAATTTTTCCCCCTTCTTTTACTAACTTCGCTCTAATGCAACAGTTTATAAGAGTGCCACTGAATGATTTAATGCCAAAAGCAGTTTTAGGATATATCATCAATTTTTAATAAAATGTGTGATTATTACCTGAATTTTTTGGATGCCCATCTCTTTCAACACATTGCTCATTGTCTCCATAAAGCAAATGACTTTCCAATAGTTCTCTTATGGGTGTGTACACCATTCTCATTTAATAAATCCTTTATTGTGATAAAAATTAAACTAGGGTAATCATCATACAGATGTGCACCAATGTTCACTGTAATTTAGCCAACTTGGTAAGCTAGCAGATACCTGCCCTGGTTGAGCACACCATTTATTATTGTAGGTGAACTCTACTGAATACACCTGGAAGTGCATCACTTTGTCTGCCTTTCACTTGTTCACCTCTTTTCTGAAGCTCATGTACCAACTTGTTCAGTATGCATTGGAGTAAAGCTAAAGTAGCACCAAGTTTCTCTAAACTTGAAGATAATGCTACTAAATTTAACATAAGATTTGATCTCAGAACCTCTTGAACATGGGTTACATGAATAAAATTGTTAGCAAAGGACAATAATCTATTAATGAATAGAAAATTATTTTCACCTCTGTAGAAGCCAAAGCTTACAGTCACTATGGCAGTAAATAAAATTATTTTAAAAATTTGTTAAAATATGTAGAAACTATAGAACTTCTATTGTTGGACACAGTTCTTTTCATACAAGCAGTTCAACAGGAGGACAAAATCCAAATGCTCTCTTATCACCACATGTTTATGAACAGCAGAGAAATTTTTCACCATAACTACAGAAAGCCTCTACAGCCACAGAACACAAATGATTGTGAGAAGAGTGTCTGTCATCCTCTAATCAGCAATTTAAAATCAGTCCATGTATGACATTCCTGCTCTAGTTATTTAACCCTGTAGAAGATGCTTAGACTTATGGCAGGCACAAAATTTAATGGCAGCTGATAGCCCTTTAACATATGGCAACACAATGTTGCCATATGTTAAAGGGCAGGGTAAAATTACTTGCAATACTAAGATGAAATAGAGTAGTACTCAAGCAAACATAAAGTTGGTATGTAGCTAATTTAATTGGATGTTTTATTGGCCAGCTCCACATGTCATTAAATGTTCCTTGCCAGAGTTAGTACCTACACATTTGGGCACATGATTGGCATTTGTCACCTGATCTATCTATCCCCCCTCCTATTTCTTGGGGTTGCAGGACAAGATGTATGGATATATGATCTTATGGATAAAATAAGAACTTTAGTTAATGCAAAAGAATATATAATTAATTATTTTAAAAGCAGATAAAGCCTACAACATATAAGCATTAACTAATAGCTATGCTTATACACATTTCCACCATATTTCTCTTATCATGTGACCATTCAGGCTACCCAGTCATGAGAATATTTTCAGGAACCTTTTCTTGGATATTCAAATGAGTAAAAGTGTATATTGGTTTCAATATAGGTATCAATTAGAAATCACAAATAAACATATGAGATGCATTCAAAAAGTTCTCAATCTGATTAAGAGATGCCATAAAGATGGCCAAATTACTATGATAATATTAAGCATTATCCTTTAGATGGCACACTTTAAAATTTCAGATACTTAAGTGCAGTCAATTGTTTGTGAATATTTGACAACAAACTAGTGTTAACCTTTTCTACAAATTGGATTAAACCGAAATACATGATGTAATAAACTACTTTTGTACAAGGGTTTAATACAAATAGAAATACAAAAGAAATTAGATTCAACATTAAGGATTCCTTCCTTTTGCTTTTGGGCTGCTGCATAGTTAAATGATTAGTGCTCAGGGCATCACAAAACTGCTATGAATAATGAAATTGCAACAAAAATACACAATGTCATGAATGATCACCAATTATAAGTACAAAGGGTGTTCAATAAGTCCTTAGAAGAAGATATAAAATCAAATTATTTTGGTAGATTTTTTTTTTATTTATTTTTCAACATAATCTCCTTTTAATTCAATACTTTCCCCTAGCATTTCTTCAACTGTTTTAAGCCACCCAAAAAGTAGGATTTCAGAAGGTCCTCAAAGTAGGCTTCTGTTTGGGAGATGACCTGCTGTAGATGTGAATCGCTTTCTGCCTCTTTTTTCAAGTTTGGGAATAAAAAAAATCATCTGATGAACATAGTGGATGTTATAGCAAATGAAACCTTAATTCCACAATTTTCTACATCAAAACCGTGTATTATTTTGATGAAAAAGAATGTTTTTCTTTGCTATATGAGGACATTTTTTTGACTCGTTTGCTCAACCAGTGCAATAATGATGCATAATACTCTCCATTTATACTTCTTCCTTTCTGCAAGTAGTCAATGCATCCCAAAAAAACCTTGTCAGCCAATTTCATCGCCTTTATTTCTTCGGAGCGGTTTGCCTTTAAAAATACTTTTTTCGGCTGTACTTTTATCTCTGGAATGTGTATCCATTTCATCCACAGCTATGTATTGATGCAAAGCTCATCAAGATTGTGACAAAAAATTCCAAACAGTCCCCAAATTGAAAACATGATTGTGTTTATTCTCCATTGAGAGCAAATGCAGCATCCACCTTGCAGAGATCTTTGTTAAACCTAATTTTTGGTGCAAAATTGAAAACATGTGTCTCATTTTGAAGTTGACATGTTCTGTCTATCATGGCTCTATGGTGCCATAGAAATCTGGCTGTACTTTTCTGCTTTTCCCTGTCAGTATTGCCAGCAGTTTTTCTGATGTGCAGGTGGAGGTACGCTTGTCCTGAGGTCTTCTATGAGGTAGGTTTCTCTTGCCAGGAGGTATGCGAATCCTGACCATATCATTTTACTCCTATTGCTTTCTTTATGTAGTTTCACCCTTTCTAGGGTAAAATGTGGCCAAATGATTTCAGTGCCATATGTTAGTATTAGAAAAAATGTTACTCTGAATAGTAACATTGCTGTCTCTAGACTAAGGGTTTTGATATTTTTTTATTTTGTAATTGGCACGATTGCCTTCTCTGTGATGCATTTTGTGAAGCATTTTGTGCTTGTTTGTAGTGTGATGCTTAAATATTTGAACTCTGACTATCTTTAATGTTCTGCCCCTTAGGAGTATCTCTGCTGCTGATGGTGCCTTCCCTCCATTCCTAAAGATCATGGTATCTGTTTTTGATATGTTGAGTTTGTGCTTGGAGTACCATTTTTCCATGGTGTTTGCTACTTCCTGGAGTTTTATTATGTCTCTCTTTTTGGATGGTTCCTAGGATTTCTTTGGTTGTTGCTATATCAACAAGGGACTTAATGGGTCTCCCTGTAGGACTCTTATTTCATTGGACTATTAGTTGGTAGGTTAAGGGTCTACAATTTGCATATTTCATTACATGTAGTATTGATGTGATGAGATTTGTCCATATGTTGTTTTCACCTAGTATCACCTTTAGTTTTTCAATCACATGTTTCTTGTTTATCAGATGAAAAGTCTTTATGAAGTCTATGAAGACACCATCATATTTTTTGGTTTCCTCTAAGGCTTCCCATATTTGCTTTAGCAAGAGTTTAGTTGCATTTAGGGTTGATCTTCCCTTTCTGGACCCAAACTGGTTTTCTCGTAGATGCTTGTCCATTTCTTTGCTTATTCTTCCTGTTAGTAATTTGGTAACAATTTTGAAAGGACAGTTTTCAATGCCTCTATATTTGTTCAGGTCCTTGGTGTCTACTTTCCTTTATATAATACCTTTACAGTTGACTTTCTCCACTGTTCAGATATAGAGGCTATTTCTATGCATTTGTTACATAGCATTAGGACTTTCATGTGTGCCATGTCTTTTACATACTCATTGTAGAGCCCATAATGGTTTACTGCTTTAATGTCTTTTAGAGTTGCTGATGGCATTTCTGACTTCATCTACAGTCAGAGATTATTTGTGTAGTTCATCTCCTTGGATGTAATGTGATGTATGAGTCTTTCTTAGCTTCCTCTGCAAGTATCCTGCCCTCTTTCTACAAGTAGGAGCATTTCTTTTCTTTTATTGTTTTCTTGTAATGTTTCCTCTTTTCTGTGAACATGTAGAGTAGGGTATGATTATCTGTTTCTGCAAGATTTGTAGGGTGTCTCTCCTTATCCTGTAACTCTCATACTGAACCACTGATTTGCTCTTCTCTTGGCCTGAGGATTGGTAGCTACTCCTAGGATTTCTTCTATGGTTTGTGTTGCTTCTTTCAATTTGTGATGGTATTTGCCTTTGCATTGTCAAATCTAGTTTGGCTTCTACTTCCCCTACATCTATTCTCCTTGATTGGTGTGTGTTGTCTTTTCCTGTGACTTTTCCACTCGTCTTGTAAATTTATTTCTAGTGTTCCCTACTGTCCATAGTGTAGTTATTTTTCCTGTTATTGGTCCTATTATGAGTATATCTATTTTGCTCTTGCCGTTATGGGAGATGTATATAGGTATCATGGTGTTTTGCAGGATGAAGCTCTCTTCTTGCAGTTTTTTCAAGACTAGCTTTGTTTTATAGTTCAGAGTGCCCACTGAGGTCTCCCGCAATGATTATTTGTTTATTTTGTTTGTTCTGGCTAATCATTAGGCCTAGCTCATCCATTATGTGAATTGTTGTAAAGATTGGTTGGCAGTGGGTAGCTATTATTATAAGATACTCTAACACATATGTTTATACTTATAGGTCTCCATGAATCAGCCAGTTTAATCACATTTTCTGTCCACATTTTTATTGATATCAGACATTCTTACCTTAACTGGCTTTTGCATTTTTTCATGTTACTTCCCCACATTTGGAGAGTGCAGAATTTGCTATCAAATTTAGTATTTATGTAGAGGCTGGTAGTAGCAGTAGTAATGGTGCTTTGTGGTGCACAACTCTCAGATCATTAGTACTATGAGTTTTTAGTTTTGCACTACATTTCTTAGTTCAAGTAAGTATTTTTGTTTGATTATTTTTTTGGCAGTTTCAAGTTTCATCAAGTTTAAGGGTTTGATGAGTATACCTGAAATTTTAATTACTGGGGATTTCAAGAAAATTCCATTTTTATGCTTTTAAAATGAGCTTTATTGTTGCTGTCATTATTGTATCTGAATGAATATTTCACTTTAGCAATCAAATCATCTGATGTTAAATTCATATGACTTTCTGTACCTCTTCTGCAGCAAACCATTCTTAAAAAAATATTCTTCTCTCTATTTCATGCTAATCAAGCTAAAGATTAGCAGAAATAGTTTTACTAAATATTTTTTTGTAGGTTCAAGGGGAATGACAGAATAGGCTAAAGTGATAGTCAAAGCTTTTAATAGTAGATTGCTATGTGTTGTGGTTGAAATTCTACTCCTCTTCCATTAGCAGGATGAAAAATACAAATAAAAGGAAATGAATGATGGCTTCCTATTTGAGAAAAGTCTAAATATTTGGAAATTTAAATAAAAACCAAAGAATACCTCGGAAAAGGTTAACTCCACAAAAAATATGTATTTGACACAAACCTGTATGTTTTAACAAGATCTACATTTTGTAAAGCAAGATTTTGTCTTTCTCTTACAATCTACCAGTTATGCAAAACTCAAGCAGGATGAACAGACCTTCAGAGGCTATTTAAAATATACATTTTATTTGTGAGCCAATATCTTTAAAGAATGGTACTTTAATCAAAAGTATTAGAACCGCTTTTGAGAAAATCTAAAATTCCAAAATCTTTAATACATATGGTCACCAATTTTCCTGAAAATCTTCTGTGTCACAGTCTTGCCAGATGCTAAACTTAAATTCCAATTGTGGTTTTAACCAATTTTTAGTTTATAAGTTCTGCTCTTCACACACAAACACACACAAGCATGCACATGCACCCCTAAAAGGTATTTTTTAAATTTATTCCGGGGTCTTCAAAACATGTCTTTCTGATGAAATCTCTATATCAAAATATTTGGTTGGTTGGTAATACCTTCCCTAGCTATTATGTACATTATACATGATAGAGAAAGCAAAAGTAGGTGAAAAGGGTAACATTAGTTTGTAAATAATCTATATATTAAGAGATCGTTTTATTTCTTGTTACTTCATTAATGGTATCCTAAGGAGGTAAACTTCAAGCAATAAAACAACTTGCTTAGGTAGGCTTTACTCTTCTTTTCATTGGGCTTGCCATTTAGATACATGGTCTAAAGATATTGCTTAAAAATATAGAGGCCACTATATTGGTTAACATAACACGAGCGTCAATCCAAAAGTTTTGAAAATGGATGCAATAACATATTAAATTTAGATCTGATCATCATATATTTTCAAAATATTCTGCATTGCATTCTATACAATGTCTCACCATTTTTCAAATGCTGAACACCATTCTTGTTTGGAGACAATGAAAACACATTATTCGTAACAAGCCACTGCAGCTTCAGGTAATTCAAATTGTTGACCTCAAATTTTTTCTTCTATTCTGGGGAATAGAAAAAAGTCCCATTGGGCCATATCTGGACTGTAGGGAGATGAGAAAATATTTGACCCCTGCACAAATTGAGCTGTTTCCTTTGAAGTGTCATGGTGCAACAAAATTCCACATAGAAGACGCTTTTTCCTCAATTCATTGAGCACGTTGTGTACCATAGCAACACCTGCTTTACATACACATACACTGCTTAAAATGCACATTGTTGGAGCATGCCCAAACTTGCACCTGTTGCTATCTAAACTGAAAGCTGCATTGTTGTGCATTCTCAAAACTTTCGGAGTGACTCTCATATATTTACAAAGTAAGAACATATTCAAGTGGTTGACATTTCATAAATCTGAAGATGCTTTGGAATGTTAGAGCTTGCTAGACTTATTTCTATTAATAGTACATGAGTAGCCATTTGGGGACACTTGTCAACCATTTGCTTGTACACGTTTAGTCCATATGAAACCAACAGTGAAATTGCTACAAATAAACAACAGTCAGACTTCTAGGAAACTATTGAATGAGAGAACATGCAATACAAGGTTAAGTAGGTATTACCAAACACAGGCAGGTGAATCAATAGCAGTCAGTAATAAATGTCTGTTTCTTATGCTGTTAATCCACTACAATGTTCATAAAGTTAATGTCCTTAATGATATTCTACAGTTTAACAGAACAAATAAACATGTGTGATGGAACAAAGCAGTTATACTCCCTTTGTTTTTACCGCTGTCAATGAAGAAAGTATTTCATTCTTCAGTGGAAGACCACTATCCATTATATTCATTTCTTAAGGACAAAGTGTAATAACAGTTGCAAAAGACTTCTATAACAATAGTTTTTGAATAAACTAAAACATTTTGTACATTTTTATGAAACATTACTCATATAAATTTTAAGAATAAAAACAAAGGCAATTTTAATTTCCCTATATGGAATCCAAATCACAGGATTCTCTGCTAAGTACAACAGTTCCTGTGCACCTAGTATAGAAATGTTAGAGATTGCATAATCATAAAATAGCAACATATACAGTAATGTTACTGTTCTATTAACAGTTTTATTATACAAATTCTCCAATATAATAGTTATTGTTTCAATGACTCAAAGGAAAGTATTTTGTTGCTGTTTGGTTCTATGATATTCTGTTCAAGTTTAGATGTGTTTACATCCATATATTGCAATTTTCCTCTGAAATGTATGAATGTATAGATGTTGTTTTCTCTGAAGTGTCACTTGTTTTCAAAAAAGAATAAATAATGAATTATATTATTTGAAAATCTTCATTGATATGTTGTTCCATTATCCTTTAATGTGCTGGTTGCTAAAACCTCTAAATGGCAACTTCACATGAATGCATATTTCAGCCAGAATAGTGAATGAGATAACTTATCACTCACCATAAGACTAAGGCATGTATGAACTACAGCACAGATTTTGGATGTATCTATTTTAGTGTCTATTCAAAATAAAATTATAAAGTTATGCACATTACCAGAAAAAGCTCAACATAGATATAATAGCTATTGAAAAACTGAACTATAAACAAGCTGTATATCTATACATTGCTTGTTTTATTTTTATAACTGTGAGTTTGTTAAGAATCTACTGTAGATATATGAAGTAGGCATGTGCAATTGAGAGACCTACAGGTCTCATACACACTCTAAACCAGACAGGGGTACATATAATATGTTTCCTGAATGATCACAAAGTAACAAAAAACATTTCAACCCGAGAGATTTGAACTGCCCTACCAGTATACCCAACAATGATAACATACAGCTGCGCTCGCTAATAATTTGTGTTGTTTGTTTCAAACATCAACAACAATGTCTGAGAAGTATGTTAGTTAACTGTTAATCCACAGACAGTTTAGTACTCAGTATATTTTCGGGACTGTTAGGTGCAGGTTCATTTTCTTTACTCAAAGTTTCACATTCTCATTCTTTACATTTGTGAACTGTTGAATGTCTTTATTGTGATAGTTCACTGTTTTAACTTTGTAGGATGGATAAATTCATTATAAGAGGGAAACGTAAGCTCAGTGAAACAAGTGATAGTGTCGATAATGTTGAACCACCGCAAGTGAAAAGTG
This sequence comes from Hymenopus coronatus, assembly GCA_030762935.1. NCBI lineage: Eukaryota > Metazoa > Arthropoda > Insecta > Mantodea > Hymenopodidae > Hymenopus > Hymenopus coronatus. Next base: position 26,638,552 of record CM060896.1, on the reverse strand, counting down.
CGACAATGCTTGTTCCACCACAGGACATTGGTGAAAATAGTGTTGAAGTTCAACCATCTACAAGCAAGTCGAAATAAAATACCGTGAATCTTACATTAAATATAAATTAGTGTCAAATATGTGTGATCCACCTCTTCCCCTCTGCATTATTTGCAACCAAACTCTGTCGAATAATTCTATGAAACCATCGCTAGTTCACAGACATTTGGTAACCAATCACAGCGAATGTAAAGACAAGTCAATTTTTCTGGTGCAAAGCAGAAAATTTGAATAAAAATTCAAACATGATACACAGGTTTACAAAATCAACTAAGGTGGCACTGGAGACAACATTTGAGTTAACGTTGCTAGTTGCAAAATTATAAATTACCTTATACCTCAGTTGAATCTCTTATTATTCCTGGTTCCTTGATTATAGCAGATAAAATGTTACACAAAGATTCTGCTGAAGTAATCAAAACAATTCAGAATTCTGACACAAGTGTTGAGCATAGAATTCATGATATGGTACAAGATATTGTTGACCAAATAGTACAAAATATTCAAATAGATAAAAGATTTGCCATTCAAATCGATGAATTGGTAGGTGTATCTGATGATGCTGAGCTACTTATATATGTTCGGTATTTTGACGTTAAAAAGGATGCTACTGCTGAAATTCTAGGATATAAACAATTATCAGAACAAACAAGGGGGGAGGATGTCTTTAAAATTCTTTGTCATGGAACTGGTGTGCAAGTTTGTCCACCGATAGTGAGTGCTGCTTGATTGACAGGTAAAAAAAGTGATCTTATTGCTCGTATTCATGAAATCAACCCCAAAATAATTTGGCAACATTGCATTATATACAGAGAAAATTTGGTAGCGAAAAAATAACTTCTGATTTACACGAAAAATTGAATACTGCTATAAAAGTAGTCAATTTAATAAAGTCATGTGCACTGATCTGTTCAAAAAATGTGTGAGGAGATGGGAGCTATGAACACTCAATTGTTTTTGCTCACCGAGGTGCACTGGTTATCACGAGGATGCGTGTTGACTTGTTTTTTTGAACTGAAAAATGTGGTGAAATGTTTCCTTAGAAAATTGAAACCCAATCTGGTGAAGCATTTTGAAGATAAAGTGTGTATTTGCCAATTAGCTTATCTGATGGATATATTCAACAAATTTAATAAGCTTAATCTTCAACTCCTAGGTCTTAACAGAAAGTTTTAAAGCTCATGAGAAAATAAAGGGGTTTTATAAGAAAGTTTTATTTTGGGTTGATTGCGTTAATAAAGGGAATATTGCAGTTTTTCCAACTCTTTTGGAACATAATGGACAAAATGAAGCTACCATTGCTGTTGGACTTTTGGAAATAATTAAATTCCACCTACAAAATCTCAGGTTACAGCTTTTAAAATACTTCCCAGAAATTGAGAAGAACGATATTACACAATAATAGATTAAAAATCTGTTTTGCACCACCACCATCAATTTCTCTGATCTTGCTGTAAAATTACAAGAAAGTCTTTTGGAAATGTCCATTGACAGTTCAGTGAAAATAAAATTTGAAAGCATGTCAATTTGTGATTTCTGGTGTTATGCATGCAAAGGGTACACTGAACTTAGTGACTGTGCCATTACATGCCTTCTTCCATTCCCTCAACATATCTGTATGAGCAGGGTTTCTCTGCATTGACAGCAATTAAAATGAAACAAAGAAGTCACTTGAATCCAGAATCCCCATTGATACTCGCACTAACAAAGATTCTGCCATGAATAAAGGAGCTGGTGTCCAGAAAACAAGCTCAACCTTCTCATTAACAGGTTAGAAAGATAAATAACTTCATACAATTTTGTGTCTATGTGCTATCTGCAACATATTTATATAGTTCCTGTATTTATTTTATTTATTTTATATATTTATTCCTTTCTGTAATATTTAATAAATTGTAAATGTTATAATCTATTTTAGATATGGCTATGTATAATTTAAATTAGGAAAAACTCTAGGGCTAGGCCTAGGGGCCACAGGTTGGAATGGAAAATTTTCAGTGGAGGTACATGGAGAAAAAAGTTTGAATACCACTGCTCTAAACTGTCCATTACTGAACATTAAATGTTTTATCATCTGCATGGAAACCAACAATGATGCCAAATCTGATCCACTGGATGGGAGACAATGATGACCTCGTTAATATGAGTGCCCCTGAAGGCATATACAATGTTGAAATTTATTATATCCCTAAATGTTAACTAATGTTTTAAAAATTTAATCTGTTTTGCAGAATGCTCTTAGTCTTTTATCCATAGTCAAATGGTGTTCTCTGGATATTTTCTAAGTGTTGCTTGGGACAAAATTAAAGAAAGTTGTTAATGCACACTCTGTGATTGTTCAAAATGAACTGTGTTACAAAGCTCTGCCAATTGCAGATGAGAGGTGTTATCTAATTTTTGAATCCTCAGAAGTTGAAGTTTACAGAAATTAATTCATCATCAGCAAAAGGTAGTGTATATAATTATTATTAAGCAGCTGCAGATTTATACCTATTTTTCTTTTTTAATCTTTATGCTGAAAATGGTCACTATCTACGTCCGCTCCTGGATAGCTCTTACTATCTTTCACTTGATTCCGAAATCTTTGTTTTGTCAAGATATAATCTATTTGATATCTGCTTATATCTCCCGGCATTTTCCATGTGTATCTCCTTCTTACATGATGATCAAATAATGTGTTAGTTATTACTAACTTGTTTTTTGCACAAAATTCTATTAATCGTTCTCCTCTTCTATTTCGTGTGCCTAATCCAAATCACGGAAGAAATAGACACTGGAATAAAGATACAGGGGATAAAAACCAATAGGCTCCGCTTTGCAGATGATATTGCAATATTAATGGAGAACAAGAAAGATTTAGAAACATTCATAAACAAATTAAAAAATACATTAAGGAACAACTACAACTTAAACATTAATAAATCAAAACCAAAAATTATGACTTGCAGAAAGAAAGGGAATAGTAACACAAAAATTAAACTAAATGGACAACTATTAGAAGAAACCAAAATATTTCAATATCTAGGAAGCAAAATAACAGCTGAGGGAAGGAGCAAAATAGAAATAACCAGTAGAATACAACAAGCAAAACTTGCTTTTAATAAAAAGTACCAACTATTTACTGCAAACAATATTAGCCTTGAAACCAGGAAGAATTTATTACAAACATATGTATGGAGTATTATGTTATATGGATGTGAAACTTGGACAATTTTAAAAGCAGAAAAAAAGAGAATAGAAGCATTTGAAACATGGTGCTATAGGAAAATGCTAAAAATTAAATGGAGTGACAAAATTAAAAATGAAGAAGTATATAAAAGAGCAGAAGCAGAAAAACGAATTTGGGACCAAATTAAAAGAAGAAGAACAAAATTAATAGGCCATTTATTAAGACATCGGAGCACACTGAATATTATAATAGAAGGAAAAAGTGCCAAAGGAAGAGCAAGAGCACAATATATAAAACAAATTATGGAAGATATGAAATGCAGTAAATATGAAGAACTCAAACGGAAAGCAGAGAGAAGATCTGAATGGAGAGTCGCTGCAAACCAATCCAAGGATTGAAGACTCCTAATAATGCTGAAAATGTAGGTATTTAAATTACATATATATTTTAAAGCATTGCAAGTATTACATGCAATTTCTATAGTGCCTATGGTTGTCTACTTCACTAGCAAATGCATATTTGCTTATATACACATAAACACTCAGATATCTCTGAGATAGCTGGACCTGGGTCTGTTTGTTTTCTCTGTTCCCTAGTTTTATGAGTCATCAAAATGCAGGCATGTGAGATGAAACAAAAACCTTTTCATTGACATAGTGCAACAAAATATATCTCTCCCAGTGCCATATGTTGCAAATAAATTTTCGACACTCTCACCACTTATTTAAAAATGTCTGCAAAGATGAGCAATCCCAGAAATCCTTTCATATCAATCCGATTAGTTGTATGTAGGAATGATAATGCCTGGTCTTTATATTTCCATACAGTTACTAAAATTTTAAAACCAGCCATACAAAGTAAGTATAGTCCATGTATTACAACCTGCTGACAATGAAAACAAATCACTTTTTGTAACTGGATTTTACACATCATCGTTCTCCTTCACTGTTTGCAGTTTTGAATGTATCCATGCAATTACCATTTGATTGGTGAATAATAATAATTGCCATACATCTTTGGATTTGGAGTTGTTACAAGAGATTTAGTTGGAGATCCCAATCCAGGAAGATGAATTGTTGTTGTGTGCTCTGGTTTGAACATTTTGTGGTGCAGTCTTTAAAACAGTTACTTGCTTGCAACATGTTTTATAGACTGTGATGAGCGGGAGAATGATGAATTAATTTCAATGAGTTTTTCCTCAGTTAGGACCCTTCTTTTGGTTTAGGACATTTAGTGCTTAGAGATTCTATTCTTAATACACGAGGGTGAGCTGATAAGTCTCGGGCCTCTCAATGAAAACAGCATTTAAATTTTTTTTGTTTTGTTTGCTTTATTTCTCAACATAATCTCCAGAAAGGCTAATACATTTGTCATATCAGTGTTCTAAGTTAATTAAACCAGCTGTAGTGCAATTTATCAAGGTCCTCAAAATAGCTGTTCACCGCATTAATGACCTCGTTACTGTGAAATCTTCGTCCTCCAAGAAATTTTTTGGAGTTTGAGAACACGTGGTAGTCACTGTGTGCTAGATCTAGTGAATAGGGTGGTTGTTTAAGCAATTTGAACTTTAATTCACACATTTTTCCCATTGCAATGACTGAATGATAGGCTGGAGCATTGCCGTGATGAAACAAGATATTTTTTTGCCAAATGAGTGCTTTTTCTTTTCACCTCATCACTCAAATGTTGCAGTAAACTTGTGTAGTAGTCACTAATGATAGTTTTACCCTTTTCCATAATCAATAAAAAATAACTCCCTGTGCATCCCAGAAAACACTTGCTATAACCTTATTAGCTGACAAAATTGACTTTGCCTTTTTTGAAGTTGGTTTACCTGGCGCAATCCACTGTTTTGACTGTGATTTGCTTTCTTGAGTGTAATGATATATCCAAGTTTCATCCATCGTAATAAGCTGTCTCAAAAATTCACTGGGATTTTTACAGTAGAGTTCCACCTTCTTAAGAGAAACAGTTTTTCTTTGCAACTTTTGATCAGGTTTCAACAAATGCAACATCCATCTTGCACAGACCTTGTGAAAGCCCCAAAACATTACTTAAAATATTACCTGCACATTCTTTTGATATGTTCACAACCTCTGCTATCTCAAATAACCTTAATCTGTGGTCTTCCAGTACTAAACAATGAATCTCTGGAGTTGACACTTTTACTGGGCATCCAGTGCGAGGCTCATCACTAGTGCTTGTTGGCTCCAGTATAAACTTTGCAACAAATCCACCTTTTAATCATTGAATATGAAGGGGCAGAGTCTTTCAATGTATTGTCCATTTCCTCCTTGATTTCTTTAGGCATTAAGCCTTTCAAATGGAAGTACTTATTCACTGCTCATTTTTCTAAAACCTCCATTTTCGTGAAAACTCTAAAGTTGTCTTGTTTAAAATGCTGAATTTTTGAGATGGTTTATTACCTGTAACTATGGATACAAGCTAGTCTAGAGTTAAACTAAACAATGCCACCATCTAACTGGCCTAGTGGCACCATATCTATGTGAGTCCCGGGACTTATCAGCCGACCTCGTATTATCAAGATGCTTTACAGCCCAAGAGGATTTGACTGAGAGGGGTTCATTCTCTTTCCTTTCTATTTTATACAGAATTGTAGTTCCAGTAACTCCTGTAATGCGCTATACATTGGAGTATTGTATTTTATTGGTTGCCTTCTTTATCCAATGAAAGTTGCTAAAATCGAATGTTCCTTCTGTGAGTTGTATCAAGTTGTAATGGCAAATTCAAGTGTAATTTAACATCTATGATTTCACTGTTTTTGGTAGATATAAAGGAAAATCGTTGTTGGTTACCACATCCTGGATTTGAACCACCGATCCACGTTCAACCACCGATGATGTAGCTAACTAAAAGTAAGATCACTAATGCATCCATACCACTAAAATTCAGATGCAATCGCAACATTTTGTCATGTGTTTCATAAGATATTTAGTGGATGTTTTGGAAAGTTTTCTAAAAATCTCATTTTTTATAGGAGGTTGACCATCTAAACTACTCTTATTTGTATCGATTTTAAAATTTCTGAGCGTGTATGCTAAACTCCTGTGTAAGATTTCAACTTCTTACAAGTAGTAGTTCTGCAGGAGGCTCTCCTCCAAACTACTTATCATACTTATATATCGATAAATTTTCCTCAAATTCTATTTTAAAAATCTACTTTGTACTTAAAGTGATTAATGAATTGTTTCATACGTAGAGAGAGGCCCAAAAGGTGTTGCTTTTATTTTCAATAGTCACTGATAATTTTGTCAAAGGACAATTTTAAAGGTTTTAATTACATAAAAGTAATTTTCTTTCTTGATATACACATGTTCATATCAATTTTCGTAGAAAGGGAGGACACACAGAAGCTGTGAATGTGAAAAATAAGCAACAAATAAATATAAAGGACCCACAAAGGCCTGATTTGTTTCTATAGAGTATTAAGGAGCATGCAAATAATTAAACATTTATGAATGACCCTGATTTTTACCGGATTTGTTTGCATAACAAATCTGGTGAGGGTTACATAAACCACAAATTCCGTGATGTCACAGATTATAGCTTTTCCTCGAAGTGAACCCCTCTGTCGTTCTATCTGCCTTGTTACAGCTTCTCTATTTGAAATTGGAATGGTAGGGAATTTGTCTTAAAATTTTCCACAGACCGCTCTGCATGACTTGTTATAATACTTATGTAGAAGGCCATACATGAAAACACTTTGTTCATGCAAAAATTTCTTGTAATTTTCTGTATTAATTCATTTTAGAATAAACCTATGACATGTCTTAAACCCAAACTGCACTACGTTCTATACACTGTAAAGATAAAGAAAACTGACTGCGTTTTCTATACTGTACAGATAAGTGCAAACCGACTGTTTTATGGAAACCACCTAGGTCAGTTAGCCCTAAGTAGGCTGCTCAGCACTTGCATGCAATTGCCCAGCTGCAGAGGGAAGAAAATTCACTGTACCTACAGGACTTTATAAATACAATCCAATGACTGTGCCTTGTTGGTGCTGTGACTGTGGCTTAGGTTCTTTACAAGAAGAATACAGTGCAGCATCAGAATGGTTTTACCCTGAATCTAGGGTTTCAGTATTGATTTATGTTTCAATACTATTATAAACTTTGCAACAAGGCGAAATACAGCTGTAAGTGATGCCACATACATCATGTGTATACCTAACACACATTAACAAACACCACTCACTAGGGATTCAAAAGAGAGTGGAATACAGGTTACATCTTTAAATATAGACTCCCAGTTTTCATGACAACACTTCTCTCATGCCATTTCTCATATTAAGAATTACAAATTACAGTCTGAAAATGCGTTTACACATATAATTAGGCATCTGCTTACATAAATATATTTATAACTATGTATAAGAGTTTATTTTTACTTTCTCATTCACATATAAGGTGCATAGTAGACAGAGAAGGTATTGCATTTCACCCAAAAATCAGAAACTGATATTTCACTGGAAATACATGTTTTAAGAATAATTAAATAAAATAAAATTTAAAAAAAAAAAAAATATTGAAAAAGATCTTTTTGTGTCTGTCTCTGTGATCTGTGAACAGCATAATTCAAAAACAAAAGTCAGTTAAATACCAAATGTATTTGAATTCAGTATTTCCAAGGATGTGACACAAAGATTTTCAAGAAAATATCCCGATCCCAAACTATGAATGATTTTTCAAAATTTTCAATTTTTTCAAAAATTTAGCAGCTTTGATGAAAATATTAAAGATGTTTATTTGGAAAAAAATGATATCTTGAACTTCCTGGAATAAGCTTCTGATGTCTTCTTCACTCTGAATGACTTTTGCATCACCAGTAAATGTAAGAGGAAGAAAATTTACTTCACAAAGGAATGTATATGTTATCAAAACACAATTTATGTCAGATACATTTTTGCTGAGTTATTTCTGAGATATTTCTTGTTATTAGTTTCAATTTTTCCAGTGCTCTTTTCTCAAATAGAAGTTGTAATTCATATAATCTTCATCCTGGTTAAGCAAAGAGAATGAAATTTCCATATCATCATATAACGACCAGCTATTAAAAGATTTGACTATTTTAAAAATGTCATAGATTGTATTGTATTTCCACTTACCTTTTGTTTAAACAGATGTCTTATGGGGGGAATCTTCCCAAATATGCTAAAAATATCGAAAGTTATCCCAATCTATAAAAAGGGAGACAAAAACTCTGCAGCTAGTTATCGTCCAGTATCTCTAGTTCCCATGTTTTCAAAAGTACTGGAAAGTCTTATAATCTTCCCAAATATGCTAAAAATATCGAAAGTTATCCCAATCTATAAAAAAGGAGACAAAAACTCTGCAGCTAGTTATCGTCCAGTATCTCTAGTTTCCATGTTTTCAAAAGTACTGGAAAGTCTTATATAACATAACTCCATGGCACGACAGCTCACGGGGAACCTTGGCCTATGCTAATTATATAAATATCTAGATGAAGCCAACATATTTACAAAATCACAATTTGGTTTCAGGAAAGGGAAATCAACAGTTGATGCTATAGTATCACTGGTAAAAAGAGTACTTACAACCTTTGAATCAAAAAATTGTGTACAGGCTACCTTTTGTGACCTTAGTAAATCTTTTGATTGTGTAGATCACACATTCATAATTAATTAATTAAATTACTATAGAATAACAAGCCCTGCAATAGAACTTTTTAGATCCTACCTGGAAAATCGTAAACAAGTGGTATGTATAGGGCACAAGAAATCAAGAATGGCAGAAGTCAAATGCAGCATTCCACAGGGCTCAATTCTCAGACTGTTACTATTTTTGTTAATGATAAATGATCTCCCATCTTGCGTACCCACTCACTCAGTCCTATATGCAGATGACACTACTTTTCTTGATGTTAACACAGATTGGCAGGCACTTAAATCTGCAGCAAAAGCAACATTAATGCAAGCTGATATATGGTTCTGAGCCAATGGGTTTTTACTTAATGAGAATAAAACACAAAATATGTTATTTAATCTAAGAGAAGCCCCTCTAAATAATAGTTCCAAAAGCGTAAAATTTTTAGGTGTAGTAATAGATAAAAAATTATCATGGACACCACACATTAATTATTACATATAACATCAAAACTTTCCAGTAATTCACTTGATCAGAAACTTGAAAGTTCATATATCTGAAGCGTACATTAGATCAGGTTATTTAGCATTCTTCCATAGCATAACAACATACAGAATTTTACTCTGGGGAAACAGCTCACATGTTGCCGATATTCTTCTATTACAAAAAAAAGTTATTCGAATCATCTCTGATGCACCAAAATTTGCACACTGCAAACCTTTGTTCCATCAAACTAAAAGTAATGACTGTAATAAATTTATTCATTTATACTGTATTACTGTACATAGAAAGTCACTTACCTGAATTCCAAAACTGACAAGATATATATATACATTCAACACTAGAAAGGGGGAAACATATTAATGTGCCATACCACAGGCTAACCACATCTCAAAAGAGCTTTGAAATATTAGGTATAAAACTTTACAATAATTTACCCTTAGAAATAATGCAATTCTCAGGATCAACTTGTATGGATGGTTAGTAGCTAAACCTTATTACTCAGTACAGGAATATTTTGAAATGTAATTTTAATCACGTATAGGTGCTTGATTAAGAAAATTGTAAATAATCATTATATCTTAGTAATATTCTTATTATTTTGTATACATATAAATTCTACTTTGTATTGAAAAGATTGTATTTAACCACTTTTCTAATTTTGTGATATTGTCTATTGCTGTACAGCTCAATGACAATAAAAATTATCATCATCATTACTATTATTAATCATCATTATCACTATTTATTATTATTATCATCATCATCATTATTATTATTATTATTATTATTATTATTATTATTATTATTATTATTATTATTATTTAGCTTATTATATTCTTATTCCCATTATACAAGGAAATATGTTAGCAAACCATTTTTGTTAATGTTTATGAGAATCACTATGAAAGTTTTGGGCCATACAAAAACTAAACTGATAAAATGACTGCTGGAGTTTTTCAAAGTATTTACCACCACACCTTATGCACTTTCTCTTTATGTCAAATCACTTTTGAAAGCACTCCTGCCACTTATTTTCATGTAGGTGTTTAAGCTCACTCTTATATTTCATATACTGCAACTGCTTCTTCAGGGCTTGAAAACCTCTTTCCAATCAAACAATTTTTCACTATGGAAACAAATAAAAGCCACTTGGAACCAAATCAGTACTGTAGGAGATGTCTTTGTGGACTCGAGAAACTGGATCATTACATTGGCATGTGTCCAGAAGCATTGTTGTGTGGAGCAGAATTCCTTGCATTCCTAACCTTGGCCACAATTTATGAAGCTTCTCAAACATTTGTGGTAAGCAAGCTGTTGTGTACCATGTTGTTCTTTGTTCTACAAAAGGAATGGGAGCCGTATGACAAGATTTAGAGAAGAAAGTGAATGCCATTTTCTTCCCAATGATATGCAGACACTTCACTTTCATTGGAAGATCCAATCTGCAAAGATCCACATAACTGCCGCTTAGTCTCAGGATCAAACTGGTAAATCCAAGTGTCATCACCTGTGATGATGTCAGAAATCTGATAAGAATTCCTTCCATTGAATCTGGCCAGCATTTCTTCAGATGTTCAACATGGAAACGCTTTTTCAGATCAGTTAGATTGTGGAACACCCAACAGAATAACACTTTCCTTACCTGAAGATGGTTATGCAATATTTTGGAAACGGCTGGTGATTCAATTTTCACAGTTGCCTCAATTTCCTTAAATATCACAAAATTATTTTAATGGACCATTATTTCCAAAACAGCTATGCTTTCATATCTTGATAAACGTAAAGAATAGCTTTCATAAGAATATTTGGTTGCAGCATAGATTGAGAAAGTTAGGTGAATGTAGCATATTAGAGTTTTTAAAGTTGATTTCTTTATTTTTGGCAGTAAAAGTTGAACTTTGTTTGATTTATTTTCTACTGTTAACCTTTGAAAACATTCAGATTTTACTCAAAAGCTAATGTTAAATTAAAAAACAAAACAACTACATATTATAAAATTGTTTTGGCCCCATTACGTAAGTACACTGCTTAAGTTATAAGAAAATTTATAAAGTACTGCCAAATGACAAATATGAATCTATCAAATACAACTGTGCCAAATGCAACAAAACCTACAATGATAAGATGAAAAGAAAATTAGTTATAAGGGACTTGAAATTAAAAATGGATAAACTGACTGTCACATGCTTTTTGCAAGAGATGAACAACATAAAATGGGGAATTCATTTGGTGAAAGTAATAAACAATGTGAATGATAAGAGAAATTTAGCTAAAGAAACTTGAGAAACAGCTCATGAATTTTGACACTCCAAAAAATATTCCTTCAAATTCCTAAAGCCAGTACCAGAGTACCTCACATGGATAGCTTTTTGCAGCCTTCAGTGGATGCACAGGAAGGAAAAATGAGGCCTAAGTTTTACAAAAAAAAAAAAGAAAACTATTTTAGCTATAGTAAATAATGAATTTGATTACCAAATGGATTGCTTTTAAAATTTAGCACAGAGCTCACATCACGTGTAAAACACATTGACAAAAAGTGTTTTCAGTACAATGCTAAGGGTGCTCAGCACTAAACCCAAGACAAAACAGAAAAATACAAAATTAAAGTTGACAATCTAGTTCTCACCAGAATTTATGGCTTTCCAAAAATACACAAGCCGGGAAATTCAATGAGACCAATTATAAACAATATAAGTGAACCTACTTATAACCTAGCAAAATGGTTAACACACAGATCATCTTCCTTCCCTAAATTTGAAATGGCAAGCATAAAAATCTCTCTGGATCTAATCAATAAAATCAAAGACATGGAATTAGAAAAAACTGATATGTTATTTTCCTTTAATGTTACTGCTCTTTTTCCAAGCATACCAACAGAAAGCATACAATCCCATATCAAAAACTGGTTACTTGCAATAGGGAAAACAACAGGAAAAGTCCAAGAATACATCACATTAACAAATCTTTGCATGAATCAAAATTTGTTCACCTTCAAAGGGATATATTGCAAACAGTTTAGCAGCCCACTGTCACCAATATTAGCAGCTCTCCTCATGAGCACTTTGGAAACTAGGATAAAAAAGGCATTCCCCTGGATGTTCAAAGAATGATACCGCTATGTAGATGACATCTTTGCAATAGTACTAGAAAAACACCTAGAAGATGCACTGAATCTCCTAAATCTGGAAGAAAAATCCATAAAGTTCATAGTAGAGAAGGAATGTGACTACCATTCCTTGACCGTAAAAATCATCAAAAATGAAAATCACCTAACATTTGGCATTTACAGAAAACCTACCCACACCAACAGTTATATAAAACAAAAGAGTTACAATCCCATTCCCCATCACCATGCCTTACTCAACAGCCTTACGCACAGATTGGTAAATGTACCTATGGGCAAAAAAGAATACCACTGTGAACTTGCTAAAATATTGGGCATAGCTACAGAGAATGGATTCCGGGCAGAACTGATGTACAAAAATGTTAATAAGGCCAAAAATAAGAGGAGATTAAAGAAGTCAGTATAGTCACTAAAAACCAGAAAGAAAACAAGATGTACAAGAAGTTTACATACCACCCTACAACTTTCTACAATTTCTAGAGGATCTTCAAACGACACATCATCATTCTAGCCCCAAAAATAAATTACTCCATAAAAAACATTTTAAATTCTAAGTTAAAAGAAGAAAACAAACCAGAAATATATCAGTTCAGCTGCAATGACTGTGAAAAAATCTACATTGACCAAACAAAAAGAAATATAAAAAACAAGAGCAAAAAAACACCACAGAAGTATTAAATTCATACTAGAAGACAAATCCACAGTAGCTTGGCATTTTTGGAAAGAGAAACACACCATAAATAGAAGCCCAAAAATACTCAAAAACATCACAAGGAAAACAGAATTAAAAGTTTGGGAAAACAAATATATTTGGAAAAACAAGAACCATGTGTTCAATTTTGAAATCCTGCCAGGTGACCTACTGATACAGAGGTTCATCAAACCACCACCAGTAACAGAGACAACCAGCACAGCAAGCAATGCTGACAGTCGACCAGGGGAATTGACAATGTAAGCACATGGCTTCTGAAACATGTTTTCCAAAATAAAAAGTAAGTGATGTAGTGTTACAAAATTGATTCAACTAATTTTCAATTGTTAAAACACATTACTGTCAGGAAGTCCACCATATATCAGTAATAAAGTGCTCAGCACTTTGCACTTCATTTTAAGAGAGCAGCCATAGATAGAGAAGGAATTGCATTCCACCCAAAAATTCAAAACTGAGATTTCTCTGAAAATATATGTTTTATTGTCCCCCTGTATTAAAAAAGAAAGGGAAAAAAAAAAAAAAACCTTTTCAGAAAAAAATGTTGTGTGGGTGGGTGGGTGTGTGTGCGCGCATTGTGCGTGCATGCATGCATGCGTATCCACATACCTCTAAACACAATAATTAAAAAACGAAAATTTATTAGCTTCCAGAATTATATTTAAGTTCAGTATCTTCCAAGGATGTGACTTGAAGATTTTCAAGAAAATTCCCCAACCCCAAACTAACCTTGACATAGAAAAAATGTCAGAAATTTTTATTTTCTCAAAAATGGCTCAAACAATTTTTATTAAAATACTGTATATTAAAGATACTTATATGACAAATAAAATATATGTATTGATTTCTCTGGAAAAGTCTCTGAAGTCCTATTCATTCTGAATGACTTTTACATCACTGGTAAACCACAAGAGATAGACAAAAAGTTACTAAAAAAAAATGTTGACCTCATTAAAACACACAAATTTATGTCATATACTTTGCAAAAATCTCCTGTTATTGGTTTCTATTAAATAAAAATATGCTTAAAGTTTTCTCAAACAGGAAGCCCTCATCCATTTCATATCTCTTTTGTTTTATTCCTTGCCTGGAAAGAGAACGAAATTTCAAGGATAATCCCATATCAACAGATTTTAAAAGTGTTGACAGTCACATTAGCCTATCCATATTTCCATTCTCCTTATAAGGTACTAAGTAATAAGACCATTTCTGCTAATGGTGATTGTTGTGGACTCCGTGCTGGTGAGTAATTCTGTGCAGTTGCGAGTCGGTTATACCTTATAGAGGAACAGAGGGTAGGTAACAGGTGGTGTACCTTGGCCATTGGGCTCCATGGGGTGACATCAAGACACGCAACTGAGGGTTGATTCTCAGCGAGCTCGAGATGCCAAGCAGGATCGTCCTTTAGGTCAAAGTAGTGACCGTACAGGTGTGCGTGCCTAGCAGGTTCTGCAGAACTACATCGAGACACACTGTACAAGGGGTTACCTTGACGAGCTCAAATGCAGATGGGTCGCCTACTGGAACATGGGTCACCTCGGCCAGCAGTACAGAGGCAGGGTCGTATAAATCAGAACAAGAGATCAAGGCATCCGCTTTTCTTGTGGATTTATCCGTGTGATATAGTAGATGTAGTCAGTTGCAAGCATGTATGTCTGTGTAATTATGCTGGGGGCTAAGTGCTTCCCTTAGTGCTGCCGGCGCGAGCTGGTTTACCTTCCGGGGTGGTCACCCACCCAGGAAGGGACCGGGCCCGATGCTGCTTAACTTGGCCAGCCACTTGCGGGCTGTCAAGGAAAGCAGTGCCAGCTAGGGGGGAGAACGGATGGATGGAGGTAGGGGGTGGGGGTAGGCCAGTTGTGCAGCTGGTCGGAGATCAACTCGGTGGTCACCCAACCGAGTTGTGACCGGACTCAATGCTGCTTAACATGGCGGGGAAGAGTGTACAGAAGGGAGAAACGGCCGAAACTACCATCCCAAGGCATCCTTGGAAAGCCGCTAGCTGACGCATCTTCTGATCAGCGTGTGGTCATAGCGACCGAGAGTTTTCACCAGGGGATTGGGGTGAGGAGCAAGTTTAGTGTAAATTGTGAGGGCTCTATCTCACACAACATCCACTATGTAGGGAATTCCGGAGTGGGAATGGATTAAGTGGGACGGGAATCTACGGTCTGTGCCATATATCATCCTCAGTGCCCTGATCTGCACGGTCTGCAGCCTGCGAATGGTGGAACGAGCCACCGAACCCCAGACCTCGCAGCCGTACAGCAGCGTGCCCATCCTGATCATCTCCCTGACATATGGAGTGAATGTAAGGCCGCGGTCGAGGAGGACTCCGAGGTATTTGGCAGAGCGCACCCAGGGGATCCGCCTCCGCCGCAACCTCAGGGACCTCGTCGGCCGCCAGCGACGGACTTTAGCCAGTAGGAGAGCAGAGCTGTCTCTGTAGCGAGGGGTAGCAGAAGCGGGGTTCTTGTTACAGAACCGGGTTCAATGTCGGACGGTAAAGAGTAACGGCGACAGCACTGCCTTCCGGCAATCCCGCCGATATGGGTATGACTGTGGAATACCTCCCTCACCCTGAAAGTGCGGTCCCGAAGGAAGCTACTTAGTAGGTGAAGGTATGGGGGAGGGATCTCTGCGTTCTTGAGCTTGTACAATAGCCCCTGGTGCCACGTGTGGTGAAGGCCTTTTACACGTCCAGGAGTACCGCGACTGTTTTGAGTTTGTCCTAGAAGACCGGGTGCTTGCCAGGTTTCAGAAGGCATACCACCCTCGCCTCCTTCCAACACGTTGGAAAGTGGCGGAGGTGTAGCCATGCATTATAAATGCTCGTCAGGTGGATTACGGCCTTTCGGGGAAGGTGCCGGAGCATAGGCGCCGTGACGCTGTCATGTTTTGCTGGGTTTAAGGTTTTTGAGTTGGGAGGCCACCTCTTTCGGGGTGACTAGAGGCATGCGGATCTCCTCGTGGGGCGGCGGGGGCTCCTCATAGGGATAGTCAACCGTCGCCTCCACAAGTTCAGTAAAGTCCCCGTCCTGAGGATTTTCGCAGGGTTCGAATTGGGACTCCAGATGGTCTGCGAAATCCGTGGCTTTATCCTGGGTCTCAAAGGAGAGTCTCTTGTGGGTGCCCTGGATGGGATGCTGGAATTGACTTTTGTCTTCCTCAAAGGACCGGATGATCCACCAGGTTTGCATTAGCCATTGCATGTTCCCAGGCCGCTTTGCGGTGCGCGCGAAGCAGGCGCCTTGCCAGAGATTTGAACCGCTGGTACACTGCTTGGATCCTGGGATGGCGGAAGCACTGCCATAGCTTCCGGACAGTTGGCTTTTAGCAACTGATATGGCCTCGGTTGTATCCACCACGACGGGGTTGTGGTCGCAGTCCAATTCGTTTACCGCCGAGAGGTCTAGATGACATGAAATGTTCTTGGTGGCAAAACATCCGGTCTGCCATGAAGCGGATGACACGCAGGCCTTCTCGGTCCGTGCGCGACGAGGCTGGGGTTACCGCTGATGAGGCGGTAGAGCCCGCGGCGTCGAGGGTTGTTGCTGCGGCTATGCAGTGAGCATATTTCCCGTTGAGATCGCCTGCGATGCATGCCACTGGGTGAAGGTTCAGAAGGGTGGTATAGTCCGCTTATGAAAGCTAGGGTTAGGTGGGTCATAAGCAGCTATCAGTAGCGTGTCGAGCCCACCAATGGCAAATCTAATTGCACAGGCCTTCACGTGCTGTAGCGCTGGCAATGGGATCAGATCAATGGGTGACGTAACTAAGCAGCGAGAAGTCAGTAACAGCATCCAGGTGGGTTTCGCAGACCATCAGAATGTCCATTCCGTATGATAGAACAAACTCAAGAACGCCTGGGCGTTGGCCGCTGATACCGTTCGCGTTCCAGTACGCGACTCGCAATGGCCTCCGAACGAATCTAGAGGCCATTACTAAGTGGAACCCGGGTACAACTGTTCCAACGTTTGAAGGAACAGGGTGTGTTTCTGGAGGGGGGGGGGGGGGGGGAGAGGCGGGGGTCACATTATTGGAACTTGAAGTTCCGTAATACATGTAGGACCTTGTTTAGAAGGTCCCTGAACCACAGAGCTAGGTCCTGATGCTCATCCAGGTCCGCCTGTGGGATGGCCGCTATAAAGGCCGAGGAAGCCTCTGATGTCGCCGGTGCTGCTGCTGTGGCGGGAGCTGCCGTCGGGGTTAATGCTGGAGCATCCGCTGCCGGTGTAGTGGTGGGCACTGCCGGCGGGGTTGCCGCCGGAGCTTCCGCAGTTTGCAGGTGCTATGGTGCAGGGGGCGTGACCTGGGCATTCTCAGAGGTGGGAGCCCCGGATTGGCCCGGCTGGTCAGTCGCCCTACGAGTTTTCCTTCCTTTCTTCTTGGTCTTCTTTTTCAAAGAAGTCCGGCGTGGCTATTCTGCTGAGGACGGCGTGGTGGCTTCTTCCGTTGATATAGGCGGACCTGATTGGAGGGTGGGGGTGGGACCTCCGTCGAGGACGGAGCTGGGGGGATGGCACTGTCTCTGCAGTGATTGCGGGGGTGGGAGTTGCCACTGCCTCTGCGGCGCGCAACGTTTCCTCAGCGCGGTCAAATGCCGACGCAAAGGAAACGCTAGGGCGCACGTTAGCTGGCTCCTGGGGGGCTCCGCGCCGACTCTCAATGAGGTGCTGCCATATCTTGCAGCCTCTGTAGATACCTACGTGCTCCTTTCCACAGTTTGCACAGCACAAAGTCCTCGCACATACTGCTGGAGTGGTGGTAACCCATAACATATGGCACTGCACAGGTTCTTCTTTGCCGAGGTATCTTTCGATAAGCACGACGGTGAAGATGAGCCGGACAGCGTTTATCAGCTGAACTGGTGGGGCACGTTCCTTGGGCACTACGACCAAGAAAAGAGGCATGGGCACACTTTCCGGGCCATTGACTGTTGCCACCGTCTTACTAAGACGTGCCACGGAGGTGGGGGTTATTTGGTACTCGTCCTGAAGGGCTGCTTTGACATCCTCAGGGATACAGTGAAGTTAAGGCCCCGAATTATCCTATGCTCCATGTAGAGCCGCCGCAGCGAGTAACTGTAAAACGGGATTTGTTCGTCCCGTAATACAGATTTCGCCGCCTCGAAGTCCCTTTCCGTGGAGGTGAACTTTCCTCGACTTCCGCCGGGCCTCAAAGGCGCCTCTGAGTTTTATCGCCAACTTTCTCAAACCACGACATGGTTGCGGAAGGCATCGGCGACTATTGGGGGGACTTTGCGCCCCCCTCTGGCTGGGGGTTGGTCATTTCCCTGTTGTGGGTTGGTTTGGGCGGGGGAAGAACGCCCGCTTCTACGGCCACCTGCGTGGACCGTTATGCAGGACCCGTCAGTGTCGGAATCGTGCATGGGGATGGTATAAGGACTGGTAGGATCTCTTTCTACCGCTACCAGGCGGTGCGGTGAAGATGCTTTTCGCCTATTGCTGCCGCCCGCGACGTTCTGCTTCGCTTTCGCGAAGGTTCGGCCGTCTCAGAGCAGAAGGTAAGGGGCTGGTGCCCATCAGCATTGGTCGAGGTCGGGGCAGTTGCCCTACGGCTGTCCTTAGAGGACTGGACCTCCTTAGAGGAGGCGCCTGAACGAGTCATAATGGCACGAGGTTTCAGGCCAGCGGCCTTCACCCTTGGTTTGGTCTTGCGGATCCGCTGTAGTAGTTGTCAGTCGGGCTTGTCAAGTTAATGGAAAGAAAGGTGACAGTAGAAGAGTGGGGAGTTCCTGCTATTTATAAAATGACAGCAAGCTGTCTGTAGGGGGGCTGCTCGCACACTGGCAACGGAACGGCAAGCTAGTAGAGGGTCAGAGCCCACTACGTTGCCGCTGTATGTACACCGAACGCCCTCTAGCGTCGGAGCGGCAAGCTAGAAGAGGGACGAGTGCCCACTGCGTTGCCGCTGGGGGGAGTGCTGCTCTGGCTCCTGCCGCTGCTGCTGCCAGGTCTGCCAGCAGATGGAGGGAGCTTCCGTGGCTGGATGACGTGTCGAGCACCTGGTCGACTGCCTTCCCTCTGGTCCGTGCGCCTTATATAATTGCGACTGTCGCACCTTCAGTTTCCCCTGGTAAGCACGTTGGCGCCAACTCTCTTTATTATCCTTAACTATGTGTATACAGAGCCTCCAATAGGCGATCTTACCAACTATGTTCATACCCTCTTATATACTATAATTTTCCGGCCTGGTCGACCTTTGTCCAAAAAGTTAGGCGTGGTTGTTCACCACATGCCTCCCCCCAAATCGGTGATTGGAGTTATTTCCTGCTGGGGGTTTCCCCTTTTTCGTGTCCTGCATCCCGGTTTCTTAGTCCTAAAGCTTGGTGCTCTAGGAAAAGCTGGGTCGTTTTCTTTCCCGACCCGTGATTGCTATCTTCTCCTGCAGACCTTAGGTCTATCAAGATCAGTTTCCGTGACATCTGTTCCCTGGGTGCGTCCGGTATTTGAGAGGGAGCGAAGAAGTGCGTACTCTCGCTTTATCTCCGCCAGCCACTCCTTATGATGTCCGCCCATGGTGTGCTGTAGATTGACGCCAGACGCATAGTTGGTCGACCGAGGCATGCCCCGGTCGGTTGTCGATGCCGCAGTACAGAGCCGTATCGCGGATTTACCTGTGAGATGAGCAAGGAAAAGTGTCGGCTGGTTATGTGTTACTGATGGGTGAAATGAAGGTACAGGGAATTTTGTCGGGAGAGGACACGCCCATGGACGCCTGCGCGGGCCAATCAGAAGGTCGCGCAGTTTTCTCCCGCCTGGAGCAGAATTAATTTGTTTAATTTAGATTTAGCGTTCACCCAGTGTGAGGACGATATGCTAGAATGTTTTCACCCCGTTTTGATTACGGGTTAAAGTCGCTTTAATCTTTTCAGCTTTAATTTAATTATGTCTCAGGGAAGGGGGCGTGGCTAACCGAGAGGGCCAATGGCGTCTCTCGGCAGACGGAATGATGGCAGGCGACGTACTTCTCTGGAATCATAATTTCTCAGAGAATTCACCAGTTGATTAGGGTGGGTTTGTTGTACAATGATCGGGCCCTCGATCTGATGACGTCGATCATGTACGGGATACCGGAATGTTCGTGAAGGATGTGGGAAGGAAATCTCCAGCCGGTACGGTAGATCATCCGTAATGCCCGGATCTGCAGCGTCTGGACCCTGAGGAGCATGTAGTTAGCTACGGTCCCCCAAATCTTACAGCCGTACAGAACTAGAGGCGGAATGATCGCCCGGTACAGTTGAAGCTTTTAAGGGAAAGGCATGGGGTAAAGCTGCCTGAAAACAGCGTGTCCTAGGTTCACCTTGCTCCTGAAATGCGGAGTGAAGGTCCAGCGTCACTCCGAGATACTTTACCGTGCTCAACCAAGGGATCCTACGGTGCCGTAAAGCAAAGGTTCGCTGAAGCCGATTTTTAATTTTTTTTCGCCAGGAGAATCGCAGAGCTTTTCTCTGGGCTAATGACCATTCGCCATCTGTCACTCCACCTGCTAATGGCATGGAGGTGTGCTTGAATTTGCCGAAAGCTATATCTAGTGTTCCGATTCACAGGGAAGATCATGAGATCGTCCACATACTGACAGGTGTGTGTGCTGGGGTAGGTGGGGATGTCGGCCATGTAAGCTGCAAAGAGCGCCGGAACAACACGCTACCAATGGGCCACTCTGTAGAAAGTTCCCCCTCCACTTTTACTCGGAAGCTTCGATTCTGAAGAAGCGAAGCCACCAAGGAAATATATGGAGAGGGGATTTCATGCTCGATGAATTTATAGGTGAGCCCATCGTGCCACGTAGTGGAGAAGACCTTTTCCACGTCCAGCAATACCGCAACCGTTTCAGACCTCTCCTGGAAAGCCAGAGAGGCCTTCTCAGCCACACGCAGTAATTGCACGGTCGTAGAGTGTCCAGGGCGGAAACCAAACTGATTCTCGGGTAGGAGGCCTCTTTCCTCAAGGTGAGGTCCGAGGCGGGCGAGGAGCAGTCTCTCGAAAACTTTCGAGATGACTGGCAGGAGGCTGATGGAACGGTAACTGGCCGGGAAAACCGGGTTCTTCTCCGGCTTTAGAACGCATACCACACGGGCCTCCTTCCACGTAGCGGGAAAGTGGCGCAAATGTATGCATGCGCTATAAATCCGGGTCAAATGAAGCACGGCTTTTCGGGGAAGGTGCTGGAGTATTTCCGCTGTTACACGGTCCTGTCCAGGGGATTTTTTGGTTTTTAAGGATTGGATTTGGGTGGCTACCTCCTGTGGGGTAGCTATAGGGACGTGAAACTCCTCGTCGTTCGCAGGCGGGGTCTCTAGGAAGTCCTCTACCGCCCGCTCGATGAGTTTAGTTTGGTCTTCATCCTGGGGCTCTGCTCTGGGCTGGAATTGATTTTCCAAGTAGTCTGCAAATGTATCTGCTTTATCCCGGGGCTCGAAGGCAAGATGGCCCCGGGTGCCGTGGATTGGATGCCGGTATTCCAGTCTGTCTTTCCGCAGGCCACGGACTATTCGCCAAGGTTTCCTCTCGTGGAAGTTAACATGCCTTAATGTATGCTCCCATGCCTCTCGACGGTGTGCTCTAAGGAGACGACAGGCCAGGAATTTGAACAGTGTATGTCTCCTATCCTGGGATGGCGAAATCTCTGCCATTGCTTTCTGACAGCAGTTTTTGCTTTAATCAACTCTCTTAGGTGTACAGGAAATACGGAAGGTTGGGGTGTTTCGAAAGGAATGCGGTTTGTGTGAGCACGGACCACATTTAGGACTTTGGATAGAGAACTGCGCGACCGCCACCTCGAGAGCCTTTATTGAGTCTATTTGAGGGTTAGCGTCTACGGAGACCTGGAGGGATTGTACAGCAGCATCCCAGTCGTTCTTCCATCCAGTCTGGTGTGATCAGAGCTGTGAGTGAAACGCCGGAGTCGACCACAACTGGGTTGTGGTCGGAATCCAGCGCATTCACAACCGAGAGGTCCAGATGGAACGCAATGTTTTTGGTGTCCATGAAATCAATGACGTCCGTCCTGCCGCGTGGCGGGAAGTACGTTGGACCTTTCGGAGTATGCGCGAAAAGGGCCGGGTCTCCAGCGATGAGGCGGTAGAGATCGCGGCCCTTTCTGTTCTGGATGCGGCTGTTCCTGCTTGGATGTTTCGCGTTGAAGTCGCCTGCGATGCAAACTCTGTGATCGAGGTTTAGGAGTGCCTTCGTCCGGCGGGTCATATACTGCTACTAGCACTATTTCAGACGCCCCCCCCCCCGCAAGGAGAGCCTTATGGCGGTCGCTTCCAAGTGCTGTAGCGCAGAAGTGTGGGTAAGGTGGTTTTTAATAAATATAGCCGCCCTGTCCGTCGGGTCGATCTGTGCGATGGGCGACGTAACTTGGCAGATGGAATGGAATACCAGCGTGCAGATGCGTCTCGCAGACCAGTAGGATATCAATCCCGTGATCATCTATAAACTCCAAGATGCCCGGACGCTGTTCCCGAACTCCGTTTGCGTTCCAGAACGCAACTCGCAAAGATCTACGGTTTCTAAGCGCCGCCATTACAAGCTGGAGTCAGGGAAGAGCAGTCGGGCCGTCTCATGCATGATTGTGACCTTCTGAAGGGCGGGGATTTGGAGCCTTGTCAGTTGTTCCCTGCAGCGCCTTAATATGGGGAGGGAACGCGATATGAGTTCTGCAAACCAGGCTGAGAGCACGGAAAACTCGGTCATATCGTCAGCAGGCACGGAGTGGCTCTCCCAAGCTGTAGAAACTGCCTGGGCAGTGGCTGGAGCGGCAGCTTAGCTCTTATTGGTCGAGTCAATAGGAGCTGCCTGCTGCTCTGGATGGGGAAGCTGCGTGGCCGCTTGGCTGGGCTGGCTGCCCGCGGGTCAGCTGGTTCGGCTGTTGCGGCCGCAGTTGCCGGGGTTGGTTGTGTCTCAGCGGCGGTCTTAGGCACGGGCTTCTTGGGAGGCAGTGCCTGCTTCTTCTTCTTCTTCTTCTTCTTCTTCTTCTTCTGAGGTTTGGGTCTCTGCTCCCTGGGGGGCGCAGGGGGGTGTTGACCTGAGTTCCCGATCTCTTGGTCTGGTTTTCTGGTACCTCGTGCCTCGACATAACGTTGGCAAAGCTGGTGCCTGGACGCACATTCGCAGAGTTTGTGAGGCTCTGCCCTGCCTTGCCTGGATCAGCTCCAGTTTCTTGGGGCAACCGCCATAGATGCCAATATGGCGCCTCTTGAAGTTGGCATATTTTGTTTCCTATCTGAGGCGAGGGCAGTCTTTGACGTGGTGCTCACTTGCACAGCGCAAGCAAGCGGTCTTCTGCTCACACACCTGGCTGGAGTGGTGGAAGCCCAGGCACCGATAGCACTGGGCCGGCCCCTCTTTGCCATGGTGAGACTCAACACGGACTCTTGTAATATACAGGTGGGTCACCTCGTCTATCTTAGGTATCCCCTCCCCATCTTTTTCTACAATAACTAGGAATAGGGGCATCTTGATCTTGGTGGGCTCAGCGCCCTCGGGTCTGGTGGTTTTGGTTAACTGAACCACGGTCGCGGATTGATTCCTGTTGCCCCGCCAGGCCAACACGGATGTCCTCAGGGTCGGTGTCTGAATCAAGTCCTCGGATCACTTGTCGGACGAAGTTCGGTTTCTGGAGGAAATATGTGTGGAACTGAATTCCACACTTCCTCAGAACCTCCCTTGCCTTCGCGTGATCCTCGGAGTTCTTGGTCCGGATGACCCTAGAGGGGTAACGGATCGCCTGGTACCCTTCCGAGAGCGCTGCCCTCAGTTCCCTCATGACTGGGAAAGGGGTCGGCTACAATGGACGGTAATCTTGCCGCCCGTTGTGTCTGATGGCTCTCGGGTATGGTGGCTGCTGCAGGGGTGGGGGAGGCGCGCCCCTCCGGGTTTAAACCGGAGGTCTTACGACGCCTTGGACCACCGTGATAAAGCCGTCGGAATCTGCGGCGCTTTAAGGCACCATGGTAGACTGGGCCTGGGAGGGGGCGGAGGGAGTAAATGGTGTGGAAGTGGGTTGCACCATACCAATTGGAGCGAACCCCGGGTCCAGACTAACATCCGGACCCTTGGCTTTAGCCTTGTGAGCCCACGGTATCGTCAGTAGGTCAGTCAGTTCCAAGTACGTCGGATGACCGGTTGCAGCTCAGGAGGCGAGGGAATAGAAAGTCGTCGCTCTCTTCCAGTGTAGGTTGTGGCCGGGCGAGTTGGCGTCGGCACCAGGGATGAATAAATAATAAACCAGTTCAGGGGATGAATAAATAAATAATAAACTCATCACCCACCCCTCCAATTTTGTTGACCAAAAGTGTTACTGTAAACTTCAACTTGAAAGAAACAAAGGGGGAAAAAAAAAACTAGACTTTTTTTTAACTCTATGTAAAAATGCAAGGCACAAGGTGACAAATTGAAATTTAATTACAGAAAACAATATTTTTATGCTGTGATTATTTATTTTAACAACAGACAATTAACTATAATGTACAATTACTTAGTCATCTGTATATTTACCACCTGCGATGCTATAAGTAGTTAAAGCGGGCGTTAAACACTACCCAAAAAAAAAAAAAAAATCTGTATATTCTGAAGAAGCTATCATACTTGTAACTTTTCCTTACAATGGTCAAAAAATGTTGCAACATTCTTAACAAGGCCATAAAAAGGTTGGTAAGCCATCATATAATTCAGCATGATTTTAATTCTAAACATTATTAAATTCAAATATTTATTAGTTCAGAAAAAAAAAAAAAAAACACACACACCCACCCCCACACCCACAAACCCTCTCTCTCCCTCCAACCTCCCTCCCTGGCTCACTTGTTAAATATGACATTAGCATAATCATATTGGGTATAACTAAATGTTAGAATTTCTTTCCAGATGATAAAAGTTTGGTCAGTGCAAACTTGAGATTTAAAAAAAATATTCATACAAAACTAAATACACTTTTCGGTACAAAGGTCCTAGTTTGGATTTACTACAGGTAGTGTACTTATTCTGCTGGAATCATGCAAGCATGTGCATAACGACTTACACATTTCAATTAAAATCATCATAACTAAGAGTGTTTTACACTGTGATTTCTCTGGTTTTAATTGTTTTTCTTTACTGTCCTTCCTCACAAAGAAGGATTTTCTGCTTAGAAGAGGACAGTGTTATGTTTTTATGACAGGTTGTAGGCATGTTTTAAATTGGAATTGCTGCATTAAAAAACAAAACAAACAAAAAAACTTGTAAGTGTTAAACTGTGCTTTGAAACTTATGTTTTCTTCATTTTTTTTTATTTTGTTCAATAAACACAAACTTGACATTGCTTTGGGAAGGAGTCTTCTATTTTCTTCCAATAAGTAGAAAACAAAAGTACAACCACCGTAAGCAAAGTAAACTTCTCCTGGTTTTCTGGTAACATCACCTGACCCTGTGATATGACCGTGCACAGCATACCATGTGACCAGCAATGACCAATACTATAGTAGCAAATTAACATGCATAGATTTCAAAATGCAATCTTAAGCATAGCATGAAATACAGGATTTATGATGTTGCATATGAGAGAGAATTCTTCTTTTTCATATATGGGAAATGCTATATGATATAGGACATCTGGCAAGTCCAGTTATCATTGACAGATTTTTTAATATTTTCTTTACTGTTTCATTGTGGGTTTTTTTATTGATTCTTCAAATGCACTACTTGAAGATGATCTTGTATTATATGATCCTAGAAGTTGAAAACTGACCTAATTAGCCTTGGACTTCGAAAATCCATCATGCTTTTTTATTTTTTCCTCAGATGATTCCAGTCATATACTGTGTCTTTTGTCCAGACATCATCACCACCACCACTGAACAATACTCACAAAACAGAAAAGAGCATATTTTCATATCAGCTATATAGCCATAAAACGATTTTGTACAACCAAATATCAAACTGTTGAGTAAAAACACACACTTACACTGGAGTTGTACCTGCATAATGTTAAGCTGGGACATTGGTCAGTCACGGTTTTTAATTTCTAACTTTTCTATTAAGCTCAGCAATACTATATTCATCTTTTTCTAGTCTATAAACTTTCATTTTATTGCACATTGAAAGGCTGTAACTGAATGCTGACTGGTTACTGAGTGATTGAATGCCACACATCAGAGAATTGTAAACTTGAAAATAGCCATGCAATAAAACCTCGTTCCTTACCTCAGGTATATGTGCTGTCTCAGAATTTGAAATGGGAGTGGTCATTTCCAGTGTCTGTATCTCCAATTTTAAGCCACGCAAATTTAACAGTGGGTCACTTCTGTACACTAGTAACAGTTGGTTCTGACAAATTTGTCCATATTATTTAAAACTTATGGGAAAAGTCATGCAATTAAATAATTTGCAATAATTAATATCAACCTTGTCAATGCTGCAGAAAGAATAACAAGAGTTTCACATTCCTTGACATGCAGGCTGATTTTCCTGAGGTGGTCTTAACTAAGTGAGTGGGGCAACCATACAGCTGTGCTGTTGTCATGGTTATTGACAAATACAGAACAGAAAGCAACCTAGGCTGACAGTCTGAGCCCAGCAAACTATTATGTTTAAAATCAGCTTTTGAAATAGGAGAAGTTTGGAACATTGTTAAATATATTTAGTGAACAAAATAAAATACTTATATAATGGCATATTAAGACTAAAAATAACAGTTTCAATTTTTACAATGGGAGGCACCACACTTGATACCCCTTCAATAGCTGCCACTCATGCTTCTCGTACAGAACACAAATTAGTTTTCTTGCTTGCTGTTTGGATATGAACTGTTGCTTCTGTGGTATTGCTCTAAGATCAGTTAAAATTTTTGGATTTTTCACATCATAACTCCAGAAAATGATAGGGAACAGCTTCTGCGTAAATTTGTGTAACCACGCTATCAGAAATATTATATTTTCAGACATAAAAAAGAAAAAATACATGTTATCTGCATTATTGTAAAAGTAAAGAACTAACACAGCCATGTTTATGCATTTCAGTAAATAAAATTACTGCATGATTTCAGTTTATGAAGAATTCCCATAACACAAGATCCATATTGGAAACTTGAATTTCGTATATTAATTCCTGGACATCATCCGGAGTTAATGCCCAGCCACTTACAATTCCAATACTTCTTAGCTTGGGGCAGGTTATCATGAGAACCTCAACAGAGATACGAGTAAGGTTAGATGCAAGGGGTAGCCATAACTCTCTTAGCTCTGGAAAGATATTTTTGGCCAATATATCAGCCACATCATCATCTGTTAAGTCTATGCTTGTACCAATACTGAGTTCCTCCAGAATGGGACAGCTTGACATTAAGTACCTGGAAATTCAGAAATCATGTAAATTATTTTTATTTTTAATTTCAAGATCCTAATGATAAAGTTTTAAGCTACATTTTATCAGGTTTATGCAGAAGCAATGATCATTTGAAAACTCAAAAGCCAAAATATGCAAATGTGATATACAAAATATGTATGTATGCTAGTGCTAACTAAGCACCTGACACAGGAAGTGCTGATAGGTGAATGTTGAAGCTCTAACTTGTTTAGATGAGGAAATTCCACATTTTCAAAATGTGTGAGGAATTCCAGCTTATAGCAGGTGAGGCGAGAAAGAATAGGACAACGAGCTGCAACAGAGCTAAGATCCAGCACTCCACGTCCTAGTAGCAGATCCAGAGACTCCAGAGCTGCACCTTTCTCATTCAGGAATCCATCTAATTCACTTCCTGAACCACAGTCCAGTTTGTTTAGTTTCACCTATAATTTACAATATTGTCAATACAATGTATAAATGCTTAGGTTCTGCAAATATAAACACACAATTTATGTTACATAAATTTTTTGTGGAGTTGATCGATTTTTTAGATATTCCTTGTTTTTGGTTTCAGCTTTGAAAGAAGCCAAAAAGAAACAGCAAGTGAAGTTCTGAACTTAAAGTTCTGACTTCACTGTAATAGTAATTTGGATTATTGCTACAATTCCATGAGTTTTTATGAGGGGAACCATGATTATTCATACTTTGTTTTACACCTTGCTCTCTCTCTCTCTCTCTCTCTCTCTCTCTCTCTCTCTCTCTCTCTCTCTATATATATATACTTTCTCTACATGTAGTATGTAAATAGTGTATAGAGAAGGTATTGCATTCCACCCAAAATTTCAATACTGAGATTTTAGCAGAAAGACATATTTTAGAGTCCCTCGAATCCAAAAATAAGCATATTTAGAAAAAATTTGTGCGTGCGTGCCTGCATATGTGTGTGAGTAGAAAAGTTTGTAAAATAGTAAGTTTGGTATTTGAGTTTAGTATCTTCCAAGGATATGAGGAAATTCCAAGATTTTGAGGAAAATTCTTCTCCCCCTACCAACCATTTTGACAGTTTTGATTAAAATACTGTGATTTAAAGCTATTTGCTTGGCAAATAAAATATATATCTTGAATATCATATACAATTTTTAAGTGGAGTTGACCATTTTGAAATATTACTTGTTGTTAGTTTCTGTCTTAAAATGCTTAAACTTTTCACAAACAAGAATTTGTCAACTCCTGGCAATGCAAAAAAATTATTTTATCCACATGGCAACCAGCTTTTAAAAGATTTGAATTTTATTTTAGCCTAATGTATTCTCCTATTTCCCTTCTACTTACAAGGAAGCAGGTAATAAGGTCATTTCTTGTAATATTAACTCAGTTAGTATTAAGTAGATAGAAGAATAAAGGTTTTAACAATGATTTGGTTCAGAGCTGTAGAGAAAGTCATGTAAATGGAACACATCAGACTTTTCATATAGTCTTCTTTAAGCTGTATAAACATACACCAACAATGTGGCAACTTACCTATGCAATTCTTGAACCCTGTTTTCTGGAGTCTGTTGCATACACCTTAGGAAACTGCTTATTTATTGAATTTCCAAAATTTAATGAGCCCTATTTTACAAACATATATTGGGACTATAGTTTAAATACAATATCCTCATTTTTTTTGTGTTCAGTTCGCTGAGACTATGCTCTTAGAGTTACCCTTTAGTTCCGGATATACAATACAGTGGTAGATGATTTTCATGCAAAGATAGGGTATGAGCAACCATAGATAAGGACAAAAGAAGAAACCATAGGGCAAAGACTGTGCAATGACAGAATACAGATAAAATTTGAATAAGGAAAGTAGAAAGTTACTGCAATTCTGTGAAGAAATTGGCCTAGATATAGATAGCTATTGGGGTTAAAGGAAAAGTTAGGGTGAGTGAAATTTTCTTTTTAAATAACAATGGGCAGAGTGTTGTGGGTCATTTACTTTATTCATTAGACTTAGAGGATACATTAATGGATTTTGAAGTGGTTCAGGGGGTACATTAGTTATCATTTTCCATTGAAGGCTACTTTTGGAATTAAGGAGGGGGTAGAAAATAATCAACCAGTGGACAAATATAGATGTATTTAGGTGGAGGGGGAAGAGTAAGGGCTATATTTGGGAAGGCGGAAAGACTTTTGTTACTAACAGGGAGGAGACCCTGTAATTCCTTTAATAATTAATTGAAGGCTTAAAGGAACCGATCTAGACAAAAGCCTAATGTCTGATCCCTCACCTTCACCAGGTGCAGCTGTTACTAATCACATATCAATTTTGTTATAATAGAAAGCAGACTCTTTAATTGCTTCTATAATTTGAAGACTTAAAGGGACCAATCTAAACAAAATTATGTGATGTACTAAAGGGAAGGGCTGCTCACCAATAAGCACTTATCAGCTTAGTGAGTTATTGACCTGGACTGATATTTCTTCCTTTTCACATATCAGATTCCCTCTTTTACCTTTCCTATCCAGTCATGCGTTACTCAACTCTTGATTTCTTTGGCCCCGATGGTATTAGAGTATACGAGGCCTAGGGGATCATTTCATTTTCTTTCCTGTTCATACCTTTCTTTTCTTAGGTGATGTAACTGCCATTTATGGTACCTAATTTTAAACGGTTACAAAAAGTTGAATAAAAACATTCCGGATAAAGTGATGTCCCATTGGAAAAAGAAACATTCCGGAAGTAAAACAGTCCTCCATTCGGATTTCCGGGTGGGGACCTTTTTCCAAGGAAAATAAAAACAAAATATGAATGAAAAATTAAAAATTTTACAATGGAATACAGGATGTCTTATCACAAGCAAAGAAACATGAACTAAGTAAAATTATATATGGTCATAACATTGATACATTTACAATTCAAGAAGCAAATTTAACATTAGAACAACTAAAATATTATCAATTTCAAAGTTTTAGTATGTACCTACTTCCGAAGGGACGACAAATAAGCAGTGGCATTCTAGTTGGAGTTGAAAAAATCTTACTTCATCTTTTAAAATTATTAAAGAGATGAAAAATACAGATAAAATAGAAATAATTAAACTAGACTTATGGAAAAATAAATCTCATTTCAAAATTTATTCTATTTATAATCCCCAAACAATCCCCCAAACCTTGAAAATATCACAGTAAATTCAAATACAATCATAATTGGATATTTCAATGCCCATTCAAGACTATGGGGGTGTGACAAACCAAAGCATTCTGGAAAAATCATAGAAGACCTACTAAATTCAACAACAACAGAAGTTGTTTACCACAGAAAAGATCCACCAACCTTTATCCACTATTCTAGTGCTGGTACCAACCCTGACTTACTTTTAATATCCTCAGATTTATACTCATCAACTTCCAAACAAATCTTAGAAAATCCAGGCTCAGGACACAGAACTATAATTGCCACTATTCAAATTAAAAAGAAAAATTTAACTCCTATAAACCATAAACCTAGATGGAACTTTAAAAAAGCAAACTGGAAAGATTTTACAACTGAATTAGAAACCAAATATGAAAAACCAATAAACGAATCAACAAAATCAGATAAACTAAACAAAGATGTATGTGATACAATTTTGAAAGCAGCAAAAAAATATGTACCAAGAGGATTTACTAAAAACTATAAACCTTTTTGGAACTCACAACTAGAAAAAATTAAAAAGAAAAAGACCAGGCTAGAATCACAGCAGAAAAATCTAAAGATCCGAAAGAAGTACAAAATTGGAGAAAATTAAGGGCTCAATTCAAAAAAGAAATTACCAACACCAAAAGAAAACATTTTAATAATTTTCTAGAAAAGATGCACAAAAAGCATATAGATTCATACATAACATTCAAAATAAGAAAGACAATTAAAAATACCTTTAATTTATAATAATAAAATAATTACAGATGACAATAAAATATCTAATAAATTTAATAAATACTACACTAATACCTATAAACTATCTGCAAATACCAAAAAAGAACAACAAAATTATAAAGAAAAACATTAAAGAATGCATAAAATCAACAACTAAACTTAAAGATAATATATTTAATCAGGAATTCAATATTAAAGAATTGAACATTGTAATTAATAACTTAAAATTGAAAATATCTCCAGGACCTGACAATATACCTATATACAGAATTCATCAAAACATCTGGGAAAAAAAGCAAAACTAAGACTCCTAAATCTCTATAATTTGTCATGGAATACAAAAGTACCAGATGAATGGAAGACATCTATAATAATACCTATTTTGAAAGGAAACAAACCAGCAGAAAGTTGTTCAAGTTATTGTCCAATAGCACTTACCAGCGTATTAGCAAAAATCTTGGAAAAAATTATTTCCAATCGTTTAAATTGGTTTCTAGAAAAAAATAACTTAATTTCAACTAAACAAGCACGATTTAGAACACACCATTCAGCAAATGAACAGATTTTAAATCTTAGTCAAGACATTAAAAATGCATTAAATAAAAAACAACACACTCTTGCAATATTTATTGACTTTCAAGGAGCATATGATTGTATTTGGGGATACAAACTACTTGATAAACTTAAAATTCTAGGAATCCAAGGCATAATTTTACATTGGATCAGTGAATTCATTATTCAACGGTTTATTGCTATCAAATATAATGATAAATTATCAAAATATCAGCAGACACACCATGGCGTATCTCAAGGTAGTATCACTACACTCTTTAATATTTATATCAATGATCTCCCATATCAATTACAAAAAAGAGAATCAAAAGTCTTAATGTTTGCAGATGATGTAGTCATATGGAATTCCAAACCGAAAAATCAAAATCAACAATTAATAAATATAACACAACAATCCTTGACAACATTATAGAATTGGACATCTAATAATTTAATGAAAATTAATACACAGAAAACAAATTATCAACTATTTACACTAAGGAAGAAACCAATAAATATTTCCCTTCAACTAAATGGAAAAACTTTCATAGAAGCACATGAAGCCAAATATTTAGGTATTACTTTTGATACAAAATTAACATGGAAAAAACACATTGATAATATAATAATAAAAAAAAAAAAAAAACAAGGAAAAAATCACCACTATTAAAAAGACTGGCAGGCAAGAAATGGGGAATCACTACACAAACTTTAAACACTTTTTACAAGATGTATATTAAACCAACATTTAAATATTGACTAATAACTGCAGATATAGAAAAACTTAATATTCTACAAAATCAAATTCTTCGTCTAGTAACTGGAGCTGTTAAAACTACCTTAATACTTGCTCTACCAATTTTAACAAATAATCCAAGATTGGAACTTGACATTGAACAAGCAGCCATCTTACAATATGAAAAATTAATCAGACTACCTTTTAATGACTGGGAAAAAAGAAAACCACAAGTAAACCTAAAAACTCAACAAAGTTTTCTTAATAAAGTCAAAGAAGTCAAACATAGATTAAAACTTCCTTGCTTAAAAGAAAACATACAAACAAATATTAACCCGTTAGAACTATTTGATATTGAACACTATCTACACTTAGCTGAAGAATTTACAAAATCTGAAATCTCTTCGTGTGTTCTGAAACAAGTGACACTAGAAATAATGAATTTAAGATACCCTACCAATGAATGGATACATGTTTATACTGACAGTTCTAGGTTACCAAATGACAAATGGTACTGATGTAGGTGCAATATGCCCTCTCTTCTCTTTCTACAAAAGATTAAGTTTAAATACCACACATTTTGATGGAGAGATTTTGGCAATACTTCAGAGCTTACAAAACCTACTATATCAAATAATAAATTTGAAAAAGTTGTACTATTATCTGACTCTAAAGTGGCTATTATATCCATAACATCTGATGTAACATCTAATAACTTAAACATTGCAGAATGCTGCAAAATCATAAAACAACTAATGAATTTAAATAAAGGATTAATACTTTAATGGATTCCAGCACATTGCAGAATACAGGGTAATGAAACAGCTGACTTTCTAGCCAAGAAAGGTAGTAAAATTACATTAAATTTATCTGATCCAATAAGTTATCACTCTATCAAAATAATCATTATATCAACATATAATGACAAAATTAAAGAACATAATGTCTTACAAACAAAAGGAAAACCATGGGAAAATTTATGTAATAACATGACCAGAATCACTACATTACCAAGAAAATCCTCTGTAACAACTTTTAGACTCCTAACAGGCCACGACTGTCTCAATAAACATTTATTCAGGATTGGTATGATGAGATTTCCTCTGTGTCCTTTCTGTAGAGTTAAAAAAGATATGGATGGAAACCATCTACTGCGCTGCCCAACCTTGAGTTGACATGATAATATGACATCAAAATACTGGAATGCTTCACTGCCAACTGCTCAACATTAGATACCAACCACCAACCATATTTGGGAAGATTAAATTTAATGATAGACAAAGATGTCAAGGTTAATATAAAGATTATTACAAATGAGCAAATCCGAATATGTAACTGAGAAAACAGAATGAATAGTAAAACAGCAGGGTGTAGCATGAAGCAAAGGGATAAGTATCAAAGTTAAAGGAGGGGGTGGTTTGGTGAAGAATGTATAAGGGCCATGAAGAGCAAGAATTAAGGAGGTGGAAGATACAAGAAAATAAAGAAACAAGAGAAAACTTTATAACAATGAAATGGAACTATAAATGTCTAATTGAAACAAAAAAGAGAGAATAGGGGATAGAATATACAAAAAGTTACTAGAAGTAACCACCAAAAATTATACTTGTAGAGTATGGAACAGAACAGAATCTTTATTGTCATATGACGTTTACATTGTGATCTAAGCTCGTAAACTGGTGACTCGTAAAAAAATTATACTTGAGTAAATTAAATTCTAATATGTATATGGTGTATAAAATATTATTTTATAAAATATTGAAAAACCACTGATTTGTCAATTGATGGTGATAATATATGTATATTAGCCTAGAGACCCCAACATTATGTCATCCATAAATTCTTGTAAATAGTAATATGTTCTATTTACGAAGAATTTTTTAACTCTTTTTGTGAATAAATTTAAGATTTTTACATCTTTGATATTTTGGAGCAGTTTATTATATACTTTTATACAAGAAATTGAAAGTGCTATGGATATCTTAAATATCATTATGCTAAGGGCTGGGGAGGAAATGAAAATGAGAAAGAAGGTTTACAAAAGAGATGAGGGCTGGTTTGATGAAGAATGTAGAGTAACTAAAAGACAAGTCAAACAGCTGCTCATAAAGTGGAGGGAATTAGGAAACATAGAATTAAAGAAAGAGTATATGCAAGGGAGGGATTTATATAATTCATTACTGGAACAAAAGAAAACAAGCTGGATGAAAAAATATGAAAGTAATTTGATACAAATTCTAAATGAAAATAATGCAAATGAGATATGGAAGGTTATGAAATCAATGTATAATAAATATGTAACAAAACCAAGTATAAAACCAGGAGAATGGATGGAATATTTTAAAAATTTGTATGGGGAAAAAAAGAGTAAAAATGAGATAGGAAATTGGGAAATAGGTAATAACTATGTAGATATACTCGATGATATAATAAGAAGTGAAGAAATAATCCAACAGGTGAAAATAATGAAGAGAAATAAAGCAACGGGAATAGATGGAATCCCGACAGAGTTCCTTAAGGAATGGTGCACTGAAATAAACAGAGTTAAGGTTTTAGTAGACTTATTTAACACAATTAAGGTGAAGGGTTATATACCAGATAAGTGGAGGAAAGCAATCATACATCCAATATACAAAGGCAAGGGTAGTGTTGACAAACCAAACAACTATAGAGGCATTGCATTATTATCAAATGTAGGAAAAATTTTTACTGGTATTATGGCAAGCAGGATACAAACATGGGTTGAAGAATATGATATCCTCTCGGAACTTCAGATGGGCTTTAGAAAAGGGAGGAGGACAGTTGATAACTTATTTATTATAAAAACACTGGTAGATAAATACTTGAAAGACAAAAGAGGAAAGTTATATATGGCTTTTGTGGATTTAGAGAAAGCATACGATAGGATAGAGCTTCAATTGCTGTGGCATAAGTTGTTGACTAAAGGAGTGAGTAAACAAATGGTGGACACCCTTAGAGCATTATATAAGGAAAATACTTTTTGTATAAGAGTGGAGGAAGGGGTTGTAACAAGAGAAATCCAACAAGAGAAAGGCCTTAGACAGGGATGTAAGTTAAGTCCAGTCCTATTCAATTTATATATAGATGATGTATTAACAGAAATTGGGAGAAATAATAACTCGATGCCAGTAATTAATAATATTCAGATTCCAGGATTACTGTTTGCAGATCATCTAGTTATAGGTGCAATTACAGTGAATGGCTTGAAACAATCCTTGCAAACATTAAATAATTACTGTAAAGAGTGGAGTTTAAAAGTGAACCAGGACAAGACGCAGATTGTAGTGTTCAAAAAAGGGGGAAAATTGAGCAAATATGAAAAATGGAAGAATGAGAATGAAAAGGAGTACAGGGTAGTGAGAGAATGTATTTATCTAGGAGTCAAAATTGATAGTGGTGGCAATTGGGAAAAGCAAAAGAAATTTGCATTGGCAAAAGGAAAAGGAGCTTTATCAGCTATTAGAAGTTGCAAATACAAAGCACCTAATATAAATATTAGATGGTTAGAAAAAGTGTACAATATGGTGGTTGAGGCAAAAATGCTATATGGGATAGAAGTATGGGGATTAGAAGGAGGATGGGAAGGCATAGATGAGGTGCATAGGAAATTTTGCAAAGAAATACTGGGGTTACCAAATGCAACTGTTAGGCAGGTAGCACAAATAGAGCTGGGTAGAGTGGCAAGTAAGGGAAAGATTATGGAAAGGGCATTGAAATTTTGGCATAGGATATTGAAATTGGAAGAAAGGAATTTGTTAAAACAGTGTTTAGTATATCAAGAGAAAAGTTTAAAGAACAAGGGATGGGTAGACTGTCTTCGAAATAACCTGGAAAGTAGTGGGTTAGGGGAAATGTGGAGAAGAAGAGAAAATAATGTGAATAACTTCTGGAAGTTGGCAAGGAAAAGATTTGAGGATATAGAAATACAAAAAATATTTAGTGAAATAACTGAAAAGAGATCTTTAGTTTTCTATATACCAATGAAAGTCTCATGGGGAAGGGAAAAGTACATTGATGTGACAAATAAAGAGGAGCGAGAAGGTATTGCATGGCTGAAAGCAGGAGTATGGAGATTAAAAGGTTTAAGGAAAGGTATTCCACAAAATCAATGTCCTATATGTGGCGGAAATGAAGATATAGAACACATTTTATTTAAATGTAAAGGAACTGAAATTTGGAGAAAAAAGTATATTAATAAGAAATGGTTTAAAATAGATAGAAATGTAGTAGTAGTTGAAATGTTTCAAAAAGATAGTAAGAAGATTGGACAATTCTTATGCAAAGTGAAAAATAAATGGATATGGACAGTAAATAGACAAAATGGTGTAATAAACTAGAATTAATAAACTATTGTAAAATATGAGTATGACCGGTAAAGAGCCAGGGCTGAACACCGGTCATATTCACCTGTATAAAGCTTAGCATAAATAAATAAATAAATAAATATACTTTTATATCCATATAGTAGGGTTTTTTTTTTTTCCATAGAGTGGTATTCTATGCATGGGGAATTTTATGCTAAATTCTTTCCAGGTATTGTAGTGATGTCAGTTTTGTTTTTCCATGGAATTGTCATAGTTTTCATAACATAGGTGAGCAATTCTAAGAGATATATTGAGAGCATTGCTAATATTTATAACCTTTTAAACAGTGGCTCATAAGAGTCTTTTAAGATTGCATGTGACATTATGCATATTATTACTTTCTCTACATGTACTATATACATAGTGTACAGAGAAGGTATTGTATTGCACCCAAACATTTTTAGAAAAATGTTCATGTGTGTGCATGCATGCATACATGCGTGGGTGCATGTGTGCATGTGGACATACGTGTGCATGCACACAGCATAGAACAAAACGAAAAGACTGTTAAATACCAAACTTGATATTTAAGTTTGGTATCTTCCAAGGATGCTACACAAAGATTTTCAAAAATATCCCCCCACCCTCAACTACCATTTACATGGAGCTTTTTTCAACATTTTTTTATTTTCTCAAAAATGGCTAGCAATTTTGATTAAAATATTGTATATTAAAAATATTTTTATGACAAAGAAAATATATATCTTGAATTTTCTGGGAGTAGCCTCTGAAGACTACTTTATTCTGGATGAATTTTAAGAGATAGACAAAAATTTACTACACAAAAACTGCAGATAATGATAAAACACACAATTTATGGCATATATATATATTTTTTTCGGTTGTCTCCTTAGCGCGGTGGTAGCGCAGCTGCTTACCAAGCGGGAGACCTGGGTTCGATTCCCAGTACCGGCGTGGGGATTTTTCCCCCGCTGGGAGACCTGGGCCGGGGTGCACTCAGCCTCGAAAGGTCCCTGGGAGGCCAATTGAGGAGCTACTTGATGGAGAAGTAGCGGCTCCAGGTCATGAGGACTGCATTAACCGGCCGGGAGGGACTCGAGGCGCTGACCACGTCTCACCCTCCAATACTGCACCCCATCCATGACGTCTGTAGTGGACCGAGATGGGGAACGCAGCGGCCGGGCGGTAGGCCAAGGTTCCCCGTGAGCTGTCGTGCCATGGAGTTATTATGTTATATTTTTTTCATGGAGTTGATCGTTTTATAGATATTTCTTGTTATTGGCTTCAGCTCTAAAATACTGATACTTTTCTCATACAGGATTCCTCAACTCCTGTCCATACAAACAGAGGAACTTCAGTCACATAGCAACCATCTTTGACTTTCACTTTAACCTATGGTACTCCCTTATTTCGCTTCTACTTACAAGGAAACAAGTAATAAGAGAATTGCTTATTTTTTTCTCCATTAGCATAAAGTAAACAGAAGCATGAGCTTCTTAACAATAATTTGTTGCACAGATGTAGAGAAAGTCATGTGAATGGAACACATCAGATTTTTTTTTCTATATTCTGAAGACTGTTTCCCATCCAGGTGCATTTCCCATACTGTTTCCCATCCAGGTGCATTTCCCATAATATTAATGTGATAGGTCAGGATTGAGTGAAAGTAACTGTAATAGATTACTTTTTTTTTCTATAATCATTGTACTTGTCAGACATAGCATATTAAAACAGGCAGATAACCAGAGGAATATATAAAAACATTGTAAGAGAAAATGTTATAGCACTGGAAATATGGTACAGCTATTTTAAAAATCTGATAGGTAACAAACTGGAATACGATGAGCCAGAATGTACAATCTATATATACAAATGAATCGCCGAAATGAATGTACGTGCATCACTTTCAAACAACTGCACCAGATTGAACAATTCTTTTTTTCTTATATTTGTTATTGTCACGACAAAGTGCATGGAAAAAAGAATATGTTTAAAAATAGCATGGGAAAAGTTTTAAAATTTCATAGCATGTATAAAAACAGGAAATGCATTTCGGTTAATAGCCGCCAGATGGCAGTGGTACCACAGTTATTTGTTGCTAAATGGTCATAGTACTGCTATATTTTCCCTCCCCATTAAATATTAAGGTAACGCACCAGTTTATCGACACAATGTTGCAACACAGCAGAAAAATTCAAATACATTTTTACTTTCTCTGCATGTACTATGTGCATAGTATATAGAGAAGGCATTGCACTAGACCCAAAAAGTTGATACCGAGATTTCACCAGAAATATATGTTTTAGGGTTTCCTGTATCAAAAAAAAAGCATTTTCAGAAAAAGATCCATGTGTATGTGTGTGTGTGTGTGTGTGTGTATGTGTTTGTGTGTGTCCGTGTGTTTGTGTCCGTGTGTCTGTGAACACGAAAAGTCGGTAAAATACCAAACTTCTTATTTAATTTTAGTATCTTCCTGGGATGCGACACAGAGATTTTGAGAAAAATTTCCCTACCCTCAACTACCCTTTACATGGAGCTTTTTTTAAAAACTTTGATTTTCTCAAAAATGGCTCTAACGATTTTGATTAAAATATCCTAAATTAAGGATATTTATATGACAAATAAAATGTATATCTTGAATTTTCGGGGAAAGCCTCGGAAGACTACTTTATTCTGAATGACTTTTTCAGAATATTGCATAACTGCTAAACCATAAGAGATGGACAAAAACTTGCCCCACAAAAAATGTAGAGCACGTTAAAACATACAATTTTTGTTATATGCATTTTTTTCATGGAGTTAATCGTTTTTTAGATATTCCTTGTTTTTGGTTTCAGCTTTGGAAAACAAACTTTTCTCATACAGGAATTTGTTAACTCATGTCCATACAGACAAAGGAACTTCAGTCACATAGTAACCAGCTTTTGACTATCACTTTAACCTCTGGTACTCCCTTATTTCGCTTCTATTTACAAGGAAGCAAGTAATAAGACTGTTTCTGCTATTTTTTTTCTCAATTAGCATGAAGTAAATAGAAGCATTAGCTTTTTAACAATAATTTGTTGCAGAGATGTAGAGAAAGTCATGTGAATGCAACTATCAGATTTTTATATATTAACTGTCCTTTCCTTACTACTATTGTTTATAAAGAAGCAAAGGTGCTTTCCTGGTGACTAACGCCTAGAGTAAGTACTTAATTATTTGCCATTAGATGGCCGAAGTAATAATTTTCCTCCCCATTCAAAGTTAAGGTAGCACAACAGTTTATCGAGATAATGACACAACGCAGCAGTGAAATTCAAATACATTTTTATGTATTAACTGTCCTTTCCTTACTCCTATCATTTAAAATAAAGAAGCAAAGAAGTTTTCCTGGCGACGAACTTATTTATTTGCTGGTAAATGACCATAGTAATATTTTTCCTCCCCATTCAATGTTAAGGTAATACACTAGTTTATCGAGACAATGATGCAATGCAGCAGTGAAATTCAAATATATTTTTATGTATTAACTGTCATTCCATACTCCTATCATCTAAAATAAAGAAGAAAATAATTTTTCTTGGTGATGAATACCTAAAATACATACTTATTTATTTGCCACCAGATGGCCATAGTATCTACTGCTCTATTTTTCTTCTCCATTCAATGTGAAGGGAATGCACCCGGTTATGGGGACAAGACGCAAGATAACTGCGAAAATCAAATATATTTCTTAACTATTGTTCCCTTGGTCACATCGTTTAAATAAAGAAATAAATATATTTTTGTGGTAATTCTTTAAAATGAACAAGCTATAAACTATGCACAGAACCATTAACCTATCTTGGAATCTGAAAATGGCAGAGAAATGGCGGGATCTGTTTTAGGTTAACTTCCTATTGCAGATGTTGGTTATTTGACATTATGTGGTACATGAGCTAGCTAAAGAAAATGAAGATACCTGTGTCACCATCACACTGCAATTGCAGTGCTCTTAATACATTTGATCAAGTAATATTTTGGGTTAAATGGAGAAATTTAATATACAAAGCTATGATCAAATACAAACTTATCACTTGCCCAACCAGATCTACTTGCTCTTTAGTTATGTCATTGTTAGCCTTAGCCTTAAAAAGGCTATTTTGACATAGGAGAAAATAAAGAAACAGGTGGAAAACATTAGGAGTAAAAGAAAGAAAGAGATTCGGAAGAAGCATGAATGTTACTTTGTGACTTTTTCCTTAATGTAATTCATTGGCTACGTCACTGTTTACCCACCACACTTTGGAAGAGCTGCCATTACTGTTTTTATGCCAATGACATCTGCTGTTAACTGCATATGTCATCTTTCCCACAATACCTTATAGGTGCACTGACTTCATTCTTTTTGCAATACCATATATACTACATTGTGCAGATCATTGCACTTCATTGTTCTTTTCAAATACAAAGGCAATTTTAGACATTGGCAATGGGCAAATTTCTGTTAACACTTCTGCTGGCCTCATTTCGTTTCCATCAAATTTTTGTCACTTCACAACGTCAAAGGAAGAATTAATATCAAAGGTGTTCCCAAATTTTGGTGGAAATTACAAAAACTATGCTTGGTTGAGCGAATGAGCCATTTTAGCAGCAACTAATAAGAATGTAGATGATTTGAATATAAAAATTCAGAGTAAAATTGATGGACAAATACATACATTTAAGTCGATCGATTCCATTACCAATCCAAATGAAGTCACCAATTCCAACTGAATTCCTAAATTCATGGGATTTGCTCAGGATTACCACCACACAATTTACAGCTCAAAGTTGACTTGGTGATAATTATGATAAGCAATCTCAATCAGGCGAAATTATGCAACGGAACAAAACTTGCTGTTAAAAAAATTATGAAAAATTTGATTTAAGCTACTATAACATAGGAAAGTTCAAAGGCGAGGATATACTTATTTCAAGAATAACACTAACGTCAACCAACTTTCCTTTTGAATTTAAGTGTGTTCAGTTTCCGGCATGCCTTGCATTCGCAATGACAATAAATCCCAAGGTCAATCATTAGAAGTGTGTGGAACATACCTTGAATTGTCGTGTTTTTTCGCATGGGCAGTTGTATGTTGCGTGCTCGAGAGTCTCCGGAAGGGAAATTGTACAAGCATTACAATAAGATAATGTCAAATTATTTAATTGTAATTTTATTTCATTGCAAGGGTGTTCTGTAAACAGAAGATTTTGTCTGAGTTTTTTTCATTAGGTACATCACTCCTGCAAAGTCAGGGCAGGCAGCTAGTATATACATAATTTAAATAAGGAAATATCTATAAACATAGTTTGGGATGAAACAAAACAATTAAAAAACAAAAAAGCTTCAGGAATTGATGGTATCTCAGGGGAGTTTTGGAAAGCATGGATAGTGAATAGAGAAAGAAAGGAAATGTTGGTTAGGATGATTAATGTTATATTTGAAGGAGGGAGGGTACCATTTAGTTGGAGGGCAAGTTTAATTGTACCTTTTAAATGTAAAAAGAAGCTAGTAACAGTGAAGAATAACACAAATATTAATATAAAAATAATAATTGCAACCAATCTTCACTTATCTTTTGGAATCCTTGCCTGGACTAGTTTCGCAACGATTTCATTGCATTATCAACTAGTTGCGAAACTAGTCCAGGCAAGGATTCCAAAAGATAAGTGAAGATTGGTTGCAATTATTATTTTTATATTAATATTAATTGTACCTATTTATAAAGGAAAAGGGTAGATGAATGACCTAGTTAATTACAGGGGTACCAATATTAATATAACAATTAGTAGTTGCAACAAATCTTCACTTATCTTTTGGAATCCTTGGACTAGTTTTGTAATAAATCTATTGCATCCTCAGCATTAATTTCCTTTTGGTCTGAGCTTTGGTCTGGTTTTTGATGTTGTTTATTTACATTCTTATGGTTACTGCTACTTGTGGAATTGTGTACTAATGCATTGCTAACTACTGGAATCAAAACAAATTTGGTGAGAGAGTCAATTGGAGGTATATCAAAATTCATTGCATGATTTTTATACTTTAATATAAATATTTTCTCCCAAACCAATAAATCTATGGTTCCATTTAAGTGTTTAAATAATTTAACATCTGGATTTATTTCATGATTAAATTTCCAAAATAGTTCTACCACAGCTGATTCATCAATTTGTTTGTATTTAATATTCCTAAAGTGTTCTTTTACTCTGGTTTCCAAATGACGTTTAGTCTTACCAATATAAACAAGATCACAATTTAAACAATTTAATTGATAAATGCCAGATTTTTTATTTTTTGATATTTCATCCTTTTTAGAAAAGCCAAACACATTTTTTATACTGTATTTATTTT
The DNA here is from genome assembly GCA_030762935.1 of Hymenopus coronatus. Classification (NCBI taxonomy): domain Eukaryota; kingdom Metazoa; phylum Arthropoda; class Insecta; order Mantodea; family Hymenopodidae; genus Hymenopus; species Hymenopus coronatus. The sequence goes on along the minus strand of CM060896.1, from coordinate 26,595,142 downwards.
GAGGAACCATTATTATACCATACTCTTTAAAAATATTTGTGAATTTTTTATTTGCCCAAGGGTGATAAGTAAATTTTTTAAAAATGTAATTGTCTTTTATTTATCCTGATATATTATGGACTTTGTGACAGTGATGTGTTTTAACAATTGAAAGTTAGTTGAGTCAATTTTGTAACACTACATCACTTACTTTTTATTTCGGAAAACATGTTTCAGAAGCCATGTGCTTCCTTTGTCAATTCCTTTGGTCGACTGCTGGCATTGCTTGCTGTGGTGGTTGTCTCTGTCCCTGGTGGTGGTTTGATGAACCTCTGAATCAGTATATCGCCTGGCGGGATTTCAAAATTGAAAACACGGTTTTTATTTTTCCAAATATATATGTTTTCCCAAACTTTTAATTCTGTCTTCCTTGTGATGTTTTTGAGGATTTTTGGGCTTCTATTTATGGTGTGTTTCTCTTTCCAAAAATGCCAAGCTACTGCAGATTTGTCTTCTTGTTTGAGTTTAATATTTCTGTGGTATTCTTTTGGCCAAACAAAAGGAAATAGAAAAACAAGGGCAAAAGAACACCACAGAAACATTAAACTCAAACAAGAAGACAAATCTGCAGTAGCTTGGCATTTTTGGAAAGAGAAACACATCATAAATAGAAGTCCAAAAATCCTCAAAAACATCACAAGGAAGACAGAATTAAAAGTTTGGGAAAACATATATATTTGGAAAAACAAAAACAGCGTTTTCAATTTTGAAATCCTGCCAGGCATCTACTGATTCAGAGGTTCATCAAACCACCACCAGGGACAGAGACAACCACCACAGCAAGCAATGCCAGCAGTCGACCAAAGGAATTGACAATGGAAGCACATGATTTCTGAAACATGTTTTCCGAAATAAAAAGTAAGTGATGTAGTGTTACAAAATCGACTCAACTAACTTTCAATCTTTTATTTTCTTAAGCGTAGAAATATCTTTAATAGCTTCTCTTTTTTTTATTTATAAAATCAGCATTAAAACCATTAATTAAAGCAGTGTTTATAATGTGTTTATATTCTTTATAGAATTCATTAAGGGGTAAATTAATTAACCTATAAATTAAACTATTAAAAACAGCAAATTTATGTGAAAAAGGGTTAAAGTCATTACTTTTTATATAATTAGCAGTGTGGGTTTGCTTTCTGTATATTCCAAAATTCAATTTATTTTCATTTTTTATTATTTTTAAATCCAGGAAAGGGAGATAGCCATCACTTTCAGTTTCTAATATGAATTTTATAGCCTTATCTTGTAAATTTAAAAGTTTTAAAGCACCATTTACATGTTTATCAGGAACAATAGCAAATATATCATCTATATATCTAAACCAAGTTTTAAAAAAACAGATGTGTTCCATTCACATGACTTTCTCTATATCACTGCAACAAATTATTCTATTTACTTTGTCTACTGGAGCAAAAAATTAGCAGAAATAGTCTTATTGGTTGCTTCCTAGTTAGTAGATGCGAAATAAGGGGGTACCATAATGATAGTCAAAAGCTGGTTACTCTGCGACTGAAGTTCCTTTGTTTGTATTGACACGAGTTCACAAAGTCCTGTATGAGAAAAATATAAGTTTTTACAGCTGAAACCAAAAACAAGGAATATCTCAAAAACAATCAAACTCATGAAAAATATGTATATAATATAAATTGTGTGTTTTAAGGGCTCTACATTTGTTGTGTGGTAAGTTTTTGTCCATCTCTTACAGTTTAGCAGTTATGCAAAATTCTGTAAAATTGACCTAGCATAAAGTAGTCTTCAGAGGCTATTCCCAAAAAATTGAAGATATACATTTTATTTCTCTGGTAAATATCTTTAATATACGATATTTTAATCAAAATCGTTAGAGCCATTTTTTAGAAAATCAAAATTATTGAAAAAAGGTCCATGTAAAGGGTAGTTGGGGGTGGGGGAATTTTCTCAAAATCTTCTTGTCGCATCTCTGGAAGATATAAACTTAAATACCAAGTTTGGTATTTTACCGACTTTTCGTTTTTTTGTTATCGTGTTCACAGACACACGGACACAAACACACACACCCGTATGGACCTTTTTCTGGAAATACTTTTTTTAGATACAGGGGAGCCTAAAACATACATTTCCGGTGAAATCTCGGTATCGAATTTTTTGGTGAAGTGCAATACCTTTTCTATACACTATGTACATAGCACATATAGAGAAAGGAAAAATTAGAGGGAATGCTTTAGTGACCTGTATTTCAAAATAGCTCATGAAAAGATCAGCATGAAAAGGTGAAAGTGGACTACCCATTGCTAAACCAGAAGTTTGTTATAGAATTTGTCATTAAAGCTGAAAAGATTTTGATCTAAACAATGATTAGTAAGGTTAACAAAATCATTTATTAAATTTTCATTTAGTTCTATAGAACTTAACCATTTTTTTAAAAATGTCAAAAGTTTTTCTCTAGAATTTCTTGCAGTTACATCGAAAGAAACAAGTTTATCATTAGCAGACAATGTAGTATTGCTGATCCTTTCTACTAGCTTAAAAGAATTTTTAATCCTTAAACTCTCAAATTTTTCAAAATTACTGAATTTTTTATACAACCATTTAGCTAGGTTGTAAGTAGGTGAATTTGTGCAATTTACAATAGGTTCATTATATTTACAGTTTATGAATTTTGAGAAGAGCATATATTCTGGGTAAAATTAGATTAGTTATGTAGATATGTAGATGATATATTTGCTATTGTTCCTGATAAACATGTAAATGATGCTTTAAAACGTTTAAATTTACAAGATAAGGCTATAAAATTCACATTAGAAACTGAAAGTGATGGCTATCTCTCTTTCCTGGATTTAAAAATAATAAAAATTGACAATAAATTGAATTTTGGAATATACAGAAAGCAAACCCATACTGCTAATTATATAAAAAGTAATGACTTTAACCCTTTTTCACATAAATTTGCTGTTTTTAATAGTTTAATTTATAGGTTAATTAATTTACCCCTTAATAAAGATGAATTTTATAAAGAATATAAACACATTATCAACACTGCTTTAATTAATGGTTTTAATGCTGATTTTATAAATAAAAAATTGAGAAGTTTAAATATCAAAAAGCTATTAAAGATACGCTTAAGAAAATAAAAGATAATTACATTTTTAAAAAATTTACTTATCACCCTTGGGCAAATAAAAAATTCACAAATATTTTTAAAGAGCATGGTATAATAATGGTTCCTCAAAATAAATACAGTATAAAAAATGTGTTTGGCTTTTCTGAAAAGGATGAAATATCAAAAAATAAACAATCTGCAATTTATCAATTAAATTGTGACCTTGTTTATATTGGTAAGACTAAACGTCATTTGGAAACCAGAGTAAAAGAACACTTTAGGAATATTAAATACAAACAAATTGATGAATCAGCTGTGGTAGAACTATTTTGGAAATTTAATCATGAAATAAATCCAGATGTTAAATTATTAAAACACTTAAATGGAACCATAGATTTATTGGTTTGGGAGAAAATATTTATATTAAAGTAGAAAAATCATGCAATGAATTTTGATATACCTCCAATTGACTCTCTCACCAAATTTGTTTTGATTCCAGTAGTTAGCAATGCATTAGTACACAATTCCACAAGTAGCAGTAACCATAAGAATGTAAATAAACAACATCAAAAACCAGACCAAAGCTCAGACCAAAAGGAAATTAATGCTGAGGATGCAATAGATTTATTGCAAAACTAGTCCAAGGATTGAAGATTTGTTGCAACTATTGTTATATTAATATTTGTGTTACTTCACTGTTACTAGCTTCATTTTACATTTATAGGGGTAGCAATTTATTGTCGGTTCTAGGAAAGATTTATGTGGGGATTTTAGTAAGAAGACTGCAATGCTTGGCAGAGGAAGAGAAGAAATTGCCATCATTTCAGGCAGGTTTCAGAAAAGGAAAGAGGACAGTGGATAATATATATATTTTTTTTTATTGTTTCATTTATATAGCCCCCTTTAACATCTAAGGTCATATCAGGGGCTACTTGAAACAACTCATCTGTAATTTCTTATACATTTGGTTTAAATAATTTTTTTTCCTCAAACACATACACATTCACACTCACATAGATACTTCCAGACTCTGTGGGGGATAGGGAATAATTCTGGCTAAAGAAAAGTTCTCCGCTCCAGCCGGGAATCGAACCTCTGACCTCCAGGTGAGAAATCAGCTCGCTGACCACCAGACCACAGAGGCAGTCGATAATATTTTCGTTATTAAATTTACTGTGGATAAATACTTGAGTATTAGAAAGCTTTTGATAATATAGATGGAGAAGCATTATGGTTGAAGCTGAGAAAGAAGGGGATAAGTACAAAATGAATTAAAGTTATTCAGAATGTATATAAGAATAATAAGTTCTGTATTACGTTGAATGAAAATGTAGTTATGGAACACTCACAAGTAATACAGGGTTAAGACAGGGATGTACTCAAACTTGTACTATTTAATCTATTTATTGATGATATGTTCACTGAGCTGGATAAAGATTACTTACATTAACCGATGGTGAATAATAGAGAAATTTCAGTATTGTTTTTTGCAGATGATTTAGTGGTACCTAGGCTCTATTTTGATTGGAGGCCTAGCAAGTGTTTTAAAAATCTTACATCTATATTACCAAAATAGGGTCTGAGAATAAATTTTAATAAGTCAAAGATAAATGATATTTAAGAGAGGCAATAAATTGAAGAAATTGGAAAAGAGGCATGCGGAGGGGGAGTAGCTGCAAACGTGATTATCTAGGAGTGAGACTGAGTAGTAATGGGAGATGGAATGGTCATAGGCAAACTAGCATTGAATGCTATAAGATCATGTCTGCATAAGATACCATGTATATAAACCAATTGATTGGAAAGAAATGGAAATTGAGTATTATTTATGGATGCTCTTTAACTACTGTTGTTCTCAGCGTCCCATTCTATATTGAGCATGAAAGACAGCTTAATTTTACTCAGAGGCCTCTCTATTAGGCTTGAGGTTCTTTTATGTACTGTAAATCTACGACACAGGACCAACTGCTTTACTTCCCTTCCGAAGGAAACCATGCTAAGGATTTTTACTCCCAAAAAAATCCATCATCCTCCACCAGGTTTGACTACGACCTTGGGTTTATGAAGTTAGCATAGTAACCATTACACCATGGAGGACAATTGATTGGAAAGAGCATATAAAACAGTTGCGGAAGCAAACATGGTCTACGGGGTAGAGATTTGGGGAAATGAAGAAGGGTGGTATGGAATGGATAAAATACATAGATCCTTTTGTAAATGGGTATTGGGTTTACCATATCATCACCAAATAGTGCAGCTTTGTGTAAATGAAAAAAGTGGTTTGTAAGGGAATGGTAATGGAAAGGATATTAAAATATTGGTACAGAATAAGCTTAGTGGGAGAACACAATGTTTTGAGACAGTGTTCAGAAATGCAGGAGAAAACCCTAAATGGGACAAACTGCTACTAGGGATTGAGGAGAATTTTGCAGGAAATTGGAATAGGAAATATATGGGGAGAGAGGGATGGACAAGATAGAAGTTTTTGGAAAGAGGTAAGAGACAGGATGAAGGACATAGAGAAGCAAGAATTATTTCAAAGCCTTAGGGATAAGAAAAGTTTAGTACCACATAGTCCATTAAAGGAGGATTGGCGAAGAGAGAAGAATGTGGATATAATTATGCAATTGGGTAGGAAGGGAGGGTTGGGCATGGACTAGATTAGGTGTACAATAGATTAAGGGGAGATAGAAATGGAGTGCATTTGGATATATGTGCCTTATGTAGAGAACTAGATATTAGAGAGTTATATATTAGAATGTGAAGAAATGAGGTTGTGGAGGGAGAAGTTTATAGGTACCTAAAAATGGGGGAAACAAGCAAAGAGGTTCTAAAAACCAAGTAAATGAATTCAAAATCTTCTCGGGCTTCTAGCCAGGTAAAAACTTGGCTTGACACCAACGTTTCGAAGAAGTGCATCTTCCTCGTCTTCAGGGTGAACTGATCACTGAAGACGAGGAAGATGCACTTCTTCGAAACGTTGGTGTCAAGCCAAGTTTTTACCTGGCTAGAAGCCCGAGAAGGTTTTGAATTAACACGTCGCCAGGAAAGCTTCAGTTCTTATTTCAAGTAAATGAAGTTAAAGAATGAAAGGGTATCTAAAAGAGGTAGGGAAATGTATGACAAAAATAAGCGAGAAATGGTATAGGAGAAAACGAAATACATACAGACAGACGGACGGACAGACAGACAGACAGACAGACGCACGCACGCACGCACTACATACATACATACATACATACATACATACATACATACATACATACGACGAGCAAACTGAAAGTCACGAGCAACCCATTGTAAAAATTTAAATTTCAACAATGTAACGAAACGAATGGCAGGATCGTAATCTACAGACTTTAAGCCACATGTTGACATATTGTGACGTCATTAGCTTCTATCACATGACCACAGACGGTGTTTGAAAAATGGCTGAAATTGATGTTTTGTTTGGACAGCGTGCTGTCATTGAATTCCTTGTGAAAGAAGGAAAATCTGCTCCTGAAATTCATCTCAGACTTCAACGTGCGTATGGAGGTGTCTGCATGGGTGCCAGCATTGTTAGAAGATGGGTGAAACATTTCAAAGATGGAAACACGAGTCTGCAAAATGCGCCTCGTAGCGGGCGTCCTCGAACTGCCTTTACAGAACGCAACAAGGAAAGAGTTGATGAGCTCATTACAGGAGATAGGCGTTTCACTGTGAATGAAATTGCTGCGCAACTTGGAATAGGACATAGTGCAGTGCAAGAAGTGATCCACAGCTTGGGTTATCGAAAGGTCTGTGCCCATTGGGTCCCCTGTTTATTGACTGAAGACCACAAACTTCAGAGAAGAACCATTGCACGAAACCTTCTTCAGAGATTTTATAATGAAGGTGATGAATTTTTGACGTGTATTGTGACTGGAGATGAGAGCTGGTTCCACCACTATGAGCCAGAAACGAAACGTCAGAGTATGGAATGGCACCACTTGAACTCACCATCGAAGAAGAAGGCGTCTGTAGGAAAAGTTATGGGAAGTGTCATTTGGGATGCACAAGGTTGCATTCTGGTTGACTTTCTTGAACCTGGACAAACCATAAATTCTGCCCGCTGCATCAAGACACTTCTGAAGCTCCGTCGGGCTTTGCGTGATAAACGCCCTGGAAAGAGGATCATCCTTCAACAGGATAATGCGCGTCCGCATACTGCCCATGCCACTATGGAGAAGATGAGGGCATTAGGGTGGGAAACTCTTCCACATCCTCCCTACAGTCCCGACTTGGCACCCGCCGACTACCATCTTTTCGGTTCTGTGAAGGAGCAGATGCGTGGCCAACGCTACGAGACGCTGGAGGATATTCGGAAAGCAGTGCGTCAGGGTCTGCGGGCAGCTGGAACGGAGTTCTATCACAAGGGCATTTTCAAACTTGTAGAACGATGGGAAAAATGTGTGCAAAACAATGGAGACTATGTCGAAAAGTGAAAGAAAGTCTGTAGATTATGATGATATATTTGGTTTGGCTTAAAAATAAATATTAAGATTGTAAAACAGTGTTGCTCATGACTTTCAGTATGCCACACACGCATGCACGCACACACACACACACACATAATATGATTATAAATTAAAGGATAATACTAAAAATAACACAGACATTAATAAGAGTAAAAGAAGGACAATTTTAATACTATTAAAACAGGTAACTATTTACAAACTATTTCTATTGACAAAGACCTTGAACTATGAATAACCAACCTTTTGCGAATAATTATATTTAATGGTGGTATGAATGGCGTTAGACATGAATTATGTTTCTGAGCCAATCTGAGTCACTTTCATTCCTGTAATGGGCAATTACAGAGAAGGTGATGGACATCCTGTATTGGATATGAGCATAAACAGGTAGCATTATCAGGATTAATTATTTCAAAACATTCTAGATATACACTGAATTTACACACACATAAATGGTGTCATGAGAGCTCATAATATTGTAAAATTAATTTATGATGAATTTATGGGAAGAACAACATACTTATGTCTTGATCTTTACTGCTTTCTGACCTCATAAAATTCTAGCTGTGGTACATATTTTCTTTTCAACTTTTCTTCACCAGAGAAATTGGGTATTTTTTGTAGGTATATTCTGTACATGTTCTTAGCAAGTCATTTCTTTCATTGCCTTCATTTTCATCATGATCTCATATTCAACTGAGACATACATCTTTATCGTATTTATGTATTGTCTATCTAATGTCGACAGCAATAGGATGAACATTATATTTGTCATTAATTGCTCCAATTACAGACTAGGAATTACTTAAGATCTGAACAGTGTATGAACTATACACTCCAGTTTATTGCTTTCTTCAGAGCTAGGAGTTCAGCTTGAAATACTATGCACACTAGTGCAAGCTTATATTGGTTGTGAGCTACTTCAGGTACATGATCAAAAACAATGAAAGAATAACCAACTGAGCCCACCTGGGTAGTGTGGTGGTAGCATGTCTGCCTCACATTCAAAAGGTTGTGAGTTCGAATCTTGCTTAGGGTAAGTTACCCGGATAAGGCTTTTTTCGGGGTTTTCCCTTATCCTGAGAAGATGAATGTCGAGTAACTTTAAGTTAGAACCAACCAGAATAACCAACTGAAGCTGACTTCCTTTATATTAAACAATATGTCATTTGAAATTGAAATACAAACAATGATTGTTGACAAATCTGTTTCTTTTGTTCATCAGGAAGCTGCTTGCAGACTTGAAAGTAGGCAAAATTATATTTGTGCATAGCCCTGAATAGGTGGTGGTGGTGGTGGTGGTGGTGGTGGTGGTGGTGGTGGTGGTGGTGGCAGCGGTGGAGTATTTGCCTTTTGACATGTTCTCAAATTGATACACAAATTTTGTTCTTCATAGCTTTCCATCCTCTGCTTTCTCCTTTAGGAAATAATATTTCCGGTTTTCCATTAAATTGCTCAGTAGCTGAATTCTTCTTCTTCCAAGTGCAGTTATTCCTTCTATCTTTCCTTCTATGAAATTATGCAACAGTTTCTTCTTATAATACCTCTGGGCTCAGCTGATAACAAGAATGTAACAATCTAGCAAGATTAGTATTAATTCTTTTTCTCACACAAGTTGTGTGTGGAGGGGATTTACCGGGAAACATGCGAGTCAGTTGCAAAATGTAATGCTGTGCCGGCATGTTGTCATGGGTGATTAGAGCAACTGCTAGAGATCGGGAGATCTGACATTTATGACATTGAATTTTTCAGACTGACTCTACCTATCCAATTCGGCAAGGGTTTACTCAAATTCTTCCTGAAAGCAGAGCTATTGGCACACTGGGCTCTGACATACCAATGGATTGATCCAGCATGTTAAGGCACAAACGCATGAACAGAAAATATGCAGTTAATCCAGCCATGACCATTCTCCCTAACTAGTTATTTTTTCAGATTTTTCTCAGTCCTTATAACTGACAAATGCTGGAGAGGTGCCCTAAGCTTAGTTTATTTATTATTTTAATAGTTTTTAACACCTCCATTTACTACTATGGCACCACAGGCAATGTAATGGTAGGGGATACCAGAGAACCCAGAGAAAACTTTCCCCTGAGATGCTTTGTCCACCACAAAAAAGAAAAAAAAGAAATCAGTGTCTACTGCCTGTGGTGGGTGCTGCATGTAATAAGAATAGTGTTAAACACTAGTAAAAAAATCTGATGTGTACCATTCACATGACTTTCTCTACATCTCTGCAACAAATTATTGTTAAAAAGTTTATATGTCTATTTACTTCATGCTAATCAGAAAAAATTAGCAGAAATAGTTCTTATTACTTGCTTCCTTGTAAGTAGAAGTGAAATAAGAGAGTACCATAGGTTAAAGTGATAGTCAAAAGCTGGTTGCTATGTGACTGAAGTTCCTTTGTTTGTATGGATAGCAGTTGACCAATTTCTGTATGAGAAAATTATAAGTTTTTCATAGCAGAAGCAAAAAACAAGGAATGTCTCAAAAACGGTGAACTACGAAAAAAAGGTATGTAACATAAATTGTGTGTTTTAAAGTGCTCTACATTTTTTGTGTGTTAAATTTTTGTCCATTTCTTATGGTTTAGTACTTATGCAAAATTCATCCAGAATAAAGTAGTCTTCAGAGGCTCTTCCAGAAAATTCAAAATATACATTTTATTTGTCAGGTAAATATCTTTGATATACAAAATTTTAATCAAAATCATTAGAGCCATTTTTGAGAAAATCAACATTTTTAAAAATGTTCCATGTAAAGGGTAGTTGGGGGTGGGGGGATTGTTCTCGAAATCTTTGTGTCGCATCTCTGGAAGGTACTAAACTTAAATACCAAGTTTGGTATTTTACCGACTTTTTGTTTTTGAGTTATCATGTTCACAGGCACATGGACACACACACACACGCATGGACCTTTTTCCGAAAATGCTTTTTTTAGATAGTTGGGACCCTAAAACATATATTTCTGGTGAAATCTCGGTATCAAATTTTTTGGTGGAGTGCAATATGTACATAGTGCATATAGAGAAGGTAAAAAACAACAAAAAATGGAAAAGCAGTCTGTACATATTAGTGAGGCAAGGCGGTGATCAGCATCTTCTTTGAGCAAGCATCGTAAAATCAAGAACACTTTGGTGATTGGCATTTGCAATGAATCAACAAAGATGAGAGCTGGAACAACCATCCCAGTGCTAGCCAATATTGTAACAGGAGGCAATACTAACAATAACTTAAGCATTGTAGAAGTGAACTTGGAAGGCCTGAATCATTTCCCATCATTTAATATTGAGTGTGTTTAAGAGCAAAGTGGATATAATGCTGGAAGGCAGGAGGACACAGGTTAGGTATTACAAGCTATGAGCCACCTTGATGAAACTCTACTCATCAAAGAAGAAGCTTATGACTAGAGTTGGTTGTAAGTTTTCATTTGTGCAATCACAAGGGAAATAATCAGTGTTTTAATTTCAGGTGTACATCAGGGGGGCATATAGCACATGAGCCACCCTGAAATGCCAGTGAATCTTTTGAAAGAAAAGTTGTAGTCAGTGAGGCTCTTACTTGCAGAATGGGAATTCCAACAAAAAACTTGATATCATATGGAAGAGGATTCTACTAAACTATTTTTTAAGAGAGTAGGATAGTGCTTCTGGCTTGGATACTGTTCTGGCAAGGGTCCTTAATGTCATGAAGCATGGACTAGGAACTTCTTAGTAGGACCGTTCCAAAGAATTGTGAACTGATCGTCTGTAAAATACCTGAGACCAGAGATTGTGATAAAGAGACCAAGGAACTGTTAAATGTCTGGGTAACCTTTTCCAGAAGACAGTTGAGAATCTTTCACAAGGCAAAAGGAATTCCACGTTGAAGCTGCTGGACAAATTCTGGGATATCTTTTGCCCATCAAAGGAGATTAAGTCTACACCAGTGAAGTAATGCATTTCCCTGACACCCGCAATTCTTGGCCAATTGTCAGCCACTTCACTGTGTTTCATTAGTGAAGTGGAAGGAAGTGAAGAATTGAGTAGCAGACATGAAGACCAAGGATATTATAGAAGAATCCAATTGCATGTGGTCCTCTCCATTAATTTTACTGAAAAAGAAGAATAGAGAGCTGCTTCTGTATTGATCATTGGCAATTGAATGACTTTACTAAGAAAGACTGCTTTAAGCCACTACAGAATGATGACACCATAGGCACCAGTGACATGTATTCAGGGGATGCAACTGAAGCACTACTTCAGTAATAACTGCAATTAATGTGAGAATTGAACTGGGAACTTTTGTCTGAAGACTAGCATCCGAACATGACTGAATAACTAGAGGCAGACAATATTTAGATATATTAATTATTTGTCATTATAATTACATACTTAATAATAATACCTAGGTAAATCATAATGGTTCTTTCAAACACATAGATCTAATATGTTACATTACTTTTAATGACTGTGAGCCAGCTAAGGCAATTTCCCTACAGCTTCAGCTGAGCAGCAAGAGACTTGTGCACACACCTCAGAAGGTTACGGGCCATATGCCTGTTTCACTGCTCCAATGAGGCTGTACGTAAGTAATGTAGAGTATCAGTCTAGCTGCACACATTTGAGAAATTTGCAGCCGAACACAGATTGTCTGTTAATAATCTAAAATTGTCTGTATTGCTGCTAATTGAGCTTGATGAAAACCTTAAAATTAAAAACACGTAATCAAAACAGCAGAAACAGGGTTATGTCTAAAAGGCTTAATAGTGTCGTAAGTTTTCTGAAAAATTAAGAATTGGCCTTTAGTGGATATGGTCAAGCAGCAAATTCTATTAATCAAGGTAATTGTGTGGAACTGTTGAAGTACACTCCAGAGTATGATTCTCTTTTAGTGCAATATTACTTAGAAACCTCTATTGTATGTAAAGGAATTTATAATTGAATTCAGAATAACATAGTACAAGCCAAAATTTTGACGGTTTTGCCAACCATATGACATTATGGATATTCCTTCAGCAGAATGGAATTACTTGTTGGTAAACATCATGAGTAGGAAAATTTGTAACATGTTTAGAGCAATGTTAGAACACCCTCAAGAAAGTGATTCAGTGGAAGATTTCGAATTCGTTTTTCTCTTTCAAAATTTGTTTCTCTATTTGCAAAAAGAGACTTGCAAAATTTGAATGTTCCACAAAAGAATGTTTGATATAGCTCTAATGCAAGTGTGGTTTTATGATGATGATCTCAAAAATGTGTGTTCCAATCTTATGGATTCAATATCTAATTGTGTAATGGAACTTATAAAAAAGAAAGGAGAAAATATTAACTATTAAGAAATGTAAATTGGAAGTAATTTATGAATAAATAGACATATTGTTAGTTGTCTTGTTGATGTAGTGTGCCACCTTAGGAGGCAAGAATTGGTCTATAAAGGTTACCGAGAAGACCATGAATCAATAAATAAAGGTAATTATTTAGAGGCTCTAGACTTGTTGGCAATAGAAGAAGTCTTCATGAAGGCCTATCTTGAGAGCAGGGTAATGTTGCCGTTTAAGGGTCAGTTGGCTGCGCAATGCCACAAAACCATACCAACTTTAGAAATTGAAAACCTGCTTTGGAACTGAGCACATAGTGCCAAAGGAATGCAATCGGTGAATAGCCGCAAGATGGCAGTAGTAGCACGGTTATATGTTGCTAAATGGCGGGTATATGACGTAGCCGAAGGGCCTGGCAATTCTAGAAGACGACGGCATCTATCATACACCATTAGTCCTACTTATTGCAGATGTTGATTATTTGAGGTTATGTGGTACATGAGCTAGCTAAAGGCGATTTCATCAAAACATACAGTTAACCCCATCTATGTCACACTACAATTGCGGTTCTCTTAATATGTTTGATCAAGTAATATTTTGGGTTAAATGGAGAAATTTAATACACAAAGCTGCTGTTAAATAAGAAGTTATCGATTGCTTTGTTTCTTTTTAATGAAAACAGGAGCATTAGTAGTAAATAAAAATTGTTATTCTTGCTCTTGCTCTTATTATTGTTATTGTTATTATTATTATTAGCATTAGTATTATCATCATCATTATATATTATTATTGTTACTAATATTATTGTTGTTATTACTATTATTATTATTATTATTATTATTATTATTATTGGTGGTGGTGGCGGTAGTGGTGGTAGTATGATAATTATGATGAGTATTATTATTATTATTATTATTATTATTATTATTAGTTGTAAGAATAACTGTCAGCCCAACCAGATCTACTTGCTCTTTAGTTATGTCATTGGTAGCCTTAAAAAGGGCTGTTTTGTCATTGAAGAAAATATGAAAAAGGTGGAGAACAGTAGGAGATATTCAGAAGAAGTATATGTGCCCCCTGGCGCATATAATTGCAAATTTCAGCGTTTCCGACACCTTCCTATGAATGCACTGCCTCATTGTTTATATTTCTGGGTTTCCCCGCCTTGCTATGATTACGCTTCCTAAGGCATATACTGCTAATTGCAAATGTCATGCTTTCCACACTACCGTATGACTGCACTGCCTTCCCTCCTTTTCGCAATAAACTATATATGCTCCATTACACTGAACATTGCAATTCTAGAGAGGGACACGGAGCTTCTTCTTCGACTCGCTAAGATGGCCAAGAAGAGACAGCGCAGACTCGCCGCTGCTAAGGCAGCACCCGACGCCTCTTCCTCGGCAGCCGCCGAGGAGGCAGCACCTCCGTTGCAACCGGTCCCGGCAAGCCCTGCTTCGCCGCCGGCCGCCACCACACCCTCGCCGCAACTGCTGCCGCAGTTGCCGCCATCGCCAACACCGCCGCCGCCCCGGTTCAGTGCCGTGGTACGGAGGGTCCCTAGGGACCTTTCCACCCGGCACCTCCTCGCCGCAGCGAAATCCAAGTGGCCTTCTTGTTTGAGGGCCACAAGGATAATTTGCAACCGGGGACCTACACTGGAAATTCAGGATCGTTCGGACCTCGACGCTGCCTTGGTGTCAGGGTTGCCCTTGTTAGGGCAACTCCTGGTCGTCGAGGCCAGCAAGATGGAACGTTACCGGCCCTGCCGTCGCTGTTGTGCCTTCGGGCATACAGCCGACTCCTGCTCCTCGACGCCGCGGTGCCACTACTGTGGCTCCGCCAACACCACCGCTGAGTGCACTGAGCACAATCTACGCCGTCGCCGCCGGTTCTGTGCCACCTGCCGTGGCACAGGACATTTCACAGGGCAAGCGCAGTGCCCTCTCTACCCAAGGAGCAACACTTCATCACCACCTCCTGCGCGCCGCACCACTCCACCGCAGACATCAACCGCCGAGGCCTCACCACCTGCACTCTCAACAGACGCGAGAAGCCATTCAGGACCTCCACGCGGAGATCCTGAACGTCGGCGCTCGACTAGCTGCTCTGGAAGAGACATGCAGCCTCCTCACACAGAAGCTGCAGGAATTGCAAGCTTCTAACGCCGCAGCAGCCACCAGCCAGCAGACTACAGCTGCCGACCTGTCCACAAGGATCGACGCCCTAATGCAGCCTCTGAGGCAGGTTCTCCTGCAGCAAGCTGCATACTCTGCTGAGCTGTTCCAATCAAAACGACAGCAACCCAACACTGCTCCTCCTCCTGTACAGGCTGAGGGGCACGCACATCGGCCACCAACACAATGGAAGACTACTGGGAGCTTCGCGGAGCAATTCCGAAGCAGGTATAATCCATAAGATCTACGTCCTATTCTCTCCTCTATTTCCACCTTTTATTTCCTTACCAATATCACCTCTATTCCCTAGGCTGCAGTCAGGTTCCATGGCTGTCAGCCTAGAAATAACCTTTCACCCGCTCCCGCACATTGTGCGGCAGCTTCCTACCTCTCGTCTACTAACGCGGGTGCATCAGCGGGACCGCGCAAAGCCACGTGATTCTCAACAAAACTACTGTTATAACGTGGAGGGGTTTTTTAGTGGGTATGCCGCAATGAGGAAGCGGAGAGTCCCACATATCCTCCCAGCCATTGCACCTCGGCTGGGGGTTGAATGCGTAATGCATTTTTCCCCTCCACGGTAAAAAAAAAAAAAAAAAAAAAAAAACATTGCCCCTTTCAGATGCAAAGGTTGTCTGCCTGACGTTATGCAGCCAACTGACCCTTAAACGGCAACATTACCGAGAGCAGTTCTATCTTTAATGGAGCATCTCCAGATATTCTAAATGACTTGATTTAGTTGGTCTCTACTGCTATCAGGGAAATAACTTCTGAAGGGCAAGGATCAACTGAGTTTGTTGCTATACAGGCAGACAAAACTACAGATGTGTTTATCAAAGCCCAATTAAGCATTATTGTGTGGTATGTTAATGAAACACACACCAAAGAAGGATTTTTAGGTTTCGTTGGTATATCTGTGGATAAATGTGCATAAGATCTGGCATCACATATAATTTCTGTTCTTATGGAGTACAAAATAGAGAATAAGTTAGTGTGTCAGACCTATGATGCACTGATATGGCAAGACATCATAATGGAATACAAGCAATTGTAAGGGAACACTGCCCTATGGCATTATTTGTGCACTGTTATGTGCACCAGCTAAATCTAGCACTGCTTCATGGGGCTAAAACCATTAAGGAGGTGTGGAGCTATTCCAGAATTTGGGATGCATATGGCCCTTACCATTCCACCTCATTCATTCGGATGGGATGGTGGAATGTTGGAAAACTTCCAGAAAATAGTATCCCACCAACAAAGAGCCCTGGATAGCATTGTTTCTCCTATCCTAATGAATATCAATATAAAGTTCACTGGCATAACATTGGTCAGAATGATATGCAGATGGAAGCTATGGCTATCAAGTGATGGAGAGGCTGGAAGACATCTAACTTGCCAGAAGCTCCTGAAGCTGGCAAGTAACCTTCATAGGTGTGCAACTATTTAGTGAACAGTGCTATATTCTATGGAGGATAAAGGGAAGTTCAATGTTCATGAAGAGGTCCATATAAGGTATTTGCCAGAATCAACTCTATGGTGTACTGCTCTGAGCAACAATTTGTATGAGAGCTGATAATACCTTGATCACCTTACTTTATATCACCAGTTCTGAGGAGGAGCTATATGACAGAGCCTTCGCCGGTATTGGATGTGTTTTTCAGCACCATCCAGTGTATGATTGTTTAAAGAGAGGATAGGTACTCTTGGCTCAAAACCATCCAGAGTACTAATCCTCTGCTGGCTTTTAGATTGGCCAGCACATAACCTTCGAGTTGAGCTTGTGTGGGGATAAAAAGCATGATTGCTGCCAAAACAAGGTGTCAAATTTGAACTGTTTGCCGTTCACTCAGAGAATTTCCTCTTCATGTGACCAATTCATCAGTGGATGATCAAGAGAGAAGAGGAAACTTTTTGCTTCGTAATAGAAATGTTACATGTAAGGGGAAGGGGGTGGGAGGAATGAAGATTGACTAAAAGAAAATTGGATGAAGTCGCAATTAATGCTCTTATTCCCTTTTGTGTTTGTTCCGAAAGCTATAACAACTGTAATATGATCAATGATCGCTAAGGCATTTAATGTTTAACAGGCCGCTGATAACAATATTGATTTAAATATCTTGGCAGTTGTAGGTTAATAAATTTACTTACATGTTGATCATGGCTTTAAGGTTGAGTTAGTATCCAATAATATAATTAAGATTTTATAGTGAAAAGCAATTTGTCATGAAATAAGACAATAATCTATCATGAAATAAGACAATCAGCTATTTATAGCACTGTAGACAGCTTATTTATGATTTAATCTATACGGATGATTCAAAAATACTTTTACAAATATTTGGGACATATTTCTTACAATAAAACAAGAAAAAATGTCCATATAAACACATGTCCCAAAATTCTTCATTTTTGATTTATTGAGGTTCAACATGCCATTAATCAAAACATTTTTGAGTGATATTTTATTCTATTTTTGATGTTTTCAGCTTGTTAGGATGTGTTCCACACAAACACTACTTATACCAAATGATTTTAATGTCTTCCTCTTGTGTCTAGATATGCATATACTCCTCAAAGCATGGAGTAACAAACACTTCCATTTGGTGTCGTATGATTTTGCTGGCTTATATGACATGTAGATTAATAATTTATGCATCCGGGAGGTATGCTGCATAAACTAATGGATTAAGGTGACCCCAAAAGATAAAAATCTGATGTGTTCCATTCACATGACTTTCTCTATATCTCTGTAAATTATTATTGTTAATAAGCTTATCTTTTATTTATTTCATGCTAATCGAGAAAAATTAGCAGAAATAATCTTATTTCTTGCTTTATTGTAAGTAGAAGCGAAATAAGGTAAATGAAAGGTTGAATGAAAGCCAAAAGCTGGTTGCTATGTGACTGATGTTCCTTTGTTTGTATTGACAGGAGTTGACAAATTCCTGTATGAGAAAAGTTTTTCAAAGCTGAAACCAAGAAAAAGGAATATCTCAAAAACGATCAACTCCACGAAAAAAATGTATATAACATAAATTGTGTGTTTTAATGTCCTCTACATTTTTTATGGGTTAAGTTTCTGTCCATCTCTTACGGTTTAGTAGTTATGAAAAATTCATCCAGAATAAAGTAGTCTTCAGGGGCTATTCCCAGAAAATTCAGAATATACATTTTATTTTTCTGGTAAATAACTTTAATATACGATATTTTAATCAAAATCGTTAGAGCTATTTTTTAGAAAATCAAAATTTTCGAAAAAAATTCTATGCAAAGAGTAGCTTGGGGTGGGGGGATTTTTCTCAAAATCTTTGTGTCGCATCCCTGGAAGATACTAAACTTAAATACCAAGTTTGGTATTTTACCGACTTTTCGTTTTTGAGTTATCGTGTTCACAGACACACGGACCTTTTTTTGAAAATACTTTTTTTTGGATACAGGGAACCCTAAAACATATATTTCCGGTGAAATCTCGGTATCCAAATTTTTGGTGGAGTGCAATACATTCTCTATACACTATGTACATATTGAGTATAGAGAAAGTAAAAGTCCAAAGGATTGACATTGAGGGAACATTCAGCCCATGTAACTGGTCCTCCTCTACCTATTAATTTGTCATGCTAGATACCAGCCAGTGAATCTCAAATAATGAGACTAAAATGTGCTAAAGCACCATGTATAAACTACATGTTTCTTCTTATTTGCAGAGGATCATTTTCTAATAAGTCTGGGAGAGTGTGCTGAATGAAGTCCCTGTAGACAGCACTTATAAGGCATGCTGGAGGTATGCATTGCACATGATAAATGTTAACAAGTAGCCATGGCAACACAAGGCCAACTTTGCAGGATAAAAGGGGTCAAAGTCTTTAATGAATGAGTGCGTATATAATTAAGTTATTAGGTTGGACCCAAAAGCGTTGGAGGCGACTTTCATTAAAAAATTGGATAACAAGAAAATGAAGCATTTTAGAGCATATGTTTATTTGAAACTATGTTCTTGTGTCGATGTCAAGAATCCATCTCCAAACATTGTTAAAGTATTATTGAATCACTCTGTACAGCTTCAGGTAGTTTTTATCTTAGTATATGTTTTTACTTTAAATAAACATATAAAGTAGGGCTTTAGACTTTCCCTTCAACTCTTGAGGGACCATTCTGTTAGTTTGATCTACCTAACTTCAAAATTGCATATGCTTAATTTAATAAAC
The DNA here is from genome assembly GCA_030762935.1 of Hymenopus coronatus. Classification (NCBI taxonomy): domain Eukaryota; kingdom Metazoa; phylum Arthropoda; class Insecta; order Mantodea; family Hymenopodidae; genus Hymenopus; species Hymenopus coronatus. The sequence continues at coordinate 26,575,845 of CM060896.1, read as the reverse complement.
TTAGTACATGTATGATGCACTGTACTTTTTGGATTATGTTCCTTAATGAAGACAAAAATTTATCATGTATTACTTTCGCTGCCATCTGGTAACTGCATCAAAGGAAGTAATTGCATTTAACTCAAAATTTTAGTTTACAGTACATAATAGGTACATACTTTGAGGTCATTTAATCCAAAGAAATTATTTTTAAAGACATTTCCACATTATTATAGTGTGAAAGAGAGCGACTAGTATAATTTAAAAGCAAAATACAAGATCAATAGGAAGAAAATGCGCTGCAGTCAGGCATCTTTTAAGGATACAAGACAACATTTCGAAAAAAAAATTCCTCCCCACTACAAATAACACACACACACACACACACACACACTCTCTCTCTTTCTCTCTGTCTCTATCTCTCTCTCTCGCTCTCCTCTCTCTCGCTCTCCTCTCCCTCTCTCTTGCTCTCCTCTCTCTTGCTCTCCTCTCTCTCTCACTCTTCTCTCTTGCTTTCCTCTCTCTCTCTCTCTGTCGCCCTCCGTGGTGTAATGGTTACCATGCTAACTTCATATATCCAAGGTCATGGGTTCAAACCCGGAGGAGGACGATGGATTTTTTTCGGGTGTAAAAATCCCTAACATGGCTTCCTTTGGAAGGGAAGTAAAGCCATTGATCCCGTGTCAGATTTACGGCACATAAAAGAATAGAGAGAGGCCTCTGAGCAAAATTAGCACTCTTTTACACCCAATTTAGAATGGGATGCTGAGAACCACAGTAGTTAAAGAGCGTCCATAAATAACATGCCATTTACATTTTTTTCTCTCTCTCTCCCCCTTCCCCCTCCCTTTTTACCCCTCTCTATTTCTTCCTCCCCCTCTTTCTCCCTCTTTGTGTGAAGACGCTTAAATGGTTCTAACAATGTTAGTTAAATTGTGAGATATTTGCAGGAGACATAAAATCCAAATCCAATTAATACATGAAGTTTCATTGTCATTGAGTTTACTATATCTGAGAAACTATGATGTGATGCACAAAAAAAAAAAAAAAAAAACTGAATACAGACTGCTCACTGTCTCCTGCCAATTGTCACCTAATGCTGCAAGGCTGTTGCATCTATGTTTTGTATTGTATTGTATTGTCAGAGCGAACCCATGAAAATTTGGTTCAGACATGTGATGAGATGTAACCTATTCAAGAAAGGATCACAATAACAAAGGTATACAAGCCAATGGTTTATTTAAGGAAATGCAGGACATTTTTTGGAAACAAGATTTCTGGCATTTCCATATCAGCAAAGAGGAAGAAATTGAGCCCCACCTTTTGTACATCTGCTGTGGTTGTGGATATTCAGATAGTATGAATGAGCCAGAGTCAAACATGTAAAATTACCACAAATGAACCTTTTGTGTAGGTCTTGTTAACAAGTTTTATCCGCATAAGGGTGCTGCCCTTCAAAATATCATGTGTCCAAGAAATGAAAGAGAAAGACAAAGAAAAACATATGAAATACTGCACATGTCTACATTAAACACTTGAGAGTGGAATGTTGGAACCACTTTTATATTTTATGAGTGATGAAGCCTGATTCCATCTGACAGGACATAAAAACTCCCAGAACATCAGATACTGGTAAAACAATAATCTCTATATGATTCATGAGGAAGCTCTTCATGATAAAAAAGATAAGAATGTAATCTGCTGTGTCAGCAAGTCAGATTTTAGGTCCCATACATTTTGAAACAGTAGTAAATATTGATGTGTAGATGCAAATCTTTGAGGAATTTAATATATAATTGATGCCTCTTAATTGCTCTTATACTTTCTTTTAACAGGATGAGAGATTTGTCAAATTTCGCGTTAGTCAACCTCACAAATCCATGAAAGACTCACAGAAAAAAGAACTGCCAGCAAAGGATTGTGGTGCTGCATTTACTGGACCTACTTCTAACTTTTGCCTGTGGTGTAGTTTAAATGGAAAAGTGTATGCAAATAATCCAAGGACATGGAGCCTTGAAGGACAATATTTGTAATGAAATTTTAAGAATTGATACAGCAGAGTTACATAGAGTGTATAAGAACAAATTATGGAGGGGCAAAGGGGGTCATTTTCAGTAACTAATGTAAAAGCCAAGATCATTTCTGTAAATATAGACCTTTGCTTTAGTTTATTTTTTATTTATTTATTATTTATTGTTTGTATATGCTCTTGGCAGACCACTTTTTCATGCACATGTACACTCTATATAATAAACAAATATGTGCTATAAAAAATGTAACCAGTTAAAATGTGCAGCTTATGCCAAATGACTCTTTTTTATAGCATAGCCATTTCTAAACTGTTTATTGCATGCTTGAATAGAAAAAGATAGGCTTCTTGGTCTTCTTCCTGCATGACTTCACTAACTTGTGTTTTTTCATATATTACATGAATTGTATGTTTTCAAACATATCATCCATGCTGATGATTAGTGTAAAAAGTAATGAGATTAGTGCAGTTAAAAAGGAATAAGTAAATAAAGCATCACCTTCATTATCAATTAAACAAGTGTATCAGTATCTTCTTGTAAGTAAGGTGTAGGGAATTAAATGTTTGAAATGGCTGCATACCTGCTTAAGTTTAGATAGAAGATGAAGCCTAGAAATTACTCCATCCTCTGGCTTCTCTATGTATATGGACTCCAAAGCAGGACAAAGCTGCAAAATCACATCTAATATACCAATATCTGTCCCAGTATCATGAAGATACTGCAAACGAAGTTGTGTTGGAACTTTCTCTTGCACAAAAAGATGTAGTAGTGCTTTCCCAACAAATGAATATGCTCCAAGAGTGAGCAGCTCAGGCAGTTCCTGAAGTGCCAAAGCAATGTCGGCATGGGACACATCTTCAGCACCTGGGCTTCCTATGCTAAGAACCTGTAAAAGGCAATATTAAAAACATTAACCTCAGTTGAAAGAAAAACTGAATTTTAGTAAATATGGTTGGGGAAAATAATTTTAACAGCTTATCTGTTTCAAATAAAATAAGATCCTGCAATAAAGTTTATTGTGATATTAAACTAAATATTTCAAATAGGTTTGAGTTCTAGGAATTAAAAGAAACGTTTATAGCAAATAAATGAATTTAGAATGATATAGTAAGGCATAACATGAATAAATGTGAACAAGTGAATTTTATAATTTTACTTTCTTTACCAATTAATTATATATGGTAAGTTAAAAAGCTCTTTAATTATTTTCATTAAAATACTGTATGCATTAAATATTTGTTACTAATAAAATAAAATAAATAATTAATAAATAAAGGTAATTATTTACAAGTTGGGCCGCTAACTCTCTCCGCTGCGACTTATGCCAGTTTTGCACTCTAATGGGACCAGTGTGGTTAGAGAGGGATTATAGGTGGTGAGATGGTTTAAAAAACTAATGTTGTATCCATTGTGCTTTTAGGAGTTGTTGGAAATATCGATGAGGTACTACCACGATATAAAATTAGAAAAATAAATTTATATACACACACTAACCTAAACAGATTGGAACCTAACCTCGCACTAAATTTGAAATCCACAGGCTTTGAAATTGTCATCATAAATACAAAGTCAATCAATCGCACTTAGTTTCATTCGATTTTCGAGCGGCCGAAGTTCTGCATAATAAAATTCACTGAACAGCTGTATCTGCGTGAAACATACTCGTCATACATCAACACAGCGTCTAGCGACATATGCCGGTGTTGCATATCAAAACACTGTTCGCCTGCCGCCAACAATGAAACTCAGGTTTTAGGCACTTTAGCGGGTAGTATTATTATATATTTACATTACAAAAGTACTACAAGACTTCCTTATTTATATTCTACTCCTTCTAGGCAGCATACTTCATAAATATTCACAAAAAAAGGATCACTACGCGTACGTAATAAATTAGCGTCTAACAATTACAGAGCTTTTCCGATAAAAAAAAATTGGTGAAAACGTAACAAGTATAAACCAAACTTACAGTCAAACCACAATTTGTTTAATTTCTAGAGGGGCCCAAGTTCTCTATAATTACCTAAATAAATAATATCTTGAATTTTCTGTGAAAGTTTTCTAAATTCTGAATAATTTTTTGTCCCAAGTAGCCTGCACCCTGGCTGCTAAAGTGTCATAATTCAAAAAGTAAATTTTGAATTATCTATGCATTTGCTTGCAGGTTTAGTGTGTCACTTGCTTAGTTCAAAACTTTAGCAACTTATTAGTCACCACTTGGAATATTTTATCATTCAAATCCTAAAACTCTGAAGATAAATTTGTATTTTACACAAGTTTAAAATCCTGCAACTGAAAAATCAGCATTTTGAATTACCACACTTTAGAAGTCAGGATGCAAACTAGTTGTGAAGAGTGATATAATTTACCTGCAGCTGTTTGCAGGCATTGCATACACTATTAAGACCCACTTGGGTTATGCCACATTCACCAGATACATCAAGGACCATAAGACGGTTACTGCAACCATGTAATGCTTCAAGGACAGTATCACTGCTCACATGAGGAGCATGTAATTCCCTGAGATTTGGCAAATGCTCCACTGCATTTGCCAACTGTAATGCTTCTTCACCATCCTTAAACATAAACATGGAAAAGTTTTGTGATCAGTTGCAAATCTTTTATTCTTTACTGAACTGTGAGGTCTTTCCATGTCAATCTATGTAGCCCTTTTAGGAAAGGTATAACCCCATGTACCAGATTTTATGAAAATCTGTGCGTATGAAGGTGAATTGATAAGTAGTGTTAGTTTAATAATTATTCTCCCAGATATAACTGTTTAAAGTGGGTATTGATATTAATAGTTATGCATTAAGCATATATTTTAGAAAATTACATCACTTACATGAATCAGTATAACTTAAACTAAAAGACATAAGCAGGCATTAATTATTCATTCATTTATTTTTTTTTATTTTGCATATTTATTTATTAATTTGCTGAAGATGCATCAAGCTTCATTAAGGTTAATTTTGGTACACTCATAAAAATGGAGCTATAAGAGAAGAAAATAAAATATTATCTGGGACAGTATAGGAGGTGACTCAGCACCGAACTTGAGGTTATTGTGCCTACATTCCATGAGGGGGCACTCCCAGAATAGAGGGATGAGGTGAAAGATACAATGGCGCACCAATGACAAAATCTCTGCAGTATCCAAAGTGAAGCACCCAGAGTCAGACAGGTAGACCAGGGCCCCTAAATAGGATCCAATGTCCCGCAAGGACCAGTCCTCACCTCATCAATCAACCAGAGTTGGACAGAGACAGACACGTTTTCCCTGCCACGTAACAATGAGTAAGTACTATTGCCGAACCCTGAACAAAACCAACAGAATGATGAATAATATATTGGAAAGGACTTAGAAGGACAGGAAATTCGGGGGAAGAAACCTACCCAGCATTTGCCTGGTGACCTGGGGAAACCCTTCAAAAAACGCCCATGGATTAGATAGGCCACCCACAGGAAGCGAACCCACAACCTCCCAAATGCAGCCGAAATCTCCTGAGCCATCCCACTTAGTAAATATTAACAAATTAATACATTCCAATGAAAACTTATGTAACAGGTAGAAGTTTCATGTTATTTTATTTTCCTTTGGTTACAATATCTCATTTCATCCTTTCTATCTAGTTCTAAAAGCAATAATGACCAGAGATAACCAACTGTAAGAATTGCTAATTAATAAATCTACTTTTATATATATGAACTTAGGATTGCCTGTATACGAGACATTTGGTTTGGCAGGAATGGAGATCAGCTTCTGAAAACTATTAGTGGTGGTTTTCTCAGCATTCAGAAAATTCAGTAGGTATATGCCCAAGAGGAACATTGCACATAGGTATCTTGTGTTTTGCGCACGTAAAATGAACTATCAGGTCCATGTGGATCAGTGGCGAATTCTCCTATACACCACCGGTGTACTAAATTTGGTTCAAAACGACTCTCAATAATCATGCAAAGTAATCAGAATTTTTTGTATGTCACTTCAACTAAATACGAAATGATCGCAAGTTTGTGCGGTTAAACGCACTTCTACCTCACCACAAGTTAAAACGATAACCATGCTCGCAGCATTAACCGTTCTAGGCATAGATTCTAGGCAAGGCCAGCACTGTGTGTGCGCCCGCATACTCCACCGCAAGTTGATGTGATAGCCACGCACTCCCGCTTCACCACTAGATGGGCGGGGGAAAGGAGGTGTAATTGACAGCCCTTAGCTGTCGAAATGTACCGCTAAATTTGCGATTGACTATCGTGTTTAGTTTTTTTTTGTAGTGTTTAACGACAATCTTTAACTAATTATGGCACCGCAGGCGGTGACAGTGATGATACATGAATGAAGATAGAGCACCGGTGGATTGCGATGGCGGGGGAAACCGGAGAACCCGGAGAAAACCCGCCCCAGCGCCGCTTTGTCCACCACAAATCTCACATGCGGTCGCTTGGGATCGAACTCAAGGTGAGAGGCGAGTGGTCTAACCACTCGGCCAATTTTTTAGTCTGTATTAGCGTTGTTTTGCTGTAAATTTTTGTGAAAATTACCGATATAAGTGTACTTCTTGTGACTGTGCAGTAAAACATGTTTTAAAGACTGGATTTCGAAATTTGGATTTTCTGAAAACCTTAAAATAAAAAACAACGGCAGACCCACTCCCGAACTACCAGGTCTGATTGCAAAATGTCAAGACAGAAAACGAGAGTATAACACATTTCTGCATTAGCAATTATTCTAGGTATGTACAAGTGGTTAACTGGTTGCCCCAAAATAAACAAACTCTATTGTTGGCCATGTCTTCTTTTTAGTAACGATAAAAGCAGTACTACATGGTCTCAAGAACGATTCAACAATATAGTTTCTCCATCTGGTTCATTAAGTAAGCATGAAAAAACAAAAAATCACATATTTTGTGGATTCACTCCTTGTAATTTTGGCAATACACGAGTACACCTGCAGCTAAATGCTCAGAAATCATTACAAATTTCAAAGCATAATGAAATGGTAAAAAAGAACAGAGAAATATTGACTAGGTTCATTGATGTTGTTTGTCACTTAGGGAAGCAGGAATTAGCTTTATCATTACAAATTTCAAAACATCATGAAATGGTAAAAAAGAACAGAGAAGTATTGAATAGGCTCATTGATGTTGTTTGTCACTTAGGGAAGTAGGAATTAGGTTTTAGAGGCCACGACGAGTCAGAAAGTTCCTTTAATAGAGGTAATTAGTGAAACATTGGATTTACTCAGCACGTATGATCAATTTTTAAATGATCATTTAAAAATGTTACAATTTTCCGGGCCACTTCGTCATCCACTCAGAATGATTTAATCGAAGCTGTTAGGAGTGTTTTGGTTAACTGTGTAACAAAAGAACTTGCATCCACTAACTTTGTAGCTATTCTCCTAGACGAGTGCTCAGACATAGTGAACAAGTCCCAACTCTACCATTTTACGCTATGTGGACAAATTGGGAGAAGTTCAAGAAAGGTTCATGGACTTTACAGACATCAGTGCAGACAGATCTGCGGACCATGTACTTAACAACAGTTAAAAAATTTAATATTTATAAGAAACTTGTTGCTCAGATATATGATGATGCGGCCGTAATGTCTGGCCAATTAGGTGGTCTGCAATTTAAAGTAAAAGAGGCATTTCCACAAGCATTATTTGTTCACTGTTCACATTCTGAATTTGATTCTGAAACAGACAGCTATGTGTATTGATAAGTGCAGATTTTTTTTTTTTTTTCAAACGCTATCAGGGCTCTCTAATTTCTTTAATCATTCCACTAAAAGAATGGAAACTTTGCGTGCTTTTATGAATAAAAGGTTACCACCAAGAGCGACTTCAACACGCTGGAACTTCAACTCACGCCTTGTCAATACTGTACAAGAACAACGACATAACCTGATTTTATTCTTTGAATTCATGACAGAACCAGAAAGCAACGTTGATTGGGAACCTGCTACATTAGTTAAAGCACAAGGTTTTCTTTTCTTTTTTTTTTTTTGACTCGGTTGGACACTGTCTTCCTCCTCAAATTATTTTCGGCAGTATTTGCGCATAGCAACGTTCTCTTCTACATATTACATCTATGGGTATTGCATATTGCCATTCAAAAGTAATCCAGACTAAAAACTCTTTAGAAGAGCTAAGAAGAGAAGGATTTCAAAATATTTGGCGAAGCATTTCTACTGAAGTGATAAACATGCACAAAAGAAAAGAGAACAATGAACCAAGTGAAGTTACTGAAGTTATGTTCAGGAGGATTTTCTATGAAATTTTGGAAAATGTGTTCTATCAAATACAAAATAGATTTTCCGAACTATGAGAGTTTTCATTTCTTTGCTCTCCTCGATTCCTCAAAATTCAAGAATTACAGAACGTCTTTTCCTGCTCACCATTGCTCAAAATTGTTGGACATCTATGGCTCAAATTTTGATTCGGCACGTCTGAAAAATGAACTTAGTGTTGTGTACTCTTCTGGAGATAAAGACTTTGAAGAAAAGTCAGTTGGTGAAATAGTGAAAATTATGAACAAAAGAGATCTGGTGTGGGCTATGCCTGAAGTTTACAAATTAGCTTGTCTAATTCTAACTGTACCAGTAACTACAGCTTCTGTTGAACGATCATTTTCCACTTTAAATCGAGTAAAATCTCACTGTAGGTCTACAATGCGCCAAGAAAGATTATTCTCTTTGTCAATGATGTCCATAGAAAGGCTTGTACGCTTCGGAAGGATGTTCATGAGAATTTCACGCAAGCTGTAATGGAACTATTTCTGAAGAAATCTCGTCGATTGGAGCTAACATTCCAGTAAACTGATAAGTACTACTACTAAAATAAACAATAATTTACGTATACAGGTGTCCCTCGCATTACGCAAGTAATTGGTTCTCATGAATTATCACGTAGCACAAAAAAAAAAAAAAAAAAAAAAAACGCTTATAGTGAATGTGATAATGATATGGGCTATTTCAAGGTATACATGAATAAAATGTGTTTTAAACATATGCATCTATTTATGTCATTTGTAGTGTTAAAATCAGCATTTTTTAAAACTGCTTTACCGAAAACGCATAAAATGAGATCACGCATAACGAGGGATGACGATATTTTATAGACTAAGAAAAACGATGACAAAGGCTCCCTAAATTACTCCCAAAGGTGTACCTAAATTACTGACCATGAATCGCCACTGATGTGGATGCATGAATTGTACCAATGTCTCCTTCCGTTCGTCCGTCCGTCCGAGATCTGGCAGCCTCATGCGAGCCTAGGTGTTAACTTCTGTGTACCTATCCTGGTAAGGGCTTAACCACAGGAATGAGGAGGGTGGTTTAGGTTTGGTAATAATTTAGGTTTCGGGTGATGATGTTAAGGAAGTAGCGCTACATAGGCTCCTCAAACGGTTGCATTTTAGGAGCAGCATCCTTTTCCTCTGCTCCGCTGATGTTTTATTTGCTTAAAATTGTTTTTGTTGGAATTTTGATTGACCACTACCAATGTTGAGAGGGGGGAGCTAGTATGCTGTTGGCTGGTTTATGTCTCCTTCTTGGCTGATGCCTTTTGTCATGCCATTGTCAAGGACGTGTTTCTGGGTTTGGGGGGGGGGATGTACGGGACTCTCCAACCAGGGATTGCCGGCACGCAGCATTGCAGATTCCAGTTCACTTTTAGGCTGGAACTCTGTCATTGGTCGATTGACCAACATAGCTCTTTGCCATTGGTTGATTGACTGGCAACATTTTGGCGGTAGCATTCGTGACGGCATTTTTCTATCAGCAATTCCATCTGATTTGGTGATAGCAAAACTGAAATGGATTTTGTTAAATGCTGCAAATGTGAGAACTCGGCGAATAATTTGCAAAATTATCCTTTACTTCATTCGTGGCGGCAAAATTTTAGCGGTAACATTCGTGATTGCATTTTTTTATCAGCAATTCCAACTGATTTGAAAGCGACGCTGAAATGGATTTTATTAAATGCTGCAAGTGTGAGAATTCAGCGAATAATTTGCAAAGTGTATAATATGAACATTTATTTATGATAACATACATATCGTCAGCGCAGTTTGTTCTATCTTTACTAAGATGTTATACAAAGCATTTTATTGGATTTTTAGGACCTTCTTCCGCAGAATTTTGAATATAGAATCTTCGATTACGTGCCCAGTGATGTTGAAGGAAAATTTAATGCACGATTTCGTGTTGATTGTAAAAAAGACAATGTTGAAGAGTGGTTTAGTAAATTTCAAGAGGTATCCAAGAATATTTTTAAGGTCTCTCAGACATTCTCAAAGAGCTCCAAAGTATTTTAATACAAGATATTATAATATACTTTAGTTTTATTGCAGTAAAAATAGAAAACTATTACCTGTAGCGCCAAAGCATTTATATGCTTAACAAAATATAGCCATATATTGGGTTTGAAGAAGGGATTTGTTATTATGATGTTTTATGTTCTTACAGGTGGTCCTACGTTGTCCCCATAATACACAGCCTCGAAGCTATAATGTTTTAAATCCACATGCTAAACATACAGATTGTCCTGCAAGAATGAGAATCATCGTAAAATCTAGAGAAAACAGCAAACAATACAAGTGGGTACTTGCACTAACATTGAACACATGTAATTTTAATGATGTGTGTAGAATAGATGACATTTTGCATAAGCTCTGGTACACTGTTCTGAGAACACTATGCATAAATACAATTTTTCTTAATAAGTTAATGTTTCTTATCTGAGAATTGGGAAGCAAAGAAATATATAAGTATCTGCCCCCATTCTGCATTGCATTATAGATTTTTAGATCTTCAAAAATATTTTTATTGCCTTTACAAACAGGTTGTCGTAGTTTTATTTTTGTGTGACACGTTGGTGCACCAATATGTCATGGTTTTATTGTTGCCACGTTAGGATGCTAATATGTCGCAGTTTTATTTCTGGTATCACGTTTACTTGGAGTTAGTCGAGGGTTAATGCTCATGAAATTCTCTACATTAAGAGTGTACATACCCTGCAGATTCCCTTTGTTGCTCTAGGTAGGCTCGTTCTTGTAGACCATGAGTTATCTCTTGCTCAGAGGGGAAAGAATGACAAAGGTGTGTAACACTTTTGGTAGACTCAAATAAAAGATGACTGATGATTTCTTTTATTGATGATCTGTGGTTGGATTGAGGCACAAACCCTGCGAGCGACTCCCGACATAACTGATCGCGAACTTGATATAATTTTGTTTAAGTGCTAGTTCTACTTTTACTGAGTTATATTTTCACTCGTCACCGTAATCTTGAGTTTCACGGTCCGCATAACATTTACGGTAGTAATTGCCCGTCAGATTAACTTATAACACATCGATTTCCTACACTGCACGCCGCACGATTTCTTAGACTGTGTCTCGTCACATTTCCTATACTCTGGATTTGCATGGGTGTCCGATTCTTAGACGTAGTTTCCTACCTTGTGAGCCCGATTTCTTGTGCGCGGTTTCCTACCTTGTACGCACAACGTTTATATACTAAAAGGTCAGAGTCTGGTCCTCCTTTTTGATTGGCTGGAAAAAGGCGCGTAAAGCAGCGTTGTCACGTGACTGTCGGGGAGTTTTCTTTATTCCACCCACGTGACCTTGCTCTACAATGAGAAATTCCCTCTTTCCAAAATATAAGGGGGTGAACTTTTCTTCCTCCCAAGGGTTGTTACTTGTGTCCCTAATGCTCTAAAATTCTTGTTATTTTTAACAAAGCACGTAGCCTTGAAGAATACAATGCGAGCTTCTACACGCTATCGTTCGTTATTTGCTAGAAGACATCAATAAAACAGTGTTTTGTATAACAGGTGTTACCTTTGTGATATAATTTAGTTTTGCGTGTTTGATATAAATATCTCAGCTTTTTCCATTTTTAAATATGAAAGATTACGTAAATTTTTTAGATTTTTTAAAAAATGAATAAGCATACCTTTTGCATATATGTGCTTTTTGTATTATACTGAGCTACAGATATTCTAGTAACAGTTTACGTAGTATCATACCTAAGAGCTGCCTTAATTTTTACTTTCTCTATTCGTACTATGTACATAGTGTATAGAGAAGGTATTGTAATGCACCCAAAATTTGATACCGAGATTTCACCGGAAATATTTGTTTTAGGTTCCCCTGTATCCAAAAAAAAAAAAAAAATCATCTGTGTCGGCAAGTTGGTAAAATACCAAACTTGGTATTTAAGTTTAGTGTATTCCAGGGATGCGACAGAAAGATTTTGAAAACCCCCTCCCAAACTGCCCTTTACATGGAAAATATTTCGAAATCTTTTATGTTCTCAAAAATAGCTCTAGCGATTTTGAATAAAATACCACATGTTAAAGATATCTATTAGGCACTTAAAGTGTATATCTTGAATTTTCTGAGAACAGCATCTGAACACCTCTTTATTCTGAATGAAGTTTGCAGAATTTTGCGTAACTGGTAAACTGTAAGAGATGGGCAAAAACGTATTACAGAAAAAATGTAGATAATGTTAAAACATACAATGTATACATTTTTTTTCTCGTAGTATTGACCATTTCTGAGATATTCCTTGTTATTTGTTTCAGATTCAAAATACTTAACATTTTTCTCATACAGAAAGCTATAAACTCCTGGCCCTGCATAGAAACGGATTTTAACTACATGGCAACTAGCTTTTATAGGATTTGGCATTCATTTTAGCCTAGTGTATTCCCTTATATAGCTTCTACTTACAAGGAAGTAAATAATTAAAATAATTTCTGCTAATGTTTATCTCGATTATCATAAAGTAGACAGAAAAGCATGTGTTTGATAACAATCTGTTACAGTGATGTAGAGAAAGTCATGTAAATGTCAGATTTGTTATCCTCCTCTCTCATCAGAAAGTTAATATTTGTATGAATATTTTTCATTCAATCAGAGTTATCTTTATTAGGACATGTAAACACATTTGAAGGTTTATACAGTGAGACATCATTCACATTCGTTACATGCAAATATTAATCAAACAGAGCTCAAGCAGTCTACTTTATTAATTGAGTTTATTATAGTTAGTAGTATACAGATGCGCATAGTCCGCCAATCAGATCGTGCCACGTCATCACTAAGCCCCTCCCCTCGATCAATCAGAGAGCTTCTCAACTTTTAGCGGGAAATTCAAACCGCAACCAAACAAAAATTCTTTCCTAACCAAATCATCATGGCTAATGCCTGACCCTGGTTCCAGCCCCAGCCCCAGCCCCAGCCCCAGCCGCGACCCCGATACATCCCCCGCCGCGGCTGCGGCCATGTTTGAATGCTAATTTTTTTGCAAGGTGAAAAAAAAATTGTCACGATGATAATGATTTTAGAATTTTGTTAGGTAATCACTGAATGGGGGATATTGAGGTATGGTTGCATGTGGTACCTCGGGAAGTGTGAGTAGGCAGAAGTAAAAACGAACGAAAAGACATTTGATTAATATAAATATTTATTCACCTTTATGGGATACAAGTGTAGAGTTTATTTCGTCAGAAATAACATCGTAAAGCATGAAAAGTGAAACATTTTCTTTTGGCATTACAAAAGTATTATTGTTTGAAGCACTTTTAACATAGTCTTTTACATCGGTTGTGGCTAAAACCAGCTCTGCAAGTTGATGTTGCAGTATATTTGCATTACACATCAAAAAATTAATGTCATCTAGACAAAGCACGAATTTTCGCTTTGTATTCTTGCACGACGACCATTGATGCTTCGTAAGCGAAACTGTTCTTCGATGCACCTATACGACTGACCTTTGCAAAGATGTTCCGCAAGTTTAGGTAAATGAAGTGCTTTACTCCTCCAATTTCCACGTGGGCCTCGTAATGTTTTTGATTGTAGAAACCTAGGCTGATGTATCTGGAGTGATGATTGTTGAGGAAGTGCGTTCTGCGATGCAGCACGGGCTCCGGAGTCGCAGCAGCTGGCGGTTGGCGCGACATCTTGATTTGCTTACCCCTGGAAGTCATAGAGACTCGTAACCGGATGGCTCGATAGCTCTATTTTTATATAGCTGAAACAAATGAAACATCGTGTCGATTAGAGCTATCAGAAGGACATTTGGTGTTAAGTTTTTGAAGATGATGATTCTTTAGCCATTTAAACATGGCGTGAGCATCTTGCAGGCACAGTGGGTGTTGGTGCACCTATGACAAGGAAATCCGCAGTGCATCTGATGATACGGGTTTTCTGGATTTGGACAATTAAATTCTTTGTTTAAATTAATAAATGTTCCATCGCATAGTGCGGAAAGAACTTCACATTTATTCTCATTAAAAGCAAAGAGAGAAATATGCCCTGCCAGCGCTTTTTCTAGCACAGTTTGTAGCATGTGATAAGGAATGTAGCCATCTTTGAAGTGCATTCCAATGTTATTTTCTTTGTTAAATGCATCCAATTTTTTATACCAAGGGTAAGGGCTTGCAAAATGAAATGTTTGAACAAATCTTCTCCCAGCGATTGCCAATTCCTTATAATTAATTCTTTGCCATTTCCTTTCAGCGCTGTATAATCCACGACAGAACTTCCTTCCATCTTGAACAAAGACTGATGAGAATGTGTGAATGGTACTTACTTTTATACCTGGCAGGCATCTTTGTCCGTCGTTGCATCTCCAGAAGGAACTCTTTGCTGAACATCTCTCTCGCCTGACGGTCTGGATCAGCAGAGTTTAACAGTACTACAAACTCATTCATGTTGTAGAGAGTATAGAGGCATGCATATTTGCCGCAAATGATGGAGTAGAGGTTTTGAAGCTGGCGATTGTTAAAGGTGAAATTAAATTATAGGAATTCTTTCAAGGGTTTTATAAAAGGAGGAAGGCCGTAGGAATCGAAATACCATGCAAAAGAATTAGAATTTTGAGTTACAGCTATCCAGTGTGAATCAGGTAAGGTGTGACGGTCTAAATTTATTATGAATGTAGATGGCTTATTAAATTCTTTAGGCAGCATTTCTGGAGCAAAAACGCCTGCAAAATTTGGAATGCCTTGCAAAGTTTGTTCATATTTAATAATCGATTTTTATCTATTTGAATGGAACTTCGTACTCACAGTACATGAGACACGTGATGGCTTGTTTTAATTTCTCTTTAAATCTTAGCTCTATTCTTATATTTCTGTTATTTAATAGAGAAGCGTGACCTTCTGAAGCAGCACCGTCAGACGTGATTTGAGCTCCACTGTTGTTGTGATGGATGTTAGAACCAGAAAAGAGTGTTTGGTAAGCCATCGTTGTACCTTTTTCATGAGAAGTGTCGATAGAAATATCCACTGCTGGAATTTGTTTACCGTTAGCATATATTGCAAAGTGCTCCAAACCAAAATGCTTAAAATTGAAAGGGTTGATGGTATGAGTTTTCGAGAAAAAATTTATGTGTCATACCTATGAGTATTCTTTTTAGTAGCGGTCCTAGAACAGCGTTATCCATAGAGATGATGCTGCGAAAGTGAAGGATCTTAGATCGACTCGTGTTATATCGTATCAGGCATATACCTTTTCTTAAGTTTTAATATGAAACATCAAGATATTAGGAGCATATTTTACTTTTTTCACGTACAGAGTAGCATCTAGAAATCTAGCATGTAGATCTGAGCTTTCATTCATCATATAAAATGGGTCTTTCACTTTAGTTAATTTAATTTGAAGAGTAAGTCCTGGAAGTAACAAGATGGGTACATTGAAAATGTCTCCATGTAATCTACCAAACATGATTACTTCTTTAGACGAATTGCTTTTATTAAATCGATGCTTCCATCCAAGATTAGAATCCCTGGCTTCCAAAGTTCCGTTTTTTGAAACCTCCTGCCCGGAGAGACTATGGAAAGCCATGTCTATGTACCAAAAAGCATTAGTAAGATGACTATTTGCTGCATCTTGACCTATGCTAACAGGGTTTCTAAATAGCTATGATAGTGATACAGGTCTTCGGAGGGAGTGATGGACGTTTCATTTATAGAAACGCTCAAATGACTGAACAAGGAGTGCAACAAATTGTTAACACCTGTCGTTTTATCTGTTGATGCTAAGTTTGAACCATTTGAAATTTTCCTTTTACCAACAAATACACATTTAAATCGATATAATGTTCCTTATTCCCAGGAATAACAAATTCCAATACACTTTTATCTACTGGGGCGATAGGTTTGATTAGGGTAGTGACATTTCCGAATACTGCCGACTGAATTAGCTTTTTTAGCAAAGATGTCAATATTTTTTTTTTTAAGCACTGTTTAAAGCTGATCTCTTCTCTTGCCTATTCATTGCTGTAACTTACCCCCTAATTTTTTGTGCCTTCTGTGACTCGTCTGACCACGATATTTTTTACTTTGGTACCAGCCTGTTTTGCAGCAATATCGATCATGATGTTTGCACCCGTGGTATGAGTTTCCCTGCCCAACGATTTTGCACCGGATAGGAGGATGGGCTTAAAATCCTGAATAGACTACCCAAAAATTTACCTAAACCCCTACCTTGTTGAGCGTATGGGCTTCCTACATATGGTGGTCCAATGTAAGCACCCAGACGCCCTCCACTCTGATTGACATAGTACGCTGTAAGAGGGTCCATTGCCAAATGCATGGGTTTCTACTTTAGGATTCCAATTTATAATAGGACCAGCCAAAAGAGTGGGTGAAAATTGATGGACGCTCTTTAACTAGGAAGTTTCCATAGCATATTGGGCCCTAATTTTCCTCAATGACTTCTTTAATAGGCCATAGGTTCTTTTATGACCCGGCTTTTTTCCCTTCTAAAGGAAGCCATGCACCAACATGCTTTTTACAACCAATAAATCTATTCCCGTTCGCTGGGTTTGAATCAGAGACTATACATCAAATTCCCAACTATTTTCCCTCACCCATTTTGCTAGAGTTAGTACCTGTGATCTGGCACAGCGAACAGGTTCTACATTATGCCACCGGCAAGAATTCGCAGTGACTAAAAATGCTATATTTTCATTGCAACTCAAGCTTTCAATATTCCATACAGAATACCAATCATTTTCGTGGGGTTGCAACATTCTTACAAGGGTGTCTCCCTTCACAAACAATTTCCCAGGGGGAATTCTGATTGTATTTGGCTCATATCTATAAATCCCGAAAACCATGGCATTCTATGAAAGTTGTCTGTCAACCAGGTATTTGCTCGCCTATACTTTATGGGCCAAGCGTTGCGGGGAGCATCGGGTTGTCGAAACAGGTAGTGCATCACTACCTGTTCGCTTTGGTTTTCTACTACAGCCAACTCTTTAATCATTACTTCTCCTTCTGGGTTATAAAACCCTTGAAAGGGAGCAGAAAATTCTGTGGACATATGAAACAGAGAAATCATAATATTTTCTTAAAATGCAGCACAGCAATGGTAGGTGTTACGCTACTGCTCAGGCGAGCTAAATCACCAAACTTTTTCTCAAATTCAATTGCTACGGGTTGGAAATGATTGAGTTCTATCAGAACGTAAAATATATTTTCAAACTTGTGATGACTAGTATAAGAGGGAAATTGAATTATCCATAAACAGCGAACATAAGAGCTGCCGAGCAGTTGTGGTTTGATGATATTGCAGTAAACAAAAACGGACTCGGTTCCGTAAATAAATTGAAAAGAGTTTTTCCTGTGTGATCTAAGAAACAGAGAGTTCATATCGTTAGTTACTTCTGAAAGCATAGCTGGATTAGCAATTTCGTAGGTATCAAGGTTCGGAAGTGAATTTTTTATTGTGTCTACAAGATCACCTATACCATAATAAATTCTAATGGGAAAGAAGATTTTTCCATTAAAGGTCGTTTCCGACTTACCTCTCGCCCTTTTAGGTATTTTTAATTGGATGCTATTAGCCTTTGCTGTAAGTTTTCTGGGACGGAATGTGACGGAACCCAATCTTTCTTGGCGTTTTCTAATTCTTTTGTCTCTCTCTCTCTCTTTGATGAGAAAGGAGATAACCCTGAAGCTCCAATGGGAGCAATTCCTGATGTTCTTCGTCTTTTACCCGATTTTTAAAGGTGTACTGGTCTTTAAAACTCTTAAAATCCGTTCTATCGTACACTATACTAATTGCTCTAGTTATGATGACATTTTTGGCCAGTTCTCCGGCTTCGTTAAGTACGTCCTCGCCTATGGTTTCGTAACCGTAGGAATAGGAAAGCTCTATAGACCCATCATCCATTTATCTCTCTGAAGGTTAACAGGTATCGCTAAATCGTTGCAAAAACTAGCATGTGAATTTTCGGGATTACAAAACGTTGTTAGAATCACTCAACACGGTTACGTAAAGCTCATCCATGATTTACCGATTCAACTGTCAAAGTCGGACCATATCCTTTCCAGCGGACTAGATATTGGGTTCTGCCATTTCTTACCCTTGTTTTTAGTATTTTCTCTGTTTTATACAGAGTGGATTTGTTAATTTTTACCGGAGTAAGTTTGTAACTGTAAAACTGTCTTTCTATAGGAGTTCCGTTAATATCTTTTATTATTTTGAAAATCTCCGTTGAGAAATTATTTTCATAGTTTTTGGCAAATTCTTCTTTTCTTTACTTATCCTTACTGTTTGTCCTTCACTAAACTTGGTGGGTCTAGATTTAATGGTAGAACGTTTTCTCTCTAAGGTTTTCCATATTTGTAATATGTTTCTCTCGTTTACCTTGGCTGGAGTCTCTCCTATTGAGTGGACGGTGTGAGTATACGCGCGAACGAATTTATCGAGGTCATCTATATATCTGTAAGAGTTCTTGTAAGTGAAATATTTGTAGATTTTAGACTTGATGGTGCGATTAAATCTCTAGACCATGGCGCACTTTACTTAAGGGCTTCGGCAAACCCTTCTATACCCCTCTCTTTTAAAAGCTTCTAAAATGCAGACCTTGAAAATTCTTATTCCCTATCAGATCTTACTGAGAGGGGAACAGAGAAACCGAGGATGGCCTCAAAGGCTTTGGCAGTTTCCGTAATTAGTTTTTGGTCTTATGGGTTTTACACGCGCCAATCTGGAAAAACAATCTACGCAGGTTAACAGATACTGAACTCTGTCATTATACTTATTAAGGCTTTTAAGTTTTGGCAAGTAGATCTCCCACACATCGTTGATGTTATTCAATGTATAGTGAGTGATTCCTCCGGAATTTTCTCCGCCAGGGTTTGTGCAAAGTATAGGCATCTTGATGAAGAAGCCAGTCCTCTGTTTTCCGTTTACTTCTTCCTACTGCAGATGCAAGTTTCTGCAAGGTTGAAAAAGCGGAAGGTTGTTCGGGATCGTAGAAATTCATTATTAATAAGACGTCCACGTCTCGAGGGCTTTGGACGGAAACACCCGGCAATTATTTCTTTATATTTGGTTCCCCTATTTGATTTAATCTGATTAAAGGCTTCATTATTCTGCAAGTGTCCGTTGGTTAAAAGAAGAATTTGCCTATATTTGCTCTTATCCGAAGATGTGACCTTTGAGAGATCTACCTTTTTCCTAGTTAACAATTTCCAGAGACCGCGAGATCCTTAAAACACCTATCCTTTACGTACAAATCATTGTCCTCTATACGAATATCGGAATCTCCAATCTTAAAGTTGCCATCCCTATCCTTGTAAATGCCGAATACAGTATCTGTTGCTCTAGGAGTGTGTAAATAAAGAGCTAAGAAAGGACCTGCTAGATATCCAAAGTTTCTATTGGTAAATATTTATTTTTTCTTATGTGCCGGTAAAGGCAGAGCCCTTGCCTGTTCTTCTCAAGCTCCTCCTCTACTTCTTCTTCTTCCACTTCCGTTTCTGGAGAGGAGAAGACAGCTTCTTTTTAACCTGGGAAATGCGAGGTGAAGCTCGAAGCAGCTGTTGCGGTGGCGGCGGCGGCTGTACCTGCGGCAGATACGGTCGGCGGCGGCCACTAGATTTAAACTTCATCAGTTCCTCGAATGCATCTCTATTATTTCTCTTTCTAAGTATTTTCTTCTTTTTTAAAAAAATCAGTGGGTACCTAAGCACCGTTGAGAAAATAGAGATGATTTTTGTAACATTTAGCGATTCATTAGGGCTGAAAGTCCAGTCAATACTGCAGACATCACAGGAATCAGAAATCCTCCCTTTTGTATTATCAGCCTTCTGTTTTTGTTAATCTTTTGAGATTTATCCACCACTCACCTCAGTGTGTTTTATACCTTCTTTGACTGCGTATGGTACATTTGCTCACATTACCGTTGCCGTTTAGAACATTTAGGGCGCATTCAGCAATAGCCCGCACTAACTCTTTGTCGGCCTTCTCCGAAATGGCTTTCCTCAGCTTCGGTTTGGCGCTTTTAGCACGTGCAGCATGTAATAGTTCGATCTTATCTGCTTGCTCATGCTGATATACAACGGTAGGTAGATCCGATGAAAAAATATTGGTTCTAAATCGTAATCTATTATCGGTCTCCTGACAAAGATCAAATACCATCTACCCGTGAGGTTTTTCTGTAGCATCTAAATACGCAGCAAGCAATGATTTCCAATTTTCGGGGTATATCTGTCTGGCTAAATACGCTACTTGATTCTTATCCCTGCGGTTTTTGAAAACCACAATGTACTTAGCGTTTAAGGATATATCTCTACAGTACTTCCCTTGATGAAACAAACTTTGAGTGATTAAAATGACACTTACATTCCCTTTCTGAACGAGTCGCACACCTCTCTGGAATATTCAGAGTTTAACAGATCGTCTAATATGATTAGTTTGGGTTCTCCTTTCTGGTTCCCAAACTCGGGCAAACCAACATGAAATTGTAAATATCCTAACTTAGGCACAGAGGACTTCTCTCTATAACACCGCAATATTTCTTTAAAATCGCTAACACCGCACAAATGTTTCAAGTTTTTTACTAAATTTACACAAAAAACAGTCTTGCCAGAACCCGAACTCCCGCTAACGACCAGCGTGAAAGGATGTTGAAATTTAATGTTTTCGAAATGCTCTTAGATTTTCCTTCAATTCATCGGTTAACCTGTACATCACGTAATTTACATCGAAGGGAGGATATTGCTCAAACACTTCTAAGGGAAGTTTTGTTAGTTCCTCGTTTGTATAGTATTTTATTCCCCTTGAATTACTTCTGTTCTTCATTTATGTGAATATTGCTTTCTCCACTTCTGAATCCATAATGAGAGGAGGAGGTTCGCTCAGTCGGGTTTTATATACCCGAATGGACAGAATCGTGCGCTATTCGTCTCCTCTTGTGAAAACAGACTCTATATGTTTTATTTTCCGGTTCGGAGACAACATACACACCATCACATCTTTTTCGTTTAATTTTCTTTTCAGTTCGAACAACAATGTTTTGATTTTCGCTATCGATTAAATTCTTAATTGCGTCAAAGTTAACCAGCTTCAAAGAGGCGTAATTTAGGGTTATTCCTCTCACTTTACGTACAGTTTTGAATTCACCATTAGGTAAACAAATCTTGTATGCATAATTTTTCGAGCCTCCGGAAACAAATTCTGAAATGTAAGCTTCGGATCCATAGTTCGCGAGCTCATCACTCATATCTCCTAGATTCTCACTGCATTCTACCATACACTTTTCTCCTTCCCTAGTCAAAAACAATATGGAATCTGTAGACAAATACTTTTATTTAATGCATCTAAGTGTATAGCTTAAGTATAGCACCTGCAGTAACGTAGGCCTCCAACACTTCGATAGTGTGCGTTACCGGCGGGGTAACGACTTTGTATTTCCACAAGATCCATACGACCATGTCACTTGCAAACATCAAATTCTGCACCTCTATGCCGGATGTGGTCAAGAATGCATATCGTTCTCGAGGTTCCCTAATCATTGTAGTGCGTGATCTATTACCCTGTTCGGTTAGTTTCCCCCAAAAGCTATATAGCACAATTTTGCTAATCCCCTTGTCCCGGGATTTTTTTTAAATTGCTATCCAAAATAATTCCTTCGCTCTGAAAAAATACCGAATATAGGTTACTTTATCTTCTTCGCTCACAACCCAAGGCGGATGTCCATTAACTTCTGCCTTTAACTTTAAAAAAATATTTATATAGTGTACAAATAATCACCCCTTTTTCAATTTTATCATATTGCTCTACTAGAAATGAGCAACTACATAATAAGTATCATGGAGAATAATATCAATAGCTGAATTAGCTAGGATTACTCCTGTTAAACCTCCCTGTATTCATAAAATTCGTATATTTCTCTTACTTCGTAACCAATTTCAACTGCTTAATGAACTTCATCTACCATCCAAGTGCCTATTATTTTTCTTTCAGTTTCGTCGGGATCACATTCTCCATCATTTGCTCCTTCCACACAAATTGCACACAGACCGAACATTAATTTCTGACGGCACCTAAAAGGTAATACGGGATGGTAAAGCCCACGCTTTTTTGCTAATAATCTACACTTGATTACCCCCTCCTTTTTAAGCATTTCGGGAATGTTGGAACAATTTTCGCCTAGGTGAATTGTAGGATGACCCACCGGAAACTTAAAATATTTACATGAATATGGATACAGAGACATTATATCGTAATATTTAATACGAGATTTTTCGTCAGTTTTACAATAAGTTTTCAATGCTTCCGTTCTACCCCCATAGAGCGAACCTCTGAGAACAAGGGGAAAATTTGTTACAATAGGATCGTTATTTAGCGCAGGGTGTTGTTTTAAAATGTCCTCAAATTCACACTCCCGCATCACATGACACGTGCATCCTGATTATACAATTTTTTCCAAACGGGCCATGGTCTGCTCGTATCTATGATTACAACGTCTCTATTATTTAGGCAGGTGTGTCCATGATGATAGCAACCAAAGAACTCGTATACCTCTTTCGTTTCTTCGCAAAAACCATCCACTTTAAGGTTAGGTAATTTGGGCAGTCTTACCTCTCTTCAATTGCCTGCATTTTTTTATACATACGTCCCTTTTGATTTCTTCATATCTAAGCCACATTAGCGCTTTCATAGAATGATCATCTGCTAGTCTATAACTTCCGCAAGGTATAATACCTATAGTCTTTGATGATAAATATGTTTTCCTGAATACATTGTTGCATGCTGAAGCAATTGTTATGGACTCTTGAAAAACATCTATTTTTCCTATCTGCAAGAACGTATTTCTAAATATGCAACAAGCTTCTCTCAACACTGTCACAGCTGCCAAGCAGTATATTTCAAACTCTTTCCTAAAATTGAGAAAATGGCTCCGTTCATCAGGTATCATTTGAGCAACACCGTAATTGGCAGTATCTGGATAAGGTCCTACAAAGTTCATATTCTCGGGAGTGTTAAAGAAGTGGGGAAAATGACCTTTTGTTACAGATTGTATACCAAAGGCTTTAGATAAGTTTCTGAGTTGATCGGTGGAAAATTTAAACTTTCCAAGAAAATGATATGCTCCTTTTCATACACAGAATTGTTGCACCATTCATGACCAAATTGGGCACCCAACCTTGATTTGCAACATAATCCAAAATAAACATTAGGTCGTATGCTCTAGTGTTATGGGCAATTGCTTTAATTTTTTCACAAAATGGCACATCCCTTCGCAAATTTTCAATAATATGTTTAATGCATCCATTCTACCCAAAAAAAATACGTTTTCCACACTGGCTGAGCTCCTCGTTCACGACTTTGTTATTGTCAAAAAGAAAACAACACTGCTCAAGGCATAAAAGATTTGGTATATATAAATACGTATTTTCCTGTATTCGAGGGTTCTGAGTACATTCGATGTCATAGAATATGAATAGAACCTTCTTCGAAGAAGAGATCTTTGAGCTAAGCAATGGCAAGTAACATAAATGGCCTGGCACGTTATCACTCTTACAATCTTTGCAACACGACATGTAACACGTAAGCTTGGCTTTCATAAGACGACCACATATTGAACAAAACCGTTTCCATTCGCATACAGTTTTGTTGCCGGCTCTATGCTGCAAATTATTTGTTATACAGTTCCGACTTCTAAAATACTTGTTACATTTGTTGCAAAATATATAATATCCTTCATAACTACAGGGTGGAACTGCACAACATCCCGAGCACTTAAATTTGAACTATGTGTTTTCACGCCTTCGTATGTCAAACTTTTACTGCAGCCTTCACATACATAAGGCTTAGCCATTGCACCTGTTAAATTTACAATTACATTGTAATTATTCTCGAGAGCATCGTATAAAAGATTCAAACGCTTTGGAGAACTACAGTTACCGTCATATATAATATTTTCGCAATATCATCCTTCATAAACTACTATTCTATATTTCGAGAGGAAATTTTGACATTTTTGCACCTCTGCAAGTCCACCGTCAGCAATTAGATCAACGTTTGATGCTCTTAGGAGCTCAGTGACTTTAGAATGAATTGTTCTACCTTTTCGGCAAGCCACGTAATTTAGATCTCTCGACAAATGTGCCATTGCTATAATAAGTGCTTGAGCCAGACAATTTTCTGTAGAGGGTACTCTATGCTTCTTTTTAAATGAGCTAACGTGGTCACATTTCTACTCTTTGTTTTTACCCCACCTGGGCATTTCAGCGTGATCTACCTTTACTGATAATGTATGTGTAGCATAAAAATAGCATTAGATTGACATACTTTCTCCATTAAAGCCAAAATCGCATCTAATGATACCTGATCGCTTCTTCGAAAATTAAGTCCTAGTAGTCGGTCTAGCAAATTAATTGAGTTAGTAGCGGATAATCCTGGCATATCGTTTGGTTTCACACCATGAAATACCATATCTAAAATATATTGCATGCTATTTCTAGAACATATAATAGGATTTTCATTTTCTAGGGCGGCCTGGATCCTAATATCATAATGCCTTCCATATACCATAAATCGAGTATACTCCCTATGCACCTCATCTAGAATTTCAATATTTTCCATTCTAAAACAAAACAGAAGAGAAAGTATTGTATTCCGTATAACTTCAAATACTAAAACCTAAGTTTCCCTAATTGTCAAATATCCATTTTTTCCATCCAAAATGAAGAAAATGAGGGCTACAAATTACTCTAAATAAAGCAACAAGACAAAAGACTGAACATTCTAAGATTTTTTCTATAAAAAACGTAATAATTAAGGGTACAAATGTGAAATTTACAATGTCAAATTGTCTAAAAAAAATTGGTTGACCATTATTGTAAACGAAACAACAAAGGAAACGACTGAAAATTGCTGGAGTTTTACAATAATACCTCTTGCATGCACTTGTTACTCTAATATTTGTTTCGTATACACCGTTATTTTTCTATCAAAAAGTAATAATTAAGGTACAAATGATTTCAAATTGTCTAGAAATATGGTTAACAATTTTTCCAAAACAATACATAAGAAAAAAGACTCTATATTGTAGGGTTTTATCTATAAAACCTCCTACGTAGGCATAATTTCCTAATATATATATATATATATATATATATATATATATATATATATATATATATATATATATATCGTTTTTCAGTTCAAATTTTGAAATTAAAGATACACATATAAAATATACAATGTCAATTTGTCTAAAAAAAAACGCTAACAATAATTCTAAGGCAATACATAACAGAAAAAATCTGATGTGTACCATTCACATGACTTTCTCCATATCCCTGCAACAAGTAACTCTTAAAAAGCTTATACTTCTATTTACTTTATGCTAATCAGAAAAAATTAGCAGAAATAGTCTTATTACTCGCATCCTTGTAAGTAGGAGCGAAATAAGGGACAATCGTAGGTTAAAGTGATAGTCAAAAGCTGGTTGCTATGTCAATGAAGTTCCTTTGTTTATATGGATAGGAGTTGACAAGTTCCAGTATGAGAAAAGTATACGTTTTTCATAGCAGAAACCAAAAATAAGGAATGTCACAAAAACGACGAACTCCACGAAAAAAATGTATATAACATAAATTGTGTGTTTTAATGTGCTCTACATTTTTGTGTAGTAAGCTTTTGTCCATCTCTTACCGTTTAGCAGTTATTCAAAATTCAGTAAAATTCATCCAGAATAAACTACTCTTCACAGGCTATTCCCAGAAAATTCAAGATATACATTTCATTTGTCAGGTAAATATGTTTGATATCCGAAATTTTAATCAAAAGCGTTAGAGCCATTTTTGAGAAAATCAAAATTTTCGAAAAAAGTTCCATGTAAAGGGTAGTTGGGGGTGGAGGGATTTTTCTCAAAATCTTCGTGTCGCATCCCTGGAAGATACTAAACTTAAATACCAAGTTTGGTATTTTATCGACTTTTCGTTTTTGAGTTATCGTGTTCACGGACACACACACACGGACCTTTTTGTGAAAATGCTTTTTTTGGATATTGGGGACCCTAAAACATATATTTTCGGTGAAATATCGGTATCGAATTTTTGGTGGAGTGCAATACTTTCTCTATACACTATGTACATAGTGCGTATGGAGAAAGTAAAAAACTGTATATTTAGAGTTTTTTCCCATTAATACCTCTTGCAGACATCTAATACCCTAATATTCTGTTTACATACAGGGTGTTAATGAACTACACCAAAATAATTTGCGAGATTGTGCACGTGACTGTTATAAGTAATTTAAGATTGGCGATGCATGGTCCGCGGATAAGCAAAACGCAGCCAAATAGTGTTAAACGTGAGGGTATCAGGTGACGATAAGTCGGTGCTAAAGCTAAGCAGGCTGAAAAAATGGCTTTGAATGTCTTTAAAACTGCTGCCCAAGAATAGAAATATTGATTCATAGCAGCTCGTTACTAGCGTTCTCAAGATTTAATGTCGCAAAAATCTGTAAAATCTCGAAGTAGTCACTTGACAATATAACACTGAACTTTCATTAACTACGGTCTTCAGTTATGAAACCTACTCTGGAGGCGTTTCATCAACTGCTTAATGCGTAACGCGGGAAGCTGCTATCCCAAATGTCGTGAGTTCGATTCCTGTCATAGAGTAAATGTTTTTATTGTTTTTTTTTTTTTTTTTTCATTCCAGACGAAGTGCCACGATTCGTGAACGAGACCCGAACTCGAAAACTATCTTTCACTTGAAAGTCAGTATCATAACCACTATGCTAGAGAGATACGCTGTAATATGTCCCTTCGTTTTTCGTGTTATGCTCTCGAATGGTTGGTAAATTAGCCAGTGGCCGTAACTTCGACATTTCAATAAATATGCCACAAGTCTCATATCTCAAATTACTTATTTAAGTAATCTGCATATTCTGTGAAAATATTTCGGTATAGTTCATTAACACCCTGTATATCGTTCTTTTGTCTATTCAAAATATAAAAGTTAAAGGAACAAATGTGAAATTCATAATGTAAATTGTCTAAAAATATTAAATAAAGATATAATAAAAATTAAAATGATTTATCAATTAGTTACTAAGTAAACAAATGTTACTTACCTTGCAGTTTCAGGTTTGCTGATGTTGATTTTCCTTACACGCCTGGTTTGCTAGTGATGATAATTCAAAACGGATCGCGTTATATAGCATATAAGGACTTATCTTTCACAAAGATAAGACCTCGTTCTGTTGACATTTGCCTGCGCAGCTGGCTTCCGCAAGAAGTTGTTTATTGCTATCCTACATTTCGCTTCGAGGCTAGACAACTTTCTATTCGAGCAGCTTGTACAAATAGCGAGAAAATGCCAACTTCAATCACATTCTTCAGCATCGCCAGAGTTGCCAGACTTAGCGGAACATCGCGAGCTCTCTACTTAACAAGGTAAGCAATCATTATGTTTTTTAAAATCTTCTTTAAAGATTTTTAAATAACACTTTCTCTTACTTTGTTGATTGTTGCATATCTGCAGCTAATATATTATTTAAACTGTGCTGAAGCCTCTCTTGAATGGTTGTTAACCACAATTTTATATGAACTTTGCTTTTCAACCATCCAATTAAGTCACTATATGACTTGCTTCAAAAGCTACATAATTAACTCAGAGTAGACACTTTAAAACCAAAGACATTCATTAGACTATGTCTTCTTTGCAGAATGGAGTTTCTAACAGATTCAGACAAATCTAAAATACGAAAATGACGCAAATTTGAGATTTGAAGATGAATACCTCTTACAATATTGTACGTGCATCAAAAATGATGACAACTTATGACGAATCAATAAGTATTACACTTCAAACTGACACAGAAGAACCAATCGCAGTCTTCGTGCCAAGAAAGTATCTTGGGGTATTGAAACAAAAAAATATAGACTATCATTTCTGGATCACTTATCTTTTATGTTTTCAGGCTTCAATTCCAATAATGGCTATATTATAGCTTTTCAAAAAAGATAAGTTTTCTCTATATTTTCAGCACTGTAATAGGCTTTATGTAATATAAGTTTTCTATAATTACAAATAAGATAAACTATCTCATTGTTTTCAAGAACATATGGACGTATGGATTAACTTTACTTCAAATAATTATTAGGTTATTTAATTTCAAAACATATCAATTACCTCTATCTTTTCAGTTGGCTACACTACAAATCAAGTTGCTTAGTTCTACCATTAAAAAACCTATGAGATGCTCGTAAGAATCTGCAGGCTTAGATATATTCTCACCTAAAGCATTCAAAATATATCCCCAATAAATTGTAAAGATTCCAACAGGTATTTCGGAGAAACCTCCAAAGAGTACTTACATTGGCGTAGCAGAAAAATCAAGTTTAGTCCTCTTAGACTTACAAATAAAAGGTGGTTGCATAGACAGGGATTTTACAGGAGAAATGTGTGTAATAATGTCAAATATCTCTAATAAAAACAGCATTTTCTTAAAGATCAAACAATTGCTTAATTGAAATGTGAGAGTATATATACATTACTTTAGGTATATATAAATAATTTAGAAAAAACTAAGAGGTAGCAATGGTTTTGGAAGTACCGGAAAAGTTTCATAATTGCATGCTTTCTTTCTGTGTGGATAACGGACCAATTCTCAAATATCTTGACTAGCAGGTACCAGCTACTTCATAGCCATACTGGTTTCACTAATTTCCTCGAAGAATTTGAACCTGTTCGGTTTCCTAAATACTGGCCTATGTTATCATATATTGTATCTTGGCTGTGCCGGAAAAACATACGTGCTACTTGCTATGTAGCAGGAAAAACGGAACAGTTACCAAATTATGCAAAGTTATACATAGCTATACAGGAAGGGACCAGAGAGGAAGAACGGTTGGATTTCTTATTTTATGGAAATAATTCTGTAGTTGTAAATGAACGTAAATATGTATTCAATTCATATGTAGTTATTCAAAAGACGGCAAAATGTTATCTTCTAACTTCAACCTGCGTATGGAAACTGGAATCTAATTCATAAAACTTTTTCATTAAGGTAAAACATATTTTGCTTAAAAACCAAGTAAGTATGAAAGACAACTGGGTTGATATGGATTTCTTATTCAGAAACATTAGCATTGGATTTCTTAAACATGTAATGATCGGGTCATTTCAGAAAGAAAAATTTTTAGTCAAATACATTTGTGATCGTATAACAAAATTAAACTGTTGAAAATTAGAGCATAATACTGGCAATTATAGACGTTTGTTTAACCGTAACAGCAAACATAGCTGCAATTGTAAGAGCTGTGTAAAATCTCCTCCAAGGTATGGCAACTAACGTTTTATTGGAAAACAAAACTTAACTTATCTTACCAGAGACACCTGTTATAGCAATTAAATATATGCTCTAGAAAATGTATATGAATTTCATATTTCAATAGAACAGTTAATTCCTATTGAGCTTCCAGCATAAATATTGGCTTATTATTACCTACTTGAAGATAATAAACGTTGTCATTATATGTGTTACAGAGAGAAAAATTTTCAGTTTTGGAAACACAAAAACCATTCAGTGTGAGGATTCATTTATTTCTGATATTACTTATTTAAAGGACTTGTGGTTTTGCAAAATATGTACCAAACCTTTATTTATTCTTCTTGGAATGGATGTAGAAGTTTAATTATGTTAAAAGGATCAAGAAATGCACACAGGTTGGATATTTTGTTTTCTAAAAAATACATCTAAATTGTAAATAAGTTTTGATTATAGTTCAAAACGTGTATTAACATTAAATTTTAGATTATATGTGTTATTTTTAAGCTTAAGGATGATGCATATATCCTAATAATGAATTTATTATCACATGTCTAGTTTTCTGAGCTAAAATAAATATATGTTCTTAACCAAAATATGTCCTTTCGTTCGTTTTTATTTTTACCTACTCATACTTCCCAAGGTACCACATGCAACAATATCCCAATGTCCCTATTCAGTGATTATCTAATAAAATTCTAAAATCATTATCACCGTAGCAACTTTTTTTCACCTTGCAAAAAAAATAAGCATTCAAATATGGCCGCAGGCACGGCAGGGGATGTACCGGGGTCGTGGCTGGCACTGGGGCCGGGACCAGGGCCAGGCATTCGCCATGATGATTTGGATAGGAAGAGAATGTTTGTTTGGTTGCGGTTTGAATTTCCCGCTAAAATTGTAAAGCTCCCTGATAAGTCGAGATGACGTGGCACGATCTGATTGTAAAAAATGTAAATGGCGTTTTATTTATGGACGCTCTTTAACTGCTATGGTTCTCAGCGTCCCATTCTAAATTGGGCGTGAAAGACTCTAATTTTGCTCAGAGGCCTCTCTATCACGCTTGAGGTTCTTTTACGTGCCGTAAATCTACGACACGGGACCAACGGCTTTACTTCCCTTCCGAAGGAAGCCATACGCCCGAAAAAATCCATCGTCCTCCGCCGGGTTTGAACCCGCGACCTTGCGTATATGAAGTTAGCATGTTAACCATTACACCTCGGAGGACGACACGATCTGATTGGCGGACTATACGCACTTGTATACTACTATAGTTATTAGTTAGTTCATTTCTTGGATTCGATATAAACTATATGATTAAGCTAAATTGTGATGAAGTCTTACAATCATTATATTATACTGTCTTTCATGTTGAGCCTTTATATATAATGATTTTCATTTAAACATTCTTTAATTGTGATCAAGAGGAATACTTCTCCAAAAAGGGTAGAATTAGTTGAATCGTGGTGAAACTGTTTCTATGTCCATATTTAATTAATTTAATTACTGCTTTACCTACCACAGAGTCAATATCATAGTTGAGTGGCACTATAAATAGCCAAATATCATCCATCACTGAAAAATCTATTTATCAATAATTCCAGTTTTTTTAGTTTATTAAAGTTAAAGCTACTGTTCCTAATTAACTTTCACTTTCTGTGGTAAATTATGATCCATTAAAAGTGGAACTTTTGACACATTTTGTTTACAACACTGGAACATCTGAAACTTCCTTAATAATATATTACACTTTCCATGAATAGAAAATTTGGTTGTAAAAAAACAGAGAGCACCATCCGTATCTTCCCAAAACTTGAAGTTTGCAACACATTGTCACTATGAAGCTTTTATTATTTATAGTTTAAATCAATTGATAAGAAAAACTGACCTTGTAATTATTCAACTTAGAAAGCAAAAATGTGTGCTTAGGGGGAAAGAATAAAAAGCAAGATAAAACCATTCTGCTAATTCTACTATAAGTGTTACGTGGATTCTAATGCTCTTTGTAAAACAGAAGTTAAAACACTCCAAAGTAAATAAAAAATGCATTGACACTGAGTTTCAAATTCTCTCAATTTTTTATTGGAATCACAATATAAAATAGGCAGATTTAAGAACCCTTTATTGTCATTTGATTTTTAAAGTAGAAAGCCATAAGATACAGTTCAAACTTGTTAGGATAAAACCGTATAGCAACTTGTACACCAAACTGTGTAACAGAAGTTACATTATTCAGTTTCAAAATATCGCTGTGGCACGTCATTTTTTTCAGACAGAATTTCATTTAAATGTAACAGCTTAAAAAAATGTTATTCTCATTTTGTTTCTCATTATTAGCAATATTATACATAATCTATTTTCGTATTTTGCACAAAAGAAAGCAAATACTGTACCATTTGCATGCTTTGCTAAAAAATATATTTAACCATACTAATTCCTTGGAGTCCTTCTTAGTAGTAACGTTCATGGTGGAAAGGAACTTTGACAGCTTAAAGTTTGTATTTTTGAGCTCTGTTAATCAGCCATTAAGTCCTCAAATTCCCACTATAAACATTTAGATAAACTTCATTATGGGTATTGTGGTGGTAGCATTTGTGCCTCACATTCAAAAGGTCGTGAGTTCGAATCTCGCTTAGGGTGAGTTGCCTGGATAAGGTTTTTTCGGGGTTTTCCCTTATCCTGAGAAGACGAATGTCGAGTAATTTTAGGTTCCGTGGACCCTGAGATCATTTCACCAATTTCATTTATCGTCCGATATGACCAACTGGGTTAAAGGGCGTTAAACTACAAAAAAAAAAAAAAAAAAAAAAAAAAAAAATATATATATATATATATATATATATATATATATGCTTCATACTGAAACTTTGAATCTGATGAAATTTAATGTTTCATTATTATTAGTATTAGTATTATTATCATTAGCATTAGCATTATTGTTATTATTATTACTACTACTATTACTATTATTATTACCACAAGTCAATGGCTTTACTGAGTTGCCCACTTTAGTAACCCTCCACTACAACCATAATAATCACATTCACAATGCTGAAGTATTAAAACATAGGGAGCCAACGGATGAAGTCCGATGTAAGTTTTTGAAGATGCTTGAAGCAGGACATACTGCTTCATGCGCTTTGGATATCCATAAAGAAGATTTATATCATCATCATCGTGAGGATGATCATTACCTTATTGCTGGTGATGGCGCACATTGTCCAAACATCTATTGGGTTTACCGTTTGTATTAAGGTGTTTTTGAAGAAAAGTATGATTCAGGCAGTGGTGCTGAAATGCTAAACTCCTTTGAAACATTTGTTTTAAATTATAATGCTGAAGTTGGGGAAAATTGTGCAGCCTATAAGTGTTTGGAAAACAATAATTTTGTTATTGCCATCATGAGTCCCTTGATGAAGAGGGTTTTGAAAACATTAAGTGCAGCTTCTGAAGTTGTTTTTGTGGACTCGTCTGGAAATATCGATAGGTTTGGATGTAAAGTATTCTTGCTAAGTGTTAATACAAGTGCTGGTGGGTTTCCAATGGGCACATTAATAAGTACTTCTGAAAGCGAGGCTATGATATATGAAGCACTAACATTGTACAAGACTTTTATTGAACCGGCAATGTTTAGTGGAAAGGGGCTTGGAGGACCTTCAGTTTTTATGACAGATGATTCCACTGCAGAGAGAGTTGCACTAGCAAAATCATTTCCCAACTCCGCTCTTCTTCTCTACATTTTTCCATGTACTACAAGCTAGTTGGTATAGCTTATGGCCGTGGCCAAGTGGTCAGACCACTCGCCTCTCACCTAGACGGCCGGGGTCCAATCCCAGGCAACCGCATGTGAGTTTTGTGGTGGACAAAGCGGCGCTGGGGCGAGATTTCTCCGGGTACTCCTGTTCCCCCGCCATCGCATTCCACCGGTGCTCATCATTCACGTATCATCAGTGCCATAAGTAGTTAAAGCGGGCGTTAAACACTGCCAAGTTACTTATGGAGCAGTTCAACTGGAGTATCATTGAAAGACAAGCAAGAACTGTTTTTCTTCATAAAAAGGATGGTATATGCAAATAGTATACAGCAGCTAAACACTGAGTACCAAGCCTTAGCATCCTCTGGTAGGTACCAGCAAACAGTATTGTAAATTTATTAATTATGCAGATAAACTATACAAAAGGTAGGAAGAATGGGCTTTATGCCATCGAAAATCCACAATACTTACACGGCAAAATACCAATAATTTTTTTTATTTTTTTTATTTAAAGTCGCTTTAACTGCAATGGTTATATCGCGACTTCTCATTAGGGTTACAGTACATTAGTTGAATACATTCACGATGCAAATTTAAATAAACATATACAAGGTATACATAAAAAAGTAAACTCAATGCAGTATTTTACAAGAAAAGTTATTTTATGTTTGTTGTGAAGTATGACAATATTTAGCATTTACTTTAACATTATGAATATATAGATCGAAACAAGAACTTTAGATTACATTTTATGACACAATTGGATTACTTGTAAGAAGTTCAAGACTTTGTTGGAGAATTTTAGGTGGTCCAGGGCTGTCGGGAGTTCGTTTGGCACGTTACGTGTGATTCGTTGTTCTTCATAGAGACTGCAGTTGGTAATAAGATGTTTCACTGTTAGCTGGCAGTTGCAAATATTACACATTGGTGGGTTTTCACGAGACAGAAGGTATGAATGTGTGAGTGATGTATGTCCAATACGCAGACGAGTCAGTACAGTCTGGTCCTTATGATGAACTGATTTGTATGAGTAGCTAGAATCGGCGAAAGTATGTACCTCATGCAATTTGCTGTTGGACAGGGTAAACCATTCTTGTTTCCACTTTTGGATAACGACACCTTGAACAAAGTTGCTGTAGTCATGGTGAGGAGACTTGAAATCTGGTAGGCTACACGGATGCCTGGTAGCTTCTTTGGCCGCTTCATCTGCCCTTTCGTTTCCCGATATACCTACATGCGACGGGAGCCAAAAGAGCAAGATTGTTTTATCGGAAGACAGTGTTTTGCTATGTACTGTTTGGAGCTCCAGGAGCAGTGGATGCGTAGGGTGCTTCTGCTGAAGAGCAACAAGAGCACTCATGGAATCACTGAAGATGATGTAGGAGTGGTACTCATTGGTTCGAAGAATGTATTCCATAGCGAATTTAATGGCTAGTAATTCACACGAGAAGATGGAAATATATTTGGGTAGACTGTACAACATTGTGTGTTTGGGAAACCATACAGCACAGCCACAACTGTTGCCATATTTTGATCCGTCTGCATATATGTGTTGATAATTGGGGTAGCTTGAACATATTTCGTTAAATAGTCTGAGGTAGGTAAACTTGTCAGCGTCTCTTTGCGTTATCTCGCTAAGCAGATATTTATACTGGGAGCTTTGGATCTCCAAGGGATGATTTCTGCGTCATAAGAGTAAGGAATCAACGGTGGAAGCGTCAAATTGTAGTCTCTGAGGAATTGTTGGATTCTGCTTAAGAAAGGCAAGGTGCGATCATTTTTATCAGAAGAAATTATGAGAGGATTTCCGGGAAGGATACAGGAGGAAGTACATGGGTGAGCCTTGGTAGCAGATTTTATAGCATATTTTAGGCTTAGCACTTTCCTCCTTATACAGAGAGGTGGCTCGTTTGCTTCTATCTGAAGACTATTAATTGGACTGGTGTGAAAAGCTCCCAAAGCAATTCTCAGTGTTGAAGACTGGATGCTGTTGAGTGCATTGAGGTTGATAGAGCTAGCTGAGTTGTAGATAGTAGAACCGTAATCCAACTTGGGGCGAACGATTGATCTGTATGTGCGAAGTAAAACGGTGAAGTCAGCACCCCATGTTTTGGATGCCAGCACTTTTAGTAGATTGAGACGTCGAACACATTCGGCCTTAAGGTACCTAATGTGTTCACTCCAATTCAATCTTTGATCAAAATATAGGCCCAAAATATGAACACTTTTAACAATAGGTATCATGTCGCCCCCTAATAGGAGTCTAGGTTCTGGTGAGTCCTTTCGTAGTCTGTTGAATAGAACAAATTGGCTTTTTTGTGGCGAAAACTTAAGTCCAGTATCATGGCTCCATTTCTGTAGGTAGTTGAGGGTGTCTGGTAGCAGGGTTTGGGTGGTTTCCTAGTTTTTCCCCCTTCAAAATCTTGTTAAGTCGTCTGCAAAGAGACTAGCCCCAACAGGGGGACTAAGACAGGAAACCACGCTATCGATTGCGACCAAAAATAGAGTCACACTTGGAACCGAGCCTTTCGGAATGCCATTGTCAAGTTTCTTACCCTCATGGTTCTGTCTTGAAGGAAATTGTGTATAAAGGCGATCATATTCCCTTTAACGTTGTGTTTCAGCAGAGACCGAATTATATAGTCTCGCCAGACTGTGTCATATGCTTTCTCTAGGTCAAGGCTTACTAAAGTCATATGTTATCGGTTGATGAACGCGTGACAAATCTCAGTTTCAAGCAAAGTTAAATTATCAATAGTGAAGCGTTGTTGTCGGAATCCATTTTGAATATCGGCGAAAAAATAAGTAGACTCCAAATACCAAGCAAGTCTTCTATTAACTATTTTCTCCAAGAGTTTGCATAATGTACATGTGAGGAAGATTGGACGATAGTTTTCTGGGAGTAATGGTTATACGGATAGGTATAACAATGGAAGATTGCCACTGATTGGGGAAAAGCTTGGCTGTCCAAATATGATTAAATATGTTTAAAATGTACAGTAAGGCATTCTCTGGTAGTTGCTTAATAAATTCATATGGTATCTAGTCAGGTCCTGAGCTTCTACTATTGCAGTGAGATAGTTCTGCCCGTAGTTCTTCTACAGTTATTTCCTCATTGCTATCTTCAAATACTTGTTGTGTCAGAGCTGGAGTGGATTTTTTTAACATGAATAAAATTTGTGTCGTAAGAAGAGTCACTGGAAAACTTGGAGAATGTAACAGCTAGAGTATCGGCTATAATCTGGGAGTCTGAGATAGGAGCCGTGGAATCTGAAGATACAAGTTGAGATATTGAATGTGGTCGATGTGTGCCACACATGGCTTGAAATTTGTTCCACATCTCTGATTGCGTTGTTTTGTTGTTTAATGACGATAGGTCAACCAAGATTCCTGTATACTTCTTTTAATTTCGCTACGTGCTGCTGCACGTAGACGTTTGAATTCAGGTTTGTTCTCTACACTCGGATGTCGTTTCAATAAATAGCAGGCTTTGTTCTTTCTTCTAATCGCTTCTGCACAGCTGTCATTCCAACAAGGTACCCTACGTTCTCCTATCCTCGTTTGATTTAGAGGGATACTAATCTTGGCTTGTTTGAGTATGGTAGTAGAGAAGTTGTTGACGACATCGTCAATGTTCATCTGAGGAAATGTACTACGTTCGGGAAGTTCATTGACAGCTTCTTGGCTAAGCCTCCTGTATAGGGACCAGTCAGCTTCCAGGATGGAAGATAAGTGCTCCGATTAAAGGTGAAGCTGGAGTCGATTATTATGGGGAAATGATCGCTTCCAAGAAGTATTTGATATATAGACAATTGGAACATGTGAGCTATTTCGGGAGAACATAATGTTAAGTCAATACTACTGTAGGTATCATGTGCAATGTCATAGAGTGTATGAGATGGAGAGTTTAGAATAACTAAGTTGAATGTGTTAATAAGAGATTCAATTACATTTCCCCTTTGATCAGTTCTATTACTACCCCATAAGAAATTGTGAATGTTGAAATCACCCAGGAGCACAATAGGTTGTGGTAACTGACTGACTAATTCGACTAGGATATCCACATTAATGTCTGCACTATCTGGGAGATAGATATTGCAAAAGCATATATCAGCTCTTAGAAAAACGGAAACCGCCACTGCTTCCAGTCGGGTCTGAAGTATAATTTCTCTCTGAGGTAGGTTGTCATGTACGTACGTTGCCACGCCCCCACTGGCATGACAAGCATTTATTCTGTTCTTATAGTAACAGGTATAGTTGCGAATGGTAGCTATGTATTTGTCATGGAAGTTGGTCTCTTGTAAATTAACAATTGCGGGTGAGTGTGTTGACATAATCAATTGTAAGTATTCAATTTGTGATCGATAACTGTTGAGGTTCCATTGCAAAAATGAGAAATTGGAATTCATGTTGATGTATTAGGAGGCGAATCAGGAGTATTGTTGGCGGCAAAGCTGTTACTTTGTGTAGCTCCTTCCAACAATTTCTTTTCTAGTCGTGTAGTTTTGTTTTTTAGTTTGTTACTAGGCATGTATTTTTCGAAGAGTTTCTGCTACTGATTTAATATCTGGTGTGTATGTTTCAGCAATGTTGGCAACATTGGTGCTTCCAACTGCGTTTTCATAAAAACTTACTAGTTGGATAAAATTAAGCGCATATTCAGCAGGATTTTCCTCTATTATATGTTTGATTGGTAATAGTTCTTTATGCATGTTGGGTGATTGCTTAGAGCACTTAGCTGTGGGTTTTACTATTTGCTTATCGTTAGTATCCTCAGAAGACTCCTCGTCAAGGTTAGATGGCTTCTGAAGTTCTGGCTTTTCGCCCTCCTCAGATGCCTGGTCTATCGTGCTGTCTGTCAACATGGGGCGCTTTGCACGAGTTGACATGTTTCTTGGTGTATCGTTTGGTGGCATAGCTACGTTATTTATTGCGCTTGGTGGATCGCTTTCCCGGGCAGATGCAATAGACGCATTGTTACTAGGTGCTGGTGGTAGTACCGGTTTCACCGAGTGATTCTGTACCTTAGGTGCAAGGTCACTGTCGGGGAGACTGGGTTCTTCAGGAGTACACAAAGGAGGATACTCCTCTGGAGTGCTACCAGAAGCTGGTGATTGTTGTGGTGGCACTGTTGTGTCACATTGTCGGGCCAAGTGCCCCTCCTTCTTACACAAAAAGCACATTGGTGTATCCGTAGATACGTAAATCCAGTAGCTGGTTTCTTCATAGTGGACATGGAAGCATTCAGGCAATTTGTCATATTCATCGGCTTTGACGTAGAACTGCCCTAGAAAGCTTAGAATATGTGAAAAACCGGGAGTAGGTAATCCGGCTCGAATGTGGCTAATGGCTATATGCCGTAGGTGGCTAAGTAATTTTCCAAAACATAGTTCGGTATTATTGGGCAAACATTAGATAGTGCCACTCTTCTTTGTTTGGTTAGAAGTGGGCGAAGTTCTAGGGAAATTTCGTTGATTTTAATTTAAGAGTGACTGTTGGCAAGCTCGTCCGCTACTCTCTTATTTGCTAGATAAATGCAAATTCGATTGTTGGAGATGCGGGAAACGAAACGTATATTTGCTGGTTCTGTGAGTTTACCAATTGCATATACTTAATCCTTGATGGTTATACCTTCATGGGCAGAAATTACTATAGCTTGATCTTTGGTAGGTCCGCACTGAGCGACAGTTGAATAACTTTGGGTTGGTTTGTTAACATTGGGGCAGTGGCGGCTCGTGCCTAAAACAAGTAGCGTGCTGCACGGGGGAAAAAAAATGCATGCAACTCACCTAGTTTCGAAAAATGAAGTCCATACGCCGATGTTTCTTCATGCAGAATTTGTCCATCACTCTGACGTTGAAATCCCTGATATTTGTAACGAATTTCTTCTCTATGGATAGCATGGCCAGAGAGGTAAGGCGATCCTGACACATGGTGTTCCTCAGAAAGGTTTTTATCCTCTTCAAAGAGGAGAAACATCGTTCTGGTTCTGCAGTTGACATGGGAATAGTCACAACAATTCTTAAAACCTTTGTCACTTCACCAAAAGTTTTTTGCAGATTATTTTTTAGTGTCAACTGCAAGAGTGGAAGAGCACCTTCTACTTTCCTGAATTCCGGATGCTCATATAAAATGCTAAGTTCGGTTCGGAGCTTGTTTTTGTCGAGATCTTTGTATCGATCACAGACAATGCCGAGTTCTGTTTCAGGAAAAACTTGAGAAAATAATTCAAAGTTTTTTGCATCCAATAGTTTTGCAGCATCAAGATGTTCTGTGGACTCAAAGCGGCTGTGTACCTCGGTCACATACTTCCTTGGCATCTACTCCTAAGTTAGTTTCCCTACGACGTCTTTTTGTAACGTGGACGTTAGATGTCTGAATCTGGTGTGCTATATCATCCGTTCTACTTCGCACGGCATCAATTGCTTTGGCAAAAGATTGGACTGCATTTTTTGCCTTCACTGCATCCATCTGTCTTGCTTGTAGCTGATTATACAAAATGTCTACATGTGGCATTATTTTCTGAAAAAAAGCAAGCCAGAAATTAAATTCTCCATCCTCCAAATTATGCCGCAGGCCACGAGCTTCTTGCACTGTCCTATCTGATAAAGATTGTTCTAATTCGTCAAAACAATCGATAGAGATTATCTGTGTTCATATACGGTGTTAACAGTCCTAGACTTGAAATTCCATCTTGTTGCAGATCCTCGAGGAACTCTTCGAGCAACAGTTGCTTCCAATGCTGCTAAACGCTGTGGAGATCTTGAAAAAAATGCTGGAAAAGCTGAGAGACTGCAGAAGAATATTCTGGCGGACTGATTTTGAGAAGCTGCTTTCTCCATAACCAGATTTAATTGATGGGCGTAACAATGTACATACTGTGTGAGAGGATAGTGTTCTTTCACCTTGATCTGCACGCCTCCTGTGTTGCCGCTCATTACAGACGCACCGTCATAAGTCTGGGCGATGATTTTATGGCGATCATCCTTAAAAAGGGTGTCCACTTCTTTCAAAATACAACCGGCAATAGAATTAGCGGTCTGATCAGATGGATTAAAAAATCCCCAAAACCGTTCATAAATAAAGCCGTTCCTTTCATATCTAAAAATTAATGCCAACTGAATTTTTTCAGTGATATCAGTGGTTTCGTCTGCCATGATAGCAACATAGGCTGTCTCCTTCATTTCTCTTTCAATTTCTTCGTGGCACACTTCCAACATGCAATCAAGTAGTTCATTCTGGATGGTCTTAGATAATCCTTTGAACACCTTATTGCTTTCGGTATGCTCTTTCATCGCACTGTCTATACTGCCCAATAGATTTATAAGGCCTAAAAACACGCCGGGATTATCTGACGTTTCCGTCTCATCATGTCCACGCAAAGCAAGCTCAAAGGCCCCACAAAATTTGATGCAGTCTATTATCCTGGATAATATGTATCTATTTTTCTCAACCTGTTCATTATGTTTTTGTGTAGCATCTTGATATGCCCTGCTTAGCTGCGTTGCAATATTTACACCTCCAAGCATTGAGAAGTCAAGCGAGTTTTTCATATGCTTCTTGCTATTTGAATGTTTTTTTATATATTCATTAACATGACCTAGATCTTTAACACCAGTCGTAGACCACGAATCTGTACTTCCAAACAAGAGGCAAGGAAAGCAAAAGAGCGCGTTTCTGATTTCACAACCACAGATCCAGTCACTGTTGTCATATATATTTGTGTTAAACTTTCTTGTGTAAATAGAATTTTTACTTCCTTTTGCTTTCTGTTCAATTTTTAGATCAGGAGTAGGTCGCCCTAAATTTTTTATCCTGATCTTTTCATCTAACGATCGCCTTGAAAAGGGAGTTTTTAACAGCTCATCAACTATATTCATTATGTATGACTAAAGTTTTCTTACCTATGAAAGTAACACAAACCTACACTGAATGATACTGAAATATAATAAAGTGCGATCACAGTTGGAAATAAACTGAAAACTGACACTGAATAACATTTACACAACAGAACACTTTGTTTCAATGTGATACACGTGGGCCTGTTAGATTTCACATTTGCGGAAGTAACACATTGCGCCAATATGAACTTATGGTTACCAATGTTAACAAACAATATAACAAACAATGTTCTGTACGTTCCAATGTGAATAAGGTATGGAGATAATAGTCCTTTTATGGCTCAGTTTGTATCACAAAGATATAATTAGTTATTATAACTAAAATAAAACGTTGTAATACGCTTTAATTAATTTCACTAAATTCTGATGTTTAGTGTGGCACTTAGGTGAGTGTGGCAGGGCTGTTTCGTCTGCTGCCAAAACGATTATAAGGAAAAGAACTAACACTCGTAGCGATTTCATTGATTCCGTGCTTTAGCCAAACGCAGCACGTAGCAGTGCGAAAACGATGGGACAGCGACCGTCAGGGGGGGTAAGAGGGGAAGGTTCTACGCAAGCGCAATATTCACCTACCGTGCTTGATCGCTTTGAGCACGTGGATGCATTCCATTAGCTAAACTTGCGTGTTTACCTTGCTTCGAGAGTTCGTCATTGGCAGTGCTGCCTTTCTTATTACTACCATAATGTGTTATGTTTGTTACATGGTCCTTCAGCATGTCTGTTATGTAATTTAGAAGAAAAAAAAGTAGCGTGCTGCAGCTCTTCAGCACGTAAGGACGAGCCGCCCCTGCATTGGGGTTAATAGAAGCCATTTGGTTTACCTGATGTGCTGCTGCCATCCGTGTATTTCGGATCATTTAGGCCCGTGGCACGAAAAAATAAGCTGTAAATTACACAATTAAGTATATTCCTGTATTTAAAAGTTACTCACGTGTCACAAGAGGAAACACACACTGATTTAACAGTGAAAATGACCAATAATTTGTGTGAAGCTGCAATGAGAGTTCTTAAAGATAAAGTTCTCTTGAGAACCAAAGCTTATAATATTGCCCAACTGTTAAATTTTCTGATGACTGATTCGAATAATTTTTATGTTAAGAAAGCTATTGATATAGTAAATGGACATCCCCCATCATGTTTGCAACAAAACGCAAGAAAAGATTCCACTGAAAAGTGAACAAATTTCCGATAACCATGTTGATGTTCCAAGCTTAAACAACAATCAGAAATATTTTGTTGACATTCAAATTGGCTTATGTAACTGTATATTAGGGCAGTCTGGTGCTTTGTGTAAACACCAGCTCCACATTACTATTACGTATAATAAACAGTTGGCTTTTGTTTTACCAACCAATGAATGCAAAAAAAAAAAAAAGTTCTATTACTGGTTTAAAGACTTAACAGTGATTACAGCTTCTAGCTATATAAATCACTCCGCAACCAGTACTGTTTTACCTTTATGTGTTGAAAATAAATTTGATATACTTAAGAATGAACAGGTAAGCAATGCAGAAGCAATAGAAAACCGCAAACAAAACATTGCAAACATGGTTGGTGGCACATGTGCAAATTGATAACATTAAAAACTCAAAGTAGTTCAGAAATATTAGAAACTGCTAAAAAATGGTTTTAAATTTTCAAAAGATTAAGACCGATGCCAATTTGATCACAGCATTAAATACTTTTGGAAAGTTTTCTGGCTTAAAATCAAAGTCTCAGTTATGCAGTAAAAAAAAGATAGGTGTACAGTCTACAGCTATGAGAAGAAAAACAGCTTCTGGAGGAAGAAAATGTGTGTCTTGTGGAAGAGTACCTATGTCAGAATTTAGAAAGGAGCATGCTTACTCAAAAGTGAAAGAAATTGCATCTTTACTACCTCAGAAAAGAAACTCTGCAGCACGTCACAGTATCACACACTGTGAACATATCTCTAGGAAAATGAAAGGCTATGTGGTTTCTGCCTCAACAAACTGTAGTAAGCAACATATTATACTTTAAATGAATAAAAATTCACTTAATAAAAATCCAATTTGTTTTATTTTTTACAATTTTAAGTAAGCAGAACATAAAAACTAAGGGTTAGTGGAAATAAGTCAGTCTTTGAACATTAACATAAATCTGGCTACCCCTTTAAGCTAGAAGGAAGATATAGTTAACTTTTTGTACACTTCTTCCCAATAACTACAATTTCTTGTGTATATGTATGTGTGTAATAAGTAATAAAATACTCATTTTATTATAACATAGA
Source organism: Hymenopus coronatus (assembly GCA_030762935.1). NCBI lineage: Eukaryota > Metazoa > Arthropoda > Insecta > Mantodea > Hymenopodidae > Hymenopus > Hymenopus coronatus. The sequence continues at coordinate 26,532,331 of CM060896.1, read as the reverse complement.
TACTTTTAAAATCAATTTGGTACAAGGTAGGCCATAATGTGCAGATCTTAAGAAAACTGATAATTCTATAGATTTCGTAGCTCTAAAGCTAATTTGTTAACATTATGCTCTTGAATAATTAGGGTACATATTTGTCCATTTGATACTTTATAGGCATGTCTCCCAATTATTTCCTTTGCGATGATCTGGAAATCATTTTCAGTAATGTCTTGCATATAAAATTATTTTAAAAATATACTATTATTTTCTTCAAAACGTAAGCATTTATTAATAACTTTATTAAGATTAGAATTTATTGTTTTAATTTTATTTATTATTTTATATTATATTCCTCGTCCAATATGTAAATAAATACAAACAAAAAATGAGAAATCATTAGCTTCATGAGAAATCCATCAAACTATACATCCATATGCATAACAAAAATGTGACATTCTGGCAGAAACATGATAAAATTAACATCAACTAACCTTGCCCATGTGCAACAAAAATAAAAAAAAAACTTTAGTAAAGTTACAAGGGTAGGAAAACTGATATGACATGCCATGTAAATGTGAAAATGCAGATGTAGGTTTTAAAAATTGCATGACTTGTGCTACATCATATGGTTTAAATGCCTGATACCTTTTATCTTTTGCAATTCTTTTTCTGCATTTGTGTTCAAAATATATCCCCCTCCTACTTTAACTATAAGCTGTTCAGCTCAGTCCATATCATAGTTTCATTTCATACTTCAGTTCACTGCCCGATGTATGTTGCAATATTTGTTTCTTTATAGTTGTCCAAAAGTAGTATCTGACTGCTATAGACATAGTCATACAATCATAGTTAAAATAAATACACATTCACATCCCTGTATAGATACCTAATGTGACAAATACATTATGTATACACAGCAAATACATGATATGTCTTAAATAAAATTAAAAAAAATAATAAAAAGTTACTGCAATGCCATCACTATGTGTAATCTAAAAATTCACTAATACTACTGCGTCCAGAAAGTTTCAGGAATTTGCCAATAAAATACAAAAAATGAATTATTCATCCAATTTTATTTAATCACCTTCAAAGTAGGCCGCTTCTGAAATTATACATTTATGCAAACAAATAATCCAATTATCAAAACATTTTTGTAGGCACTTTTAAGGAATCGATGTCAAATATCGCCGCGAATTTTCCTTTATGTCTTTTATCGACTGAAAACGGGTCCCTCGAAGTGGTAACTTGAGTTTTGGAAAGCGAAAGAAATCAGCAGGAGCCAGATCAGGTGAATACGGTGCTTGTTCGATGAAATTTGTTGAGTTTTTGGCGATAAATTCGTTCACAATAATAGCCTTGTAAGCTGGAACGTTACCGTGGTGCAGAATCCATGAGTTGTCGTTCCACAAATCTGGCCCTTATCGCCGTATTTGTTCTCTAAAACGCTGCATAACGCTCAGATAATAGTCTTTGTTTGTTTACCATCTGACCTCCTGGCAAGAATCCTGAATGCACGACACCACGAAATTAAAAAAAAAAAAAAAAAAAAAAAAAAAAACTGTCAACATGACCTTCAGTTTTGATAGAGTTTGACGTGCCCTTTAAGGTTTCGGTTCAGTTGGAAGGCGCCATTCGAAGCTTGTTGACTGGTTTGAGTGTCAAACTCGTAAGCCCAACTCTCATCACCAGTTACAATGTGTGTCATGATGTGGGGTCGGAACTGCCTCGTTCTAGCATGTCTTCAGCAATCCTTACGCGATTTAGTTTTTGTAGAAAATTCAAGTATTTCGGAACTAACCGAGCTGCAATGCGTATCATGCCCAAACAATCGTTTAAAATGGTAGGAATCGATTCGTGAGACACAGAAAGATCAGCGGCAATGTCTCTCAGACCTAAATGACGATTTTCAGACCTCATTTTCTACACTTTAGCGACGTTCAGTTCAGTTGAAACCGTTAATAGCCGACCAGAGCGAGACAAATCTTCCACCACATCTCGACCACTTTTGAATGCACTGTACCACTCATATGCACGTGTTTTTGATAAAGTCTATTCACCTAAGCTCTCTGTAAAATTTTCAGCGATTTAGCGTACGAAATACCATTTGCAATGCAAAATCAGAGACATATTCTTTGTTCAATATCTGTATCCATCGTAAAATTGCAAATCACCTTTGAGATGAACTAACAAAATGGTGTACTGTAAACAAACTAGATGACGATCAAACTCCGCGTGGGTATAGAGGAAAGTTGTACCAACTTAGCGACAACAATAATTTTGAGTCCCCTTTCAAACAGGATTTTTAAATGATCAATTCCCGTCTTTCTTGACAGAATGTACTATAAAAAACGAAGCCCTATAATAAAAATTTTGCATACATCTTAAACTGCTTTATGGAAAATAGTTGGATACTATGGGGTAATCTATTAAAGATCTTAAGACTTGTATATACATAGTGATTTTGAGCTTTGCTCAGCCTAAAATATGACATTTCTAAATTATTGTTGTTTCTAGTATTATAATTGTGCATAGTGTGCCTGAAAGGTAAGATTTTGTAGTTTACTTTTATGTATAGTACACAAACATATACAGACAATGACAGTTAAACTTTTGAGTTCTTTAAAATAAGTTTTAAAGTATTTGATTTATTTTTTTTCTTTATTTTTTCTTTATTTATTTTTGTAGATCTTTAATGCAACAATATATTTCTTTTGTCACTCCACTTGCATTACTCCACAGTAAAATTCCATAATACAGATGAGAGTGAAGCAATGCATAATATATATATATATATATATATATATATATTCAACATTTCTTAGTAATTAAAAATTGTAATTGTTTAAGCATGTACATGACTCTTGTCAGTTTAGAGCAAAGCTTAGTTGTATGTACATCCCAGTTTAATCTGCTATCTAGATGTATTTCTAATAACTTTACAGTATTTAAATTCCAATTTTCATTTTTAAGAGTGAATATAATTATTTTGTTATCAATGTTAATTGATTCAGCTTAAAGCAGGAAGCAGATTTTTGCAATATATTCTATTTTTTTTTCTTCCCCCTAAACATCTTTGCATTAGAAAAACATTTTTATGAGGTTCTTTACTTTGGGTTTAAATCCTCTCTCTCTCTCTCTCTCTCTCTCTCTCTCTCTCTCTCTCTCTCTCTCTCTCTCTCTCTCTCTCTCTCTCTCTCTCTCTCTCTCTCTCTCTATCTCTCTCTCTCTCTCTAACACACGCACACACACACATTTATACTTCCGGACTCTGTGGGGGATAGCGAATAATTAATTCTGGTTAAAGAAAAATACCCCACCCCAGCCGGGAATCGAAGCCAGGACCTCGGCCACATACTCTCATCAAGTTGTATATTTTCACACGGTAACAGCTATCAACAGAGGTATCCATCTTAACCTTATTTGTAGACATATGACAATTCTGGACATTGTGTAAACCAAAATTCTAGTTTTCGTAAATAATACAACTATGGTGCTAATTGTTGTAAATAAGCATTTTTTTAAATTCCGTTGTGCTGATTTCCCACATTTACGCGCATAGGTGATAAAGTAACCATGTTATATTAATTATTGTACCTTTGCCTACTTCATGTCACTGTAGCCGCATTTACGCATAGACAAAAAAAAAAAAAAAAAAATGTTACATTTACTCTACTACATATGAACATAAATATTGCCAAGTTGTTTGTGGTCTGCTTAGCACATGTATTTTATAGGTATATTGTGGTTGTTTTGTTTTTTTTTTTTGTTTTTTTTCTGAGCAGCTTTTACCAAGCAGTTAGTGAGTAATAATTCACTCATTTATTTTCGATTGTTTTTTGTTTTGTTTAAATTGAGTTGACATTAATATTATGCCGTAGCGATCTGCAAAAATACTGAGAGGAACAAAGAGCAAGGCATATTTCATTCGTTTCCTAAGGGCGAGGGAAAGCAGAAAGAATAGTAAATAAAGGAGGAAATGTAAGAAAAAAAAATATGATGTGCCCCATTCACACGAGTTTCTCTACATCTCTGTTACAAATGATTGCTAAAAAGTTATTCTTCTATGTGTTTCAAGTTGATCGAGATAAAATTAAGAGATATTGTCTTATTACTTACAAGAAGTAGGAGGGAAATAAAAGAGTACACTAGGCTAAAACGATAGTTAAATCTTTTTAAAGCTCGTCCCTATGTGGTGGGAATTCCTTTGTTTATATGGCTAAGAGTTGACAAATTCCCGTATGAGAAAATTCCCGTATTTTAAGACTGAAACCAATAACAGGGAATATCTTAAACCCCCCCCCAAATAATGTATATCATATAAATTGTGTGTGTTAACGAGCTCTACATTTTTCAAGTAAGTTTTTGCCTATCTTTTATGGTTTACCAGTTACGCAAAATTAATCCAGAATAAAGATGCCTTCAGGGGATATTCCCTGAAAATTTAAGATATACATTTTATTTGTCATGTAAATATCTTTAATAACGATATTTTCATCAAAATCGTTAGAGAAATTGTTAAGAAAATAAAATTTTTCGGAAAGTTTTCCATAAAAAAATGTAAATGGTGCTATTTATGGACGCTCTTTAACTACTGTGGTTCTCAGCGCCCCATTCTAAATTGGGCGTGAAGACCGCTTAATTTTGCTCAGAGGCATCTCTTATCAGGCTTGAGGTTCTTTTACATGCCGTAAATCTACGACACGGGACCAACGGCTTTACTTCCCTTCCGAAGGAAGCCATGCTAAGGATTTTTACACCCGAAAAAATCCATCGTCCTCCATATATATAAAGGGGATTTTGGGGATGGAGGGATTTTCTTCGTGTCACATCCTTGGAAGGTACTGAACTTAAATCCAAGTTTGGTACTTAACCGACTTTCCGTTTTTGAGCTATGCCCCCTCCCCCATCCCACACACATTGACAGACACACGAGGAAATCTCAGTATTGAATTTTTGGGTGCATTACATACCTTCTGTATACACTATGTATATAGTACGTGTAGAGAAAGTAGCATAAACATAAAAACTACAAGAGTCTGTAATGTATAATTTTTCTCCCTGTACATAATGAAAGGGATCTAAAAAGCAAACTTTTGGGATTGTCAATAAAGAAGAGGCTCAAACGTTCTCAATGCAGACCCAACTGACATGAACAAGCTCTGAACTTTAAAGGAGCACGAGAACATAAATCGAAAAAGAGAAATTATTAAACAGCTTTTTGTTATTTAGAAAATGTATCTCCTTCCCTGAAAAGGGTATTTTTTCGATGAAAGTGTTTTGAATGAAGCAGAATGTGCATCAGTACAACAATATAAGCTTAGAGGAGAATTGGAAAGAGTTAAAAGCTCAATATAAAATAGAGATCATAAGCCTAAGGAAACATAACGTGACACTGTTAAAAATAATGTAGGTTAAAGATAAATAATTGAGCTTTAAAAATTCTCCATTGTCAAAGACCTTCTTTAAATCCTCTTTCCTACGCAAGGGGAAGCAAAATTGTCGGGATTAACGCAGATATACAGGAACTACTATAATCTTGTACTCATTTATTACACAAAAGAGTTCCAACTAAATGCGGGAAGATAACTCAGGGGCCTATTCCTTAAGGGCTCTACCTAGGAAAAAGTTATAAAATGCAAAACAATTATGTGGTCTGCACTTTGTTGATGAGAGCAGGCTCAATAGTTTATTACGTAAGTTTTTGAAAATAATATCGAATGGCCTAGTTGTAATATTACAATCATCCAGTAATTGTTTGTACATTCAAAGACATTTCTTGGAATTATGAAGATAATTTTAATATTATACTATTTAATTACTTTACCAGCAAATTTGATAACGAGTTCCTTTCATTTTAAACAACATTTTGATGCTGCACAGTTCTATTTTACGTGCTGTATGGTGGCAGCATTCATATTATAATTAGACGAACGCTGTACTCTTTATGGCGGATATCCGTTTGCTGTTCTGTGATTATAACATTGTTGTATTTAAGTAATATGTGTATATTTGGGCATATGTGAAAAGTGTAACTTGCATGGATCTCCTGGCAATACAACTAGCGTCCGCGTTGCGATCAATGGCTACTGTTTTCCTTAAAACCGGCTGAATGGGGCATTCTTACAACTTACAACTTTTCAGCCTGTTGTTTCAACGCTACTTATGTATATATAGCGTGAGTGTAATGCAAGGGGGAAAAAAAGGAAAGAAAGAATGACCAAAAAGAGTTTTATTTTAAACCACTTATTTGCCAGATTAATTCAGTATTCCCCTCTTTTTCAAGGAAACAGAGGAGCAGAGGTGTAAACAGGGGGAAAGGGTAAAACACATGAAACCACTTTCACCTCCAGAAAGTATCCTAAAGTGCAGTTAGGTTGCAGCATTTCCCATGCAATAAGAAGCAGTCTTATTTCTGTGCTGACAGTTGAAAGTAGCACAATTCTTGTAAAAGTCTGCTTTCCAAGAATTTCCAATTAAGTACACTGGTTCAGGATTGAGACTTTAAAGATGCAGTTTTTTTGAACTTCATGTTTTATCCTTGAAAGAACTTTAACTTCATGTTGCAACAGCCCGAAGAGAGTCATAGCTGCCGTTGGGTGCCTCACCTCTGCCCACTACAGGCGTCATAAGTGGGGTGGAGTATTGGAGGGTGGGACGTGGTAGCTCCCACTCGGCCAGTTAATGCAGCCTTCCCGACCTTGAGCTGCTACTTTTTCACTCAAGTAGCGCCTCGGGGACCTAACGAGGCTGAGTGAGCCCCGTGCCAGGTCTCTCAGCAGGAGAAATAGAAAAATTAAATTGAGCTTTATTAATGGACGTTCTTTAACTGCTGTGGTTCTTAACGTCTATTTTGGGCATTAAAGACCACTTAATTTTGCTCAGAGGCCTATTTTTTGAGGCTTGAGGTTCTTTTACGTGCCGTAAATCTACGTCACCCGGCTTTAATTTCCTTCCTAAGGAAGCCACGCTAAGGACTTTTACGCCCGGAAATATCCATCGTCCTCCGCAGGTTTGAACCCGCCACCTTGGGTATATGAGGCTAGCATGGTAACCACTATTCCACGGAGGACGATACTCACCAGGAGAAAATCCCCCTGCTGGTACCGGGAATCGAATCCGAGTCTCCCGCTTGGTAAACGCAGCCGCGCTAAGGAGACGACCATCCTTGAAAGATACTGAACTTACACCTATTTCTTCAATAAATTCAGTAATAAATTCAATAGATTTAATACTTATTATTTATTTAGTCGAAACATGTATTTCCGGTGAAATCTCCGTATTTGATTTTTGGGTTGAATCGTTGCCTCCTACAGTTTAACAAGCCATGTTCATAGACGTTGCAACGCTGTATAGCTGCCAAGTGGTAGGCTTAGACCAGACGACAATCTCAGACAAAAAGCAACCTATTACTTGTCATTACATTAGATTTATTTGCGTTCTATTAGTTCGTATACATGTATAGTGTATTCGGACAAAATAAATTATATTTATAACAAATGAATATTACATTAATACAAATATGTAACAGAATTACTGCACTTTAAATTAATAACTTTAAAATTGGAGTTTTCTTTTCTTGCTGCTCTGATCAATTGTGTTGTTTACACACTTAGTATAATTATTTAAAGTAATGTTTACAAATTTGAAAACTACTTTAGAAGTAATTTCTCTGACTTTCTGACCTCAGATGCACTCATCAATGTCACCATAAACACATTTGGTCTCTTAAGCTCTGCTTACCTAGCACAGTAAAAATGCTCCTTGATTACCTACTGTAAAGAATTTACTTGCAAAGTCCAAAGAATTCATTACATATTGAAACATGACAGCAACAGAATATGCCCACAACTAAATCACTGGGTACTGAAAGTCCTCCTCGTTGTAAATAGTCGAAATATGCATCACTGATTTCTATTCCTTTCCCTCTCTTAATAGACCAATATAAAGCTCACACCCTCCAAAATTTGTTGTAGCTTGTTTCTGCAGCTTTATTTCTTCTAATATCCTCTCTCCTCGAATCCGGATCTCTTCTTTCTGCTTAAATATGATAGCAAATTCTGGAATTTACAGAGTACTACATTTTCTTTTAATTTAGGACGTCGCAACGCAAGTTTTGTAACAGGACCATTTTCATGTTTCCAGTTTGTATTAATAATTATGTCCTTTTCGTCAAACTGGTTGGCCACACAGCCGATGACGATGTTGGACAGCAGTATTTCCATGGGATAGCACGAATCCAAGTCTGCCTCCATGTTTCTTCTTTAGGGAATGAAAATGTAGAAACATTACCTTATAACATTACACTGGTGTCATACTTTTACTTACATCCAGGTACACAGCACTTTCTAGGCATCTAAAATATATTTCAATGGATTTTAATTGGTAAGTTCGCGAAAGTTTTCAAAATCTATTAAAAGTTCAGGTTATGTGCACTATATTACAAAACTTACTATTGCAGCTTTCTATCTGATTATCATAGAAAGAAATATTGGTAAAGCTATACGAAAGTACCATCATATAAATATATCTTTAAAATTTGAAACTAACCTCATAATCCACTTCAGAACATCAAGGAGCTAATATGTTTTCGTCCAGAAATGGAGTATCCCACCGTTCCCACCTGTAAATACACTTTCTTAAATAGCAAAATTCACGAAAATATTCATGGTGGGGGAAGATTTAACAGCTGTTGCTAGGCGGAAAGTACGTGTTTAAGGTCTAAAAACAATGAAATGTGTATGCTACCAATATAGATAAAGTCACCAAACAAGAAAGAAAAAAAAAATTGAAGCTCATAAGTCACTAACACTCACACATTAACAATGGAGTGCTAGAGCTGTAGCTGGAACATAATACAGTTGATGAAACCGGTGGAAATTATTAAAACCAAAGTACAGGAAAGTCAGTTTATTGTTACACACTAACCTAAACGTAACACACCTAAGCTCGCTTCGTTCGCGTGCTTTGGTGGAAACAATCGAAATTATTAAAGCCTAAGTAGTTTATTTAATACACTGACCTAAACCCAAGACAGTGCATGCTCGCTTCGCTGGCAGGCTTTGGTGACACCAGTAACAATTGATAAAACCAAAGTACATGAAAATCAGTATATTTACACACACACACACACTAACCTAAACCTAACACAGCGCACGCTCGCTTCGCTCGAATGCTTTGATGAAACCAGTGAAAATTATTGAAACCAAAGTACAGGAAAATAGTTTTTATACACACTAACCTAAACATATTACAGCGCATGCTCGCTGCACGAAAATCACGTGTTTACACAACAATAATGGGTTCAGAACTCTAAAAACACAGAAGCACTTTTAGAATCGGCAGGATGGCATATCGCGATATTTTTTGTATCAATGTTGCAAATCATTGTCATGGTGTAAAAAAGGGCAACTCATGCCCTAAAATCAATTATAAAGCGACTCTAGTGATCTAATAACAAACCACCAATGATGGTTCCACAACCTTTTAATGTTAGTGATAAGCAGATTTCAAATATTGGTAGTTCTGAATTTTGCAACATGAACGTCAACTATGAACGATTTAGACACCACCTGTCTGATAGCTACTAAAACAATAGAAATTGTTGTAAAGAACTTAAGCAAACGAATACTTTTGGTATATTTTAATGTAAAACATATTTTCCCTCATTTTTTACTTTCTCTAGCCCTATATGTACAATGTACATAGGGATAGAGAAGTATTGCATTCCGCCCAAAAATTCGATGTCGAGATTTCACCGGAAATACATGTTTTAGGAGATCTGAATCCAAAAAAAAACATTTCCAGAAAAAGGTCCGTGTGTGTGTCCGTGTGCCTGTGAACACGATAACTCAAAAACGAAAGGTAGCTAAAATACCAAACTTGGTATTTAAGTTCAGTATCTTCCAGGGATGCGAAACGAAGATTTCGAGAAAAATCCCCACACCCCAAACTACCCTTTACATGGAATTTTTTTCTCGAAAAGTTTGATTTTCTTAAAAATGGCTCTAACGATTTTGATTAAAATATCGTATATTAAAGATATTTACCTGACAACTAAAATGTATATCTTGAATTTTTTGGGAATAGCTTCTAAAGACCTGTTTATTCTGGATTAATTTTGCATAACTAATAAACCGTAAGAGATAGACTAAAACTTATTATACAAAAAATGTAGGCATTGTTAAAGTACACAATTTACGTCATATACCTTTTTTTTGTGGAGCTTACCGTTTTCGAGGTACTCATTGTTATTAGTTTCAGTTGTGAAGTACGTATACTTTTCTCGGACGGGAGTGTCCGTTTTTCTTTTGTTCTACTCCTGGCCAAGAAAAGAAGCGATTTGTAATGACAATTGCATAACGAAGCTTTTAAAACATTTGACTATCGATTTAGTCTAGTGTATTCCCTTATTTTCTTCCTACTTAAAGGGAACTAAGTAATAAGAACATTGTGCTGAATACCTCGATTAACGAGGTACAGAAAGAAGAATAATCTTATGTAAGAAGTTTGTAGAACGGCTAGAGAAAGTCATGTGAGTGTAACACATCAGATTTTTTAAGCGATGGTCTGTTATTGACGAGTGTTGATCAAGGATAAGTCTGGGGCGCTTGTAGCTTTCTCCGGGGTCGAGGTCATACTCTCCGAGGCCACGAATGAGGGCGTTGAAGCTGTTTGGGAGGGTCCTGTAAAATTTCTGGGAAAGAGTGAGGATATAATCTGTTGGTATGGGGAAGGAGAGATCACGATGGATGTCTTGGTTGGGGATATACCAGCCGGCATTTACTGGAATACGAAGTAATTTGTTTTGGAGTAATGGAAGACGGGAAAGATGGGATTTATCGGCAATGCCCCAGACTTGACATCCATAGGTCAACACAGGTTGGAGAACCTGTTTGTACAGTAACAACTTGTTATAAACAGACATAGATGACTTTCGTGAATACAATGGATATAACAATGCCATTCGACGACTAATTCTTTTGGACAGTTCTTCAATATGAAGTTTCCAGGTCAGTTTATAGTCCAGCATCACGCCGAGATACTTGGCTTGAGACTCCCAGGTAACATCACAATCGGCTAGTCGCAGATGCGGAAGGTCATCTGGAAGTTTTCGGCAAGTATAGGTCACCGCTTGTGACTTGCTGGCGTGGATCTTTAAGCGGCTTATGTTGAACTACATGGTGAGTACATTGGCATAGTGTTGGATTCTTTGGGTTGTATCCTTGTGTTGGGTAGAGGCAGTGGCTATAGCAGTGTCATCAGGAAACTGGAAAAGCTGGCAGCCAGGTGGGAGGGTAATATATTAATGTAAATAAGGAAAAGTAGGGGGCGTAGAACGCTACCCTGGGGAACTCCAACATCAATGGGGTGGGTAGTAGAAATAACATCTTCTTTAGAGACAGAGAAGTTGTGGTGATGAAGATAAGAACGCAGAAGATGAATGAGGTAAGGCGGTATATGGAGCTGAATGAGGCGTAGCAGGAGGCCCTCATACCAAACAGAGTCCAAAGCCCTAGAGATGTCCAAAAGCAATGCCACAATAAAGTCTCTATTATTAAAACCAGTAATTATGGAGTCCACCAACCGAAGTAGTTGATGGATAGTGGAGTGTTTGCGGTGGAAGCCGAATTGCTCCGGACGTAGGATGTGGGTCTCTAAGTAGTATTGAAGCCTTCGCTGCACCACCATTTCAAAACCCTTACTGATATAGTTGGTAGTAAGCTAATGGGTCGGTGGCCATCAGGACGGGAGGAATCCTTTCCCGGCTTTGGTAAAGTAAACATTTTTGCATGTTTCCATGCTGATGGGAAATATGCCAGTTAAAACAGACCTTTGAAGAGGTGCACCACCAATTGTATCCAAGCAGGAGGGAGAACCTGCAGCGCCGCATAAGGAATATTGCCAAAACCTGTAGCCTTGAACGGGCGTACCTCGAGTAGAAGGTCACTTAATTCCGCGACAGTCGTAAGTGAAATATCTTCCAGCTGATATGGTCTATTTAGAAATTCCTGGACATCTACATCAACTTGATGGATGTGGTCGATGTTACAGGTATCCGCAGGTGGAAGACATCCTCCAAATACCCCGCCATCATCTTCACTTTCTCTCTGGTGGATTGAGCAGTATAGCCACTCAGAAACAGGGGCTTCTCTTGAAATGGTAAACGAAGAAGGGCCTTAGACATACGCCAAAGCGACTGGTCCTCGGTATCAAGCGATGAAAGCCGGCATTCCCATTCCTCGTTGACATAGTCCGCCAGTTCCAGCTTTAAAAGGCGTTGCAGCCGATTAAACTCGTTCCGGTCCTGGGGTGATCCAGTATGTTGGCGCCTTATTTTTTGCTGCCACCAGGTCACGGAGGTACCGCGGCAGTTTCCGTGTGGCTGGGTGCTGTCGTCTTGCAGGAGGTGTGGCAATCTTCACTGCAGTGGTAATAGAAGTGGTGATGTGGGTAATCAGAGCTTCAGCTTCTTGTATAGTGGCACAGGACTGTAGCGGTGCTGACATATTTGCAATGAAGTTTGTGTACTCTGGCCAGTTGGTGCGCCGAGAACTAGGACGTCAGCTCGATGACTTGAAAGTAAGGTGAGTATGGAACAAAAGGAGGACGGGATAGTGGTCAGAAGAAAGTTCAGGAAGGGTGAATAACTTGAGATGATATCGATGTTTTTCACCAGAGCAATATCCGGCCAGTCCGGAGGGCGACGATCACCGTAAGAGATGGTTGGGGAGGATGGCGAGAGTACAACTATGTTATTTGATAGTAGGTAGCGTTCCAATTTAACTCCTCGGCGAGTCAATGAGGTGGAGATCCAAGCCGGGCTCTTGGCATTAAAATCCCCCATAGCGGTGGTGGCAGCGTTCGCCGTGAACAAGACATCCAACTCACTTTACACAATAGGTTTACTGGGAGGGATATAAACTGAAAATAATCGAAGTTGGTATTCACTTGGACTCCTGTAACCTCCATATTTTGCGTTGGGGCAATGTGAAGTTGATGGTGTTGAATGCTACAATTGACATAAATGGCTGTACCACCACATCCGTCGGCTCTGTCCGACCGGTAAGAATGCATCCCAGAAATTGCAGCCTTATCCGAGGGCAACAGGCGTGTCTCTTGTACGAGAAGAAGATGAAGTCTCTTTACAGCAACAAAGTTTATTGTCTCCTTGAGCTGCCTCCGAAGACCATGAGAGCAGACCTTGAGAGAGCGGAGATCTGTTACATTGCCAGCCCTAGTCATGATGGATCATGAAGCGAAGGACGGCATGAACGAAAATGGTGTAAGGGTGGATATGAGTTTGTCTGGCGCGTAACGCTGCAGCTAGGAAGGCTGCAAATGTTGGTTGCAGTGGAAGGGGTACTTGAGCCATGGTGATCAGAAAGGAATCGTCTGGAATGACAGAGATTAAGGAGGAGGTTCAGAGAAAGACTGTTGCTGTATGGTTGACAAAGTTTTCTGTTGCTGGCTTGGAGATTGCCCGAGGATGTCCAACCGATGCTGAGCTGTGTTGTGTTGTTTAGCTTCTAGTGAGACAGATCAGTGATTCAGTAGTCGGGGACGTGGAGTATCCTGCTGGGTATGCGGCGCAGCTGAAGGCCAGGATTAAGGTGCTATCAGCTGTAGAGGATTAGGAGCCTGAATTGGCTTCTGAGGTGGTGTAACAGGTTCCTGCTGTGGCGATGACGCAGCATAACTGGATGATGATGATAATGGTGTTTAAGGGCGCTCAACTGCCGAGGTCATTAGCGCCCTGCATAACTGGAGGCAGGCTGCATTACCGGTGCAGAGGATACGGCTGTAGCATAGTTGGCGTTTTGTATAGGTTTCCTGGGTGGAAGACCGGGATAACGGGCCCCAGTAAAGGCCTCCCTGGGGAGATCAGCATTGTGTGGCACCCTTAGCCGTGCATTGTAGCACGACATTTGACCATTCCTGGAGCTCAGAAGTTCCAATGGGGCCTCCTGCCATACCGGGCATTTGGCATAGCGACATGAATGTGCAACACCACAGTTATAACATTGCGGAGTCGATCCAGGTATTGCAAGTTTTGAACAATTGGCCCGTTCATGGCCGGTCTCACCACAGAAGGCGCAGACAGGTTATAAAAGGCACCCAGCTGTATTATGCTGGCAGTTGGTGCACTGCTGTGCACTGCTGTGGTATCGGTGGAACATGTGCGTCTCCTTATATATTACGTACAGTGTCTGTTTTCTTTAGAGCAATTCTGAAAATTCCTGGGGAACGGGGGCCTCTAATCTTCAACTGGGCTACACGCTCTACAATGTAGCCCCTTTGCAGCAGCAACTCTTTCACCTCATCTTCAGTTACGAAATAAGGCACATCTTTATTATCTACATGGAGGAAACGCTCCTCTGGCAAAACAGTGGTGACGCCTTCAATATGTTGTTCCTCCATCTGCCGACGGAGTTGGCGGTGGTCGTTGCTGGTAACAAAGCTACCTTACCACGAAGGTTTTTAAAAGAGTTTGATCATTGGTGAAAGAGGCCATCAGCTTCTTGGCATCCTCAGGATGTTTAAGAAAAAGTGGAGATGGACGACTCACCCGAGGTGGAGAGGGTGGTTTGGAAGCAGTAGCAGTGGAGAAGGCTACAGAATCCTCAACGGCTTCCATCATCTCCGAAGTAGGCCTATAATGCGGCGAGGAGCACTTTCTATTTCTTTCGGTGTGTTCTTGTTCGTTGGGAGCTTTATTAAGTGCTTGGTAGCGATTGCCAACAACAATGGTGCCTGCTCCTCGGAGGAGGAGTTCGCTGAGGCCGGGTGACGTGGCGAGGTGGTGATTTTTGCCAAACGACTGCTGCTCCCATATGTCGCTCATGTGTAAGTAGGTAAGAAGTGATGGCATCCATGCGGGCACGATGTGCCGTAAAGAGTCGAAAATCATGCAGGGCAGAGAAGGATGAGGTACCAGCAGTATTCTCAGGTGAGAAATATTGTAGTAGGCGCTCCTTAGAGTTGACGAGCATGTTGTTCCATGCAAAGGTAAAGCAAAGTATCGGTGGTCAGAGGGTATACTGGATCGATACTTAAAAGACTGAAGTCTCCGCCATTTAGATAATAGTTAGCTGCATCTTTATCCGTAGCTGCAGGTTGAATAGGCAGTGGCGCTGCAGCAGAAGAGAATGGAGATGGCTCCATATCAGAGTCAATCGGCTGACTAACGGTGGACATTACTTCGATAGCAGTAGTGGTAGAAGTATACACCACACTGGAGTCAGCAAGAATATCAACAGCACTGGACACAGAAGCCTGGGCCATAGGTACAATTTGGTAGGCACCAAGCGGAAAACAAGATTGTTACTTGTAAAGTCTGCTTATGTGTCCAATAGTATAAAGATACACAACAACTCAAAAAAACAGGAACAAATATATAATGCATCAGCTAATACGCATGCAAACAATATTTTACGTAGAATACAACACAAATGCACGTTCTATTATGACTAATACACTACACACTGCTTATTTCCCACATACGTGTATCTATCACGAAGCACAGTCTCCAATATTTTTGCAATAAAATCCAAAAGTCTATTCGTAGCTCACATCAAGTATAGGTTGCTATACACCATGTTGTGTGGAACATGGTCCACATGTCTCTAATTTTACGTTTGGCAACATGGTTGAGCAGACGGAAAAACACTGGCGTTTCAAAATTCAGCGAGGATAAATAAGTTGTGGTTATGTAAGATGGAACGTGGTTAAGTTCTCTCTGAGAACAGGGACACGTCTAACACACCTCGGGCTGCCCTCAGCCTGCCAATCACACTGGACTGGAGATGGAACGTAAATTCATTAATATTATGCGCCGAAAATGGTAAGTTATGATTCCCATTACTAAGTGATAAATAACTTAGTAAGACCATACATAATTTGCGGTAATGAGGAAATCAAATGCAAATATTAGTATATTAGTGTAAACCAAAGGAGATGTATTTTAAAACCAGTTAATCAGACAATATAAGGCATGTAAAAGTTCAGTGTTTGCGATGTGCTTCGGTATAAATCGATTGCTTTATTGAACCTTAAAGAACAAAAACATTCTTAAAGCTTTGTAGTATCACATTATGACACAACTCTAGAAATAAATTGTTTGCAGATTTATAGGTAATTTTAGTGCTGCAAGGGATCGAGCTAATACTATAACATTGATTTATTTTACAGAGTGAATAGCCTTTGCTCAAGTCTTGTTGGGTGTTCGAGGATATTTTGAACACACTGCTGTAGGAGAATCAAGTTCGTGCACTAATTCAGTAACGCAAGGAGCTTCAGTAATCTTGCATACCAGGTTACTATTACCACAGTTTAGGTTAAACCAAGCGAAATACATGAGCTGCTTACATTTGCATTGACCATAGATAATGATTTTATAAGTAAATACGATTTTAGGTAGCCTTATTTACATTAAGATTCCATCTTTATTTTTCAGATGAACTGTTAAAAAGGAAAAGTGGCATTTGTGAACAAATTGCAGTTGTACAATCATTAGCTAAAATTAGCCTACAGAAAACCTCAATGTTTACATGACTGAGAATTTGTTAAGGGGCATCAACATAGTTTTAAGGCAAGGCTACATAATAATTAGCAGAAACAACATTACCAATATTTTAAGTACTCATAATATTTCCTGTGATTTTGTTTACTTTATACCTGATAAAATTGAATATTGTCAGCATGAATGTTATATGTACAGTCCATTCATGTTGTTTTCAAATTTCAATTTCCAGAAAATTATTTCACATACATCTTGCTTATTGCAATTCTATTAAGTTATGTACTCGTATTATGCAACTATTTATGATTCATAAATGGCAGCCAGTTAATCACGGACTAACTTTTTAAAGCTATGCAATTATTATATAGAAATACTACAGAGAGAAAACTGCATGTTAAAGGCAATTATGGTTTAGGCATTTGGTATTTTGTCTGTTCTTTTAGATGATTTCCAAAGATATAACTGAAATGACTAAACCCATTAGAGCATGATAGTTTTCCTTTGTATAAACAAAATGAATCTTAAATACATAACTTCTGTTATTATTTGTTATTATAAATTATTATTATTATTATTTGTTTCAGGAGAAAAATGTGCAGCAGGTGCTTTCTGGATGATAAAGAAGAATGTGAATCAAAATGAACATTTTTAATATAAGACCATTTTTTTTGGACTTTCAGTTTCAATATGTGTAGCAAAAGATCATGTTTTAAAACAAAAACAAGAAGCAAAATATATTGAATTTAAGAGTTGTTTAAGATTTCTATGTAAGAAAATGTCTACAATGTAGTTGACATCGACCCTTCTTGTCCAGATTCCATGCAACGTCTTCAGTAAGTTCCTTACCCAGTTGTTTTTAAGAGCTCTTCCTTTATTATTATTATTATATTGTCTCCATTTTTATACTGCAACTGCATTTGGAACAGATAAAGTGTGTACAATGTCACAAATATAACTAGCATATTATGTCAACCCCTGCTGTTCTTGAATTGGTTTGGTTGGTGAGGGGTGCATTGGGTAAAAGTAAACAAAGACCCAATGGATTTAGTTATATGAATATTATGCAGAATGGTAATTTAATTATTAATCTACTTGTTCTGGCACTGAGTTTTTATAAGTACAGTAATTATCCTTGAATTGCAATATGATCAGAGATTAAAATTGTCTAATGTAATACATATGAAGATAAAAAACACTGATTAGAATTACTAATTCAGAATATTCTCTCTAGTAATTTTTAACTCATTTTGAATTTCTGTGGCATGAGAATTTCCATTTTCTTTCTTTAAATCTTATTTACATTCCAGGACTTAGAAGGTGTAATAGCTGATCATATTTTTCTTCCAGAATGTAACATATAAATACACATGGAAGCTAGAGTGTATGGTTTATCATTACTAATAACATTAAACAGATCATTAGAAATGAGAACTATTATTGTAACTGATTGCTGCATGCAGTGTAAAGAGGTCACAAATTTTATATTAAATGAATGCTGAGGATTCAAAACAATTGTGTTCTCATTAGTGAACCTCATATGACATTTTCTCTGGTTGCAAGTACTGTAATGTACTATTAGAGATGTAGGTAATATGCAATACTGTTTCAATTCCTAATCGAAGTTCTGGAAACTAAACACTGAGTTGTGAATTGCATAAGCTTTCTGTTCTACACATTTGGTCCATGCCTGGTCACGACGTTCCTCTAACACATGCAGATATGTTGTGATACTCTTACATAATAATTGTTTAGTGATTTTGTTCTTTTAGTGTGTGGTTCAATATTGTACCATTCATATGTTCGTATGCCAGCTTGATTCATGGAAAGTTGTTGCAGTAATTAATTCTGCAACAAATATTGATTCAAATAGCTGTACAAACAGTGGCGTTTATTCATATGGCGCACTTATATACATACATCTAAACCCCTATCATAAAATAATTTACGTTTAACTTAACATTATAGTTAAGTAGTTTATCCTTTGCAATGACATAGCACATATTCTTGGACCTAAAGTTTGTAATGATTACATGGAACTGCAAGGGATTCATTGTCATTGGTCACTGAGTTTCCTTGGTAAAAACTTATTTTTGTTAGACATCAGTGCATATGATTTATGCAATGTTTACAAACATTCAACAAATAAGTGTTATTATTTGAATATTTCTTTCCTTTCTTAATAACAGATGAATTATTGTATCCACTCAAGAGTTATTAATTAATAAATTCGAAGCAATTTGCCAAATGTTTCCCTCAGCTCAATTCCCTTAGTGCATACATTGCAAAAAGGCATAATACAATTGATCATAGCATTAACAGGTAAGATTGATATTTAATGAGGCAAAAATATCTGGTGGGTGGATACACATACACGCGGCATCCGTAAGAAATAGTTTAAATAATAGGTGAAACTTCCATATGCGATCCATATTTGAAAGTGTTGAAAATATCTCGTTCAGATGTGAATGTCCCAGATAACCGAGGTTTTGACTTCTTCAAAGATTCCTCAGCTACGCCTTCTCGTCCTTACAGAGTTGCGGCCGCACTCTTCTGCTCGTAAAAGCATCCCTCGGTTACGCTTTGCGGCTTAAGCCACATTCACAATGAAATGCAAGCGCAGACCCAAGGAAACTGCATTCACAATGCAATCGTAAGCGCAATGCGAAAAGTTGTCACGGGTTTCTAGATCCGCAAGTTACATACGAATATCTTCCAAGCTCTCCGCAAGTTACAAACTGAATAACCAACAGTACCACACTGATCAGTTCACCCTGAAGACGAGGAAGATGCACTTCTTCGAAACGTTGGTGTCAAGCCAAGTTTTTACCTGGTTAGAAGCCGGAGAAGATTTTGAATTAATACGTCGCCAGGAAAGCTTCAGTTCTTATTTCATCCTCTTTGCATGCAACGCAAGAATAAAGTTTGATGTTTGCAAGCTCTTGCGTTTGCGTCTGCGCTTGCAATTCATTGTGAATGCAGCATTAGAGCCCTAAACGTTTATAACTGACCAGTAAATAGCCACAAAGTGGCTCTAATGACAGAATAACAAAGTACATACCAAATTCAGATCTCGTATTGAAATAATGCCAAGTGGTGTAACCAACGTATATAAATATCTTTATTACAGTTGATTGTCTACATAAATAATACATTATCAGGAAAATAAAGTTAACTTTCTGCTTAAATTTGAAGTCTAAAACGTGCGTGAAATAAAGCACTTTTAGATTGGAATAATATAAAGAAAATGATTATACGTAATCGTGAACTTAGAATAGTTTTGTAAATGTTGCTCCTAGCACATAATTATTAGTCTGAAGTCCTTTGTTATATATTATGATAAGAAATTAAACGTTAGTCGATAGGAAATGAGATTATACCACTTTGTTGTACTTGATCATCTGACAAAAATAATAAATTAGTCTCATGATATATGAAGCTAACGAGGTTAGCTCAGTCTAATGACATTTCAGATATTTAAAATATCCGTGAAATAGACCGAAATAAAACGAAATGAGTTAAAGCATCTGCGAATATTAGGTTAATTTTCTGTAAAACGGTCCAATATCTGTGGAGGCCATGCCTCAGACCTACCCTTACTTTTTCGACACGTAGGGTAAGGTCAGGTTAACTGGTCATGGAGGTTAATTGAACCATTCCTCATAAAAAAGAAACAAGCGGGAAATTTTAGGCTCCAACTACAATGATAGAGTGAGTAGCCCTAAAGATTCTCAGCTCTGTTTTGGTTGCTTGAATCAGGTAAATATGTGATTATTTATTATTATTGAATTGTGGAAGATATGGATACATTTTTTCACTAGCTCCTTTTGTCTTTATAGTCTGATAGAAAGCTCTTAGCAATTTATGCTAATAAACTGCGTGGAAAAGCGGGCCTTAAGCATTAATTATATACATTAGGTTTGTACATTCTGTAGTTTTAGGTTATGCTACAACATAAAATATTGTACCTGGGGTTAGTGAGCCACATAATGTGTGATTAACTGATCAGTGGCCCAGTTAACCACGCACATAAGTAGTTGCAGTCCTAAATACTTGAATCTTCCTTTGGCATATTGCAATCATTACTATTATATGTTATTACTTTCTCTAGCCCCGTATGTACAATGTATTATTGTATTACACCCAAATATTCGATAAAGAGATTTTACCGGAAATACATGTTTTAGGACCCCGCGCGCGCGCGCGCGCGTGTGTGTGTGTGTCCGTGTATCTCTGAACACGATAACTCAAAAACGAAGTAGCTAAACTACCAAACTTGGTATTTACGTGTAGTATCTTTCAGGGCTGCGACACGAAGATTCTGAGAAAAATCCTCCCACCCCAAACTACAATTTACATGGAACTATTTTCGAAAAGTTTTATTTTCTTAAAAATGGCTCTAACGATTTTGATTAAAATAGCATATATTAAAGACATTTACCTGACAAATACAATGTATATCTTGCATTTTCCGGGAATAACTTCTCAAGACCTGTTTATTCTGGATGAATTTTGCTTAATTTGGCATAACTAGTAAACCGTAAGAGATAGATAAAAACTTACTGTACAAAAAATGTAGGTCTTGTTAAAATACACAAGTTATGTCATGTACATTTTTCTCATGGAGCTTACCGTTTTCGAGGTATCCATTGTTATTAGTTTCAGTTGTGAAGTACTTATACTTTTCTCAGACCGGAGTGTCCGTTTTTCTTTGTTCTACTCCTGGCCAAGAAAAGAAGCGCTTTGTAATGACAATCGCATAACGACAGCTTTTAAAACATTTGACAATTGGTTTAGTTTAGTGTATTCCCTTATTTTCTTCCTACTTATACGGAACTAAGTAATAAGAACATTGTGCTAATGAATACCTCGATTAGCAAGATGCAAAAAGAAGAATACTCTTATGTAAGAAATTTGTAGAACAGCTAGAGAAAAGCATGTGAGTGTAACACATCAATTTTTTACCACCACCACCGCCGCCGCTGCTGCTGCTTTTTTTCAGGAATCAATATGCCAAGAATAAGAATTCGAACCACAAATCATCAGGATTATCCGAAAGAATTGTTGCAAAATGCAGTAGCTCAGTATCTACATGAGAAAATTTCCTTGAGAAAATTCCAAAAAAACACGGGTATTCCAAGAGCAACCCTGAAACACTATGTAGAAAAGACTTTAAATTTGGGTATTGATAATGTTAATTTTAGATCATCAAATGAGCATTTAAAGATTTTCACACAGGCTGAAGAAAAGTTATTGGCAAACTACATTAGGTTTGCTTGGAAAATCCATTATGGTTTAAATACAAAAACAGCTCGACGCCTAGCATGTGAATATGCTAAAAGAAATTGCAAATCTGTACCAGGAAATTGGGAAGTAGAAAACATGGTAGGACTGGAATGGCTTAGGTCTTTCATGAAACGAAACAAAATTTCATTACGCACTCCCGAGCAGACAAGTGTAACTCGGGCTACCAGTTTTACTGAGGCAAATATAAAAGTATTTTTTGACAACTTAGTTTCAGTTAGAGAAAAATACAAGTTAGAACCACAAGATATCTATAATATGGATGAGACTGCAGCTACCACTGTACAGAAACAACCTAAAATGTTAGCTCAAACAGGTTCTAGGTCCGCTGGTCAAGCTACCTCTGCAGAGAGAGGTACACTGGTGACCATGGTGGGGATAATTAGTGCTACAGGTAAAACAGTGCCACCATATCTGGTGTTTCCCAGAGTGCACTTTAAAGATCACATGCTGCTAAATGCTCCACCAGGCTCAAGTGGTGGAGCCACGATCTCTGGATGGATGAACAACGAGCTATTTTTATCTGTTCTGCATCATTTCGTGAAGCATGAAAGGCCCACAAAAGAACACCCAAAACTCTTAATTTTGGATAATCATGAGACACACACAAGTATATCTGCAATATCATATGCAAAAGATAATGGGATTATTTTGCTTTCTCTTCCTCCTCACAGCAGCCATAAGCTGTAACCTCTTGATGTAAGTGTTTTCGCTTCATTCAAGAAATTCTACAATGTAGCGTGTTGTGATCTTTCGGCAAGCACTGGGAAACCAATCACAATTTATGATATTGCTGGATTAGTTGGCAGAGCGTTCCTCCTTGCATTCACTGCAAGGAATATATGTAGTGGATTTAGAAAAAGTGGCATTGAACCACTAACAGAGACATTTTCGGACTTGATGATTACTTACCAGCTTATTTAACTGATCATCCTTTGCGAACTATATCTGACACTGCATCAGAAATAGCTTCCACTTCTGCTAATAGTGCCAAATAATTACAAATTGCAAAAGAAGTATATATTATTGTTGATGAGTCTCGCAATGAAAATTCAAAGAATTTAGTATCACCAGAAGATATACGACCTCGTCCCAAAGCTCCAATTCCAAAGTAAAAACAAACAAAGAAACAGCAGTCAATGGTCCTGACGGACATACCAGTAAAAAACCAGCTAAACGAAGAAGACTAGGGCCTCCAATGAAACACCCTAAAAATATAAAAGGAAAAGGGCCGAAAAGAAAACTATTGGACGCGGAAGAATCATCTGAATCTGTTATCTACGAAGACTCGTCTTCATCAATGTGTCTTACTTCAGATGATGATGTAAATATAGTTCATTCTCCAGGACAGTTTATGGTTGTGAGAGTGTATGGAAGTGATTCATCAACTTTCAGACACTATGTGTGTAAAATTATAAATGTCTTAAAAGGTGGTCTCAAAGTGATATTTTTTAAGCAGCTGAGTGGAACAATGAAGTTCATGCCAACAGATGAAAAATGTTTTGTGCCAGAAAATGATGTTATTTTAAAGTTACCAAATCCTGCTCATCTAAGTTCAGCTCGCTATGCAAATATGATAACATTCAATTTTGACTTGAGTGACTTTACATTGTATTAGATTATTCCTTATTTTGTATTCCATTTATTATAATCCTGACCATTTGAATGAACTAAGTATTCAGCATTATACATTTGAGATACATTGGTCTGATACTCGTATAAAGTAAGTTTATCTATTACCTTATTTATTAGTGGTGCAGTTAACCCCATTAGGTGGGCCAGTTAACCTTACACAGAGGGAAATGTAAATGGCGTGTTATTTATGGACGCTCTTTAACTGCTGTGGTTCTCAGTGTCTGGTTCTAAATTGGGCGTGAAAGACCGCTTAATTTTGCTCAGAGGCCTCTCAATCAGGCTTGAGGTTCTTTTACGTGCCGTAAATCTACGACACGGGACCAACGGCTTTACTTCCCTTCCGAAGGAAGCCATGCTAAGGATTTTTACGCCCGAAAAAAATCCATCGTCCTCCGCCGGGTTTGAACCCGCGACCTTGGGTATATGAAGTCAGCATGGTAACCATTACACCACGGAGGGCGTAAGCCAGTTTCACTTAGGTTACCCTTTGTTTATTATTTCTTTTTTCCACTTAAAGAGAGGACTGATACTTTTTTTAAATGTTCTCTACTAACCATTGATAACTGTTATATGTTAAAGATTTACCTAACCTAAAAACAATCTGTGCAAAAAATAAAATACAAAAATGTAGCTCAGTTGGCCTAACTCTACCCTATACAAGCCATGTCTTGTGATTTGGCGGGAAACCTCGTTTTAACAACTGATTCAGAGGTTTAAACCACGGCCATGGTTTACGCCACGTTTTAGCAATCGGCCCTAAGAGACAATGGTTGAGTCCATACCTTCTCTACAGAAAGTAAAGATAGGCGATCAAGTCTCATCCAAGATAAAAATGTCCCTGGGTTCATTTTCAAAACCAGCTCCTGTAATCTTCCAGTGTTTCGCCGCTGACAACAATAGATTCTCGACAAATAGTTTTGTTATACATCTTTCTGGTTCGATTAACCTAGCCAATGGATGCGCTAAAATTTTGAATCCCAAGATTCCCTACCTTTGGCATGGACACCATTGGCCTTCGGATAATGGATAACTTGCTAGACGGACACAAACATATAACAGAACATGACCGGAGCGGGATTCGAACCCGCGAATTTTTCACGACAGAGCATCGACGCCAAACGCGTAGACCACGGCTAATGGGCCCGGCCGAATTCCAAGAATGTTGGCCACCTTAAAAGCCGGGATTACGATGAACTTAATGTAACGGGAAGTCTAACAAATTGATTAAATGTTACTTGGATTGACGGTAACGAGAGTTTACGAATGCCAAACTTCCTCCCGTTGTTAATTTTGATGTAAAATGGTAATTAGAACCAGTCGCGTGAAGGAGCATTTTGCAACTTCAAGTCCCGTCATGTTCGTTCGTCGTAATCCCGGCTTATATGCCTTTCTGCACGCCATCAACTTAGCCTATTGCTCAAAGTTTCGAACCATTTCCACTTTATTTGTATTGTGAATATTGCGTATTTTAGTTTTTTGGATGTTGGACCGCATCCTGAAGCACTGGATATATGCTTTCTCTATTTTTGACTGTTGAAATCTATGGACACAGAAATCAGAAACTCACGTGTGTAATATGGATGCTCTGTGATCTTAAGCATGGTGACCACACTACGCCAACACAGCATATTATTACACAATAACAAAAAAGAATTAACGGATATACGTAAAAGCAACAGCGATTTTCGAAAAATGACTTTAGCCACCGAACTCGGGTAAAAAGAACAAAGAGTCAAAAGAAAGGCGTAACAAATAAATAGATTGTAAATGAATCGGCAAAATGACTCCAACTGCGACAAAAGCATGCCCAAAACAATTCTCAGCCAAAAACGAAAAGCTTCTACAAGACAAACTTGATAGTTTTAGTTACTTTACATCAATGTGGCTTCAAAAAGAAGTGTGATGTGCCGATGCATAATCACGTGCGAGGTAAAGGGGCCGTGCCATGGTTGCCATCACGTTATTTTCTTAGTTGGAAGCAACGCCATTTTACTTCGATAACGCCCCCCCCCCTTCCGTACTATATGGCGTGGAGCAAAGCATAACATTTCATAAACGTAAACTTTTAACACGCTGTAATCATGCAGAGGGACCAGCAAATGGTGTTGCACACGACGGGATAGGTAATACATAATTAATTAAAAACAATTGTAGTTGAACTTATCTGGAATGTACTTGTAGAGAAAACTCCTAAAATTTGCATTCTCCAACTTTTCGAGTAAAATATTTGCAGCAAGAAATCCTTCCGTGAAATCATTTGCTAATTTTTCTTTTTCTTGTTTTAATGCTTGTTTGGATTTCCAAGTAGTGTAGCATTTAACGTTGTCTGGCGCTTTGCTTGTCCTCTTTTTAGGGATTCTGCTTTCTTTGCCTTGTGACTTTCTGTTGCCACATGTTTCTTGCAGCTATCCAGTCTATTCCAATCTACGATGGAGTTGCATATGTATATTTTCTTTTCGCGATTAAAAACATATATCTTGTCAAAATTTATCTACGTGACTCTGCACCGTCACAACTTTCGGCACTTTGGAAAAAGAAATCGCACTCGCAGACTTTTTTTTTCTGTCAAAATCAAAGAAATCATTGTCTTGCACCGTACAATTCAAGAAGAAACGCAACTTCTCACTCACTTGGTATTAGCGCCAGTAGTAACACCAATCGTACTTTACAATCATTGTTGAACTAATAGAAAAGAAAGCGATTGGACGTCGGAAAATAGTCACTTCTTTTTCCCCAGAAGTAACCCCGGTTGTGTGTTGTGTCATTGTGCATTATTACAGCCATTATTAACGTTCGAAAAACAATGAAAAGTAGATCGACAGCAGATTACAAAAGCTTCTTTATTAATTTTTTTTTTTTTTTTTTTTTTGCATTCGCGGAAATGGTGACCAATTTTGCGAAAAAATCGTGAATTACAGGCCTACCCGCGAAATAAACCTGAAACACAAAAAAATCGCAAAATATAGCGAGCTTAAAACTGCATCAAATCACGCAACAAACATAACTATATTTTAATTTTGCCTGTATCTTTCGTTTCATCAAAATTCGCGAATAATCCTTTCACGAAAATCAAGGGTCCCTATCGATGGGTAATATTCCTAAAAACCTTCATGTCACATGTTTGAAATATGCTTAACTCAAATACCAATTTGGTACTTAACCTACTTTTGTTTATAGTTATGTGGTTCACAGACACATTAGGATCTTATTCTAAAAATGCTTTTTCTGGGATTCATGTGTCCTCAAAGCACTATTTTCGATAAAAAATCGCTATTGAATTTCTGGATGGATTGCAATACCATCTCTACCTATTATGTACATTGTACGTGATAGAGAAACTAAAAATACAAGCTAAATCTAAAATATTAACGTTGAATAATTAATCAAATTTTAAACTAAAACATTTAAGAATATACTCGACTAGATCACAAATGAGTCTTCTACTGTAACTCTTTCATTCCTATAATTTGCTCTCGGTAATCTGCAATATTGTCTAAAATTAAATAAAATGTCAGGAAATGTAAATAAGTTTGTAATGACCATGCAAAAAAGAAAACAAGTTTTATTTATGGAGCTCTTTAATGCTAGAGTTCTCAGCATCCCATTTAGGCATGAAAGACCACTTAATTTTCCTCAGAGGCCAGTTTATCAGTTTTGAGGTTTTATGTGCCATAAATTTACAACGTGGGACCAATGTCTTTACATCCGTTCCAAAGGAAGCTATGTTAAGGATTTTTATGCCTGAAAAAAATCCATCATCTCCGCTAGATTTGAACCCCTAAACCATGCAGAACTATTGATATTGCAGCTTTTTTAAATGTTAGCATGATGAGGAGGGAGGGTTATTCCAAACTCCTGGAAACTTCAGCTATAAAAAAGTTATTCACTCCCCCCTACCAGAGCCAAATTCTAGATATACCACTGGCCCTTGTATTAATGGAAGTAACAGAACAGTGAATACATAGATATTATTGCAAATCAACATACATTCCAGAATCAAATATGAGGGGCACATATCTTACTGATTCTTTTCACATTGATTTTTGAATAAGAAGTCGGAAAATAAAGTGAAGATTTCCTGTGCCTTTATAGCTTTCTGATGGAAAAATCTTCTTTTACATTAGTTATGCATTTTTCATTATACTTCCCCCCCCCCCCCAATATAATGAACTTTAATGTTCCAAATATTTGTAGTGCAAAAGTGAAAAACATGAGTGGCTATTAATATCTATTTTTTACGGAACACTTCTCTTTCATAGTATGGGCTCTTCCCATGGATTTTGCAAATTAAGACCATAATGCTGCTGTTCCAATGTTTTCCCATGGATTTTGCAAATTAAGACCATAATGCTGCTATTCCAATATTTTTCATGATAGCACAAATTCATAAAGTTTTTGAAGTCCCGCACAACCATTTCTGATGTAGTGTATTCTATCTCTATTCTATCTTTGAACATTTGATACCTGTGATAAATGTTACAAGGATTTTTGACAGCATAGCAACATAATGATGGAGGTTATCTGATAAAATAGAGAGAGAAAATATAATATAACAAATGTTCTTGATTTTATAGTACATTTTTACAGAATGAATTGTGTATCCACTAATCACAACTTTGAGCTTCATCTTGCATCCTGTAATAGCTATAATGAGTAAGTGAAATAACTATTTCAGATATCATGTCGAATTTTAGTAGTTTCAAATAGTCAGGCTTTGCCTTTCTAATATATGAAGAGTGCATTCATTTTTTAATGTTATCTAATAGTTCAATAAATTCCCTAATGTGTGATACATAGGTTTTCATTTCTATTTTGCAAATACATACCCATAGATATTTTATTTCATCATATGACTTGTCCTCAAACATTTTCTTATAAAATGTTCTTAACACAGAGCTATTGGGAGAATACCACATTGCCTCAACACATTTTGGAATTATTCTTACTGCAAACTAAACTGTGCATTAGCGCATGATAATGTTCTTCAGATTATATGCTCACATTTAAGTGTTTAGTACAAGTGTTAATAGCTAGGTATAAATACTAATATTCAAGAATACACAATTTTGAACAAAAAGTAGAGAATTTGGAGAAACCAATTAACTATCTATGTTTCTTTTGTATTCTTTCTTTCTTTATTTCCTCTGAGTTTGTTTTTAAAGTTCCCTTAAATTTTACAACATAACTAATTTCTGAAGGTTGGTATTTATAGCCACATGAACTTTATCCTTCATTCCAGGAATCAGTCGAGAAGTACTTGTCAACTTAATCAAACTCTAAAACACGTTTAATTGCATATGTTGAGAGGTATTTGTGATGGATAAAATTTCCTTTTCTTCCAAACGTTTCTTCGGTTGACAAATAATATTTCTGAAACTCCAAACCCCTTAAATTTTTACTTTCTCTACATGTTCTATGTAAATAGATAATGCACCCAAAAATTTGATACCGAGATTTCACCAGAAATACATTTTTGGGTCCTCCTGAATCCCAAAAAAAGGGCATTTTTAGAAAAATGTGTGTGCATGCGTGTATGCATGTGTGTGTGTGTGTGTGTGCAGCATAGCTCAAAAAGAAAAAGACCATTAAATACCAAACTTGGTATTTAAATTTGGTATCTTCCAAAGATGCCATACAAAGATTTTCAAGAAAACCCCCCCCCCCAACCCAAACTACCCTTTATGTGGAACCTTTTTCGAAATTTTTTATTTTCTCAAAAATGGCTCTAACGATTTTGATCAAAATATTGTATATGAAAGATACTTACCTGACAAATAAAATGAATCAAAATGGCTCTAATGATTTTGATCAAAATATTGTAAATTAAAGATACTTACCTGACAAATAAAATGTATATCTTGAATTTTCTGGGAATAGCCTCTTTATTCTGGATGAATTTTATGGAATTTTGCATAACTGCTAAACTATAAGAGATGGACAAAAAATGTAGAGCACGTTAAAATACACAATTTATTTTATATACATTTTGGTCATGGAGCTATTCATTTTTTAGATATTCCTTGTTTCTGGTTTCCGCTTTAAAAAACTTAAACTTTTCTCATATGGGAATTTGTCAACTCCTGTTCATACAAACAAAGGAACTTCAGTCACATAGCAACCAGCTTTTGACTATTACTCTACCGTATTGTACTCCCTTATTTTGCTTCTACTTACAAGGAAGCAAGTAATAAGACTATTTCTGCTAATTTTTTCTCGATTAGCATGACATAAATAGAAGCATAAAGCTTTTTAAAAATAATTTGTTGCAGAGATGTAGAGAAAATTATGTGATTGGAACACATCAGAATGTTTTTGTTGTGACCAGGTAGGTGGAGCTGTGGCAAAATTATACTTTTCATTTTAGGCTAACAGTTGGGCAGTTTCTTTTTATAAGCTCTATGAGTTGGTCAATACCTTAGTTTTAACCTTGATGTATTTTGAATAATCTTCATCATGACATCTGATATTGATTATGCTGCAGTGTATAAAATCTCTGTTATTAGACTTTATAGTAGAATTAGATACAGACAGGTCCCCCAGGATACTGGGGCAGAGCACTGGTTGTGACCTCACGGAGAAAACAGAAGAGTGGTCTGATCCAGATCCAGATCTTGCAGGCACAAGTATGGAAGAGGTCCCTAACAGCTAAAGTTGAAGTGCCTCCAATAGTGCCCTAGGCCCAGTTTATGGGCCCCCAGCCTCCCAGTGCATCCCCAGGAGAAACCCCGAATCCAAAGGCTGGTCCTGACTGAGTGATTCTGATACTGATGGTGATGCCAGCATAACTTTTACAATGTGCAATCCACCATCCAGCGGCAACCCGCCAAACACCATTGCCTGATATTTTAACTCTGAAGAGAGACGGTTAAGAAATGATGGGAACAGGAAATGTGGACTGGAAAATTTGGGGGATGAGCCTGCCTAACATTTGCCTGATGACTTGGGAAAAACTTCCAAAAAACCGAGGGGTCAAATAAATAAATGAATATTTTTGATAATTTAATTGGTTTTTAACACAAGCTTGTGTAGGACAAGGCTGGCTATACAATGAATCCTGGGATTTAAAGTACTCACAACATTGTAAGGCGCCATTGGGGTCTGTCATCTCAAAGATCACCTTGTGGTTTACTGAGAAACATGAGAGTCACTTGAGAAGTTAGGTGCCATACAGGTATGTTGCCATGGTAGCTCAATGGTAGAGTAACTGGCTAGAGACTGGAAGATCTGTGGCTCAAATCCTGGCTATGGCATTGAATTTTTCAGTCTGATTCTACCTATCCATATAAATACTTGTTTGTTAATGATGTTGTCAATTACAAAACCATATCAGTGCTGCTAGAGTGCTGAAATTTTTCCCCAGAAGAGTTCTTTTACATGCCAGTAAATCTACTGACATGAGACTGTCACTTTTAAGCACACCATTGATCTGGGCCATATTTGAATTCTCAACCTTGAGATCAGAAGGCCAGTGCCTAACTAACTGAGTTACTCAGACTGACACCCAGGGGTTAGAGGTAGGCCTGCAGCCTCTGATGAAACCACCTTAGTCAATCTGCTCACCACACATTTCTGGAAAAAGGTCCTTGTGTGTGCGCACCTTTTTCCAGAAATGCTTTTTTTTTGGATTCAGGGGGATCCAAAACATGTATTTTTGGGAAATCTCAATATCAAATTTTTGACTATACACTATGTACGTAATATGTGTAGAGAAAGTAAAAATATATGTGTGCATGCATGCATGTGTGCATGCGTGTGTGCAGGTGTGAGTGTGCATCTAATGCTCAGGGATAATAATGAAATCATTCTCCTTCTTGCATACCAATATTTTGAAGTTAGAGTTTCCAAAGCCTTATAAGGATTCACAATTTTTTAGATGTTCCATGTCCATTTCTTCGTCTTTGGATAACAATAAATAATTTGGAGATGTCAATATTCCATTTCTAAAATACAATTATTCATACAATCATATCCTGTGTTCAGTCCAAATGCAGCAACAGAGGATTTTCTTATTCATCAGGAATTATTGATGGAATATCCAAAATTTTCTTCCATTTTGACTGTTCATTTCAAAGTGTTATCTATGATTATAATTTGAAGTTATTTTTACTTTCTCCATACGCACTATGTACATAGTGTATAGAGAAAGTATTGCACTCCACCCAAAAATTCGATACCGAGATTTCACCGGAAATATATGTTTTAGGGTCCTCAATATCCAAAAAAAGCATTTTCACAAAAAGGTCTGTGTGTGTGTGTGTGTGTGTGTGTGTGTGTGTGTGTGTGTGTGTGTGTCCATGTGTCTGTGAACACGATAACTCAAAAACGAAAAGTCGGTAAAATACCGAACTTGGAATTTAAGTTTAGTATCTTCCAGGGATGTGACACAAAGATTTTGAGAAAAATCGCCCCACACCCAACTACCCTTTACATGGAACTTTTTTCGAAATTTTTGATTTTCTCAAAAATGGCTCTAACGATTTTGATTAAAATTTCATATATTAAACATATTTACCTGACAAATAAAATGTATATCTTGAATTTTATGGGAATAGTCTCTGAAGAGTAGTTTATTCTGGATGAATTTTACTAAATTTTGAATAGCTGCTAAACCGTAAGAGATGGACAAAAAATGTAGAGCACATTAAAACACACAATTTATGTTATATACATTTTTTTCATGGAGTTCGTCGTTTTTGTGACATTCCTTATTTTTGGTTTCTGCTATGAAAAACGTATACTTTT
Source organism: Hymenopus coronatus (assembly GCA_030762935.1). Taxonomy (NCBI): domain Eukaryota; kingdom Metazoa; phylum Arthropoda; class Insecta; order Mantodea; family Hymenopodidae; genus Hymenopus; species Hymenopus coronatus. The sequence goes on along the minus strand of CM060896.1, from coordinate 26,500,152 downwards.
CTCATACAGGAACTTGTCAACTCCTATCCATATAAACAAAGGAACTTCATTGACATAGAAACCAGCTTTTGACTATCACTTTAACCTATGGTTGTCCCTTATTTCGCTTCTACTTACAAGGAAACGAGTAATTAGACTATTTCTGCTATTTTTTTTCTGATTAGCATAAAGTAAATATAAGTATAAGCTTTTTAAGAATTATTTGTTGCAGGGATATGGAGAAAGTCATGTGAATGGTACACATCAGATTTTTGTAAATAAATTTTGAAGTGAAGTATATATGGCACCAATATCACCATCAAAATTGGTTTTGTATATCCCCAATTTTTACAAAAGAAAAAGAATTGACAAAATACAAATGCTCCAGCACTTTCTTTGTAATCCAGAAGAGAGCAGTATAGATATCAAACCAGTCACTGAGAGGGTATACTGTATTGATGGTTTCAATATTTATTAAATATTTCATTAAGCTGAAGTGGATAGTCAATCACAATTGTATTAATTGGATTATAACAAAAGGGAATATTTTCTGTTTCAGATATTTTTTACAAATTTTGCAGGTTCTGAACTGACTGTATAAATCCAATCTGTGTTTTCATATGATATGTACATTTTAGAAGTTGTACCATTTCTCAGAATCTGTTAACTTGCACTGTTATGAGGGCTTGCAATACAAGTTCTGTGATGATGGATTTGTCAGCTATAGCTGTTAATAAAGCTTCAATTGGAGTTGTTTTAATGGCACCAGTTATTAATCTTAGTGCTTTATTTTGTATTTGTTCAAGGATTTTTCTGTTTGAAGTCGAAGTTATAAGCACTTCACCACAACATTTTAATATGGGTTTAATGTACATGTTGTGTGTTGTGTTTAAAGTTTTCTTAGAATAACCCCGTATTTTACCAGCAAGTCTTTTTAACATTTTGAACCTATCAGATACTTGCTTACTAATGCTTTCAATATGCTTTCTCTAACTCAGTTTGTTATTAAAAATCACACCTGGATATTTAGCCTGATCAATTCTTAATAAGCTAACATTTTCATATAACAAAAGAATATCAAGTGGTTTCTTTCATAATGAGAAAAGTTAGAAGCTACTTTTATCTATGTTTAAAGACATTAAATTGTTTGAACCCCAGGATTTAAGGCTATTTAATGATCCTTGTATTAATTGTTCCGTTTTTTTAAATTTATTACATTTTAGAGATGAATATACCAGGAAGTTGTTGAACCATAATATGAGAGAAAACTTGGAAAACTATAATAAAAGTTCAGAAATACATAATCATAATACTAAGAAAAGGTTGCAATAATTGTAACCTTTAATTATTGCATGTTGTCTTTCATAGGAAGAAAATATATGAACTTAGTTTCAAATATAATAGTATACGCATCTGTAATGAACTTCCTCCAGTAATAAAACTAATCACATCATTTAAAGCATTTTAAAATAGATTAAAATCATATTTGATAAGTAAATGTTATTACTCCATAAAGGAATACTTAATTGAGAAAAATGTATGAAACTTGCTTAAGCTGCATGTGTGCGTAGGTATGTGTGTGCGTAAGTATGTGTGTGTGAGCGTGCATGCCTGTGACTGTGTAAAAATGTATAATACTATGAATTGATACATCTAACATCATGTACATTATGTAAACAGATAAGAAATAAATTGAATTGAACATGTACAAAATCTTTGAGTTATAAACTCTGATATTCATGAAGCATGTTAGATTTAATTTCAAAATGTTGAGAATTTTTTTTATAAGATTACATCACCAAACATTATCATAAGCTGATTTAAGATCTGAAAACACATCTGCATTTTTGTTAAATCCTTCTTTAATTTCCTGACTAAGCAAGATAATATGTTCATGTGTCTCCTAAGTCCTGCTTGACATGGCGATAAAGATTCTTTGATTCTAGAACTCATTTTAGTTGTGCAGAAATTGTTCTTTCCATAATTTTTGCCAAATTACTAGTAATTTAGATATTGTTAAAACACATAATTTGTGTAATATATATTTTATTTTTCTGTAGAGTTAATGATTTTTGAGATTATTTGTTATTGGTTTCAATTTTCAAACACCTAAACTTTTCTCAAATGGGAATTTGTCACTCTAGTTCTTTTGTTTTACTCCTGACAATGGAAATAGAATCAAATTTCAATCACAAGGCAAGCAGCTTTTAAAAGATTTAACTATCTAGCCTAGTATATTCCCTTATTTCCTTCTATTTACAAGGAAGCAAGTAAAAGACCATTTCTGCTAATGTTTGTCTTAATTAGCATGAAGAAGATAGAAGAAAATTTTATGCAAGAATAGTTTGTTACAGAATAGGAAGATAAAGTCATGTGGGTGGCACATATAACATTTTTAATGAAAATTGAAGACAAAGTTTAACAAAAGTTTTTGCATAAATTAAGATGTGAGGATACCGTTTGCAAGCAGTAACTCTGAGTTTAAACCATAATAAACATTTTTATATAATATGATTTTTATGAACATTTATTATTTATTTCTTTGTTATAGTTTTAAAAAAAAATATTAAATACAGTTATCGTAAACAGTGAGATGCTTGTTGTAAAGCACTATAAGAAAAGCGACAATAGATTTTTCAGAATTCAATTTTTAGTTATACCACTAGTTTTATGACAATTAAAAGAAGAAGAAGACTTGCTCTAAGATCAAATTTTTACAAAAAAGCCATATTTCAAACTATGTAACTGCAAAACTATATGTTAGATATATGAGACATTTTAAGAGATTTCATTCTTTCAAAAAAATCTAAGATGCTATGGTACAAGGCTGGATGAAATGATATGGAATGATCCTGTATAATTATTCACATAACTGTCTAACAAACTTTATGAGTTATAGAGAAACACAGACATCTTCAATGTAAATTAGACAGCAAGCTTACCTTGGCCCAAATACCTCTGAGATCTAGGACATACACACCGCTGCCCTTTTCAGTAATGAGTTGAAGGATGCGGGAGTAGTAACCCTGGGGGAAGGTCCCAACTATAAGTGTTCGCACGTGCTCATGGAGTAGCAGTCGCATAATAGCATATCTACACAAGAAAAGTATTACTTTAATTTCCTTAAAATTTGCTTATTCCAAATGAATCATTCCATACAGAAAGGCTTTATATTGATAATGTCTTTTCAGAAAACTAAAAACAATGATCTGTATTCCTAGTTTTAAATTTGGAGAAAAAAATGCTGATTTTTTAAGAGAAGAGATGTTATAATCTCAGAACCTACATATTGTTTATATACCTATTGTTTATACATAAAATGTAAGTAAGGGGATATTTTTAATACTGTAGTCCCTTCTGCATGAAGTGATTCAGATACATTTGCTTTAAGAGAGATAATTAGCTTTCTTAAATAAACACTGTTTCATAATATTTAATTATTTAATAATTTGCACTTCTTGATTAGATAAAGTCCCTGAGTAACTCGAAACCTCTTTGTAAATCATGGAGTTGAAAACTGTGATATATAATGCACAATATCGACTAAACCTGAATCAGATTTTATAAAGCTATTTAAGCTTGTCAGAGACGTTTTAACATATGCACTCAATTTTTATCTTGTAAATTTCAATATTCTTGAAATACACTAGTGTATAACAGTAAAACAGCAATCTTTACTATTAGAATCTAGTGGTAGCTCATGAATTTATAAGTTAGGGGTGATACAGAGGAATGGTTATACTCAAATGTTGCTCTAAAATGGTAATTATTAAGTGCTTCACAAAAATAAATCCAATATACTTATGTACAGCCACCTCACTTAGGAATCTCTATTTATGGTTTGTTAACATCAACTTTGAGTGTGGTTATCTTTTCCTTTGGTTCCACCTACATTGTAATAACAGTTAAAAAGAAGAGAACAATTAGTCATTATATAAGAAGTGCGTTTGAAATGTTTAAAGCATATTTGCACAAAAGCATTTTTTTTCGTAAGTCAATGTTGTAGCATGTTTGGCTTCAAGCAGTGATAACCAGAAATGAACACCAGCTGTGAACATTTATTTCCTATAAATGAAAATGAGCTAATTACTGATGGACACTTGTTTAGAAATTCCCTATAGGATGGAAAAATAGTTCCCTTGCCATGCTACTTTAAAAGGATTCTGTGAGTATAATTATCTTCAGTAAATAGAAGACATTCTAGCTCATATAAGTAGTATGGCAGAATTTTACTACCATAAACTGATTACATATGAGAAGCATTTTTTCAAAACTTATAAGGACAAAAAGATATTTTTGCAGAAATTACATTTTTTTATTCTAGTACATAACCTTTCATTACACAAACTTTATTTTTGGCAATACTAGACATTATCATGGGACAATTTTAGACAACAGTGAAACTCCTAGAGGAGAAACATATTTTTCATAGTATTGGCCAGTTAAAAATTTCTGTTTTTTCAAAACTTGATAGAGGACATGGACTATGGAACAAGCAAATCTGACTGAACCTGAATTTGCTGCTAGTTTTGTTGTTTTTACTAGAGTTTTGATTTTATTTTAATTTCTTCATAATTTATTTTTTTATGACAGTATACAAATGTAATAAATAATTAAATCAACATTGTTACATTAATGAAATAATAGACATTTATAAAAAAATTATTAAATTAATAAGTACAAAAATTTAAGAATTCAAAGTGATTAAACTAGTAAGTAATAATGTGTACACCTATTTTGATATCTTAACAGTCTCTGAGAACATCTTCATAAAATCCTTTTGCTTCTTCAGGTATTTCAAAAAATTGCACAATTTTTTTTTACATCTTTCTTCTTCTCACTAGATACCACGTTCCTCTTCTGTAGACATGAGGACCTCAGCATTTCTTTGCGGCATGTTTTAATTCCAGAATTGAAAATAGAAACCTCCACAGATGATGCAGTGTAAGAAGTATTCTGCACACTTACAGTAACATTACACATGTTCGTAGAAGACTTTTTGTACAATATGACACGTTGCATTCCTAAGTTAAATGGCATCTTTTGATTTCATAATCTTCTGAGTAGTCTCCTTCAGTGTTTTGATTTGCCAGTCCCTGTTGAGAATTTTGGTAAGTCCATGGGATTTCAGAATTCGGCAGTATTTATTGGGTGACAAAATATCTTCCTTTCTTCTGTACTCCTTCTCAACCCTACCAAATACACGATCAGGAGCCATGTAACTGTGTCCTCGCATGAGAAAGAAATGACATATAGACATAAATGTTGTACTTCTTTCCAAAAAGGCAATGAGCGTGGACGTTACTATACTGTTTTTATTTTGACTGGATATGAATCTGAGAAAAGATGAAAAATGGAAGGACACTTCATTTTATTTTCAGGTCTAACAGAAAATTCAACAAAGCAGATGCCACTTGATTACATCCCTTAGAAGACTCGGTTTTCTACTAGGTATAGAAATGTATATTCTCTTTCATTTGTGATTTAGAGTGAATCATAATGCAAAGATTATAGAACCAAACTTGCCTGGAATAGTACACTTTACATACTGATAATTTAGGTAGTGGCTGATTTTACCACACATCGAAGCCGATTTTGATTATATCAGGATTTTCTTCTTTCATTATAGTATAAAACTTCTTTGTACAAAGTTTATGCCGTCTCTAGTTTGTCCTATATTCATTCTTCTTCTCCAAATGTGGCTCTTGCTATAATCCTATCTTGCACGTGGAACATGTATTAGTGTGTGGTGTCTTGAATGAGAGATTAAAACACTTATAAAAAATAAACTTGTATTTGGATAATGAGCATGTACATAGTTTTTCTTTTTTCTTTTTTCACAAAACATTTTCCACACTTTTTTGAATATTTAATTTGGGTGGTTTGCAGTTTCTTGAAGATTTTGCTCTACTGTAGTGGCTTTCTCTGCACCTATAGCTCTTAATATCACTTTTCACAGCAATGATAAGCTCCTTGTCCTTTGCACCATTTCTGTCTCCTTCTCAATTTTCTTTAGGTAAATTCCTAGTGGAATAAAACTTTCTTGCAAGGAGGGACAGTCTATCCTTAGGCATGCCTGCTCTTCCCTGAAAACTTGTAGCACAGATTGGTAATAATCTTCATTTTTCTCTCTGATGCTATATTTAATACTCACAGATTGTTTTCTTTTAGAATTTTCCTCCTTCACTTTCCTTCGTCTTGGAGAATTAACTGTCATGTATCTTAGCAGGAATTTGTGTGGTCCACTTTATTTACATGTTTTACTTTATTATGGAAATCAATAATATGTCAGATCTCCTGCTCTGCATTCCTTACTTTCTCTCTTTATTGACTTAGATGGACAATCTTGAATTCTATGATTACATTTTATGGGCAGTTTTTTATTATTAGGTTTTGTAGCTCGAACAAGACGTTTTCTTCCATTTTTTCCGCCACCATCAGATTCAGTCACTGGAGAAACAAACGCTGTACTTCTGTCCATGACTTAGCTTGTACTTGCGAGAGACTGGTTCAATCTATATACATAACACTAGTGATGCAGATGTAGAAGTCATACAGAAATCGTAATATTCTGTGGAACGTCTGTGGAATGTGGTTGATTGTTAGGTCTTTGTAATGCCGCTTTGAGAGCAATGTTTAAAAAAGGTTCTGAAAGAGTATGTGACAAAAGAGTTTGTTGATATAAAGCACATGCCAAATAGTATTGTCATTCTCTTCCCTTCGAATCAGAAAAGTGCGGCAATAATACTAAATGAATCATTCCCTATATTATTTATCTGTGGGAAGACTTTGAAATAATAATATAGTTTTGTATAGCTTTTCATTCCATAAAAGCAAGGTCGGACAAGCAGAATATTGCAAATTATTTTGAGGTCAGTGACAGGTCTTGACAGGTGGCAAATCCTTTCATTTAGGCTCTGCGGTATCAAGTTTTGTAGAATCACTGTGTATGTGCTCTATTGAGTTATGAAAAAATACTCATGATTCACCATACTATACACATGACAAATATCGAGTTATGCAAAATCTGATTTCACAGACTGATTGCTGGCATCGAAAACAAACTGATCCCGTATATAACTCATTTTCTCTAAATTTGTGCTCTATCGAGTTTTGAAAAAAATGCTCCTAATATATTCCACAATGCTATAAATTTTCCATAATCTGAACAAACTACTTATATGAATTCAAAATCTTCTCGGGCTTCTAGCCAGGTAAAAACTTGGCTTGACACAACGTTGGTGTCAAGCCAAATTTTTACCTGGCTAGAAGCCCGAGAAGATTTTGAATTAACACGTCGCCAGGAAAGCTTCAGTTCTTATTTTACTTATATGAATTTTGTCAACTAGGTGCAATTTTTACCTTTTCTTTAATGTGTAAAAACATATTTTTTTCTATTATCATTAACTTCACTCCATGATTATTAATTTTTCCACATTCATTTAAATAAGTCTAATTATATAACAAGTTATTACTATTATTATTGTTATTATCATTATCATCATTATATTTATTATTAACATTAATATAATCTATGTTATAATCTGATTTGTTAAACCCCTTTCAATTTTCCTAGGTGTTACTATAAATATTAAACATCACTTTAATGAAAATATAGTGAATTGTTGCCTGCAATATTCCTAACATAAATATTATTTACTCAGCACTGTTTGAGTATTCAATATATTTATAATTTTTTTCAGTTTTATATTATTTGAGATACTATTCTTTGCATATTCTCCAGTATCTTCTTTCTCTTAAACAGACCCAAGTTATTGGAAATATTATCTTGAAAACCACTAATACATTTTTATTTTCTCTGCTATGTAGCTGTAGGATTTTTGGAAATCTCATGTTGCATCTTTGGAAGACGTTTAAATTCCAAGTTGGTACATATCCAAGTTTTTTATTTCTAAGTCATACTGTTCTGAGACACAAGTGCACATATATATGATGGCCATTTCCTAAATAATGCACACTAATTTGTTTTTATAATTTTATAACACATTTTTTTTTTTCAATAGCTCTCTACAATCCTTCAGTATGACTGAATCCTAAAATCTCTGAAACTTTATTAATCCATTCAGGACATCACTTCTGTTCATCTGTCAAATGGCTCAGGTAATGGTAACAAAAAGCTTTTCCAGAGAAGAATAACGGTATCCATGTATAGGTTCAGCTTCAGGAACAAGTCGAAGTCTGTTGGACTCATATCCAGGCATAAGGAGAATATAGCAGTCCTTCCCATCCATATTCACACAGTTTTAGGGCTACAACACCGCTGATATGCAAGCAAACATTGTCATGAAAAATGAGTGGCCCAGCTTCAAGCAAGCGAGGTCAAGTTTTGTGCATTTCTCTGTACAGGTTTTACATGAAGCTATGATAATACACTGCTGTGACATTTGTTCCACATGGGACTCTATTTGTCATGATGATTTTTTGGTGATCAGAAGCAAAAATCATCATTTGTTTGAGCTTTGATTAAGCGTGTTAAATTTTTTTTGGACATGGAGAATCTGAAGCTCTCCATTCATTGGACAATTTTCAACTTTGACACAAGAATCCTTGACCTTCATGATCAAATCGTTGTTTGAGCAAGGTTGCAATGTCCAGGCATTTCAGCTTCTCTTCAGCAGTCAAACAGTGTGGGACCCATCTCGCAGGAACTTATTTTTTCTTAAAAGTTTGTCAGAATACAGAATACTGATGTTGGGGAAATTCCTGTGCCTTCAATGAGTTCCTCACAAGTCACACGGCGATCTTTTACAAGAGCATCTGCCACAAGTTTCACACTTTGTTCATCTGTAGGCGTTTTTGGCCGTCCAGGTCTTAGATTATCGTCTATGCTCATAAGGTCACAACAAAAGTGATAAACCTAAGTGAAACTGTACTACAATTCACTGTAAACTCACCACAAACTTCATTATTGATTTCTGTCGGGCTTTTGCCATGCAAAGTTTTGATCTTGATGTACAACCTCTGGTCTTCAACAGTCACAGTACCTGAGACCCCTGCAGGTTCCATTTCTACCTCTCGCCAATTTTATGTCAGAGTACACAGTGAAAAAACAAAAATACATACTTCTTCCTTAAACTCCCAACTATATCTGATGTAATTTTCATTGCTGTTGCATCATCCAATCCACATTAATACCAACCTGTGCATTATTAATGAAATGTCCCTTATACAAACACAGACCCAGTAATCATTTTTGTAAAAATTATGTTTTTGGATTCAGGTGGCCTCAAAATATGTACTTCTGGTGAAACCTTGATATCAAATTTTTGGCTAGATTGCAAGAGCTTCTCTATCTATTAGGTATGAGGTAGAGAAAGTAATAAGGTGCCTTACCTGGAAGGTAGATATAAAATTTTTACAGCTTATGTATAAATTATATTGTGATGCAATATCTATGGCCCAAACTTTAGCATCGCAGTCAGAGAGATAAACAAAGATAAGGAGAGCTCTGAGCGTGCAAACTTTGTACTATCAAATATATCTAAAATCTTCTGGGGGTTTCTCCCTCTCCATTTCCACTTCTAGAATACTTTCAGAGAGTTTGAGAAGGTTTTGTGGATATATCAGCTGCTATATAAATGAGCATTCCCATGTGGTCCAGTCAGTCAATGAGTCATTATGCAAATAGTGAGTGATTCATGAGTGTATTTCTTGTGCTACATAAAGTGCATTTTCAGAGCAAATTGTACTGCTGCAATATACAGTGAGTATTGCTACTCTAAGAGATATAAGTGCAGTCTTATGTTCAGTTTTCCAATGAGTGAATTGTCCGCAAGAAAAGGCCACATAGTGGCTATTTCATCACACGCAACATTGCGGAAGAAAATGAACTGATAGGAGAAAGTGGACTAGTTCACAGCAAATGAAGTGATAGTGACAACCAACTGAATTCCTAGTGTAATTTGAACTAGTTCAAAACAGTGACAAAACTGTACATATTCAAAATATGTTCAATTTTGGCTTATATGTTACAATTTCACACTTTTCTAGAAGGATTAGAGAAAAAACGGTTTAAGACTGCATTGTAGCCATATCAAAGTTATTACCTTACAGATGCTACTTTTGAAAAAGTTATAAAAATTGTGACAGTCCTATGCATTCTTATCTTGAAGATAATAAATGATACATACAACCTGCTATTCTGGAGACCTTGCAAGGATAGTTCAATAAGTAACTATGTTTCAAAATAGATGTTATTACTAAGCAAAATTGATGTTATTATCATTTACTGCCATTTTTTATACGTCACCAAAACAAATTTGGTACTGATTCATAGGTTAGTTTGGATTTGGGAGATGTCTCAGACATTTAACATGTTTTCACTAAAATGGAAAAAATGTAGTATTGCTCAATGATTTACTTTACTTTTGGATGGGAAAACTTTCTAGGAGATAAAAGCAAAATTGGATGCTGTTAATTGGGATCTTTTACCATTTATAACAACAGTTAGATATTGTTTCAATGTCCTTAGATGTGGTAAAACATACATTTGATGTTCTGTCCAGCATGCCTGGCAGATGTGGTTACTGAGGAAATTGTTGGAATAGTCCATGATATAATTCTTGCTAATTGTCAAACAAAAGTTCTTGAAGTGGCAGAGGCCATAGGTGCATCAACAGATATGACAATTCATATTTTGTATAATAGTTGGAGATCAGAAAGTTGCCAGGCCTATGAGTGCTTTAATGCTCACAGTGGGCAAAAAGTGGGTGCCGCATTCAACTATGAAGCTGTGTTTGAAGTTATTTAGGTAAATTCCAAAGGAGTTTTTGCATCAAGTTGTTACTATGGGTGAGACCTGGACTCATCATTGTATTTTGGAAACCATTCAGCAATCAAACCATTAGGTTGCTTCTAGTGAATCTGCTCTAAAGAAAGCAAAGATGGTTTTATCAGCCAAAAAGTGATGGCAATGCTGTTTTGGGATCCAAAGAGTGTTCATACTTATTGAATTCTTAGGAAAAGGATATACAATTACTGGACAATACTACAGTGAGTTATTAGCTTGATTTAGTAAAATATTGAAGGCAACACAACTCCATTTGGTGAAGAACTAAGTGCTGTTTTACCATGACAATATACTAGCACATTCATCGGAGTTGTTGCTATCAAACTGAATGATGGATTGTTTTATGAATTGCTGTTGCACTCTCCTCTCCTCCCTATTATTCGCCTGACCTGTCCTGCTTGTTCTCAAATGAAAAAATGGCTTCCGATAACAAACTTTCGGTGAGGTCATTATCGAAATAGAGATGTAATTTGCAGGGCTTAACAATTTGGAGGGATTAGAAAATGGCAGAAGCATTGCAAAAGTGTATATCCCTAAAAGAGGATTGTGTTGGGAAGTAAATAATTTGTTTGACATCTTCATTCCTAGTACCCATTTTTATTGAACTACCCTTGAATGTGTGCTAGAGATCATGATACCTGATGGCTGGATCCAGATCCTCTGTTGCAAGTACATTGTGCAACATTTCCTCCTTGAGGTTCCCTGGTGTAGCAGAGAGGAAATTTAATATGGCCCCCAGCTCCTCTTCATATACTTCCCATGTGTCCCATTCATCCAGATTACCTTCCACATGCACCAATGTCACAGCTCCCACAACAACATTGGCTACCACATGCAGTGCAGTGGTTCTTAGGGAGGGTACAGGAAAACGTGGTGACATTCTTATCCTGCATAAATTAGGACAAACCTTTTAAATTTATTAGTCCTACTGAAACAATACAGAAACATTATTTACAATATTTTATTAAATATTTATTTAACAAAATAATTTATTTAAGATGATTAGGTGGTTTAAAAGATCACATCAGAAGTATATTCTGCAACCAAGCTCTGGGCTAGTTATCCTGATATATGGTGGACTTTGAGACAGTGATGTGTTTTAACAATTAAAATTTAGTTGAGTCGATTTTGTAACACTACATCACTTACTTTTTTTATTTCGGAAAACATGTTTCAGAAGCCATGTGCTTCCATTGTCAATTCCTTTGGTCGACTACCGGCATTGCTTGCTGTGGTGGTTGTCTCTGTCCCTGGTGGTGGTTTGATGAACTTCTGGATGAGTAGATCGCCTGGCGGGATTTCAAAATTGAAAACCCGGTTCTTGTTTTTCCAAATATATATGTTTTCCCAAACTTTTAATTCTGTCTTCCTTGTGATGTTTTTGAGGATTTTTGGGCTTCTATTTATAGTGTGTTTCTCTTTCCAAAAATGCCAAGCTACTGCAGATTTTTGTTCTTGTTTGAGTTTAATATTTCTGTGGTGTTCTTTTGCCCTGGTTTTTATATTTCTTTTTGTTTGGCCGATGTAGATTTTTTCACAGTCATTACAGCTCAACTGATATATTCCTGGTTTGTTTTCTTGTGGGATATCATCTTTTAATTTAGAATTTAAAATGTTTTTTATAGAGTAATTGTTTTTAGGGGCTAGAATGATGTTATGTCGTTTGAAGATCCTCTGGAATTTGTAGAAAGTTGTAGGGTGGTATGTAAACTTCTTGTAGATCTTGTTTTCTTTCTGGTTTTGAGTGAGTGTGCTGACTTCTTTAATTCTCTTTCTATTTTTGTACACCAGTTCTGCCCGAAATCCATTCTCTGTAGCTATGTCCAATATTTTAGTAAGTTCACATTGGTATTCTGTTTTTCCCATTGGTACATTTACCAATCTGTGTGTAAGGCTGTTGAGTAAAGCATGGTGATGGGGAATGGGATTGTAACTCTTTTGTTTTATATAGCTGTTGGTGTGGGTAGGTTTTCTGTAGATGCCAAATGTAAGGTGATTATTAGTTTTTATGATTTTTAGGTCGAGGAATGGTAGTTGTCCATCACATTCCTTCTCCATTGTGAACTTTATAGACTTTTCTTGCATATTTAGGAGTATTAGTGCATCTTCTAGGTGTCTTTCTGGGACTATTGCAAAGATGTCGTCTACATAGCGGTACCATATTTTGAACATCCAGGGGAATGCCTTTTTAATCCTAGTTTCCATAGTGCTCATGAAAAGATCTGCTAATGTAGGTGACAGCGGGCTGTCCATAGCTAAACCAGATGTTTGTTTGTAATATTTCCCGTTAAATGTGAAAAAATTTTGATTTATGCACAGATTCGTTAATATGATGTATTCTCGCACTTCTTCTGTTGTTTTTCCTATTGCAAGTAACCAGTTTTTGATGTGGGATTGTATGCTTTCTGTAGGTATGCTTGGAAACAGAGCAGTAACATCAAAGGAAACTAACATATCGGTTTTTTCCAATTTTATGTCTTTAATTTTGTCGATCAGATCTAGAGAGTTTTTTATACTTGCTGTTTCAAATTTAGGGAAGGAAGAGAATCTGTTTGTTAACCATTTTGCTAGATTATAAGTAGGTGCACTTATATTGTTAAAATTGGTCTCATTGCATTTCCCGGCTTATGTATTTTTGGAAGGCCATAAATTCTGGGCAGAACTGGATTATCAACTTTAATTTTGCATTTTTCTTTTTTGTCTATTAGTTTACATTCTTGAATACTGGCATTTAATTTAACTATACATTGGTTTAGAGGGTTCTTTTGTACTGTAGAGTATTCTCCTTTTTCTAAAAGTGTTTCCATTCTTTCTACATATTCAGTTTTGTCCATAATTACTATTGTGTTTCCTTTGTCTGCTTTGCTATAAATTACCAGTTTGCTTTTTAATGCTCTTATTACATTTTTTGGGGGATTAGTTTTCTTTTTGCTTTCTATTGTTTCAATAATTTGGCAACATTCACTTTTTATTATGTTTTTATCAATATCATTTATGTGCTGGGTGGCTATTTGTACGTCCGCAATGTAATCGTCAATTTTATCTGAAAAATCGACGCAAGTTTTCATCCCTTTGTTTAAGAAATCCAGTTCTGATTTGGTGAAAGTTTGGTCCGATAGGTTTTTGACGTTCATTTGTGGTGTGGATTTTTGAATTGGTTTTCTTTTCCCCTGTTCTTTGCACAGCTTTTCAAGTTTATGTTTTTGCGTTAAAGTTTTGTTTCTCATTTTGATGCTTAATTTAGCCAAAAGATTGTTTTCTAAATTTTCCCAAATGATGCTTCCTAATTTTTTGGTTAGTTTCAAGTGTAATTCATATAGCTGTAATTCTACTTCACTTCTATTTTTGTAATGTTTGTTCTTCTCCATTTCCAAGACTTTTTTGACGACTGCTTTTTCTAGTTTACTATTGTTATCATTTTTTATTATTTTTCTGACAAATTTTGGCGTGGCCTTTTTAATTCTACATAAATTTAGAAACCGGATATCCGCGGCTAATTTGCGTTTCTTTTCTTGCAGTTTTTCGAATAACTTTATATCCTTTTTTTGGTTGGTTTCGTTAAAAGCCTCGTAAATGCCGGTAGTCGACCAAAGGAATTGAGAATGGAAGCACATGGCTTCTGAAACATGTTTTCCGAAATAAAAAAAGTAAGTGATGTAGTGTTACAAAATCGACTCAACTAAATTTTAATTCTGGGCTAGTTGTTTTTTTTTTTTCACTGATATGCTATACAAGCATTTTTTTTCAGGATTTCATGAAAGATATCCTTAGCAATGTAAATAATTAAATAATTTCAATGAAATTTAATACATACAGCTAATAATAATAATAATAATAATGATATTAATAATAATAATAATAATAACAACAACAATGATGATGATAATAGCAACACCAATAATGGCATGTTGCTATGGTAGCTCAGTGGTAGATCCGTGGCTCAAATTCTGGCTTTGGCATTGAATTTTTCCATCTGATTCTACAAATCCAACTCCTGTGCTACATATGGTTTGTGTGAAAAAACAATTAAATCAATACTATTTGAACATAATATATGAATCCTGGGACTTAAAGTACTTAAGTAAGCCACCATTGTGATGTGTCATCTCAAAATAATTTGAGTTCACCTTGTTGTTTACCAGGAAACATGTGAGTCAGCTGAGAAATTTAATGCTGTGCAGGTATGTTGCCATGGTAGCTCAGTAGTAGCGCAACTGGCTAGCAACTGGGAGATCCTTTGTTCAATTCCTGGCTATGGCATTGAATTTTTCAGTCTGACTCTACCTCTCTAACTCCTGTCCTACACATGGCTTATGTGAAAAAACCATTAAATCAATAATAATGATGATGATGATGATGATAATAACAATAATAATAATAATAATCATAATAGAGGAGGAAAAAGAATATAACAATTGTAATTACCTATTAACTAGACCTTAAAATACAATATAAAATGTAATCACCTTCATTCATTTTTGAAATGGATAACTTCTGGTTTTGTGTCCATTAGGCAAATTTAAAAGTCTTTACATTCAGTAATAAAAATCACTAGACTAGCTATCTATCTTTAGAAATAAAAGCTAAGTTGGGGTCTGATAGTAATGCTGCAGTCAGAAAAACAAGTAAGACGCTTTGCTGCAAGATTACCACATGCTCAATCCTCTTTGGTTTCAGTTTGCAGTTACTGTGTTTTGTTTTTGCTGTTTCACTTATTTTACATTGTTGTATTATTTGTTAGTTAGAAGTGTATGCCCAGTTGAATTGGTTTCTTTATATTCCTCTTACTCATTAATTTGCTTATCTTATTATTTAACTTGTGGATAAGATGAAAAACCAAAGGTAATTATGATTACCTATTGCTATTTTCTTGTACCTCAGTATGAACTCTCCTCAACACTTCAAAGCAAATGTAAGACCAGCTCAAAGTAATTAATGGATTCCCCCCCCCCTTATTTCTTTCTTCATTTGTTTCATTGTTTGTGCAGCTGTGAAAATTATTATTCTAAGAGGGCAACTTAGGCCGAGATGTAGACACTAGCAGTTCATGATTTTCGTAAACACATAAAACAATATGGTGGCATGTAGCAGAAATGTATGCCTAGTTGAATTGGTTTCTTTATATTCCTCTTACTCATTAATTTGCTTACCTTATTATTTAACTTGTGGATAAGATGAAAAACCAAAGGTAAATTATGATTACCTATTGCTATTTTCTCGCACCTCAATATGAAATCTCCTCAGAAATTTATGCCTAGTTGAATTGGTTTCTTTATATTCCTCTTACTCATTAATTTGTTTACCTTATTATTTAACTTGTCGATAAGATGAAAAACCAAAGGCAAATTATGATTACCTATTGCTATTTTCTCGTACCTCAATATGACTCTCCTCAACACTTTAAAGCGAATGTAAGACCAGCTCTAAATAATTAATGGATTTTTCTCTCCTTATTTCTTTTTTCATTTTTTTAATTTAACTCTGTGGAGTCTTTCTTAAATAAATTTTTGTTGAATTATTAACTTTTTTCATAAATATAATTAAAATTAATAATTTTTGCTGTCTCTTTGTGAATTGTTTCATTTATTATCACGTCCTGATGCATACATCTGTTAGGTGAACACATGTTGCTCACAGTGGCAACACAGCCCTTAATTTGGAGTTTGGCCACTAACCTGTCATACCCTAACTTACGAAAATAGAGCTGCATCATTTTGTGTTAGCCATCCTCAACTTGTCGGTTAAGCTTTGAATGATAAGAGAGATGACCTGAGAGGTTTATTGTAATGACTTCCCCCTTTTTGTCTCTTCCCGCTTATGTGCCCATTATACCATGATAGTCAATTATGCTACTACCACCTCAGAAAATAGGTTATAATACATTGTAAAAAGAACAAAGTTTTATCAAAGGAGCCCATTTTATGCTGTAATTATAGGTTAGAATTCAAAAAGCCAGCAGATTAGGAGTAAATCCTTTGTTATTTATAAATTTAACAGAAATTCTTTATTCACAAATTTGCTGAGTTTTGCAGCTATCCTATCTAGCCCACAAAATATGCCTGTTGATCACATTTAATAACTTCTCAGCTTTCTTATTTGCTTGTAATATGTATGGGAGCAGAGATCATTTTACATCTTTACAGCAAAGGAAACATTTTTATGACTCTGTGGGTAGGTTCTAAATTGTTAAACATATTGTCTACTTCACATTCTGTGTTACATGAACAATATCTTGACACTAAGTTTGAATATGATGTTTATGAGAGATGTTAGCTTCCAATTTTCCTATTCGGTACTCATTATGAGTTGGTAGAAAAGCTAGAGTTGGGAGTAGTTTCCTCTCTGTGAATACAACAGCAAAGTATGTAAAGAAAGTGCTCTTAGGTCAACCTAGCAATTTAGAGGAATGAACTTTTCTCTAAATTGTATAAAGTGAGAAATTAATCAGGAAAGCTCAGATGGTTTCATCTGTGGCCTGCATTTGGGAGGTCGTGGATTCAGTTTCCATGCCCAGCCTACCTGTGCCCATGGGTTTTTGGGGGTTTCCCCAGCTGACTGCTGGTTAGGTTTCTTCCCTTGTTTCCATCATCATTTCATTCATCCTTTATCCTGTTGATTTCTTTCAGGATTGGAAGTATGAGCAATGTGCTCAGTGCAGCATGGCAGGGGAAAAGGATGCTCATTGTGACTCTCTCCTCTCCCAACTCCAACTGGTTGCTGGGATGAGGATTACTCCTGACAGGAACATTGAATCTTGTGTGGGGTCTGCCCATCTTTGGTTGGAACGCTTCAATCTGGAAACTGTAAGGACCCTTTCATTCCTGTGACATTGCTCCTAGTTCTGGCCAGCCAGTGTATCCTCTCGCCTCATCCCTCCTTCCCAAGGTTGCTCCATTGGGACCATAAGTACAGTAACCACATTGATTTGGTACCAGTCCCCTCCATTTGTATCCTAATCCTAGGGTGAGAATTTGAGAGGGTCTGCTTGTTGTGCTCACTCAGTGATAGACTCATCAACAAGTAAAATTCAATGCCACAGCTGGGATTTGAACACAGTACTCCACTAAATAGTTATAAGCACATTCAATCCAAGTATTTAGATAAACTACCATTGATTATGGAGATTCTTCACAGCTTTAGTATTCATGTCACTTCAAATGTAATTATAATGCATACTAAAAGGGGCATCTCTGAAAAGCATTCCAGGTATGTCTGTTATACATATACATTTAGCAAAATCAGGCCCATGTAAATGGTAGGTAGGTAAATATCTACTAGGCTAATCATCTGGATTAAAGCGTGTACTTCTTGGATATGCAATGGATGCTTTGCATATTCATGTAAGACTCTCAAGTGACGAATGGACATTAAACAAGCTTTGAGTATTAGTTTGTAAATTAAACCTCCTCTTCAAAGCATTATACTTTTACTTTCTCTAACCCATATGTACCACAACAAGATAAAATAATAAAATAATATAAAATAAATATCTGTATAAAATAAAAGTATTTTTTAATTTAAATTTACATCTCCTGTAAATTGTAAGATTTCTTTGCTTTTTTTTTTTTCATGAATGATGTTACTTTCTCTACACATGCTATGTACATAGTCTATAGAGAAGGTATTGTATGGCACCCAAAAATTTGATACCGAGATTTCACCACAAATATATGTTTTGAGATCCCCTGAATACAAAAAAAGCATTTTTAGAAAAATGTCCATTTATGTGTCTGTCCATCTGTGTGTGTGTTTGTGTGTGTGCGCGTGTGTGCATGCATGTGTGTGTGTGTGAGCACGCGCGCATGTGGGGGGGGGGGCATCATAGCTCAAAAAGCCAAAAGTCTTAAATTCCAAACTGGTGCTTATCTTTAGTATCTTTCAAGGATGTGACACAAAGGTTTTTAAGAAAATCCCCCCCACCACAAATTATCCTTTACATGAAAACATTTTTGAAAATGTTTTGCTCAAAAATGGATCTAACAATTATGGTTACAATACTGTATCTTAAGGATATTTTCATCATTAATAAAATGCATATTTTGCATTTTCTGGGAATAGCCTCTGAAGAGCTCTTTATTCTGGTTGAGTTTTGCAGAATTTTGCATAATAGCTAAAGTGTTTACTATTTATGTGTTCCACTCACATGACTTTCTCTACATCTCTGCAACAAATTATTGTTGTTCCATTTACTTCATGCTAATCAAGAAAAACTTAGCATAAATGGTCTTATTACTTGCTTCTATTTAAGAAGAAGGGAAATAAGGGGATACTTTAGGCTAAAGTGATAGTCAAAAGCTGGGTGCTATGTAATTAAAGTTCCTTTGTTTATATGGACAGGAGTTGACAAACTTCTGCATGGGATAAGTATAAGGATTATAAAACCAAAAACAAGGAATATCTCAAAAACGATCAAATTTGGGGAAAAAATGTACATCACGTAATATTATGTGTTTCAACAGCTCTTCATTTTCTATTAAGTAAGTGTTTGTCTATCTGTTACAGTTTACCAGTTATACAATATTCCATAAAATTCATCCAGAATAAGGATGTCTTTAGAGGCTATTCCCAGAAAATTCAAGATATACGTTTTGTCATGTAAATATCTTTAACATACTTCAATGTATTTTAATCAAAATCATTGGAGCCATTTTTGAGAAAATCAAAATCTAAAAATTTTTCATGTAAATAGTAGTTGGGGGGAGGGGGGGGTTTCTTGAAAATCTTCGTATCATATCCTTGGAAGATACTGAACTTGAATACAAAGTTTGGTGTTTTATCATGTTCAGAGAGAGAGAGAGACACACACATACGCACGCATGCACGCGCGCGCACACACACGGACCATTTTCTAAAAATG
This sequence comes from Hymenopus coronatus, assembly GCA_030762935.1. Lineage (NCBI taxonomy): Eukaryota > Metazoa > Arthropoda > Insecta > Mantodea > Hymenopodidae > Hymenopus > Hymenopus coronatus. Next base: position 26,480,506 of record CM060896.1, on the reverse strand, counting down.
TTTTTTTTTTTTTTCAAAATCTTCTCGGGCTTCTAGCCAGGCTAGAAGCCCGAGAAGATTTTGAATTAACACGTCGCCAGGAAAGCTTTAGTTCTTATTTTATGTTTTTTTTTTTTTTTGCAGGAGACCCTAAAACATCTGTTTCCAGTGAAATCTTGGTATCAAATTTTTGGGTAGAGTGCAAAACATTCGTTATACACTATATACATAGTATATGTAGAGAAAGTAAAAATTCAGATCTTGTTAAAACACATAATTTTTGTCATATACGTTTTTATGTAGAGCTGATCATTTCTGAGATACTCCTTGTTATTGGTTTCAATTTTAAACTACTCTAACTTTTCTCAAACTGGAAATGACATTCCATTTCATCTTTCTTGTTCTACTGCAGGCCATGCAAAGCGAACTGAACTTCAATTGTTTCACATAGGACCGGCTTTTAAAAGATTTGAGTATCTATTTAGCCTATTTTTATGTAAAGCTGACCATTTTGAGACACTCCTTGTTATTGGCTTCAATTTTAAACTACTTTAACTTTTCTCAAACTGGAAGTGACATTTCATTTCATCTCTCTTGTTTTACTGCAGGCTCTGCAAAGCGAATCAAACTTCAATTGTTTCACATAGGACCAGCTTTTAAAAGATTTTAGCCTAGCATATTCATTTATGTCTCTTCTACTTACAAAGAAGTAATTAATAAGACAATTTCTTGATTAGCTTGTTGCAGATAAAAGCCTTCTTTTGTAAGGAAAGTTGTTTGTGTTGTAACTAGAGAAATTGATGTGAATGGAACACATCAGATTTATACAGTTGGATTTGCTCCTGGTGCTTAGGTTATTTTTTTTACTTGGAACTGAACTTTATGTCAAAGACATTGGCCCAATCTTTAAAATACAGTATGCAAGGATAAATATTGATAGTGTTGTTTTTCACATTTAAGCTTTGCCAAAGTATTAGCATTGGCATAAGCTGTTCAAAATGACATATACATGTTTTCAAATTCAACAGTTTTACATGGTTACAATTTAATATCATGAAATAAAAATAACATATTATATAAAACATATTTTATACCAATTGGGATGGTTCAGACAGTAATGTCTATGGCAAGTTTTTAGGAGGGTTCAAATCCAGTAAGCTGGGGAATATTGACAGTTTCCTACTGTCACCACTAGATAAATACCTGATTGGATATATAATAAAATGACCCAAAGCTTCATCTTCAGTCTAAAACAGTAATAAAACTGAAAATATAGGGTAATTGAGATAATGTTGCTGTCTATTCATAGATAGTGAGCCTGGATTACAACCTAATACCATCTGCTTGTTGTCAAGCAAAGTAGAATGATTTAATGGTTTGAGACATTGTATGCTGGTTCTGTGTTGTCTTAATACAGATGGCACCATCTGAGTATGTATGGTGAAAAGTAGCTAGACTGGATGGCACCTTAACACCAACTGCTTGGCGCAAAACAAAAGTGGTATGGCACAGGGATGAGACCATAAAGGCTATCACATTCTATCATATACTGATCAATGAGCATCTCAGCTAACAGATTCACCATATGACCAAGCTATTAACGTGATGTAAAATAATATAGTGTATGACATACAATACTAACTTCAGTTGTACTGTTTCCTTTGTAAAAGATTGGAGTAAATATGCAGCCATAAGATTGATTAGTTCTATATTGAAAATGAATCATTTCTTGATGCTAGGTACTTCATTTAGAAAAATATCAATGTGTATGTATGTGTGTGTGCATGCATGCATGTTTGCGACCTTTGACCTTTAAAGACATTTTACCACAACAATTACATACAATGTATGAGTTTATTTCTTTTACCTCTAAAGCAAAATTCCAGTCTTAGGGATTATCTAGCATTAGATTTTGTTATATAGGTAGGTACATTTCCATACTTCTTTTCCTTCAGATTTGATCATCTTTCACTCTTATTCAATAAACAATCCAAAAAAATAGATGACATTGGGAAATATGCATTTGAAAAGCTTCCGTGACTGCATAAGGGGATTAACTAACATTTTTTCATATGCCTCAATTCAGCCAACAATGTGGATTAGCCAACAATTATATTTCAAAAGAATTGCAACTAGTAACTTGTTTAATGTCACAGCCACCTAGAATAACCTCTACAGTAAAAAATTATTCCAGGCATGAAAATACGAATGAGAAGTTAAACTTGATTGCTGTGAACTACTTTATGGGATTCCTGGTCTTATGAAACTTCACTAAAGAACCTATACCTTTAGTTATTTGTTTGTTCTTCTGAAAATATAATTTCATCCTAACAGAGATTAGGTGAAAGAAAATCTCTTCTTTATTAATTATCACTCAAATTCTACTTTTAAGTTTAGAATTTGCCTCACTGGGAAAATAAGCTGGAATACATTCACAACTAAATGCTATTGTTTAGAGGATTTAATTTTAGGGATCTTGAGGATGCAGGAAAACAACTGATGATACCGACAATAGAAAATAGATGAAAGAAAATATCTTCTTTATTAATCATCACACAAATTCTACTTTAAAGTTTAGAATTTGCCTCGCTGGGAAAATAAACTAGGATGCATTTGCAACTAATACTATCATTTACAGAATCTAATTTTAGAGATTTTAGGATGCAGAAAATAACTAATAATATCTACCAACAAGGGGAAGAGTGCTATCAGAAAATACCAAAGGGTTGTAGATAACTTTAAAGAAAATAAATCTTATTTGCACTGAGGCAAGAAATTTATTTTACCACCTTTAACTTGTAGTATGATATTAAAATCTGTGCATCTAAAAATGTTCTTGTTGATATTTATAGTAATTTGTTGAGAGTTTACTTTAATGATAATTACAAAATTATTAGAATAATAAGTATGTATGTACAATACACTCATGGTTAGAATAAAAGAGTATAATAAAATTTCTTTTTATGACTTCAAAATTGCCTTACAAAAATTATGTTTATTCAGCCCTGTATCACAATTATAACCCTCATCGCTTTGATGCTCATAGTTTAAAAGTGCTCTTGCTAATTGAAGCACCCTTTTGGAGCTCTCTCTCCGAAACTAAATGTGCAAGCAGGCCCCACTGCTCTTAAATACCTGTCGATGATGTGGCAAGAAATTTTCAGAAGTAGTGATTATATTGCACGTATTATTATGCACATGTATGACCTCTTCATCCAGGTATGACAATGCCTTGCTTTAATATAAACTGCCAGCTCACCCCATGTTATTTTTACACACATCTGCAACAATAAGCTATAAACAATCAAAAGCAAGCCATTCATGCATGTGCAGTGATTCAGGGTGGCAAGGTATAGGTGAATGCATTTGGCACGTAGTTACTCTGCTCCTTCCTAATGAATGTCATCCCAACCACCACCGCAATTGTACCACCAGCCTCTTCCCTCGGGGCAGCCTCTAAATGCAGTAGTAAAATTCATTTTCTTCACCATGTGGTATGGCCTTGCTGTGGTTGTTAAAGCTTAGGGCAGCATTCCATGATCTAGGTAGGACAATTTAGCCACATCAGATCACCCTGCTGAAAACCTAGGCTGTTGACCTGCTAGTCGTGACAGATTCTCATCTGGTTGCTCGCTGCCTGGATGTATTGACAGGCCATCTCATGCATGTCATGAAGTCATTCTATGAGGTCTGTAAGAAAAGTGGCACCCTGATATCTCAGTTCTCGAATGTCCTGACCTTCCTCGAATGTTCTTCTAGAGTCTTGATATAGCATTCAACCATACATTCGGACTGTGGATGGAAGGTTATTGTGCACATACTTCAAGTTGTTCCAGAGTTTGCTTCATAAGGTTGCACTCAAAGTTGGTACCCTTATCATTATGCAACTTCAACGAAACACCAAAATGGTAAAACAGTTCCTCCCAAGGCAGTTTGGCCTCTTGATTAGGAATGATGTACACCTCCAGCAACTTGAAGTAGTCCATGACCACCAATAAATAAATACCTGTAGCATCTGTCTGATTCATGGAATGGTCCTGTGTGAGGCCCAGGACTTATCAGCTGACCCCTCGTATATCTTCCTTGGTCTTCAATGTGTCATATTGAATCTAGTAGGACTTATACACACTACTACTTCCTGCAATATCTTCTGAACTCAGTCTGGTGCCTTCCTCCACTTCTCTCAGAAGTGGCCTGAAGTCAATATCTGCCAGTTGCTTCCTCTTTAGGTCTGCATTATCCCATCCAGCGGATGTCATTACTACGATGAACATCTGTAGCATACTCTCCTCAGCCTTATGTAGTAGCCGCACTCCTCTGGATAGTTATCTGAACATGTTATCCGCTTGGTGTGGCTCCTTCCTTTCTGATGTGAAGTTGTACTCTTGGAGCCTATGCGAAGGGTGGAGTGGTCAGTTCTCAGATGAAATTGCTGTCTGTGCAGGTACTTGTGAAAGTGATCCAGCGCCTTTGCTACTACCAGGGGTTCTCGCTGGGTAACACTCCTGCCTTGGAAAGCGTCTTGCTGTAGCAAACTATTGTCCGCTCTCGGCCATCCTGGAATAGGGATGAAATGCTTCCAATACCGTCATCGCTGACTCCGTGTCTACAATAAAGTCGCCACAAGGTTCTGGAAAAGCTGAAGCACTGCATAGTGCTGATATAAGCGCCCGGAACGACTCGGCCTTTTCTGTCCATATGTAAGTCAGTGCTCTTACGTCAGACAAGAGAGGGATTTCGTGATGTTGGGGAAACCTCTGTTGAGCCAGCGATTGTAGCTGCACAGGCTCAGGACACTTCTCAGTTCTCGTTTGTCTTTCGAGCGAGACTACTCTCTCGCTGTCCGAGTCTTCTCCGGGTACGAGGCTTCTCCCATGGTGAGATTATGTGGCCAAGTAGTTCACCTTCCTGCAAATGACTGAGGCAAATCACAGAAAAAGTCCAGTCAGATTGGTCGGCTCACGGATTTGAACCCAGGACCTCCCGAATACAGGCCACAGATGTCCGCCTGAGCCATCCCACCCGGTTTTTCGTCTATTTGTTCTTTATTGTTTCTGGAAAATAGGTGGCTTTGTTAGTCACAGGCTTAGTTGGAACAGAAGAATGAAATAATGAATTTAAAGTGTTTTACATTTTACAACGCGCGGTGAAATTCCATGCTCCTCATATGACTATCAGAATAAATCTGATGTGCTCCATTTACATAACCTTGTCTATCTGTTCTGCAAAAAAAAAAAAAAAAAACTATTATTTTATACACTTCATGCTAGTCAAGATAAACATTACCAGAAAGTGTCTTATTACTTCGTTCCTTATAAGTAGGAGAGAAATAAGGGAATACACTAGGCTAAAGCGACAGTCAAATATTATTTTAAAAATTGTCGCGAGGCTATTGACATTAAAATTTGGTTATCTTTCTTACATCAACATTTTTTGTGTAAAACGTTTTTACTGTTAACGCAAAAGTCGTTCAGAATGAAGGGGATTTGGGGCATTCCCAAAATATTCAAGATATACATTTTATGTAAATATCTGTAATATGCGGCACTTTAATCAAAATCGTTAGTCATGTTTTAGAAAATGGAAAATTTATAAAAATGCTCCATGTAAAGGGTTAGAAGTTGGAGCCTAGATCATGTTAATACCTCGGCAGCTGCGACCAAGTACTGATCTATTGCGGCCTACAATCCCCTGGGGGAAGGGATGAGAGGAGGAGAAACCATAGGCCAACAATCAGGAAACGACGGCGAGGCGCGCGGAATTCCTAACAATTTCACCAAATGACAGCCTTGGCGTGCCACGGAGGCTATACAGGCGCCGGGAGGCCGAAAAGAGGCCTCTGCAGCGGTACCTAGCATCAACCAGTTCAACCAGGGACATTAGAGTTTCACTCGGAGCAAGCAACCGTGCCAACTGACTGCAAAGCCTCATGCGACACCTGCGCCGATCTGAAAGATGAAGAAGGCAAATGAAATGAAGGAATGAAAGGGAAAAGAACCGTGGTAGATATACAGTACCCCAGCAAACGCTTAAGCGGCCCCAGGAAAACCAAGGGGCAGAGTGTGCGGTCAACGTCTGGGCCACCTGGTTTGGTCTTGTAAAGGGTAGTTTTGGGTCAGAGATTTTCCTGAAAATCTTATGTCACATCCTTGGAAGATACTGAACTTAAATACGAAGCTTAGCATTTAATACGTGGACCTTTTTCTAAATATGCTTTTGTTCTATGTAGGGGTCCTTAAAACATGCATTTCCGGTGAAATTTCGGTATAGGATTTTGGGAGGAATACAATACCTTCTCTACCTATGTATATTTACATACGTGCTAGAGAAAGTAAAAACGATTGGTGACTTACAACTTGAGAAAAGTATTATCCAATCAACCAGATTATATTTTTATCTGTTATAATTATTTTACTAATTTGAATTTGAACTCGTCCAGATGACCGCATTTGAAAATTCAAACCAATAAAAGGGATATATTGGGAACGATTAACTTCGCAAACTAAACAAAAAAGTATTTTAATAAATTGTGTGCTTTAAAGAAATCTACACTTTTACTTTCTCTAGCACGTATATACATACAATGTAGTAGCTAGAGAAGGTATTGTATTCCACTGTATTGTATTCGATGTCGAGATTTCACCGGAAATATGTTTTGAGGTCTGCTGGTTGAAAAAAAAAGTTAGAAAAAGGTCCTTGTGTGTATGTGCGAGTGTGTGTGTGTGTGTGTGTCTGTGGGCAGCATAGCTCACAAACGAAAATGCTGTTTTTCTCAAAAATGGTTCTAAACGATTTGTTTTATTCAAGCACCATATAAAGATATTTACATGACAAATAAAATGTATATTTTGAATTTTCTGGAAATAGCCTCTGAATACCTGTTTAATCTCAATGAATGTTTGTGCATTTTGTACCTATAACTGATAATTCGAAAAAAAAAATTGTAGATCTTGTTAAACCCCTAATTTATATCGTATACCTGCGTTTTTATGTAGAGTTGATCGTTTCTAAGATATTCTTTGTTATTGGTTTCAATTTTAAACACCGTACCCAAGTTTTCTCAAACGAGAAGACCCCTTTCGTTTTATCTCTTGTTTTACTGCATGCCATACAGAGCGAATTGAACTTCAATTGTTTCACATACGACCAGCTTTTAAAAGAGTTGACAATCGTTTTAGCCTAGTGTATGTCCTTATTTCCCTTCTATTTACAAAGAAACAATATAACCATTTCTTCTAATGTTTATCTCGATTAGCATGATGTAGATAAAAGAATAATATTTTATAAGAATAGTTTTATGTGTAACAGCTAGAGAAAGTTATGTAAATGGAACACATCAGATTTTTTGTGTAGTGAGACTTTATCTCTTAGGTTTACTAGTTATCAAAGTCATCCAGACTGAAAAAGTAAGTGGTATACAGGTCATTCAAAAAAAATTCAAGATGCTTATCTTAACTTTTTTATTTTTCATGCAAATATCTTAAGCATATGATTGGTATTTTAAGCAAAATCGATCAAAAATAACGAAAATGTTTGCAAAGAACAGTACAACTTGGAGGACTGTCTTAAAAATCTTAACTACTTAACTTTGTATTATATTACTTTCTCTGTCTCTCCCTCTCTCTCTCTCACACACACACATGTGCGCGCGAACGCAAGAAGGACGTTTTTCTAAAAATGCTTTGTGTTTAAATTCAAGGAAATCTTGGTATCGGACTTTTGAGTGGGTTATGTACTTATCAACGGTAAGTACAAGTGGAAGTAAAGATAAACTTCAAAACTTGCATTTTACAACCAAGGCCCTTATTATATATCATATGCAGGTACCTTTCTATTTAGGCTAGTTCATAAGCAGTGTTTCGGTTCTGTGTTAGTGTCAGCCAACGAAATGACATTCCACAGATTCCAATTCTCTTTACTGTCTGCTGTGCAATGTTACAGTCATACCTTCATATATATCCGCATTAAGAAGATGCTCTGTGAATTATAAGCTTTTCCAAGTTTAAAAACTAGCATAGAATTGCAGAAATACAACTTCATTTACTAACCTCAAACAACTCTGTTATCACGAAAACGATTCTCCATTATATTAAAACTCACTAAGATGGGAAAGGCTATAAAACATTCTCACAATGTCAAGCGGCGGGGGAGCGAGTGTAGCTATGACGCTTCACCCAAAACATTTTTAGCTGGTTGGATTCTAGCCAAAACCAGACACCAAACCAACCACCACTTAACCTAACAGATAACTCGGTTTCCCAAGGTCTTCGCAGGAACTTATAATTCACATAAAATAGTTATGTATGGGCTAGCATGGAGTTTACCACCAATCTAGTACCTACTATTTAAATATCACAATATCCATTATTTTCACAAACGACATCCGATTCTGAACCCAAAAGAAGCTGCAGGATCTTTGTAATGTAATTTTCTAAGTCTAAAATAAGTGATTTTTTTCTAAGACTCTAAGAAACTGGAATTATCTAAGAATGTGCGCACTCGTGGTAGGGTGTAGGCGCAGGCCAAGGTCCACAAGCTTGTGGTGTAATGGTTGTCCACGCTAACTTCATATACCCAAGGTCGCGGATTCAGACGATGGATTCTTTTTGGGCGTAAAAATCCTTTGCATGACTTACTTCGGAACACGGAATATTGAGTAATACGGTAGGGATCACCAGCTAGATGCGCAGTAAACTTCCGTGCTGATGACGTCAGCTGGTGTAGCAGTCACTGGCTGCTCTCATTACAATGACAGTGTTTATGAGGATTTTGATTGATCAAGCTTCTTGTGAGTGTTGTACGTGATGGATTCAGGTATGTAGAAGGGATGATCGTTTCTCTCCAGATAATCCTCGCATTCGTTCCATACATTTTGACGAGGAAGATTATGAACGATATTTAAAAGCGGAGCTTCTCAAACTTGCTCTTAAAAATATAAACACGCATTGTTGTACCACATTTAAATTTAAAGTTGTCTAATGACGTATCAGAAAGTCCTAAGAAAAGATGACAAAAGGCTTCTAAACAGAGATGCAGAAGAAACAAACAGCAATTCTAAAGTAAATATAGTCCTGTTACGTCTCCCTCGTCATTTAACACAGACCTACAAATATAGCGGATATTAAATCGGAAGTTTAAGCACTTAGAAGTCACAACTTAAAATAAGAGAAGAAAGTAACACGTTTAGAAAATAAATTGCAAAACGTACAATCCGAAATGTATAAGTTCAGAAGCGTTGACCGTGCACTCCAGCAAATGTTCTCATTTTGCCAGCAGCAAAAGTAGACTTGAGTCTACTTACAGGTAGATATAAAAATTGGGACTCTGATGACATTTCAAAGGAAACCGTTTAGAGATGCATGTCTGAGAAGGCATGTGATTATGTGAGAGAATGCCTTAAATATCCTCTACAAGTTCTATAACCATCGAAAGACGCTTGGCCCAATTCATCATATCACAGGAATCATTAAATTAAATGTGTACCTATTACAACAGAAAGCAAGTTGCGACATTCCTCACGGTTGAAATTATTCAGAAACCATTTATCGGTCGAAGGATTTGTTTTACATAATGCCAAGGAAGTCGCAAAAGAGGTTTCTGAAAAATACTTCTACGTTAAAAAATCTGATGTGTTCCATTCACATGGCTTTCTCTACTTCTGTGTAACAAATTATTGTTAATAAGCTTATTCTTCTATTTACTTCATGTTAATCAAGAAAAAATTAGCAGAAATCCTTGTAAGTAGAAGCAAAATATGAGAGCATCATAGGTTAAAGTGAAGTCAAAAGCTGGTTACTAGGTGACTGAAGTTCCCTTGTCTGTATGGACACGAGTTGACAAATATCTGTATGAGAAAAGTACAAGTTTTTCAAAGCTGAAACCAAAAACAAGGAATATCTTAAAAACGATCAACTACTCGAAAAAAAAATCATATAACATAAATTGTGTGTTTTAATGTGCTCTACATTTTTTGTGGTAAATTTTTGTCCATTTCTTACGGTTTAGCAATTATGTAAAATTCATCCAGAATAAAGTAGTCTTCAGAGGCTATTCCCAGAAAGTTCAAGATATACATATTGTTTGTCAAGTAAATATTTTTAATATACGATATTTTAATCAAAATCGTTAGAGCCACTTTTGAGAAAATCAAAATTTTCGAACAAAGTTCCATGTAAAGGGTAGTTGGGGGTAGGGGGATTTTCTTGAAAATCTTCGTGTCGCATCCTTAGAAGATACCAAACTTAAATACCAAGTTTGGTATTTAACGGTCTTTTCGTTTTTGAGCTATGCTGTCCACAGACACACACACACACACCTTTTTCCAAAAATGCTTTTTGTGGATTCAGGAGGACCCAAACATGTTTTTCCGGTGAAATCTCGGTATCGAATTTTTGGGTGCAATACAATACCTTCTCTATACACTATGTACATTGTACGTGTAGAGAAAGTAAAACTATGACTTACGTCATAATCTCATGTTACTTACAGACACTGAAAGCCAAAAAGTTCGTCCTGCCATTTATTAGGCTGAAGAATAAACGAAAAATACCAGGAAACAAACGCACTGAGAAAGAAAATGAGAAGTGTGCTACAACTGAATAAATAATTGTATATGTACATGAAGCAGGAAACACTACATCGGGTAATATATTTTATTGTATACTTACTTCTTTTCCACAGTACTTACTAATGTGTTGAGTTATTTATTAATGTAGCTTTAAACTCTGTTAGGATGCAGTTATCAAACAGAAGAATTCCAGCAAGATACCTGAACAACTGGGGGCAACATATAGCTAGCGTGAGACATAGGGGCATATGGTGATCCTTTATATTTAATATTTTAAACAAATGCTCCTTTAACTTCAGTAATTTAAATCTAATGGTTAGAGTTGAACAAGGTATCTGTTTTATTTGCCATTTGATAAGGAAAATCTGAATGTGTATCTTTACACAGCACCTGAACTTTTAATTTGTTAACAATGACCACGCCGTGATCGAGTACACCAGATGACGTCACGGCCAGCGTGTGCGAGGGAGAAACATGCGCGTGATACCTACCGTATACATTCAATTTACCGTGCTTCGGAAGGCAAGTAAAGCCGCTGGTCCCGTGTTGTAGATTTGCCGCACGTAAAAGAACCTCAAGCCGGACAAAGAGGTCTCTGTGCAAAATTAAGCGGTCTTTCACGCCCGGTAGAACTCTGCATCCACGGCAGTTAAAGAACGTCTATAAATAAAACTTCATTTGAGTTCATTTTATTTACACGTTTTCTTGTTTTACTCTGTGTTAGGTAGCTGTTAATGTCGGGAACCAAAATCTGCGGAGAGATGAATGACAGCGCTGTGAAACAGATCACTAATCATGGCATAGTTTTTAAACGATTGCAAATTAAACAAACATACTTTTCCTGCTCAATAGGTTCTTGTCCATTAATCGGTAAGTAATAAATGTAGTGAGGTTAAATTTTCATTTCTGGGTATGTGTGCGAGCCTGTGCGCGTACTTCGTATTGTCTTGTTTACGCATCATATAAATGTGTTTATATCAACAGATTACATTCACTTTATTTATTTACTTTCTCTAACACATACTTTGTAGACCAGGCTCTTCCAACTCTACTCTCCTGTCGGAGTGCTCGTGCTACAAACCTCGGAGTCCGGTTAGAAGTAGACTTCCAATACGTCACTGGACGAATGTCATAGCACAATACTTGCATTCCAACACTTAATTCAGCCGTGAGTATAGGATGCCCGCAATGATGAGGCTTATTGCATAGCATACCCTTGTGAGTAAGTGAGTAATTGGCGCGTGACCAAGCCAAACTGTAGAGGAATTGCGTCAACAAAAAATTCAAACCGAGATTTCATTGGAAATACCTGTATTGGGGACCTCTGAATTAAAACAGACATTTTTAGAACCTTCGCATATGTTTGAGTTTTGTGTATGCGCGCGCTTATGTATGCAATTAAAGTTCAGCTAATTCCTATGGTGTAATACATACGTTTTAAGAAAGTACCCTACCCCAATTACCATTTACATGGAAAAATTATATTGTGTTTTTATTTTCTCAAAAATATTTCAAATGACTGATTACAATCCATAGGTAAAATTAAAATACTTGCATCCATAAAAAATCTTATGTGTTCCATTCACATGACTTTCTCTACATCTCTGAAACAAATTACTGTTAAAAAGTGAAGCATTTCTTATTGTTGCCACACATTTGGGAGCCAAGTATGAAGGTTATTATTATGGCCAAGTATGAAGCGCTTTCGTTGTTGCACCACATTAAAGAGCTAAATATGTGCAGTTTAGTCCCGTGTTCAGATGTACGATGACTAATAATAATCAGTACATTAATCCTTTTTAATTTTGGAGATCAATTTAATGAATTTCCAACATAAAAATAGAAAGATAATTGCAATGCGAAAGATAAGCATGTTTATCTAGTTTGATTCAACCAACATTTTCAAAAGTTTTCTTTTCTCAATCTTGACCATTTTGTTTGATAAAAAAATTAGTTAAAATTATGACAGATCAATAATTACAATGCAGGTTTTTGTTCATTATTGTATGCACATGCATAATTTGAATTAGTACATGAGAGCAAATTTTAATTTTGAGTGTGAAGTAGCTATGGAGAAGATTAATAAAAATGAGCATGCATCATCTAATATTTGTATATAATAAAGTAGTTTAACTCCTAAATATCATAACTTACCTGAACATCTCAAAGCATGATAGTGAAAAAAATCTCAAAAAAACAGCTGGGGGTATTCTCTGAGGTTTACATCGTTTTATAACTATTTAAATGGCCATTTGCAGCTTTTTAATAATTGCTCATAAAAAGATAAGAAAAAAAATAGTATTGTATGCTGAATCTTTTCGACATACATTATTAGAAATGCACAGACCATGTTAATTGTTTTTTATTGCAATGCAGCTTAATTTCTGATGTTTCGTTCTAGCATGTAAAATAATTAATATGACATGTTAAGCTAATATTTTATTTTTTGCAGTTGGTCTGTGCAGAATTGTACAGAGTCAGCCAGTCAACAGTATGCAGAGTCATTTCAGAGGTGTCGCACACTCTGGCAATTCAAATTCGAAGGTACTCTTTCCTGTAGATCTCAACCAAACGAAGCTGCAGTTTTTCCAAAAAGGTGGGTTTCCAGGAGTCATCAATATCATTGATGGAACCCATGTACCAATCAAAAGTCCCGGAGGTAACAATGCAGAGGTGTTTCGAAACAGAAAAACATACTTCTCCTTGAATGCCCAGATAGTGGCAGGACCCAAGAATGAAATTCTGGACATTGTTGTAAGATGGCCAGGCTCTGCTCATGACAGCAGAATTTTTTAAAACAGTGGTGTCAGAGTACGACTTAGTGAGGGCCAATTAAATGGCATCTTACTTGGTGATAGTGGTTATACACAATGCCACTACATTTACACTCCTGTACCACAACCATCTAACCAAGCTGAAACCAATTATAATATAAAATAAGAACTGAAGCTTTCCTGGCGACGTGTTAATTCAAAATCTTCTCGGCCGCAAGCTCAAACCATCAGTTCACCCTGAAGACGAGGAAGATGCACTTCTTCGAAACGTTGGTGTCCAGCCAAGTTTTTACCTGGCTAGAAGCCCGAGAAGATTTTGAATTATAATATAGCCCATAAAAGAACTAGAAGTGCAGTTGAATGCACAATTGGGAGATGGAAGAGAAGGTTTGCATGTCTGTACTATGAGCTGCAAAATAAGCTGCACAATATCACTGCTTTTGCTGTTTTGCAAAATTTTGGAATCAAAGTTGCAGATGATTGGGAAATGGAAGAGCTGGAGGCAAATTATTGATGTACCTTTGGCACCTGCAGCAGAAAATGTGAGGGGAAGACCAATAAAGTAGGAATTTATTGAAAGGCATTTTCAATAGTTTTATTCATTTAATTTTTTTTTTTTAACAATTCCAACTCCAATTTTTGTTTCTGCTCTAGGAACACTGCTTCCCTGTGAGCATTCTGGAGTTGCACCCTTAAAATTTCACAGTTTAATTCCAGCTCAGTCTTCCCTTTCTCACCAATTTCTTGCCCTAAATCTAAAAGGTATTTTGCCTTTTTTTATTCTTAAGTTTGCCTCCTTGTTGAAGGCAGAAACCTTTGTGTGTTTGCAAAAGCCTGAAAATAAACATAATTTAAACTAGGGGCAGAATTCTTTAATTGCTGTTATGTAAGAGTTACTTTAGTTCAGTGTTACTTTGTTTGTACAGTATAAAACTTACAATTCTCCATTATTATGAACTGTCTAAGGAAGATATAGATAGAGAATTAATTTATGAATTTCTTTTAGAATTTAGTAAAAAGAATATTTCTTTGTTTACTTTTTTGGTTTTAAACTTATCTAGATTTAAATAACAATTGGCAGTGACAGTCAAATCCTTTTTTGTTCACCTGAAAAAAGGCATGTTTATCAACAAACATTTATAAAAATTCCCACACATTTATTTCTTACTGGTTATGATTGGATTGCATTTACAGACATATTTTACCTTTTACTTTAATTAAATAATAAAGCAGTCAAATTTAACTTTTTTTTGGGTATCTTAACTCTCTATGTGGTTATGGTGTCCAAATCAACAAACTAATATGTTCATAATGGAATGCTACATGTAATCAAGAAAAAAACTATTGTAATTTGAATTTTGCTTTGCTATTTACATTCAAAGTTGTATTATTCTACCTCATAGTCGCACACATTCATATATACTTTATTATATAGAATGAAAACTGCAGTTTAGTGGCATATTTTACAATCTTTTACTTTAATTAAATAATAAAGCAGTCAAATTTAACTTTTTTTTTTTTTTTTTTTTGGTATCTTAACTCTCTATGAGGTTATGGTGTCCAAATTAACAAGCTGAAATGTTCATAATGGATGGTACATGTAATAAAGGAAAAACAATTGTAATTTGAATTTTGCTTTGCTATTTACATTCAAAGTTGTATTATTCTACATCATAGTCGCACACATTCATATATACTTTATTATATGGAATGTAAACTGCACTTTAGCGGCATATTTTACAACCTTTTACCTTACTTAAATAATAAACCAGCCAAATTTAACTTTTTTTTGGGTATCTTAATATTCAAAGTAACCTTGATACAACTAAAAGACAGCATCGACGTGCTGTAATCTTCTACTTATATAGCAAAATCACTGCCATGGCGGCTTCTTTCCGATTGGTCGGAAAGTCCACGAACCTGGAGTTGATATTACTCAAAATGCATTATTTCCTTCCCAGGATGCATCATAACGTCCACATGATAAGTGCTACACAATGGAAAAAACAACTCTTCTCTAAATTAAAGGGGTCTTTACCATCACTTGGTTCTCTATTGCACTCAATGCCTCTCGTACGTGCTGTGACAATAGAGTATCTTCTAACAAAGAAAGTTTCTCTTTCCACTTTCCGAGTTTGGAGTATACAACTCCGAACTGCTCTTGCTAAAAGCTAATTTTTACACTTCTATATACATAAAATAATTGAGTATAAGCACTCTTTAAATATAAACTGATAAACAATTAATAAACTGACAATTAATTATAGAGAATTAATTATAGAGAAGCTAACTAATGGTCTCAAAAGCTTATGCTTCTATTTACTTCATGCTAATCCAGAAAAAAATAGCAGGAATATTCTATTACTTGCTTCCTTGTAAGTAGAAGTGAAATAAGGGAGTACCATGGATTAAAGTGATAGTCAAAAGCTGGTTGCTATGTGACTGAAATTCCTTTGTTTGTATGGACCGGAATGGACAAATTCCTGTATGAGAAAAATACAAGTTTTTCAAAGCTGAAACCAAAAAACAAGGAATATCTAACAAACGGTCAACTCCACGAAAAGATATATATATATATATATAGGTATTACATAAATTGTGTGTTTTAACGTGCGCTACATTTTTTGTTCGGTAAGTTTTTGTCCATCTCTTACGGTTTAGCAGTTATGCAAAATTCTGTAAAATGTATCCAAAATAAAGTAGTCTTCAGAGGCTATTCCCAGAAAATTCAAGATATACATTTTATTTGTAAGGTAAATATGTTTTATATACAATATTTTAATCAAAATCGTTAAAGCCGTTTTTAAGAAAATCAAAATTTTTGAAAAATTTTCCATGTAAAAGGTAATTGGGGGTGGGGATTTTCTTGAAAATCTTCTTTCGCATCCTTGGAAGATACCAAACTTAAATACCAAGTTTGGTGTTCAACGGTCTTTTCGTTTTTGAGCTATGCTGTCCACAGACACACACGGACCTTTTTCCAAAAATGCCTTTTTGGATTCTGGGGTATCCAAAACATGTATTTCCTGTGAAATCTCGGTATCGAATTTTTGGGTGCAATACAATACCTTCTCTATATACTATATACATAGTACGTGTAGAGAAAGTAAAAAAGGGGCATACTGAAATTTCAGGAAAAAATATATGAAGTGCTCTTCATTCATCAAAACAAATTTTGTTTAACTGTTAAACCTTAAAAGACACCTATGTAAAAACCTATTATAATATAACAACTGTAGATCTCTTCAAACATGTAATTTATTTCAAGTTTTTGTTTTGTGGCATCAGCTATTCCAGATGTATTTAACTTGTTATTGGTTTGAAAGTTTCAATAGATCATTTTTACTTTCTCTACTTATTACTTGCATAGGTTGCGAAGGTATTGCACTCCACCCAGAATGTCGATAATGATGTTTCACCTGAAATGCAGGCTTTAGGGGCATCTACATCCTTAAAAAAGATACATTTTTTGAAAAATATCCGTTTATGTATGTATGTGAAGAAAATAACTCAAAAACAAACCTTGGTATTTGAGTTAAGTATCTTTCAACGGGCGACACCAAGATTTTGAGAAAAAATTTCCTCTCCCCTTTACATGGAAAGAATTCGATATTGAGGTTTAAAAAAAAAAAAAAACTCCAATTCTGGTTAAAATTCGTATATTAATGGTATTTATATCACAAATAAAATGTATATCTTGAATTGCCTGGAATAACCATTGAAGACCTCTTCATTCCAGATGACTTTTTCATAACTGATAAACCGTAAGAGATAGACGAAAACTTACAACACAAAAATGTACATATCCTTAAAAAAAACACAATTTATGCTATATCCATCTTTTCGTGTACACAGTTGACAATTTCCGAGATATTCCTTGTTTCAGTTTTAAAATAATTACATTTTTCTGGTACGGGAATTTGTCAACTTCGGGTCATGCAAAGAAACGAATTTCAATCACATACCAACAGCTTTTAAAAGATTTGACTCACTTTAGGCTAGTGAACTCTCTTATTTTACTTCTGTGTATAAGGAACTAAGTAATAAGACCGTTTCTGCAAAAGTTTATCTTGATTAACGTGAAGAAGATAGACGAATAAGCTTTTTAATAATAATTTGTTACAAATAAGCAGAGAAAGCCAAGTGAATGGGGCACGTCAGATCTGTAATGGTATAAGACAAATGTATGCCAAAAGCCGTCTTCAGTGAACTGAGAAAGAAGCGTCCTAAGGCTAGTTTATATGAAATTCTGTTGCACCATGACAATACCCTGTCCACACTACAAAAGAAACAACCCTATTTCAGCAGGAGTCAGAAGTAAAATACTTTCCCCATCCTCCTTACAGCCCATATCTGATCCCATGTGATTTTTTTTCTATTCCCCAAAATGAAAAAAAAATCTGATGTGAGTAGTTAAGATAGAGGGATCCTGGGCCAGGGACAAGTCAGCATACATGGGAAAGATAAGGAATTCAAGGAGGCTGTATACCCTAGCGTGAGCATACATGTGAAAGATAGGGAATTCAAGGGTCATGCTAGGAGGAGGTTGAACTTATCTTAGACTCAGATTATTAGGTGTATTTTTTTCAGGCCTTTGAGGTCCTTTTCAAGGCGGACTGCTTTGGTTTACATTAATTTGTATGTTTTTTTCCCAGAATTTTGAAATGTTGAACGATTTTTGGGACTGCGGTGTGCCCTTTGAAGTGCTTTGCTGTGCTTTTTGAGTGTGTACGGAACATTAACAAGCTCTTTGTACGTTTTTTGAGTGCTAGGACAGCTGTTTCCAATGCTTTTTAATGACATTTCATGTCATTTGGAGGGTGCTTAGGTCTCTAGGTCACATGGTTTCAGGCCACTGTTCAGACATTTGAGCTCTTTTTTGACTGATTTCACACCATTTTGTAGGTTTTTAAGACTCTAAAGCAGGTATTTTACGCTTTTTCAGACGATTTTGCTCATATTTTATATTCTTTTACAGTGTGTTCTATTAATTGTTCACGCTTTTATAAGCCTTTCAGTATGTTTCCATTTTGGGGGAGGGTGTTTAGGACTGTATGACAGGGTATTGATGAGTCATTTTAGCTCCTTTCCACACATCTGGAGTCGTTTTATTGGTATATTCGATTCTAAAACAGACATTTTAGCACTTTTCATGTATTTTGATAATATTTTACAGTATTTTGCAGTGTTTTCTAGTGTTTTTACACTTTTATAGACATTTTAGCACATTTGAGTCTATTTAGTAGAATGTTGTAGTGTTCTGTAGTGCTTTCTGCCTCCTTACAGATCATTTACACCTTTTAAGGTATTCAGAACTATAGAATAGTGTTACACATCAGGTAATAGGTATTTCAACTCACTTTGAATGTATTTTTTGGAGGATAATTAATAACTTTGTGATGGCGACGAAGTGTCCAGACTACACTTTTGTTCGCTTAGGAGCACTTTAAGCGTATTTGAAGTGATACAATTTTCATAAAGGCTTGTAGCTCTTTTTTATAGTTTGATAGTAATTGGTGTAATTTTTTTCTGGTTTATGAGATTTCTACAAAAATGTTATGCATTTTTTTGCAGGAATTGATGTCATCATTTCAGTGTTTCAGACGTTTTTCTGACAATTTCCTATGTTTCATAGAATTTTGATATGTTACAGGATATCTGATCGCTTATATAGACTATCTAGTACTTTATAGTTTTGTCATATTTTCCCATAGTTTGCACCCTTTATGATCATTTCTGTATTGTGTTTCAGTTTTTTGTTGCCCTTTAAGAGTCATATTATATATCCTTTTTGCCTACTCCTACATGTTCAGAGATATCTAGTGAAGCGACGGGATATGTTTGTATGGTTTGCAGTCTTACTTAGGTTGTAAATCCAACATAACCTAACTTTTGGAGTCTCCATCTGTTTTTATTTGTCTTTTTGTATGATGGCTCTCTTCCTAGGCTGTCACTAGAAGAATGACCTAAGCCTTTGCTGTCGAAGTGAGGCCCAGACTGTCACCGCGGAATATTCAGGGAGAGGAGTAAAGGAATTTGAGGGCGAGGGTTTGAGTTGGAGTTAGTGTTGTTTCTTCAGTCTGGGCCTCGGTCAAGTCTGTCTCCCGGTCCTCATTTCACCCCTCTGACTGCACCCTGCAGTCAGTTAAATTATCACCTTGAATCCGCGGGTGCAATCATGCGGTACCGCCTCTCCTTACTTCCTTCCAATACCGAGGGAGGGGTTTTTAAGTCGGTATGACCACATGGGAGATCCCGCAACTCTGGGCTTGCTTGGATCAGTCCTTAAGGTGGATTTTCCCCCCTGCACTCGAAATTAAAAAAAAAAAAAAATCAGAGATCTTCATTGCGGCATTTGCTTCGAGTGGAGTATATTAGCTCCTCTTAGTGAAACTACCTTCCAATAGCGAGAAGAACGTGTTACGGCGATAAAAGTTCTGTCCTTTTTATCATACTTAGAAGTATTTATCAGATTGAAGACATGCAGAATGCTACATTCAGCGAGGTATCTGCAAACTCTACTGCTGTCTACAGTTGTATTAAGTGCGGCAAAAGCTTTCAAAGGAGCTATAACAAGAGACGGCATGAAATGAGCTGCGGACAACTCTTCAAATGTAAACATTGTGCTGCAACCTTCAGCAAGGGATACAATGGAATTCGTCATGAAGAGCATTGCGGAGCAGGCATGCCTCTGAAGAAAACAAAAACCCAGCCTACCAGACACCAACTATTGACTACAATGAAAAATGAGTGTGACATGAAACAGTATGAGACATCGTTTGACGGGCGTCTGAAATCTTACTTCATCCGATGCAATTCGAGCAAGGACATGAAGACTCACCTACAGCAAGCTAAGCAGAGGTTTATGCAATCTGTCCAAAAAGAACTGGCCATGCATATAGCTGTGAAGATTAACCTGTTGGTGGAATGCCGATTTGTAAATAGTGCAGGAGAAACTGCTGACAAGACCTTCAAAACCAGGAATCTTGCATTGTTTCTAGAAACTGATTTAGACGCAATGCTGGAGACCAAATTCAAGAAACTGGATGCTGAAATGGAGGAATCACAACTTAAAGGAAGCAATTGGGCTCTGCTTGCTGTGGAGGGGGCGCCTTCGAAATAACAAGTACAACCCCCTTCGTGGAAGCAGTTGTATTCCTCTACCTGCATCTATAGAAGCAAAGAATGCGTGTGTGAACCCTCAGACTCATAGTGATGAGCGGTGTTTTTATATGCTATCCTTGCTCAAAACATCGACAACAAGCCTCGACGTGTCAGCAAATACAAGAAACTCGAGGTAAAATACGACTTCTCGTGCATCACATGTCCTACACCATTGTCTGGAATCTCTGCATTTGAAAAGAAAAATAAAATATCTATCAACGTGTTTGGGCGGGATGAAAAGAAAGAAGTGCTTCCAATAAAGGTTGTGGAGGAAGAACTAGCTGATCATCGCGACCTTCTTGTTCTAAGTAATGGAAATGTTACGCATCATTATGTATACATCAAGAACTTTGAAAAGCTCATTCGAGAACAAAAGACAAAATATAAAGGACGAGTGTACACCTGTAAAAGCTGCTTCACCAATTTTGATGACCGATATGGACATAGTGGAGTGGAAAAATTGAAGGATCATGCAACTATCTGCAGGCAGCATGCTATCGCTAGGATAGTTATGCCTACAAAGGAAACCTCTATCATTCAGTCTAAAAATGTGGAAAGGATGTTGAAACTCCCGTATGTCATCTATGCAGATTTTGAGAGTATTCTTAGTTCGTATTACTCATGCGAGTCTAATCCGAAAGCTTCCTACATAACACCCTATCAGAAGCATTCTCCAATGAGTTTCGCTGTTTACGTCAAACCAGCGTAATCTGTTGAGCAGCTACAGACTCATCTTCCTATTGCTCCTTATGTACACAGAGGATATGATGCTGCTGAGAAATTTATGGATTATCTAATATCTCTTGCAAATAGGATTAGCAGTATATACAAATCTGCTAAACCTCTGAAACTAACGACCCAACAACAGGAAGATTTTGAGTCTTCTACTGAATGCTACTTGTGTAATAAAAAATTCACTGAAGATTTTTGGAAGGTTAGGGATCATGATCATTTGACTGGCGAATTACGAGGAAGTCTCCATAATGAATGTAATCTAGCCTGCCAACACCTAAATGTATTCCTGTCTTCATGCACAACTTAAGCGGATATGATTTTTATTTCATCGTTAAACAGTTAGGTTGTACAAGTGAAAGAGTTGAGGTGATTCCGTCATCAGAAGAAAAGTATATTTCATTCTCGAAGCATGTTGGAGATATTAAGCTTCGGTTTGTGGACACTTACCGTTTCCTCAGTTCAAGTTTGGATAAACTAACAAAAACCCTAACATCGTTTCCTGAGACGTGCAATACTTTGGAGAACAGAAGATTGGTTTGGTGACTCGTAAAGGAGTATTTCCCTATGATTACATAGCTTCATGGGATGTTTTAAAAGAAACATGCTTGCCGCCAAAGGAAGCGTTCTACAATAGACTAAATGATGAGGAAATCAATGATCAAGACTACGAACATGCTGAAAATGTATGGGAGCAGTTTAATATCCGAAATTTGGCAGAATACAGTGATCTCTACTTAACCTCAGATGTTCTGCTACTCGCAGATGTTTTTGAAGCCTTCAGAGAGCAAACATTGAATACTCATAAAGTTGATCCTGCACATTACTGTACATCTCCAGGACTAACCTGGGACGGTATGCTTCTGTATACCGGAATTGAACTAGAAGTATTAATGGATTATGAGCAGCTTCTCATGGTAGAATCTGGCATAAGAGGAGGTTTATGTCAGGTGTTTCATCGGTATGCTCAGGCTAACAACACTTACATGGAGGAGTTTGATCCTAATAAACCAACACAATTTATTTCATACGAAGACGCAAATAACCAATATGGGCTATGCAGCATCCACTGCCTAATGGAGGATTTCAGTGGGTTTCTCCTGATAGTATTAATATAGAAACACTAAAAGAAGATGATCCTTTTGGATACATATTCGAAGATGATGTGATTATCCTACTGAACTTCACGATCTTCATAATGATTTGTCGTTCTTTCCTGAGTGTCTGAAGCCAAAGAATTCAACTGTAAAGAAACTAATTACACACCTTGGAAGTAGAAAGAAGTATGTTGTACATTACATGATGTTAAAACAGGCACTCTCACATGGACTACGACTAACAAAAATCCATCGTGTGCTACAATTTCAACAATCATGCTGGTTAAAACCTTACATAGCGTTTAATAACAAGCTGAGGCAACAGGCTAGAAATGACTTTGAAAAGGACCTGTACAAACTCTTCAACGATGCTATGTTTGGAAAAACCATGGAGAATATACGAAATCGCATGGATATACACCTTGTGACAAACGAGAAAACATTGGAAAAGCTGATTTCTAAGCCTACGTTCATCGACAGAAGTATCTATGGACCTAACCTAGCAGCTGTTCATATGGCCTCATGACAGATTATATTCAACAAGCCAATATACATCGGAATGAGTGTGCTGGATATCTCAAAACCCCTCATGTACTCATACCAATATGATGTGTTATTGCCGTATAATGGGACTGAAAACCTGAAGCTTATGTGCATGGATACGGACTCCTTCATTCATCGAGTTTCAACAGCTGACATATACCACGACAAAATGCTATTTCTTGAACATTTGGATACATCTGATTACCCTGCAAGCCACATGTGCCACTCCACACAGAACAAAAAAGTGTTGGGAAAGTTTAAAGATGAAGCTAACAGGAAAATAATCCAACGATTTGTCGGACTGAGACCTAAGATGTATGCTCTCGATATTGATGGAGGAATGATCAAAAAGATTAAAGGTATAAAACGAAGCGCTATTACACAGTACATCACATTCGACAGTTATGTAGATTGTCTTAAAAACAGTGAAATAATAAGAACTCCCATGAATTTGATAATGTCACAACAGCATAACGCTTCATCTGTAAAAGTCAACAAAGACGCTCTATCGCCACATGATGATAAAAGAGTGATTGCTAATGATGGAATATCAACCTATGCTTGTGGTCATTACAAAGTTGTGAACGTATCGCGAGAGAATACTACATACATTGCTCATCATCGGTAACGCGGTAGGAAAATTGAAGTTTATACTGCAAACACTCCCATGCGCCTAG
Organism: Hymenopus coronatus; assembly: GCA_030762935.1. NCBI lineage: Eukaryota > Metazoa > Arthropoda > Insecta > Mantodea > Hymenopodidae > Hymenopus > Hymenopus coronatus. The sequence continues at coordinate 26,456,973 of CM060896.1, read as the reverse complement.
TAAAAGAAACATATAGAAGAATAAGAATAAGGGTCGGCGGGAACTCTGCCATTAGAATACATTTCTAACAACAACAAAAACCAACAAAGATGTCAAGATCATTATTCTAGAGAGAGAGAAAAAAAATCTTGAATAAAAGAAAATAGACAGGAAATAAAACAATAAAAGACGAATAAAACACGAGGAATCATAATGTTCACTAAACTGTTATCACTTCGACAGCAAAGGCTTAGGTCATTCTTCTAGTGACAGCCTAGGAAGAGAGCCATCATACAAAAAGACAAATAAAAACAGATGGAGACTCCAAAAGTTAGGTTATGTTGGATTTACAACCTAAGTAAGACTGCAAACCATACAAACATATCCCGTCGCTTCACTAGATATCTCTGAACATGTAGGAGTAGGCAAAAAGGATATATAATATGACTCTTAAAGGGCAACAAAAAACTGAAACACAATACAGAAATGATCATAAAGGGTGCAAACTATGGAAAAATATGACAAAACTATAAAGTACTAGATAGTCTATATAAGCGATCAGATATCCTGTAACATATCAAAATTCTATGAAACATAGGAAATTGTCAGAAAAACGTCTGAAACACTGAAATGATGACATCAATTCCTGCAAAAAAATGCATAACATTTTTGTAGAAATCTCATAAACCAGAAAAAAATTACACCAATTACTATCAAACTATAAAAAAGAGCTACAAGCCTTTATGAAAATTGTATCACTTCAAATACGCTTAAAGTGCTCCTAAGCGAACAAAAGTGTAGTCTGGACACTTCGTCGCCATCACAAAGTTATTAATTATCCTCCAAAAAATACATTCAAAGTGAGTTGAAATACCTATTACCTGATGTGTAACACTATTCTATAGTTCTGAATACCTTAAAAGGTGTAAATGATCTGTAAGGAGGCAGAAAGCACTACAGAACACTACAACATTCTACTAAATAGACTCAAATGTGCTAAAATGTCTATAAAAGTGTAAAAACATTAGAAAACACTGCAAAATACTGTAAAATATTATCAAAATACATGAAAAGTGCTAAAATGTCTGTTTTAGAGTCGAATATACCAATAAAACGACTCCAGATGTGTGGAAAGGAGCTAAAATGAATCATCAATACCCTGTCCTACAGTCCTAAACACCCTCCCCCAAAATGGAAACATACTGAAAGGCTTATAAAAGCGTGAACAATTAATAGAACACACTGTAAAAGAATATAAAATATGAGCAAAATCGTCTGAAAAAGCGTAAAATACTTGCTTTAGAGTCTTAAAAACCTACAAAATGGTGTGAAATCATTTAAAAAAGAGCTCAAATGTCTGAACAGTAGCCTGAAACCATGTGACCTAGAGACCTAAGCACCCTCCAAATGACATGAAATGTCATTAAAAAGCATTGGAAACAGCTGTCCTAGCACTCAAAAAACGTACAAAGAGCTTGTTAATGTTCCATACACACTCAAAAAGCACAGCAAAGCACTTCAAAGGGCACACCGCAGTCCCAAAAATCGTTCAACATCTCAAAATTCTGGGAAAAAAAACATACAAATTAATGTAAACCAAAGCAGTCCGCCTTGAAAAGGACCTCAAAGGCCTGAAAAAAAAATACACCTAATAATCTGAGTCTAAGATAAGTTCAACCTCCTCCTAGCACGACCCTTGAATTCCCTACCTTACCCATGTATGCTCACGCTAGGGTATACAGCCTCCTTGAATTCCCTATCTTTCCCATGTATGCTCACATGCCCCTGGCCCAGGATCCTTCTATCTTAACTACTGATGTGTTCCATTCACATGACTTTCTCTATATGTCTGCAATCATTGTTAAAAAGCTTATGCTTCTATTTACTTCATGCTAATCACAAAAAAATTAGCAGAAATAGTCGTATTACTTGCTTTCTGAAAGTAGAAGCTAAATAAAGGTGTACCACAGATTAAAGTGATAGTCAAAAGTCAATTGCTATGTGACTGAGGTTCCTTTGTTTGTATGGACCGGAGTTTACAAACTCCAGTATGAGAAAGGTATGTTTTTAAAGCTGAAACCAGAAACAAGAAATATCTCAAAAAGATCAACTCCACGAAAAAAAATATATATAACATAAATTGCGCATTTTAACGTGTTCTACATTGTTTGCGTAATAAGGGAGTAGCATAGGTTAAAGTGATAGTCAAAAGCTGTTTGCTATCTGACTGAAGTTCCTTTGTATGGACAGAAGTTGACAAATTTAGTATGAGCAAAGTATGATTTTTAAAGCTGAAAAAAAAAAAAAAAAAAAAAAAAAAAAATAGAAGAAGCATACAACTTAAATTGTGTATTTTAACGTGGTCTACATTTTTTGTGTTGTAAGTTTTTGTCCATCTCTTACGGTTTAGCAGTTATGCAACAGCCGTAAAATTGATTCAGAATAAAGTAGTCTTTAGAAGTTATTCCCAGAAAATTCAAGATATACATTTTATTTTTCAGGTAAATATCTTCAATATACAACATTTTAATCAAAATCGTTATAACTTTTTTTAAGAAAATCAAAATGTTCGCAAAAAGTTCCATGTAAAGGGTAGTTGGGGTGGGGGTATTTTCTTGAAAATCTTCGTGTCCAATCCTTGGAAGATACCAAACTTAAATACCAAGTTTGGCATTCAATGGTCATTTTGTTTTTTAGCTATGCTGTCCACAGACATGCATGCACACATGGACCTTTTTCCAAAAATGCTTTTTTTGGATTCCGGGGTATCCAAAATGTGTATGTCCAGTGAAATTTCGGTATCGAATTTTTGGGTGCAATACAATACCTTCTCTATATACTAGGTACATAGTACGGGTAGAGAACGTAAAAATGGTTTCAAAGGATAAGCTAGCGTATAGAATATAATGGAGAGTATTTTGAAAAGATTCAATGATCAGACCTAAATGTTTAATATTTTACTGTAACCATTCTCAGAAATTTCGGAGATATTCTCGTAGATACAATGGAAATAGGTGACACTAGGCTTAAACGATAGTCAAATCTTTTAATATGGGGACGCTTGTGACTTTGAAAGTCTCTTCTCTTTACTTGACCAAGAGAGGAAGGGCTAAAGAGAAGGAGGGGAACCCAATAATGATTTTCCTCTTGAGAAAGTATAAATATAGGATATTGAAAATGCAAAAGAATATGGAAATTGCTAATACCACAGAAGTAGATACCTCGATGAGGTCTAATTTTTAATTTCTTTATACGTACTACGTTCATACTGTATAGAGAAGATATTGTATTGTACCCAAAAATTCGATACCGAAAAGTCACCGAAAATATATGTTTTGAGACTCCCTGAATCCAAATAAAGCATTTTTAGAAAGATATCCGTGTGTGTGTCTGTATGTCAGCCTGTGTGTGTGTGTGTGTGTGTGTGTGTGTGTGTGTGTGTGTGTGTGTGTGTGCGTCTATGGGCAGCATAGCTTAAAAACGAAAAGACTGTTAAAAACTAAACTTGGTATTTAAGTTTGGTATCTGCCAAGGATGCGACACGAAGATTTTCAGCCTTTACATGGAAAAAATTTCGAGAATTTAGATTTTCTTAAAAATAGCTCTAACAATTTTGATTAAAATCTCTTATATTTAAGACATTTACTTGCCAAATAAAATGTATATCTTGAATTTTCTGGGAATAGCCTCTGAAGACTACTTTATCCTGGATGGATTTTACGGAATTTTGTATAGCTGCTAAACCGTAAGAGATGGACAAAAACTTACCTCACAACAAATGCAGAGTACAATCTATGTTACATACATTTTTTCGTGGAGTTGATCGTTTTCAAGATATTCCTGGTTTTTCGTTTCAGCATTGAAAAACTTATACTTTCTCATTCAGGAATTTGTCAACTCCTGTCCATACAAAGGACTTTAGTCACATAGTAACCAGGTTTTGACTATCACTTTAACCTATGGTACTACCTTATTTCGTTTCTATTTACAAGAAAGCAAGTAATAAGTATATTTCTGCTAATTTTTACTTTCTCTATACGCACTATGTACATAGTGTATAGAGAAGGTATTGCACTCCACCCAAAAATTCGATAACGAGATTTCACCGGAAATATAAGTTTTAGGGTCCCCAATATCCAAAAAAAGCATTTTCACAAAAAGATATGTGTGTGTGTGTGTATGTGTGTGTGTGTGTGTCCGTGTGTCTATGAACACGATAACTCAAAAACGAAAAGTCGGTAAAATACCAAACTTGGTATTTAAGTTTAGTATCTTCGAGGAATGCGCCACGAAGATTTTAAAAAAAATCCCCCCACCCCCAATTATTCTTTACATGGGACTTTTTTCGAAAATTTTGATTTTCTCAAAAATGGCTCTAACGATTTTGATTAAAATTTAGTATATGAAACATATTTACCTGACCAATAAAATGTATATCTTAAATTTTTTAGGAATAGCCTCTGAAGAGTAGTTTATTCTGGATGCATTTTACGGAATTTTGAATAACTGCTAAACCTTAAGAGATGGTCAAGAACTTACTACACAAAAAATGTATAACACATTAAAACACACAATTTGTGTTATATAATTTTTTTTCGTGGAGTTCATCGTTTTTGGGACATTCCTTATTTTTGGTTTCTTCTATGAAAAGCTTAAATTTTTATCATACAGGAACTTGTCAACTCCGATCCATATAAACAAAGGAACTTCATTGACATAGCAACCAGCTTTTGACTATCACTTTAACCTATGGTAGTCCCTTATTTCACTTCTACTTACAAGGAAGCAAGTAATAAGACTATTTCTGCTAATTTTTTCTATTTAGCATAAAGTAAATAGAAGTATAAGCTTTTTAAGAATAATTTGTTGTAGGGGTATACAGAAAGTCATGTGAATGGTACACATCAGATTTTTCTGAATTAGCATGAAGTAAATAGAAGCATAAGTTTTTTGACAACAATTTGTTGCAGCGATGTAGAGAAAGTCATGTGAATGGAACACAACAGATCTTTACCTTCTCTACACGTACTATGTACATAGTGTATAGAGAAGGTATTGCATTCCACCCAAAAATTTGATACCGAGATTTCACCAGAAATACATGTTTTGGGTCCCACTGAATCAAAAAGAGCATGTTTACAAATAGGTCTGCGTGTGTGAATATGTGTGTGTGTCTGTGGACAGCATAGCTCTAAAACGAAAATACTGTTAAATACCAAAGTTGGTATTTAAGTTTGGTATCTTCAAGGATGCGACACGAAGATTTTCAAGAAAATTCCCCTACCCCAATTACCCTTTACATGGAACCTTTTTCGAAAATGTTGATTTTTTCAAAAAGGCTCTGAGGATTTTGATTAAAATGTATAATATTAAATATATTTACCTGACAAATAAAATGTATATCTTGAATTTTCTGGGAACAGACTCTGAAGACTACTTTATTCTGGATGAATTTTACGAAATTTTGTATAATTCTACACTGTAAAAGATGGGCAAAAACACACAAAAAATGTAGAGCATATTAAAACACACAATTTATGTTATATACGTTTTTTTTCGTGGAGTTGATCGTTTTTGACATATTCCTTGTTACTTTCTCTATACGTACTATGTACATAGTGTATAGAGAAGGTATTGCACTCCACCAAAAAATTCAATGCCGAGATTTCACCGGAAATATATGTTTTAGGGTCCCCTGTATCCAAAAAATGTATTTTCAGAAAAAGGTCTGCATGTGTGTGTGTGTCCGTGTGTCTGTGAACACGATAACTCAAAAACGAAAAGTCGATAAAATACCAAACTTGGTATTTAAGTTCCAGGGATGTGACACGAAGATTTTGAGAAAAATCCCCCCACCCCAAACTACCCTTTACATGGAACTTTTTTCGAAACGATTTTGATTAAAATATCATATATTAAAGATATTTACCTCACAAATAAAATGTATATTTTGAATTTTCTGGAAATAGCCTCTGAAGATTACTTTATTCTGGATGAATTTTGCATAACTACTAAACCGTAAGAAATGGACAAAAACCTAACACACAAAAAATGTAGAGCACTTTAAAACACACAATTTATATTATATACATTTTTTCGTGGAGTTGATCGTTTTTGAGATATTCCTTTTTCTTGGTTTCAGTTTTGAAAAACTTAACTTTTCCCATACAGGAATTTGTCAACTCCTGTCCATACAAACAAAGGAACATCACTCACATAGCAACCAGCTTTTGGCTTTCACTTTAACCTATGGTACTCCCTTATTTCGCTTCTACTTACAATAAAGCAAGAAATAAGACTATTTCTGCTAATTTATCTCGATTAGCATACAATAAATAAAAGATAAGCTTATTAACAATAATTTGTTACAGAGATATAGAGAAAGCCATGTGAATGGAACACATCAGATTTTTTTTTTTGGTTTCAGCTATGAATAACTTATACTTTTCTCATACAGGGATTTCTCAACTCCTGTCCCTACAAACAAACAAACTTCAGTCCCATAGCAACCAGATTTTGATTATGAGTTTAGCCTATAGTACTCTCTTATTTCCCTTCTACTTACAAGGAAGCATGTAATAAGACTATTTCTGCCATTTGTTTCTAGATTAAAATGAAGTAAATAGAAGCATAAGGTTTTTAACAATAATTTGTTCCAGAGATGTAGAAAAAGCCACGTGAATGGAACACATCACAGTTTTTATTTTGTTTTTTGTGGAGTTACTTTCTTATTCAATTTACTAATTATACAAAACGCATTCAGAATGAGGAGTATTTCACAGAGTATTCCCACAAAATTAAGATATACGAGTATATTATTAATCACGTAGTAATATCTTAAATACCTTATTACAATAAAAATCATTAGAGGCATTTAACAGAAGATAAAACGTATGAAGCAGTTTTCCCTAAAGGGTTAGGGAATTTTCAAATATATATATATATATTTGAAAATATATCGTGTTATATCTTGTATTGTATTTTTAGAAGATACTTAAGAACCAAACTTGAAGTGCTTGGACTTCTTGTTACTTTCTCTACATGTAGTATATACATAGTGTATAGAGAAGGTATTGTAATACACCCAAAAACTCGATACCGAGACTTCACCGGAAATATATGTTTTGAGACCCCTTGAATAAAAAAAAACATTTTTAAAAAAATGTCTGTGTGTGTGTCTGTCTTTCTGTGTGTATGTGTGTGTGTCTGTGGGCAGCATAGCTCTGTGCGTGTGTCACAGCATCTGGCAACGCTTACACTGTTTGGGCTCCTCTGCAGTCCTATATTCTTCTACTCTAACTCTAAAATGAGCCAGGTATTTGAGGCCTCTAATGCGCCTATTCTCGGTGGTATCCACCAGTTCCACAAGGAACATGGGCTCTATTCCTAGTCCTTCTGCGCATTTGCACAACTCTGATGGCCTCAAATTGTTGGTCTGCCAGTGCCTGCTCCGGAGAACTCGGCGTCCTTTAATTACAAATCTAATGGTCCTGTTTTCTGGGTGTGGGAGAAGATAATACTGTACCCTTTCGTTCCTGAGGTGCTCAACAAATTTGTTGTAGTCCTTCAGGCAGAACATCTTGATCGCGTAGTCTCCGGAGCGGTGTGCGGTGTGTATCCTATAGCTATGTGTGGGTGTGTATTTTGTGTCAAAGAATTGTGTGAGTGTGTGTATTCGTGTGTACTGGCTTTTGTTAACAAACACAGGTGCGAGATATGTCCTGTAGTCTGTGAATGTGTTGGTGTTTGTGTTAGGTGTGGTCATAACCGCGCCTGCATAGCTCTCTGGTATCGGTGAGTGTGCTGGAGGTACAGGAGAGGGTCTCAAGTCATTCACGTCCGCATCATGTGAGGGCGCCTGTGGTGCGTTGGGAGGTGACGCTTGCGCAGTTGGTGTGAGCATGAGGATGTGTGACTGCTGAGTGGTTGATGGTGCAGTGGGTGATATGTGAGCGGGTGATGTGAGTGATTCATGCGAGGATGATTGATGAGCGGCTTGTGGGTGAGGGTGGCTCCTGAGTGGGTGACGTGAGTGTGAGTGATTCATGAGAGGGTGATTTGTGGGTGGCTTGTGGATGATGTGAGTGTGGGTGACTCCTGAGTGGGTGACGTGAGTGTGGGTGATATGTGAGTGGCTTGTGCCTGAGTGGATGATGTGAATGTGGGTGACTTCTGAGTGGGTGATGTGAGTGTGGGTGATTCGTGAGAGGGTGATTGGTGAGCGGTTTGTGGCTGAGTGGATGATCTGAGTATGGGTGATGTAAGTGTGAGTGAGTCATGAGTAGGTGAGGTGGGTGTGGATGACTCGTGAGAGGGTGATAGATGAGTGACTTGTGAGTGAGTGGGTGAGGTGAGTGTAGATGATTTGTGAGTGGGTGACTTATGAGTATGAGCAGGCGCAGTTGGCACGGAAGCGGGTAGTGTGGTATAAGAGGTGCATTGCTTGCGCGCCGATGAGCGTGTCCGGCATGAGGTGGTGGATGATTCTGTCATAATCAGTTCCTTGGCTACTACAGGCCTTTTGGTAGTTGACAGAGATGAAGGGGATAGCTTCTGCGGGTGATCGCTTCGGCCTACCTTCAGCATGATGCAGATGGTGAATGATAGGGAAGAATCAAATGTGTATTAAAAGAACTTAGTTTAGAGCTAGCTACAAGAAGAAGGAAGAGAGAAGTGTTTTAAAGCCTAGATATTCTGCTGCTGAGTCACTGACTGGACCACTGCTCCTTTTGTGTTGTGGCTTCAGCAAACAGCTTCATTCTTAATGCCAGGGGGCCTGAAGAGTACTTAAATCTAATAGAATAGAGGAAAATAGAGAAAGAATAAGAGAAAGAGCAGCTAGAGGGCGCTGAAAAGCGCGAGAAACAGAGGACCTGCCCGAGGGCGCCTTGGTTCCAGTCGTGAGACTGTTGGCTGCGGCCTTGTTTCTCTACCCTGCTATACTGTTATGTAAATCTACTAGCCCAGTCTGAGCTACTCCGGTGACGGACCGTAGAAAACACTGGAGCTGTCTCGTAAAGGATGCCGGCCGTTGAGCGCACGCTCGCCGGGTCGGTTAGAGCGGAGGGCACCGGTGCTGTAGGAGAGGAGCGCGGCTGCCTGTCGGCGTTTCCCGTAGGATCTCCACCCGCCTTCGTAGATCTCCGCTGGTTTTCGCTGGGCCTCGGTTCCTCTGGTAGTGTCCTCTCGAAGAAACCTCATATATCAAATAGTCGTATTACGGCTGTTTTGTGTTTGAGCACGGAGCTTCCTCCTCTTCCGCTTCTTCACCGCGCCTGCCAACCCCGCCTCCTCATCCCGTGTCCCCGATCCCGGGTCCATCCTCTCCCAACCCTAGTCCCCCTCCTGCCCCTTTCTACCCTCCTGCCTCCCAACCTAATCCTGTCCCTTGCTCCTCTTCCCCACGTCCAGCTCAACTGACCCCGGCCCCACCCGGTCCCCCTTCTTCCTACTCCTAAGCCCTCACCACCCGTTTCCAAGCTTCCATTTACATCCCCCGGCAGCGTGTTTCTCTTTTCCAGGACCTCAGAGATTTCGACGCCCTGCGTCCCAACGGGGAGTATGTCCTATCCAGAGCCCCTATTTCAGGGGACCTCATGGTGCGCACTAGATCCGCGGAGGATTACCAGCGCCTGACTGCCTTTCTGAAGGAGCGTGGGGTACCTTTCACCCTGACGAGGACTGCCAAGGACGACCAGACGTTCCGTGCCGTGGTGGAGCACGTTTACTTTGACGGCGCCGAGGAGGCTGTTAGGGTCGACTTGGAAGCCGCGCACTTTTGAGTGCTGCGAGTCTGCCAGCTCAGGAGTTTCGACCGGGCCCGAACGTCTCTTCCAATGTATCTTGTGGACCTGGCGAGAGCGGAGGACCTTGACCGTCTACGGTCGCTCAACTCTTTACTGCACTTTCGAGTGAAAGTGGAGATGTATCGGCGGCCGCTAGTCCCCGTGCAGTGTAACCGGTGTTAGCAGTTCCGGCATACAGAGGAGAGGTGCGACTCGAAGAAGGCTCGAGATGCGCAGGTTGGCACGACTCCCGCAGCTGTGAAGTTCCACAGGACCGAAGGTTGTGCGCTCTTTGCTACGGCTTGGGCAACGGGGCCAAGTACCGGGGTTGCCCCGAGTACCAGAGGCAGGTGGCGGCGGCGCGCAGCCTTCAAGATCATGGGGGACGGAGCGGTGCGGAGGGGAAGGGACAGCCTGTGCAGCGAAGGACCCCAGCTGGAGAGTCCATTTTTTTTTTTTTTTTTTTTTTTTTTTACCGTGGAGGGGAAAAATGCATTCCTGCATTCGACCCCAAGCCTTAGTGCAATGGCTTGGGGGATATGTGGAGCTCCCCGCAGAGTGCGGTATATCCACTAAAAAACCCCTCCACGTGTTAATCGGTTATATATAGAGTACTTTCGTGCAAACATGCATTAGTCGGGTCCCGCATAGCACCCCGGTTAGTAAGTGAGAGCTACTTAGCTGGCATGCATTGCATGCGAGCGCGTTAATGCTACTTACTGGGATTGTCCATGAAACCTGAACAATACCAGTGGATAATCATGCGTTACTTTGTAGGTGTTTTATTCGTTAATGATTATGTTCTATTTCAGCAGGGTGTGCCTGCTTGTCCTATTAAGTAAAATGTTATCTAACATGCACTTAAATTTAGTCTTATAGTATATGTTTAGAATAAGTTCCGCTTCTGCGCTGTTACTTCGGGAGATTTCTCCGTCCGTCAGTGGTTGCGCAGTCGTTCGTCGCTAGTAGCAGTACCGGGCTCATAGGCCTTCGTCATCTCGTTTGCCATGTAGTTGCCAAGGTCGTCTAAGTGATTGACTCCATATTGCAGCTGCCCGAAGTACGCTGCCCGCGTCGATCACAATGGGAGGCCCCTTCCCCCGGTCCGCCTCAGCTGTAGCTGAGGGCTTTAGGGCTCTGCGACGGGCTGGTGCTGAAACATATTGGAAGAGAGAAAGAGTAAACATATATGTAGCTGTGTGTTAGAAGGGGAGAGGTTTTTAAGGAAGGAGGTTTGTAAGGTACTGTTGTATTTCGTCTGGAGTGGTGTCTTGTGTTATAGTTCTGTCGAAAAGTGATAAAGGTCTGTTGTGTTTGTTTGTTTTTGTGTCGTAGTTCCCTAGCGTTTCTATTAAAGGGTTGTGATGTGCACTTAATTTTTGATATGCGTCGTAGGTTAGCTTTTTAATGAATTGTTCGATTGTATGTATTTTGAGTTCTTCGTGGAGTATGTCAGCTGGAGCTGTGTATGGTACCTTAGATACTAAGCGTAGAATTTTATTTTGGAATCTTTGTAAGTTTTTGATGTGGTTTTCGGCGGCATACCCCCATACTTGGGATGCGTAAGTAATTATAGGTCGGATTAATGTTTTGTAAAGTGTGAGTCCCATGTTAAGGCTTAGTTGTGAGCCCATGTTGATGAGTGGGTATAGCCTGCCCAATTGGGCATTGGCTTTTCCACGAGTCTGAGTAATATGCTTTTTCCATGTTAGACCTTGATCCATTTTAAGTCCAAGCCAAGTTACCGTATCTGTCCATCCAATATCTTCACCAAATATGGTAAGTGGAGGCAGGCGGTGTCTGGGAAATCTGTGATTGATACGCTTTGTGAATATGATTGCTTGAGTTTTTGGTGCATTTACTTTGATTCGCCATTTGGTAAGCCAGTCCTCTAGGTTATTAAGGGACCTCTGGAGTCTGCTGTGAATGAATTTCGTTTTTCCCGATTGGGTCATTATGGCGGTGTCGTCCGCATAAATGTATAATTCTGTATTTTCGGTTTTTGGGATGTCATTTATATAGATATTAAATAGTGTTGGCCCGAGTATGCTGCCTTGTGGCACTCCGGCTCTGATTGGGCGTTCGGATGACAGGTGATTATTTACTCTGCATTGAAATTTTCGATCACTTAGGTAGTTTGCTATGAGTTTAATGAGCGAGTCGTGTATATTTATTGTTTTGAGCTTCTTTAGTAGGCCAGCATGCCATACTCTGTCGAAGGCTCGTTCGACATCTAATAATAAAGCACCTGTTGATTTGTTGATGTTGAAACCGTGCGTTATAGATTCGGTTGCCCTGATTAGTTGTAGAGTTGTTGAGTGTTTGGCTCGGAATCCAAATTGTTCTGGAATTAGTATGTTTTGTTTGTTTAGTTGAGAGTTGAGACGTTTGAGAATTACTTTTTCGAGAAGTTTTCCAAGTGTGCTTAGTAGACTAATTGGTCTGTAGTTGTGCGGTTTAGACAAGTTTTTCCCCTTTTTGGGGAAGTGCACCACGGTGGCTAGTTTCCACCTTTTAGGGTAATGTCCACTAATGAGCACGTAGTTGAATATGTCAGCCAGTAGCTTAATTGCCCTTTCGGGCAAATGCATTAGGGCCACTGTTGGGATGTTATCTGGCCCCGGGGCTTTTCTCTTTGGGAGGTGCCTGATTAGCCAGTTTATTTCACTCGGGCAGGTTTTTCTCACTAAGTTGTGGGTTGCCTGTCCTTTGAAAATTTCCGTTTCCTCTTCCGTTGCCTCCGTAAATTGAGGGCAGCAGGGAGTAGGATTAGGCGTGCAGATTTCTTGCAGTGTGTCTGCGAGCATATCTGCTTTTTGTTGGTCTGTAGATGCTATTGTTTGATTGTGGTGTAATGGTGGTATTTGTGTTTTATCGCGTGTTAGACAGCGTGCAATTCTCCACACCGAGTCTCGTTCGTAGTCGAGGTTCTCAAGTGTATTTTGCCATTGTTGAGAGAGATGGTTTGTTGTTCTCTCTCTGACAAGGGTATTTAAGTGTCTAACGTATTCCTGGTCTACAATATGACGTGTTTTCTGCCATCGCCGTCTAGCTCGGTTTCTTTCCGCTGCTAGCATTTGGATGTCAGGTGGTAGTTGTGATTGGTATCGCTTAGGTTTGTTTATTGGTACAGCTTCTTTGGTTGCAGTTTTTATTGCATTTTCTAGTTGAGTTACAGCTTCATTCATGTTTTCTGCTGTATTTAGTTGTGTAGTATGTAGGTGCTTGTTGATAGTGTTTGCAAACCTATCCCAGTCTGCTTTATTGTAGTTTAGACGCTCGATTGGTGGATTGGGGGCTGCAGTGCCTTCTAATGTTATGATCACCGGTAAGTGATCGGAAGAGAGTTCGTTCTTAACTTGTAGGTTGATCCTACGAGTGAGATTACGCGTCACTGCAATATCTAGAATATCAGGCCTTTGGTTTCGGCTGAATGGGATATACGTATGTTCCGTAGGAGTGTGTATTATTATTTCAGAATTATTTTCAAGGTTTAGGAGGGCCGTGCCTTCAGGGTTAGTCTCATTGCAGTCCCAAATGAGGTGTTTTGCGTTGAGATCTCCGGCTATTAGCACCCTGTTGTTTACCTGCGAGATTGAGTTAATGTCCGCTATGTTTAGTACACCTGGGGGGGCATATGCCGCCGTGATTAGAACCTTGTTGTTGTCAATAGTGATGTAAATACTAGTAGCTTCTAGAGTTGAAAATTGCGGCTGTGGAGCAACATCATGGGCAATGCTATGTTTTATTATTACGGCCGTCCCGCCACCGCGTCTGTTTCGATCGTTGCGGTGGGTAGTGTAACCTGGCATGTTAAATCTGTCTTTGTCGCTTAAATGAGTTTCTGTAATTAACGCTATGTGTATGTTGTTGCGTGTTAAGAAGTCTCTAAGTTCAGTCTTTCGTCTTTTTAAGCCGTGTGCGTTCCATGTCATACAATTGAGTTTGGGTGTGTGATTCATAGGAAGCCGGGAGAGGTGAGCAGTTGAAAAAAGTCTCTGTAGCAGGCCAGGATGCTCCGGGTCTCCGATCCCCGCGAAGTGGCCAGTAGTTCGAAGATGTGCATGCAGACGTCCTGTAAGTCTGCGTCCCTCCAGTGCTCAGCGGACGCACATCTGAACATGTTTCGCTGGTGCTCCAGCCGAGGGTCAGCCAGGGTCTCCTCCCTCGTCGGCACTTCCTTCGGGGATTGACGTGGCTTAACCTGTGGTCGGCTAGGCTTTCGGGTCCTCGGCTCGTTCATCCCCCCAGCGCTAACGACGCCCATCACCGAGCCACGAGGGGCAGGCGGCGCGCGCACCGGAGCCTCTCCACGCACCCGACCACCACTCCCCGCCGGAGGCGCCCGTGCCCCTGTCCCCTGGGAGTTGCGCGCTGCTACAACTTGTCTCTGGTACTCGGGACAAGCCCGGTACCTGGCCCCGTGGCCCGAATTGAGACACAGCGCGCATCTCCTTTGGGGTGGGGGAACGTTACAGCTCCGCGAGTCATGGGAGGCCGAGCACTTAGAGCACACAACGGCACCCGAGCTACACGTCGCCTCCGTGTGTCTCAGCTGCTGGCACCGATTGCACTGTATGGGGACAAATGGTCGTCGGTAGGGTTCCACCTTCACCCGAAAGTGCAACACCTGTTCCAACGACCTCAACCGGGCCAGGTCCTCAGCTGTTGCCAGATCCTAGCCAGTCCATAGCTCCTGCTGTGCGCGGGGCACAGGTGCACGAACCTGCCAGGGAGCAGAGGACGAGAGAACCCGCACCGAGCCAACCTCAAGTTAGGCCAAGCCGCATAACCCAGCACCTGCTGACACGGGAGGAGACGCGCTCTGACCCCCGACTCATCCACCAACGACAGATGTACCATGACACCATTAGGAAGGGATGGCAGAACCAGGACATCCAAGAAACCTGCGCGGACATCCTGCATAAGCTGTATGCTCGAGTGAATCGGATGTTCGAAGCGACCTCGCTACGTATCGAGATTTCTTCCAAATCCTGCTCTCTCCTGGTTTCCTATGAACCCTACACCTATCCTAAAAATCATGACATGGAATGCCCAAGGTCTACGCAGACGTAAGACCGAATTAAAAGGCTTCCTTACTCAGAACAATACCGACATAGCATTAATTACAGAAACACACCTTAATGATAAAGATAGACTAAACATACCGGGATATACACAATACACCGCAACGATATAAACAGACGCGGGGGCGGTACTGCAATTGCGATAAAACATAATATTACACATGATTTAGCTCCTCAACCTCAATTTATAAGTCTCGAAGCTACTAGCATATTCATGTCGTTAGACAATAATAAAGTTCTAGTAGCGGCGATATATGCCCCACCATGTGCCTTAAATATTGCGGACATAAAAACGCTGATGCAGCTAAATAACAGAGCAATAATTGCAGGTGACCTTAATGCAAAACACCAAATTTGGGATTGCAAGGAAACCAACACCGAAGGAAGGGACTTGCTCAATTTAGAAAACAACTCAGATTATATAATACATACTCCTACGGAACACACTTACATCCCATACATGAGAAACCAAAGCTCTGACATACTAGACATTGCACTAACACGCAGAGTAAACATTCAAGTAAAGAATGAATTATCCTCCGATCATCTACCAGTTTTAATCACGCTAGAAGGTGCTGCTGCCCGACAACCACCAGTACAGCGACTCAACTAAAACAAAGCTGACTGGGACACTTTCACAAATACTGTAGATGAAAATCTTCCCACGTTAGAACCAAACTCAATTGAAAATGTGAACACGGTAATAACGCAACTTGAACAAGCCATAAAGATCGCAACAAACGTGGCGGTACCATTAAACAAGCCGAGAAATACACAACTTCAGCTACCACAAGATATTAAAATACTAGCTGCTGAAAGAAATCGAGTCAGGCGAAGATGGCAGAAATCACGTCACCTAGCTGACCAAGAATATCTCCGATACCTAAATACTCTAATTGAAGAAAGAACAAAAATCCTCATTTCCCAACAGTGGCAAAACTCACTCGAAAATCTCAATTATAAACGAGATTCAGTGTGGAGAATAGCACGTTGTCTCACGAGAGATAAAACTCAAATCCCCCCATTACACTTTAACCAAACAATTGCTTCAACAGATCAACAAAAAACTGACAAGTTAGCGGATGCCTTACAACAAACATTAGTACAAAATACCATTCCGTCTTGCTCACAATTCACGGCCGAAACAGAAACGGAAAACTATAAGGATATGCAAACGCACAACTTACTGCGTAAAACAAACCCCAGCGAAATTAAGTGGCTCATTAGACATCTACCAAAGAGAAAGGTTCCAGGGCCGGATACCGTTCCTACAATTGCCCTTATGCATTTACTGGAGAATGCAATCAAGCTACTATCAAAAGTCTTCAATTTCGTACTGGCTACGGGTACTACCCACACAGGTGGAAACTAGCCATAGTGGCACACTTTACCAAGAAGGGTAAAAACCTGTCAGACCAATTAGTCTACTGAGTACATTAGGAAAGCTATTAGAAAAAGTAATCCTAAAACGACTAAATACCCAACTAATTAAGCAAAATATTTTAATCCCGGAATAGTTTGGTTTTCAAGCCAAACATTCAACTACACTTCAACTAATCACAGCTACAGAAAGTATAATGCATGGCTTCAATACTAACAAATCGACAGGCACACTTTTGCTCGACGTCGAACGAGCTTTTGAAAGAGTATGGCATGCTGGCCTTCTAAAGAAACTCAAAACTCTTAATATGCACGACACAACGATAAAACTAATAGCTAACTATCTACATAATAGCAAATTTCAATCGAAAGTGAATAATCACCTCTCTAGCCTGCGCCCAATCTAAGCAGGAGTGCCTCAAGGCAGCTTACTCGGGCCGACCCTGTTCAACATATTCATAAATCACATTCCGAAAACCGAAAACACGAACTTTTACATCTACGCAGATGATACGGCCATAATGACACAATCGGGGAAAACTGATTTTATATACAAAAGACTACAGAGCGCCCTCAGTAATCTTGAGGAATAGCTCACAAAATGGCGCATAAAAGTCAAAGCAAGAAATACACAATCAATAATATTCACAAAAGGCAACAATCACATGTATCCAAGACACCAGTTACCGCCACTCTCCATATTTGGCGGAAATATAGCATGGAGGAACACGGTAACATGGCTAGGTCCCAAAATGGATCAAGGCTTAACTTGGAAACAACATATATTACAAACACGGGGAAAGGGCAACGCACAACTCGGCAGACTCTACCCACTCATCAACATGGCCTCTCATCTAGACCTCATAAAAACAAAACATTATACAAAACGCTCATACGCCCGATATTAACTTATGCCGCTCCGGTATGGGGCTATGCCGCCAAATACTATATTACACGACTACAATCATTCCAAAATAAAGTATTACGAATGGTAGCTAACGTTCTTTACACAGCTCCATCCGACATTCTACACCAAGAGCTTAAAACACATACAATCGAACAGTTCATTAAGAAACTCGCTTATGACACTTATAAAAAGCTACCCACACATTATAACCCACTAATAACAACACTAGGAAACTACACCACTGAAACAAACAAACATAATAGACCTCTTTCTCTATTTGATAAAGCACTGACGCAAGACACTACACAAAACGATATACAACTTTTCTTTGACAATCTCCTAATACCCTACCCTAAAAACCCTTCCTACACCTTTAAATACCTGACATAAATCTTTTACAATCATCTTCTTTTTCGTTTCAGATAAGCCCGTTGCAGAGCACTCAAGCCCTCAGCGAAAGCCGGGGCGGCCTGGGAGAAAAGGGCCTCCCACCGTGATCGACATGGCAGCGAACTTCGGGCAACTGTATATGGAGTCGGTCACACAGATGACGACCGGAATGACATGCACCACCAGAAAGACTAGACGAAGGACCAAGAGCCTGACGTATAACACGGACATCCGTGCAAACATAGACAAGCGGGACACTCCCCACAACAATTCAGCACAGGATGCTAACAAGCCACTCAATTCAAACTAGAATTAAGCATGTTAATTTAAAATTTAAGTTACACGCATATACTCTGACAAGCAGGCACCCTCCCTGCACTGAACGAAATTAGTACTTATGTAGCTTATAATACCATACCATACTAAACGCATGAATAATCCTGTGGTATTGCTCAGGTTCCATGGGCAATCCCAGTTAGCAACTATGACGCGCTCGCATGCAACGCATGCCAGCTTTTTAGCTTACACTTACTAACCTGGGTGCTATGCGGGACCCGACTAATGCATGAATAATGCACGATGACCTACAGCATGTTACGTTTAAGAAGTGGAGTTTTTTTTTTTTAATGGATATATCGCACACGGCAGGGAGCTCCACATATCCCCCTAGCCATTGCACTAAAGGCTCGGGGTCGAATGCAAGAATGCATTTTTCCCCTCCATGGGAAAAAAAAAAGTTGAATCTTTTCCATCTCTCTCAAAAATGGCAGAATACACTCGAGAACCTCGACTACGAACGAGACTCGGTGTGGAGAATTGCACGCCGTCTAACACGCGATAAAACACAAATATCACCATTGCACCACAAACAATGGCAACCACACACCATAAAAGGCAGATATGCTCGCAGACACACTGCAAGAAATCTGCACGCCTAATCCTACTCCCTGCTGCCCTCAATTTACAGAGGCAACGGAAGAGGAAACGGAAGCTTTCAAAGAACAGGTAACCCACAACTTAGTGAGAAAAACCTGCCCGAGTGAAATAAACTGGCTAATCAGGCATTTCCCAAACAGAAAAGCCCCTGGGCCAGATAACATCCCTACAGTGGCCCTAATGCATTTGCCCGAAAGGGCAATTAAGATACTGTCTGACATATTCAACTACTTGCTCATTAGTGGACATTAGGCTAAAAGGTGGAAACTGGTCCACTTCCCCAAAAATGGGAAAAGGGGAAAAACTTGTCCAAACCGCACAACTACAGACCAATTAGTTTAAGCACACCCGGAAAACTTCTCGAAAAAAGTAATACTTAAACGTCTCAACTCTCAACTAAACAAACAAAACATATTAATTCCAGAACAATTTGGATTCCGAGCCAAACACTCAACAGCTTTTCAACTAATACGGGCAACCGAAACTATAACGCACGGTTTCAACTTCAACAAATGAACAGGGGCTTTATTATTAGATGTTGAACGAGCCTTTGACAGAGTATGGCATGCTGGCCTACTACATGGAACTCACACTTTACAAAACATTAATCCGACCTACAATTACTTACGCATCCCAGGTATCGTAAAGCACATCAAAAACTTACAAAGATTCCAAAATAAAATTCTACGCTTAGTATCTAAGGTACCATACACTGCTCCAGCTGACATACTTCACTAAGAATCAAAATACATACAATCGAACAATTCATTAAAAAGCTAACCTACGACACGTATCAAAAATTAAATGCACAGCACAACCCTTTAATAGAAACGCTAAGGAACTACGACACACAAGCAAACAAATACAACAGACCTTGATCATTTTTCGACAGGACTATAACACAAAACACCACTCCAGACGAAATACAACAATACCTTACAAACCTCCTTTCCTAAAACCTCTCCTCTTTTCTAACACACAACTATATTTATTCTCTCTCTCTTCGCATATGTTTCAGTACCAGCCCGTCGCAGAGCCCTAAAGCCCTCAGCTACAGCTGAGGCGGACCGGAGGAAGGGGCCTCCCATTGTGATCGACTTCGGGCAGCTGCAATATGGAGTCAATCACTTAGATGACCTTGGCAACTAAACGAGATGACGAAGGCCTAAAAAGCCCGGTACTACTACCAGCGACGAGCGGCTGCGCAACCACTGACGGACGGAGAAATCTCCCGAAGCAACAGCGTAGAAGCGTAACTCCAAATATATGTCTCATTCTAAACATATACTATAAGACTAAATTTAATGCATGTCGAATAACATTTTACCTAATATGACAAGCAGGCACACCATGAAGAGTAGAATATAATTATTAACGAATAAAACATATAAAATTAACGCATGATTATCCACTGTAATTGTTCAGGTTTCATAAACAATCCCAGTACGTAGCATTAACGCGCTCGCATGCAATGCATGCCAGCTAAGTAGCTTTCACTTACTAACCGGGGTGCTATGCGGGACCCGACTAACGCATGTATGCAGAAACTACTCTATATAACGATTAACACGTGGAGGGGTATTGTAATGGATATACCGCACTCTGCGGGGAGCTCCACATATCCCCCAAGCCATTACACTAAGGTTTGAGGTCGAATGCAGGAATGCATTTTTCCCCTCCACGCTAAAAAAAAAAAAAAAAAGTTGGAGGGCGGACAGAGTACAAGATGGCTAAGAAGAATCACCGCAGAAGGGCCAACACAGCCGCCGCATCCCATTCGCCCGCCACTAATGAACTGCCGGCTTCATCTCCGGAACGCAGCAGCGCGACGCTCTCTCCGATGGCTGAGCCCGGGCAGCCGCAACACCAGCCGTCGGCCACCGCATCCGCACTACCGGAGACTCCTACCGCCTCATCTTCACTCGCCACAGACTCAGTTCCCGAGAGCCCGCCGGCAGAGCCAGCAGACGGCTTAGCCGCTCCACCGCTTGCTACCGCCGCAGAAGGCCGGCAGTTGCAACCGCAGCTGCCGGCATGCCAGCCCGACTCCGCCGAAGAAACCCGGCAGCTGCAGCCGCATTTGCCAGCCTCTACCCGCGCTAGCCCAACACCACCAGAGCACCCAACCGTCGCAGCTACTACCTGCGCAGCATCGATGCCAACACAGCCTCCGCCACCGCAGTCATCGCCGCCGCTACTTCACCGAAAGTATACCGAGAACCCCGACCCTCACCATGCCGCAGCTGCTGCGCATTCGGCCACACAGCTGACACCTGCGCCGAGCCCCCGCGGTGCCACTACTGTGGGGCGCCAAGTTCGACAGCTGAATGCGCAGCCCATGATTTACGGACCCGACGCCGGTATTGCGCTACCTGTGATGGCCTTGGCCACTTCACAGGACAGGCGCAATGCCCTCTCTATCCTCGCAACCACCAACCGACACCAGCCTCCACCGCCACACCCTCAGCTGAAACTGCGAGGACCAAAACTGCCACCACCTCTACTCAGACAGAAGCCATGAGCACCATTCAGCAGATGCATTCAGCCACCACCACCCCTCAGGCACCAGCACCAGCAGCGCCATCCGACAGCACCGTGAAGGACGCCGTGCAGGACCTGCACTGAGAGGTCCTGCACATCAGCGCCCGGCTGAATCTGCTGGAGGAAGTGCTGACTGCCATCACCGCAGCCATCACAGACTATAATACCACTACTTCACACAAACTTCAGGACACTGAGGCCAAAGCCCAGGACCAACTGCAGGACACGTCTGAGCTCCTCCTGGAGCTCAACGTCCTCTACACTTTGCTTCAGGAAATTCACGACACTAACACCAGGATCTTGGAGGCCAACCAGGACCTCCCTGCTGAACACCTGAATCTGCCAACACGCCTTACACAACTGGCGGACCTGCTCACAAGAAAGCCCGACGACAACCACCACGAGATCACCAAATGCTACACTTCAGTTCTTGATAACCAGGAGCTGATAGTCAACAACGTAGCAGTGCAACTCGCAAACAGCCAGAAACAGATACTTCATGAATTTACCACCAGTAACTCATTCCCTTATCACAACACCCGAAGCAAGCAGCTCACCAGACATGACTATTTCTGACGCCCCGAAGCACACAAATCATTCACTTCTTAAAAGATGATTAAAACTCGTCACTACCAACTCCTAATGACTCCCTAGCGCTATACTTAGGGCCTTCGGACCATGTTTGAGACTAGTCAAGCCACCTTTCCCTGTTGCAGCCCCTCAGGCAGCAGCAATAGCAACTTCACCGCTACTCACGGAGGTGCTATTGAGGAACTCCATTATCCCCCACTTACTTTTCCTGACCTATATCCTCCCACACTTCACCCAATGGCGAGATAAGCCATTCTTTCTACCTTCCAATTCCCTTACTGTCTCCCCTTTCCAAAAAAAAAAAAAAAAAAAAAGCTTAACTGGAGGGCACACGTCACTATATCTTCGAGCTGTCTACCTGGCGAAGAAGAGACTCCGCAGAGCCGCCGCTGCTAAGGCAGCAACCGTCGCCTCTTCCCCGGCAGCCGCCGAGGAGGTAGCATCTCCGATGCCATCGGTCGCGGCAAGCCCTGCTTCGCCGCCGGCCGCCACCGCAGTCTCGCTGCAACTGCAGCCGCAGTTGCCGCAAACACCACCGCCACCGACGTCTCCACTCAGCTCCACAACGCCGCCGCCCCGGTTCAGAGCCATGGTACGGGGGCCCTCGGGACCTCCCCACCCGGCATCTGCTCACCGCCGTGCAGTTGCGGTGGCCTTCTTGCTTGAGGGCCACCCGCAAATCCTACGACCGGGGACCAACGCCGCTTGTTCGCCTGGAGTAGCAGGACCAGGCTGACTTGAAAGCTGTCTTAGCGTCAGGGTTTCCCTTATAAGGGCGACTTCTGGTCGTCGAGGGTAGCCGACAAGAACGCCACCGGCCCTGCCAACGCTGCCCTGCCTTCGGACACGCAGCTGAAGTCTGCACATCACCGCCGCAGTGCCACTACTGTGGTACCAACACCAACACTACCACCACCACCGAGTGCACTGGGCACGATCTCAGCCGTCGCCGCCTGTTCTGTGCTACCTGTCGTGGAACAGGACACTTCACCGGGCAAGCCCAGTGCCCTCTCTACCCAAGGAGCAACACTTCTTCACCACCTCCTGCCCGCCGCACCACACCACCGCAGACACCAACTACCGAGGCCTCACCACCTGCAGCCTCAACAGACGCAGCAACGCGAGAAGCCATTCAGGACTTCCACGCGGAGATCCTGACCGTCGGCGCTCGACTAGCTGCTCTGGAAGAGACGTGCAGTATCCTCTCACAGAAGCTGCAGGAAATGACTGTTTCCAACGCCGCATCAGCCAGCAGACTACAGCCGCCGACCTGACTACCAGGATCGACGCCCTCATGCAGCCGCTGAAACAGGTTCTCCTGCAGCAAGCTTTGGCTTGCCTAAAATTATACTTCCACTTTTCTTTTTCATCTATCATTCTCCTTGTAATATTAATATCATAGTCAAAGTAAATTAAATTATGATCACTTGACGAGCACACTCGGCTAGGGGATCCTCGGCCGCCAACCCAGTGGAAGACGTCTGGGAGCTACGCTGAGCAATCCCGAAGCAGATAAAATCCGTAAGTTTTCTACGTCCTATTCTCTCCTCAATTTCCACCTTTTATTTCCTTTCTAATATCACCTCCATTCCCTAGGCTGCAGTCAGGTTCCATGGCTGTCAGCCTAGAAATAACCTTTCACCCGCTCCCGCACAACGTGCGGCAGCATCCCATCTTTCTTTTACTAACGCGGGTGCATCAGCGGGACGGCGCTAAGCCACGCTATTCACAACAAGCTACTGTTATAGCGTGGAGGGTTTTTTTTTAGTGGGTATGCCGCATGAGGAAGCGGAAAGTCCCACATATCCTCCCAGCCATTGCACTTCGGCTGGGGGTTGAAAAAAAGAAAGCTTAACTGCATTCGGAGCTTCTTCTTCGACTCGTAAGGATGACCAAGAAGAGACAGCGCAGACTTGCCGCTGCCAAGGTAGAACCCGGCGCCTCTTCCTCGGCAGCCGCCGAGGAGGAGCACCTCCGACGCTACCGGTCCCGGCAAGCCTTGCTTCACCGCCGGCCGCCATCGCTGACACCGTGTCCGCCCAGCTCCACGCCGCCACCGACCCGGTTCATTGGCGTGGTAGGGGGGTCCCTAGGGCCCTTTCCAACCGGCACCTCCTCGCCGCAGCGAAATCCCAGTGGCATTCTCTTTTGAGGGCCACAAGGATAATTTGCAACCGGGGACCTACACCACTTGTGAGGCTGGAGCTTCAGGATCGGTCGGACCTCGACGCTGCCTTGGCGACAGGATTGCCCTTGTTAGGGCAACTTCTGGTCGTCGAAGCCAGCAAGATGGAAGGACACCGGCCATGACGTCGCTGTTGTGCCTTAGGACATACCGCCGACTCCTGCTCTTCGACGCCGCGGTGCCACTACTGTGGCTCCGACAACGCCACCGCTGAGTGCACTGAGCACGATCTATGCCGTCGCCGCCCGTTCTGTGCCACCTGCCGTGGCACAGGACACTTCACCGGGCAGGCTCAGTGCCCTCTCTACCCGAGGAGCAGGACCTCACCACCACCAGCCCGGTCAACAGCACCGCCGACTATCTCCATCGATGCGACATCACTTGCACCCTCGATAGACGCAGCGACGCGGGACGCCATTCAGGACCTCCACGCGCCCTTGAAGAGGTGTGCAGCAGCGTCCTGGAGCTGAAGCTGCAAGAACTTCAAGCCACCACCATCACCATGCTTCAAACCACCACAGCGAATCTAGCATCCAGACTGGACAGCATCACGACGCAGCTCAAGCAGGTCATCAGCCAGCAAGCAGCGTACTCCGCAGAGCTGTTCCGATTCCGGAGCCAGCCACCCAACACTGCCGCTCCTCCAAGGCCCACCACCTTAGACGGGAGGACCTCGCCCTAGCGGCGAAGTGTACGAGACTCCGGCAGGACATGGAAATACAAGTAAGCTTCCACGATCATCCCAACATCCTCACCTACTATCTTCTTCAACTTCCACATAATTTTACCTTCATTTCCCTAGGCTGCAGTCAGGTTTCATGGCTGTAGCCTAGCAGCAACCTTTACCTCGCTCCCGCCACTGTGCGGCAGCATTCCTATCTTTCGTTTACTAACGCGGGTGCATCAGCGGGACCGCGCTAAGCCACGCTATTCACAACATACTACTGTTAAAACGTGGAGGGTTTTTTTTAGTGGGTATCCCGCATGAGGATGGCGGAGAGTCCCACATATCCTCCCAGGCATTGCACTTTGTCTGGGGGTTGAATGCATAATGCATTTTTCCCCTCCACGGTAAAAAAAAAAAGCTTAACTGTATGGCAGGGTACAGGAACAAGGCCGCAGTCAACAGTCTCTTGACTGGTGCCTAGGCGCCTTCGAGCAGGTCCTCTGTTCTTCGGGCTTTTTAGCGCCCTCTAACAGCTCTCTCTCTCTCTCTCTCTCTCTCTAACTGTCCTTAACTTCCCCTATTCCATCTGGGTTAGGTACCCCGTTAGGCCCCTTATATTAAGATCTAGGCTGGCAGACCCTCACCTGGAGCGCCAGCGCAACATGTTCAGGCGTGCGTCAGCTGCGCACTGGAAGGATGCCGACATACAGGACGTCTGTATGCACATCTTGAAACTACTGGCCACGTCGCGGGAGTCGAAGACTCCTGGCCTGCTATCGAGACATCTTTCAACTCCTCACCTCTCCTGGCTTCCTATGAATCACACACCCAACCTTAATTGTATGACATTGAACGCCCACGGCCTAAAAAGGCGAAAGACGGAGCTTAGAAACTTCTTAACACGCAACAACATACACATAGTTTTAATTACAGCGACTCACTTAAGCGACAAACACTGATTTAACATTCCAGGTCATACTAGGCATCGCAACGACCGAGGCGGAACTGCCGCAATAGTAGAACATGACATTGCTCATAATATCACTCCGCAGCCTCAATTTTAACTATAGAAGCTACTAGTATTTACATTACCATAGACAACAACAAGGTTCTAATCACGGCGGCATATGCCCCCCCCCCACCCAGGCGTACTAAACATAGCGCAATCTCGCAGGTAAAAAATAGGGTACTAATAGCCGGAGATCTCAACGCAAAGCACCTAATTTGGGACTGCAACGAGACTAACCCCGAAGGCACGGCCCTACTAAACCTTGAAAATAACTCTGATATAATAATACACACTCCTATGGAACATACGTATATCCCGTTCAGCCGAAACCAAAGACCAGATTTTGAATATTGCAGTAACGCGTAATCTAACTCGTAGAATTAATCTACAAGTTAAAAACGAACTCTCTTCCGGTCACTTGCCAGTGATTATAAGAGGACACTGCAGCCCCCAATCCACCAGTCGAGCGTCTTAGTTACAATAAAGCAGACTGTGACAGGTTTGCGAACACTATTAACGAACAACTACCTACTATGCAGCTAAACATAAAAGAAAATATGAACGAGGCGGTAGCCCAACTAGAAAATCCCATCAAAGCTGCAACTAAAGCGGCAATGCCAATAAGCAATCCTAAGCAATACTGCCCTTCACTTTGCATTATTGCTTCCTCCTGCAAATGTGCATATATAGGCTTATGGTCAGAAATAAACGTTTCATATACACCAGTTGAAATGTGCACATTGGAAAATATTATGTCTATTTGAGTATAAAAAGTGGTTGTTGAAATGTTCTTAGGCAGCTTACTTATTGAATTATGTTTATTCAAATAGCTTGAAATATAAGATCTATTTTGTACGTAGTTGTAATTAAAATCTCCAATCAGTAGGACATTATTTTCTAAACTGATATTTTTGAAAAGTTTAGTTATGCCAACTTCAAAAGTATTATTTTTGGCTCCAGGAGACATGTATCCACAGACAACGTAGTGCTTGTTAATTTTAAATGAAATTAAATCAATGTGACCTACACTATCTACACTATTAATGTAATTTGTATCCTGTATTGGAAACTGTTTTTCACAAATATTGATATTCCTCGTGATTTTTGTGAAAATTCAATTCTAAACTTCTCAGTGAAACTATCTAGATTTAAGTTGTGTTGAAACGAGGCCAATATTTCACTGAATATTAGTATGTCTCCATCTGACCTAATGCAATCTATTTTCTTTGGCAATGAGTTCACGTTCTGGTATATGATTTTGATCCTTCTGCTCTCCCTTCGAGTATTGTAAGACAGCGTCAGACGTCTTTCTTGTCCAAATCTATCCATTTCTGCTATTATGGGGTCAGTACCTTTAGGAGCCTGAGGACATCTTAATTTACCTATTTTATATATATTTGCTCTGCTTAGAGCAACATAAAGCATTGACCTACTAATTATTTTGCATTTTGTAAAGTCGATGCATATTTCTTTATACGTTTGCCCTTGGATTTTGTGAATGGTTAGTGCTTCAGCACACACAACAGCAAACTGTGTTCGAATTACTTGCTGTTGTAGTTTATTTGATATATTTAATATTAGCCTTTTTTAAATCTAACGGAGTAAAATTTTGGTTAATATTTTTGTTTTTCATATAGCTGAATCTTGCCGTTCTTGCCTTTTGACCCAAATTTTCGTCACCAAAGTCCAGAAATATTATATTATAGGTTCTCGAGAATTCGGTTTCAAATCAATTTCTTTGAGTGCGCCACAAACTCCGTTAACTAAACCATCCTCTACACCTATATTGCTTGTTGTCATGTGCTTAATACCGATTTTTATCTCAATTCATGAGGCAAGCCAATAACTTCGGTTAGCTTTTTGTTTTTCACTGCACTCAAAATACAATTTTAGGCACTCTGAAATATTTTTCCTGTAATGAAATCTCTTGCTACTGATATAAACTCTTCTGCATTATGGTTTCTTACTCTCTTTTCATTGTATTCTTGCACATCAACGTTTCTTGTAAATAATCTTATCGCACTCTTTGGTACTTCGCTTGTTTCCACAGCTCTAGAATTTAGTAAGTAGATGTCGTTTGTGGTTGTTTTTCCAATGGCTAAATTATTTAAGATGTTTACAAATTCTAGTTCATCTTTTTGCCTCATTATTTCCGTTAACTCATACAAT
The DNA here is from genome assembly GCA_030762935.1 of Hymenopus coronatus. Lineage (NCBI taxonomy): Eukaryota > Metazoa > Arthropoda > Insecta > Mantodea > Hymenopodidae > Hymenopus > Hymenopus coronatus. Next base: position 26,429,347 of record CM060896.1, on the reverse strand, counting down.
TCAAACTCATCCCATACAGGATTTCTGTCTATTAATGAAGCAAACTCATTTGAAGCAAATTTATAAATTGGAGTGTCCGTTACATGTGGTAGCTGATGAAGGTCCCCAACTGTTATTACTGAAACTCCTCCAAAAGAAAGGCCAATTCCCATTATCTGTCGCAGCCTGCTATCGACTCTGCTAAACGTTCCACTTCCAACCATTGATATCTCATAAATAATCAGCGGCTTCAAATTAAATAGTTTTTCTCTAATTGTATTGGATAAGTCGCTAGATAGGACGGGCATGTTGCCTGCGAACTGTGTAACGGGTAGAGCGAAAGCTGTGCGCAGTGTGACTCGTTAATCAGGAATGCAGCCTTACCTGAAGGAGCTCAAAGCAGTACTACTATTTTGTCTTTGTCGCCTCCCGGTAAGCTGTCAAAGTAATGTGTTATCACCTGGTACAATGAATTTATCAATATACATTTTCCTACACCAGCGGAGCCACTTAAAAATATTCTCATTGGTAGCCTGCAAGTTTTGAAACTGTTTAGTAAATGCATAATGAATTCTCTCTGTTTAGCATTTAATTTGTTCAACAAACCAAACATTTCCTCTCGGGATATTCTGCTAGGAATTTTGAATCTATTTATGTCTTATCAGATCCTTCCAAGCCTCCTTGTTCCAAAATGTCCACGTTTTCTATTGCTTCTTCATTTGGAAATTCTACTTCGTAACAGCTACCATCATCAACTTCAAAAATATTATTTTGAACCGTCTGTAAGACTTCTTCCAGTACTTCATCCGTTTTAATAGAAGAATTGATTCCATTTTTTTTTTCGATTCCTTCCAAGTTAGCACTATACAGTTCACGGACACTTGTTCTCTATGTCACGAATCTCATCTCTAAATGGCATTAACAACAACACTTCCTCTCTATAATAATTATCGGGATCTTGCGCCAGATTGTATCTCATCTGAACTACTGCATGCGTTCCTCTTTCTTTTACTGCAGTTTCTGTATTTTCATCATCGTTTATTTCAATAAATGTTCTCTTGTAGGGTTTATAGTAACCAGCAATGAATTCTGCTAAACACACATTTTCTAAGTGCTTAAGATGTTGACTGTATTTCTGTAGCACATCTTGCATATAGACGTCTTCTGAATCTGCAGTTGTTCTAAGGCTCTCTTATTCTTCAGCATCACAACCCTTCCCATGATGGACTGGTATTTCTGAAGATAACATTCCTGTTGCTCTTTGACACGGGTAGAGAAAGCACACAATAAGCTGCTTCCTGAGCTGACATTAAATTGCTGTTTAAAAACACGTTAGATATTTTGCGCAATTTTTCCTTTTAAGTTCTGATTCCCTGAATCTACGTCTTTCGCTACATTTCTCAGAAGTTTAGACAGTCCGGACTATACCTTGCTTATACACTTTATTATATAAGTTGCCAGTCCATACTCTTCTAAAATTAATTGTATATCCATGTTTGATTGAAACAAATGCAGTATATCTTTATTGTAAGCATTAATACCAAATTCAAAACTAGATCTTCTTAAGAACACACGTGTTTGCTTTAACGACGATCTTATTGCATTCAAATACTGCATTTCGTTCATATTGAGTTTATTTAAAATGTATCTCCGCCTGCGGTGCCATTAGTAGTTAAAGCGGGCGTTAAACACTACCAAAAAAAAAAAAAAAAATTAAAATGTATTTAAAAGAAATTGCTTCTAGATTTTTGTAAAAATAATTCATCAGATTATTTATTTTCTTCAGATTCTCCTTTCTTTCGCTGTCGTTTTCACCCTCTGGTAATGGAGTCAAAATAGCCATGACAGGTAAAGGAAAATGAAACCTGCATGCCATTTTATTTTTCCTACCTTTGTAGCAGGTGTCAGTGTGTTTGTGCTGCTGAAGAGCCATGTATGGATCATTTACATTGTACTCACATGTGATATATTTATCAAAAAAGTCTACTATCTCTTGGTTTGATTCTTGATTTGAAGGATTATAATATGGAGCATCTTTCAACCAGAAAGGAAATGTGTTCGTAAGGAGAGCCTCGTATTTTAAATTTCACTCTCTGATAATAATCTTCGACAACATGGTGATCAAATACATTCTGTCAAGAAAGTACCGCGAATTGATCATTTAAAAATCCTGTTTAAAAGCGGATTCGAAATTGTTGTCGCTAAGTTGGTACAACTTTCCTCGATAACCACGCGGGGTTTGATCGTCATCTGTCATCTAGTTTGTTTACAGTACGCCATTTTGTTAGTTCATCTCAAAGGTGATTTGCGATTTTATGATGGATACAAATATTGAGCAAAGAATCTGTCTCAAAGTTTGCATTGCAAATGGTATTTCGTGTGCCGAATCGCTGAAAATGTTACAGAGGGCTTACGGTGAATCGACTTTATCAAAAACACATGCATATGAGTGGTACAGTGCATTCAAAAGTGGTCGAGATGTGGTGGAAGATTTGACTCGCTCTTATCGGCCATCAACGGTTTCAACTGAACTGAACATCGTTAAAGTGAAGAAAATTGTGTCTGAAAATCGTCATTTAGGTCTGAGAGACATTGCCGCTGATCCTTCTATGTCTCACGAATCGATTCCTATCGGTTTAAACGATTATTTGGCATGACACGCGTTGCAGCTCGGTCAGTTCCGAAATATTTGAATTTTCTACAAAAACTCAATCGCGTAAGGATTGCTGAAGACATGCTAGAACGAGCCAGTTCCGACCCCACATTCATGAAACACATTGTAACTGGTGATAAGACGTAGGTTTACGAGTTTGACACCCAAACCAGTCAATAAGCTTCGAATGGCGCCTTCCAACTGAACTGAAACCTAAAAGGGCACGTCAAACTCGATCAAAACTGAAGGTCATGTTGACAGTTTTTTTGTTTTTTTTTTTTATTATCGCGGTGACGTGCACTCAAGAGTTATTGCCAGAAGATCAGATAAAGACTATTATCGGAGCGTTGTGCGGCCAGATTTGTAAAACGACAACTCGTGGATTCTGCGCCACGATAACGCACCAGCTCACAAGGCTATTATTGTGAACGAATTTCTGGCCAAAAACTCAACAAATTTCATAGAACAAGCACCGTATTCACCTGATCTGGCTCCTGCTGATTTCTTTCTCTTTCCGAAACTCAAGTTACCACTTCGAGGCACCCGTTTTCAGTCGCTAAAAGACGTAAAAAAATTTCGCGGTGACAAATGGCATCAATTCCTAAAAGGTTTTGGTGATTGGATTATTCGTTGGCATAAATGTATACTTTCAGAAGGGGCCTACTTTGAAGGCGATAAAATAAAATTGGATGAACAATTCATTTTTTGTGTTTATTGGCAAATTCCCGGAACTTTCTTGACACAGTGGTAGTTTTAAGAAAGATGACATTTTATAATCGAAATATCGAGCGCACATACAGGATCATTCCTAATTAATAACGTATTTTCATTGTTGCTTAGTTCAAGTGCTTCGTTTGGTGTAACTTATTATGTTTCATGTAAAAGCAGTTCCTAACTGTCTGATCATCGCCATTAAGTCCTTCTTCTTTTTCTCCCAGAATGCTGGACTGGATCGGATATCTTTGGTGAACTGATAGCTGCTGTCAATTTTCATTAAATTATTGACCAATTCTTAATTCAGTAAATTCCCTGCATTAATGTTAGAGGAGGCCCTTTTTGTTTTCTTCAAGCACATATTCGTGTTGGCTACACATTGTCTTTCTACCTTCTGTTTGGCCATGAACAACAGTCTGCTTGGTATGGAGGATCTGCGATCAACGCGTCTACATTCTGATTTCGCTCGATCACTGTATGTATTATATTTTGGCATATCAAAAGGTTGGCCCGTGAATATTTTGGGAAAGAAAAGTTCATCAAAGTTTTTTATTAAATGCCAAGCGACTGGTTTTCCGTCCTGTCCCGGTGCTATTACTTCTATTGTGTTTGTTCCTATTTTATTTTTGGACATTAGAAGCTCTTCTCCTTCGTCGTCCTCACTGTCATGTTCTATTGAAGCTTCCTCTTCGGGCCTTGTTTCCAGAGATTTTGCCTCTTAAGATTTATTTTCGACAATAAACTCCACATTTTCATTGTTTTTCATACCTCTTTATAAACAATTCATCTATTTGGATACCGTTTTTCTTATATAATGAAGTTTCCTGCAGGTATTTTAAGGCATCACAGACGACTGCTGGTCTATTTGTCTCATACATGTAGTACAATTTGTGCAGAATATGTCGTTTCAGTTGCAGCTGCATCGTTGCCATATTGTCAAAAGTTCGTGTTAGAACATGTAGACAGTCATTTATATAAATTGGTATATTTACAACGGAACCCTTTACTCCTAATTGTGGGTTTAGCGCAAAATCTTTTAACGATCGCATTTGCATAAAGGGTATATAAGGACTACATAATCGTTCCTCCAACGGACATAATTTCTTAATACATTCTGGTATATTCACAAATTTTATGTCACAACTTGTCGCCATTTTCGGAACTTTCAGTTTCATAATATAGCTCTTACACGTATCACACACGTGCAAAGAAGGGTAATTATATATCCTTTCAAAAAACTCTTCGAAACTGTAATTATCTTGTTTGCTTTTAATCAGATTTGTGTTTAGTTTACTAACAGAGTGCTCAAAAAACAGACCTTCACAGCAACAGCACACATATTTTTTCTACTTCGAATATAATTCAATTTTAATCTTGACGAATTATTATCTGTTTGCACAATTTGTTATAGATGAACGAGATTACGCCTTGAACAGAGATTGTCGTTACTTCTGTGCACTAGTTTTAATGCCTTATTCTTTATATTTTCTATTTCCGTGTAACTTCTATCTTCTCCAAATTGCTTCATATGCTCCTTGTTTTTCTCTCTTTCCGTTTCTTTGTAATTTTCGTTCTTTCTGGTTTTCTCCATATACCCTTTGTTCCTTTTTCTTTCTGTTTCTTTATATGCTTCGTCTACCCTGGCTTGTTGTTTATGATCTTTGTTCCTCTTCCTTTCTGTTTCTTTATAATCCACATTTTCCCTGGCTTGTTTATGCTCTTTGTTCCTCTTCCTTTCTGTTTCTTTATATTCCACATTTTCCCTAGCTTGTTGTTTATGCTCTTTGTTCCTCTTACTTTCTGCTTCTTTATATTCCACATTTTCCCCGACTTATTGTTTATGCTCTTTGTTCCTCTTCCTTTCGGTTTCTTTATATTCCACATTTTCCCTTGCTTGTTGTTTATGATCTTTATTCCTCTTCCTTTCTGTTTCTTTAAATTCCACATTTTCCCTGGCTTGTTGTTTATGCTTTGTTCCTCTTCCTTTCTATTTCTTTATATTCCACATTTTCTCTGGCTTGTTGTTTATGCTCTTTGTTCCCCTTCCTTTCTGTTTCTTTATATTCCACATTTTCCCTTGCTTGTTGTTTATGATGTTTATTCCTCTTCCTTTCTGTTTCTTTAAATTCCACATTTTCCCTGGCTTGTTGTTTATTATCTTTGTTCCTCTTCCGTTCTGTTTCTTTATACTCAACATTTTCCCTGGCTTGTTGTTTACGATCTTTGTTCCTTTTCCTTTCTGACCTTTTGTAATGTTCATTTTCCCTGGCTTGTTGTTTACGATCTTTGTTCCTTTTCCTTTCTGACCTTTTGTAATGTTCATTTTCCCTTGCTTGCTGCATCTTCTCTTTATTTCTCCTTCTTTGAAATTCTCTACATTCTACATCCTCCCTGACTTGCTGCATATACTTCCTATTTCTCTCATTTTCTGATGTTTTGAAGTCGTCCTCTTTCCTAGCTAGCTGTTTATGTTCTCTATCCCTTTGGAGCTCTAAACTTCTGTAATTTTCGTTTTTTCTAACCTGGTGCATATGTTCCTTATATCTTGATTCGTTCTAGTTCCTGGTAATTTTCATCCATCCTAGCTTGTTTAATATGTTCGTTATTTCTGACTCTCTCTAGTTCTTGGTAATTTTCATCCATTCTAGTTTCATGCATATGTTCCTATTTCTCAATCTTTCTAGTTTCTGGTAACTTTCATCCATTCTAACTTCTTGCATAAGTTCTTTATTTCTCTGTTTTTCTAATTCCTGGTAACTAATATCTTTCCTGGCCTGTTGCATATCTTCTTTATTTCTTTTATTTTCTAATTGTTTGTAATGTTCATTTTTCCTAACCTGTTGCTTATTCCTTTTATTTCTTTCACGTTCCACTTCATTATATTCTTTATCATCACGCAAGATTTTCATAACAACTTTCTTCTTTTTGGTGAGCTGTGAATAGGAATGATGCAACTTTCGCTTATTAATATTTTGATCTATTAATTCATCATATATTTCTGTATGTTCTGAACAACCATCAGCCTCAAAACCGTTAAACACAAAAGGAACTAATGTGAATGGGTCATTAGAATCTTTAACTACTAGAAATTTGTTTGCCATTAAACTCAGTAACTCAATGAAATTCTCGAAAGCAAGTGCAACAGCTACTCCTTCTGAATCGTACAAACCCCTTCTATTACAAAAGTGTGGGTTAAACAACCAATACATGGATTCATGCTTAAAAAGAGCTACGGATTTTAACTGCGAAGTAATACTGGAAGAATGTTTCTAACGCAGTGCCTAAATCCCTTGATATGATCCTTTGTGATTCAAAATTATTTGTCACTGCATTGCAGTTTACTTTTATATCATTAATTACAATATTCAGCACCCAGATCTCAACAGCGCACAAGTAAGGTGGATGTAGCACAATGCCATTATAATTTTCAATTGATTTTAAGTGTAACTCGGTGCCCAAATAAAGAATTTTATCAATTACGTCAGCACTCCAAGAATCAACATTTATTACAGTTGTTAAACACAACGCCATCACCGAGCTACTTGTGTACTGTGTGTTTTTAACATCTCGAAATATATCGTTATTTTGTCTAAGAGAACCAGCTATCACTTTGGCCGTTTTCACAAAAGACTTCTTAACATTAAAATTAAAGCTGGTTCGTTTCTTATTAGGCATTATGAAAAGTCTTATAATATAAACACGAAAGCAAAACAAGAACGAACAAGTCCTACTATATCAAGATAATATAATAGAAAGTATCTAAGCTTATAATAAAGCAAAGAATCTTTCATAATGAATGCAAGTAAAACTCCCTCGAAGCGAAGGTCAGTGGAGAAAACGCATACAAACTATCCTTATCTAGTTTAGCTTTCAAAAAATCAAATTCGTAAATTGGTTTCTTAATGTAAACAAGAAGTGCATAGTAACGACATGCAGGAGTTGCATTCATATGTTTCTTTAAAAAAAGAAAAGAAAAAAAAAAGCGCTTGCGATTAAAAAGAAAGAGGAACAATAAACAGGGGAAGATCGCAAATCAGTGCATATATCCGTTATACCACAATAAAAGAAATCGTGAAAAGTTTAAAATTACGACGTGAAATATTTCGAAAACGGCTAGAACTACAAAAAGGATTAAAGGACCCAGAATGTGTTTTCAAGAGCTCCACATCCCTTTTGTAATACACGTTTTCTATCCCTTATGGTTTACTACTTATACTAGTTTATACAAAATTCAATGACATAAGTAATACTTCAAAGCTATTTCCAGAAAAATTAAGGTAAATATTTTATTATAAACATATTAGATATCTGTAATTTTAATCAAAATCATTAGAGCCATTAGTAAGAAACTCAAAAATTTCGTAAAACTTTCCATTTAGAGAGTAGTTGGGGGGGAGGATTTCTTCAAAAATGTCGTGTCGCGCCTTTAGAAAGTATTGAACTTAATAGTAATTTTGGTATTTTGCCAAAATGTTGCCTTTGAGTTTTGCTATTTACAAACAAATACACCCTCACTATGCACACTCATACACGGATCTAAAAATGTTATTTGGGCATCCTCAAAACATGTATTTCCGGTAACATATCTGTACTTTGTACACTATATACGCGATAGAGAAAGTATAAAATGAATAACACTCCCCATTTGAGAAAAGCCAAAGTATTGGCTATTTTAACACCAATATTTTGGAAATGGTCAACTGTTAAACAAAAACAAAAAAGCAGGATAATTATTTTCTTTGTAATGTAAATATATTTATTACACGCTATTTTAATCAAAATCGTTAGAGCCATTTTTGAGAAAATCTACATTTTCGAAATTTTTTCCACATAAAGGGTGTTTGGGGGTGGGTGAATTTTCCTCAAAATCTTCGTGTTGCATCCTACTCACTCACTCAAGTTACTGGCTGGCTGAGGTTCAGCCAGAGTGATTTTGCTGCGTGCCCACCCTCAACAGGGTTTAACCGCAGGGTTTTTATTTCGGGATGGGGTGTTTAGGATGGCTGTTTCATTTTTGGGATGGGTGTGGGTATAAAGGAGGTAGCATTTTGCTCCCCCGACGAGTGTCAATTGTGTGCAGCGACCCTTCTGCACTTCTGGTGTATGGAGTTTTCAAAATTATGCTTTTAATAACACATGAGGATAATTTTGCAGGTTTTGATTTAGAAGCTAATCACCTCTTGGTGAGGTTGTAATGGAGCTCAGCTTTTGTGCGGCTGTTGGAGTTGCTCCAGTGTTATCTGGTGTGCCCGCAAGCCATGCGGGGAACCCGATGACGCCTGAAACGGCGTGTTCTGGGACTATAATCACCAAGAGACCTAACCAGGACGCTCTGATGTTGGTGTAACTTTTCGTAAAATTTTGTGGCCCGGCGTCTAATTTCGTCCTCCACATATGGTAGCGAGGAAGCCTCATGCAGCAGCCTCACGGGGAATGCACGGCCCACAGAATAGATGGACCGGAGTCCTCTGTTCTGTGCCCGTTGGAGCAGGAGCAACCAGCTGTCTGCCGCAATGCCCCAGACCTCGCAGGCGTATAGCATGAGGGGGATTATCAGCGCCCGGAAAAGGTGTATCTTTAGACGAACAGGCATCCCGGACTTCAGCATGGGGTACAGGGAGGCGATAGCCCCCTGTGCCTTGGCTGAGACGCCCCGTATGTGCTCGTCAAAAGTTAGACCCTTGTCCAGTTTAACCCCCAGGTAGGAGACGGAGTTTCGCCACTCTATTTGTTGGCCCTGGTAGGACAGTGTGGGACAGTCTGCGGGGATGTGGCGCTTTGTGAAAACAATGGCGTGGCTCTTGTCCGCGTTCACGGACATTCGCCAACGCCGGCACCATCCTTGTATGAGGCGGAGATGTCGTTGTATGGGGCTGAAGGCTCTGATTAAGTGTCTGTCTGTGTTGTACAGCAGCACGTCATCCGCGTATTGGGCGATGTTGACGGACTGCTGGGTAGGAAAGTCTGCCATGTAGATGTTGAAGAGGGTCGGGGATAGTACAGAGCCTTCGGGGACTCCGCCTCTTGCAGGTCGTCGTGTAGATGTTTTCCCCGCGACTGTGACGTGGAAGTGTCTGTGTCTTAGGTAGCTGTGCAGTATGTTGAGTGCCTGTGTGGGTAGTCCCAGGTGGATGAGTTTATGTAGGAGACCCGCGCGCCACGTCGTTGAGAAGGCCTTTTCAACGTCCAGCGATACCGCGACTGTGAATGCGCCCTCCTGGAAGCCCAGGGTGGCCGCCTCCACTACCCGCAGCAGCTGCTGGGTCATTGAATGCCCAGGACGAAATCCAAATTGGTGGTCTGGGATGGCTTGGATATCCCCTAGAAGCGGGGACAGGCGGTTAAGGACCATCCTCTCGAGTACCTTAGAGAGGGTCGACAGGAGGCTGATGGAGCGGTAATTGGATGGGTGCACCGGGTCCTTCCCAGGCTTCAATATGCATATGACCCTGGCCTCCCTCCACTCTCGTGGAAAGTGACCGAGTGACAGACACATATTGAAGACTCGTGTGAGGAAGAGCACAGCGTTGAAAGGGAGGTGGCGGAGCATGAGGGGGGTTAGCCCATCAGGTCCCGCCGCCTTCTTGGGGTTGAGGCGCTGGAGTGCGCCTTGGAGATCGCTAGGGCGTATGACGGGAAGTGGGTTCTCGTCCTCTGGGGGTCTCCGAAAGAAACGTCGAACCTCCCGTCGGACTTGGTCGGAGAAGAGATCGTCCTGGGGGTCGTCTCTTGGACGCATGGTCCGCTCTAGGTAGTCTGCGAACACATCGGCTTTGGCTTGGGGATCGTAGGCGAGGCCTCGGGTGCCTTGGAGGGGTGAGGTGTATTGGCCTCTGCGGTTTTTGAGGATTTTAGCGATTCTCCACACGTCGCCTTCCTCGACGCGCAACCGGGTCATCGTCTCCTCCCACGCTTGCACTCGGTGCTCGCGCAGTCGGAGAGAGACCTGACGACGAAGTCGCCGTAGGAGCGCTCGATTGTGCGGCGTGCGTTGTCGCTGGTATAGTCTCCGTGCCGCCCAGGAGCGGCGGATGAGTAGGGTGAGGTCTAAGGGGAGGACGTCAGGGTGCAAGGGTGCCGGGGATTCCACGGTTAGGTTCCGGGCAGTTCGTGTCACAATGGAGGTGAAGGATGAGACCGCGGCCTCCAGGGTTTGGATGTCTGTAATTTGGGGGTTTGGGGGGATGGAAGTGCGGAGGCAGTTTCTGACGCCGTCCCAATCTACCACCCGGTTTTTAACCGTAGTGTCGTGGCTGGCAACCCGAGTGTTGATCTCTGCCAACACTGGATTATGGTCGGAATGGAGTGCGTTGATAGTGGTGAGAGTGAGATGTTTAGTGATCGTGAAGTCGATGACTGTGGCCAGTCCTCCACCTCGCGGATGGTGAGTGGGTTGCCAGGGACCTTGCACTTGAAGCTGAGGGTCCGCGTTAACCAGGCGAACTATTGCATTGCCTCGGGCGTCTGCCCGTCGACCGCAGTGCCAGCGAGGGTGCTTGGCATTGAAGTCTCCGGCCAGTATTGCACTGGGATGTAGGTTTAGGATGGATTGGTAGTCGTTGGGTAAGAACTGCCCTCTGGGAGGGTGGTACACGGAGACTATTAAGACCTCTTCACCGCCGAGGTCAATCATCGCTGCTGTGGCCTCTAGGGTTTGGAGAGGTGGGAGCTGGACGGGTCTGTGGGTCACGTTTTGCCTCACTAGGATCGCGGTGCCACCTCCTGGGCGGCCCTGGCGATCCGTCCTGTGACAGACGTAGCCCGGTAGGCGGAAGCGGAAGTTTGGTCGGAGATGTGTTTCGCAGACTAGAATGGCGTCCAGAGCATGACTTCTGGCAAAGTGCAGGAGCTCTCCCCCCTGGCCAGACAGTCCACACGCGTTCCAGAACGCGAATCTAAACGAGGTTCTACACCTAGTTTGATCCGCCATTCCGGGTGCTCGGGACGATGCTGGTCAGTAGGGCGAGCCCCTCCATGGCCACAAGCATTTTGCCGGCCGGGTCGTTGGCAGAGAGGAAACGGCCGATCAGCTCACAGATCTGCGTTCCGTGAGACTGCAACAGCTGTTGCAGCCACTTCAGCATCTCCGCGAGGTCAAAGCCGGAGGTGGGGGTTGGAGCTTGTGTGGTGGTGGGGGCGGGAGTTGGGTTTGGTGATTGGCGGGATGAGGGCTCAGTCCGAGCGGTGGGACGGTCCCTGGCAGCCGGCTTCTCTCCGCGGCGCCCTTCCGGAGCCGCCGAAGCAGTTTCCGGCCTCCTTGGGGTCCCACGCTCTCTCGGTGTCTGAGAGGTGTTGGTATGGGTGGCTGGGACTGTCGTACGTGGTCGTGTGTCCTTTCGTGTGGACATCCTCGGGTCACGTGGAGACGGTCGTGCTGTTGTGGGTGTGACGTGTTGCATCCTAGGAAGATACTAAACTTAAATACCAAGTCTGGTTTTGAGCTTTACTGTCCACACACACACCCACTCGCGCGCGAACGCACAGTCACATAGAGACACACAGACATTTTTCTAAAATTTTTTTTTTTTTTTGGATTCAGGTGGCCCTAAAACATGAATTTCCGGTGAAATTTCGGTATCAATTTTTGGGTGCAATATAATACCTTCTCCTTGCACTATGTACATAGTACGTGCAGAGAAAGTAAAAATCTAATGTGTTCCATTCGCATGATGTCCTCTAATTGTTCGGCAAACAAATCTATTCAAAAGATTATTTGGTTATCTATATCATGCTAATCAAGATAAAACATAAGCAGAATTACTCTTCTTACTAGTTCTTTGTAAGTAGAAGGGAACTAGGAAAATGCACAGGCTACAGCGATAGCCTCGTCCTTTAAAAGTCGGTTGCTACATGAAACAAATGAAATCTTTGCTTTCCAGGAGTGAACAAACGAGAAACGTGATGAAACATGTCTTCCCGTTTGAGCAATGTTTGAGTGGCTAAAATTTAACTAATAATCCGGAATAACTCGAAAACGGTTAACTCTACAAAAAAATGTGCAGGACATAAACTGTGTGCTTTAATGAGATCTAATTGTTTATGTAATAAGTCTTTGTATATCTCTTACGGTTTGCCAGTTATACAAATGTTATCCAGAATGAAGAGGTCTTTAGAGACTATTCCCAGAAAATCTAAGATATACATTTTGTTTGTCATAAAAATATCTTAAACATATGGTATTTTAATCAAAATCATTAGATTTAGAGCATTTTTGGGAAAACGAAATTTTCGAAAATTGTTTCATGTAATTGTTGTTCCGCAATTTTGGAGGGGGCGTGGTCTGCGGGTTCATTAATATGCATCAATGATTAATAGCTGTCAGATATGCAAATAAATTGCTCTAAATCAAAATTTTATATGGAATTTTTTTGATATGCAAATTATTCAATATGCAAATTAATTGCTCTAATTATTATGCAGATGTGGATCAGAATTAACGTTTTATACCTACTTCTTGTTATTGGTTTCAGGTTTAAGATGCTTAAAGTTTTCTCATACAGGAACTGGTCAATTTCTGGTCATGCAAGGAATTGGTAATCAATCCCATAGCAACTATATTTTAAAGCATTTGACTGTCGCTTTAGCCTAGTGAGTTCCCTCATTTGCCTTCTGCTTAAGGGGAGACGGTGGCAGACTCTGCACTGATATCTTTGTAAATTCACAACTCCTACATTTTTTGTTTAATCTCACTGAAATTTTATACACTTATTTAAAAGAAACCAGCATGCTCAAAATAAATTTTTCAGAATGTTTAATAAATTATTATTGCTGTGAGAAAATTTTTAATTTTTTGTTATATTGTTATTTTCTGGTACACTTTTTCACTATTTCCAAGCAAAAAAAAAATTTTTTTTTTTGCATAGCAAACTAAACCACACTAATGAGTGTACATTTAAGTGGAGCAACTTTTTAGTAAATTATTGCAATTATTTTCTGTGAATTTTTTTGATTTGAATATTTTTTGTAAGAAAAATGTTCCATGTTTTTTCAACCACAAAACTGTTTATATTCTATAGACTAAAATTCTGTTCGACTTAAATGTGTCTTAGGTTAAAAGGAATAATTGTGCAAAATTTTATCAAAATCCTTCCAGTCGTTCCTGATATATGTGTTCCTAAAGGATGAAAATTTTAATTTCCAGAAAAATCAATTTAAAGTTTGGATGAAATTTGCCTTAATCATACCTTAGCTAAAACTGCCCATAACCATATTCCTGTTGTTCTTCATAGTCCTCTGCAGCTCTTTTAGCTCCTCTGCTCCTTTGTCTAGCAATTTTGTCTATATTCTGTACTGAAACCTCTGCCTTAGCGATTCATTGCTCATCAATGATTCGCAGTATCTGCTCAGTGAAGACTCCAGGAGTAAAGCCCAACTTCCTCAGGATGTGAAGTCTTACAACATTCCCATCATTAAACACTGCTGCAGCTTCTAAAGCAGAGATCTTCACCACTAAATTGGAAACAAATACAGTTTTTTGACATCTCTTCCAAATAAGAGCATTGAAGCTTTCATTTGGATTCTGTGCACACACTTTTCTAGTAGTTCTGGTGAAGCAAGTGCTCGAAAAGTTGGTTTAATTGCCAGTGCTACCTCATAAGGAAGGCTATTCTTATGGCTATAAGCTTCCCCAGTTTCCTTGCTTTTCAGGGAATTGCACCATTAATTGGAACATAGGCCATTTTGGGGTGAATTGTCTGTTGACAAGTAATCAAATCAAATAGCCCACACTGCTTTCCTCATATTATCTAAGTCTGTGAGATTATTTCTAATTGCTCCACCATATTATACTTGTAGACTGTCTATTCTCTTATTTGTTAGCCTGATTTTTCCTCCCAGTGGCTTTCCATTCTTCAGTAGCTTGCCTTTATTATCTGCGACAAGTCTTCTGAGTCGCCCACCCATCCTCTTCTGAACATGGCCCAAGCACTCCAATTTTTCAATATTGCAGTCTTTTCCGTAAGGCTGACTTTCACCTACGGACTTGAAATCACTAGAGTCTCCATCTCCTAGGTACTTGATGTGTCTTACTCCATACTTTTGCAAAGACCTATGGAAAATAGTTTCATGCCTGCAAATTCCATACCACCATTGGAGCCTACATGATTCCTGCTACAAACAGCTTTATGTACTTCTTGCCATTCTAATTCTTTACTTGCAACATTATATTTATTATGCAAAGAACATGCAGAACAATATTTTGACATTACCTGCAAATCTAATACTTTTCCAGTGTCAACACTAATGGCTGTTGAAACTTCATGCAGTGAAGTACGTCCCCTCTTCATCCATGAACTATCACAAAAAACTGATACATTTTTGCTATAAGTTGCATCACAATTTTCTTGAATAATCCCCTGAACTGCCACTTTCATACTCTCTTCACTTACATCTGCAATTGCATTGAGGAGAGCAATATTCATTGCAGTAAATTTTAAAGAAGGACCAGACATGTTCATGATCCCACATAAAAGGTTTCCACCTTCTCTTCCAACTCCTATACATCTTAGTCCATATGCAAACCTCATGTTGGCTTCATACATTCTATTACTGGCCTTTGATGTCTTCAATAGTATGTCAGTATCACAGTTTTCACATAAAATGTGTAATGTACAAAAAAAACCTTCTCTCTTTCCATCATCCACCAAATTCACATTTCCACCACAAACAGAGCACTTGCAGACTTTTGTAAGTGCTTCTGCTAGCAATTACAGATCCACAACTCTGAAACCTGTATTTAATTCTTGTTTTTCTTCTCCTGGCACAATACTTGGCCCAAGTTTTACTTTAGATGCACTTGGAGACAAGTTTATATTCACATATGCAGGCCTAACCCTAACCTCAACACCATTTTGCCCCTTCATATAGGTAATATGGGACTTACCCTATTTTTTAAATATTTTACCAGGCCTTGGCATTGTAAGAAAGATCAATATATTCAACTAACACAAAGAATGACACAATAACACACACCATTCAAACTGTACTCTAATTCCACTAAACAGCATAAATGTCGTTTGTGAAGCACCACAGCCTTCTATATAACACTGCACTGAACACAAAATGACTGGTTCAACTACACAAAAACATTGAAGGTTTCTAAAGATATATTTTCACAAATCACAAGCAAAATTCAGCAATAAATTGGTTTTTCGCCTGGAAGCTTTAAAAAATGGACGTGGCTCAATGAATTGTTTTAGGTTACCGTTAATTTATACCATTTGTAGTTCGAATTTCAAAGTAAAAATCTGGAATGACAATCCCAATTATATGCACTATCAAATAAACAAATAAACATTTTTGTGATTTTTTTTTCACGATTTCTGCCATTTGACTGTTAAGCTTAGTGCATTCCCTCATTTCCCTTATACTTAAAGTAATTAACTAATAATGCCGTTTGTGCTAATGCTTATCTCGATTAGAACGGAATAGATAGAAAAATAAGCTTATTAACACTAAATTGTTACAGAAATGTAATGAAAGTCATGTGAATGGAACACATCAGATTTTTTATAGAGTAGCGGTTTCCAGATATACATTTTAAACACACTTTTCTCAAACATGAAGTCATCTGTTTTCGTCTTGATTTACTGGAGTATGGATAGAAGCCAATTACAATAGCCATCATATAGTGAACGTTTTTAAAACAGCCTATCGCTCTAGTCTAGTGTATTCCTTTCTACTTAGAATCTAAGTAATAGGACCATTCTGATAATGTTTAGCCCGATTAGCATTGAGTGGACAGTACAATGATATTTTGTAAGAAGTTCGTTTAGTAGAGAAAGTTATAGAATGAACACATCAGATTTTTTTTTATTATGTTTGACCATTGGCCTCTCACCTAGACGGGTTCGATTCCAAGCGACCGCATGTGAGATTTGTGGTGGACAAAGCCGCGCTGGGGCAGGTTTTCTCCGGGTTCTCCGGTTTCCCCCGCCATCGCATTCCATCGGTGTTCCATCTTCATTCAGAAATCGCCAGTGTCATCGCCTGCGGTGCCATAAGTAGTTAAAGCGGATGCTTGAATCAATAAAAATGGTTATTAGAGCAATTTATTAAAAAATTAAAAATAATGACAGCATGATCCACTTAAATGATAGTTAGAGGTATATTATAAGTGTATATAAGGTATATAAGTGTATATAAGGTATTATATTCTACCCAAAATTTCAACACCGAAATTTTACACCGGGAATTTTACCGAAATTCCACACATGTTTTCAGAACGCCTAAATAAAAGTGCACTGTGTGTGTGTGTGTGTGTGTGTGTGTGTGTGTGTGTGTGTGTGTGTGTGTGTGTGTGTGTGTGTGTGTGTGCAGCATAACTCAAAAATAAAAGTCAGATGAATACAAAAAATGTGGTATCTAAGTATAGCACCTTCGAAGAATGCGACTCGAAGATTTTCAGGAATATCCTCCACTCCAAATTACCCTTAAATGGAACATTTTTCGAAATTTCCATTTTCTTAAAACGGCTCTAGCAATTCCAATTAAAATTACATATATTACAGATGTTTATATGGCAAATATATTTGTATAGCCCTCTTCATTGTCAATGTCTTATGCATAACTGGTAAACTTAACAAATACATATATCGTTAAAACACACAAATTATGTCGTATACTTTCTCTATACGTACTATGTACATAGTGTATAGAGAAGGTATTACATTGGACCCAAAAATTCGATACCGAGAGTTCACCGGAAATACATGTTTTGAGACCATCTGAATCCAAAAAAAACATTATTAAAAAATGTCCGTGTGTGTGTGTGTGAGTGTGTGTGTCTGTGGGCAACATAGCTCAAAAATGAAAAGACCGTTAAATACCAAACTTGGTATTTAAGGTCAGTATCTTCCAAGGATGCGACGCGAAGATTTTCAAGAAAATCCCCCACTCCCCAACCAACCTTCACATGGAAAAATTTCGAAAATTTTGATTTTCTAAAAAATGGCTCTAACAAAACCATTTCTGATAATATTTCACTCGGTTAACAGGAAGAATGCAGAAGAAGAATAAGCTTTTGTAAGAATACTTTGTTACATAATAGGTAGAGAAAGACATGTGAATGGAATATATACGCTGGTCCATATGCCCCCACGTACGCATGGAAATGTTTTTTTCTTTCTTTTTAAAATACTTTCTTCTTCTTCTTCTTCTTCTTCTTCTTCTTCTTCTTCTTCTTCTTCTTCAGAGAACTCAAAATAGAACATTTAGGCGTCGCATTTTGAGGTGCACTTCCTCTAGAGAAGGTAGAGAAAGTAAAATTTTACAATTGGCGCCCAGGGTCATCCAGTCCAGCACATCCGGATTTACTGTATCACTTCCGTGCGGTTGTTAGCAGACGAAAACATATTAGAAGCAATAGATTAGACATTAGTTAAATTACATGTAACTGTTAAAGCAATTAATTTCGATTTTGCTTTAAAATTAGCATGACACTTATTGTGTGAACACTATAAGTGTCTAATAATATGGCAGGAGTACTTGGTTACGGTCGCGAAGCTATCAGAGTGAAAGTCAAGGTATGTCAAGTAGTTTTTGCAACCCTCCTGCTTTCATTTCTCTGCATGATGCACGATTTAATTTAGCATGAATATCTTTTACTACAGCAAAGTGTTATCTTTTTAATAAGAAATTTCAGTCTTAAACTTTAAGATATAGGTTTTTCCAGTTTTAGAGAGAGAGAGAGGCATTATGCTAACCTAACCTCGGAAGATTGCGGTTTTGAGGATTTGACGTTTATTTTAAAAAGTGCTTCAAAGCAAGTTAGATTTCTCATAAAGAAAGCGCTTCGTTTATAAACTGTAACCGATTCGTTTCGTAGATGAGTTTCAGAATGACAACATATAAAAAGTAGATATTTATTAGCTGTCAGATCTTGCAGAATGGGGATATTAAATAGGTAAGTTTTGACATTGGGTAAAAGGGACACTTCCAGAAATCGACACATTATAAAACATTGTTCACAAATTGATAATTATAGAATAGCTGTAGATGCTGCATGCCTAAATGGGCGAGGGTGTGGATTCCATTGGTATTGTGATCCCATAGTCTTGAAATTTCATCTTTGGGTAAACAATACTTTTGTAATTGTATATTTCTAAGAACTTATGACATTAAAATTACAGCTGAATATGGTGTATTCAGCTACTTTCTTTATTTTGGTTATGAAACAACTCCCACCTTAGAAAAAAGAATCTATAAATGGGACTGAAGAAAGCAGAAAATATGATGACAGTGGACTGTATTCAGCAATCATGAACAATCTAGGTCCATTACATTCATGGATCCCCCTCCCATACTATCGGTTTGTTACTCTGAAAGTTGGCAGTTGCTACCTTCACCACCATTGAATCGACCCATTATGTATTGGAAAAAGGAAGTACTTAGGGATTTAGACACTTGGAGGCATCAAAACTGGAATCACTGCAATTTGCAATAATGTGATTGTCATTGTTTGAAGATTGTCGCATTTAATATTCACCATTATGTATTCCACATTTTTTCTTGAAATGTATTTCAATTTGTTAATTTTAAAGGATTGCAGCAAAGATGTGATTCTTTGTATGTGAAAGGAATGCATTTTATGCATAAAACAATTGGAGCAAGGAAACATTGATTAGTTTGTGTACTAATCAAATATTTTGTTCAATTATTAATATTAAATGGTTGAGGCAAGGAAATGACAGTATATGTGTGGATCAAATACTTTTTCAGTTATTAATATTAATATTGGGGAAAGGAAACAAGAGTTAGTACATATGTGAATCAAATATGTTTTTAATTATTAACATTAAACAATTGAGACAGGAAACAACAGCCAATACCACTTTTACTTTAATGACCATGAGGCAGCCCCACCAGTACTTTTCAAGAAAGCGATGTGTTGAAAAAATAATGGTGGCGGCAGTGTCTGTCAACTATCTGAGAATTAATCCCAATAGTGAAAGAACTGAAAATAGTGGAAGAAGGACCCATAAAGATAAAGGACCTGGATTGAAGATGATTGCCCTATAATCTTCCAAATTCTGTGATTGAAAATATATAATTATTCATAGAAAAAAGATGATGTGGCTCCCAATTTCTCCTTTTCATTAAAAAATAACTCTTTGATATACCTTAAATGTATTATACAATTCCTTTAATAAGTAATTCTTTCATCTTTTCACTTTGTTGTCTATAAATTCCTTCAAATTTGGCAGTAAGGACATGTAAGTAAGTTGTAGAACAACTTTCACAATTTTTTGTTAATTAACTCTTGGACAAAAAAAAAAAAAAAAAGAACAGCATTTAAATCATTTGTAAGGTTTCATCATTCTTTTACCTAGGTAAACTTACACATATAAACATAAAGGTTTTAAAGTCTGTAAACAAAAAAGTTATTTGACATATATTTTAATTATGACAAGCAACCCTTGTTAAACCAAAGCATTGCATACATGTGCAATGTATAGATATGAGGGAATGTGTGTGCCCTTTCTCATCTCACCTCACACATGCCACATTTATAGATTTACTAGATGATTTCCTGAAAGTTTAAACTTGCCTTACACCCTGCTGTTCATAGTTGAATACGATTTCATCACACATGCAGGTCATGTAGTGGTTCTTGAATACTGAAACATTTAAATGAAAGCATAAATGTGAGCCACTTACTTGCCTTCAATCAAACTATTATGAAGAAGTCCCACCTTCTCAAATATTACTGGAATGTTTATTTCATGTGTGTCTATACAGGGAATTCATACAGTCACTAATAAATTAAATCCATTGTTACAGTAACGTTTTCAGTTCCACATAGCACCTGGCACTAAGTAAAACAGTAGTTTAATCTTCAATCACAATATAAATCTTTGATGCCTGAAATCACTATCTATCTGTGGAATCACTATCAGTTTTATTACCCTCATCACTGCTTTCCATGTGATTCAGATCTGAGTGATATGGTGGGAGCCTTAAGGTTCGTTTGGTTATGTTCAGCCAGTATTTGATCAATCAGAAAGGTTTTCTGTGTCTGCTTGTTGGCTACAATTAAATAATACAATTTTGTTTTGGTGCTAGTTTCATCAAAGGGGTATTGTAATTTTGCAACTAAGAAATCATGTGTCCTGTTAAAGAATTTGAAATTGTAGATTAGTTCTATTTGTGTATATTGGAAAGAAGCATTGTCTGTTACTAGAACAGAATTAGAAGGTAAATTTGGAATTAACTTTGTGCAGAGCCATCAACATAATTTTCAGCATTCAGTTTTACTTTCTCTACACGTATTATGTACATAGTGTATAGAGAAAGTATTGTAATGCACCCAAAAATTTGATACCGAGATTTCACCGGAAATACATGTTTTGGGCCCCCTGAATACAAAGAAATCATTTTTAGAAAAATGTATGTGTCTGCCTGTCTGTGTGTGTATATGGGCAGCATAGCTCAAAAATGAAAAGACCATTAAATATCAAACTTGGTATTTAAGTTTGATATCTTCCAGGGATGGGACACAAAGATTTTCAAGAAAATCCCCCCACCCCAAACTACCCTTTACATGGGAACAATTTCGAATTGTTTGATTTTCTCAAAAATGGCTGTAACGATTTTGATTAAAATATCATATATTAAAGACATTTACCTGACAAATAAAATGTATATCTTAATTTTCTGGGAATAGCCTCTGAAGACTACTTTATTCTGGATGAATTTTACAGAATTTTGCATAACTTCTAACTGTTAGAGATGGACAAAAACTTACCACACAAACAAGTAGAGCACATTAAAACACAGATTTATGTTATATAAATTTTTTGTGTGGAGTTGATCGTGTTTTTGTATATTCCTTGTTTCTGGTTTCAGCTTTAAAAACTTATACTATTATCATACAGGAATTTGTCAACTCCTGTCTATGCAAACAAAGGAACTTCAGACCCATAGCAACCAGGTTTTGACTATCACTTTAACCTATGGTATTCCCTTATTTCACCTCTACTTACAAGGAAGCAAGTAATAAGACTATTTCTGCTATTTTTTCTCGATTAACATAATGTAAATAGAAGCATAAGCTTTTTAAAAATAATTTGTTGCAGAGATGTAGAGAAAGTCATGTGAATGTAACACATAAGATTTTTTTATGAAAATTTCCAGTTTTCTGCTTTGATTTATAAATAAGAAGGGAATTGGGTATGAATCCAAACCTTCGACCTGCATAAGTCACTGCCCTTTTGATACTGGTGCCATAAAGCATGAACTGTCATTGGTCCAAGTGTTAAGAACAGTATGACTTCTGTGGATGTAAGTCCTCATTTTCTTTGGCATTCCTTAGCTCTCAGTTTTCAAAGACTAGCAAGATAATTCTCACACAGAGAATGAATATTGTATCTTTCAATTAGCACACATCAATTTCTTCTTGTCTTTCTCCATTTAAAACCTAATTTCTTTATTATGGTACGAAGGCTTGTAGATCCAGCTTGAAAATTTATTGAATTGTGTAGTTTCTGAAGTCTTATTGTTGGTGTGGTTTTCTCTTGGGTGTAAAACTCATACAGTGCATCAAATTACACACTTGGATAGATAGAGTCAGACTGAAAAATTCAATGCCATAGCCAACATTTGAACCATGTATCTCCCAGTCTCTAGCCGGTTGATCTACCTCTGAGCTAACATGGCAAAATGCTGGCACAGTATTAAATTTCTCAACTGACTTGCATGTTTTCCGGTAAACCACGAGGTGATCTCAAATTATTTTGAGAAGGCATACCCAATGATGACTTACAATGTTGTAAGTACTTTAAGTACCAGGATTCATAGTATAGCCAACTATTATGGTCAGTTAGTATTAATTTAATTGTTTTGGTATGTTGTCATCATAGCTCAGTGGTGGAGCAACCAGTTAGAGACCAGGGGATTCGTGGTTCAAATCCTGGCAATGGCATTGAATTTTTCAGTCTGACTCTACGTATCCAACTCCTGTCCTACACCTGGCCTGTGTGATAAAACAATAAATCAAATTACACATTTGTCAAAATCATCAATTTCTGTTGTTCTTTTTTTCAGAGTCCTAAATGAGGAACCTTCTTCTTCATTTTTTTTTGCTTTTCTTGCGAAATTCTGCAAACAGGGATGTGTGAGATGCCAGTGACTGCAGCAACTCTTTCTTGCACTTCCTGTATTTCTTTGAAATACTTCGGAGAGTACCGATCTTTATGCTTGGCCTTTTTCTGCATGTAATTCATGGACATTAGCAATCACCTCATGAGTTTTACTGTGAAGAACTTTTCTTTTTAACTTTGAAATTACAGGAGGCATTATCGCAATATTAACTCAATGCATGTAAACGCTAACTAACGTATGTTAACAATAATTCACAAGCACACCTGGGTAGTGTGGTGTTAGCGTGTCTGCCGCACATTCAAAAGGTCATGAGGGGTGAGTTACCTGGATAAGGTTTTTTTCAGAGTTTTCCCTTAGAGAAGACGAATGTCGAGTAACTTTAAGCTCCATGGACCCCAAGATCATTTGAGCATCATTTCACCAATTTCATTCATCATCTGATATGACCAACCAGGTTAAAGGACGTTAAACTACAAACAAAAAAAAAGAAAAAAGATTCACACTGTGTATATTATATTAAGTAATAGGAACAATGAAGAAGGGTAGATGCCAGCTCACTCACTGCTCTTGGGATCATGATCAGTGTTCCAGAACAAATGCACAACCTATACATAAACATTTTAATTATAATTTTTGCAGAGATTACATTAAGCATTTATATGGTCCAGAACTTAAGGGAGGTTGTGCTTTAAGGTAATGTGACTATATTTTCTAAAGTTAAAGGCAGGACAATTCTCAACAATTATCTAAATTAGCCTTGTGTCTAAGTTAAAAACTTAGACTATTTATATGTATGTTTATAATAAACTTAGTTATGTCAGTTTACTCTCTCTATGGAGGTCTTGAACACTAGTGCCTTGGAGGCTTGTTAAGGAGCAGATGAATATTGAATCAAGAGTGACGAACCTGGCCCGCCAGGAAGAACAGGGGATTGGACCATAGCCAGATATGAGAATGGGGAAGATCGTGATGTGAAATGAAGGAGAAATGGATGATGGAGCAGGTGGTGGAATGACTGGTGTTTATATTTAGATTATAAATAAAACTATCAATTCTAACTCATAAAGTAATTGGTTTACTGTCATATTTACCTGATTTTCTTCAGAAGTTTCTCATTTTGCTTCAATGTAAGGAATATATTCAGTATTATTACCTAGCATAAAATTAAAAAATAACATTTATCTGGGACAACAGGATAAAAGACGGTACTTTTCCTTTCATAACCAGACTTCTGATCACTTAAAGTTGAACCACCTTTATCTTTATTTAGAAGTGTGTAGGATTCTCTTCCGAGAATATTAATAATTACCGATGCTGGTGAAAAAAATTAATTAAAGGTATGGAATTCAAATGTAGAAAAATTGCATTCACATGATATTCTCTACTTATTCTCGTATCACTCTTCTCTTAATGAGATACATTTTCATTATACATTGTGTTGCAGATACAGACAGAATACAGTAGGTGACAGCATTTTGAAAAAACATTATTTGATGACTTGAAATTCAATGTTCATTGCATAACCAGATAGTGACTTCCTGCTTGAAAAGGGTGTTTTTTAAAGACTGAACAAGTAATTATTTGAATTAAAGTGTGTGAGTTAATGGAATCTACATTTTTTGTGCGATAAGACATAGACAAAGATCTTATTGCACAAAAAATGTAGATGGCATTAACTTACTCACTTTAATTCAAATAATTATTTGTTGTTCAGTCCAATTGTAGTAAAATTATTCAAAAAGATGAGTATACAGGTTATTTGCAGATAACATTTCAAGATATGTATTTTTTATGTCATAAAACATATTTTATTAAAATATTAACAGCCATGTTTAAGAAAATAAAAATTATTTTTTCTGTCTATGCAAGTTTGGGTTGTGGGTTTTTTTTTCATCATGTAACATTTCTGGAAGATATTAAAGTTAAATGCTGAGTTTGCTATTTATTCAAGATTTTGTTTTCGGATTATGCTTTTTCACATGCACGCAGAAAAAGTGGCTCTTTTCTCTAAACATACAGTTTTATATTTGGGAGCCTCAAAACATTATTTCTGTTGAAATCTTGATATAGAATTTTGGAATAAAATAGAGTACTTTCTCTACTTGCTATAGTTATGCAGCAGAGAAAGTAAAAATGCTTAAATCTGTGGTTCTTAAACTTTGACACTTGAGGTGTATTTTGTAAACTGTGCGATTTCTCTGTTACCTATGGTTTGCATACATTTATTTTCTCAGAAGTGCCTGCATTTCACAATGGTAAAAGTTTATTTTTATTTCAGAATTGATTTATTAATTTTTCCAAGGTTAAGATATACTTAACGTTTAATTTGAGCCATATTGCTATTTAGATAATGTTGCAGAAGTGGTTAGTTTTCAAGGAAATTATGTTTAAACTTTTTAGTAATTTCTTGGTCTAAAACAATTTTTGTGACATATTGCATCACTTTCAATGTTCCAGAAGGTATGATCGCATTGCTAATTGTTCTGTCCAATTGTCTGAGCATCTTGCAGTACTTTGAGTTGATTAATTGTAAAAATTGATTATGAATTGTAAAAGAAACCACTCATGTGCCACACTATGCACTTTTGAAAGTGAATGTGAGCTGAGTGATTTTTAATGTATTGAGTTTTCTTCAGAAAAAATTGTATAGCTACTTATTAAACAGATATACTTGAGTACATATATGCACATATCTAAATATGAACCTAAGGAAAGGTACTGTGCATTTTTTAAAGTAGCTTGTGTTTTATCCATCAAAATATTTAGGTTGAATAAATCTTGTGTTGTCTAATGTTTTTGAAAAATGAGTTTGAGGCATGCAAAGGCCATTAGGCTGTAGTGAGCTGTAGCAAATAACAAAGTCCTCTGGTTTCGAGATTTGCAAGAGGTTAGGTTAGGTTTAGTAGTGTGTATATAAATTGGAATGGAATAAGGGATAAAAAAATGAAGTTTCCGAAAAATATTTCTAAGTGTTTTTGATAAAGCAATACAAATTAGGAGGTTTTGGAGAAACAAAATCTACAAAATTTGTTCTACATTATTCTGGAACAGAATAATGTAGAATAAAGACCAATGTGTCAAAATTCTAATATTACACTGACTGGTTTTAAAAATTACCATTAAATATGGCTACAAGTAGAACGTAGATTGAAGTACATAAAAGTAAATAACAATTTAAGAAATTGTTAGTATCAATCTAGTGCTTCAGATCCACTATTTTGAAATAATAATAGTAATGATAATATAACAGTAACATTGAAAACAAAGATCATTTGTGTTTCTTAAACTGACATAGTCTCTGTGGTATTATTAACTAAAACAAAGCCTCAATTCTACTGTTCATTTTTCAGGTAAACATTTTGGTACTATTATGGAAAATTACACTTGAACAGTAAGAATTGGTGACTAACAGACACCTTCTTTTCTGTCAAATTCAGCATGACCTTTGACTGAAAATGAAGAAACGTGGGGCCTAGTTTTGTGTTTTATCAAACTAGGCTAATAAGAATCTTATCAGACATTTATTCTGAAGCAAGGTGTACCAGTTTTTCACTGCCAGCAGAGTAGTAGTGTAAGGGACAAAGCCTAGCCTAGTGAGATAAAGTGCTAGTCTTTTGTAATTCTGTCCTTAAATTGTTTCTCTCTCTCTCTCTCTCTCTCTCTCTCTCTCTCTCTCTCTCTCTCTCTCTCTCTCTCTATAATTTAATACTTGAGTGAAATGAGTTTGTGGAGTAAAACCATATTGTGAACACTTGAGCTTGTAGGGGTAAGTGACAAGCATACTTCTTTGCTTATGTTATATTTTGTGATTTAGATACCATTCTGGTTTGCTAACTTCAGGGGAGAGTGTAGTACTTGCAAGGTTTTTAAATTTTGTATTGCCTTCTGTGCCGCTCATTTAAGCTAGAGGAAATAAATTAAAATATTTAACATTAAGGTTTCATTGTGGTTAAATTTTAAATTATTTACATTAAAAACAAACCATATGCTTTCATTGGTTTTTCAAACCTGAAAGTCAAAGAAAGATTTTCAAGAAATTCTCCCCAGATCAAATTATCCTTATATAACAAATCCTTAGCTATTTTTTACTTTGGACATTATAGAGAACTTCGGCCGCTCTAGAAATTAAACAAATTGTGGTTTGACTGATAGTTTGGTTTATACTTGTTATGTTTTCATCAATTTTTTTTTTATCGGAAAAGCTCCGTAATTAAGTTAGTCGCTAATTTATTATGTGCGCGTAGCGATCCTTATTTATGAGTATTTATGAAGTATGCTGCCTAGAAGGAGTAGAATATGAATAAAGAAGTCTTTTAGTACTTTTGCAATGTAAATGTATAATAATACTATGCGATAAAGTGCCTAAAACCTGAGTTTTATTGTCGGCGGAAGGCGATCAGTGTTGTGGTATGCAACACCGGCATATGTCGCTAGACGCTGTGCTGATGTATGACGAGTATGTTTGCAGACAGCTGTTCAGTGAACGCAGTACAATGTTAAGATATTAAGAACGAAACATTATAAAACCTAAGTCTCTAAAATCGAATCAAACTAAGCGCGATTGATTGACTTATTTATGATAACTATTTCAAATCCTGTGGTTTCAGATTTAGCGGAGGTTAGGTTTCAATCCGTTAGGTTAGTGTGTGTATATCAATTTATGTTTCTAATTTTCTATTGTAGTACTTGGCGGAGAAATGTGTTTCAGAACATTACATTAAATACGTACATAGAGCAATTGTTAGGGATGAGTGGTGCTTAGGCTTGCATATTACGGGTAATGGAGTGCAGAATTTACGTAAATGAAAAAACTTTAGTCTTAAAACTAGTAGGAGGCGAGCGGAGAAATACTAGGAAGTGAAACGCTAGCTTTTATGCAATGTGAGCAAATTATATTTAAACATATATTTTATTTTGCGGCTCTGAAGTACTAATATTTGATATTCATTTCCAACAACTAACAGCGCAATGGATAGCGTAATAGACTACAACACCAAAGGTACCTGGGTCTAGTCTCAAATTACTAAAGGTAATTTGCGAAATTGAGTGTTGGGGTATATGGAAGTCAGGATGGTATATAGAATAAGAACAAAAATAATAGAAAGGAAATACAAAGAAGTGAAAGGGGTGATAACTGTAAAGGGATAATAGAAATAAGGTAGCAACATAAGATTTTTAAACCATCTCCCCGCCCATAATCCCCTTCTAACCACATCGGTCCTTTACAAAACTGGCATAAGTCGCAGCGGAGAGAGTTAGCGGCCTAACTTGTAAATAATTACCCAATTAACATATCGTCGTCGTTGATGATAGAAAACCTCCTATGTGACCGAAAATTCGATTTTCACATTTTGGTATCACTGGCTTCAGAATTCCCGCCTGTACAGGTTAGAGAAACCCTCCGAAGTGAACAAAAAATTATACACGCCATAATGTAGGGAAAATAAAATTACTCCTATGTGTATTTATGTTTTCTAGATGGTAGAATATCTCCCATGTGGAAATAACCACATGGGAGGTTTTCGCAAAGGGAACAATTGCTCTTATAAGTGCGCTGGCTCTAAATATTATTACGTCTGCTAGGCGGAGTACCAACATCGGATTACTGCATCCGCTTGGTGCCAGCCGTTCCCAACGTTAAATATTTTAATACATATGAAAGTGCATCGTGGTGTCAAGTGGGAAAGGAAAGTGAAATGTGCAGATTGGGTGAAGACACAGAAAGTAATTTAAAATCAAGCATACGTAAACTCCACAGCGAATATCCCCAAACTGATATATGTGTGATTTGCGAGGAAATATAGAACCTTAGATTTGTTTCGCTTTAGTTAACTGTATTTCGCACGGAAGTGCCTTGTTCGATTCCCGATTATAGAACCTTAGATTTATTTCGCTTTAGTTAAGTGTATTTCACACGGAGGTGACTTCTTCGATTCCCGATTGTAGCGGGTAGTTTTTCTTTAACCACAATTACTCCATTTCCCCATCGGTCTGGAAATAAGCATGTTAGTGAGAATTTTATTAAAACTATCACTCCAGATTAACCATCAGCATGTGAGAATGAATGTGCGTGCGTTTGAAAATGGAAGACTTTAAACAACCAACAGGCATTAAATTATATATATAAAATCTGTTCACTTTTCTTTGGCTTTTGGAAACTATTCCTACAAAAGATTATTTTTCTACCTACTTCATGTTAATTGTGGCAAAGTGTTCTAACTACTGGGAAAGGAGAGTAAAAGAAGCTTTAGCCATCTCATCTGAAACAAATAATCTAAATCGCGATTCTGGCGTACAATTAAGTTCAGCATGGACACCAATTTAAAGAGCCTTAATACCTAATGCTCTACCTGCAGTCTTCCAAGACTTATTTTCTAGCAGGTGCGTGCTCAAACACAAAATATTAGCCGAATAACTGAAGGAGCTTTGAGAAACATTTTCTTTGAATTCGAAACAAATTTATCCACTTCAGGGAAATGTTTCCTCAGTTCTTCTGATACCCTGTGTAAGATGTGTGCCAGACATATAATGTATACAATTTTGGTGTAAAATACCAACATTGCTTTTGCCGCATTCACCATGTAAGGTGTGGCATCTGTACCAAAAAGCAAAATGTTGTCATGCCAAACAGCTTGGGGGTATAACAAATGCATGGCTTGGTCGAACAAGAAGTCCATTGTTAGAAGGAATATCTTTTCAGGACCATCCATCTCAAGTGCACCCGCAATGACATTTGCAACATAGCAACCTTCAGCATCAATAGTTTCATCAATCAAAACAAATACTGGCATATCTCCAATATTATTCCTTATTCTTGACATTTGTTTCTTCATAATATCAGCTTAAATAGTTCTTATGTAATGTGGATTCATTTGGAGTGCTATGACCAGTGTACTGCTCTAGAATATTTTGAAACTTTGTTTGTCTTAATTTTTTCAATGGAATGTTCACACTAACCATCAGTTCACAGAGCTCTTAGAAAAATGCAAATGATTTAAATGGGTAGAAGGTTTGAAGTTTGCCCTAAGAAAAACCGGAGAACACACTTTATTTTTAGCATTTATTATAGCTTTTGTATGTTTTCCACGTCCAATATGCTGCTGCAGAACAAAGTGTTTTTCCACACTTACTTTAACATTGCACAATTTACAAAATAGAACACTTCCATCTGTTATAAATACATCTTTCCTGAACTTGTTCACTAGCTAGTGTAAAAACAAATTTTTTGTTGGTTTTATGTTTGACATTTTACTGCATTGGATTACTTTAATTAGAAAGATGTGTTGAACTGAAGCTAAACTTCTTCACATCAAGGTATGGTTGACTCCACTGTTATCTGTTGCTAGCATTTCCAAGAATTTTCATAAAGAATGGTATAAATGCATTTCGCAACATTTTTCAGTTTTAAAATACTTTTCTCATACAGGAACTTGTCAACACCTGGCCACACAAAGAATCAGTTCAATCCCAGAGCAACCAGATTTTAAAGCATGTGATATTTGGTTTAGCCTAGTGTATCTTCTATTTCCCTTCAACCTATAAGGAACTAAGTAATAAAACCATTTCTGCTAATGTTTTTTTCAATTAGTATAAAGTAGATAAGATAACCTTGTTAGCTGACAAAATTGACACTGCCTGTTTTGGAGTTGGTTCACCTGGCACAATCCACTGATTTGACTGAGATTTTACTTTTTAGAGTGAGTTGATGTATCCATGGTAAACATTGTCGAGTGGCACCTGCTTTGATATAAACGGACAACAATCAGAATGAGGTGAAGCGGTTATTATCGCTTTCTTAATTTAATTTGCATCCTATTTTGCAGATTGATTTTTGTTGCTTTCAGCAAAACTTGTGAAAACAGTAGTTTATAATGTGACTACAATATTTTTTAAAAAATAATAAAATTGTAATGAAACCCAGAAAATATGTATGTTTTATGTAACATCATTAAAATATGTAGAAATGTGCAAAATATGTAAAATAAAACTTTGTAAGGGAGTCCCAAATGACGTAATTTGCCAACATTTTTACTTCTCATTGAAATATTATGCAGAATTTAAAATATGTAGTTACATAAAAATCTGGGCTCTAGTCATGATTGTAGGGAGGATGGGAACTTAATACTGGGCAGAAGAAAAAAATTCCATCCTCTGATCAGAAATTATACCCAGGACCTGAGCTTGTAAACTAACAGTGGTGAGCGCAGTGTGTTCCATGCTGAAATTGGATACTAAGATTTCACCTGGAATGTACATTTTAAAGATCCCTGGATTTAAAAAAAAAATAGGAAAAGATGTCCCTGTGTGTTTTTACTTTCTCTACCAGGTAGAGAAAATAATTGCATTCCACCAAAAATTCTTTGGTTGTACATGTTTTGTGGACTCCATTACAAAGCATTTTTAGAAAAAATGTCTGTGCTGGTAGGGTGCATGTGTATGAACATATAACTGTTAAACCAAAAGTCAGATAAATACCATCATACTAAGTATACTTCAGTATCTTCAAAAGCCATGTGACACACAGACTTTAAAGAAAATCTCCCTGCCCACAACTACCCTCCACATGGGACATTTTTCAAAATTTTCATTTTCTAAAAAACGACTCAACATTGATTAAATGCCATATATTAAAAAATTTTAAGTGAAAATAAAATTATATCTTACATTTTCTGTGAAGAACATATGAAGTTCCCTTCATTCATAAGGAATTTTGTATAATCTTATATAATTGGTGAACTTGAAGCAATAATTGTAAAAAATATATGGCACAAAAAGTGTAAATGTCTTTAAAACACACAACTCTTTCCAAATAACCTTTTCTGTGGCATAAGCCATTTTGGAGATTTGCATTGTTATGGTTTCAATTATTGTTTTGTATCTTTTAAAGTCATTTCAATATCAATTGCTTTTTGTGATTGCATGGAAATACTACAGATTTTTAAGGCCAGTATATAGCTTCCAGTTGTTAAACATTTCCTTTGTATCTATAACAAAATGCATAAATTAGCTATCTCTGCAAAGGTTTAATTCTATTAAATGTAGATTCATAAGAATATTAATAAATGATAAAGAGTAGAGGAAGTCGTATAAATATAACACATCAGAATTTTTTTAAGCAGTGCCCTCTTCGTACACGTGGTATATGAAATTAAAAGATAATTTGGGAAGGAAACACTACAATTTAGGATACCTCCTTAACATTCACCAAGGAGATCCATGAAAAATGCTCACATTGATGTCACCGAGTGAGCTGCAACTGTTTATAATGAAAATACATCAGAGAGAAAAAATGTGTTCTAGACTTTCTCTCCCATAGGCCTCCTAGTCACCATAAAAATATTATGTTTTAAATAGTAATGGTTGACTTAAGGTCTATCTTCCATTCATGGTTAGCTGCCTGCTCCTATGCCAGACACTGATAATTAGCTTTCCCCACATTAAAGGTACCCATATTAGGAATGAAGATGCCATTTTTTCCAACACAAATTATGTATGTATTACTCAACGCCATGGCAATGACATTTTCATTTGATCTAAATTTGTTCCTGCGAGCCACTTTTTCATATTTGAGAACATGAGGAATTGCAGCATGTCGGGCATATATGGGGGGTGCGGCACTAGCACATAATGCAATTCGTGCAGTGAAACAGTACTTTCTTCTTCAGCAAATGGAACCGTCCATATCTCCAACTTCTTGTCGAATCAGGCCAATAACTCACTGTTGTATTGTGCATTAATCAGTTTTCCTTTTTCTAAGAAGTTGATAAGTAATGATACTCTTTACATTCCAAAATATCTGACTTGTTCCATTCGAGGATTTTCTCTAGCTGCTCCAAGTACAAACTGTTCTTACAAAAATTATTCTTTTATCTACATCATGCTACTCAAGATAAATATTAGCAGAGTTGGTCTTATTACTTTCTTCCTTGTAAGCAGAAGGTAAATAATGTATTAGGCTAATACATTATTCAAATCTTTTAAAAGCTGGTTTCGCTATGTGAAACAATTTGAGGTTTGGTTCACTCTGTATGGTCCCGTTTAGGAAGTTTAAAAAAATTGAAACAATAAAGAATGTCGAAAATGTTATACTCTACAAGAAAAATGTATATGAGATAATAGTGTGTTTTAACAAGAATATTTTTTGAGCATTATGTTTTTGTCTATTTCTTACGGTTTAACTACAATGCAAAATCCTGAAAAAGTAATCCAGAATAAAGAGGTCTTCAGAAGCTAAGCTATTCCCAGGAAATTCAAAATATATATTTTATTTGTGTTGTAAACATCTTTAATATACAGTATTTTAATCAGAATCGTTAAGTCATTTTTGAGAAAAACATTATCTTCAAAAATGTTTTCATGTAAAGGAAACTCAAAGAAGTGGAAGACTATGCTAATATAGAACTAAGCAAGATAGAAGTCTGGTCAACAAAACAATAAAATAAGATTCAATAGAGAAAAATCAAAAGTGATGATATCGAGAAAGAAGTGAGAAAGCAATCATGAACTATACATATATATTTGAACAACAAACAGCTGGAACAAGTCACAAGAGATAAAATATCTTGGAATAATCATTTACAAAAAATCATCTTCAACTCGTTTTGAATATGTAACAAATAGATTCACAAAACTAACACATGCCCCCCTCTAGAATAGCCAAAATCAGTTGGGGACTTAAACATGAGACACTGAAGACTCTATACAAAAGAGTGATTCCACCCTTAATGTCATATGGGTCCTCTGGATGGATAGAAGCACTAAGTCTAAGGAAACAATATGACAGAAACAAATAAAGCAAGTGCAGAGATTAATAAGCATAAGAATTGCTAAAGCATTCCCTACATCACACAAAGCATTAAACATAATAACAGGTCTAACCCTAATAATAATTAAAATAGATGAAATAGCAGAAACATATGCACTTAAAAAAGGTACCACAGAATTGCTGATTGAGGAACCAGTACTATTACTGGCCTCGTCCTGCTGACATAAACATTTGTCAAGTCAGTAAGAACATGAAATACACAATACAAGTATTTACTGATGGTAGCAAAGGAGAAAATGGAGTAGGATCTGAAATCACCCTATTTACTTATGAAGACCTAATGCATCAGCTAAAATATAGGATCCATGAGAAATGCTCTAATAAACAAACAGCAATTAGCAATCGTCAAGGCTCTGGAGAATATAATGGAAACAAAAATATCTAATGAAAACAAAATAGTGACAATCTTTACTGATAACCTTAGACACTTAGGATCCCAGAAATCATAAAGAACTGATAGAAGAGTTAAGTAAAATCATCTCTCCAAAATGACAACTGGACAATAGAGATGAGTTCAAATGCTGGACACTACAGAAATGAAATGGCTAACTGCCTAATAAAACGAGGAGCACAAAGCAAACATTTAAACAATTCCTACAAGAAAATATCCCAAAGTGAAATAACTAGACAGTTGCAAGAAGAGATCAGAAAGAGATGGAGAGGGAGTGGTAGGTAACTACAAAAGAAAGCAGAACAAAAAAATTCTTCCCAACAGTGAATTCCCACCTGAAAATAAGCATAGCAATAACTCTAAACTTTACCTTTTTCGTCACCGACATGGCAAATTCAGAAAGTACTAATACTGCTTGAAAATACAAAGAACAAACATTGATCACCTACTGTATTATGACTGCTTATTGGAAAAGAAATATTCTTCAAACACCAATTTTAAAGAAAGGGAAATCATGGGCAGTGCAAAAACGCCACGTATCACATAAAAGAATTTCTACAGTTAACAAAATAAACTTTGATGAACTATAGTGCTAAATAAATTAATATGTAGTACCACAAATCATTTAAAGAGCATCAGAAAAAAAATGTTTATTTAAATTATTTAGAATTTAATGAACATAGAACAGACAATACCATAAAACATCAAACAAATAATGTTACTAAATCAAGTATTAGGATACTGTTAATGTAAACTTGTGTCAAACAGTGCTTGTAGTACCAACCAATGTAATGGAACATGCTGTTAAAGGTTATTACAAAAAAAAAAAAAAACAATTTCTAAAAATGTTTTTTCAGACTCAGGGGACCTCAAAATATAGGTTTCCAGTGAAATCTCAACATTTAATTTTTGGGTGGAATACAATACCTTCTCTAGCTACTATGTGCATTGAATGTACATATGTGCTAGAGAAACTAAAAATCAGCTGATGAGACCATCCTTACCTTCTTTGGAGCAGTTTTATTGGAAGTAACTAGAGCCTGTCAAAACCCGTGCCGCTCGCTCGTTACTCGTAAGTCACGCCACTCGAGAGTGTGGCAACGAGAGGCTCGTGTATCGAGAACTAGTGCTCACAGCGAGGCGACTCCAGAATTCTCGTAACTACAGGCGGAGTAGTTGACGTATGATAAAATAACCTACAGTGTATTTGGTATGATGCGTGGAATAAATTGGTCGTAATAACTAGGGACCGGAGTTTTAGGTTTTAATCTATTTTTCTCCTTGTAAATTAGAAAGCCTCAAGGTACTTTAATGTTTCAAGCCGTTTGGGTGTTAATCTTATTCAGCCTAAAAAAGCTAAATGGGACATTAAGACCCAACGCTCGCTAAACTTAAGTTTTGTTATTTTGCTTCAGTTCATTTGAGTTAATTTTTGTTTTGAGTGTACATATGGGGTTATCCAGGGAAAGAATGCTCTTGGTATAGAAATTGCGCGAATGTTGAAAGATTTTTGCCTATAGGAACATATTAAAGAACAGCAGACAATTTGCAAATGTGGCTGGTTGTGAATAGCAACAGTGCTAACAAGTGAACTTCATTTTATGTGAGCTATATATTAAAACCTGTGCTTGATATATTAATTACAATGTTCTAGCACGCGTTTACTGTGTAATACATTGCTTTAAACTACTGTACATATTAATAGTCTGCTTCCGTGAAGTAAAATAGTTTTCATATTATCTATATTATGTTTAAAAGGCTTTTGTCGCCGACTTGCCTAAATAGCTAGGAAAAAGGCAGGAGCATTGTTTAAAAGCCTAGGAAAAACTAGGAAGATTGTTTATAAACCTAAAGAGGTTAAAAGAAGAAGATAAAATGCTAAAACTCCGAGCCCTATTAATAACACAAGATGACTCATCGCGTTTACGCGTTTGAATCGGCGATATTAATGTTAATGACACACCTGTCACTTGTGTTGCTATGTACATAACATACTCAAAACTTCAGATAAAACCGAAAATAGAATTATTTCATGCAACATAAAATATTTAAATACTTATTTGTAGTAAAAGTGGACACCACTTATATCTGCAGATTCTGTGATAGCACGTTTCGTTTTTAATCCGTTCTCTAGTGTGAGTTATTTAAATGTCATCCCTGTAGGCTATTTAAATCTTAAATTATTTAAACATATGAAATAATAGAAGTTACAGATCTTAGGCAAATATTGTTTTAGTATATGTTGTTCTCTCTTAGATAAACACGCAACATTTTATCAACTTTTAGCAAATTTTATAAACGATTTCCTAATCACCTGAAGGAATGTTATAGCTTTGTCATCACTTCTGGTATGTTATGTCTCGATGCAGCATTGGCTTGCATCCGTCAACACAGTTCGTAACGTGTCAGTTTCGCATATTTCTCCAGCTGTTGTGATCTTGAATGAAATGAAACTGTCTAGCGTTGCGATTTATAAACGGAATATCACTTTATCCTATACAAAAGTGTTAGTGAGCAACAGGGTTGCCAAGTCATATGACGGGAAAAATTTAGTTTTCACAGAAGACGGATATTAGCAATTCTTAAGTAATATTCTATTTATTTTCTTTAGAAAAACTGTCACGGATGTAAATCTTTGTGTACCTACAAGACATGTTAACCCATTATCTGCCAATGTGCCTTTTTTGAGAGGCATGCATTTTACACTCTTTACAACTCATTAAAGTACCTGGGTTTACTTCTTATGCAGATTTTGGTACTACTAATAACTAAAAAATAGTTGAATGTGCTGATTATTTCTTTAATGTCATTCTCTGCCACCAGGGTTGCATTAAAAACATGTGTTTCCTGGATTTTGCTTTGTAAATGTTTGAAGTATGTTAATGTAATGTAAACCAACATTGTTGCTATAGTAATCATACTAACAGCATTGTTTGTGATTCTAAGAAATGAGAGTTGGTCACAGTATCCATCTGCAATAACTAAAGTAGGCAACATTAGCAAATATTAAATGCAGTCCTATTTTTGGGACGTTGGCGTAATGTAATAGCTTATGAAATTCTACTTTATTGAGGTCATGAGTCAACGTATTATAGCAGTGTTTTGAAATGTCGAATCTCTAAAGCAAGTATTGTTCATTATTATTATTATTATTATTATTATTAGTGGTGGCGGCTTACTGGAATAAAAAGGGGCTTACTATTGCAGAAGCACTGCATTATCTTGAAAAGTTGGAGCAACAAGAGTAGGAAGTGGATGATGCTGCAATTGTAAATATACCTCCTGATGCTGATGAATATATACAAGAAAATGAACTTGACGACCAAAAGATGAAGGATGTGTGCGGAACTTTGCTCCAGATGACGAAAGTGTAAGGCGAAACAAGAATCTGTTGACATAATATTGCCTCTTGCTCAGCACATAACACACATTCAAGGAAGAGAAAAAATGTCTCAGAACAGCTACTAGAAAGAAATATAAAACTGAAGTGGAACCAAACTGGGTGAAATGTACACCAATCTATAAAATGAACAAGGAAGATATAAGCAACTTTTCTGAGGTTCTAATTGAGAAAAGTATTGTTGAGGTTTTCGAGGAATTTATTTCCAATGATGTTATGGTTTGTATCTAGACCCAAAGCATAGTATATGCAAATAAAAAAATCACCTTTCCTTTGCTATTACAAAAGCGGAGTAGAAGGTGTTCATAGGCACATTGTTGCTCTCTGGTTACCACACTCAACCTAAGAAGAACTGTATTGAGAGCAAGCTCCAGATGTAGGAGTACCATTAGTATACAATCAATGTCAAAATGTCACTTCAGGGAAATAAAAATCTTCATTTGAATGATAACTCTAATATAAACAAATCTGATAAAATGTATAAACTCAGCATTTTTTTATACAGAAAAATCAAAGCAACTGGCACAATGAGAGAAAACCGCATAAAAAGTAGTCCTCTCATGGCTAGCAAAGAAATGGAAAAAAATACAGAGAGAGGATTTTTTGACCATCGATTCGACAAAGCAAAAGAGGTAATTATAGTGAAATGGAAGGACAATAAAGTAGTAATCTTGGGTGCAAACTTCTGTACCATTAAGCCCCTGTCAAATGTTCGCAGACATTCCCAGAAAGAAAACGAGCAGATATACATTTCAATGCCAAGCTTGTTCAGGAATACTATTCCCATATGGGAGGAGTTGAGATTCTAGATAAACAAATGTCCCTGTACCGAATAGCAATCCACTCTAAGAAGTGGTGATGGCCATTGTTTACGCAAATGTTAGACGCTGCGACAGTCAACACTTGGAGGGTTTACCAAAGTGCAAATAATGAAGAAATTTTGTCTGTTGGATGTACGATGAAGGATTGTATTGACCTATTTGAGCAAGAACACTGAACCTACTCCAAGGTCCTAAAAAAAAAAAACAAAAAAAAAAACATACTTCTCTGTGGTAGAGTAAGTACCGAAGTGCTATTTGATCCCGGAAATCATCTGATTCAGCCCATTACTACACAAAGGAGATGTGCATTGTGCAAGAAAAAAAAAAAACACCAGAATCTGCAAACGATGTGACGTTCCACTTCATGGTAAGTGTTTTGCTCCATTTCACCAATTCAATAATATATGCAACATTTACATTGTATGTTTATGCTATAATGCATTAGAACATAGATATTTAAAATAAAAGTTATGTGAAAAACTCATGAAAAGTAAATTTAAAAGTTCACCTTTTAGTGTATGTTTTGTCAACACATGCTGCCAATGTCCCAAAAATGGGACACCCTTTTATGAATACACCTTATATTAAAAAAGGTCAAAATCTCATTTTTGGGTAATTTTGACGTCAGTTATTAATAAAATGGTGTTGTCTTCAAAAAATTCAACAGCAAATAATTTTGGCAGGTAATGGGTTAAGCAATGTAACAGCTATATTTTATTTAGAGCTAACAGCAACAAACTTCTCGGATAACTGAACAACTCCGCAATCATGACTCTGTGGTATATGGCCACATGTTTATCAGAGTGAATTCTGAATTTAGCGTAGTGAACGCAATGCTAATGCGGTTTTTTTTACTTTCTCTACACGTACTGTGCACATAGTGTATAGAGAAGGTATTGTAATGCATCCAAAAATTCGATATGAGATATCACCGGAAATACATTTTTTGAGACTCCCTGAATTAAAAAAAAAAAAAAAAAGCATTTTTTAAAAAAAAAGTCTGTGTGTCTGTGGACACCATATCTCAAAAGTAAAGACCGTTAAAAACCAAACTTGATATTTAAGTTTGGTATCTTCCAAGGATGCGACACGAAAGATTCAAGAAAATCCCTCACTCCCAACTATGGAACTTTTTTCGAAAATTTTGATTTTCTCAAAAATGGCTCTAACGATTTTGATTAAAATATGATATATTAAAGATATTTACACGGCAAATAAAATGTATATTTTGAATTTTCTGGAAATATACACTGATCATATAGCCGTGCTCTACATTTTTTGTGTTGTAAGTTCTTCCCCATCTCTTACAGTTTAGCAGTTATGCAAAATTCCGTAAAATACATCCGAAAAACTCACTCCACATTTTACAGCATTTATTGTCCTTCCTATCAAGATTTGATACTACCGATTTCAAAACAGAAAACTCGTGATACAGTTCGTTTCCAAGTCATTAAATGAAAATAGCACGGACACAATTTTATGCAAATTGTCATTCCCAGTGAAGTTGTACCATTTATTAAGATAGTTCAATAATATGTCTAAACAAGTGTGCACTATTTTACTAGAATACTCTTTTATTCTTCTGTAAGGTGTTCTTGAGACATGTCTTCAAATCCATAATACTTATCCTCCTTACGACCCTCTATTTTTCTTCAGTTCCAACATAACCTCGTGAACATCTGTGGAAAGTGTGTCCTCTTTTTCCAAACGTCTAATTGCTTTAGAATGTATAGGCAGAGTTGTATTTAAGAAATACGGAAAATACTTTGGTAGTGTTAGTGTCTGCTCGTTTATTTCATCTTCTTGTGATCTAATACATTTCCAAATTAGTTGGTGGTTTTTTCTTCGCCCCGTGCTACACAATACATCTTTAAAAATCGCCACATCTTAAGCTGTTTCCTTAAGAGGCGCGACGTTTGAGCGTTTCAGAGCGGCGATGGCAACGACTGACCACTGCATGATGTCCTATTATCTGTCCAGGCTTAGTTCACCGGTGATGTCAACAAACCAAACTGCATTACTCCGCGAACGCACGTGGACGGACCACGTGGTGCTTAGCTGT
Organism: Hymenopus coronatus; assembly: GCA_030762935.1. NCBI lineage: Eukaryota > Metazoa > Arthropoda > Insecta > Mantodea > Hymenopodidae > Hymenopus > Hymenopus coronatus. Next base: position 26,389,404 of record CM060896.1, on the reverse strand, counting down.
GTTCGTCTCCTATACAATTACAAAAGCGCACGCCTACGCACTAATAGTAGGAAATAAATACCTATCTGTGTTCACTCTTCACAGATGTTGATTAAAACTGTGAGATATATAATAAATCAAAGGAAATAAAACAGTAGTTATTCGCTACGAAAAATGAAATTTCTCGGGTAAAATAATAAAATGCAGGCATGCTGTTCCTTTGCGCATTGCATGCGTTCATCACTCCAAATGTCAATATTTTGTGTATGTGTGTGTGTGTGTGTGTGTGAGAACAACCATATACCGCACATTACTTTCATATACTGCAATAATACAATGACTTACCCAGAAGAGTTAATCCGAAGATGGAAGTGGTCCACTCCTTCAAGATCCGAGTCATCTGTTGTAAACGCACTGTAACTGTCTGAATCGTCACCGGGATGGATAATTAATCGATCAACTACAATGTCCTTCATTCCCGCCAAATCCCACATTTGTTTGCTCTCTCCGAACTATGTGTGATACACATTCGCTCCATTTTTCGGCTGTCACGTGTTGAAATGCTGTTTGCACCAGTAGTCGCACCTCGGCTAATTTAAAATTTTTGTTGTTTCTAGCTATATATCTCTTTATTTTACTCCAAACAAGCTCAATTGGTTTCAGATAGATAACAATGATAAGGAGGTAATCTCAATACTACATGACCCGCCTTCTCAGCCAAATCGTCTACAACAAACTTTTCATGCCGAGTTTTACATGACCGCACTAATTCTAGCAGCTCAGATTTAACTGTGCACTCTCCTAAATTTATGTTTGTTCTGAAGCCACTTTATGTGTTCTTTTCTTCAAGAACTGTTGGGGATACCTTCTAACTTCACGCTATGATAAGGAGCGTTATCCATAATAATTATGCTGTTAGGTTCAAGTTTAGGGAGCACTTTCTCAAACCAAGACTTAAACACTTCCCCTGTCATTTCTGCATGATAGTCTCCTGTTTTTTGAGATTCAAAAATAAGATCCCCGCCCTCCACAAAAATCGTTCTAATTTTCAATGTGCAGAATTATTAAACGTTTCCCTTTACTTGCGGGATTTGTAAGTCCTGTACTGGAACCGGATAAGAAGGCCTGTTTCTTTGTTTTTGTCCGCGTATCAACCCATATTTTAGAGGTGGTATGAACCTCATTAACCCATGTCTCATCTAAGTAATAAATAGCTCGCCTCTGCTGTCGGAATTGTCTGACATTTCGTAAGTATTTTCTTCGCCACTAAACAATATCACCCCTTTCCACTACACTGCTTTTGCGATTCCTATTTATAAATTCAAACCCTATTTCTTTGAGCAAATTATGGAGTAAAGATCTTTTCAAATTAGGCAAACCTGGGTCACTGTTCACTGTATGTAACACTTTATTTATTGTAGGGGGCTCATTTGGTGCACTTTGCTCGAACAAACTCATCACACTGTACGTCCAAAACACGTCTGCAGCATTTCCTCTTTTTCCCGGGTGTCGAAAACTTTCCCGTAGTTGACCACTTTTTTCTTGCACACTTTATGCTGCTTTCCGAAACACCAGTAAATTCGGCCGTTAAACTGAGGATATTGTCTAATGCAAGAGTAGGATATTCTTCATAAAACTTATTGTATACGTTAAGAACAATTGTTTTTTCGCCACTTTTTAGAGGTTTTCCTCGCTTATGTTTCACAACACAAGAACCACACGTCTCCGCCATTACTTACATACGTACACTACGCTCTCCACGTGGTAACTGAACATCATCCGTTGCAATGAACGGCACTACACACGTGCATTGTTGTGCAAGGGAATGATGATTGAAATTCAACCAATTTCGTTTATTAAATACTCTCATCATGTTATTTCGACATCATTGCCTAATTTAATACATTTATTCCTTTCAGCAAATTAAAAGGAGCTATTTTTATAGAGAAAAACAATAAAACGTTCAGCAACCAATCAGAACCATTACGACCTGTTGCTTTTGTTTACATTACCGGTGAACTACGGTAGGACAGATAATAAGAGGCGTGACGATAGGAGCTTGCTGCGGCGATGCTTGCGTACACCATAGAAAAAAGGTACCGTTTCTCTGCCAAATAAAGGAAACGAAGACAAAATATTACTTAATCTCGGCTGAAGAGGGACATTTCTCCAAATAACACTGATACATGAAGTACCTAAATACCTTGATTGATTGATTGGTTGGTTGGAGTTCTTTTAGTGGAATATAATGCTTCGTTTGTTCCTAAACGATAAAAGCATTAAAAAGAGCGTTAATCCACTGCATACGACAATTTACTGCATTTGAAGGTTTCAGCGTTGTATTAACAGAAATCTCATTAAAGTATCGTAAATGTTTATATTATGGTTGATTATTTCTTTATTTGTTGCACAGACGTAAATAATTACGATTTATGTGAAAGATTTACTTTTAATATGATGTAAATTTAATTAATTTTTCTCGTCAGGTATTAATTATTAATTGAGGATTTATAAACGCTGCGAATGCTACAGAACTAAAGAATTGATTAAATCTAATGAACAAAACAATCTTATTAGAAAAATAATTGTCATAGTAAGTAGACTAGATAAGACGTAATTAAGTTGCATGTGTTCATTCATTGTTCTGTATATTAGCCCTCCTAATGAATGACGAACATGGACACGCGGATTTTACAGGAAGGATTAGAAATGGTATCGTATGAGCGCATTCTTAAATTTGAAATTACGAATATATTATAAATTGTCACCTTGACCAACAGTTAGAGAAGGTCCAATTTGTTTCGCTATAGTGCCATACTATGTCGGGGGAGGGGGGGTTACTTTTACATGGCCCTCTTGAATGCAACCTATACTTACGTAGGTGTTTTCTATTACAGCTTTAAGATATTTTCTTGTAAAATATAACACGGCCGTAAAAGCCTACGAACATAATTTCTTGTGGTTGATTTTAGTTCTACTGGATGAGATGTTATACAGACAAAAACAAACTTCTTACTGACGAGTGCAAGTTGCAGCTGTTCTTCCTCAGCAACAAGGTTTTTCTGTTTCTAGCTTCCACTGTATTGTAACAGCTGTCAGCACCTTGCTAACATTACTGATATGAGACTCCGTCTGGTCAAGAACACATTACAGCCAAATGTTCACATTAGTTACATAAGATACTTCTCACGCTTTATTTTATTACAGTGTTATTTGCTTACGTTGTTCTTTACATGTTATTGTTACTTGATACCTAGATAGGGTTGCGGGAGAAATGAAACACAAACGTACTTTCGTATTCAAGAGCATGCTCACTTTATTTCGAATTTCTATATACTATGTTAAAATAGCATCTCATAGTATTAACATTCTCTCTCAAATAAGTAAGCGGAACTTACATTTAACAGACAAAAGTGATAGTTGATGTGACGAACATGCATAACGTGACACCATACACACCATACAGCTATTAAAATATCAATAAAATAAAGACAAAGAAGTCAGGATGTATTATAGGAACTGCAACCATGTGAATACCATAATGCCAAACTTATTTTGTATGACCACAAATACCATACATTATTTTATTTAAAAAGTTATACTCGCTGGACATGAAAAAAACTGGAATTATTATTAAGCAAGTCTGATTTTACCATTACTTCCGAGATATTTATGCCCAAACTTTCTTCTCCATGCGGTAATTTTTATAATCACTTCATTGAAGTAGTAAAGACAAGGACACTCCCTTATTAGCTGAATTAATAGCCATAGTTAGTTATTTTATCGTAACTCGCGCCAGCGCTTGACGCTTAATCGGACTAGTCCAACCAAAACGTCACGCCAGGCAACGACGTGAGTATGAAAACTCATCTGCGTATGCTCTTGACCTAGCATTTCGAAGTCGCACCAACGCCACGCCGCTAGGGAATCATACCTTTAACAAGATGCATTACAGACAGTGACGGCTCATGGTCAAATTCTCTGGTGGGGCACAATTTAAGGTTTTGCTAAAATGAGTTCATACTAAACTATCAGTGGTAAAATGCAATGATGACTGTATAAATACACTAACCTTTCAATTTGTAGGTGAATTCGATTCTTTGCTTGAGAAAAAACATCAATAACTCGCTGGTTGAAGTCAGGAATCGAACGCACCATTTTACTTTCAATGGAAAGCATAGCCAAGGCTGTTAAGTCTATCCTGGCTCATTGTATTCCTCAGGAATATTTTTATGCGGTTTAAAGTAGAGAAGCACCTTTCGCTTTCTACTGTCGACATTGGAATTGTAACAATAATGCTTAATAAATACACACATTCACGAAATGTTTCTTGCATATTATTACGCAGAAAAAGTTGCAAAAGCGCTGCAGTTCCATCTGCCACACGCAAGTCTACTCTTGAATATAGCACTTCAAGCTCAGGTTTGAGTACGGCTTTGTTCACTTGCGGGAATGTTTTTACAGTTGCCGCAAAATCCTTAACCGGAAACCACTGCAAAATCCTTCAAAATTTGATACCTGGAGGCAGCTGTTAAATGCTCCGTGAAACGAAATCTTTCTTCTGCATTACATACAGTACTGTCACATGTCTCTAACGCAGCGATTCGTTTTCGTTGCTCAATAGTTCGCTGCCGCTTGGCAGGAACTGGAGTTTCGTCAACAGTTTCCCCTAAATCTGATCGAATTCTTTTAATGTTGTGAACAAATGTTGATAAGAATTCAGACACTAGCACAGGGTCAAAATTGTGCGTTTGGATTTCGGAGAACAGAATATCCACGTGCGGCATTACTCTGTGGAAGATGATCAGCCAGTACACAAAGGTAGCATCGTTGAGCAATTTGATGAAACCAGAAGCCTGTCTTACAGGTTTTGGTCGTTTTCTGTTTCGCAGATTGGAAACATTCGATAAGAACATCTCTATTTTCAAACACCGTATTAACTACGCGCGCCTGAAAATTCCAACGAGTTGGAGCTGCTTTTGGTAAACGTTTCTTAACTATATCTAGCACTTCTGTGCACTTACTAGAACGGCTGAAAAATGAAGAAATGCCCTGAATATCTCTAAAGAATATCTTCACTTCTGTTATGTGCAATGTAGCTTTCTGCATGATCAAATTTCCAACATGCGCATAACAGTGAACAAAATTAGCTTGAGTGTATACTTATTTTATGCGCGCTTGTACACCAGTTTGTGCACCACTCATTACGCTTGCACCATCAAATGTTTGACAAATTAGTTTTTCAGGAGTTTTATCAATTCCTAACTTAGTTCACTCAAAATTACAGAGCCTATACCTTCGGCCGTATGACTGAGCGCTTGAAAGAAACCCCAAAATCGCTCATGTATTTCGCCATCAATATGATAGCGAAATATAAGCACCACCTGCATTTTGTTGCATTGTCTTTGTCTCATCTGCTTGGATGGCTAAGTGATCAGCTGCATTAATTTCATTCATTATGAAACTTTGACACACTGTGAGCATAGCATCAAGTATATCGTTTTGGATGGTCTTCGATGAACCCTTAAAAGCAGTTGCAGTTTCTAAATGTTCTTTCATCGCAATATCCAAACTGGCTACGAAATCGACTAAACCGCGAAATATCCCAGCATTGTCTGATTCGACGGATTCGTCATGGCCGCGGAGCGCAAGTTCAAACGCACCACAGAACTTCACGCAATCTATCAGACGAGATATATCTATTTCTGTCAACCTGTTCATGCTGTTTACGAACTGAAGCTCTGTAGCCATTATCTAATTGTATCCTTATATCCACCGCGAGATCCATTTCATTATTTAGGTGTTTCTTGGATTCACTGTGTTTTTTTTAGTTTCTCATTCAAGTGCTTTAAGTCTTTTACACCCGTTGTGCTCCATGCATCATCACCACCAAAAAGAATGCAAGAAAAGCAAAAAAATGCATTTCTCTCTTCGCATCCGCAAAGCCATTTTGCTTTATCATACATGCCACTATTAAATTTTCTGATAAAATTTCTAATTTTTCCTTCCGTCTGTTGCACAATAATCATGTCCGGCCGCGGCGGATCTAAAGCTTTGGCACCAACTCTAGTCTCGAAATTCAATTGTTTTCCAATTAATTCACTGACTTTATTCATATTGAGCTAATATTCTTCACACGAATAGAGCTAAACTCTAGAGAAATTATACTGTAATTCACTTTGAATGCTGTTGGGACCAATAGCGTAACACTCACTAATAAAGACGCCAAAACACACGTAACGGTTTAATGATGTAATCAGAGGACCATGGTTTTCCCGTAGCTATTTTAAAGAAACACTTTAACATATGCAAACACCATTAATGTATTAATCCGCATAGCATGCGGAGACCCGTAAGTGATTTCGCACAATTAGTAACAAGAGACATTTTTCGTTCATATTTAATGCAAAATCACATTATCAATATTTGCTTAAATAGTTTACTTTTAAAGGAGCAATTTGAATGTTCCTGCCTATGCATTTATTTATTTAGAGGGATTTTAGGGACTGAAATTCTTCTCCCCCTTTGCTAAAAAGTTTTAAAAAGTAATAGCAAATTCTAATTTTAACTCCAATCACTGCACCTTAATACGTAAATATAGAATCAAGTGTTTTTAAAATATTTCAACACAGGACTAATTTATATTTATTATTTGACTTTTTCAATTTTTTTTTAAAAAGTGGGTCCCTATGGACATGTTCTCCCTGAAGATATGCATCTGTGAACTATCACCAAAAATGCTGAAAATTTCAAAAATTACTTTGCCTCATAATAAAATGATATGAATTCTAAACTTAAAGAAAATGTTTTTTCCTACTTGTTGAACTTTATATAACTAACAGAAGCTATAGACACGCAGACGCATGCTTATTAACAGGCACTCCCAACTTTAAACCGTATTTTCTCGTAATTTTTTCCCCACACTTTTCCACGCTCAAAATGTTCCACACGTTGCAATTTTCACTAATTTGATTCAAAATATTTACACTTTCAAACAATGCCACATTAAAAAAATGGTCATATTACTTTTTCAAAATAATGCTCTGATTTTTACGAATAAATTAATAAGTTTTGAAAACTGAAGAGTTTTGGAGAGTACGAAAAGTAGTAATTTTTCTACAATAACTAGGGCTAATATAAAGGAAGTAACATGACAAATCTACTTCTATATTCATGTACTGTAAAACTAGATTTTTGTATAAAGATATTTTGAAAAACGCATCGTGTGGCCCATTTTTATTAGAACAATGAATTTAGGCAGTAAAATATTATTATTTAAATCACATAGCAAGCTAGAATTTAGATACGTGACGAAAACATTTAATATTATTACGCTTAATAACTGATATAAATTGCAATAACGTATTTTATATATTGTGCGTTTTCAAAATTACACAAATGCATCACCTTAATATATTTATGGCTAACGCTACTGTTTATACTCATGCATGAAGCTCGTTAAACCTAATGAATAAAATTTGGGAATTCAAAATACATGCATATACTGTGTGTAGTTACATTAGCAGGATTCCGTCGTCATCACTGCAGGTAATGCAGAACTCCCAACAACTTGGCTGACTTGACTCTTCAGTCTCGTATGTTTATCATGTAAAAGTATCAAGAACGTTATCAGCGAGGTGGTTAATAGTTGATACCAGCTTCAGTTTGAAAGATTCATTATGAGCAACCTAGCCGTCAAAACTGTTCCACACGATCTAAATAGTTTGTGCATGTGTTATAATGTTCATGCTGTTTCTTTTCCTAAACGAAGCTCCCATTTCTCTCAATAAATAAATTATGGAAACTACCCACAGGCTTAACGTAAGGTAAACTGCGATCACCATTAACTATCTTAAACACTTTCTTTCTCGCTACTACGAATCCTACACTTCACAAAACCGCCTATCTTTCCGAACACAATTTAGGATTTTCCCTCCTATGGCGAATTTTAACTCTACCAATTTGTTTCTACTGGTTACGGTCTGCGGACATGTTCAACGCTAGCAACTGTATACCCTGCAGTTAATTCCACTAAATTATTCACCAGCACAATCGTATTATTTTCATGAATTTGTAAAATACATTTAAAATATTTTTATCACAACTTCTTATCCATTTGCTCTTGGCTTCGTTGTTCTGAAACTTTCAGCAGTCAGTACTCTATTTCACTCCGCGTCACTTTTCACAAGTAAAATAGCCATATTTGTTAATGGCAGCTGCCATGGCGCGCTTACATGCCAACAATAATTCAATACATATGCCCTACCTAAGTACTTAATCATTGTTAGTTGAGCTTTCTCTCTTCTCAAATGAAACTTAAAATGCAGAACGTTAGGAAATCAACATTAATCTTAACTCTAACGGACTTTAAATAGAAGAAATATTGAAACATCGTGGATCTATTTCGTCTCTCATCTTTACGGAGATGCAAAACACGTGAGTGAACAGCACTGATTGCAGTTGCTGTGATGCATGTTTCTCTTCTGCTGGATTTACCGAATACCAACATTGTAAATTTTCACCGCATAACATTTTCTTATGTAATTAATTCGGGAGGTTTAGATAACGAATTTGTTTTCAAATAAAGAAGCCATTGAAACTATAGGTTCGTTTCTTATTTTTAATCTTATATATAAAGATATCCTGTGCTAAATATTTTGTCACGAACTTCGCTCAAACTTTAATTTTTGCCTGTTGTCGGTTCTTGTTTTCTCTGTGCGCATGCGCGGCAAATGACTACGCAGGTCCACGTGCCCGAAGAGTACGTTCCCCTCTCAGCCTCCCGCACCCTTCACCGACATACTAACTACATTTAAAAGCATTGCGTTCTTCTGCGCCTGCGCATAGAATGACCACAAAATCCTCTGTGTCCGAGAAATGCAGCTGGTTAATATTACCGGCAGCCACTTTCACTACAACTGTGCACTGCTCAAAGACTTTACATGAGGTTTACATTTGTACAAAATATAGTTACATTATAGCACTTTGCTGACAATATTATGAAGAAATTAGTTTTTTAAAATTTTTGTAGGGAGGGCACGTGCCCCTTATGACCGGCCGCCACTGATTACAGCAGACTGCAAAGACAACCATCGCATGAAAATGTGACTTAATATTTGTAACATGGAAGTTCTAAACCAGATAAGTGCCATTGTTATCGATTTTAGTTATGTATCTCAAAATCATCTATGTATCAAGGCAATGTGGTCCAGGATCGGCTATGTGCCATGAGTGACCATGAGCTTTTCAAGTAACTGAAATTGCTGTCAACAGATGGTGCTGCATGTATGTCCAGTACCCATGGAAGTTCTATACCAGTTATGCACCATTCAGTTCTGCTTGCAAGAAGGAAGACAATTTGTGTTTTGTTCAGCTTTTTCAGAATGTTAAGTGTAGCAAATAGTAGTACTAGTTAAAAAAAGAAAGGTGAAGGGTAGGTTCAAAGAAACACAGCACATGAAGAAAGAGTTATATATGACACATGCAGTGACAGTGAAGCCTCAAAGAAGCGACCATCTCCAAGGTAACAGAACCTCTCCTCTAATAATATTATTATTTGTATTTACTTTAAGTTCTTTTATGCATTAATAATAGTTCCATGTTTTATAAGTTATTTTATTTACAATAAACATGATAAGTTCAGGCTTTACAAAGTCGGGAAACTCTGCGTGTTTAACACCTGGCATATTGTTGACATTCCTTGTTTACAGGTTATTTGCCACTGCAAGTTTCAGTGCAACCTAATTTCCAGTGATTCGAAGATGAGACTGTTTGAGCAGTACTATTCCCTACATGATGAAGTCAAGCAGAAGAGCTACCTACTTGGACTTCTACAAATTGTACCAGTAACAAGGCATCGCCATGGAAACTATGAAGATGGATCCAATAGTGGATGTCAGTGTACTGTGAGTTACATGGTACCAGATATTAATGGAAAACACATACAAGTATGTAGAAACACATTTATGGATATTTTTTCTGTCACACATAATGTTATATCTACCTTGCTAATAAAAGTAAGACGGGAATGTGTGTTTTATCAAGACAAATGAGGAGGTTCATCTCATTTTAAGTTTACCTGTGATGAAAGAAACAAGTCCAAAGAACATGTTAAATCCATTCCTGCAGAAGTCAGTCATTATGCCAGACAGAAATAAGGAGAAAAACAGTACCTTAGCTGTGATCTAAATCTCCACAGACTTTGGAAGGCTTCCTGTCAACTTAATCCCAATAGCACTGCTACTTACAAGTTCTACTGTAAAGTATTCCATGAAGATTTTCCTCACTACAGCTTCAGAAAACCAAGAGTAGATACTTCAGGTACAGGTAAATGCTAGCAATAAAGCTGAATCTCAGCAGGCGAAATTGCTTTTAGATCTTCATCACCGTAGAAGGCCTTTAAAGCAATGAAGGAAGACAGCATTGAGTCGACCCTACTGAATAGTGAAACACGTACTATTACAATGATCTGCAAAAAGTCTTTCAGCTTCCATCCCTGACGTATTATTCAGTGTATTATTGTTATAATTTAAAGATTCATATCCATGACATATCTGGTGGAGTTATGTGTTTATGGCACGAGGGTGAAGCTATGGTTTTGAATGGAAAATGTGTGGCACATAGATTATTTCTATTTTTCGGACTTAAAAGAATATTTTTCTTTCATTGTCAATAAAGCAAGCTTCTCTAAAGTATTTGTATGAGTTTTCTTTATCATGTAGTACGTTTGTTATTTTTTGTAATGAAATGAATGATAACATTAAAAAGTTAACTGTTTCTTCAATTGCTCAAAAATATGAATTTGGTACTTACCTGGTTTAGAACTTCCATGCTACATTTCACTAAAGTCATGCTGAGCAAACTTGTAAAATGTTTTTAATTCCTCAGAATAAATTTTAAGAACCAGACTTTCTACATCATATTTTAGAAGCTTGAAATCAAATGTAGCACAATTATGTAATATATGGCAACAACAGGCTTTGATTAAGTTTGCGTTTCCTTATTTTAATCTAGTAAAGACAGAATTATGTTTACCAAAATTAACTGAAGCATTGTTGGCTGAATAAGAAACTACATTGTTTCGTGTTGAACCATTTTCCAATAAAATAGATTTTAGTTTATTCCAAATGCTTTTGCAGATTGGTTTAAATCTTCATGGAAATCAACAGCTTTGTTACAACTATCGGGTATTGTTTTTTTACTGCCCTTATTTGAAGCATCTGGACCGAATGAAAATGAAACACTTTGCTTAATTCGCTTAGTAGCTTCGCTTTAGCATAAGGCAGAAGCACACTTTTTCCTAAGGTCTTGCTTTTAGTTCGTTGCTATGGAAGTGTCTCTGAAAACACGTGGATATAATTTATTGCCACAATCTTGAGAATTGTAAGAATTTTAGTGTTTCACACCATGATAAGTCAGAGTTAATTCTGTTGCAGTGATTTTGTCATCTTCTGCAGAAAATTGTTTTAGTAAGAACTTAGGAAAAAATTGACTTTACTTTTGTGCAATAATATTTTCTTTGTGTCTTTCTGATTGTAAATGTTTATTCATGGCCTTCACACCAAAATATATAACAGTAAATGAGACACTGCATATTCTGCACTTACACTCGTTAGTATCAACTTTTTGTAACTTGTCTTTATAATTTTTTAACTGTAAATATTCTTCATGGAACGAACTTAGATATTGCCTCTTCATCTCCCTGTTATCACTATCGCAGAACAACAAACTATAACTATTCTGAATTATGAAAGATAGTGGTAGTCTAACCATTCACAATCCGAGCGTTGCCAGTAAACTGCTAATTGACAAGTGTCAATGAACGAGCCACGACTTCTCAGTGTTTCTTTAATAATAAGGGCCAAATACTACAGACGCAAAAATTAAAAGTTGGCAGAATAAGAATAGAAACATAACGTTTTATTACATTTAGAAATTAACATTCGAACCAAATGATTAAAATTTATTCATGAGTAAGGGGACATTTAAGCCCGTAGATTAGTCATTGGCCCGTATACCCAGAGGGCGATCTGGCAACCCTAATTCTGATCTAAACTTGCTTTTGTTCAATTGCAATTCTTTTATAGAAGAGGGAAGTAAATTAAACAAAACTATTACTTTCTAGTAAACCCCTTTTTGGAATAACTGCAAAATACTTGTTGATCTATGTAAGTCCAGTCTGGTCTCTTAGTTATGAATATCTGCATTTTTTGTAAACTTTTCTGGGTTATTTATTCAAATGACAATATGGCTAGAATATATTTTTTTAATTTATTTATTTAAAGTCGCTTTAACTGCAAGGTTATATCGCAACTTCTCATTAGGATTACAATACATTAGCTGAATACATTCACAATGCAAATTTAAATAAACATATACAAGGTATGCATAAAACAAGTAAACTCAATGCAGTATTATACAAGTAAGAGAACAGTTATTTCTTGATTTGTTGTGAACAATAGCTGTATTAGCATTTACGAGGGCCGTTCAGAAAGTAGCCTCCGATCGGTCACAGTGCGGGTAGTGGGGGGAGTAGCGACGCCATCTGTGCATTCACGCACTCAGCAGGTCAGTCGGCATCAAGCCGTGGTCGAGTGAAAGTCGTACCTGCGCTAGTTTAGTGTTTGTGGCCGTTTGAAATGTGTACTGCAATAGAAAACCCCGCCAAATGTGAAGTGCGTGCTGTTATAAGGTTTTTTACAGCCAAAGGATATTCTGCAGCAGCTATTCATCGTGAGCTTTGTGCCGTGTACGGACCAAGAGTTATGAGTGAAGGAGTGGTCCGTGAATGGATACGTTTATTTAAAAGTGGACGAGAAAACGTTCATGATGAAGAGAGGAGTGGTAGACCATCATTGGTCACGGACGAACTCGTTCAGACAGTTGATGCAAAAGTTCGTGAAAACCGACGTTTCACAATGTCGGAGTTGTCTACTGATTTTCCACAGATTTCTAAGACTCTTATACGAGATAGTGACAGCAAGATTGGGTTACCGTAAGTTCTGTGCACGATGGGTGCCCAAAATTCTTACCGACCACCACAAAACTCAAAGAATGGCCTCTGCATTAGACTTTCTGTCACGTTATGAGGCCGAAGGTGAACCATTGTTAAACAGAATCGTGACCGGGGACGAAACCTGGATTAAGTACGTGAACCCTGAGGCAAAAGAACAATCAAAGATGTGGGCACATTCAAATTCGCCTACCAAACCAATAAAAGCCCGGCAAGATTTTTCTGCCCGAAAATTGATGGCAACGGTGTTTTGGGATGCAAAAGGGGTGTTGTTGGTTGAATTCATGGAACGTGAGACGACCATTAATCAAGACGTGTACTGTGAAACACTAAAACAATTACGACGGGCTATACAGAACAAACGCCGTGGTATCGTTTTTTTGCACGATAACGCCCGTCCTCACTCTGCTCGCAGAACAACAGTCCTTCTTGAGTCCTTCAAGTGGGACGTTGTCAACCATCCACCTTACAGCCCAGATCTGGCGCCAAGCGATTATCACCTCTTCATGCATATGAAGAAATGGCTCGGGTCCCAGCGGTTTGATGACGACGAAGAGCTCAAAGATGCAGTCACAGGCTGGCTCCAGGCACAAGCGGGTGATTTTTTTGCAGAAGGAATTTCAAAGCTTGTGAACAGATACGATAAGTGCCTCAATCGTTATGGAAACTATGTAGAAAAATAGTGCAAAGATGTAGTTGTAAGATGTATATATTAAAATATTTTTATTTAACTTGGTGAATTTCTTGCAATCAACCGGAGGCTACTTTCTGAACGGCCCTCGTAAATATGACAATATTTAGAATTTACTTTAACATTTTTGTAATATATAATCAAAACAAGAACTTTAGATTAATTTTATTGTACAGTTGGATTACTTGTAAGAAGTTCAAGACCTTATTGGATGATTTTAGTTGGTCCAGAAACTTACTTTCTTCATGTTGTATTTTCAATGCCTACAAAACTCTTTTCTGTCGAATGAACTTAGATCAATTCCTGAAGAGAAAAGAAAAATTCAAAGACTTGAGATAATATACAAGGAAGGGTAAGCAAATGTATGTGACTGGAGGGTTTAAATACACAAAGTAAAATACACTAATGTTACATATTACATTTAAAAAGTAGTTCACATTAAAGTTAAGAACATAAAAGGTCACTGCAGTAACTTTTATCACGCTCCTTTCAAACACAAAGCACTTAAAAATTATACAGTAAATTCAACTATGTTATATAACTTGCAGGTCATAACTTTTAATCCTGACATGATGGACACTTTCTGATTTCACATTTTATGTCACATTACAACATAGAATAAAGTTTTATATGTACTTTGTCCTTGCCAAAACCACTATTGACTAGTATAATGTTCCATAGGCTTATTGTGAGAGGACTGTATTTGTTTTTCATAACAAAGTTTTTTAGCTGCATTTATAACCCATTTCAGAATTCTGCAGTACATTTTATAGTGTTGTTTACGTCTACCACATTACTTTCTCTAGTTGCTAAATAAAGTTCTCTTTTATGTCTACATGATATTTTTATACCTTGGGTGGTATGAATAAAGATGAGACGTGTCTCAAAACTTGCAATTTTAGAGACGAATCTCACTTTCATATAAATAAAACTCAACGACTCAAAATGGAGGTGACCTTGATCGCGACAAACATCTCGCGTGCTTATGTAATGAGACGCATCTCAGGTTTTGGAATGAATAAAAAGTAGCTGCATCTCACTTTCATGAGACGCGTCTCATGACTTTTTAAGTCATCTCAGATGGTGTCTCAACACGTGTGACGCAGCTTCTTAAACAAATTATGGACAGATTTGGTAGCAGTTTTGAGCGCAGAAGGAAGTTTTATTAAACCAGGAGGTATTCTGAAGAATTAATTTATAACAAACTTCAACATTAAAGCAAAATATGCAGTGGCTTGTACAACATTTTCTTCCCGAAACAACAGGAACAAGAGATGTAGCTTTATACAAGGGAGAAAAGATTAGAATATTATTGTCACTATTTTTTCATTTATATAGCCCCTTTAACTTCTGTAATCATATCCGGGGCTTTAGTTTAGAAACAATTGTTGGTGATTTTTCGCTGAACTGTAAGGTTTTTTAACTTTTTTTTCAGTTGTATGCTATTAAAAAAACACACACCCACCCACGCACATGCACACACACAGAGTATACTTACTCTGTGGGGATAGAAAATTATTATAGTTAAAATTGAATTCCCTGCCCCAGCCAAAAATCGAACCAGGGACTTTTGGATGAGAAACCAGAAACTTCATTAGAATATTTTTTAATTCAAGCTATCGCATCCTCATCTTTATTATTCTTGATTCTTTTAAAAACTAATCTTTATGAAATATTTTACTTCATTCGACCACAGTTAGTAAACTGTGGGTGTCAGTGTGACATCGCAGAAGATCTCATAGAATTGAGTATGCAAAACTTTTTGGAAAGTTGGCGCAAGGGTACGAGCGTTTGATTGTGTCATATTTCTGGAAAATACTGCTGCATTTCAAATAACTAAATATGGCACAGTACGATACATTCCCTGATGCAAAATTGGAATAAATGTTATGTAGACAAAATCGGTATCAGGAAATGTGTAGTTTACAAGTGGCGTGGTTCCATTCAGGAGCTAAATTCCAGTGTCTGCAGAAATATCAATAATAATAATAATAATAATAATAATAGTAGTAATAATAATAATAACAATAATGATAATAATAATGTTATTTATTTTAGATGGGGGTTATACATAACATATAGGACCTATGTAGGCATCTCACCAAGAAACATGTTATAATACATAGATATTTTGGCCAAGCAAAAGAGAAGTTTCAAATAAATCAATAAAAAGTAACGTTAGCAACAGAGTACCTTCGTTTATCTATGTTTGTCTTATGATATTCTTAGTCCAAGACTGGAGAGGAGTAAGAGCAGGAAGACCAACTTATAATGTTGATCATGTACATGAGATTTATTATAGTGATGATGATATGATGTAGTTACATAAGGAAAGGGATCAAATAGCAAAAATAATAAGTGATTACACGAGTACACTTTTATAACCAAAGCAATATTACAATAATATATTTAACAGGAACTACATGTATTTGAATAAGTCAAGTCTTTGAATTGTTTCAATTAAGTTAATACGAGCGTTATTAAATTATTAGTTGTGTCGATACAATTACAAATTAATGTATATAAATGAACTGCTCACTTTCGCCGTCATCTTTTTCTGTTGTGGCACATGATATATGATGCTTATTATAATGCTCTACAAAAATAGTTTTTTGCACTCTTTAACACAGGGGAATTTTTATAGAAGCATTTCTATTTAAAAGTAACTAAATAAATAATAAATATGTAAAATAATACTCTTTTAATGTTTTATTCTTATTCTCCAAATACTTTCTTTTCTATTCTTTCGTGTGTATAGGCTTCTTGTCTTTTGTAAAGCATTTGTTTTTTACTTTCACTAGCATGTATGTAGATACATACAAAGTACATAGAAGAAGTATTCCATTCAAAATTTTGATGCCAAGATTTCACCTGTCCCCTCAGTTCAAAAAAATGATTTTTAGAAAAGGTTTGTGTGTGTGAGTGTGGACAGCATAGCTCAAAGATCGTTAAATATCAAGCTAGTATTTATGTTTAGTATCTTTAAGGGTGGGGCACAAAGCTTTTCAAGAAAATCCCACTTTACGTGGGAAAATGTTTGAAATTTTTGTTTTTCTCAAAAATAGCTTCAACGATTTTGATTAAAAATACCACATATTAAAGACATTTACATCACAAATAAAATATATCTTATATTTTCTTGAATAGCCTCTGTGGACTTCTTTATTCTGGATGAACTTTGCATAACTGATAAACAGTAAGAGAGAGACAAAAACAAAAATGTCGATTTTGTTAAAATACATAATCTATGTCTTATATATTTTTTTCTTTTAAAGTTGACAGTTTTTGAGATATTCCTTATTATTGGTTTCAGTTTTAAAGTACGTTAACTGTTCCCAAATAGGAAGTCTACTTCATTTCGTCTTTTCTGCTTGCCATGCAAAGCAAACCAGACTTTACATAACAATCTGGTTTTAAAGGTTTCAACTATTCTTCAGCCTAGTAAATTACCTTATTTTCCTTCTACTCGCAAAAAACTAAGTAACAAGACCAATTCACCTAATCTTTATGTGATTAGCATGATGTAAATAAAAGAATAATATTTTGTAAGAATAGTTTGTGAGTGGAACAGCTAGGGAAAGTCATGTGAATGGAAAATCAGATTTTTTGTTTTATTCTGCTTTTCATATTGCTTATTTTCCTAAATTAGATTTCATTATAATCCCTAACAAGAACTTTTCCTAACTCTTGTTTAATTTCGACCATTGGCAATTTATAATTTTCTGACAATTACGATTTTATTAAATAGTTTTTTTTAAACACAATTAAAAAGTGTTTCCTTCTCATTTTTGACAGCATAAATCGTATAAATTCATTCATAAATAAGCATTTCCATTCATGCAACAATACATTGTTGACCTGTTTACACACAGATAGTGTATGAGATGCAGGTAGCGCATCTCATTTTGGAGGGGAAATTTTTATTCATACGAAACTAACGAGACACGTCTCAAGACTAGCCGTGTCTCACATTTTCTGCTAGCGGTGTCTCATTAGACGCATCTCATTTTTATTCATACCACCCCTTGTGCTAGCTAGTCATTTTTAGAATTGTTATTAATTTTCTTTACATGGAGTGGAAAACTGGAGCTATAAATTCTTACAAAAGTGTTTAAGGAGGAGTTAAACTTGTCATTTACATTATTTAGTTTGTACATTTCTTCCCACAATTTGACTTTAAAGCACTCTATGTTTTCATTATTTATAATTCTAAAGCTGTTTAGAACTTTTTTTGTTTGTTAGGAATTGAGAGTGTAATAATTAATTTTGATGAGTTGTCCCATCATGGTCTGAAAGTCCATTAACAAAGGATTGGGGCCGTGCTGTGGCCGAGTGATTAGACCACTTGCCTTTCACCTGGACGGCTGGGGTTCGATTCCAAGCGACCACATGTGAGATAAGTGGTGGCAGGTTTTCTCCGGGCACTCTGATTTCCCCTACCATCGCATTCCACCGGTGCTCCATCACCATTCATGCATCATCAGTGTCACCGCCTGAGGTGCTATTAAGTAGTTAAAGCAGGCGTTAAACACTAAAAATCAAAGGATTGTATTTCATGGTGCTCCTTTTAACACATAACTATAAAAATATTGTCGATAGCTGTTTTGGAATTATTTTGATTTCTAGTTGTAAAATTTACTGCATGCATATGATTGTATAATCTTAATAGTGAACAAATTTGCAGCTTTTGATTGCTGCACCATTTAAAATCAAGTCTCAAGGCACATCTAATTAACCACTCCTTTTATTCCATCAAAGATACCTTGAATGTAAAGTGTGTCATGAATCATAGTCTATAGTAATGTAAAAATTTATTTTATGTATATGTTTTGACGTGTCATATAGTGAATGTCATTGTACAAAACAACTTTAAATGATCATTAAATAATAATAATAATAATAATAATAATAATAATAATAATAATAATAATAATAATAATGATAATTGTTTTGAGAAGCCATGAATAAAAACATTTTTAGAAAAAGATCCATGTGTGAGTGGGTGGGTGTGCAGGCTGGTGGGTGGGACAGCCTAGCTCAAAAATGAAAAGACTGTTAAATACCAAACTTGGTATTTAGGTTTAGTATCTTATAAGGATGTGTGACACAAAGATTTTCAGGAAAATCCCCCAACCACAAATTACCCTTTACATGAAAACATTTTTTGAAAATATTGAATTTCTCGAAAATAGTTGTTAATGATTTTGATTAAAATACCATATATTAAAGATATTTACATCCCAAATAAAATGTATATCTTGAACTTTCTGGGAATAGCCTTTGAAGACCTCTTTATGACCTGGATGAATTTTGCCAAATTTTATGATTAGCACTGGAAACCGTGAACAACTTTCATTACCTATGTGTAAGCTTACAACCGACCATGAATTCCTACAAGATATGCATCCAGGAAAGAGCAACGACAGCCACAAAGGCCATAAACAGAATTTAAAACATCAGCAAGCTCTCCCTGACCACAGCAATGTCATTATTCCATGCGGTCATTTTTTTTTTTTTTTTTTTTTTTGGTAGTGTTTAACGCCCGCTTTAACTACTAATGGCATCGCAGGCGGTGACACTGATGATACATGAATGATGATGGAGCACCGGTGGAATGCGATGGCGGGGGAAACCGGAGTACCCGGAGAAAACCCGCCCCAGCGCCGCTTTGTCCACCACAAATCTCACATGCGGTCGCTTGGGATCGAACCCCGGCCGTCTAGGTGAGAGGCTAGTGGTCTAACCACTCGGCCACGGCGCGGCCCTCCATGCGGTCATAAAACCAATTACCTCTTATGGCATAGAACTAATATGAGAGAAGCTAATGAGCAGCGACCTTGCAAGATTAGAAAATGTGTAGGTACAATTCCTGAAGAGAGTCTTAGGAGTTAAAAAGCATGCACCCTCAAGGATGTTGTATATACTGGCCAGAAAAAGTTTCTTCATAGAAGACCTCAGGTCGGAGCAATTGCTGCCAAGTACACCTAGAGACACGATACAGGAAATGAGAGGACATGATCCAGACTTTTTTGGCGCAAATGCAGTGACCAACCAGAAGTGGACAGACATGTCAGGACCAAAGACATGTGGTAACCAGACTCGCCACCCACAGCTTCCACCACTAGAGATGAAGAACACAAAGATTCCACCAACCAGATGACAAATGTGTATGTTCACTATGTGACTAGAAATGCGAATACTATGACATAATAAAATGTGAAAACAGAACTAAATCCATAAAAGACTATGGTGATAAAACTAAACTTAAGGAACACTTGAAAGAGCATTATGTATTAATTAAAAATAGTATGAGATCATAAGGACAGTTTTGTGCTCACATATTTTAAAATAAAAATCAGTATCAAGTTATATGTAAATGATATGAAACTGAAATATGGAAACAAAATATGAGAAATCATACATTCAGCACAGATCATTGTTATGAAAAGCTCATGGCTTACCAATTTTAACAGTGAAAGAGGTTACTCAAATAGAAATGGGTCAAGTTGTAAGAAAAGGTTTATTCTGGAGAGAGATTTAAAATATTGACATAGGATTATAAATTTAGATGAGAATAACATAGTGATGAAACATATTTAACTTATCATGAATTGTCCCTAAAATATAAGTAGCATAAGAAATATCTTGGAATGCAATGGCCTAATAATATTTGGAGGAGAGAAAAAATACTAAAGGGAGTTTGGAAAGAGATAACTTATAGAGAAATAAAATTTATTTAGTGGTTTAAAAAGTGAAAATTGATATATTAATGTTGAAATGCACTTGGTATGGAGAGAAATGTATTGAGAAAGCAAACAAGGAGGAAGGAGGAGCATAACATGGGCAAGAATTAGGATGTGGAAGTTAAAAAGTCAAAAGTAGTTTTATACAATAAATAAATTAAAATAAGTAAATATAATTGAACCATCTATGGAAGTGAAGACTTGGAGCACATAATATTTTATGAGTAGAGGTCTGATTTTAGATTTTAACCAATGTTTCCCTTGCTATTTAATTAGATTAAAAGATATATACTGATTTTACACTTCCTGAAGCAATCTATGTGAATGCACCTAAAAATCCTAAATATGGGGTTGATGCCCAAATAACTTACATGTGTTCTTCAAATAAAAAATGTTATTTTCGCATTGAAATTAATCATAAAATTATTCCACCACTACTATAATAAGTAGGATAGAGTTAGTTCAGGTTACTAAATGCAGCATGTAAATTTTTCAGCTGACTCTACCATAAAAACAATAAAAACCTTCAACAGAAAAGTATATAGTTAAACTATTTCTGTTCCTGGGAAATAAAGAACTTACTAATTGTAAGTCACTATTGAGATAATTATCTCAGAATAGGATGCTTAACTGGTCTTCCTGGGAAATCTTTAATCAGTTGGGAAATTTAATGTCATACAGGGATGTATTCATAGTAGCTCAATGGTAAAGAGCAATTGCAATCCTGGCCATAGCATTAAATTTTACAGTTCTGACCACCATAAAAACATTACAGTTGTTCAAAGAAAAACTATTGGCAACACCTGTTCCACCTGCTATTGTTCACTATGCTAAACACCTAAAAGGCATAATAAAAAAAGGCTATCAATAATTGTGGATGAAATAAATCTCACAAAACTAAGAAAACAAGAAATTATTTGTGCCTGTAATGATCCATGAAGCAAAAGCTAAAAGAAAGCTGTATTAAGCACACAAGGAACTTAAAATGAAGATTTATGCCACCTAAAAATCTGGATCCAGTAATAATACTTAGATATTAAATTTGCATGAATTTTAGTAGTTGTTTACTAAATAATCTAACAAAAGAAAATACCAGTTTCTGCTAAATTCACTTTACTCTTCACTAGGACACTCCACATAATACAAGACTTTACACTTTTGGTACAAGAAATTATTAGTGCCTGTAATCATCCATGAAGCAAAAGCTAAAAGAAAGCTGTTTTAAGCACACAAAGAACATAAAATGAAGATTTATGCCACCTAAAAATCTGAATCCAGTAATAATACTTAGTTATTAAATTTGCATGAATTTTAGTAGTTGTTTACTAAATAATCTAACAAATGAAAATACCAGTTTCTGCTAAATTCACTTTACTCATCATTAGGACACTGCACATAATACAATACTTTACACTTTTGGTACACAGATAACTGAGTCACTAAATTCACATCACTGTCTTACCATGTTTCACATGTTAGTTTGACTTTTAACTAATTCCCAACTGTGGCAAGTCTGTTTTATATAGTCCCGTAGCCGGGATCCAAAAGTTCCAGTCTTAAAAAATGCTGGAAAATTATGTTTTATCCATTTAGAAAGAGATTACTCTGGAAGTGGAATTTTCTGGTTATAGAGATAAAGAAGGTCCGAGAAATCTTGCAGGGAAACACACAAAGACCTTTGTTTGCCCAACTATTGTGTCTGTTCGTTTCTATTACATACAGGCAGCTGTGCTCTCAGGCGGAAGGGGGACTCAGTCATCATTATAGTAAGTTGCAAGGTTCAAATTTCAGTACACAAATCGACGGTAATTTTTTACCAAATAAGTAAAAATTTTATGTTTCAGGCTATTGCTTGCTTACTAAACTTCTCACAATAACACAGAATCTGTGTTGTTTCAGAAATGTGAAGGCGTGCTGCAACCAGAATACAGGAAGTTTAGTGTTGACCCTCAAATCACTTCATTTGAGGTATTGCAAAGTATATTAGCAAAAGCATTTGATATTAGGGGGTAAGTACTACAAACTACCATATATTTTGTTTTTCTTTTCTTCTGTGTGTTTTCAAAGCTAAATAAACCAAAGTGCTTGCATATATACAGGTGTGTTTAAAAGTATAATTGGGATTTAACAGTGCCTTAAAAATAGTTTGAGTTTGTTATGAAATGTTGTATGCACACAGAGTTTCTTCATGGAACAAGACACACTGCAATATGTAAGCACACAAAGCAGTCATTGATATGTGCAATAAGGAAACTGACAGCCAAGTTTTCACAGCATAGTTTATGCTGTAGAAGTAACCAATAACATTTGCTGCTAAGTTGTCTGCAAAGGTTTTGTCAAAGATATGCAAACATTTGTGTACTTACTATTAAATTATGATTTGTTTCTATCTACCTAACATATGCTGAGTGCACTATTGTGTTACTAGTGGCTAAATATGCAAGTTTCTGAGAAATATGGCTATACAATGGTTGAAATTATAGTTACAGTGAAATTTTAAAGCAATTTGTTTAAAAACAGTTGGCCAAATTCCTTAAAAGAAACATTGATTATTTACAAAAGTGTATGCATTTATTTGTCTATGACTGTATCAGTATAGCTGCAACAAACAGAATAAACAGTGCTAATTAAGTTAAAGCTATATAAGACGACCAAATTTCAGGT
Organism: Hymenopus coronatus; assembly: GCA_030762935.1. Lineage (NCBI taxonomy): Eukaryota > Metazoa > Arthropoda > Insecta > Mantodea > Hymenopodidae > Hymenopus > Hymenopus coronatus. The sequence continues at coordinate 26,366,315 of CM060896.1, read as the reverse complement.
GAGACTCCTGCATGTTAAGACTTAAAATATTCCCTCCTGGTATAGCATTAATATTTGTCGCCAAATGTTTGCTTTATCTTTCCTTTCTCATTCTTTAGTCATTGTTGTATTTTGACAATTGATAATGAAGCTGCCCATCAACCTATGCATTTGCTGAACAAACTTTCAGTCAGGGCAAATATATTTGGGTATTATAAAGCATACACTGATAAAGAAGTTCTAGCTTGTACAAGAAGTACAGCTGAAAACAGACATATATGTCCAGGAATAAACTCATAGGCCAGCAAATCAAACATTTTATCTTTGTAGGTTTAATTGCAGAAACGATATTCAAAATTTGTTAATATTTATGGAATAGTTTAGTGGGCCAGGCACTAACTTCTTGTCTTTTACTATGTGTGTTATTACAGTGTTCTCCTTGGTGCTTTCTAATTCAATATAAATTTGTGTAATAAAACAAAATGTTGATTTATAAAGTGAAAAACGCTAATGTTTACATTAAGCTGCACCTTTCAAATCTTGAATGTGACTCTTTTTTACATTCCCGTCACTCACTCTGCTCTTATAGAGGTGGTCACCCTAAAGCCATACTAAATAAAATAAGAAATATGAATTTTAACTAGGTAAAGGTAAAGAGTAGGTAGTCATGTGAATGCAGCATATTAGATTTGTTTATGTGTGTGACTTTTTGATTTTACTTATTGAGTATCTAAGTTTTCTTAGTTTGATTATAATTCTTATAAAAAATGTGAAATAGTGACTTTGTTGTTGGAAATTGGGTTTTTCTCATACTTTATATTTTGTAATGCAATGGCCCATCTGTCTGAAATCCATTGTTATAATGAAAATACTGATGTAATTATCTTTTGTAGTACCTTAATAACTCAAATAGAAGTACCACCACTTTCATTGTACCCACATGATGATTTGAATAACCAGGTGTTATAATGTCCCATTCACATGAGATGTAAACACAGACACAGTGTAAGCTCAAATCTTTACACCCATGTTATTCAATGTAAATATTCTCATAGATACATGCAAGATGCTATGCTGTGCTATGCAATGCAAGCGTTTGAAAACTTTATCCTTGTGTAGACAGAGAAAGAATTCTGCATTGCCTGGTATCAGCAGCAGATGATTGCAGTTTGAAACTTTACAGGACTTACTTACATACATGCTCTTCTATTGCTGTGCCATCTCATTTCATTCAAAAGGTTATGGCGGTTTCCTTGTGAATTCTGCTTTGATTTAATGGATGAACCCACATTTGTGTTTAGATTTCTTGGCTCATACAAATCATAAGGCACAAAGCGATTATTCACATTTTATTAAATTTGCAGTGTAATCACTTTTTGCAGTTTCCATGTGTGCATTATTGTCATTAGTTTGGTAAAGCAATCATTGTGACATCACTGCCACAAGCATCAGTTGTGTGTATGTAATTTTTATAACCTATTTATTCATTTATTAAAGATTTTTTAATTTTCTTACATGTTATTGTTTATTATGTTGTTCAATTTGAAACTTGCAGAGCACTTGGAAGATATCCGCATGTACACAATTTACAGATCTAAAAACCCATGCCAACCTCTTGTGTTACACTTACAACTGCATTGTGAATGGTCTTCCCTCGTACTTGTGCTTATGCTGCATTATGTCTGCACTTGCATCTCATTGTGAATATGGCTTACAAATTAAATTTGCTGGAATAAATAGAATTACTTATTGATGCTGTCATAGTAACTGTTGTACATAGCTAAGTAGTACCCAATCTTGTCTTTTACAATGTTAACTTTTATTATGGTTTTATACAGGGAATTCACTGTATGCTATAGAGCTTTTGATGACTATGGACAGGAAACATATCTGTCACTGCTTTCTGACTGGGATTTGGATGCTGCATTTCTCAGGTAAGCACAATAAGCATATTTTCCAGAGTTTACAAGTCATTAAATTCTATTTTCTTCAAGTACATATTAGCTTTAAATGCTTTTTAAATGCTTGCTATTGTTGAGATCCTGTAATCCGGATCAAGCAAAGATGATAGATGGTGAAAGAAATTGAACCAAATAATTATCTGGGAAGTAGATCAATGGCATTATGGACATTAAGAATTGTAATGGATGATAAAATGTAATCACATGATTATTTGCAAATAATTTAATTAATACAGCCAATTAGCATATAATTTGTGCAATGATACCATCTCTAACACTCCATCTGTGATATCTGAGGTTAGGGGTTACCTCATTCTACCAAACAATGATGAGCCCATTACTGAGGGGAAGGCACCCAATGGACATAGTTTGTTACCTAAGTTGATAGGTTGATGAAGAGAATAGTTGTGGAATGAGAGGGCTTACAGCTTTTACTGTTGACTGCAAACAATGTTGGGCCTTGGGAATACTCCACATGAGCTAATTACAGGTGAAGGCTTGGATAGGGCCAACTTAAAAATACCACCCCAGAACTGGGAATCAAACCACAGACCCTCAGCATAAAAGATATTAATGAAACCACTGAGCTATCCTGGCACTCTTGTGCAATAATTTGGCCAATAAATTATTTTTATATTTACATGCACAAATTGAAATTTTAATTAGTCTAGCTTCAGTTTCTGCACAAAACTTTACTTCAAAATATTTTGGAGACTTCTGTCTTCTTCATCGGCCTAGATTCATTACCATACTTCCTCCTGGGGCTTGTAGATGGCATTTCATGACAATGTAATGAAATCATTTTCATAATGAAAATCAAGATTTAATATACTGTTTTGTATTTATGTACCTAAATAGTTTTCCCAAATCGAGAGTTCAACTGGTTTTCAAGGGGCTTTTAAAAGCTTAGTTTCCTCTTTCACCTGATGATTTGTGGACCAAAATTTCTGCAACTGCTAATTACTATGCATTCTTGGGTGCTTGGCTCCCTAGTATTCATTCACTAAATTACATGCAATTTCAGAAGCAGAGCAGAGCATCAACATCGAGACATGAAGTATGCTATATGCTCTGGGATCTAATGACTTCAATGTTTCATTCTGTCTGCAGACCCCAGAGTTCACCCACCATGTATATGCATTGTGTTTCATTTAATAATTCAGTGGTAAATTAGATAGCCTGTTCACCATAATGGCTGAGGACCTCAAAGAAAGAAATTTTCTTTGGTTGACAACACTGCAGAAAGACAGGCAGGGGAGCTCTGTCTTCTTCCCCCTGGCTCTCACTACCCCCATAAAACTAGTGCCCAAGAAAAGGTGTGCAGATAGTACTCAGCTTTATATTTCACATTTCTAATGTATAAATCTTCCTCTTTGCCTTTCCTATATATATTTTTCCCTAATTTTCACATCCATTTTTTTTTTTTAAATTTGAATATTTCCTTGTTGGAGTTTTGTCCTTAAACATTGGTATTTGACTTTTCTCAAAAATGTTTCCTAACAGTTTTGAGATATTTAAATCAGAAATAAAAAATATTTTTTGAGTTTTCTGGAAATAAATAGCCTGTAAAGTTTTCTTCATTTGAAATAAATTTTGTGTTATGTATAAATGCTGAGTAGTAAAATATAGACAAAAACTTACTGTACAAAAATTTTTGATTAAAACATACAAATAATTTCGTTTTGGCATCAGCCATTTCTGATACACCCATTATTATGGTTTGAATTCTTCAATATTTTGTCATTCTTTTAAAGTACTGTTGTTCACTTGTTTCTTGCAGTGGTAAGGAAAGAGTGTAGTATTTAAAGCCACTAGCTTTTAAACATGTCTAACAGTTTAATTTCCTATATCCCTCTTTTTCTTACAAAACATTTCTAATGAAACCATTTCTTCAAAGGTTTATTTTGATGTACATAAAATGGATAGTGTGTGCTAGAATAGTTATTAAAAGCTTTATAAAAATAAATGCATAAAGAGCTCTGATGTAACATATCAGAATTTTTTTTTATTCTATAATTTATATATGAAATACTCATCAAGAAAGTATCAACAAAATTCCACCATGTGTATTTAGATATTACAAAATGGACAGCTATCCAAACCTCATGACAAAAATTAGGTTCAAAGGGTCTTTATTAGCAAAAAGTGATTTCAGTAATACTATATGTTAACTATGGCAACACTGGATAAAGTGGGACCTAGATTGTAACTATTGCAATCAAGGTCATTTTCAAAATCTGTTGTAATACAGGCAAGTTGTTTCAATAGATTTTTATGTAAATATCAGTTACATTACATTTATCCATTTATTTATCCGTAATTCAGATAACGGTTATAGCACCTGCACAAAATCAAAGACTGTTGGACATTGGTCTGATCTACAACAGGACTGATCGAACTGTGCAACTAATTTTTAGCTCAATGCACATTAAAAATATGCAGAATTACAAATATATCTTACAAATACTTAGCCTCCAGCTAATCTTGAAGGGACTGGTTACTCCCTATCTTACCAATGTAAATTTGTTATTTTCTGGTGCACTCATCTTCTGAAGTACTGATTATAGCATAATCAAATTTTTACTGCTATTAGAAGTTACCTTTGTTTAGCTATTAAAGCAGTTTGAAAGAATTTGACTGGCACATTTTTGTAACTTTATTTTTAGATTAAACTATGAACCATACCTGCCTTAGCATTAACAAATGCATAAATATGTATACTTTAACTGATTAAAATTTGAATTTGATATCTTGAGTGGTTTCTGAGATAAGCACACTGAAAATTAAAAGTAAAAATGAGTTTAAACTTTAGCAACAAAATAACCTTATATTTGGTTGAATTAGAAGTTTCTATCTCCGTAGTCAGCATCCTCCTTGTTAAGGAACAGCAGTGACAGTAGCACCAATAGAAAGGCCAAAATTTCCTCTTTTTACTGGTGTGTGTACACAATCTTGGAATCGCAGAAGTTATAGTTGGAAAACTAAATACTAATGAAGCGAAAGAGGGCATAATCTTACTTTAAAGGGTGTAAATATGTAGATAATATTTATTTTTACACATTTTCAGTTTGATTTCAGCAATAAAACATTGGGATATCATTCTTAACATTGCAAATAATCAAAGAAAGAAGAAATAAATAAATTGAAATTTTTTTCGCTGTGCAGTCCCCTTAAGCATCAGGGATTAAGCACTGTTTCTGTATATTTTAAATATGCACTTCATAAAATGTGCATAAATCAAATTTCTTAACTTCTATTCTCACAATAAGACTGCAAAGTGAGAATGAAGCATAGTTTTGATGAATAACCCAAAAGTTCAAAGAGTAAAGCTTTATCATACCCTTGATTTCACTCAATGCTCCTAGTTTTATCACATCCTTAATTTGATTCATTGCTCCTTTCAGTCTTTTAATTATGAAATTTTATAAAGACATTCTTTGCATTCCAGTGCATCAGAGCCATGCTTGTGTCTTCAAGTGGACATGAAACCTTTTGAGGAGAGTTCTGAGGAATGGGATGTTGTGGGATGTTTGGATATGCCTCGCACTCAGGTCCCTGAGAGCAAGCCCCAAAATAGGCTACCTGGTCTTATCATGAATCAAGTGGAGAGAACTCTGGGAATGTTTCAGCGAGCCCTGAACATGGTGGATGACCAGCAGCCATCATTATCAGACCAGCCTCCTCGACCTCCATTAACAGATGCAGAATTTCGGAAATTTCTTGATCCTATTGGTCAAGTGGTGCAGGGGCGTGAACTCAGGACTGTCATCTACTACGGAGGAATAGAGCCTAGTTTGAGGTACAGCAAAGCAGATGTACTCAGTCTATTATTAGTAATGTCTAAAATGATAACCTTTTATTAAAAATTGTAAAACACTATTTAACATTGATTATATGTATAAACTACATAGTAAAGTAATGAAACAATGCAAATGAAAAATGACTTCATCATGCAACTACATCAACTTCATTATTTTCTATCCATCCCTATTTACTTTTGAATCTGTAACATAAATAAAAGCAACTGCAGATAAAATGAGTTAAAAATATTGTTCAGTTTAATATTCTTCACCCCAAAACTGCAAATATTATTAATCCTAATATTTGTGATGAATATAAGACTGGACAGTTAGAAATCATACATTCTCATAAAAGGAGAATGATGTAATGATCTCATGTAATGGTCTGATTGTGAGATTCATTGTAATGGCTGCTTCTAGACAGCGCATGGAGAGAGTGAAGTTTTAGTAATGGCAGAGGCATGTAACACTGGTGTAGTGAAATAAAATCAAGGAAAACCCTTAAGCAACAGCAAATTATATCATATTTTTTGCGAAAATTACCCTACTCGTTCATTAGACTTTCTCAGTTTAATGGCCGAATTTACTGTGTTTCAGGATTGCGTAATTTGAAAAGATTTTTCATGCATAATTTTTTCAAAGATAAAAATTTTGAATTTGTATGTATAAATTGCAAAAGCATTATTATGGAAAGGGATAATATTGTCATTTGGCAAAGAAAATATTTATGCAATATCAGAAAATTCCAACAAAAGGTGAACTATATATTACTTAGATGTGATATGGATGAAAGGGCCACCACTCTAAGATATGAGTTGATACATGGATTAAAACAAAGAAACTGGCCTTATTTTTTGTAGAGTTTAAAAATCCCTCAAGTAAAAGGAAACATTAAATAGATCTGCATATAGGAAATGACAATGGGTTGGTGGAGGGTGAGGAGCTCATTTTTAAGCTAAAAAAGTACTTTATTGATGTTTGGAGGAATTTAGTAACAGTGGCAGTCAAATTATATGTGTATTAATTTGTTGAGTTGATTTTTTAACACTACATCACTTACATTGTTATTGTGAGGGACTAGTTTCGAAAGCCTATGCTTTCATTTTCAACCTCACGGGTCCAACTGCCATTGCTGACTGCGTTTGCTTGTGCTCTCTTTTCTGGTGAACTTCTTATCTAAGCTGTCTACTGGCGGGATTTCAAAGTTGTTTTTCCATGTGAGGATGTTTTCCCAGGTTGTGAGTTCATTGTGGCCTGACATGGGTTTTAGCAATTTTGGATTTGGATCTAGATTGTGGTTTTCTTTCCAAAAGTGAAATGCTACTGCCGATTTCACTTTTGGAAAGAAAACCACAATCTACATCCAAATTCAAAATTGCTAAAAACCATCTCAGGCCACAGTGAACTCACAACCTGGGAAAACATCCTCACATGGAAAAACAAATATCACCTAATAAACTTTGAAATCCTGCCAGTAGACAGCTTAGTTAAGTAGTTCATCATTTTGCCACCAGAGAAGCAAACACAGCCAGCAACGGCAGTTGGATCCATGAGGTTGAAAATGAAAGCATAGGCTTTCGAAACTAGTCCCTCATAATAACAATATAAGTGATGTAGTGTTAAAAAAAAAAAAAAACAACTCAACAAATTAATACACATAAAAAAGTACTCCCTGAACTTGAACCTAATACCATAATTATCATGAATAACACTGTTTAGCATAGCATGAAGTTAGAATATAACCCCAACAATTCTTGAAGAAAAGAACATATAATAATGTAACCTCAGAACAAACCCATAAATTTAGGAGGCTATACAATTAAATATGAGCTATTGGAATTAATTTGATCATGTAAAATGAAATCTGAGAAGTTTGTTGAAGATGATTAAGGCAAGAAGACGCCTCATACATATCAAGATTACCTCCCTATCACTGTTAGCCCAATTGAGTTTGTTTGGAGTTAAATAAAGTGTATGATTTTCAACCTACAGTTACAGTATTATAATATTTGTGATTGTATTCAGTAATTAAACTTTTGGGTAATTAGTGTTTTTCGATCTGTAGTCATTGTGTCTGTATTCCTATAACTCTGCATTGAGGCCATCTTTAGTAAACATGAAACTCTTTAGTAAAAATGGTTTATGTAATGTTTTTGTGGCTAGCTCATAAGTTGCAGATACAGGCTAACTTTTTAAGTATTATGAGATCATGTGGATTAGAAAGAATAGTGGTAGCAAACTTTCTTCACAGGAAGGTGGTATGGAAGCATATTTTGAATGTCTATCCTGACGGAATGTCTGGCAAAGAGAGAATGGATTATATGAAAAGGAAAGCTTACGAGTACCAGACTTTGAGAGATAAATGGAAAGACATGGTTCAGAATGGGCAGGTAAGAACAAAAATATGCAGTTATTTTATATTATTACTTTATTTAGATAGATTGTTAGGTTTTATACTCAAAAATTAAGATTTTATGTTTAGATATTGGTATGACAAATATGTGTAACCTAAATTTTCATTGAAAAGAGCATACTTATCCTAGCTCTGGTGCTACCAACTTGCTTGATTTTGCGTAGGGCAAACAGGCTTGCTCCGTACATGCAGTGGGTAAACACATGACAGGAGGAATTTTCTCTCCTCTTTGTAGAGGGTTTCTTGTGTCACTTGGGTAAACGCATGACAGCAGGGATTCTCTCCCTCTCCTCCTTGTAGAGTGTTTCCTGTGTCGCTTGGGTAAACATATGACAGGAGGGATACTCTCTCTTCCTTGTAGAGGGTTTCCTGTGTCACTTGGGTAAACACATGACAGCAGGGATTCTCTTTCTTCCTTGTAGAGGGTTTCTTCTGTCACTTGGGTAAACACTGACAGCAGGGATTCTCTCTTCTTCTTGTAGAGGGTTTCCTGTATCACTTGAGTAAATACATGACAGCAGGGAATATCTCTCTTCCTTGTAGAGGGTTTCTTGTGTCACTTGAACAGAAAGCAATTCAACTTGCAAGCCATCCACCCCTGTGTTTATGCCTGTCTAGAAGGAATTTTTCTTATCTATAGAAAGTGGCAGAATACTATTTAGTTTGTGACAAAATTCTGTGCTCAGAAAATTCAATTTGCAGTGTTCATTATGCAACCCATTAATGTGAGCATGACAGTTATGAAGAAGACATTTCTTCAGAATTGTTTTAGATACCAATTAATTAATAATAATTAAGTTTATATCCATAAGTTTCACAAATCAGTATACATTTCTTTACTTACCACTAAGCTGAGTTGCTGTGTATCCTGGGACCTAACAGACCTAACAATTGTAAGGTTGTTATGCTATGCCAATAAATTATTAAAATGCTTGTTCTTTTTCATTACTATAAATATGAAGCTTTTTAGTTCAATGGTAATTCTATACTGTTGGTGATACAATATAATTACAATGGTATTAAGTCAAGGAGCTTGCTATTTTATTATGTTAATTTTATAATAATTGTCATTATTTTTGCAGTGATTCCATTTATCACCAAAACTATGAAAATATATAAATGTTAATTTTCAAAGAATAGATACTAATCCAAGAGACATATTGAAGAAATTGTCTACCAAACATGAACTTAAAATAGATAGTATTAGCCTATGAAAGCTAGTTAAAGTATTTCTAACACAAAATGTTGCATACTGCCATAGCACTGAATGAATTATCTGTCCTTGCTTTCCGTGCAGTTGGTTATGCAGTGCACAGTAGGCAATTTGCAGGAGCATTGAGCTAATTTGCTCTCTCTGCATTACATAAGGGAACTGTTGGTCTGACCTAATACATATGTTTCTTCTTCTTCAGCCCTAGCATTGACTTGTGTTATTTCTTCTATCAATTTTACTTAGGTCATTTAATTTGTATAAGGTCATTGGTCCACATATTGCACTTCATTATTAATCTTCTTCTGGTATTCTAATCATACTTTTTTGTTTCTTTTAATCCCATGTTTCATAAGCATACTTTAAAATAGGAACTAGATATTTTAGCGCTTAATTTGATCAAAATTACTATTTCTTTTGCCAAATCAGCATCCATTTCTGATGAATGTTATGAAACATTTAAACATTATAAATATAACAACATAAACTATAACAGCTTCAACATGATTGCACAAAAATTAAAAAATTTAGCTTTTCAATACCTAAGAAAGTTTTTGAATTTCACTCAGTATTTACAAAGTTTCACCAGCAGAGTCTACACTTTATTGCTGATATTAAATGTTAAAAAGAGTTGTGAGTAGTACAGAATTGCTTTCTTTCATATTGTACCTTCTGAAGTAACTTAATAATAAACATTTGTTTGTTAATGATGATGATCAATTGCCAGGATCATATCATTGTCACTAGTATGATGGAATTTTATCTTGCAGAAGTTCTTTTACATGCTACTGACATAGACCTGTGACTTTTAAACCATTGGTCTGGGCCTTGAGATTGAAAGATCAACACCTAACCAACTGAGAAATCCAGAGCACTATTGTAGCTCTTGGTAGTGGTGATAGAACCATAATGAGAAAAAGCTTTCTCACTCTCAACTTTGATATTTAAGATGCAGGAAAAAGTTATTCATATTGTGACACATCAGTCTCAAAATGCAGAAATCGATTTAGAAAACTAAAGACTTAACTTGCCATCTTTACATCTTATGAATTAGTCAAGCTAATATATGAAAACTTGGATAAATATTATAAGCAACAGAATACTCATAACCGTGAAACTAGAACTCAAAATTGCCTATAAAAGTACCTGCCTACAGATTTGCATTATTTAAGAATAAAAGTATAATAAACTGCCATAAAATAATAGAGAAATAAAAGACTAAAAGCATTTCTTAAAACAATAAAAAAAAAGTACTCGTATACCTACTGCTCAGCAAAAGAGTATAAATAAGACAGTCTGTAGGACCATATGAACTATTTAATCAAAAAACTATTTATAGATTGTTGGCATCTATTTTTTCCTCCATCTTCTCCAATGCGCAATTCATAGCTATTATCTTGGTTCTCATCTTCTCCTTTCAGAATTCCATCTTTTCTATTTTACCATTTATCCCACTCCTTGGTACCAGTGTAACAAAAGCTATCTTTTTCTCCAACAATTTTATTTGTTCCACAAACTAATTACAATCAGAATCTGCTCACAAATGATTGTCTTTCCTAACATTCTGTCATTTAGTTTCTTTTTGACATTCACTGTGGCTACAATACAGCTGACTATGAAATTCCTGTCTGGCTTACTTAACTGATACAAGTGATGCATTCCCAGTGAAAAACTGAATTGAATAGGACTTCATTGTCCTTTTTATATGTTGCTCATATGACTGAAAATTTCTAAAATGTCTCTCTCCCTCCCTCCTTCCCTCCTCTCTCTCTTTCTCTAAGGGCAGTATGCATAGTCGTTACTGCAAGGATTACTTAAGGTTTCCTTGGCAGTTTGGTATGCAGAGTCACAAATACTTAAGTAGACCTTATTAATTGCCAAGGAACAGACAAGGCCACTTGAGTGCATCTTTATCCTCTCCTTAAGTAATCCTTCGCTCGATTCTTTCACAATGGCGGGCATTCTTGACCATAATTTAATCGAGTTTATTGATTTTATGGAAAATGAAGATTTTGAGCATGAACCGCAGTTGCATCGGAGGTATTTACGCAACAGCGAAAATCCTTTAGAGCATTATAGTGATGCACAGTTTTTTCAAATGGTACAGATTCACAAAAAATACTGTTACAGAAACTATTTTACCATTACTGCAGTTTGAAGAACTGAGGACACAACGAGACCTACCAGTGCCTCCACTTTATCAAATTCTGTGTGCATTAAGATTTTATGCAACCAGAGATTTCCAGGTAAATATAAGTGTAATTAAAACTTTGATTTGATACTTTAGTTATAGAGCTGTAATTAACCAAAGTTTGTGTTTAAGTTATTTTGGAATAATCATGCATTAATTAATGTACGCCAATTTGATATCTGAGTAATGTGATTTTATTCCCTCGAATAGTGTATGATATACCTATGTAAGTAATAAAATGGGTTATGTATGAAGAGTGTAACGTTAAAAGTTAGGTTAGATTGTCTTGTTTGAAATTTGTTTGCTGTTAATTACTTTCAATTTGTGTAAAATGCACAGCAATAAAGTGTTCATGCCACACAAGAAGCCATACGGATTATCAGTGGTGTTGGGCCCTGTCATTCATATAGGCCCTTATTTAAAACAAAAAAAAAAATCATTCTTGCTGGTGAATACATGTACGATTACCTTGCAGGTCCTTTACAGTAACTTCACAACAAACCTTGATGTACACACAAGCTGTGGGTGATTTAAATAGATGAGCAAACAGTTTAAAGCTGTTTTAAAAGGATTTGCTATGCTGCAATATAAATTTAGGTAATTATGCACAACGGCTCTATTAATTCTGCCGTAATTCTAATTACCCAAATGGTAATTCTGCACAACGGCTCTATTAATTCTGCTGTAATTCTGCATAACGGCTCTATTAATTCTGCTGTCTGCAAAACGGAAACTACTATTTTGGTATCAGGAAATAAAAATGTGTGCGGATGGTGGTGAAAACACAAGTAATTTAAAATCGGTTAATAAATAGAAGGTGCAGAATTACCGTGATGTACGTATAATTTGGCAGGTATTGAATTCACGGTCTTTTCTGGATCTGAATTCAGACTTTCTATTTATTAATAATTTTAAATTACTTTCTTTGTTTTCACCACAATCTACACTTTTCACTTTTTCACAATTTCACTTTTATTATAGATACTCTGATGTATCTCCATTTATCAGACGGTAGAATTAATAGAGCCGTTGTGCAGAATTACCCAAATTTATAATAAACTTCCATGTTGCTCAAACTTATTAAGTAACTCTAATTAGCATAAAATGTTTAAAAATATTTTAAAAAGCTGCCATATGCTCACTCCCCATACACTGTAGGGGAGATTTTTAATGCCGAGCAACAGGAACATATTCCATATAGGGAGCATATTCCATGTTTTAAATGATTTTGTTCATTTTAAAAAGGATGCTGCTATTTTGCAATACAAATTTATAATAAACTTCCATGTTGCCCAAAATTATTAAGTAACCCTAATTTGCATAAAATGTTTAAAAATATTTTAAAAAGTTGCCAAATGCTCACTCCCCATACACTGTAGGGGAGATTTTTAATGCCAAGCAACAGGAAAACATTACATATAGGGAGCATATAGCATGTTTTAAGTGATTTACTCTTGTTCATTTTACTTACATTACTGCATATTGGAAAGTTAACTCTTGAAATGGTGGTAGTTTAGAAATTTTCATCTTTTGTGATGGCCAGATGAAAAATCAATTAGGATAATCAATTAATTATGCTGTATATCTCATAATTGTATGACATGTTCAATATCTCTGAGCATTGCTCAAAGTGGGACCAAATGAACAAACAATGCATGCTTTTTCTGATTATTTAGTTACACGTAACAATACACATTCCTAAAAATTATAATGATAATGATTTAGAAACTTATTTTTTCTTTCTTTAAAACTTATTTATATTTGGCAAGTATATTTTGGGAGCTCTGTTATCAAGTAATTCTTAATATATTTTATATGCACCCAAATGTTTTAAGTATAGAAGTAAGTTCAGTTTTATTGTGGTTGTACTTGAATAAAATGTTTCAATTTTCTTATTTACATTTTCAGATTGTTCTTGGTGACCTAAGAAAGTTAAACCAGAGCACAATGAGTTGCATTATCAGGCGAGTGTCTACTGGTATTATTGCACAAAACTTAAAACTGTTTGTGAAATTTCCGAGTACTGAACAGGAGTACAGCAGCAACAGAAACCTATTCTATGATGTTTCCCACTTTCCAGGTGTAATAAGTAATAATAATTATAATAATAATTAATAATAATCACTTTATAAGAGTAACAGCTTATTAGCTTTTTTAACTTAAAGCATCAGACATTAGTTATACCAGACTGAAATATGGATACAAATTTAAGGGTATACTAGAACACTTTCTGAAGCAAAAATAATCATAGCTTTTAAAGTAGCAATGTCGAAAAATGAATTGGAAAGTGAAAGCATTTCAATAGTAATCCTAAATACTGCATTTCTGTTCATAAAATGAATACAAAGTGAAAGCATAAATAGTAATCTCAAATACTGCATTTTTATTTGTGTTATCTTTATTTATGTTCATACAAACTTTGATTGCAATAACTTATTTCTAATCTTTTCAGGTGTAATCGACTCGCCCATATTCCAATTCAAAGTCCTGGAGGACAGTTTGCAGAACTGTACAGGAACAGGAAAGGGTGGATGTCCCTGAATGTGCAGGTAATTTGTGGGCCTCAAATGGAAATAATGGACATTGTTTCATGTTAGCCACGATCAACCCATGACAGCAGAATTTTTTAAAACTCTGCTATTTGTCAGAAGTTTGTTGATTGTAGGGTGCATGGAATTCTGCTTGGAGACAATGGTTACCCACAGCTACCATACCTGTATACTCCAATACTGGATCACCATGTGAGAACCCAAGCAGAACGAAGGTAATTTTCAGCTGAATACTTACCAAAATAATAAACTATGGAGAGGGGGGTTGGGTGAAAGTTAAATGTTGTGAAATTTACTAATGCATTACATAATATGGGATTCAAAGTTCTGTAATAAAAATACAATTTTATTTTACTTACATATTTATTACTATATTATAAGGCAGCTGGCATTCTCAAATTTTCCATAGTTTAAAAACTTAGATAATTATTACATTAGCTGGTATATCAGCAGATTATATCTTTTTAGATAATATATGGATACTGTTCACTTATAATCTCATTATGTTTCAAAAACTAAAACATAAAATGTAAGTTTACTAGAGCTGTATATTTACAATAGAAAGCAATATATCACAATTTGATCCTTTCTTTTCAGATACAATAGAGCAGACAAATCTACAAAAACATAATAGAATGACTGAATGGAGTGTGGAAACAAAGATGTCCTTGTCTAAGGAGAAAATTGCTCACAAAAGCAATTGCCACACAGTCAATTATAATTGCGTGTGCTGTTTTGCACAACATTGGCATTCTCAGAAGAGGTGACTTTGAGAATGTGGAAGAAGGTCCTGTTGAGGCTGTACCTGTGGCCAATGCCAATATTGGACAGAATCCATGTGGATGTATGCTCAGGCAACAGTTCATACAAAGGCATTTCAGTTAAACATGTGTATGAATTACGAGCACAACAGCTGCTGTCATTTTAGGAGTGCACATTTTATTAATACTTCTAATACCCAAATATACATTAAACTAGACATTCTTTATTATTGCCAAAATCCATTCTGCCCTACAAATCCCTGTCATTTTCTTAGTTGTCTCTTATTCCTGATTTCCACAACTGTATTCTTTCATGTTTGCCCCCTTTTTCCTCTGAACCAATGTAACTATACTGTTAACAAATGTTATAACGTTTCCTTTCTTTTGTTATCTGGAAATATTCATATACTGTATAAATGTAAATAATTACTGTGAACCAAATTTAGTTTTAGATGTTCACAGCAGAAATTCTTCCAGCTTTTAAACATGTCAGTATATTTGCTGCCAATCCTAAGCCTGGATAATGTGTGAAGGAAAGCTATTACATGTTATATTTTGTATAATTTAGCAGATATAGATTGACATAGATATATTGTGTCAATTTTACCCACATATGCTTCAAAACATGAACAGAAGATAATTTTGTGTGCTGTTCATATACAGATAATCTGTAATTATGCAATAGGTACATTTTTTTAAATAAAAAACAATAATTTACTAATTCTACCTTTCATTTAATTCACAATGGAGCCTACAATTCATTGTATACTTGAACATTATTTTTGAAAAATTGAATTTTCAAAACCATAATTATGCATCACATAAAAACTGTAAATAAATGTAATAATAAGTTGGAAAGAATAATTGAGTAACAATTATCTATTGGTACAATTGCCTATACTTCAGTATATTTTCAGAAATAAGTGGAATTATTGAAGGCAGTCGTGTTTGTTAATTCACTAAAATTATTATCGAAGATATTGTGTGTATGAGGTTCTGATATACACCTATATGCATTACTGCTTCAGATTTTTTTTTTTTTCCATGTAAAGATTATTTTGCTTTATGTTGTTATAGGTAAATCTGGTGCTTCGTAATCCTTTTAATACATTTTAAGATATTTCCCCTGAATACAAAAATAAATAATAAATTCTGGTGTGATTTGTGTGTACACCTGTGAACAGCATAACAGAAAAATGCAATGTGTTCCATTCACATGTCTTTCTCTATTCTTTACATGGTATTTTCGACATTACAGAAGAATGATTAATTTATGTATCAAAAATAATCTCTTATATTTTTACTAAAAGGAGTATTGATCAGCTAGATATTTTGATCTGAATTAAATATATCCATTCATAGTAGGTAAATGAGAAGGTGCAATGATATGTCAGAATAAATGGTCTGTGTTGAACATAACCAGATATTTGTGTGAATTGCCTGCAAATTCTTATATCAAAGGTCACGTTTCTTTAATAGTTGTGGAATTGCAGTAATAGATCTTTATCAAACAAAACTTCATATGAACATAATAGTAAATAAAATAAGGTTCCATAGTAGCCTATAAATGCAATAATGTATGTTCATTTCTGTATGAAGTCTAAATGTTTTGGTTAATTTAATTTGAATAGTTATTTTTATTAAATAAGTAACCAATTGAATAATTTATTTCACTATTTTATTAGCTTATAATTCAACCCCTTCTCATGGAATGGAAAGTATTGTAAATACCTTATTTAATTTTATTTGCAACATTGTTTTCTACAAAATTCCACAGTTAATGAACTGCAAGATTATAAACATATAGCATTCTTATATTATATCCATTTTTCTTTATATAATTCTGTGAAGTCAGTATGATACAAAGTAACATTTTTTGTCCAGCAATTGATATGCCAACTAAACAGAGTTAAGAAAAGAAGCATTGTTAGAGACCAGAAGGGCACACTTTATACAAGGCCATCGTAGTTGTGAGGAAACCGTGAACAGTTGATGGTAGAATTAAATCATTTACAAAGCATTCACAACGTATTTATTTATGTGATGGTAATAAAGAGTTATGTGCATACAATGCAGCTATCAAATGAGTTAAGCTTGAGATTAGAATATTAGAAAAAATTGTAATATTTTGTGAAACATTGAAAATAAACATATCTTAAAATTAATCAATGATTTTATTATTCATAATAGTCGAACCTTTGACTCCCCACGTGAAAGTATATTAGACAACACAGTAAATAGTTATAGATTCATTGCTCACAAATAATAATAATAAAACTCTGGCGACAAATATAGCATTAGTGCACTCACCTTGTATAAAGAATTACTTTAAAATAAAGTTTCTGTTCTTATTCTTCCAGATTTGTTTATGTAATATTAGAAAGTTAATCAAATGTAATAGTTTGATAACAGTTCAAATATTTGCAAACTTAATCTGCTTAGACATTTAAGCTTCAGTCTGAGAATTCATCCCGCTTTTGACAAATTAGCAAAAGTGACAAAAAAATGAATTAGCAATGAGAAAACTACTTTTGCACTTTAAACAGATCTAAATGATTAAAGGTTGCTGATGTGAACATAATAGTTAAAGGAGGGGATAAATGGATAATAAAGCATAAATAAGAAACAAGCAAAGAAACAAAATAACATCCTTATACTAAGGTAGGATGTCTGCAGTTGATGTACACTTACGAGAGGTATTAAGTTTCTTTATTTTGACAGAGGTACTTGATATACAATGCAATGGTTTAAATTTTATGCCCTAATTGGTGTATTTATTGAATTTAGTTCCATTTCCAATAAATGCATTTCTTCCTTTCTTCTGTAACACATCAGTATAAAACAATCAATTCAACAATAAAAACAACAGCTAATAATAGTAATAAAAATGAATTTATTATAATCCACTGTGAATAAAGTGAAACTATGCATATGTTTTTAGTTTTTAAAATTGCCTTGTAAGGGAGAACCAGTAGGGATGTTTTCAATGGTAGCAGTACACTAAAAAAATAATAATTGTTGCTGCTGTACTTTAACTTAAATTGCTATATATAGGCAACACAAAAAGAAATTAATGATTTTGAAGTATGTTATCCTCTAGGTAATCTTAATTCAATTAAATTATGGGATTGTATTTAAGGTGCACAATTCCTTAGGAATGAGTAATAGTAATATGCAAAGTTACGCAAGGTTACAAGTTTTCAAAATTATAATTGGCAATAATTATACCCCTTAAATAGGTTATATGACATTAAAAACTTTGTATTTCCAACTGAAAATCTTATTTTTAAAATAATAATTATTATTATTTATTTTCAAAGCAACTAAAAGGGGCTGTTCTATAATTTATGGTTTATTTAAATAAATGGTGTGTTATTTATGGATGCTCTTTAACTGCTGTGGTTTTCAGCGTCCCATTCTAAATTGGGTGTGAAAGACTGCTTAATTTTGCTCAGAGATATGAAGTTAGTATGGTAACCATTACACCACGGAGGGCAACATATGGTTTATTTCAACATAAAACTTACATATTCACATAATATATTTAAATTAATTACCTTGTGTAATAAAACTGCTACCTGAGCTGCAGAATAAACTGGTATGGATGAGACTGAAACATATCAAGTAATAATAATTCAATACATGGATATAGATAACTTTTTTCTTAATACAGTAGTTACTTTACAAGAATATTATATGTGTATGATTAGGTACCTGCAGGTGGTCTTACAGCATCCGCATCACTATCAAACCAGAACCCTACATTGTGGCCCAAATGGGGCACCGCCAGGTCCAGTTCTCGTTCAGCATTTTTTAAGCTGGGACAATGTTCGCTGAAATAAACAAAAGCAGTTTTGTATAGTTACTGTAAATATAGCAGTTCAATTTGAATCGAATGCAACAGTGCATAATTTATTTAATTAGGGTTGTTTCAAGAAGTTACATGTTTTCATGGAGCATTCAAATAAGCATATTTTCCATATTTAATATTATACCTTCGCATTGTGTTTTCATACTACTTTCAACTTTGTTTATTATTTAAGTTCATTTATTTCAGGTTTGCATAAATAATTACTGTAATCATGATGCACAAATGAGAGATTCGAACTCGATCACTTCGCAATACATGACGTATGCTATCAATGTTAGGAAAATGAGGTCCATACATATTGAAAATAACTAAATAAGATAGGTTCCTAAGATAGGTTATTGTTGACCAGTATAAATGTAATAACTAGCCTGCCAAATTCGTTTTTGTGACACATATTTTCGTAAAACCAAATCGTATAAAATAGCATGTTTGCAGACCTGTCACAAATCGTGTTGCGCCTTTTTATAAATATTTCAATGTACTATTTTTAAAAATGCTCCATGATAGGTAATAATTACATCTGAACAAATTATACCATCAAATGTTGTTTAATATTCGCAGTTGTTATGACACAAACTCAACCAAACTTTTATTTCCTTACCTTGGACTCGGCATCATTACTGTTGAACTGGCGTTTATTATTATTTTTTTTTTTTTTTTGCTACACTAATTGCATCTGTCCTTTTATCTTCTATAACGTTGTTTTCCTTTATTAAATGGATTAAAATTCCTTTTTCCTCGGCAAAAAATATTCTTTGAGACATTTCTCCTGCCATTTCGACTCATATGATTAATGTTTATGTTTATGAATGTTTCCTATTGGCTTATAGTTCTCCAATTAGAACTATAAACGCACATATAATTTCTCGAACATTTACCCAGTACTTTCAAAGGTCTCACTTAAGTAATCCTTGAAGCCAAGGAATCCTTAAGAATCATCTCTGCATACAAAATCAAATCCTTCGGTTTTACTTCTCCTTTCCTTAAAGTCTGCCTAAGCAAACAACTCTGCATACCACCCTAATTGTCAATCTTTATGGGGTTCGAGAAGATATCTCCATTTCCTGTGCACGGCATGTGTGTATAAATACTCATGCGTGTACAAAGATGATTTCACAAAATTTTTCAAAAGTGCAACATGTTTTCGATTTAAAACATTTGAACCATCTTAAAAGTTCAAACAAACAAAACTACAAACACAAGTCTTCTAGAAACCTTAACAAACTTATGTGCACTGTCATTGGATATATAAATTTCAAGGTAATTTGATAACAAGGCAAGTCCATTTCTCCTTCATATACTGTGTTTCTCAAGTATAGTTTAATATTCTTGTTTATGGACAAAATTATTTCTGGAGAAGCAATGGAAACTGGAAAAATTGTGATATTTTAAAAGGAATATAGACAACCAAAGAAGATATATTATTGAAGATTTCCATGTTATTAGCTTATTAGATTGTCTCAAAAAAAAATTTTGTTTGAAAAAATGAAAGATTTAGTTTCTGAAGAAATGCTTCCCTCTAGGACAGATTTTAGCTAAAATGATTATGAGTGCCTTCTCTTATCAAATTATTGTCATTACTGTTTATTTGATAAATGTATGTTTATTTATTTAAGCTAACTTATATACAGCAATTATGACAATTTTTAAGCCAGTCATACTCGTATGTTTTACCATAAATTTAGTTCTTATTCTAGTTTATTATACAGCAAAGTTTCTATCTATCTTAAACCATTTCTTATTGATCTACTCTTCTCTCCAACTTCAGTTGTTTTACTTTCATCACATACAGGTTATAGATTTTGTGGAATACCCTTTCTTAAGCCTTTTAGTCTCCATACTCCTGTTCTTGCCCATGTTGCACCCTCTCTTTGTCATGCCTATGTATTTTTCCCTTTCCCATGAACCTTTCATGTATATAGAAGATTAATAATTTATTTTTGGCTGTCTCACAAAATATTAACCCATTTCCTTCCAAGTTATTTCTAAGACATTTTGGTCATCCTTGTTCCTCAAGCTTTTCTCTTGATATTCTAAACATTTTTTTTTAAGAGTTTTCTTCTTCTAAATTCTATATAAAATTTCAATCCCCTTTATTAATCCTTCTTTTACTTGCCACTCTGCCCAGCTCTATTTGTGTTACATGCCTAACAGTTACATTTGGTAACCTGAGCATTTCTGTATGTCATTTCCGTTGTACCAGGAAAGAAAAAAAATTGTCCCATCCCTGCTGGATAATGTCCATTGCAGTCTGAAATATTTAACAAAAGTTAGTTATTTCCTAAGTGGATCATAGGGCATTGTTACGATGTTTCCTTGATTCATTTGAATTTCTAGTTTTTTAGTTTGGCACTATGTGCTATGGTGATGACAAATCAGCTTATCACCCACAAAATATTTAACTAAACATTATTATTATTATTATTATTGTTATTATTATTATTATTAACAACAAGGGATGGGTAGACTGTCCCAGAAATAGCTTGGAAAGTAGTGGGTATGGGGAAATGTAGAGAAGAAGAGAAAATAATGTGAATAATTTCTGGAAGTTGACAAGGAAAATATTTGAGGATATAGAAATACAAAAAATATTTAGTAAGATAGTTGAAAACAGATCTTTAGTTTTTTATATACCAATGAAAGACTTGTGGGGAAGGGAAAAGTATAGAGATGTGACAAATAAAGAGGAATGAGAAGGTATTACATGGCTGAAAGAGTAGTATGGATGTTAAAAAGTTGAAGGAAAAGTATTCCACAAAACCAGTGTGCTATATGAGGCGGAAATGAAGATATGGAACACATTTTATTTAAATGTAATGGGGCTGAAGTTTGTAGAAAAGAGTATATTAATAAGAAATGATTTAAAATAAATAGAAATGTAGCGGTAGTTGAAATGTTTCAAAAAGACAGTAAGAAGATTTGACAAAGTGAAAAATAAATGGATATTGACAGTAAATAGAGACAAATTGGTGTAATAAACTAGAATTAATAAATTATTGTAAAATATGAGTAAGTGCTGAACACCAGTCATATTCTCCTGTATACAACTTAGCATAACTAAATAAAATTATTATTATTATTATTATTATTATTATTATTATTATTATTATTATTATTATTATTGCTGTTGTTATTAATACTATTATTGTGTGATAATTGGATGGAAGTGGCAGTAGTCTTCATTTTCTTTCATTGTATAATGAAATAGCCATCACAGTGTTCTACTGAGACAACTTACTGATCAGAGCAAACATTGGTTACTGACAGCCATATTCATCATGGTTAGAGTGGAGGCTAAGATAGCTTGACAGACTCTAGATCTTAATTTCAGACTTTAATTCAGGAGTCTAATTTAAGGCTTCATGTTGTCTCATTTTACTTTTCATCAATAAAAAATTGTTTTGAACACAAATGAAAGAAATTATGATTATAGCAAAAGCTTAAAGGTGGTAGTTGTATAGTATTATTGTATAGTAGTTGTTTTGCTGCCTGTACTCTTAGTCTACTTATAATAAATAGATTAATGACAAAATATAAGCAGAAGCAGAGTTTTCCAGTCTTAACAGTAGTAATTGCATATTATAATTGCATAGTAGTAGTTTTGCTGCCTGTACTCTTAGTTTATTTATAATAAATTAATGACAAAATGGACTTTTTAGTGGCATTTTTCATTTACCTCATTTTATCTCTTTGTCAGTAATCTGATATATTTAAAATATTTTTATTTGTAATATTCCATTTATTGTCTTAATGACAACAGTAAAAACAATTAATATATGATATATGCCAAAGAATCAGTAGGAAAAATTTTCAGGTGAAGTGGGCTTATATTTCAAGGTATGCCAGAATGAAGTTCTTATATAGCCACTCAACCTAAAATTCAATTCTCCCAATACTTCTGTAGAAGTATATGAGTCATGTATCGAAGTTGCCTAGCAAGCAGGTTCAGTTTGAATCTGAGAACTTTTAACATCATAGCAACAGATGTTAGTCTGTGCGATATATCCTACCAGAACCTCTTGTGTACTGCTTTTTGTTTGGTTGCCATTGAAGATCCATGAGAGCTGTAAATGGGTACTCAGAATGATTACTGGGTAACTTGAGTTTTTCAACAAGTATTCTGTAAAACCCTTAACATGTTTAGTTTCTTGCATAAATGATTGCAAGTATCTGTTGAATGAATGATAATTGATTCTAATGTTTTTATTAAACCTCAGAAGGGAGCTGCATATTATTTGAAACTTTTGGTTGTGGCAAGGCATGTTTTTGCCTACTTTTTATTATTCATATTATTACCACATTAGTACTCTTTGTATCAATGTTGTGCTTGTCAGGCAACTTCTCCACCATAGTCCTTCCACGACTGCAAAAAATTAACTCAAAACAGTTTCATGAGGCATTTTAAATTAACCACTCAATACTTTGAAATAGTTTTAGTTACCAAATGGATATTACCACTAATGTTACAATAGATTTATTTTAAGTGAATGCATGAATAATTATGATTACTATTATTATTTTTGCACCATTGTTCATTGGTATATTTTCCAGGTTACAGGTGACTTGGCATATGTTACAAGCATGGTGCGCAAGGATGTTTTGCGGACTGATCGTCATCACAGATTCTATGCTGGTAGTGATGATAATCAAAACATAGCTTCCCTTTTTAATATACTAACAACGTAAGCATCAAACTAACCATAAGGAATAAGTTGCATTTGCATTACACAGTAAAAGGAGCATAAGTTTAATATTGTAAAAGCTGTTATGGCAAATATTAGTTATTCAGGGTTGAATCTATTAAGCCACTATTTAGACCTCAAAAATGTGATCTAAAATATTTAATAGGCGTCATTTAATTATTATTTATTAGTGTGAAAAGAGAGTTACCCTACAAAAACAACAAATATCTGAAGAAAAGAAGCAAATAGTTGTTAGAAAAACATTTAGCACATTAAGCATAAATATAATCCCAATAAATGTGATGCATCATTAAAGAATAGCACAATCATTTAACTGAGAGAATGAGCAAAGGGCTACCCAGAGCCAAAGTTCCATTTCATCCTCAGGAGGAATGCCAACTCTTTCCATTATTGACCAATAGGTAATTGGCCAATATTTGGGCCTAAAAAGCCCCTTTTGTTTGTACAGAGACAGAAATGGATATCTTATGTACATCAACCATAAAAGGAAAGCCTACCAAACATTTGGTAGGGCTCACCATTTCCTAGCTCTCTGGACTGGCACTGAAGGATATTGAGGTATATTTCAACTCCACCTGGACACCTTTGCCCAGACATATCCAGACTTCCATGGATATCAAGATCCACTCCTCTTCCAAGTCCAATTCAGACAATTTGGGGGCTCAGTGTACTTCTAGTAATGTCTGAAGTACCACAAGTGCTATTATTTTGTTGGCCTTAGAAAGAAACCTGATGTAAACAAAAGCACATGGCAAGCTGTGTACATCATCAGATTACAACAACATAGTTTGTCACACTACAGAAATTAATTTATGATTTATTTTGTTAAATATCATTGTTAGAATATTACATTTTTGTTCAAACTGCACTTAAAATCATATAAATGATATGAATGGAGATATGTGTATGCTCCATTTTCTATTATTAAAATACAATAGGGCAGTCTTGTTACACTTAGTGGCACTTGCTTGTTTTCAAATTGTCACTATGATTAAATTGGCTAAGGCTAATATGTATGTATATGTGATATAATATATATTAAAATGTATATGTGAAATATTCCTAAGGGTAAATTTTGAAAAGTAGTGAAAAACTATATGTGTTTATAAAGTCTTGTGAGAACTAGAGCCACATTTAGCTATTAAAAACATTATAAGTTTAATGTCTGCAAGGTTCTTGCATAGAATGTGTCAGCTATATTTACATGGAAAAACACAAAACTGAAAAACTATCATCACATCCTGATAATAAACTACATTTCAAATTTTATCATTCAAGTTCTATCATTACATACTATTTATATTACTACTTCAAAATTTGAAATAGTTAATAACTCATATTTGGTCTGCAAGATATATGCATTATGTTCTTCAATATTCCAATGCACCAACACCAAATTATTTCAAGCTGTGTTGCAGGTATAAGTTATAGCACAACAAATATAAAATAATCATTATTTTTCAAAACAAGTAGTAGTTGCCTTCCGTGGTGTAATGGTTACCATGCTAACTTCATATACCCAAGGTCGCGGGTTCAAACCTGGCGGAGGACGATGGATTTTTTTGGGCTTAAAAATTCTTAGCATGGCTTCCTTCGGAAGGGAAGTAAAGCTGTGGGTCCCGTGTCGTACATTTACGGCACGTAAAAGAACCTCAAGCCTGATAAGAGAGGCCTCTGAGCAAAATTAGGCGATCTTTCACGCCCAATATAGAATGGGACGCTGAGAACCAAAGCAGTTAGAGAGCATCCATAAATAACAGGCCATTTCCATTTCCAGGTCAGAAGCACATTCTTCAGATAGTGCTTATTGTCTGCCCAGGCTGCAGTAATTTAATTTGTAAACCAGCTTCATGTTTTGTTTACATAAGGTTCCTTTGTAAGTTTGGCAGGATTATAGAGGTATGCTGTTCCTGTACTATGGCAACTTAAAGGATCAAAATTCCTATCCTACCAGGGATCCAGGCAACAGGGATCAATTCTATAATAAGAAGAGGAAAAAGAAGAAAAAACTACTATAATAATTTGAAAACTATGACTTCTTTTGCTGTTCTAATGTCTATGCACTTTGTATTTTCAGTATATTTTACACTTATTTATTTACAGCATAATATTATATATATAAACATTTGTATGCTTAATGGTGCAACCCTAGCAGCAATTTTTCACATGTTATTGGCTAAGTTCATTAAAAATAATCTTAGAGTAACATGAAAACATAACAATATGAATTCCATATTCATATCATTTTATAAAGCTTAAACACACTCTTTGACTTGTGCTCTTTTTTCTGACATTGGTTACTTTTAAGTTTCAAGAAATTCAATGCTTTGGTCATTCATTTCTGCATGCAGTTTCATCTTTGGAATGGGTGATAATGTGCGTCAGCATGGTAGTTTAAGAGTTTCACTAATTTAAGAAATTTTTTTTAAATTGTTATGTATATTGCCTAACAGTCTGCACATTAAGTAATTTTGGTGATAAACTTTCATACATGTTATGTTTTCTTCTTTTGAAGGTAACCCTAATCTTTCCCCACAACACATTTGAAGAAAAACATTTTTAACTTCACTATCATATACATTAAGTATGGGAAGTATTGCATTTCACCCACAAATTTGATATTGAAATATTAACAGAAATACTTGATACTTGTTTTGAGAGTCAGAAAAAACATTTTTTTAAAAAGGTGTATCTATGTGTGTATGAACAGCATAACTTACAAACAGTTTCTTATCCTTAGAGAGGATTATACATACCTCTGTAATTCTGCAATTTAACATTTATGGTATTTATCTGACTACAAGACAATGTTTTTTGCCAAAATATTAATATTGAGAATGGGGAGGGGGGGAGTGGTCTTGCATTTGCGATGTATGTTTTCTGATTAGCATGCAGGATAGTGGCGAAGTATGGGGAAAAGATACAAATTTCCGCCATGTCATGACATATGCTCTAGATTTTGTGCATTTCATTTTCTGCTGTAAAGTTTGTTAATAGACCTAGAAGGATTATAAGTATTCTTGTTGGAAAAAAGATTTCTAAGACTAAAATAAAAATAGAGGATTTGCTTTCACATAAGTGGCTGTACCTAATGTTGCATTAAGAGCCAATAATCAAATAGAAAGGAGAGGTTTAGCTGCATGTTTCCCTCCTTACACTGCACATATGCTGGTACAGTCACGATCAGAAAAATCAAGTAGCACCTATATCAATGTTTAGATACACCACAGGCATACCGCAGAGACTCCTGAGGGCAGCTTACAAACTAGTAGGGACATGTTCCGGTAGCTCATAACCAGCACAAAGCAAATATTATAAACCTGATGATAGGTGGTCCAAATCATATGAGGAAAACTATTTTCCCAATTGAAGCAGGACTGTCAACATGTCTATGCTAGATCCTGGAGATTCCTTCTCGGTTAAAGGTGTTACAGTAATGCAATGCATACTCTCTTACCGGTGCTTTAATGCATTAAGGTTATAAAACAAAACTCATGCTCAAATTGAGAAATGGAAGAGAAAAACCAGATTTTCAGATTTCATTAACAATAATCTTATTCTCACCCACATTTGCATTGTTAAGGCCAACACTGCATAGCGGGTGAATATGGCACCTTCTGTGAGAGTCTAGACTGCAATAGATACAGAACTTTGTCCTTTCACATTTATCTTTTGATTTCATACCAATTATTTTAAAAGTTCATCCCACCCATCTGGCTACACTACTTAATTTTATGACGCCAGAAATTCTCCAAGTTGTTTCACTGCTACAGAGATGGGATGGAAAACAATACTGCTGGGCATCTGAATTAGCAATTCAACTAACTAAATTTCATTTTATTCCATTCAGAAACCCGGTTTAATCCACCACTGAATCCATGTCTGCTTTATTACGCAGCATGGCCCAAAGTGGGGAGCCACAGGTGGTTATACCTGTGGTAGGGGCTTAAAACCGGGTTGTACATGGTGAAGGGCTTACCCGTATGGACCAGCAGTGGTGGCTGGGGTATTCCTTGAGATCGGTCTACCAGGCGGCACAGACGGAAAGTATTTTGGTGTCTTCTCTCTATCCCCGGATGGCAAGCTGATGCCGACGGTTCTGGAAGGGGGTCTTTCCATTATGTTATCTCCGCGCAAAACCTCCTCTTTTGACCGCTTTATAATTGTGACCTTGGCCTGCAAAAAGAAAACAATGCAAGATATTAGTCCCTTCTATATCCAACGAGAAATTGACCGGATTTGCGGTAAAGTGATCAATGCAACCAGAACGAGAGACGGTACCCTTCTAGTGGAAACCAAGACAGAGGACCAGTCAAAGAAGCTCATTAAGGCCAGTTTATTAGGTTCGTACCCCCTAACAGTGGCTCCGCACAAGTCTTTGAACACTTGTAGAGGCGTGGTGACCACCGCCTGTTTAGACGGCCTTTCAGATGCAGACATTGTTTCCAACCTCTCCGACCAGGGTGTGTGTCAGGCGTACCGTCTTCTAGGTAAACGTGATGGTCAGTCGGTTGCTTTGCGAACGCTATTCCTAACGTTCAAAGGCACCACCTTACCTGAGGCACTTTGCTGTGGTTATGAACGCGCTGCTGTGAGACCGTATGTACCGAATCCAATGCGTTGTTTTCGGTGTCAGAAATTCGGTCATACCCAAAATCGGTGCACCTTCGACGCTACATGTGAACGTTGCGGCCAACCTGCTCATGGAGAAAGTGCTTGTACTCGGGACCCTTGCTGCGTCCACTGTAAAGGGAAGCGTCCAGCTCCCGGCAGTGTCCGCGTTTTCTAGAGGAAAAAGCCATCCAGGAGTTGCGGGTTAAGGGACGCCTAACTTTTCCTGAAGCCCGGCGTCGCTTCCAACAATTGCAGCCTGCGACCATCTCAGGCTACGCATCAGCGCTCCGCCGCACTCCTGCTTCCTCAGTGGCACTACAAACCGTGCCCGTAGCCGACGCGTGTACGTAGAGCAGTCGCCGAGAAAAACAACCTTAGTCAACATCCATAGCACCCACTGTCTCAAGGTCTAATTCTCCAGAACCTGCTCGTAAGCCGCTTATTCGACCGACTGCCTCATGAGCGCAGTGGTAAAAAACTCAAGGCCACTGATAAACCTTCCAAGCCCCGTTCTCGTTCTACGAGCCGTAGGGGATCTTCCGCATCCCGAACATCAGCGGATAGCGGCGACGAAAGTGGCTATACTCTTGTGGGTCCAAAGAGTGTAAAGAACAAGAAACGCCCACCTTAACCTCATCTACTTCGTTTCCACCATTCGTTTGCATCCCAGCTGCAAACTCATATTATGATTATTCGGTAACCTTTCACGCATCTAATTGTGCTCCATGGCTCTCCTGACGTGGAATATCCGCGGTGTCCGTACTCACAGGGCCGAATTGCAGCTGTTACTACGGTCCTATAACCCTCTGGTTCTGTGTTTACAGGAGACAAAACTTCGCCCCCACGATGCATTTGCCCTGCACCAATACCTTCCCATGCGGTTTGATGTTACACTGGAGGAGGGCTCTCCTGCTCATGGGGGTGTAGTGATCCTCACGCGCAATGACATCTGCGGTCAGCCAGTCTCGCTTACTACTACCTTGCAAGCTGTTGCTATCCGACTTACTCTTCCTGGTTTCTTCTTTACTGTATGTAATGTCTACGTTCCGCCCTCATCTGTCCTCTGCACCGCTGACATGCTTCATCTCTTGTCACAGCTCCCAGCACCATTTCTTTTGCTGGGTGATTTTAATGCCCACCATCCCCTATGGGGTTCCCCTAGGGCCTGCGCGCGGGGGACTGTTCTTGCTGACCTTTTCGTTCAATATAGTCTCTGTTCTAAACACCGGTGAACCTACTTTCATTTCCAATTCTTCTGCCACGCTATCGCACATGGACCTTTCCTTTTGCTCTGCACAGCTTGCTCACCGCTTTCAGTAGAACGTAGTATCAGACACTCATTCTCTAGTGATCGTTGCCCTTGTGTCATTACTCTTATATCATACCACCTTTCCTCCTCGCGTGCGAGTTCTTGGCAGCTGTCTAAGTCGAATTGGGCTCTCTTTTCCGCTCTTGCTGTTTTCAGCGACTGCCAGTTCGACTCCGTTGATCACATGGTCGAGCATTTCCACTCTGTCGTGATCTCCGCTGCCGAGCACTCAATACCGCGGTCGTCTGTCTACCCTAGACGATTACCGGTCCCTTGGTGGACTGCCGAGTGCCGAAATGCCATTCGTGCTCGTAGGAGGGCTCTTAGGGAATTTCGCCATCACCCTACGCTGGAGCATTTGATCCATTTTAAACAAACACGCGCACGGGCACGCCGAATTATTCAGGATAGCAAAAGGGCTTCATGGAATTCGTTTGTGTCTACCTTTAATCGCACAACACCTTCCTCCGTTGTGTGGGAGAAGCTCCGCCTTGTTGCCGGTAAGCAGACTGGTACTTCGATACCGTGGCTACTCGTGGGCACCGACACCGTAGTTGATCCGATTGCTGTTGCAGACGTCCTTGGTAGCACTTTAGCAAATATGTCCAGTTCCGCCAATTATCACCCGGCGTTCCGTGCCATTAAGACGGAGGTGGAGTCTCAGAGTCTCTCTTTCCGGTCCTCTGACACCGAGTGCTATAACACACTTTTTAGCATGCGAGAGCTGGTTGTCTCAGCATCTTCTCGGCACTCCGCCCCAGGCCCTTATAGTATCCACATCGCAATGCTGCAGCACCTCTCAACTGATGGTAAACTCTATCTCCTGAGCCTATATAACCGTGTTTGGCAAGAGGGTGTGTTTCCTGTGGCTTGGCGTGAAGCCACCGTTGTTCCCATTTTAAAACCGGGAAATGGTCGTAGAGTTCCTTCCAGTTACCGTCCTATCTCCCTCACCAGTGCTGTTTGCAAGGTGATGGAGCGCATGATCAATGGACGGTTACGATGGTGGCTCGAGTCTGAGAAACTGCTTTGCAATATCCAGTGCGGCTTTCGCCGATACCGCTCCACGACTGACCATCTCGTCTCCCTCTCGACTCGCATCCTGAATGGATTTCTATGCAAGTGCCAAACTGTGGCCATCTTTTTTGATCTGGAGAAAGCTTATGACACTTGCTGGAGGTCTGGTTTATTGCGCACCTTGCACAAGTGGGGTTGCCGTGGCCGCCTTCCAGTGTTTCTCCGGGAGTTCACCATGAATAGGGTGTTTCGTGTGCGTGTGGGTTCTGTTTGTTCTCGTGTTTTTAATCCGGAGAACGGAGTACCTCAAGGGTCGGTACTCAGCGTCACTATCTTTGCTATCGCCATCAATCCTATTGTCGAGAGTGTTCCTGCAGGCATTTCCTCCTTGTACGTGGACGATTTTGCAATTTATTGTAGCTCTCGGCGCACTTGCCTTTTGGAGCGTCGCCTGCAGGCATGTCTTGATCGTCTACACGCTGGAGTGTTGAAAATGGTTTCCGTTTTTCTTCTGAGAAGATAGTTTGTGTAAACATCTGGCGACGGAAACGTTACGATCCGCCTTCTCTACACCTTGGGCCGGAACCGCTACCCTTCGCCGAAACGGTGAAGTTTCTCGGCCTGGTGTTCGACAGAAAGCTTAGCTGGTCGTCCCATATCTCTTCTCTGAAGGCTAGATGTGATCGTGCACTTAATATTTTACGTGTTTTATGTGGCACATCCTGGGGAGCAGATCGCATCGTGCTAATACAGCGTTACCGTTCGCTTGTTCGCTCTAAACTTGATTACGGGTGCATTGTGTACTCTTCGGCCTGTCCTTCGGTTTTACGACATTTGAACCCAGTTCACCACCGAGGGATTCGTCTGGCACTGGGTGCGTTTCCGACTAGCCTGGTCATCAGCTTGTTTGCGGAGGCTGCTGAACCTCCGCTATTTCATAGGCGTGACCTACTTCTTTGCAGCTATGATATCCGCCTCTTTGCCTTGCCAGATCACCCGTCTTACAGGTTATTTTTTGACGAGTCTCTTGACCGTCAATAAGCTATCAGTGCGGTTGCCTTGCTTCCCGCAGGAGTTCGTTTTCGTCTGCTTCTTCGGATCTTGGATGTTCGCCTACCGCCTGTGTTTCCACTGGGGGAATGTTCCTTCCCCCCTTGGTTACGCTGCGACACCCAGTTCCACCTTGGGTTGGCAACCATGCCGAAATCGACGACTCCACCTTCAGTCTTCCGCTCCGCATTTTTAGAATTATACCGAGTGTAATTCCCATCCATTGAAAACAATTACACTGATGGTTCTAAGGAAGACCGTGGTGTGGGATGTGCTTTCATTTTTAATTCGCGGAGTTATACATTTCATCGTTTGTGGCAATGTTCGATTTTTACCGCCGAACTTTTTAGTATCTATCAGGCTCTTGTTTTTATCCGGGGACAGGATTTAAGGCAGTTTTTTATTTGTAGCGACTCCCTCAGTGCACTACAGGGTCTGCGTGAGCTGTATCCATGCCATCCCTTAATACAGCGTATTCAGGATCTCCTGCAGTCGCTCGCTGACGCTGGCGTCAGCGTGTCGTTTGTTTGGGTTCCTGGTCACGTAGGTGTGCGCGGAAACGAACAAGCGGACACAGCAGCTAAGTCTACAATTTTATTGACCAATTTTTTTAGCACCACTGTTCCTCCAGGTGATGTTCGTGTTCACCTGCGCCGGGCCATTCTTTCGCGCTGGTTCGTGGAATGGTCCGGGGTGCGTGACAACAAACTGAGAGCGGTCAAGTCCCTTCCTGTCCCCTGGCCTAGCTCCTCGCGTGCATGTCGCCGCGATGAGGTGGTTTTAGCGCGACTGCGTATCGGGCATTGCCGTTTTAGCCAGCAGCATCTTTTACGTAGGGAACCCGCACCTCAATGTGCTTCGTGTAACGAGCCTTTGACGGTGCGTCATGTTTTATTGGAGTGCCACCTTTTTACTGTTCTGCGTGCGTTCCTATGTCTGCCTACTGACATTCCCACCCTTCTGGGCGACAACCCTGTTTCTTGCAAGGGACTTTATAATTTTCTCCGCCGCTGCGGGATGTACAGTAGGGTTTAATTTTATCTCGGGGTTTTACATTTTACCGACTTGTGTTTTAGTCTGGCTTTGGTAGCCATTTATTCTCTCTCTGGTTTTAACCCTTGTGTTGTACTTTTGTTTTAGTGGTTTTTATGCCCTTCAACTTTTAGCTCCTCTGTTTACCCTAGGGCGCTAATAACCAAAGTAGTTGTGCACCCTAAAGCCATAGTAGTACTACTACTACTACTACTACTACTACTACTACTACTACTACTACTACTACTACTACTACTACTACTACTATTATTACTACTATTAGCAGCCCTTTATGTCTATTTTAGACCCATTTGGTTTGGTTTTATTATTCATCTTTGGCTGTTATTTCAGTCTGCTTTTAACACTCACTTTTACACATCGTTTTAGCTATTGTTTTACTCCTAGTGATTTTAGCTTCTTAGTTTTTTTTTTTTTTTGCCACAGGTTTTAGATGGGCGCTAATGACCTTGCAGTTGAGCGCCCAAAAACTCCATCTATTATTATTATTGCCTAGAGGGTATGAGAATAACATTTGTCATACTATGCTACCATGTTCCCTTGCTGTTCAAAGTTAATGGCGGCCATACACCTAACTCACAGATCCCAACTCAGCAATCATTGTAAACTAATGGGCAAATATTATAATTGCAATTTCAATGCTTCTGTAGAGATAGAGCTGGTATTGTGTTTTGGTTAAGTAGTGCAGGAGACGTAAGAATGACTCCAGTGTTGAGTACTGTGCTTACAAACATAACCTTAATTAGCAAGGATACATACATCTGATTAGGATAGCTGAAGTCTTGGTGTCGGGCGGTTGACGCTTTGGTGACCAGACAACACTCGCTACAGTCTCGAGCATATAATTGCTTCTAAGAGAAGTGGGAGAATTGCTGTAGCATTCTGGGGTAGGATGTCAACTGCTGGTGTTGGGGATTTGGGCAGACATCTACCAGAATGGACTCGGAAGAATATACCACCATACTTGAAGACTGTATGCTCCCCACTGTTCGAGCAGTGTATTCTGCTGAGGACATGCCTCAAATACATAGCAGTGTCCACACCTCAAATATCACTAGAGAGTGGCTAAATGAACATCCGGAGGTTTTAACAATTCCTTGGCCAGTTAAATCACCAGATTTAAATGTGATAGAGAATATATGGAGCATAATGGTTCGAGAATGGGAAAATCAACAAGAAAGATCAGTAGCAACTATATTGAATCATGTCATGGAGGTATGGGAAAGTTTAAGGCGATGCCCAAGAATATGTCAACCTGGTGGCATCTGTGTCAAACAGATTGCATGAAGTGCTGGACTACTTATTGAAAATCTGCCCCTGTGGTTTACATCGCCTACATAGTTTTTGGATCAAACGGAGAGCCAATCTGTGATCTTCTATGATTATGATAATTACAATAACAGTAATTAATAATGTTAATATGAATAAAAATTATGTGTTAATTATAATTACAATAATTATTAATGGTATAACTATTTTCACCTTAATACCTGAATTAATATTTTCGCTAACAATTTAAAAAAAACAGGGGATTGAACAAGTAAAATTAAAGTGTTTTTGAGCTCTGGGACCCCATTTTGTTACACACTTTAATATATTACAGAATTGTACCAAAATGTGTTGTTCATTCTAGCTGTTTTATCTGCATTTTTACATAAGGTTTTTGGAAAAATAAACAAAATAAACACAAAAAAGTTACAATGCCAATTGTGCTATTTCGGCACATTAGAAATTAATGAGTATTTATTATTATTATTATTATTATTATTATTATTATTATTAAAATGTATGTGTAATAACAATAATAATAAAATAATTATAATATAATAATGATAATAATCAAAATAATAATAAATATAATAACAATATTAATAATGGTATTACTAATAATAAAATGATGAAAATAATACTAATATTACTACTAATAATAGTAATAATGATGATAATAATATAATAATGATGATAATCAGAATCATAATAATAAATATGATAACAATTTTAATAATGTAACTAAGAAATGTTTCCGGGCTGTTTTGCCGTGGTCTGCTGGTGTTAGGAGTACCAGACGTTTCGTCCACAACTACGGTGGACATCTTCAGTGGCGCAGTCGAAGTTTTCTAGGAGAAGGTTTCGCAGTGAAAAATTAATCAGACTTCCTTTTAATGACTGGGAAAAAAGAAAACTACAAGTAAACCTAAAAACTCAACAAAGTTTCCTTAATAAAGTCAAAGAAGTCAAGCATAGATTAAAACTTCCTTACTTAAAAGAAAACATACAAACATTAACCCATTAGAACTATTTGATATTGAACACTATCTACACTTAGCTGAAGAATTTAAAAAATCTGAAACCTCTGTGCGTTCTGAAACAAATGACACTAGAAATAAATTTAAGATACCCTACCAATGAATGGGTACATGTTTATACTGGCGGTTCTAGCTTTCCAAATAACCGTGGTACTGGTGCAGGTGGAATATGCCCTCTCTTCTCTTTCTACAAAAGATTAAGTTAAAATACTACAAATTTTGATGAAGAGATTTCGGCAATACTTCAGAGCTTACAAAACCTACTATATCATATAAATAAATTCGAAAAAGTTGTACTATTATCTGCCTCTAAAGCAGCTATTATATCCATAACATCTGATGTAACACCTAATAACTTAAATATTGCAGAATGCTGCAAAATCATAAAACAACTAATTAATTTAAATAAAAGATTAATAAAATAAGAACTGAAGCTTTCCTGGCGACGTATTAATTCAAAATCTTCTCGGGCTTCTAACCAGGTAAAAACTTGGCTTGATACCAATGTTTCGAAGAAGTGCATCTTCCTCGTCTTCAGGGTGAACTGATGGATTGAGTTTGCGGAGACTGGTATTTATAAGAGCTGGAATGAAGCTAACATCTGATTGGTTTGCATGATATTATGGCCTGGTATTTAAGTTTTTATCTGGTTAGAAGCTCGAGAAGATTTTGAATTAAAAGATTAATACTTCAATGGATGCCAGCACATTGTGGAATACAGGGTAATGAAACAACTGACTTTCTAGCCAAGAAAGGTAGTAAAATTACATCAAATCCATCTGATCCAATAAGTTATCACTATCAAAAGAATCATTATATCAACATATAATAACAAAATTAAAGAGGATAATGTATTACAAACAAAAGGAAAACCATGGGAAAATTTATGTAATAACATGACCAGAATCACTACATTACCAAGAAAATCCTCTGTAGCAACTTTAGACTCCTAACAGGCCATGATGACTGCCTCAATAAACATTTGTTCAGGATTAGTATAGTGAGATTGCTGTGTCCTTTCTGTACACTTAAAGAAGATATGGATGGAAACCATCTTCTGCGCTGCCTAACCTTTATTCAACATGATAATATGACATCAAAATACTGGAATGCAAGAGAGCGAATGGCTTCACTGCCAACTACTCAACATTAGATACCAACCAACCAACCAACCAACCAACCAGCATTCAAATAAATTAAATATTTATTCAAAACACACCCCCTTATGTAAGACTGTAAATTGTAACTGTACAGTGATTAGTGTCCAACCACCGACCCAAAATGTCCACAGAGCAAACACAAACATTCACAGAAACCGTATGCATCTTAATTGCATTTGCTCTTAAGGCTAATTTCAATTCAGATAATGTATAAAAAGGAAAGAACTCTAGAAGATTACTAGGTACTACCAATCTGTGCTTATTAGCTTTCATAGCATCTAAATTCCTTATACTCTTTATAGCGTTGAACAGCAACACAAACTTTTCATCCCTCTACTTAGAGACGCTATCATATCATGAACAAAAATGCTCATAGGTGCTCATTTACTTTATCTCACAAAACTCAGAAAAAACAAGATACCAACTGTTGCTTTACACAAAACTTCCACTCAACAGTAGGTTTACTTTATCTATTTCATATCTCAGCTATTCAAATTTTTGTTTTGATACGGGCTTTCTGAGAATATCTGCTTGCTGCTCATTTGTGTAGATGTATTTTACATTTCACTATATTGCCATTTATCTTTCCTGTGATAAAATGATAATGAATATCAATGTGTTGTCTTTTTATGACGTATGGGATTCTGAGCAATATTGATACAACCCTGATGGTCTTTATATAAGGTTACAATGCTTATTACATTAAGTAACTCACTTAGTATATTTCTGATTCAAATTGTTTCACAAGAAGCCTGACTTAAAGTGATATATCTTTGTTTCACAAGAAGCCACTTAAAGTGATATATCTTGCCTCTGTTAAAGACAATGCTACTGAATTTTGCTTTCATATCATCCAGGATATAGTACAGTCAAAAATCTTAAACATATAGTCTGAAATTGATCTATGATCATTAATTGGGCTTAGAAGTTGACCAAAACCCATGAAAAATTACCTAATTTGAGGGAATAGAAGCTAGTAATGTGATGCATAGCAATATAATAAGTGAGATGGTAAATGGTAACACTACATGACTGAAAATTCCACTTACTTGGACACATTTTGTGCACAGTGAAATTGTTCCCAGTATCTATAATTCTCCATCTGATTGTGCCAGTTTCATTTCCTGTCCAGGGGAGGCTATAGCTTGCTGATGCTCCGTGGTGACAGGGTAATGAATCTCCAAAGGGTAGTTGGTGGTGGTAATTCGAAATTCATTACGTGGTCTTTGTGTTTTTGTATAAGAATCTTTTCCCAGGTTTCTAATTAATTTGTAGCTTTTTTTGTATAGATTTTAGAAGTTTTATACTGGGTGTGATGTCATGATTTGAGGTCCAGAAATGATATGTTACTGC
Organism: Hymenopus coronatus; assembly: GCA_030762935.1. Taxonomy (NCBI): domain Eukaryota; kingdom Metazoa; phylum Arthropoda; class Insecta; order Mantodea; family Hymenopodidae; genus Hymenopus; species Hymenopus coronatus. The sequence continues at coordinate 26,329,018 of CM060896.1, read as the reverse complement.
TGATTTGTCTGTTTTATTTGAATAAACATCTCATGTATAGTAGATTAGAGTCATTGCAGTCTATTTGGTATATTCCAGCTAACTTTTCTCTAGGAATAGGGTCTTTTGTTTGTTGTACAGCAGTTTTTATACATTATAGTGATTCTGAGGAGCTAAGGTGCTGTTTTGCTTTTTGAAGATTTTTTTAAATTTATTGTGCGCCCAGGTGGTAAGTGAACTTTCTGTATGTTTGCGGTTTATGTGGATTTTGAAGTTTCGTTATTTGTCGAATATGTTTCTGTCTTTCAAATGTCTTTATCTTCTTATCTATTAGGCCTTTTTTGGTAACCTTAGCTATTAGGTTGTCTCATAAGTAATGTCGGTTTTTTGATTTTGGTGTTTTGAAAATTTATTGTGTTTCTTTAGTTTGGCAATGCTATCTACAGGATGCCATGGCTAGTGTTGCATACATTGCAGCATGTATCAGTCTTCAGTTGTTAATAAACAATCACAAAATGGAGATAACGAAGTTTGAACTTAGAGTCCTTCTAAAGCACTACTGGAAACAAGATTATAAAGCCACTGCTGCAGCTCGAAGAAATATGTGAAGTGGGAGATTGTGTTGTTAGAGAGCATGTGGCACAATGATGGTTCCAACATTTCAACAATAGAGACAAAAACACTAAAGATTTACCATGTTCTGGAAGACCTAAAGTATGGAATATCGAGAATACTCGCCAAGTTTTGTGAGAAAATCCGCAAAAAGGTACCTGTAAACTTTCAGAAGTACTTGGTGCATCAAAAGATACCATACATTGCCACATTAAGACACTTGGAAAATCATACAGAAGCTGTAGATCTGTACCTCATGAACTAACACCTCAACAGGCTCAACATAGAGTGAATATCTGTCGTCAGCTTATCCGTAATCCCATGGATGATAAATTTGTCAGGAGAATTGTCACTTGTGATGAAAAATGGGTATATTACCGAAACCTGATGCCTCGAAATAGTGGCTTGATCCCCACCAACCTGCCAAAGTCATTGTTTAAAAAAATCTGTTCGGTCCCCAAGTAATGTGTGTCTGGTGGAATTTTGAAGGTGTGATTCACTGGGAGTGTGTTCTAAGCGGGTGGGCGATTGATGCAGATCTTTATTCTCAACAACTGGAACAAGTTCATGAAATTTTGAGATGGAGATCACAGCATCAGTTAACTAAAATAGAGTTCTATTGCAACAGGACAATGCAGGACCCCAAACTGCACAAACAACCATGGAAAAAATTCAGGAATTGGGAGGAATCAAACTGCTACCACAACCAGCATAAGCCCTGATCTCGCACCATCAGATTGTCATCTTTTTTGATCCATGACTTATTTTCTAGTGGAAGAAATTTTGACAATATTGAAGCAGTGCAAGTGGGTCTTACCGAATTCTTTGCATAAAAAACCAGAAACTGGTACAATCGTGGGATAATAAACCTCGCTGAAAGATGGCTCAAGACCAAAGAATCTAATGGTCTGTACTTTGAAGATAAGTTAATTGCTTGTCAGAACACATTTCAAATGATTGTTTTTCTTAAAAACAGTACCTATGTGACAGTATCTATATTTTGGTAACTAGCCATCAAAAACGGTTACCAAAAAACTCTAATAGATAAGAAGATTAAGAAATTTGAAAGACAGAAACATATTCGAGAAATAAACACTCCAAAATCCACATAAACCCAAACATACAGAAAGTTCACTTACCACCCTTGGGCACACCATAAATTTAAAAAAATCTTCAAAAAGCAAAACATCACCTTAGCTCCTCACCATAATGTACAAAAACTGCTGTGCAACAAACAAAAGACCCTATTCCTAGAGAAAAGTTAGCAGGAATATACCAAATAGATTGCAACGACTGTAACCTAGTATACATAGGCAGAACTAAGAGAAATCTGGAAGCAAGACTAAAAGAACTTATGAGATGTTTACACAAAAACAGTTAGACAAATCAGCAGTAGCACATCATTTCTGGACGTCAAATTATGACATCACCCCGGTATAAAACTTTTAAAACCTATAAAAAACAGCTACAAATTAGAAACCTGGGAAAAGATTCATATACAAAAAAACAAAGACCACGTAATGAATTTCGAATTACCACCACCAACCACCCTTTGGAGATTCATCACCCTGCCATCAGAGAGCAACTGCAATCTGCAGCCTCCCCTGGACAGGAAACAAAAGTGGCACGATCAGTTGGAGAATCTATATATATATAAAAATGAATCACCAAAATGTATGTATGTGCATCACTTTCAAACGACTGCAACAAATTGAATTTTTTTGTTCGTTATTGTCATGACTAGGTTTGTGGAAAAGAAAATGTTTAAAAATAGTATGGGGAAGTTTTTAAAGTCTCGTAATATGAATAATAACAGTGCCAAAGGAACCCATTTCAATTAATAGCCACCAGATGGCAGTGGTACCATGGTTATTTGTTGCTAAATGGGTGTAGTACTGCTATATTTTCCCTCCCCATTCAATATTAAGGAGTTTATCGAGACAATGATGTGACACTGCAGTGAAATTCAAATACATTTTTATGTATTAACTGTCTTTCCTTACTCCTATCGTTTAAAATAAAGAAGCAAAGAAACTTTTCTAGCAAGGAACACCTAGAATATGTACTTATTTATTTGCCACTAGATGGCCGTAGTAGTATTTTTCATCCCCATTCAATGTTAAGGTAATGCACCAGTTTATCGAGACAATGATGCAACACAGCAGTGAAATACAAATACATTTTTATTATTAACTGTCCTTTCCTTACTCCCATCAATTAAAATAAAGAAGCAAAGAGGCTTTAGTGGTGTCGAACACCTAGAGTAAGTGTTTATTTATTTGCTGCTAGATGGCGGTAGTACTGCTCAATTTTTCTTCCCCATTCAATGCTAAGGGAATGCACCTGGTTATGGAGTCAATGACACAAGATAACAGTGCACATAAAATATATTGCTTATGTACTATCCTTTTCTTGGTCACATTGTTTAAATAAAGAAATATGAAATAGGCATTTTTTGTTGTAATTCTTTAAAATGAACAAGTTATAAAACTATGCACATAACCAATAATCCTTCTTGGAATCTGAAAATTGCAGAGAAATGACGGGACCTGGATAATAAACCATTTTAGGTTAACTTCGTATTGCAGATGTTGGTTATTTGAGGTTATGTGGTACATGTGCTAGCTAAAGGTCATTTCATCAGAACATAAAAATACCTCTGTCACCATCACATTGCAATTGCAGGCTCTTAATACATTTGATCAAGAATATTTTGGGTTAAATGGATAAATTTAATATACAAAGCTATTATCAAATAAAAACTTATCACTTGTCCAACCAGATCTACTTGCTCTTTAGTTACATCATTGTTAGCCTTAAAAATGACTGTTTTGACATAGAAGAAAGTGCTGGAAACATTAGGAGTAAAGGAAAGAAAGAAATTTGGAAGAAGCATGAATGCTACTTTGTGACTTTCTCCTTAATATAATTCATTACCTATTTCAGCGTTTACCCGCCACACTATGAAAGCACTGTCATTATTGTTATCATGCCAATGGCATCCTTGCTTACCCATGCTGTTAAACTGCATATGTCATCCTTTCCACACTACCTTATGGATAGTCATCCTTTTCGCAATACTAACAATATATGCTACATTGCGCAGATCATTGCAAATGCATTATTAGGCATTGGCAATGGAAAAATTCCTGTTGATACTTCTACTGGCCTCATTTCGTTTCCACCAAATTGTTGTCACTTCACAACGTCAAAGCAAGAATTAATGTTGAAAGTGTTTCCAAATATTGGTGTAAATTACAAAAAGTATGCTTGGTTGAGCAAATGAGCCATTTTAGCAGCAACTAATAAGAATATAGATGAATTGAATATAAAAAATCAAGAGTAAAATTTATGGACAAATGCATACATATAAGTCGATCAATGCAATTACCAATCGAAATGAAGTCGTCAATTATCTAACTGAATTCCTTAATTCATTGGATTTGCCAGGATTCTGCCACACTATTTACAGCTCATGGTTGACTCAGAATAATTATGCTATGCAATCTCAATCAGCCGAAATTGTGCAACAGAACAAGACTCGCTGTCAAAAAAATTATGAAAAATTTGATTTAAGCTACTATTATCATAGGACAGTTCAAAGACAAGGATGTGCTTATTCTTTCGAATTACTGCCACCAACCATCCTTTGGAGATTCATCACCCCATCACCAGACAGCACCAGCAATCTACAGCCTCTCCTGGACAGGAAACAAAACCAGCACAATCAGTTGGAGAATTGTTGATAATGGGAACAATATCCTGTTCCCGAAACACATCCAATAAGTGGAATTTTCAGTGATGTAGTGCTACCATTAACCAACTCACTTATTATATAGAAAAATTATCTATATAATGACCTTAAATTTATGAAAATATAACCTAAAAAAGAAACTGAAAAATTGCCTATAAAAGAATATTAAATTTATATAAATATGACAGAAATATGAAAAAATGACTTATTGAAAACTGTAGATATTTTATTCAGAATTGCAATAAAGAACCACAAATATTCATAGTGTCTTGAACTTGAAGGATAACTGATTATCTTGAATATTTCTGTAAATAGAAAATCTTCTTTCCACTTCAACTGATCTCCTGGGTGCATAGGTGAAATAGGCAATGTTCCCAGCAAAATTTTTCCACAAATAAGTAAAGTTAAGATTTTCATTTTGCAGAATTTTATTAATTTTACAGATATTAACAGAACAGAGTTTTACAATACATTTTTTATTTTCTTGCTTGATTTACTTTGATATCTTTTTCTGCAGTGTCCCAAATGCTGATCAAACCTTTGTATCCTCTTGAGAACTGATTGTATATCTGGTCTGGTTTTTCATGACAGCAGGAATTACTACAGTACTCTTCCTATTAAAAATGTCAATCATTAATTTGAGTACATAGAACTTATCGTAAATAATACCACAAGTAAAATAAGAACTGAAGCTTTCCTGGCGACGTATTAATTCAAAATCTTCTCGGGCTTCTAGCCAGGTAAAAACTTGGTTTGACACCAACGTTTCGAAGAAGTGCATCTTCCTCATCTTCAGGGTGAACTGATGGTTTGAGCTTGCGGAGACTGGTATTTATAAGAGCTGGGATGAAGCTAACATCTGATTGGTTCGCGTGATATTATGGCCTGGTATTTAAGATGACTGAGACATGGGCATGGACTTCGTAGAAAACTATTTATAGCAGTTATTCGGCTAATATTTTGTGTTTGAGCACGCACCTGCTAGAAAATAAGTCTTGGAAGACCGCAGGTAGAGCATTAGATATTAAGGCTCTTTAACATTGGTGTCCATGCTGAACTTAATTGTAGGCCAGAATCGTGATTTAGATTATTTGTTTCAGATGAGATGGCTAAAGCTTCTTTTACTCTCCTTTCCCAGTAGTTCGAACACTTTGCCACTATCTTGGTGTTGGTAAAGCTAGCTCTGTGGCTTTGTTCTATACAGTGTTCAGCCAGTCCATATTTTTCGGGTTGCATAAGCCTTATTGATATTTGGTGTTCAGAAACGCGTGTGGCAATAGTGCGTCCTGTTTGGCCAATGTACGCTGCGCTGCATTCGCAAGGAATGTGGTAGACACCAGGTACTCTGAGAGCTAGATTATCTTTTCGGGAAAGATTAGTAGACTACTCTACAAATATAATGTCAAAACCATCCATAAGCCACCACCTAAAATCAAACATTTGGTCAGGCCAGTTAAAGATAATCTAGCTCTCAGAGTACCTGGTGTCTACCACATTCCTTGCGAATGCAGCGCAGCGTACATTGGCCAAACAGGACGCACTATTGCCACACGCGTTTCTGAACACCAAAGATCAATAAGGCTTATGCAACCCGAAAAATATGGACTGGCTGAACACTGTATAGAACAAAGCCACAGAGCTAGCTTTACCAACACCAAGATAGTGGCAAAGTGTTCGAACTACTGGGAAAGGAGAGTAAAAGAAGCTTTAGCCATCTCATCTGAAACAAATAATCTAAATCGCGATTCTAGCCCACAATTAAGTTCAGCATGGACACCAATGTTAAAGAGCCTTAATATCTAATGCTCTACCTGCGGTCTTCCAAGACTTATTTTCTAGCAGGTGCGTGCTCAAACACAAAATATTAGCCAAATAACTGCTATAAATAGTTTTCTACGAAGTCCGTGCCCATGTCTCAGTCATCTTAAATACCAGGCCATAATATCACGCGAACCAATCAGATGTTAGCTTCATCCCAGCTCTTATAAATACCAGTCTCCGCAAGCTCAAACCATCAGTTCACCCTGAAGACGAGGAAGATGCACTTCTTCGAAATGTTGGTGTCAAACCAAGTTTTTACCTGGCTAGAAGCCCTAGAAGATTTTGAATTAATACCACAAGTGTTTTCATCCTGTTGATAATTCATGACTGGAGCAAAGAGACGGGAGTGAATTGTCCTGAGAGACAAAAACACAAGTTGCATTTGATAAGACAATTCAGCAAAATAGAGTATTAATAAATTATAATATATAGGAAGGGAGATTTTATCAGTTTATGATTGTAATACTTACATTAGTTCTCAAATTGTAGATGACACATTTGGCCATATTTATTTATCAATTTTTTTTTTTCTTTCTTTCTTCACTGCCTCCTGAATCATGATATGACTGGCCATGTCTACACCCAATTTATAAATATCAATAGCAACAATAGAAATAGGCAACAATTATTTTATTTCAGCTTTTAATAAGCAATGATGAAATGGAAACAAATGTTATTTTACTTGAGATTATTGCACTCATGCATAAGAAATTAAATAATGATAATTTCACTCCATTTTTTAACTAAATACATTATGAACTGGATAAAACTTTAAATAATCATTGTAATTAAATTAATTGAAACTACAATAGTGGAACTGCCCATCTGGGTAGTGTGGTGGTAGCATGTGTGCCTCACATTCAAAAGGTTGTGAGTTCAAATCTCGCTTAGGGTGAGTTACCCGGATAAGGTTTTTTTCGGGATTTTCCCTTATCCTGAGAAGACAAATGTTGAGTGGACATCGAGACCATTTGAGCATCATTTCAACCATTTCATTCATCATCCGATATGACCAACCAGGTTAAAGGTCGTTAAACTACAAAAAAAAAAAAAAAAAAAAAAAAAAAAAAAAAAAAAAAAAAAATAGTGGAACTAACAGTTAATAAAAGTGAAGGTTGGCTCGCTGATTGTCATCTTGTTACCAATAACCAAGACAGGAGATTAAACTTATGAACGTCAGGTGCGACAAGATTTCAAAGAAATGAACATCAGTTGCTATAAGATTTTTTGACAGTATTGCTCCAGTCAGATTACCACATTTGGTTGAAATTGCCTAATCTTGGCCATTTGCCAAAGCTGATTTCTGTTTCTCCCATTTTCCTCCCCCATCAATTTTAATCCCTAAGTATATACAATCTCTAACCATTTTATATTTTTTATCTTCTTTCTTCCTTATTTTCATACTTGCTCAATTTTGTCCCTTCCTTAAATACATAATTTGAGTCTTTTCCTGGTTTACCTTCCAAGTTCCATTCATTGCAATACTTGTCTATTCTTTAGTATTTAATCTATGGTTAATTCTATTGGATTACTACATGGGTTACCTTTTACTGAGATATATGTTGTCTCCAATTTAATTCCTAGACAGTATTTAATATCACCCATATATACCATTTTAAATTTAATAAAAAGCTTATCCTTAATGTGTGTCAGTGTTTCTTATTGGCACATTCTAATATAAGTTTATCGGTAGCATGGCTGCTTACAAAACGGGAGGCCCAGGTTCGATTTCTGGTATCGGTGTGGGGACTTTATCCTGCTGGTGGACTGAGTCTGGGGTGCATTCAGCCTCGTGAGGTCCCTAGGGGCCAATTGAGGAAAAAGTAGCGGCTTCAAGCTGTGTCGACCACATTAACTGGCTGAGAGGGACTCAGGGCGCTAACCACGTCCCACATTCCAGTGTGACTCCCAATCCATGATGCCTGTAATGGGCAGAGATGGGGTACGCAGCCTGACTTCAGGCAGTTGTGCCAGGGAGTTGAGTAATACAAGTTTTTCAATATACAACAACAACTTCTATTTAGATCAAGTTTTGTGCTGCATAAACAATAATCATATTTTAGCCTCTAAAATCCTAGTTCTAGTATGTATACAATCCTCTGTTAATGCCGTCACAATAGAAATAGTGTCACTCCCACCATTGTGGACATGCGCCTATTTACCTATGTGTCTCTGTAAACAGATCTGTGCATGCAGTGGTGTCCTGTAATATTTTTAATACTGGTCGACATGCCATTACATAGAATGCAGTCTGAGTTAACTAATTTATCCAGTCGTGATGTCAAAAATAAATTGTCCCAAGAGAACAACTAAAATAGAACATTTACAGGGGATACAAAATACTCTTTGATGTCATACAAAGGGTTATAGATTAACCAATGCCTAATGCTAACTTCGGTTATGAGCTTCATCTGGTAATTCACTAAATAAAAAAATAGTTAACGATTTGCTGAAGTCATCATTTCACTGCTACTTGTGTATCAGCTGCTGCCACAGTAGCAACCTAACAGTTAATTCTTGTGTTCCAAGCAATCTTAAGAGGTTATATCCAATGTTGATTGCAAAAGTGAAGAACTATACAGTAAGTTTACAATATAAGTGATAATAAAATGTATTTTAAGATTTACAGATACAGCAAACAGAAAAATAAGTTATTTGTGTTTCACTTGCAGCACAATTGTTTAAACTTTAATCAGTATTTTAAAGATAACACATTTCACTTTGCATATATTTGAATACATGTGTTTTTTAGTTTTTTTTTTGTTTTTTTTTGTTTTTTTTTTCATTTATATATATATACTATTTAGCTTAACCTGTGGTCATATCGGATGATGAATGCAACCTTTTAAAAGATCTGATTTTCCTTTGAAGTCTGATTTCTATACCACAAAACATATTCTCCTTGGCTGATTTCTGTAAATATGCTCTGTTTATCTGATCTGTATTTTGTGCCATGGTCATATTTTCCATTTGTCAGATTTGAACATTTACCTTTGCTAACGTATATATTACAGCAGCACCATGACCGATTTGTTAGACCATTACCCTCTCACCAAAGCAGCCCGAATTCAATCCCAGGAGCCACATTTGGAATAATTTGTGATGGACAAAGTTTTCCTGGGTTCTTTGGTTTCCCCTGCTCTACATTCCATCATCACCTTTACTTTCATCCATTTTGCCTTCATTTCATATCATCTTCCTCACTCTCATACCTGGCATTGGGCTGATCATCTATCCTGGCTACTCTGTCTGATTCCAGAGTGTATCTACTCAACATGCATCAGATTCCAGACATTAGTACTCACCTAGATAGCCCGGGTTCAATTCCATGCGACCGCATGTGAGATTTGTGGTGGGCAAAGCGGCGCAGGGGCGGGTTTTCTCCAGTTTCCCCCACCATCGCATTCCACCAGTGCTCCATCCTCATTCATGTATCACCAGTGTCATTGCCTGCAGTGCCACAAGTAGTGAAAGTGGGCACTAAACACAACCAGACATTGGCTTGTAAGGAGGAGAGTAATTAGCGAAAGAGGAAGACAATCATAATTAATTTGTGCAAGTTAAACTTTATTTGGAAGCAAAATGTAAGCAAAATGTCTGCTTTGTTGTGGAAGAATATAACCTTCAAACCCAGTTCTTCTACTATTTTCTAAATGAATTGTAAATGTATCTTAGATTAGGTACATATAGAATATCTTTAATTATAATCATGGTTTTCTTGGTAGCAATGATTGAGCAAGCTTGAGTTTTGCTATTTAGTTGCTGTTAGTGTCTATTTTGTTTTTACAACATCTATTTCTAAGGGTGTTGTTAGAGCAATTGACTGTCATTGTTTAGTAAATGTCCAGTAGAACCTGAATCGAGAACCCATGAAATAGTTTGGTTACATTTATCTTTATGAGTCTTATCCTTAGCAGCTAAGAAACACAAATTTCAGAATTGTCTCAGGCTCAGGTACACTTTCAGTTTCATTTAACACTACATATGCCTCTTAATACTTTCCTTGTGGTATTTTCTTTATACCAACATTTACCAGTTATGTGAATATATCTCCTGCAATGAACATGCCTCTTAAATCCCATGCATTTTGACTTATTACTTATTAGCTTTTTGTTTATAAAAATGTTAGACACTGATTTTTTGTGCCTATTTTTCTTGCTGAAACAATCTGTCATTGATTTTGAATTGTTCATGTAACAGATAATTTTTGACAAATTCTAGTGTCAAAATGTCATCAGAAGCGTTGATGTCTGTTGTTACACAATTATAACATTCCAGCAAAGATACTAACATGTGGCAAGTGAGGTCACTTTCTTCCAGCTTTGCACCACTGGTTCTTAATTATCTTATAAGTTCATCAAATTCAATAAAAATGCTTTTGTAAGCGGATGCTACTTTCTAATTTGAACTTGAGCAGCTTTCCTCTTAACTGTAATTAGCTAAACTTTTGCTTTCAAATACTGGTATTAAGGTTTCTCATATTTAAAATGCAAATGTTTTATCTTTTACAAGTTCAGGATGGCTGACCACAATGTGATCAGTTATTAGGATTTTTATTTTCTCTAGTAAGGGCTATGTACAGATATATTAGGTATAGAAGATATTATATTTCACTAAAAAATTTGATGATGATAATGATAATAATAATAATAATAATAATAATAATCTTTATTCACCTTTCAATTTATACATAAATCATGCTTACATCAGTATATATATTTACAGTAGTATGTACAGTAACAGTATTTATAAATTTATATTTTTAAATTCTTGAATGCTGAAGAGAGCTTTAGTTATTGAACGTTTAAATTTGCTGTAGACCAGTTCTTTATAATGTCCAGGTAATATATTGTACAGGTTGGTTCCACAATGGGAAATGCTGCTGCAACTCTTATTTGTACAGCAGAATGTGGTATGTATATGGTTCTAAGATTTAGTATTGTGTGCTTGATACATATTTGTTTTAAAGAGGTTCCTGTATATATAAATAGGTAGGGAGGTAAGATATTTGATTCCTTAAATACTGTTTTGCTTGGTGTTTTCACAGGAACTTGCTTTATTATCTTTAATATTTTATTATGTATTTTAAAGATAGCATATAGATTTGTGGGGTCGTCTCCTTAACGCGGTGGTAGCGCAGCTGCTTACCAAGCGGGAGACCTGGGTTCGATCCCCAGTACCGGCGTGGGGATTTTTGCCCCGCTGGGAGACCTGGCTCGGGGTGCACTCAGCCTCGTAAGGTCCCTGGGGGGGGGCCAATTGAGGAGCTACTTGATGGAGAAGTAGCGGCTCCAGGTCATGAGGACCGCATTAACCGGCCGGGGGGGTTCGGTGCGCTGACCACGTCTCACCCTCCAATTCTGCACCCCATCCATGACGTCTGTAATGGACCGAGATGGGGGACGCAGTGGCCAGGCGGTAGGCCAAGGTTCCCCGTGAGCTGTCGTGCCATGGAGTTATGTAGATTTGTGGATATGCCCCACACTGGAATGCAATAGGTTAAAATGGAGTGAACATATCTAAAATACATAGATCTTAATACACTTAAGGTACACACTTTACTTGCTGCTCCGAATGCATAGCAGATTTTGGGCAATCTGTTGGCTAGATAATCAATATGTGTGTTCCATTTTAGCTCTGAATCTAACCAAACTCCTAAGAATTTTGTTTCATTACCTTTGTTTATGGGGTGACTGTTAATGCAAATCTGCAGTTCTTCATATGTTTTACCTGGGCTAAAAAGTTTATAATAGTTGTCTTATTATCTACGTTTAGGTGGAGCTTATTTCCTGCTAGCCAATTATGTAGGATTATGTTCTTTCGATTTATATCATTTTCCAGCATAGAGAGGTTACTATTTTTATGTATAATATTGGTGTCATCAGCAAAATAAAGTTATTTGAGTGTCATTGAAATTTGATGGCAAGTCATTTATATAGATTAAGAGCAAAATGGGTCCCAAAATTGACCCTTGTGGAACTCCGTCTTTTAGAGGTGCTGAAATAGAATGGCAACCATTAACTTTCATATACTGTACCCTTTGGCTTAGATAGGACTTAAACCAATCATTGACTATACCTCTTATGCCAACTTTATCTAGTTTATCCAAAATATTTTATGATTGACTGTATTGAAAGCCTTTGAAAGATCTAGAAATATACCAATTGCTCGCTGATTATGATCTGTTGCTTTAAGGATATCATCTACAAACAAGTGTAGAGCATTCATAATGGACTTACCCTTTTGGAAACCAAACTGAGAGTGTGTAAACATATCACATTTTTCAAGAAAGGATACCACTCTGTTATACATTATCCATTCAAGTATCTTTTAGAACACAGACAAGATTGAGATAAGTCTATAATTTTCAGGATTATCTCTGTCTCCTTTTTTAAAAATGGGAAGTACTTTAGCTATTTAGAATACCTGGGGAAAAGTTCCAGAGCTTAATGAAGCATTACAGATAACTGCTAACGGCTCAGCAATATATATTACACAGGCTTTAATTACTGAGTCTGGTATACCGTCTGAGCCACATAAATATTTAATTTTTTTCACAACATCAATAATTGTACTTTTTGATACTAGACTCAGATAGATCGAGTGGATGTTTTCCTTACCAACATATGTGGGTTCTTTATGTGTGGGTTGCAGGGAGTTTAAGGTGACGATCATGTTTGAAAAAGGCTCATAAAAGCATTTGCAACATCTGTTGGCTTCTGGGCACCCTTAAGATTAATTTTCTCATTATTAGATTTAATTGTTACTGTTTCTTTCTTTACTATCTGCCACAGAGCTTTACTTTTGTTTGGTGCATTTAGAATAAATCTACTGTTTTACTGCTTTTTAGCTTCATTACTTACTTTCTTAAGTGTGGATATGTATGTTTTGTAGTATTTTTTAAAAATCTCATTAGTTGAAGTTTTATTTATTTGGCAATATTTTCCTACTGTAGGATGTTAATATCCCCTTTGTGAGCCATCCAAATTTTTTCTTTTCACACTTTTTAACCCTTTTTAGCAGTCAGACAAGATTAAAGCAATATAAGGTAAGAAACACATCACATTTTTCATCGAGATGTCGTGAACTTAGTATGTAACCCCAGTTTTCTTTACCTAGCAGGAAATTCAAATAATTTAAGTTTTCCTTACTATATATCCTCTTATATATTATTTGTTCTGGTTTGATGCAGTTTCTAAATTAATGTGCATATGCAGCAGAACCGCAGTATGGGCTGAAAGACCAGTGTCAATATTTTCACATCTGCAAGGAGTGGAGTTTTCCTCAATTATAATTTGATCAAGACATGTCTCAGAAATGGTTATTATATGGGTGGGTATGTCAATTATGGGTTTTAAATTATATGAGTGAATAATAGATAACATTTCTGCTGTATACTTATCTTTTGATAGAAAATTCAGGTTAAGTCACCACATATAATTAATTTGACTTATTTTTCAGAGTAACAAGTAATGTGTCAAATTTCTCTAGAAATGCTTTTAAACATCCTATGGAGCCCTATATATACAAGAAGTGTTAATTTACTTTTCTTACTGTTTGTTTCAATAACTGTATGTTCAAAACATTTTTCTTCATTAAGATAACTTGTTTTATTTATTGTTTTAAATGACATGCCATCCTTTACCAATATAGCAGCTCCCCCATTTTTAAATATTTTTCTACAATATACATTTCCCATTACCAAACCCTTTGACTTTATATAATAGAATTTCATGTTCATGCATCCAGTGTTCAGTAAGGCACAGAAAATTGATTTGTTTGAAATGTGAGGCCAGTAATACGTCTAATTCATCTATTTTATTTTTTAGGCATTGCATGTTTAAATGTAAGAGAGTTAATTTTTTCTGCACATTCCCTACCATACCTGAAGTTGCAGTAGCATTACTTACCCTGATTTGACGAAAAAAAATCAAGATTTTGTTCACCATCTAAACCGTCTATCCGTTTCCCTGATTTTTGCACATTTGAATTAATTTTCTAATGAATGTGCCTAGTTGATATGACTCCTTATGGTTTAAATGGAGTCCATCCTTTCCTAGACAAGATATATATAAGTACCAGTTTACATCACAAAATATGGCTCCTAGAGCATCATACGTCCATCAAATATTTGAATTAATGTCTTGTATAAATGCAGAACACATCTCTTCTTATGGTTACACTATTCACCACTATAGTTGCTCCACGGAACTTATTCTTTGCTGCTCTCACAGTGTCGTATATTTCCCCCATTACTTCTAGAGCAGAATTATTCCTACAAATGTCATTAGTACCAACATGAAGTACCACAGTTTTCAGTTTATGGGTCTCCTCTGTGGTCAATGGCTCAATCTTGTCCTTAAGCTGTGAGGATTTGATACCACTATACACTTCCACTAGCGCACCTACTACTTCTACATGTTTTAATATCGAGTCCCCCATTACCAGTACATCATTGTCTTCGAATTTATATCACCTCTTCATTCACTCCTGGGCTGCCGTTGCTCTCTTCCTCTGTGGCATTTTGGTCTACTTCTGTCGAAAAGACGTTCTACTCCATAGCATGGTTCTTTACTCTCCAATATTTAGTGTGTTGAGGGCACCTGGAATTCGTAGTGAAGGATGGAGTACTGGAAGAATGAGTGTACTCACCACCATCTGAATCAGCTAATAATTCATATTTGTTGGATGTTCTTACCAAGACTGTTGGGGTTCTCTTCTTTGAATTTATGCATTTCCTTCTCGGAGTCTCCATAGAGAAATAAGTTTCCTTCAGGCTCCACAGTGTCTTTCCCAGGCACTCATTAGCTGCTGCTAGCTTCTTGTTTTCTTCTTTTAATCGTTCCACATCGCCATGAAGCAGAGAAATAATTTTTTCTTTGGTGCATACTTGTTCCTGTATTTTTCGTCGCTAAGCTCCACTGTACCAATATTTATGTTGTTTAGGCGATCTGAAAGACTTTTATTTTCGTTTTCGCAGCTAAGTTCTGGACATTGTTCAAGCCGTTTTTTGTAGCTGCATCACTGTTTGAAGTGACGCCATGCATTCCTTCCATTTATTGCAACATTTGGTAGCCATTGTTTCTACGGCATACCTTTAGCAGCTGTTTCTGACTGATAAACCTCTAGCCTTTATTTCTACCACTATATTTCAGTTTGATGCACCCTATATTACTTATTTTCGCCTTGCTTAGTGAAATAATACTTTAATAAAGTACAGAAAACTGACGTGGCACTATCCATTTGTTTTCACTTGTCCGCCATCTTGAGATCAATGATACCAAGATTTCTCTAAATACATGTTTTGAGGACCTCTGAATTTAAAAAAAGCAATTTTAGAAAAAGGTTTGGTGTGTGCATGCATGTATAACTAAAAAATTAAAAGTTCTTTAAGTACCAAACTTGGTATTTAAGTTTAGTATCTTCCAAGGATGAGATGCAAAGATTTTCGGGCAAATCCTCCTACCCCAAACTACCCTTTACATGGAAGATTTTTCGAAATTTTCATTTTTTTCAAAAGTGGATCTAATGATGTTGATTAAAGTACTGTATTTTATAGATATTTACAAGACAAAATGTATATCTTAAAGTTCTTAGGAATACCCTCTGAAGTCCTCTTAGCTCTGAATGACTATTGCATAACTGGTAAACTAAAAGGTAGACAAAAACTTACTACACAAAAAATCTGATGTGTTCCATTCACAAGATTTTCTCTAGCTATTTCACAAACTAACTTTCCTTAAAAATATTATTCTTTTATTTATATCATGCTAATCTAGATAAACATTGCCATAATTGGTATCATTACTTGCTTCTTTGTAAGTAGAAGGAAAATATGTTTTAAAAGTGGATCATTAAATGAAACAATTGAAATTTGGTTCTCTTTGCTTGCTAGAAGAAAACAAAAGAGAGGCAAAAAGAAAGATGTCTTCTGTTTGAGAAAAGTTTAAGTACCTTAAAACTGAAACCAATAACTCAGAATATCTTGAAAATGGTTAACTCTACAAAATAAATTGTGTGTTTTAATGAAATCTAAATTTATTGTAAAGAGCTTTTGTCTATCTCTTGCAGTTTAACAGTTATATAAAAGTCATCCAGAATGAAGAGGTCTTTAGAGGGTAATCCCAGAAAATTCATGATATACATTTCATTTGTCATGAAAATATCTTAAACATGTGACATTTTAATAAAAATCATAAGAGCATTTTTGAGGAACTCAACATTTTTTAAAAATGTTTCACATAAAGGGTAATTGGGAGTGGGATTTTCTTGAATATTTGTGTCGCATCGTAAGATACTGAACTTATATACCAAGTTTGGTATTTAACAGACTATTTATTTTTGAGCTATGCTGCCCATAGACATGCATGCGTGCACACATACACAGGCACACGCACACACTTACATGGATATCTTTCTAAAAATGTTTTCATTCAGAGGGTCTCATAACGTGTATTTCCACTGAAATCAGTCGCCCTCCGTGGTGTAATGGTTACCATGCTAACTTCATATACCCAAGGTCGCGGGTTCAAACCTGGCGGAGGACGATGGCTTTTTTCGGGCGTAAAAATCCTTAGCATGGCTTCCTTCGGAAGGGAAGTAAAGCCGTTGGTCCCGTGTCGTAGATTTACGGCACGTAAAAGAACCTCAAGTCTGATAGAGAGACCTCTGAGCAAAATTAAGCAGTCTTTCACGCCCAGTATAGAATGGGACGCTGAGAACCACAGCAGTTAAAGAGCGCCCATAAATAAAACGCCATTTACATTTTTTTCCACTGAAATCTTGATATTGAATTTTTGAGTGGAGTACAGCACCTTCTCTATCCACTGTATACATTGTGCATATGGTCTAGAAAAAGTAAAAATGTTTATCTTATTAAGACACGTAATTTGTAATAAATTTTCTTTTGTAGTGTTAACAATTTTCGAGTTGTTCCTTGTAATTTTATGTTTCAATTTTAAAATATGTATACTTTTCTCAAACATGAAGGTTGGTTGGTTGATTGCTTGGTATCTAATGTTGATCAGTTGGCAGTGAAGCCATTCTCTCTCTTGCATTCCAATATTTTGATGTTACATTATCATGCTGACTAAAGGTTGGGCAGCAGAGTAGGTGGTTTCCATCTATATCTTCTTTAAGTGTACAGAAAGGACACAGAGGAGATCTCACTATACCAGTCCGGAATAAATGTTTACTGAGACAGTCATGGCCTGTTAGGAGTCTAAAAGTTGCTACAGAGGATTTTCTTGGTAATGTAGTGATTCTAGTTGTGTTATTACATAAATTTTCCCATGGTTTTCCTTTTGTTTGTAATACATTATCTTTAATTTTGTTATTATATGTTGTTATATTGATTCTTTTGATAGAGTGATAACTTATTGGATCAGATGAATTTGATGTAATTTTACTACCTTTCTTGGCTAGAAAGTCAGTTGTTTCATTACCCTGTATTTCGCAATGTGCTGGTATCCATTGAAGTATTAATCTTTTATTTAAAGTCATTAGTTGTTTTATGATTTTGCGGCATTCTGCAATATTTTGATTATTAGATGTTACATCAGATGTTATGGATAAAATAGCTGCTTTAGAGTCAGAGAATAATACAACTTTTTCAAATTTATTTATATGATGTAGTAGGTTTTGTAAGTTCTGAAGTATTGCCAAAATCTCTCCATCAAAATGTGTGGTATTTAACCTTAACCTTTTGTAGAAAGAGAAGAGAGGGCATATTGCACCTGCGCCAGTACCACTGTTATTTGGTAAGCTGGAACTATCAGTATAAACATGTAGCCATTCATTAGTAGGGCATTTTAAATTTATTATTTCTAGTGTCATTTGTTTCAGAATACACGAAGAAGTTTCAGATTTTGTAAATTCTTCAGCTAAGTGCATATAGTGTTCAATATCAAATAGTTCTAATGGGTTAAAGTTTATTTGTAGGTTTTCTTTTAACTAAGGAAGTTATAGTCTATGTTTGATTGCTTGACTTTAGTAAGGAA
Organism: Hymenopus coronatus; assembly: GCA_030762935.1. Classification (NCBI taxonomy): domain Eukaryota; kingdom Metazoa; phylum Arthropoda; class Insecta; order Mantodea; family Hymenopodidae; genus Hymenopus; species Hymenopus coronatus. Next base: position 26,310,853 of record CM060896.1, on the reverse strand, counting down.
ACCTTGTTGAACTTTTAGGCTTGCTTGTGGTTTTCTTTTTTCCCAGTCATTAAAAGGTGGTCTGATTCATTTTTTATGTTGTATAATGACTGCTTGTTCTTGGATTATTTGTTAAAATTTGTAGAGCAAGTACTGGGGTAGTTTTAACAGTTCCAGTTACGAGGTGAATTTGGTTTTGTAGAATATTAAGTTTTCTATATTTGTAGTTATTAATATCTCTTCACAATATTTAAATGTTTGTTTAATATACTTCTTGTAAAAAAATGTTTAAAATTTGCGTAGTGCTTCCCCATTTCTTGTCTGCCAATCTTTTTAATAGTGGTAATATTTCCCCTGTTTTTTTTTTTTTTTTGTTTTTTTTTGTATATATTATCAATGTGTTTTTTCCATGTTAATTTTGTATAAAAAACAATATGTAAATATTTGGCTTCATGTGTTTCTGTGAGAGTTTTTCCTTTTAGTTGAAGGAAAATATTTATTGGTTTCTTCCTTAGTGTAAATAGTAGACAATTTTTTTTCTATGTATTAATTTTCGTTAAACTATTAGATTTCCAATTCTGTAATGTTGTCAAGGATTGTTGTGTTATATTTATTAATTGTTGATTTTGATTTTTTGGTTTAGAATCCCATACGACATCATCTGAAAACATTAAGACTTTTGAATTCTATTTTTTGTCATTGATATGGAAGATCATTGATATAAATATTAAAGAATGTAGTACTAAGAATACTGCTTTGAGGTATGCCTGTGCATGTCTGATGATATTTTCATAATTTATTATTATATTTGGTAGCAATAAAGCATTGGATTCCTAGAATTTTAAGTTTATCAAGTAGTTTGTGTCTCCAAATACAATCATGTGCTCCTTGAAAGTCAATAAATATTGCTAGAATGTCTTCTTTTTTATTTAATGCATTTTTAACGTCTTGACTAAGATTTAAAATCTGTTCATTTGTTGAATGGTATTTTCTAAATCTTACTTTCTTTAGTTGAAATTAAATTATTTTTTTCTAGAAACCAATTTAAACTATTGGAAATCATTTTTTCCATGATTTTTGTTAACATGCTGGTAAAATGCTATTGGACGATAACTTGAAAAATTTTCTGCTTGTTTGTTTGGTTTCAAAATATTATTATTGCTTTCTTCCATTCATCTGGTACTTTTATATTCCAGGACAAGTTATAGAGATTTAGGAGTCTTAATTTTGCTTTTTACTCGGGTATTTGATGAATTCTGTATGTATATTATCAGGTCCTGGAGATTTTTTCAATTTTAAGTTATTAATTACAATGTTCAATTCTTTAGTATTGAATTCCTGATTAAATATATTATCTTTAAGATTAGTTGTTGATTTTATGTATTTAATGTTTTTTTGTTCTTTTTGGGTATTTGCAGATAATTTATAGATATTAGTGTAGTATTTATTAAATTTATTAGCTATTCCATTGTCATCTGTAATTATTTTATTATTATAAATAAAAGGTATTTTTTTATTGTCTTGTTTTGAATGTGATGAATCTGTATGTGTTTTGTGCATCTTTTCTATAGTCCATGTTTTGTAGAAAATTATTAAAATGTTCTCTTTTGGAGTTGTTAATTTCTTTTTTGAATTGAGCACTTAATTTTCTCCAATTTTGTACTTCTTTTGGATCTTTAGATTTTTCTGCTGTGATTCAGGCCTGGTCTCTTTCATTTTTCATTTTGTCTAGTTGTGAGTTCCAAAAAGGTTTATAGTTTTTAGTAAATCCTCTTGGTATGTATTTTTTTGCTGTTCTCAAAATTGTATCACATAAATCTTTGTTTAGTTTTTCTGATTTTGTTGATTCATTTACTGGTGTTTCAAATTTGGTTTCTAATTCATTTGTAAAATCTCTCCAGTTTGCTTTTTTTAAAGTTCCATTTAAATTTATGGTTTATAGGAGTTAAATTTTTCTTTTAAAGTTGAATAGCGGCAATTATAGTTCTGTGTCATGAACCTGGATCTTCTAAGATTTGTTTGGAAGTTAATGACTATAAATCTGAGGATACTAAAAGTAGGTCAGGGTTGGTACCAGCCCCAGAATAGTAGATAAAGGTTGGTAGATATTCTTTGTGGTAAATAACTTCTGTAGTTGTTGAATTTAGTAGGTCTTTCATTTGTTTGTCATATGTCCATAGTCTTTAATGGGCATTGAAATCTTCAATTATGATTGTATTTGAATTTAATGTGATATTTTCAAGATTTGGGGTATTGTTTAGTAGATTATAAACAGAATAAATTTTGAAGTGAGATTTATTTTTCCATATGTCTATTTTAATTATTTCTATTTTATCTGTATTCATCTCTTTAATGATTTTAAAAGATGAAGTAAGATTTTTTCGAACTCCAACTAGAATGTCACTGCTTATTTGTCGTCCCTTAGGAAGTAAGTACATACTAAAATTTTGAAATTGATAATATTTCAGTCATTCTAATGTTAAATTTGCTTGTTGAATTGTAAATGTATCAATATTATGGTCATATATAATTTGATTTAGTTTATGTTTCTTTGCTTGTGATAGTCCACTTGTTCCATTGTAAAATTTTTAATTTGTCATTCATATTTTGTTGTTTACCTTGTAAATAGGTCCCCACCTGGCAGTCCGAAAGAGGGACTGTTTTACTTCCAGAATGTTTCTTTTTCCAATGGGATATCATTTTATCTGGAATTTTTATTTAACTTTTTGTAACCGTTTAAAATTTGGCACGATAAATGGCGGTTACATCGCCTAAGTAAAGAAACAGGAAAGAAAATGAAATGATCCCCTAGAGCTCAAATACTCTAATACCATCAGGGTCGAAGAGAACAAGAGCTGAATCAAACAATACTGGATAGGAAAGGTAAAAGAGGGGATCTGATATGTGGAAAGGTCAATAACTCACCAAGCTGACCAGTGCTTAATGGTGAGCAGCCCTTCCCTTTAGTTCATCATATAAGTTTGCTTAGATCGGTTCCTTTAAATCTTCAAATTATAGAGGCAATTAAAGGGTCTCCTTTCTATTATAACAAAATTAATATGTGATTACTAACAGCTGTACCACATGGAGGTGAGGGATCGGACATTAGGCTTTTGTCCAGGTCAGTTCCTTTAAGCCTTCAGTTAATTATTAAAGGAATTAAAGCATCTCCTCCCTGCCTCCCTGTTAGTAACAAAAGTCTTTCCACAGTTTCTCAAATGTGAAGTTGTCATTAATTTTATATCTCTTGTTTTAGTTCCTGGTAATGCAAAGAAAACCAAATTTCAGTCATATAGCAATAGCTTTTAAAAGATTTTAGTATAACTTTAGCCCTGATGTTCCTCTACTTACAAGGAACTAAATGAATCTGCCGGCAAAAACGTTGTAACCTTCACTTTTATAGAAAGCTGGATTTTCTCGTATAAACGTTCTATGTGGTAAGAGTGAGGCATGTGTGAAGTTATATTGGCAAACATGAACATTACTCGCCTTTTATCTTTTGTTTCAATTTCACCGCGGTTCGCTCAGATGCTGAAAATTTTTTTTTTCTTTCTCACTCTTCTGAAAATGTTGCATTTTGAGGGTTATAACATTTATGCCAGCAGGTTTTCAAGTAATAACTAATAAGATCATCATTACTGCTAAGTATATCTTGATTAGCATGAAGTATATAGAAGAATAAGCTTTTGTAAAAATAGTTTTTGCTGTATAGTAGAGAAAATCATTTGAATGGAGCACATCAGATTTTTTCTTGTCCAGTTCAGTTTATTTATTTTGAGTGCTTTATCTTTTCTTATGTTTAAGACATTTTCTTCATCTGGAATGTTTCCATTTAGAATTTCCAATTGATAAATTGTAACAATTTATTTATTTTCAATTTGACTTTGCTTGTCATACCTTATTGTTCTTAGGACCCTTAACCATAGCAGAGGTTTAGATTGAATTGCAGTAGAGCAACAGAAAATTTGTGTTACAGTTCAATATGTAATGAAGTTGTATTTGAAGTGTTAAAAATGTACTGTGTAGGAATTATTGAACATGAACCTCTGCTATAATTCAGACTACAGCTCTGCTACTAAATTACCCTATGGTGTGCAAGAATGCATGTTACATATGCAAGGGAAGTGTATATTTATTGTCAATTTTTTTTCTCTGCAGATACGCATTGAATCATCCCACAGTGAGTTATTGTCAAGGCATGAGTGATCTAGCATCCCCCCTCCTTGTTACAATGGGAGATGAAGCACATGCATACATCTGCTTCTGTGCTCTCATGAAACGATTGCACTCAAATTTCCTGCTGGATGGGGTCACCATGACTCTGAAGTTTCAGCATCTTGCAGAAGGCCTCATGTACTATGATCCTGAGTTCTATGCATATCTCAAAAGCTACCAGGTTAGTTGTGTTCAGCTTTTGCCTTTATGCTGATGTTTTTCAAGAGATTTAGAGCTTATTATTAAACTAAGAAGTGCAAAGTAATATGCAGTATAGCATTTTTACACAGGAGTTTCTTCTGTGAAAATGGAAGCATATCCAAGCTTCCAAAACTGATTTACGTAGTTGGTTTGGTTAGTCTGGTAAATTTTCATGAAAGAGTAGAACAATTTTAGTGCAGCTTCATGATTGGTAAGCTTGATTATTGAAAGGATTTGAACAATATACAGCTTACAGCATTGTTGACACCATCTGAATTGGTCAATATGTCAACTGTTATTGAAAATGAAGAAAACTGACTTTCGTGCTGTTATTAAATATTTGCATTTGAAGGTTGTACTGACTCACAAATCAAAACAGAATTGGATGAAGTTCACACAGTCTCTGCATCATCATTTAAGACCATTTACTTCTTAATTAATTAATTAATTAATTAAAACATGACTGGACAAGCACTGAATACAAAGTGCACTTTGGCCATCCAATTGAGGCCACCATATAGGAAACATTGAGAGTGGCAATGCAAGACCACTGAATAAATATTTGTGACATTGCTGAGACTGCAGGCATCTCAACTGAGCAAGTGCATAATATTCTGCAAGGAAAATTTGGCTATGAAAAAGCTATGTGCAAGGTGGGTGCCACAATTGCTTACAATTGAACAAAAGCGCATCTGGAACATTTCAACACAATACTGATGATGTTTAATTGCAATCTGCAATACTTTTTGCACCGATTTGTGACTGTTTATGAAACCTGGATTCATCATTACATGCCAGTGCCAAAACGGCAGTCAAAACAAGGTACAAAAGCTGGTGGAAGTACATCAAAGAAGGCAAAGACCATTTTATCAGCTGGTAATGCGATGACAATTGTTGTTTTGTGATTCCTAAGGAATAATCCTCATAAATTATGTAGAAAAAGACAGAACCATAACTGGACCCTTTTATGCTTCAGTATTGGATCATTTGAAATTTACATTGGCTGAAAAAAGACCAAGGTTGGCATGCAAAAAATTCTCTTTCACCAGGATGATGTGCTGATCCACGCATCAGCAATAACAATGGCAAAAGTGCATGAACTGAGCTTCTTGGTAGAAATAAATTTTCATCAAATGAGGAAGGGATTGTCTCAGTCAACGAGTATTTTGCAGAGTTTGACAGAACCTATTTTTCTGACAGGATGAAAAAGTTGATGGTCGCTGGACCAAGTGTTTATCTCTCAAAGGAGTAAGGTGAGTTGTTTATGAAACAAACCTTTTTTCTTGGTTTTTACCAAACTCATTAAACCACCATCATAGCTTCCATCATTAGACCTGTTCTTCTGGGATTTTATGCATGTTGCATATGAGTTTGTTTTGTGTGGCACATTGACATGAGGGAGAAATAGGCATGAAGATAACATCCTATGATTGATTGTCGTTTAGGTTGGGTTTTCTCTTCATCAATTTATGCCCAACTTTGATTGTGATTTATGTTTTCAGGTTTCTCTGAAAACTGTGCCCCTCTAATTCATCATTCATGTTTGTATAATATGATAGTGTTATTACCCAGGATGCAGTGCAGAGCCAGTCCTGAATTCTAACTCTGCATATTAAGTATATATATGTGTAGTACTCTTTATGTCTTTTGCTTGACTATCCAGCCCATCTGTCGTGCATAAGTTTATGCTGCAGTTAAAAAGAATGTAGTATATTCTAGGTATTTGAGACCATGACTGTGCTTAAATGGGCAGAGAAGTTCTATGGGTTTGGTCAGTGGCTTATGGTTGATTTATATCTTACCTTTCTAATAGTTGGCTGATGGATTTCCATCATAGGAAATGTAGGCTGTACGTTGATTTTTTATTGTTTTCACCATGAGATCAACAGAATTGAGGTTAGGCAACAAGAGTGTAGAGTGTAAGTCCTGAATATTTTAATAGACTTTCCAAATGGCTTATCACAAACACCCGTGGACTAGAGTTATAACATCTGCGTTGCAGTATGCTGAATGATAATGGTTGCTGCTGTTGGTTTAAATTGATGCATTTCAGCTATATATCACAGTACCGAAGAATATGTCAATCTTCCCAAGGATATGTAAGAAAGCTATGCTCCATCTTTTTTCATCTTCATATTAAAATTTAAGGACTGAGCTTTTAGGTTAAAATTAAAAAATGTTTGATTTTTGTATATTTTAGCATATAAATATTCTATATCTGAATCATTTAGCCAGGCATTTTTCAAAATTCACTATTCACCCGTTCTGCATTTGAGCTCTTTAGGTTTCATGTCTCTCAGTTCTGCAAAGCCTACTAGACATGGGCACCTCCAGTGGCAACCTTCTCCACATATCTGATTATTCTGATCTGTACCTGCCTACCCGCTACAAGCTCTTCCGATGGGGTAGAATCGACCATGCAGCCATCAGCACAGTGCATACAACAGTTATAATTATGAACAAGTTGATACAACTGCATCTGATCCTAACAATAAATGTAAAGACAACGATACAGATGCATAAGCTGTCTTTTGAAAAAGGATCATTTTGTGGGTGTCTGCCACATATATCATTAAGTATAGGGTTCTAATGCAAAAATGAAGTAAGGTGTAAATTAAATTGCAGTTGAGAATATGGTCAGCCTGAAATATGTGGTCTCACACATGTACCTTACCTACTTCTACCAGGGCTGCCAGATGGCAGGATTAATACACTATAAACAGCCACTGTATGAACCCCTTCATCGATATGGGCATGATATGAAGTCTTATGTGTATTGTTTAATTACCCATTTTGCCAAAGGATAAGATTGGATAACTCCATTAAATGATACAAACCTCGATGTCTGGATTTATGGCCATATGGTCTAAGGCACGATAAGCGTCACTAAACTATGAAACCAAGGAAATGTGGGATTGAATCCAGTCAAAATATCTGCCCTGCATTCAAGAGAAACTGTGTTGAAGGAAGGGAAGGGCCCAACTAAAGCAATCAGTGTGATAGCATTGATGCTGGTGGGTTTCGATTCACTGCAGATACCATCTTATTATGTAAAAAATTAAAAAATTCACTCAGATCAATATAATCATGTAAGATTATAAGATCAGTTTATACTGCAGCCATCATGTGTCAAAATAGCTGCACAGGCATGATATGTGGGAGTTGACCATGCTGGTATGGTCGGAGGTTCGCACCCCAAAGGACCAAACTTTTAATTTTATTTTAACAGCTCACCTCCATTATTAGATATCCTTGAATGGGTTAAGCAGTGCAGTGCTAAGAAGCATTAAATTGCTTCCCTCTAGGAACCATGATTCCTAAGGCGGTAACCTGCCATGTGGTATCTTTAATGTAAAATTATAGTGATAGGTTGTAGGAGAAAAGCTTCTCATAGAGCAAGCTTAGAAGTGTGCACATTGTATATGTATTTGGTCCATAAGGCAATTACCTCATACCAGCTGCGAATGCGCAAAAGCTGCTTAAAACATGCACAAATGAAGATGTGCTACCAACATTGGTATCATGCCTTATTTCATCAAGTTAAGAGGAGTAGCATGACAGATTTAAATAATTTAGACTTTGAATTATTGCATGTATGTGTTTAATAGCATTCAAAGACATAATGTCTACAAGGTGTCAAAAGTTAGGGTGTTCACATGCTTGTGCTCTTATAACCTTCAAAAAGTCCCCTTAAATCATTTATTTACTCTAAAGTGCATGAAAGTAAAGGATATTTTGTTTGTAGGATATTGGTAACATCCATGACGACACTTCATTTCAAATTGTTGTCTTTGTTTGGCAACTAGTTTTTGTTGTGTATGCATGTTTGCGTATCTCATTTCATAAGGACAGCAACGGAGCAATGTTTTGTTAAACAAATCTCCCTCAGAGACATTGAGAATGATGGAAGAGACTTATGCTGAAGCAGTGATGAAGAAAACCCAGGTATAAACGGCATAAACATTTTAGTCAATATTTTCAAACGCTGAAGAGATTGCTGTACATGCGACAAGGGCCTGCAACAGGCATTTGAAAATGGCTTCCAGGAGTGCTTCCAGTCTTTACATGTAGTGGCAGAAGTGTGTTACTTTTGAAGGGAACTATTTTGAAGGAAATGTTGTGTAAATTGCTTTATGGTAACTTGATATTTACATATTCCAGGAGATTTTTGAATGTAGTATGTATAACAGCTGCCATTGGTTTAACTCAATCATGTGTTAACTTTTAGCCCTGCTTCTCTGTTGTGTATGTATTTTTTCTGAGTTTGAATTTTTGCACATGAAATTTATACCTTTCATTTTAGTATGCTCTGCTTTTTATTCAGTATAATCTCAAATATATTTTCTAAAGATTCTGCAATGCATTTTGTGTTTGTTGTTGTTTTTATTGGCTAAAAAAAAAAAAAAAAAAAAAAAAAAATCATACAGAAAAAACAAGGAAAATTTAAATACCAAAAAGTTCACAAAAACAAAATGTTACTTCTTCTTTTCCTCCTCCTCCTCCTCCTCCTCCTCCTCCTCCTCCTCCTCCTCCTCCTCCTCCTCCTCCTCCTTTCAAGGATTAAGTGTTATATTCATCTGTTCAGGTCTCTTTATCCATCCACCTCTTATGAGTTCTACCCAGATCTCTTTGCAATTGGCCATTTTAAAACTTTTGGTCAGATGATTTCTTAAAAGTAGGTGTTCTTGAATCTACTTTTCATGTTGATTCTAGAAATAATTTCCATTTTCCTCTATCACGTCAGGTTTTTAAACAAAATAAGTAATGCTTTGACAATTTTACTTATGAGCATAGAAAAGTATTCATATACCATTTCACACAAGATAAGTTTTAATTCAAGAAACATTTTACAAATACTCTCAAGAATTCCCCTAATTTATTTCATGACTACATTTTAACAAAACAAGGACCCAAAGTCTTTCATTTTATTTTTTTTAAACTTTCTCTTTTTGACTTCCTTGCAGATCCCTGAAGATGACCCTTCTCAACATCCAACAGTAATCGGTCATCTTAGTTTAATTCCATCTCCCCTGGTACCTCCTCTGCATTTCCTTAATGTCTTATCATTTTAATGTTCCAGATTTTCTAGAAAGTAGTTGATATGTGAATGCAGAAAATGTACTTTTATACTAATGTTACAACTTATCTTCTTGAAATGTTGCAACATGGTTTCAAAAGTGGCCTTGTAATTAGGATTTTGGTTATTGCCTAATAAGTAACTGATTGGCAGGGGGTCCATGCCTCTTTTTCTCTCTCATTTATTGTCTTCTCAAAACCTTCATAAATTTCTTTATTTGAGAACCAACAAAAATTCTAACCTTTAATTTGTCTTGTGTAATGAAGGGAAATCTTGGAAAGGACTTGAAGCAGGATCCATCCTGTGATATAGCCCTTACAAATTGCTTCAAACCCAGTTTTATATGTTGTGGTAGAAGCAATATCCTTTGTTTCAGGATGTTTTTAGTTCCAGGCAACAAGTTTCTCTGCTCTGGCCATATTTTCACACTTTAATGTCTTTGGTTTGCTTGATTTTCCCATTTGCATAATAAACAAGGCATTTCTTGTGAACACAGCTTGTTATCCTAATAGTATTCCAGTAACTTTGAATTCACCACAGTTAAGCATTTGCGTTCCTCTTATTGTATACTTCTTAAAAATATCTTCATGTTTTCAACTGTCTCTTTCATTTGAACTGAATATTCAATTCCTATGAGAAGAAGGGTCCCATACACATTCCCATTATACAGTAACATGCCTTTCAGGCTCCTCTTTGATGAATCTATAAAAAGTTTCCACAGAGTAGGATCATTTCAGTGTCATAAAAATGCATTAACTCGTTTATGTTATTGTAGTAAATCAAGGACTCAATCTGTGAGAGAAAAGGAACCAACACCTTTTCTTTTGGTAGGTGATGTAAATGCCCACCATCCACTTTGGGGCTCACCTCGGACTTGTGCGAGAGGTAAGTTAATTGCTGATTTCTTGAATAATTCTAACCTAATTCTCCTGAACACCGGAGAACCTACATTTCTTTCTGATGCTTTCAACAGTTTTTCACACTTGGATTTAGCAGTTTGTTCACCACCATTAGCATCTTCCTTACAGTGGAATATCATCTCTGATCTACATTCTAGTGACCACTTTCCATGTCTTATCAGTCTCTTGCCACAAGATACATGTTCCAAATGTTTACCTAGATGGCGCATAGATCAAGCCAACTGAAACCTTTACTCCTGGTTGGCTGTCTTTTATTACAACGAGCAGGACTCTGTGAATGTCTTAGTGGAGCACCTCACGAAAAATATTCTTGATGCTGCCGAGCAGTCTATTCCACGGTCGACGACCCAAACCAGGCGTCCATTTCCGGTACTTTGGTGGACTGATGAATGCCATTCATGCTCACAGGCGTGCTCTCAGGATTTTCCAACGTCGCCCAACACTGGATAACCTGATTGAGTATAAAAAGATGCGTGCCAAATCTAGGCAGGTTGTTAAGGATAGCAAAAAAGACATCATGGAGCAAGTTTGTAGCATCATTCAGTCGACATACACCTTCCTCTATCGTATGGGATAAGTTAAGGCGCATGGATGGAAACATGACTCATACTCCAATCGCCGGTCTTAAAACAGCTGTAGGAGATGTTGTTGATAAGCTTGACGTGGCCAACACTTTTGGCAATGCTTTCACTCAAGTGTCTAGCTCAGAGAATTATTCGCCTGATTTTCTTCCTGTTAAGGCTCAGGTGGAATCGCAAGGTTTTTACTTTCGTTCTAAAAATCTTTAAGATTACAATCGACTCTTCACCATGAGGGAGTTAGACAATGCACTATCATCTTCGCAAAACTCTGCACCAGGTCCTGATGGAATACACGTTCAAATGTTGCAACATCTCTCTCCTGAAGGTAAGGCCTTCCTACTGGAGGTCTATAATCGTACCTATTTTGAAAGCTTCCAATTTCCCCCACCAGTTGCGTTTACAAGGTGATGGAACGCATGATCAATGGACGGTTGATCTGGTGGTTGGAAACTCACAACCTACTGACCAACACCCAGTGCGGTTTTCGAAGACGTCGTTCAGCAGCTGACCACCTTGTCTCGATTTCGACGCAGATAATGAATGGATTCATGAACTGTCAAACCGTTGGGGTGTTCTTTGACCTCGATACGTGTTGGCGGGCGGAATAATACGTTCCCTATACAACTGGAACATACGTGGACGCCTTCCGTTATTCATTCAGGAGTTTATGAGGGACCGCGTTTTCCGCTCGGTTTTATCAAATATTTTTGTTCAAGAGAACGGAGTGCCACAGGGATCGGTACTAAGCATCACGCTGTTTGCTATAGCAATTAATTCTATCTCGAAATGTATTCTCCCAGGAGTATCGTCCTGCTTATTCGTAGACGACTTTGCCATCTATTGTACTTCTCAGCGCACACCTTTTTTGGAACGCCGTCTGCAGCGGTGTTTAGACAACCTCTCAGATTGGAGCTCTAAAAATGGCTTTCGCTTCTCTGCTGAGAGATCACTCTGCGTGAACTTCTGGCGCCGTACCTTCGCTGCGGATGAGACGAGTTTCCTTGGGTTGATATTCGATAGAAAACTGTGTTGGGCACCACATATAGTACAGCTGAAAGCGCGCTGTAACCGTTCTCTGAATATTCTACGGATTCTAAGTGGCAAATCTTGGGGAGCGGATCGGACAGTCTTGCTGCGACTTTATCGCGCACTGATCCGAGCCAAGTTAGATTACGGATGCATAGTTTATTCTTCGGCAAGACCATCTGTGCTTAGAAGATTAGACACTGTCCATAATCAGGGTATACGTGTGGCTGTTGGAGCTTTTCCAACCAGTCCAGTAGCCAGCCTTTATGCTGAATCGGCAGAACCTCCTCTGCAGTGTAGACGCGATATTCTGTTAACAAATTATGGCTATGGGCTAAAGTGCATCATGCCTTCATATCCAACGTTCACTCCTTTTTTTAACACCGAGCTGGACGAACGTTATAGAAATATCTCAATTAGTCCACGGCGCCCAGGTGTTCGCTTCCGAATGCTTCTTCATAAGTACGATTTCGTAATGCCTAGAATGTTTCCCAAGGGGGAAAGGGTACACCCACCTTGGTTACTTACAATATCCCACGTAAACCTCGGGATGACGGCATCCGAAAGTCTACAATGCTTTTTTCTAGTATCCGTAGATGTTTTTTAGAATTTTTGTCAAACTACAATGACCGAACTTGTATATATACTGACGGAAGTAAGTGCACCGTTGGTATTGGGTGTGCCTTTGTTTATAATACCGAACAATATACATTCGGTTTTCATAGTGGCACATCTATTTATAGTGTGGAGCTATACGCAATTTATCGAGCCATTCTGCACGTTGGCCGTCGAAATTTAAGTGACTGCCTTATATTGAGCGATTCCCTGAGAGCACTTCAGAGCCTTGGTGATCTCTACAACTATCATCCTATCGTGCAGTGTATCCAGGATGCCCTCCACGCTTTATATACTACCGGGGTTAATTTGGAGTGTGCATGGATTCCTAGTCACATTGGCTGGCCGGGGAATTAACTGGCAGATTTTGCAGCAAAGACGGCAACCACCGAGCCCAGTACAAAAATTTCTTGTATAACATCGGAAGACTTTAAGCTTGTTGTGCGCAGGGCAATACTTTCGTGCTGGCACGAAGAGTGGTCAGCTCTCGGTGGAAACAAGCTTAGAGTAATGAAGGACCTTCCAACAAACTGGGTAACTTCCTCTCGTCATTCTCGACAGGAGGAAATAATTTTGGCTTGTTAAGCGTATTGGCCACTGCAATTTTGCACATAGTTTCCTTTTTAAGAGTGAATCTGCTCCATTGTGTCTGCTTTGTGGAGAAGATTTGTCTGTCCGTCATGTGTTGCTAGATTGTGTTAATCTAGCACATATTCGGGAATCACTGCAACTGCCAGTCAGTCTTGCAGAAGTCCTGGCGGACGATAGTCGAGCGGTAGCTAAGATTTTTAAATTTTTATCGAAGACACCCTTCAAATTTCGGATTTAGTTGTTTTTATCCTTGTTTTTGCATTAGTTTTGATTTTTTTTTCTTCTTTTCACAAATCACCAATATGTGGCTTTTTCTATGATTACCTTTTTACATAAATTTTTAGATTAATCTTTCGTTCTTATTTATAATATTTCTTATTGAGTTTTATCTCTGGCTTTTGCCATGATTTGTTTAATAAGGGCACTGATGACCTTGTAGTTGAGCGCCCATAAACACTAACCATCATCATCATCCAAGTTCTCTAAAACAGCTGGAGGAAGAGCTGGCAGATCTTCTCCATATGGAACTGACCTGATGGCTGAATACTTGGATACACAATGTGTGTCTTATTTTTCGAATTGCATTCCTGAATATTAATTAAACAGAAATAACAGTCATTAAGGTGCTCTTTAGGCTCCTTCCACACCTTGGGCATTGCAAATGGCATGCATGATTTCTTTTCTTTTATCTACAATCTTAACCTCTCAACACAATAGCAACAAACTGTCTTTGGAACCCAGGCCTTGTCTTGGTCACCAAATTTCATTTTAAAATAATAATGGTACACTTTTTTCACAAAATCTTTTATATTAGTTCTCTGCTGAAGCACTGTATAATCTCCACAAATGTAACAAAGCACATTTGAAATGTTCACACACTTGCATGCAGACATAATGCATTTATAACATCAATCATGATGTAGCACTCTTAAATGCAAGCCTCTGATATTACCAGCATGAGACTGCCTAAATTACAAATAGCAACCAGCATCTACAGGTGTAACAACCTAAAGACTTACAAGTCTGTATTGAGAAAGTTATCTCCAAGAAGGATAAATTTCCCTTCAACAACTCTGATCATCTGCTGGCTCAACTCTATATTTTTGAAGTGAAATTGTATGTGTTGGAAAAAAAACCAAAATCAGTTCTGAATTCAGCATAAAAAAAAACAAATCGGAATCACTTAGTAGTTTTCATTCATTCATCATGTAGACTAATGAAATTAATTCTTTTTGGGGGTAATATATTTTATGTCATTCTATCAACATGTTCCTTCCATTTCAGTCTATTTTCTTCTATCTTATCATTTGTTGAAAATATTTTTAAATTTGACCTTGTGTCATTCCCAATTTTTTCAATTTAATGCATCTCCTTAAGTATCTCATGAACTTAATTTCTGCTGCCTTTATGCGTGATCCTTCTTTATTTGTTTGTGTCTGTGATTCATAACCACATACAGTAGTAGGCACAGCCGTAACCTTATAGAATTTAATTTGTGCTTCCTTACTTGTTTTTCTTCCCATGAAGCTTTGCTGGCGACATATGTAGGTTATATAATTTTATCATTAATAACAAATAAATTTATAGATCGATAGTTATAGAACTCTAATTTTCTTGGACTTCTAGCCAGGTAAATACTTGGATACATGGATTGACTCCAACATTCTGCCAATTGTTTCACAGATAGCTTGAAATCTATTAAGCTTCTTCTCAATGCTTTTGTGATATTTAAAACTAGTATGTCCTAGATAATTTGTTCTAAAATGTTAATTTACTGTTATTTTCAATGTGACCAGATTCTTCCCTTTTAAAAGGTACTTATTTTTTACGTTTTTGTAAATATAGTTAAATTGTATTTCTCTACAACTATTACCAATTTAATAAATTTCTTACATTTATATTCACTGTACTAAAGTATCAGAATATGACACTATTATACTTCTCTGAAAAATATGACTGCACAAGGCAGTTCTAGAACATTTGCATTTTTACTTTTTCTAACCTGTATGTACAATATACATAGTGATAGAGAAGGTATTGTATTCCACCCAAAAATTTGATGTTGAGATTTCACTGAAAATATCTTTCGGGGTCCCCTGGATCCGAAAAAGGCATTTTTAGAAAAAGGTCTGTGCATGTGTGTGCGCATGCAGCACAGCTCAAAAACAAAAAGATCATTAAATACCAAACTTGGTATGTAGGTTTGGTATCTACCAAGGATGTGACACATAGATTTTCAAGAAAATCCTCCCACCGTAAACTAAAAAACATTCGAAAATTTTTTATTTTTTATAAAATGGCTCGAACAATTTTGATTAAGATGCTGTATAGTAAAATATTTACATCTCAAATAAAATGTATATCTAAATTTTCTGAAAATAGCCTCTCAAGACCCCTTTATTCTGGATGAATTTTGTGTAACTGCTAAATCTTAAAAGATAGACAAAAACGTACTACACAAAAAGTGTAGATCTTGTGAAAATACCTAATTTATGTCTTTTTACGTTTTTCTTGTGAGGTAACTGGTTCCGAGATATTCATTGTTATTGGTTTCAATTGTGAAGTTCTTATACTTTTATCAGACAGGAAGTGTCTGTTTTTCTTTTGTTCTACTCCTGGCCAAGCAAAGAAGCAATTTGCATTGACAATCGCAAAACGATAGCTTAAAACATTTGACTATCACTTTAGCGTAGCACGCTCTTTTAGTTCCCTTCTACTTATAAGGAACTAAGTAATAAGAACATCCTACTAATGTTTATCTTGATTAGAATTGTGTGGAAAAAAGAATAATCTTTTGTAAGAAGTTTGCAGGTCAGCTAGAAAAAGTCATGTGAGTGTAACACATTAGATTTTTAGAAAAAGGTCTGTGGGTGGGTGCGTACGTGCGTGCAGCATAACTCAAAAACAAAAAGACTGTTAATACTTAGATTTAGTATCTTCCAAGGATGCAACACAAAGATTTTCAAGAAAATCCCCCCACCACAAACTATCCTTTACATGGAAAAATATTAAAAAATTTTGTTTTCTCTAAAAATTTGTGTAACAATTTTGATTAAAATACTGTGTATTGAAGATATTTACATCCCAAATAAAATGCATATCTTGAATTTTATGGGAATAGCCTCTGAAGACCTCTTTATTTTGAATGAATTCTGCCGAGTTTTACTTATCTAATAAATTGTAAGAGATAGATAAAAACTTACTACACAAAAAATTAAATCTCATCAAAACACACAATTTTTATATTCTTTACTTTTTATTGTGGACATGATAATATAACATCAAAATACTGGAATGCAAGAGAGTGAATGGCTTCACTGCCAACTACTCAACATTAGATACCAACCAACCAACTTTTTGTTGTATCCGTTTTTCATTTGTTCTACTCCTGGCCAAGCAAAGAAGCGATTTACACTGACAAATGCATAATGACAGCTTTTAAAACATATGACTATTGCTTTAGCTTGGTGTATTCCCTTAGTTCTCTTCCTCTTATAAGGAACTAGGTAATAGGACTATTCTGTTAATGCTTATATCGATTAGCATGGTGCAGAAAGAAGAATAATCTGTTTGTAGAACAGCTAGAGAAAGTCATTTGCTAGTTAAAAGTATTTAATTATAATTATCTGAGCGAGAACTTGGAGCTTTTTCTCAGTTATTTCTATAGTTTGCATATTAAGTATGCTAACTTAATGTTAATAGCTTAAACAAGTTATAAAATTCAATACCTATGTCCCATAACATTGAATGTTGGCTATTTATATAATTTAAGAAAAAGTTGAGCATTTCTAGTCCATTTGGCCACGTTCTGAACATGTATCCCTTTATGTGAAGAAGGCTGCTGGGTTTAGTTCTGTTTGAAGAATCCTATGTTGAAAGGTATCCATGTAGAGTTTGGCTCTGTTGGACAAAATAATCATATATTTACTTTCTCTGTAGAAGTGGCCATTTTAGGAAAATTTTTGACCAGCAACACAGTTCTAAATAAGAGTCGGGTGCAAAATGCTGTTCAAAAAACTTAGTAAATCTTGAATTGTTAAAGTTTGCTAATAGGTCTGTTTAAGATTTCCTCAGAATCCTGAGCATCTGAATAAACATTGCTGAAATTCTTCATATTTACACATTGTCCAACCATAACAGACTGGAAAAAGATGTTGTTAAAGACTTGGTAAGATTTAATATGAGTCTCATAGTGACCCTTTAAACTAGGTGATATGCCTTATACAATCCTAAACTTTTTTGGTCCCTAAAGGAATGATAGTCTAAGCTGTTCAGCATCTTTCTTACTATTAAATGGATGTTTGTGCCAGCTATTGGTAGGATGATACTTGGCATTGCTCAATTTTATCATGATTGTATGTTGCAAATGCAACTATGACAGTATTATGACATCACTGCCATCTCTTAAGTCTGTTACATCTATTCTTATTTTCTCTTGTGCTCAATTTTGAAATTGGAACTGTTTAAAGCAGAAACCGTATGCCTATTTATCATCTTTGTCTTAATAGAATAGAATTTATTCACCTTAAGAAATACAATGAATCCATGGCTTCGTCAAAAACAAATAATACATAATTTAACAAATCTCTTACACTTCTATATACATTATATTTTACAGTATTGATCAAAATGAGTACAACTGTTGCTAAGCTAATCTTGTCTTGAGACAGTCGTTAAGGTTTCTCTTGTGCCGAACTGCATCCTCAGATGAACAGGACCCATGTAACAAATAATGTTTCAGTGTTAGAAAAATCAACTTATTTACACATAAATAGCCGGATGGCTCATGTGGCAAAGTTTTCCAAATAAACAAGTATTTTTAGCACATAATCAGAAAGATGTATTCATGAATTCATCAACGGAATAAAACATAAGAACTATAGCTTTCCTGGCGACGTGTTAATTCAAGATCTTCTCGGGCTTCTAGCCAGGTAAAAACTTGGCTTGACACCAACGTTTCGAAGAAGTGCATCTTCCTCGTCTTCAGGGTGAACTGATCAGTTCACCCTGAAGACGAGGAAGATGCACTTCTTCGAAACGTTGGTGTCAAGCCAAGTTTTTACCTGGCTAGAAGCCCGAGAAGATCTTGAATTAAGGAATAAAACATATAGTTTAGGAGTAGATTTTTAACCTTCTTCTTAAATGCTTTGCTCTGTGGAACTTTGATCACATCAGGGAGTTTATTATATAAGCTAACACCTTTGTGGGAAACTGAATTTAAGCTTTTAGTTAATCTGTGTTGTTGGAGATGGATTGCTGTTGTTGTTCTTGTGTTGTAAGTATGGTATTCATTGTTGAGCTTAAAAATGCTCTTATTGCCATGTATAAAAGAAACTGTCTCTAAGATATAAATATATGGTAATGGTAAAATTCTTAAATCCAAGAAAAGTGGTTTACTTGGGGTACATTGGTTCACTTACTTGATTATTCTTTTCTGCAGTTTAAACACTTTAATACAATTGTTGGCAGGTCCCCAGAAGGGGATTCCATATGTCAGTAATGAGTATATATAACCAAAATACACGGTTTTTAGGACATCTAAGCTGCACGCTTTAGCTAGTAGCCTTATAGCATAGCATATACAACTTAATTTATTAGTAAGAAAATTGGTATGCTCTGTCCAACTGAACTTAGAATCAATAACAATCCCTAAGAACTTGGTAGAATGACTCTCATTAATCAATGTATTAAAAATTGAAATTTGAATAGGATTATGAACTCCCAATTGTTGATTGAAACTAAGAGATACAGTTTTACTTATATTTATATGAAGTTTATTACTTGTCATCCATTTCTGCAATTCAGTGGTAGTATAATTGATTTCTGCCTGCATAAGTCTTTCTTCACTACTTCTGAAAATAAGGTTTGTATCATCTGCAAAGAGAACACTACTAATGGGTGATAAGTGAGAAGGAAGATCATTGATGTACATTAAAAATAGAACTGGTCCTAGTATGGATCCTTGGGGAATGCTGGTTTCTATAGCAGCAGAATTTACGTATACCTTCTAAAATAAGAACTATTTCAACAATTTGGTATCTGTTTTCAAGATAGGAGACAAACCATTTGTTGGCTAGTCCTCGGACATCACAGGCATCAAGCTTCTGTATCAGAATACTATGATCAACTGTATCAAATGCTTTAGTTTAATCTAAGAATAGACCTGCTACTTGCCCTATTTTGTCCTTAGCATTAAGGATATTTTCTATGAAAGAAAAAATTGCACTATTTATTGATTTTCCTTTCCTGAAGCCAAACTGAGTTTCTGATATAATCTTATGCTTTTCTAAGAATGGAACAATCCTATTGTACATAATTTTCTCAAGGATGTTTGAAAAGACAGATAATAAGAAAAAGGCCCTATAATTTTCTACGTTGTTTTTTCCCCCCTTTCTTGAAAAAATGTTTGACTTTAGTTTGCAGTTGAAGTGAGTTTCAGCTTTATTGTCGACTGTTACTTTGTGGATTGTACATAATAATAATAATAATAATAACAATAATAATAATAATATCTGATATTGTCAGTAATTATTACACTCAAAAGAGATAAAGTTTCATATACAAAAAATATTTACAAACATACAATAAAATATAATTATAATTATGTATGTACATTACAATTCAAAAATATGATATACACACTTCTCAATTAGGTAGGATATCAAAACAGAAATTAAAGTAATGATCAAATCATAGCATAATTTCTGTCGATTCACTTTTAATTAAAGTTGAGGTCTGAGGATCATGAAAGCTAGTAAACTGTACATAACAATTAGTAGGCTAAACTGATAAGCAATATCTATTGCTTGTGGGCATCGTTTTCTTTCTTTGGGCGATTGTCTTCTTCTTCCTTTTGTCCTACAGAGCGTTATTCCTTAGTTCTACTATCATTGTACATTAAGCATATCTGGGTCCCTGTCCAGCTATTTGAAACTGGATGGCATAGAATGAAGAACACAGGTTAGAATATCAACACCAAGTATTGCAATAATAACTCTGCAGTAACGTATCATGGTTTTACTTATACTGGCACTAGTAAACACATCAAGTTTTGCAAAATGCATCCATTTTACATATGTGGTGATGTTCATTATAACTTAATTATTTAAACCTGTTCAGTTCAAATTAATTACATCCACAGAAGCAGTATCATTAGCTGTCGCAAAATCATTGCATGAACTTTTGGAGATTCACACTTTGATAAATCACATCTTGTTTCAAACATTTATATCTTTATGTAGCCTAACAGTTTCTGGAACCATCCACCTTAAGTAGTTTTTGAGTGGTTATCTTCAAAACATTATTGATATTTCAAATATAGCATCTTTTACAGCTTTCGTGTCATAAATTCAAACTCTTACCTTGAAGATGAGAAATTAAAATTAAGGGTGGAATTCTTAAATGTTCTAAAATATCCCCTTAAGGCTTCCTTCATTAAGGACATAATAACTAATGTGCCTTGCTTAAATGGGAAATGATATTCTTGAAGTTTCCTTAAGGCTACCTTAATGAAGGAAAGAACCAAAGGTCTCCTTCAATTGCCTAAAATGGCATCCCACGTGTTGATCGTAAAATTAATTACAATGGATAAATACTCACTTTTATATAACGCATACATTTACAATCTGATGCCATTATGCATTGTAATGAAAATGTATTTCTCATAACACACATCATATGCGTAGAATAAGAACGGAAGTTGAAAGGAAAATTATTTCATGTTGGCAACAAAAGCAACGCGCTTGCAAATTCCTGTACGTCTTCTGTGTGTAAACAGCTGTATTGTTGAATTATTGAGATTGAAAATGGAAAAGAAGCTATTTTCAGAACAGGAAAAGAACTTTCTTTTACTTCTTAAAGACAAATATAAGAGTGTGGTAGAAAATAAGGAAACCGATGGCGCAACTCTTCAAGAGAAACACAAAGCTTGACTGAGATACAAGAATAGTTCAATAGTGAATCAGACCATTTGGAGGTTAGTTACACACGACTGTTTTTGAATATCATATTAAACAGTTGTTTGTTTGGTTTTGTTTGTTAATGTGACAAGGCAATTATTACCATCTGTTGCAGAGAACTATCGCCCAGCTTCAAAAGTGTTGGGACAATATAAAAACGAAGCGGAAAAAACAGTTGGCCGCTACCAAACAGGCTAGATTCACCAAAGGAGGTGGCCCAATCCAAGTTTCAAAAGAGGATGACAATCCAGTCAATGCTATTATCCTTAATGCAACGAATATTGAAATTGAGGATACTTTAGATAGCGATACAGTACTGCTTACATGTAAGTTAAATGAAGAAAATCTACTTTAATATTATTTTCCAAAATAAATTAATTTTGAGTAGAATATAATATACGTTTAGGTTATAGCACTGAAACCTTTGTGTTTCACATATTTTTGCATTTTTATTAGTTTCTGCTGTGAATTAATATTATAGTATTCTGCATTAAATGTAACTTATGAATGCCACAGATTTAAATTGACTGTAAAACCACAGTTAACTGAAGTTCCATTTTTGTGAAGAGTATATTATTGTTTTAGGTGGATCTAGCCAAAGTCAGAGCAATCCATGCAGTCAAGTATTTGTGCCTGCCCAATGTTCAACTATAGTAGAAGAGGCAGCCTCTACAGAAAATGAAGTGCCACAAATTGATGCAAATGGTTAGTTACATTATAATTATCATCATTTATTATTATTATTATTATTATTATTATTATTATTATATTAAGTCGTTTGTAGAATCTAAACACAATTAATTACAATAACTAATGAATGCAAGTATGAACATGTTATTCAACCAGATGTGTTATTAGCACAAAGTTTACAGAAATGTCCAAGTAAACCTTTAAAACTTGCATATGGTGTAGGAGCACATATCCACCAGTATGTAAAACTCTGAACCCATCATAAATATGAGAGTGAAGTAAATGCAGGCCACCTGCCAGGATTCAGTAAACACTCTTGACTTTCCAAGTGGTTGTTAAAATTCTCTGCATAACTTAGATTTACACACACACACTTTCACATGCACCCAGCTAATCTAATTGGTGAGGTAAACGTATGTAGTGATAAGCTTAGCACCCATTTGTGAAGGTTAGGTTATGTTAACTGACATTCTTTTAAATACAATTTGTAAGTTCTGTTTGCTTTATCCATCAACTTCATATGCTTGTTTCTCTCAAATAAATTTTAAAAGCATTTTAGTGCAATTACCGTAATTGATACAAGATGCCTGCTTAAACACTCAGCTCTTTTAGGTACTCATATTTTAATCAGGTCCAATAGCACTAATTGCTACATCCGTCTCTCATGCCACATCCGTCCTCACCAAAACTTCCTATGATATGAATGGAACCTTATTTGTATCAGCAATATTTTATAAAAACCATGAACATAGTTGAGAAAACAATAGAACGTTTGGTATGCTCTATAATTACCTACACTATAGTGCTTCATTATCAATCACACAAATTCACTATGTGTTTTATTATCCAATTAAATTAATTCAAATTAAAGACCTTATAATGTTTTTAACTGGTTCATTTCCCCTTAATCATTGCTATACATTTATTACAGTGGCATTGTAATTTAATAAGATGAACACGCAATAGTAAACTATTTCTTAATTCCTTATAATACTCTGTTCAACATACTATTAGCATCACCATCAACATTGTAACTATACAGCAGTAGTTTTTAGCACATTAGCATCAACTTTCTCCTTAAATTTATGATTTTCTATTTCAGTGTCTTTAAAAGCAAAATATAACAAAAGGAAACTTTTGACAGCACAACAGACAGCAATTAACGCTGAATTAGAGGTGCGGCTCAATAAACTCAGCAAATTAACCGAAGGTGAAGCTGAATTAAACGAAATAAAGAAAAAGGAGGCAGAAATCCGCCACCAGATTGCTACAGAAGAACTGTAAAAAGTTCACCATAGCAGGGAAACAGGAAGAAAAGAACAAGAAATCAGAGTTGCTACAGCTCAGCAAAGGCTTGAGTATGAAAAAAAATTGTTTGAGCTGCAAATAAAATGTGCAATAGAAAAACATGAAGCTGAGATGCAACTACTTGTGAAAAAATGATTATTGTTTTTTTACATTAAAAAGCTAGTTTTTGTTCACAGAAAAATATATGTTGTACTTATTTATTAATCCCCTATTTCATTTTTCAGTGATTGGAAATAATGCAGGTATTGATGATGCCCTTGCAAATTTTCCATATCCGTTGAAAATTAAGCATACTAGTATGGTAAGGTCCTCCACTCCTATCTTCAACCTCATTGTTAAAATGTGTGTCTACACATGGCATAAAAGGAAATATTATGTGCTTCAATACATCCAGATGATTACACTAACCTTTGTTTGAAATGTCTGCATTTTTGTATAGCATTTTCTTATTCACATTTACAAATTTTGTTGGCATGAATGTGCTAATCTCCAGAGTCACTGCAGTAACAATGTGTTATTCTGAATTAGGTTTATTTTAACCATAGCATATAAATAAATGTAATGGGATAACACAATTCAGAAGCATACATTACAGGATTACAGAGCCACATTTTGAGGACCTTAATAATCCGTCCTGAAAATACAAAATAAATATCTCATTTAGAATAATTATCTCAAAAAAGCATATTTCAATCACACTAGCATGATCAAAAGATATATTTTGCTCAGTTTAAAAAACAAAACAAACAAATATTTGGTAAACAGACACAAAACCCGTTTTTTTTTGTTTTTTTTTTTCTCAACACAATGGAACTTGAGCTTCATCACTCGCAGAAGGCTTGAATACTGCATTATTGTGCATTTCTTCCACATTTTAACATCTTTTTTTAAAATAGCTTATATTAACTGTCCTATTTACTTTATAGTGATGTATGTTTAAGCAATATTTTTTCCAATTTGCACTGAAGGTTGCATAAGGAAAATATAAAATATCTGTTAAACGGGTCCCATTTAACTCTTGCAGGTGGGTCCATATATGTTATTTTGTTTTTTCACTGACAACTCATCACTGCTCAAAATTAAATATGCATTAACTCTTTTTATCAGAGTGAAATGCAAGCATAACACAATAATATTAAGCACTTCAAAAACCCATTTTGAAATGTTTCATATGCTCAAAAGCCTTTACTGTGCTTTTCTAAGAAGAAATCAATGCAAATGTTAATATATGATGGAACTGTAAGAACACAAAATTTAAGGCTGCTGAATGGAATGCTAAAAAAATAATCTTATACACTGCACACTCAGGAAAATTTAAGTTTCCAAAAGTCGAGGTTTTATGAAATCACAAGTTTCTAGAAGCGCCAAACAGCAAAAACATGGAGGTTGCAGCACATATTGTAGACTGCGTAAACATATTTTGTGCCATTCATTTCATGAGAGTCATAAAATCTATGTTACATTAACTGAGCATTCAGCAAGGGTCTTCTGTCAAATGAGAGATGATAGGAGTCAACAGTTTACATTTTAAATGAGGTTGCTACTAGCCCAACTTCATGAATGAAAATTAAGTGCTTTATTACCTCGATGACATACATTCTACGAGCTTCCAAACTTTCACATTCCACATGGCAGTCTACTTTTTCAATATAAACTCTTAAAAGAAATTGTGCTATTATCCCTACTTATTTTACTTTATTGGGTGAATAATTTATTGTTTATAAAAGTAACAGAGATATGTGTAACTATTTAAATATAGCAATCACAAATGTTATCCTATAATTATGAAGCAAATGGGATGTAACAGCTCAACTACAGTATTATAGTTGTCCACTGTTTTAAAATATGTAAGTGCAAGCAGAAAGCTTGAAATACAAACTTCTATGTTAACAACACAAATAATTGCTTGGTTCTGAAATGACAAGATTTTGAGTTTAAAACTATAAATTTTCAGTTTTCAAACAATGTGGTCAGGTGTATCTATGCATAGGGGGATATAATTTGGAGATACTCTACCCTTATGCTTGATTACAGTTTCCATATCTTCTATTTTAAGTTTTTTTTCTCTGCAATCCATTAAGTTGCATCAATGAAATTGTCAGTCTAGACAGCTGTTCCTCTGAAAACTGTTGCATACTTTGCCAATTACAATTCATTAAAAATTACCTATATGTATGAGTTAGAACGATTATTGTGCTATAAGTGAATTTTTTTTTTTTTTTTTTGGTTCTGCTCATAAGTAAGAAAAACATTAACTGGAATGTTTCAACAAGGCCATCACAGCTATAAAAAGATTTACCAGAAAGTTCATATAGTTAACAAGAAACGTGCAACTGAATATTCTTCCAAAAGCAATACTTTAAAATAAAAAAATGTGATTTATGATATGTGCACAAGTTTTAGCATGCACAGATTAGTTTACGTTGCCTATGTATGGAAAATTATTCTGTCAAAAACACAAGCAGTACACAAGTGAAATGGTGTTTAAGCAACATTTGTTTTCTCAATTTTGTCTTACCTTTTTATAAATCTGTGTGACAATAAAAATTAAAATTTAGAAAGCTAAACCTCATCCATATTGTTAAGAATAATAAATGCAGCATACTTTAAAGCAGTTAATTTTTAACTGGATGCTTGGTAATTACATAGTAAGTTTAAACCAGAGAACATTTTAACTGAACATTGTAAGTGGCATATAATACAATGTATTTGACTGTTAAATTTCACTGCTGTTGGTAAATAAATGTGTGTATATATATATAACATAATACAAAACATCACATTCATAACATTACACTGATTAATTTGGAGCATTGCCAAAATGACGCTGAATGAATGTTTGTTTAATCACCTCTGTCTGTTTCTCTTACATTAAATGCTTCTATAACTAGATTATCCCAGTCATGCTCATTCACTTCCACTGGAAAATCTTGGGTATCCCATGCCCTGCCAATATTTGCAGAACAGCACATGCAGCAATTATTCGGGTGGTTCTTCTAAGCTTCTGGCAGAGGCAAGGAAATCTACGCTTCAGTACACCAAACGTTCTTTCAACAGAAGTCCTGGTTGAGATCAGTGCACTGTTATATCGCTGCTCAGGAACTGTTTGTGGGTCTTGTACCAGTGTATACAGATATTTGGTTTGGTGATAACCCCATCACCAAGCAAAAAGGAGTTCCTGAGGTCCCTATCTTCAAAATGAACCTTAACCCCACTATTATAAAAAATTCTGGAATCATGTGTTGATCCAGGCCATCTAATTACTTAATCAAAAATCTGGAGCTGGGGTCCTGTTACAGCCTGGATATTTAAGGACATCCAACCTTTTCTGTTTCGGTGCACCTCAGCATTTTGACCTCCAGGATTTATAAAGGGAATGTGCATACAGTCTATACATCCAAGTGCATTGGAGAAGCGTCTCATATTAAAAAAGTCTGTTTTCACTTTTCAGGAAAATGCACAAAATTAGGTAAATATCTTGCCAATCTTTCTAAATCTCTCTTATGATTCTGCAAGCACTTGCCTGGCTGATCTTTGATAGATCTCCACATACAATCTGCAATTCATAAATAAAAAAACAGTAAGGATTACATTAAAATACATTATAATTAAGAAAATAATCTTTATCTAGACAATCCCCAAATGTTAGAAACATTACATTACATAATCTCAAAAACCTGGTAACTTCCTGTAGCATAAAATCTCAGTGCAGTTATCAGTTTGACAATTGGTGGAAAACTGGCAAACCTCTATTTGTTTCAGGTTCTTGCAAAATTAGAGGCACAATATGATGCACTACCATATTTTTAGAAAATCTAAATCTCCTCAAAAACTGGACATCATTGTATTTCTTTAATGGATTCTCATAGTCTGAAAGTAATCGTGGAACATTCTCATATAAGTGGTCTTCCATTATATAGTTCATAAACTCAATAAAATAATCTGCAAGCAGAAACATTGTGCTACCTCTTATGGAGCAGTATAACCTATAATAGCATGAGGCAGAAATAAAGGTAACTCTCTGGCTTCCTGTAGTATTTAAGGAAAGGAATATTCCTTTACTTCCTCTTCACAGTAAAGGAAGCTTTATGAATTGCAAAACTAGTCATTTAAGGAAGGTTTAAGGCCTCCTTACCACTCTAAGGAGTCTTCCTTTCTCAAATACATTAAAGGTGATTTCAGAATTAGAAAAGCTATGTTAAGGAGGATTGAAGGTTAGTTTTATGTGAAGGAGATTCAATGGAGTGTTTGAGAATTCCACCCTAAACCTTCAAATCAGGAATTAAGAGTACCTGAGACATGTACCTTTGATACACTGAAGTGAATGTTCGTCTTTTGGAAAGATGACAATTTAAAAATTGTTGATGATAAAAGTCCCCTGCAGCATTGGCAGATTTCCCAATTGCATATAAATTAAATGAATATCTGTTATTTCAGCATATGTAAAGCCATTCATTTTGTAAAGGAAAGTTGTGAACTGGTCCTTCATTTCCTCACTGTGAGTCACGTGAATGTGGATCAGTGGTGTGCGAATTATGCTGTACACAGCAGCTGGCCGCTGCATGATGTAAACGCAGGAGAACATAACACAAGGCCATTCAAAACATATTAGAACCTGAAATTTGTGCTTCATTTATGACAATGCTATTAGTAGGTAGAAAAAATAAGATACACTTATATGTCATACCTAAATTATTATTATCTACTAAATATCAAATTATTTGCATGTATTCATTTCCCACCCTTTAAGTGTACAGAAATTTTTTAAATTAAATTTGAATCAACATTATTTGTTATTATTTAAGAATTTATTTCATCAGAGTTCTGTCTTCATGCTAATCAGTTTTCATTAATCTGATGGCAATTTTTATTAATGTAGCAAAAAGCATGCAACATTTGCTGTACTGTACCCATATTATAGTTATATAAAAAACTATTTCTTAAAAACCTGCATGTCTGGTAATTCTTAGTGAATATGTAACTGTTTTTACACATCTCTATTTCTAATTTCTAGAGAAAATAAGAATGCTAGAGCCAGCATAGTATACATTAATCTACCTAATCCTAACAATTCACCTAACATAAACTAATCTAACTTAATAGCACAACACTTATAATAGCCTAACCTACCAAATTTAACTTGAGTATAGTTAGAGTATTTTTGAGTTGGGTTTATACCACTTGCATATAATTTTTCCAGAATGGTTTCAATGCCATGTGGGCATCATTGTCTATGGTTTCCAACTGAATTTCCACAGAGTGTTTTATGTTGAGTTGTGATGGTCCCTGGTGGCTGGGTGATGGACTTCCACAATATATTTTGTGGCGGCAATTCAAAGTTGAATACATGGTGTTGATTTTTAATGATATGGATTTTTTCCCAGACATCAAGTTCTGCTGCATATCTGGCGGGTTTTACAAGGTGTATGTTAGGTACTATTTCATGGTTGGTAGACCAAAAGTGGTATGCAAGGGCTGATTTGTCGGTTTGTTTGTATTTTACTGCTCTCAGGTGTTCTTTAAGTCTTGTTTCAAGGTGTCTTTTTGTTTTACCAATGTAAAATTTTTTGCAATCTGCGCAATTTACCTATTCTATAGATTCCTGATTTTTTATGTCCTGGGATTTGGTCTTTATGGCTGTTGCAGAGCATTTTTTGTAGACTGAACTTATTCTGGGGGGCAAATGTGATTTTATATTTTTTCATACGTATCACTGTTCCAAAACACCCTTTCATTAAAATTGTTCTTAAGTGTAGTTGTTTAACTATCAAAAAATATCAAAACTGAACTAAAGCAAATCCAGTACCAAATAAGACACGATGATAAGATAATGTGGTGTGACATGACATACAGCATAACCAAACCAATTATGATAGCAAATTATAAAAATTGTCATTAAGTGGCATAAGGTAGCATATCAGGGTGTGTAATGTAATAAAATTTGATATCATGCGAAATGATGGTCACTCAGCAACATAATTCAACTTAATGTTATCTGATGTAATGTAAGAGCTTATGAGGCATGAAGCTGTGTATGATTATGTCAAAATAATATTAAACATTTTAAAAGTCAAACAAGTCTGATGATGAAAAAGTTATTCCATGCATTTTATTTTTTTGAAATATAAAGGAATCACAAGTGCTAGGTCAGGGTTGTATGGTGGAGGGTCCATGGTGCTGATCTTTAGAGCATCCAAATACCTAGTTCTTAGTTTTGCTATATGTAACAATGCATTGTCATGATGTAAAATTATTTTTGAGTATTTTTCACAAACTTCTTCAAAATTTTACAGTAAACAGAAATCCCAATGCATGTGTCCCAAATGATTGCTCTTTTTAGTAAAGCAATTGCTCACACTGAATCACCTGCTGTGCACTGTGTAAACTTCAACTGTGCAGAAATTCATTCAGTGTAGTATCGGTATGCATATTTTGTATTTGAAATATATAATCCATCGTTTATAGGTTGATATACTTATTTTAGGGTCATGATTGTTAAGAAAATTGATCTATTAAAGTGTCTCTTACATCATTACAGTCATATTATAACTTGTGCCTTGAGACAATCTGGCGGCACTATAAATAAATCCGTAAACAAATGAAATGTTATGTTTTGCTTGAGTTCATTTGTGAAGAGGATGAAAGGGTTTTGGGCTATTTAGATTTGGGATTGTTTGACACGCATATAGCTGAGTAACGTGAGCATCACTGAGCTGTCTCAAGGGACAAGTTTAAATATGCCAATAATAACATTGGTATTTCTGATATGAATATTTTCATAGGTTTGGTTTCATAACATAAACAATTACATAAACAATCTGTTATGTTCCATTCACATGACTTTCTCTACATCTCTGCAATAAATTATTGTTAAAAAGTTTATGCTTCTATTTACTTCATGCTAATCGAGAAAAAATTGGCAGAAATATTCTTATTACTTGCTTCCTTGTAAGTAGAAGGGAAATAAGGAAGTACCATAGGTTAAATAATAGTCAAAAGCTGGTTGCTATGTGACTGAAGTTCCTTTGTTTATATGGACAGGAGTTGATAAATTCCTGTATGAGAAAAGTATAAGTATTTTAAAGCTCTCAAAAATGATCAACTCCATGAAAAAGTTGTATATAACATAAATTGTGTGTTTTAACAAGCTCTACATTTTCTGTTAAGTTAGCTTTTGTCTATCTCTTACAGTTTACCAGTTATGCAAAATTCCATAAAATCCATCCAGAATAAAGTAGTTTCAGAGGCTATTCCCAGAAAATTCAAGATGTACATTTTATTTGTCAAGTAAATATCTTTAATATACAATATTTAATCAAAATAAAAAAAAATAAAAATTTTCAAAAAAAAGTTCCATGTAGTAGGAGATGGTGGGATTTTCTCGAAAATCTTTGTGTCACATCCTTGGAAGATACCAAGCTTGGTATTCAAGTCTTTTCATTTTTTAGCAATACTGACCACGCACGCACACACAGATCTTTTTCTAAAAATACTTTTTGGGGGACCCAAAACATGTATTTCTGGTGAAATCTTGGTATCAAATTTTTGGGTGTATTATTATACTTTCTCTATACACTATGTACATAGTGCATGTAGAGAAAGTAAAAATGACAATTATAATATATTAACATAGTAAAACAATAAGCTCCTTAACTTGGACATAACCATTGTAAATGCACTATAGAGCAGTTCCATGAATGTCAACCTAGACAATAAAATTTGAAACTTCCTGTAGATTTTATTTCCTATTTGGCATTGGTTAAAGGTGTACTTTTTGTGAAAAATGCAGTTAAAATTCAACACCACACGTCATTCAACACCCATGTTTAGTTACATGTTTAAGAGCTTAGAATCAAAGCAATATTTTTACGCCGTTTCTAACTATAAATTATGCAGCTCAAAATAAAAGGAGAATATTTTAAATATAAATCATTTAAAAGTTTGATTTCTGCTTAATCAATATCAGCAAATATCAGAATCTCTTATCTAAATAGTGATTCAATAAAGTTCTTCCATGTTCTGTTGTGTAACTTGATCAGTTCATGATACTGAACAGTAAAACATTTTGTACACAGCAAAAATTAAGAGTAGTATATTAAATTTAGCTTACATATTATGTGCTAGAATCAAATGTTAGAAAATATAATATCTGGAAAGTTTTTTCTAACTCTGACAAATTTAATTGCAATCAGCACTATAGCACGGTTAATTCATAACACTACACAACACGATCCAGGTCAAGTCATAGGCTCAACATATGTCTCAAGCTCAGTTGTGAATTTTTCCTCCTTCATGGACCTGGAATAGATGGACATAGCATGAAGGAATAGCGATGACTATGACCAAAGAGAATTCTGTAAATGATTGCATGGAAGAACTTAAAAAATCTCATCTACATTTTCTAAATTATGTAGTTGTGAAAAGACAATAACCAGAAGCATTCAAATTAGCAAGAGACCAATAGGTCTGCAGACAACAGAATGAAATTCAAGCCAGCCAGTTTATGGAACATGACATACTTATCAAAACATTTGTTATTCCTATTGGCTGGAACTTGTTCAAATCATACCATGGTAAAAGTACTGATGATGCAATTGGAGGAGAATGAATCAGGTTAAACTTACAGTTTCATTTACACTGAAATTATGTATCATGTGTTTCAATGCAAACTGAGATTAATAAAGTTATTTTAATTATATTTTATATTTGTATAGAAATTAAGTAAATTTGAAATTATTGGAGAGTGAACAATAATTGATAAAACTTTTTTTACTACAGAGGAAGGACTGTGGTTAAATTGTGAAAGAAAATTCATTATGCTGGGGAATTAATTAAAAATTGTTGGGAACAAAAGCAAACAAATCCTAATACAGGAAGTGTTAAAATCTGACATTTAATGTAAAGCTTTTCATTGAAAAAGGATGGAGAAGTATTTCTGCAGTTTCAGGGACATGCCAAGTTCATTTTTTGAGAGTGTGGGATTTAAATGTCATCGGTTATGCACTCTTTCATCTCCTAAGACAATTAGAAGAATTCATAAATTTTCAGTTGGAGTAAGAAGTATTCGTTATGTGTGAAAAACAAATTTTTACTTTCTGCATTGACATTTCTGCAGCAGAAGAAGGTGTTATGCATGCATTAGTCTCTCTTATCTTCTCTAATATGGCCTTGTAGACAGCTGACAGAAGGTCATCAATATCCTCTATATGAGGATCTTTAAAGAAACAGTTTTGCTCATAATTTATAATCTGTAAATGAATCATTGTATTTATTTTTGTGTCCCAACCCTACTTTGTGTAAAAAAAATTATATAATAAATACAGAAATGGCACAACGGTGTCAGTTCGTGACAGTTCTTTTCTTTCTTTTTTTTTTTTTCCTTTTTTTTTTTTCTCTCTTTAATAGTTTACTGTTGGCCAGTATTATAGCGGAAATGAAACCAAGCATTCCCCTTTTAATGCTTATATGTGCCATTTTTATTGGTACAAATGAAGGTAAGTGTGTGGGTTGTAAAAACATCAGTTTGTGACAAGTTTTGGCTTTTAACAGAAGGCATAGTTGTTAGTGCATTAGGGTGTTTAATTGAGAAATGACCCCAGCAACTCTTCTATAATGATGTGCTTTTCAGTTGCATTTTTAAAATGCTCCATTGAAATTTTTTAAATATAAATTCAAACAGTATTTTTATCTGACTCATTTTGTGACAATGGAATTGCTCTATAATGCTAACAGTATGAGAACTAATTTATAACAAAATCACAATTATGGTGGATTATGAACCACGAACTTGTTAATTAATTGATGGTGTCTAACACAAATCAAAATATGTTTCACATTAATAGCAGTGAATAGGAACAGGCATTTTCATAAGTAAATGGCATCAAACACAATTCAAGCAAACTACAATGTATTTAATAGTTGAAAGGCAATCAATGTATGCCACTTTCTATAAATAGGAAAGATTCTCCCAGACAGGAAGGAATTGATAGCTGTGTGTTGTATTGCTTTCTGTTCCTGACATTACAAACTGTCATACTAAACACTGTGCAAGGAATGAGAGACCCACCATTATTATAAAAAATTCATTTCTAACCAATATCACATGTTTACCCACTGCAATGCATGGAGCAAGCTTGCTCACTCTAGCATAAAATCAAGCAAGTTGGTGATGTCTCTCCTATGCTATGGTAGTAATGTGGCCAGTTTTAGGGGGGGGGGGGGGGAACATCAATCATCTTACCAGCACTATGAATCCCTCTGACTTTTGTAGTCTTGGTTGAAAGGCTGAGTCAATAGGCTTTTCTTCTCAGGATCATAACAATAAATCCAGATTCATTACCAGTAACAATATTCCTAGCCAAACTTGAAATGCTACCTTGGAATTTTTCCAGAGTGTTTCTGCACCAATTCCATGTATTGATTTTGATTGGGAATCCATATATATGGGACCTATTGACAACAAAGTTTCCTCATGTCTAATTGTTGATGTAAAATGTTTTGGATTTGCCTCATACGAATACCCAGTATTGCCCAAATAAAGATGCCCATCGATGTACTTCAAGCATTGCTTAAGCTTCAGCAGTATTTCCATCAGTAACAGCGCCCTTCACAAAATTCATCACTAAGAAAACTGATCTCTTCTGTATTCTCTCTCCCAATTATAAATTGTTGCTTTAGATGGGCCTTCTGTGCCAAATGCATTTCTAAGCTGCTTTTCACATTGTTTAGGTGTTAATGATGATTAAAATCATAATCTGAAAATGTTCTCTAGCCAGATTCATTTTTGGGTAAACACAAAATCTTAAAATGATGATAATTGACAATATTAGAGCAAAGTAAGCAAACTACATGGCAATCAACTCAGAAAACATTAGAAAGTAGCTGTCAAATGTACAAAAATTTCATTTGTGTTTAAAAATATAGCATTCTAAAAATGTGCAGTGGTGCCCTCATACAAGGAAATTAAGTCTTGCAACTTAATTTAACCCAGTAGAACATAATATGATATAATCTCAAAGTATAAGAAAATGTAATAAAAGTTGAGCTGGCTTGCACTGATAGAAAGCCATATGAAAGGATGTTAGCTCTGTCCAATAACCAGATTTGCACAGCAATTTATAGATTGCACTTAAAATTACAGATAATGTAGATAATTTTTTTAATATAAAAATAATCTGGCCAAAACTTTTTTAAGGTAGGTCATACCTAACTAAATGTATAAGAGCAGTTTTAGACCCCCAGTTTTAGAATAATCATTAAGAGGTAAACCAGATATTTAAGTTGCTACACAAGATATTTTCATTATGGAAAATATTTTACTTTAAATATGTAAAACTAGATATATTTTTGTATTGTTTGAAGCAAGCTCCATTCTCATTTTCATATTAGCATTTCTTCGAAGAGAGGAAGAGGCCTCCTTTTTTTTTTTTCTTTTTTTTTAAGAACCAGCTAAAAAAACTCAATGCCACAGTTAGGATTTGAACATTATTCCCCCACTCGCCTTGCAGTTGCTCTAACCATTGAGCTACTGTGACAACTTGCCGGTATGACATTCAATCGTCAACTGGTTCATTTTTTTACTCAGTCAACCAACTGGTATGTCTTCTTTCAGAGAAAGCCTTAATGGTGACATATTCATAAATATGTAGTATCCAGTAATATTAACTTATTATTGCCAACTGTTATTGAGTAAACTTATTATTACATATTTAAATGCACAAATCAGTAGGAGGATTGAATGTCATACCGGCATGTTGTCACAGTAGCTCCAATTATTTTAGCAACCATACAGAGAGCAGGAGAACAATGTTCAAAACCCAGCTGTGGCATTGAATTTTTCAGTGGGTTGTAACAATAAAATAAAAATGTGTAAATATAGCAAAATTTACCAATATAATAATAGATACCTGTTTGCTTACAAAATAGTTAAGCAACTTAAAATGAATACTTTATGAAATGTATTTTCCATTTAAACTCAATAACAGCAATAAAACTCATATCTTCTTTGGTAAATAATAACATTGAGATTATGTTTCAGGCAGATGACCTACTTTTCTGCTACCGCTGGCTGTTACTGGAGATGAAGCGAGAGTTTGCATTTGATGATGCTCTACGAATGCTAGAAGTGCTATGGAGCTCATTGCCACCAATGCCGCCACAGAAAGAGCTACAGTTATATGAAAAGCAATTCTGCCCTTCTTCACCAGGAGAAGTGGCACCTGCAATCAGTCCTCTGCTGAAGGCCCCACGTGAGAATGCTTATACCAAGGTGTGTGCCTTGAGACGCCAAAGTTCTTCTGTATCCCTGCATTCCCTTGCCAGCAGTAGTGCTCGTCATGGGATACGCCATCGTCAGAACATGAGCTTAGATGAAACCTTAAATCACAGTGATGCTAATGAAAAGAGCAAAGTGAAGCCATTTGCTAGCCTTGATGATGCAAGTATCAGCATGTTGAGTCATGATACTCAATCAAAAATACAGTCAGAACCATCATTTGATGATATTTCTGATCCAGAGTCTGATGCCACCACTACTATTAACAATCAGATAAACACAAACAACACCCTCTCACTTGAAGAGCAGGATTCTGTTTCTACTGGTAATATTTTGATTTCTAAGATGCCTGCAAAAAGAGGTTATCTTCAAGATCTTAAAGAGAAATTTTCTGGCTCTCAAGCAAAGAATTTATTTTCGTCGTTGGACAAGGTTTCAAATCAGGATATAATAGAAGATGAGTGTCAACATGCATCAGATAAAAAACAAGTTCGTGTGGTAAAGAATTTGAA
Organism: Hymenopus coronatus; assembly: GCA_030762935.1. Taxonomy (NCBI): domain Eukaryota; kingdom Metazoa; phylum Arthropoda; class Insecta; order Mantodea; family Hymenopodidae; genus Hymenopus; species Hymenopus coronatus. The sequence goes on along the minus strand of CM060896.1, from coordinate 26,274,906 downwards.
TGAGTTTCTTAATTTTGCATCACTTAATAAGAACCGTTTGCTTCCAGAAAAAATTGTGTGTAATTCAAGTCCAAAGAAGGATTCAACATGGCAGGATAAAGTGACTCCCAGTGAATATAATGATAAAGCTTTGTCAGAAAATGGTAGTCTACCTTCCGTGGTCTCTTCTGAGGAATCAGGTATTCACTCAGCAACTTCTGATTGTGATGAAAAAAAAGTCATACAAGAGGGAGGAAGAGATGTATTCTGTGACAGTAGTTCTCCTGATGATTCTACAGAATATTTTCCCATGACCACATCTATGACAAGAGAACTGAGGCTAGAATTAGAGAATTTGGATCGTCAGGTGTTTGGTTCTAGATTTGCCAGAAGGAGTTTCACTCTTGATGACTCAGAAGATTTAGACTCTCCATGTAGTGAATCCTTTAGGTCTGTAGAAGTGAAAGTTGAAAATGATGCAGCGGAAAAAGACTTGGTGCTGACCAGACAAGACTCTGTTCTTTTGAACAGTGAAGGGACAAGTGTTATTGAGGTGATAGATAGTAGTGTTGAACCAAACAACAAAACAGCACCAGCAACACTCAAACTGGAGTGTAGCTGGAATTCTGCAACAGACGAAAATAGGAAAGCAGAAAATGCAATATCAAATAAAGAATGTGATAAAAATATTAAACGCAAGGATGTCAGTCTTAAACTCAATTCTGGACAACGATTCAGTCCAGGTCCTGGTACTGGTGAAGAAATATTTGTTTGGGAGAATCCTTTGCAGTGCCCTACAACACCAGATGAACAAGCAGATTTGGATTATGATGACAACACTCTGGATAACAACCCTTTTGGTGCTGCCGTTAGCGGTGGGGAAATATTTGAAAATGAAGGTCAGGGCATCAAATCTGTGACACCGATAAGACTGCTACGTACGGGTGTAGTCCTGCAGGATAATGATGATGGTACTGCATCTTTAGGTGATGACAATAGTGATAGTTCTGATGGGTGGGGAGGTCAAGGTGCTGATAGAGATGCAGGTCCTTACCAGGCACCAACTGAACATGCTCCGAGTCCTTGGAGAGAAAATACACCAGAAAAATCAAATCTGGACAGTCTGAGACAACCAAACAGGGTCCCAGGGGTAGCTGTGCCAGTATCAAGCATGACCAACTCGTGTGAAGAAGTAACTGAGAGCGCCTCACGCACCTCTGGTGTGCAACTCCCCCCTCCTTCAGAATTTGGTGGTGGTAATCCTTTCCTCATGTTCCTCTGCCTAACAGTGCTACGCCAACATCGAGACATCGTCATGGGCAACGGAATGGACTATAACGAGATGGCAATGCATTTTGATAAAATGATACGCAAGCACAATGTAACACGAGTGTTGAACCAAGCTCGGCAGATGTTTGCTTCATACCTGCACCAGCAACAATCCCTCAATAATAACATAGATCTCAATGTATAGAACACTCCAGCTCATTCCTTTGTAAATAATAGTTTTAAGTCTGGCTCCAAAGGTGCAGAAACGTTGCATCTTTAGGAAACTAACATGGCAATACAATACCATCTTAATAGTTACTGGATCATGTTTCATAGCAATTACTGGTGCCAAGATTGTAACAAAATTTAGTCCCTTTGCCATTCTTATTTTCCATTTATATTAGTTTATTTTTGATAATACAATAGGCTCATACCTCTTAAGTAATTTTGAAGCACTGCAATAACTTTTAAAGTATTTGATTTGGCTGAATGCATAAGATAAGTAGTCTGAAAGTTCAAGTTCAGCTTAGAAGAATTAGACAGGTGCTTTTGTTTTTGGTGAATTATGGTACTCTTCTCCTTCTCTGCCAGCTGGTTCCTATTAGACTAGCTGAAACAAAATAAGATGGAATTTAGACAGAACAAAACTATTTACACACATTTTTATGGTCAACTACTGTCACCTAATTTGACTTTCTTAACTTAGTACATAGTACATAGGTAGAGAAGGTTTTGCATTGCATCCAAAAATTTGATTCCAAGATTTTACTGGAAAGACATGCATTAGGGTTCCCTGTTTCCAAAACAAGTATTTTTAGAAAGAGAGTGAGTGTGTGTGTGTGTGTGTGTGTGTGTGTGTGTGTGTGTGTGTGTGCCTTTGAGCGCGCACATGTGCATGCATGCATGCCTCTTACTAAGATAGCCCGGTTTCGATCCACATTCTACTGTTGCGCCATCTTTGATCTATGTGTCACCAGTACCATCACCTGCACCAGCATAGTAGTAAAAGCAGGTGTTAAACACTAAAAAAAGGATTTATGGAAAAATCCTCAACCCCAAACTACCCATGGTAGATTTTTTCAAATGTTATATTTTCTCAAAAATGGCTCTTAACAAATGTTATTACAACACCAAATATTAACAGTCTTTAATTCAAAAATAAAATGTATATCTTGAATTTTCTGGTCTCCTTTCTTATGTAATAAGTTGACTTTTGTCCTTTCAGTTGGCCCCACTTCTTGATAATGTTATTGTAATGACTGCCTTCCCATTAGATCATGTAATAAGTCCTTGTGAATTAAGATGTTGGCCAAAGATGTTAGTCTTCCTTGTGTTATTTAACTGCAGATGATATTTATGCATTTGATTGAGAGTGTAGAAAACTTCTGTCCACTGAGACACTCATCAGTAATGTTAAAATTAACAACAAGGGCTTCTATGTCTTGAAATATGCCTTTACCACAATCTTTTAAAACCTTTGATGTCACACTTCACACTCTTTCTATCCACTTTATGTATCAAGACACTTAAGAATTTATTGATTTGGTCTACTGGTAACAATCACACTTCTCATATCATCCTCTGAACACCGCAAGTAAGATGTTTGTAACGCACACTGTCATTTTGGGGATTCGTTTCAAGTCACCCATGATTTAAATGTTTTTAAGACATAAACTTGTTAATACTTTGAATTCACACTAGTGAGCTTCCAAGACCATAATATGATACAAATCGCTATATCAGCTTGTTTTTGAAGCTGATACTGAAGAACGGACTCGGAGATTTTGGACGTTTGAAAAGTGATTTTAGAAGGAAAGCATTCTGTTACCCAAGGGAAAATGGATGTTTGCAAGGTTTCACTGAATATCCTCTATAATGAGTCTTTCTACTCCAAAAAATGTTGGAATTTTAATTTCTTCATAGCCTCAAAGCAGGTAGTTTATACAATCAAAACTTGAGTTAGTTGTCTTGGCAGCCAGATGTAAACAGTGCATTAGAACATCCCATAGTGGAGAGTAGCTGCTCTCTATACCTGCTCGTAGACATTGTGACTTTACCATTTTGCTTCCCTTATTTTTTCCCTTTATTTTCTTTTCTTTCTTATTCCCTGCTAACTTATTCATAACTTACAATTCCTCTAAGGGAGTAGTGGGATATTTAAGATGTTTAAAATAGAGGTAAAATTAAATTCAAATGCACCTAGTTAGAAACTTGAAGTGGTGCTTCACTAGCTTCAACTAAGGAACCATCATTCCTCATGCAGACTTCTGGAAAATTTCATTTCACATTTAAATATGCCAGATAGTTTCAATATTATTTTTGGTAATTTTAATATGTAAAAGTCGTGTATATATTCCTTATAGACTTGTACACTGTTGCACCAATTTCAACCAAACTTTGCACAAACAAGTTTAGACACAAGGAAAAAAGTTACTCTATAGCTTAGAATTCGAAATTCCATCCCATTTTATATAATTATTTTATTTTATGTGCTGCATTCAAAATCTTACAAATCCAAGTGTATCTTTCTCAATGATAATTTATTATAAAGTTTAATTCCCATCATGGTGACGTCTTTATATAATACTTTCTTGGCATGTATTGATATTAGTAGTCAGAGTTGCAAGTGACATTCATTATTTTTGCTGTTTATCAGTAGCAAACATAATCATGCTTATATATACATTTCATTTTTGCTACACTACCTCATTACACTATATTGCATAACATGTGTAGATAATATGGTAGTTTTAGCTAGTTTTCTCGAAATATTGGTTTAAAATATCTTAATAAACTGATATGCTGATAATGCAAGTGTCCATATGTTTAGGCTATGTTAATCTACTGTTGACATGTCATCCTAAGAACTTAAATGAATTAAATCATTTCAGTTACAATCTGAATTACTTAGGATTTACAATACAGTTAATTTTTAATTGCTGTGCCTGTACATAAACACCAGTAAATGACTTAATGTGCAAACAATGGACTATGAAACATGATGCAGTTGTTTTTCTTGTAAATGGTTAATATTACCTGTAGATAATTTTTAATATTTGTCAGAGTTACTTTAAATAAGAGTTATATGCTAAACAGCTTATTCTGTTTAAATTGGTGTATCCTGCACAAATCATAGTTATCGTGCAACCTTGCCTACTTCTGAAAGCAATTAATTTGTACACAATGGGATAATGAATCAGTGGTTTGAGCTGACATGCAGAATTGCCTTCGTTGGGCAAAATATAAGTGTTTATCTTTAGTTTGAATTGTATTGGAAACATAGTGCTGTGAGATTAGTGTTTTGTATGTACATATAAAAATATTTTATGCTCTTAGGCAGCAGTTTTCAGACTGTTGACATGTTGTGTTTCGCGTGTATACTGATAAATTTCAGCCATCCAAAAGAAATCAGGTTGTAAAGTAAGCTATTTATGATGGATGCTAAAAAGGGAAGGGAAAATATTAATGAGATTAAACTCTTGAACAGCAATGTGCATTAAAGCATTTATGATATAATGAATGAGTCAAAAAAGTACAAACTGCTGTGCGGTGTTTTGTCTGTCTGCATCCTTGTTGCTTCTTGCTGTCTGCCGTATTCATAGAAAGGCAGGGATGAAAAAGGCTTTACTTACCAAAATTTTATGAAAGGAGATCCCGAAACTGACCACTGTCATTGTTCATAAATTTTTGGCACTTCTTTAGGAAACTATCCATCACTAGTTCACATAGAGAAAACTGGCAATTTCATGGTCGATATTTTGTTTTAATTATTCCACAGTGTATATGTTTGACTTGTGCACTTAATGTTTTAAGAGAGATAGAAATCATTGGAGTTTGTCCTGAAACACTCTTTCAATTATTCTCATTGAAAGATTGGCCATACGAACTGTTGCAGAGTCTTGTTGAAAAAAGACAAAATCACGCTTCCTCTCTGTAACTTCTCTAAAAAAATCTGATGTGCTTCATTCACATGACTTTCTCTACATCTTTGTGACAAATTATTGTTAAAAAGCTTATTCCTCTTTCTACTTCATGCTAATCAAGATAAACACTAACAGAAATGGTCTTATTATTGAATTCCTTATAAGAAGAAGGGAAATAAGGTGATACAGTAGGCTAAACCAACAGTCAAATGCTTTAAAATGTGTTTGTTATGGTGTAGAAATCTGATTCTTTGCGAGGCCAGGTGTTGACAAGTTCCCATATGACAAAAGTATAAGTATTTAAAACTGAAATTAATAACAAGGAATATCTTAAAAATGGTCAACTCCAGGGAAAAAATACATATAACTTAAATTGTGCGTTTTAATAAGCTCTACATTTTTTTGTGTAATAAGTTTTTGTCTATCTCTTACAGTTTACCAATTATATAAAATTCTGCAAAATTCATTCAGAATAAAGATGTCTTCAGAGGCTATTCCCATAAAATTCAAGATATACATTTTATTTGTCATGTAAATATCTTTAATATACAATATTTTAATCAACATCGTTACAGCCATTTTTTGAGAAAATCAAAATGTTCAAAGATTGTTCCATATAAACAGCAGTTGGGGATGGGGGGTCCCATCCTTGGAAGTTGCTGAACTTAAATACCAATTGTGGTATTTAACAGACTTTTCATTTTTGAGCTATGCTGTCCACAGACTCACACACACACATGCACACCTACCCACCCATTTTAATGCAGAATAAGTACTATAACAATTTATACAGTATTATATTTCTTATTTTTCACAACCAAACACTGCAGCATCCTTTGTTGTTGTAGTAGTAGTAGTAGTAGTAGTAGTAGTAGTAGTAGTAGTAGTTTGTGACTGCATCCAACTTTTCTCATTCTATAAGTTATATTTGTACTTATCACTGCTGGAAAACATATGAAAAGCAGTTCCTTCTTTCTCTGATCACTCAAGGAGTGTCTAACACAGGACTCTTCCTCTGTCTTCTAATCACTCAATTCAGCGCTGATTGCAGGATTCACTCTTCACTCTCTCTTTTCTAGCCACTCAATTCAGCACTGATTGCAGGACTCACTCTTCACTCTCTCTCTTCTGGTCGCTCATTTCAGTGTTGATGGTGAGACTTTTCTTCACTCTCCCTATGTCTTCTAGTCACTCAGTTCAGCACTGATTGCAGGACTCACTCTCTCTCTTCTAATAGCTCATTTTGGTGTTGATCACATTACCCTTTTCCCTCTCTTCCAGTCACTCACTTCAGTGTTAATTGATCTCTCTCTCTCTCTCTCTCTCTCTCTCTCTCTCTCTCTCTCTCTCTCTCTCTCTCTCTCTCTCTCTCTCTCTCTCCCCCCCCTGGTTGCTTATTTCATTATTGAATGCACAACTCACTCTCCCTTCTAGTCACTCACTTCAGTAGTGATTGCACAAAACTTCCCCCCCCCTCTCTCTCTCTCTCTCTCTCTCTCTCTCTCTTGTTCTCGTGCCAGCTAGCATTGAAGATTTGTTTGCCGTAAACAAAGTGGAGACCCTGCATCATAATATATTGTCAGCTTTCACACTTTTCTCTGCAAAGTAGTGTTGTTCATTTGTTCTTTATTTCCATTATTTTCAAAGTTGTGGATCTGTTTCTAATGTACTAGCCAAGAGACATCTTTTTCTTCACATTTCTTCACAAAAATTCCTACTTCTTTCTTAACAGTAACTTATTTTTCAAAATTATTTTAATTTCTAAAATGATTGTCTCTTCATTATCAGATGTATTTGAGCAGACATTGTACCCTTTTTTAGATTTTTGCTAAACGCCTTAATCTTAATGATATGGTGCTGTGCTTTTGTGAAAAGCAAGACTTAGAAAAGAAAAAAAAAATTGAAATTTAATACTCATTTTTATTTACTTTGTAAAGAAATGCATATGAATGAAATTCAATAAGTAAACATTTTAATTTTGCCCGTTCACCCCACCAGAATAAAGTAAAATCTTGTATGTACAATAGGTAGAAGGAGCGTAAATCTCATTCTTTTTGAGTAATTATTCTATGTACAAAAACAAAACTAATTGCAATATTTTAATTTGCTAAAACTAAGATTTTTGCACTTTTCATTTTATTAAAATACACATATGGATAATTAAAGTAATCTTATGGAAGTACTTCATTAGGGCAGACTTAATCAGCATTTTGCGTCACTTAGGTTTTATTTCTTAAGTACCTCATAACAATTTAGCAGTTCTGTTTGGTATAAATCATAATTTCAGATTATGTTACACTGTTGCTCAAACATGCCTCATATAGCTATAATATCTCTCCCTGTTCTCCATCATGCATTCATATGTTCAGTATTAAAGAAAGTACATAATGAGGCAGCAAATACCAAGGGAAGAAGGCCACACAAAATCTGCAAAATGTTAGTGTTAATCTGAACATTTTTGCAGCTGATAATTATAAACTTTGTTTTTATATTAAATGTAAATACAAAGTGCCACCCAAAAGTTTCCAAAATACCTTAATAAATTACATCTCACATGTCTCCCAGTGCTTTTATGTATTTGAATGCCATCTGCAGGTCTTTTTTGCAGAGCTGCTGTACTTAGTGTTGATTGTCAAAATGGAGAAGGCAATTGCCATTTCTGAGCATTTTTTTCTCATGTTCTTCCCAATCACCTCAAGACATAATGATAGAACCATGCATTCAGTGTTATACCAAATAGCTATAGGAGCAGTGTTATAGGAGCAAATTCTTTGAGGATAATCCTTTCACAACCTGATCATAGCAATCAGTGTTCAGCCGTTTTTAACTCTTGAACCACTTTTATGTTTGTGACTGGCCTATAACATAGTCTGCAATTCCTTCCTTACACAGCATACTTTTTTGCAGTAGTTTAACCAAGCTGAACCGAACTTGAAGAGACAAACTGCTGCCTTACAATTGCAATGTAAACAACATGTAACAATGGAAAAATGCTCACAAATATTTAGAGGTGTTCACTTAGAATGAAGGATTTTTTGGTACATTAACAAGAGATGTATGAAGTATAATCTAGTGGCATTTTCTCATACTACTATTTGGTGGTATGTCATTTGTGGGTTTTGGGAACAGGTAACACCTCATAAATATTTAAGTGAAAACCATTTTTATATTATTATTATTATTATTATTATTATCATCATCATCATCATCATCATCATTATTATTATTATTATTATTATTATTATAGGGGATAACATCTTGGGGACCAATAGTGGCACAGAATCTAAGTTAGCACAGTATGGTATATAATTGTGATGTGTTGACAATGCAGTGTGTACATAGTAGTACTAATAGAAGGAAAATGGGGCAGTGGTTGCACAGTAAAATGTGATGTTTACACTAGCAGTAGAAGGCAATTGAGATTGGTTGGGTGGTAAACATAAATACCATTGATTTAGGGGAACTAACGATTTTAATATTTACAAACATTCAATTGCTGTTGTGCGACAAATCACCAGCTTCATTATTCATTTCATTTTCCCTCAAGATACATAGATTACAAAGTCAACAACATACATTCGTGATGTCTCAAATGTGAATCGTCTCTAATTAACACGTAAACAGGCTTTATATTGTGAAAAACTTTGCTCCACATCACAAGATGTGATTGTAGCAAATCGGAAATAGGATACGTCATTGACTATTGCCTATTGGATAATATAGGTACTCCATCAGCAATTATTTCCATAACAACCTCGTAGTACATTTCATATTTCATGCAGGGTTGAAAATCCAACATTTTTTCCAAACATTGTTTTCACTTTCTTTTTCACACTCTAAAACAGGTGGCAAAGGTCTCTGATTAATTGCTTGCACAAGTTCATTGACAGCTTTCAGAATTCAAGGCATTTCAAGTGTTCGATGTTTCCAAATATGTGTTAATGTCTTAGATATATGTGCAAAATTCTTCTGTATGAATTGCAAATCTTCATACAATCCATTGAAGCAAAAGATTTTACAATCTTAATTGAAAAGCATTCACTATCATCAAAGGCATTAATTATCTATAAAACAGTATTGTAATATGCAATCACTGCGTCAAGCCACGTTCCCCAATGTATTACTATAGATTGTTTACATATGGCACATACGGTTGCCAATACAGGTCAGTCTCTACTCACTAGGTATGCAACTAGTATTTGCATGTGTCCCACTATCAGTCCCCAAGATGCTATACCTAATTATTATTGTTTCACTCCTTCAAAACTTCCTCAGACTTTGACTGTTTCAATTTTAATTGCTTCCATTAAGCACCAAGTATTTCACTGAAAATAAATGAAAGACTTCTTTTGGTAACACCAATAACAAACTTAATATAATTCCCTTAATGCAATAATAACTTTGCAGCAGTATCAGACATTGCACATCGTAAACTATGGTGGACCTGACTTTACCCGTTTAAAATTTTCTAGCCATCTACTAGGTAAAGCATACTGTTGCCCAACTTTTCTGCTTTTCAAAAAATTCTATGAAAGGTAGTAAATGTTTTCAATATACTCATCAATTAATTGCCTTTGATTTAAAGGATGATATTTGTACTCCTTCCAGTGTATAAAAAAATAAAAGAAGAAAAAATTACTCCAACAATGCAGTGCCTAGGCTGTATATGAGAAAAAGGAATTACTTTACTCTCTGCCGTTAAATAAAATTATGGTGGCTCCTATTATGTTGACTTCCTCTCTCGCTGCAGGTAAGCTTAAGTGGGGTAAATTGTCTGTTGACATTTTAATGCAGCCTTTCACCAATCCTTAAGTTTAAAATCTGGAGCTTTAACTATTAAGGTGCCCAAGTAACACAGTGTATTCACTTTATTTAAGTGTTCATTAATCATCTGACTTGAGATCTATCTAATGAAAAGGCCTTAAGTGTCAAAAGAAAGTAATGGTGAAGGTTAATACAAAGAAGAGCTGATAACAGAAAAGAGATGCTAGATTAATGGATAGAATTATTCACACAAACTCATTGTAGCTGCAAAGAAAATACATTATTTTCTCTATGTTGCAGCTACCTTTTTTATGTAATGGATATAAAGAGGAACTCTGTAGTAACTTGGGGATATGATAGTAATGTCCATTTAAATTTAAATTTTTTTCTTTTTGTTAATTGTGACAGTCTCATCTGCCTCTCATAACATTTATTTCAAAAAAGTAGTTTAATATCTGAACAAGGAAATACATGCAATATTCAAAAGTTGGAAACAAACTAGTGTACCTTTTGATCAGTCTAAACACAATATGCAAAATATACATGCTAAGTGTATAACAAATCTTGAAATTAAAACTAACTTTTCATTGATTCTGTTGTTGTTATGCAGCATGAGGGATGTTCTCAATGTTCTCAGTATGACAAGGAAACAAATGATTTAAGACTTTTTTTTTTACAATATAGCTGCCTTTTAAATCAGCATATTTATAAACCCACTGCTGAAACTTTGCATTAGACAGATAGTAATTAAATTGGTACATTTACAACAAAACAAAAGCAAACAAACAAAAAAAAAAAACAGACAAAAAGTTACCTGTTAGACTTCCTGAACCAATCACAAGGCAGCATTCTAGATGTTGATTATAAAGCGGAAGCAGCTATGTTGCCGAATCTCACTATTCGTGCTTCAGTTTGTGATCTCTTATCACATACGTCAAGATGTTCTTGTCAATTTACATATTATACGTTGTTATTTACATTTGTGGTTATATTGATAGTGTTGTTAGTGTTTATTTATATTATATAGGTATATTTATCTATATTTAATTACTTAGTAAATTACCTTCATATTGTCCATGCAAGATTGAGGTGCAACATCTCAAAAATGACATTCACTGAATGATGATTTGCAAAGTGAAAGTCCTTTGTGTTGAAGTGTGCTATTCAATAATCTGGAATTGGAACTAGTAAGAAGCACCCAGAGAATCTTTGAATAGAGGAATATGTGAAGGTTTATGGGCATCCCTCTATCCTTGCTGATAAAATTGTAAAGCAAAACCTCTTGGACTAAGCACGAGAACTGTTATCTGCAAGGAACTGAAACTATAAGAGAAGGAAACCAAAATTCCTGAACCATACTAGGAAAGAAAACAAACCAGCTTCTCTGGTAATAGGCAAGTTAGCGTTAATTTTTTTTTTGTATATTGTTAGCAGTACATAATTGATTTTGTGTGTATTATTTTTGATTAATAATAATAGTAAAAATGAATTACAAAATAACCTCACTTGCGTGAACTCACTAAAGACAAACACTTAGTTAATGTAAAAAATATATTGGCTCCAGCAGGAGTACATTAATAAAATTCTTATGGGAAATTTTATCTGTTTACACAAATTTCAGTTAAGGCAAATTACAAACTCTTTTTCAGTCCCTAGTATAATTAAATTTCACTGTCACACAAACTTCCAATGTTACAGTACATATTTTTATTGTTAATGCAAGGAATATAACTGCAAAGCTTAACTACCTTTTGTTGACTCTTTTCTAATATGTTGTAGGTGACAGAATTATCACCTCAACAATTAGCGTGTACAGTACATCTAAATATTTAAATTCAATAAAGTGTGCATTAACATTTAGAAGCATATTCAATGTCAAGTGTTCTTTTAGTCAACATCGATGTAGCCTACTCATGTTAGAATACTGAATAAAAATCTACAAACTGTATTACACATAACATGGCAAAGAGGAAACAAGTTCTAATTGCACAGGTAAAGCTTAAGATTCTAGATGATGTGGACCATGGTACAAAGAAAACAGCAATTGCAGAGCAGTTTGTAATTCCCAAATTTACTTTGTCTACGATAATTAAGAATTGCTGCTGCATCAGGTTCTGGAAACAAATCTAAATGACTTTGACAAAAAATTAAATGGTGTTTTATTTATGGACGCTGTTTAACTGCTGTGGTTCTTAGCATCCCAATCTATACTGGGCATGAAAGACCGCTGAATTTTACTCAGAGGGCTCTCAATCAGGCTTGAGGTTCTTTGACAACACGGGACCAACAGCTTTACTTCCCTTTCTAAGGAAACCATGCGAGATATTATTGCTAGAATGGATTAATCATATGTGTACATCTAACATAACTTTAAGTTGCTCTATAATTTAGTCAAAAGCTAATGAGATTGCCAAAAATATAGGCATTTAAGACTTCAATTGTTCTGCTAGTTATTCTATCGGTTCCAAAAGAGACATTTAATATCATCTGTTAAAATTTGTGGGGAAGCTCATAAAGTTAATGAATAAAGTGCAAACAGCTAATTGCATGAATTTGACTGAGTGAGGTAAAAGTATGTCTTGTGTGTTCAATGTGGATGAAACTGGACTTTCTCCAACCTTTTCTCCAAATCGCACCCTAAAGATAAAGGTGATGTGTCACAGTGGAGCACACAGCAAACAATCTGTAACTATTGTCCTTGTATATAATGTGAATGGCAGAAGAAGTTTAGTCCCTGGGTTATTGGTAAATCTGAGAAACCGTGTTTTAAAAATAAGTATGGATATCTTACCTTGCATGTACTCTCACCATAAGAAAGCTTGTATTGACAGCACATTGTTTGCAAGTGGCTTCTTCATTTCAACGCTTGAATGGTTGCTCAAAACAGACATGCTCTGCTTTCATTGCACAGATGTCCATAATGCACAGGATTTGAACCCACCATCATAAAGGTTCAGTTTCTTCCACCAAATGCAACAAATCGTCATCAGCCCTTGACCCAAGGCATTATTTCTCTCACAGAGAGATAATCACTAGCATCTTGTAAGAGCTGCATTTCGTGCTGCTGAAAACAATACTGCAACCCCAAGTTGGAATGTGCTTGATGCAACAAAAGATATTGCAGCAGCCTGGAATTCAATGTTGCCACATTATATAAAGAATGCCTTTAACAAAGCCTGGACGCATAGTAACACTGAAGATGTGTACAACTTATACAATATCACTTTACGTGATGAATGGGCAGTTCTGCAAGACATTCTGAACCCTGGGATTAGTTTTGAGGAATTCATTAGTGACAGTTTTGCCGTATATGCATCTATGAAATGTGATACACCAAAAGCTGTGACCAAGGTGCAAAAAGGATCATCAGAAGAATGTGAGGAGGAGGAGGAGGAGGAGGAGGAGGAGGAGGAGGAGGAGGAGGAGGAGGAGGAGGAGAAGAAGAAGAAGAAGAAGAAGAATACAGATACCACTGCACCTACCCATCAGGAGATGTTTACAGCCTCGGAGAGTTTAGAATGATTTGCTCCAACATCCGATATCACTACTGTGTTTAAGGACGCTATAGTTACAAGGATTCCAAATAGCTACTTTAAAACAAAAAATTAACATTTATTTTAAATTTCATTACATATCTTCAAACTGAACATTAATTTCACACTGAAACATGGTAAAACAGCTTAAATGTTCTTAGATAATATTCAAGAAAATCTTAATGTAATGGTTGGTTGGGTTTGATAGAGATCAGTTTTCTAATGTCTGGTGTAATTTCAGTTAATAAGAGCCTCATATTGAGTTACATGGAGTCCATTTCTTTACTTGATAGAAGTCTCATCACCAAACTAAAAAATCACTGCCATCAAATAAGAGTTTGAAATGCTAAAGAAATTTCTTAGTCTCTCTTAACACTGCAAGAGAGCAGTCAGGGAATTCAGATACTGAATCTCTAAAAATACATTTATCACCCAATCTGGAGTTTCCATTGAAAGAACCTTAAATCATGTTTAGTTTTATGGAATAAGGGTCTACATTTATATGTGTATGAATAGGAACACTAATTAAAATTTACCTGTATTGTTTGTACCACATTATATTCAAGTTTAACAATAAAAAAAGAAAATGGATTGAATTATCAGAATTCTACTGTATTTTTATTTGCTCAATAAGACATTCTCAGTCGCCCCCCAACAACCCAAAATATTCTTGAGCCCTGCTGTACTTTGTCACTTTCCACAACATGGGGGGGGGGCAGTACTATTTTAAGAATCATTGATCTAAATGATGATACTTAGCAATTATTGCAGTAATTTGGTGATCTTCATGACATATCTGAGTCAGGCTGATAACATTTAGAATAAGCCTTGTAGCACAGCAGTCATCATCAACCATGTGTATTATTACCAAAGCAAACCTATATATTGCAGTATTGTAATGTAATGTTGTTTAAACTTTATATTAAAGATGCAACATTAGCTCACAGCTAATGTTGCACCTTAAATATGAAGTTTAAACAACATTACATTTTTTTACCTCAATAAGGAAGAAATAATTGTGATAGTACATAATACAAAGAAGGTAAATAGTACCACAGTTAGCTTCTGATCCAGTATATAGTTAGAATATGGTGAAATACCTTAAGATACATGTCAGTGTTTTAGGTTAAACAGGTAAAATTGTAATACTTATATCTCACTACTCTGCTGACAGAAGTGTAATAACTGAACACTTTAAAAATAAAATGTTCTAAATGGTGCTTTAAGCATAATGACCTAACATCATCCATGTGAGATTCTGAGAAGCTGTTATTTTTAAAATACTGTGATATTTGTGTTCATGTGAGAGTAAAACTTATTTTCTTCCAGATGTGTGCTGATAATACTCATAGTTTGGAAAAATTAATCTAGACAAGAATACTCAAAGTTTGTTAGAAAATATCAAGGCAGCATCATTTTCTTCCAGAAACACTGCCTCCCTCACACCATGCATAACTATAAAACTGGCTTCCTAAATTGGGGCAGACTCAACATTATTATTGTACCAGTAACCCTTTTATTACTTATAAAATTCATCTTAATAGTGCTTCCTGCTGGCAAATACTAGTAAGTAAACACCATGAAAAATATCATTTTTAATTGAGTAATAAGCAGACATGTGGATATTCAAAACCATGCCAGCTTTTGTTTTCTTCTTTTCTTTAAGTACATAGAAAAGGAGGTGCATGTCTTGGTTTTATATATAGAGAAAGTAAATAACGTAAAATTAATTTTAGATGTAAAATGTAGTCTGTGTTATGGGGATTTTCTTTAAAATGTTATATATCTCTATTATTATTATTATTATTATTATTATTATTATTATTATTATTATTATTATTATTATTACTGTTATTATTATTATTATTATTAATTAGTGCTAAGTTCAATATAATGGTGACAACCTCTTGAGGCCAAAGCCAGTATCTGGGTATGCCAACAACTTCCATTTGACTTGAATTATATATAGAATAAAATTAGTGTTAATTTGTTTTTTTCACACAAGCTGTGTGTAGGACAGGTAGGTAGTGTCAGACTGAAAAGTTCAATGCCATAGCCAGGATTTGATCCACAGATCTCAGGGTCAGTCTCACTCTTCCAACTCCTTTCCTACACATGGTTTGTGTGAAAAAACAATAAAATTAACACTATTTGATCATAATAGTTTGCTAACTATGAAGCCTGGGACTTAAAGTACTTATTAGGACTTAGTAACATGGGGGTGTGTGCCATTTCAAAATTATTTCAGATCACTTTATGATTTACTGGGAAACATGAGTCAGTTAGGGAATTTAATGCTGTGCCAGCATATTGCCATGGTAGCTCAGTGGTAGAGCAACCAGCTAGACACCAGGAGATCCGTGGTTCAATTCCAAGCTATGGCATTGAATGTTTCTGTATGACTACCTACACAATAAAATTAGTTCACATTGTGCTCTCACTATTTAAATCCTATCTTAATTTAAAGGAATTTGATTCAGTTTTTGTAACATAAACAACACTTAGTATTTACTTACTGGGAACGTTTCAAGAGCACTTGTTCCCATTTTCAACCCTTAATTCCAATGAAATCTTGCTTTTGGCATCAACGATGAGAGTGGATGTGCATCACTTGTGGAACTATGAACTTCCAAAGGTTACTATATGGCGATAAATCATAATTCATGATATGGTTCTTTTTCTTCATGATATAGATCTTCCCCCAGACATCTAATTCTGTGTGTTCATAAGCTGTTTTTAACGCTTTATATTAGGTGTGATTTTATGTGCTGATTTCCATAAATGGTGGGCAACTGCTGATTTTTCTGTTTGTTTGTATTTTAGGTTTCTCATATGTTGCTTTAATCTGGTTTCCAAACATTTTTTGTCCTTCTTATATATACTAGATTACAATCTGAGCATTTAATTTAATAAATTCCATGTTTTTTGTTTTCTGGGATAGGATCTTTTAATTTTTTGCATAGCAGTTTCTGAATGTTCAGTCTTTATGTGAACTGACTTGACTTGTTTTGCACATTGAGGAATTTGAGTGCATCGTTTGAGTTTTTCCGGAACTATGGCAATGATGTCATCTGCATACCCATACCACTTTTTATATATATGCAAGAATGCCTCAGTGAAGTGTGTCTCAAAATTACTCATGAATAAATGAGCTAGAAATGGTGACAAAGGATTCCTCACCCCGAGGTTGAGTGGTCAGCAAGCTGACCGGGTTCTATTCTCTGCTGGGGCGGGGAATTTTTCTTTTGCCAGAATTATTCCCTATCCCCCTCAGAGTCTGGAAGTATGGATGTTAAAAAAAAAAAAAACCTACAGACGAGTTGTTTCAAGTGCAATAGCCCCCGATATGATGTTAAAGAGGTGCTATATAAATGGGAAAAAAAAAAAAAAATCCTCCTTCCTGTTATCTGTAGGTAGCATTTACTCTTAAAGGTAAAATCATCTGTCTTGTACATAAATTAATTAGCCGAATAAGATCTTCTACTTCCTCTGTCGGTAAGTTTATGTTTGCAGCCAGGTTTTAAGAGGTTTTGCAGATCTTCTATGGAAATATATCAGGAAATAAGGAAGTGACATCAAAGGATACTTTTTTATCTTTAGGTGAGATACTGATATCTTTCAAATGGTTAATCAGGTTCAGTGAATATGTTACACTTATACTGTTGAACTTTGGGAAGGTGTTGAATTTGTGTGTGAGCCTTTGGAGAGTTTTTATGTAGATGTATTAATATCATCTACTATGGGTTCCATTTTGTTACTGGGTTTGTGAATTTTGATTTACTGTCTGTCATACAGCAAGTGATTGTTGACCCCAACAAAACAAGATTTAGTCAGAATTAAGGGTTGAAAATGAGAACAAATATTCCCTAAACTGGTCCCGGTAAGAAAATACTAAGTGATGTTTGTATCACAGAAACCGCCTCAAATTCTTTTAAATTAAATCATCACTGTTACAAGCTGCTTTGCATATTTGCAAAATTTCTTTAACTGCCCTTGGTCCTTGAAGACATTCTTTATCCCTACTTCATTATTTCTCCCTAACCACTTCCGTTTAATCAACCCACTTTGCAGTCATTCTTCTCTTTATATTTAAATATTATGTGCAGTGTATCCTCCTCCTCCCCACAAATTGGACATAGTCCCTGCCTCGCTCCTCCTCTTAAACCTTTTTCAGCTTCTATATCCCTACTTGGAACCATGCCGCTCCGAATCTTTCATTTCTATTGCAAATTTTTATATATGTTTCCTTTCCTGCATTATTATACCATTGCAATGATCTATTCTATCGCATTTGTGCACTTAGATCCTGTGTATATACCTATATCCTCCAGTATATCTCTTGCTTTTCTCCAAAACCTCCTATTAGTATTATCCATTTTGTACTACACATTTCCTAACCATTCTTGATCAATTGCTCCTTAATCTTATACAATCACATACAATTTTCCACCTTATTCCCTTGAAACTTTAAACGTACTTTCAGAATATGTTATTCTGGCAGTTCACATCTTGTAGGATACTGAAATTAATACCAAGTTTGATATTCATTGGACATACATGTACTTTTGGCATATTAATGGGTGGGATATATTATTTCCTCTACTTCTGTGAATACGTAGCAGAAAAATTAGGGCAATGATATTTGAGTTCATGAAAAGACAGCCTACACAATAATGTTATTTATAAATTGCCTTTATTTATAGTGCTGTCTGACATGTCACGATACAAGCAGGTTTATGCTGTATCCTTGATACAAAGGAGAAATATTGCAATATGTGTAGTATCAATGTTGTCATCAGAAGCACACAGCTAAACTTGCATTTCTATCTAGCGTTTGCAACATACAAAGAAGTTACCTAGCTCTTTATTCTTGTTATATATTGTGTCAAGCACTATACTTATATGATGTATACCTACATCTCTTGGCAAGTTATAGTTATTTTGTGATTATTGTTGATTAAAATACCTTCAGAAGTAACAAAGTAATCACAAAATTATGGAAAAAGTGTCAATGTTAAGTACACATATTATTTCACTTACCAAATTACTGGCAAATCATGTTTCAAGGTGTCAAGGGTTACTCCAAAAGTTTTGAGGATGGACAATAATGAGTTGTGGTAAGCCAAAGCAGTTATTCCTAATTGCAGATTGAAGTTCATATAGCAACATGTACAAGTCTGGGAATACTCTAACAATGTGCATCATCTGCACTGCATGTGTATGAATAGCAGATGTTGTTATGCTATATCTTAGTGAATCTCGAGCAAGAGCATATCCGTTCTATGATTTTCTGTGACTGCTAAGTTGGTTTAGGGGAGAGAAAAGCCATAATACATTTAGGGATCTTTGCCCTTCTCAATCCATCATTTATCAATGATATGCAGAGTTTAGAAGAGGAAGGGATTCCCTCAAAGATGAAGGAAGACCAAGCAGAACAGCTGGCTATAACAATGCATGAAAATGTAGTGAAAGTATAGCACATGTAGGAAGATCATTATTGTGTATATGGTCAGATTCAAGAAGCCCTAAATGTTGGATTGGCAGAAGTGAAAACAATCCTGAAAGAAAAATGACATCAGGAACCTCTGCAGTCCCTGGATCCATCACCTCAAAATAAGCAGAAACAAATATGTGCAATGGTGCAAGGAAATGATTAAAAACTCAATGCAGGAAGACCCAAAAACATTTAACATTGTAACAGTTCACGAAAGCTAGATTTATCAGTATGATCGAGAAACTAAACAACAGTTATCAGTCTGGGTCTTTCCAGAAGAAGATCCCCCAACAAAATTGAAGCAAACAAGAAGTGTTAGCAGGAAGATGATCTGTCCCTTTTTCTCTGCAAGTAGCCGCATTGCAATGATTCAGCTTGAGGGACAAAAATTATTTACTGCCTGATGGTACACCACTGCCATAGGTTTTCGTTGATCAGAGAAAAAAGCATCCTAAGACTAGTCTACATGGAATTTTGTTGCTCCATGACAGTGCCTCTGCCCACACCACACAAAAAGCAATCCAATTTCTTCAGTTATTTGTCCCATCCTCCTTACAGTCCAGATCTGGCTTCATGCAACTTTTTTCTGTTCCCTAAAATGAGAGAAAAAAATTAGAGATCAATGATTTGGGTCATCTGAAGCTGCAGTAGCTGCTTAAGATGAATGTATTTGCACTCTCTCCAAGCAGAAGGTATTCAGCATTTTAAAAATGGTTTGAAAAGATGAGAAGAAAAATAGAATGCAATGAATATTTTGAAAAGATGCAATGGTCAGATCTAAATTTTTAATAATTTATTGTGTCCATTCTCAAAACATTGGAAGTTACCCTTGTATTGTCATTTTTGGTTGTTTGAGACAACTGAATGGAAATTCTCCCACCTTCTTCCTTGGATAATTGTATAAGGTTACAGAATTTAATGATTCCTGGATAATGCAACATCATCAGATGCTGTTACATTAGTGATGCTACATTTGGTGATGCAAAAGGCTACATCTTGTGATGCAACAGTTACTTAGGGAAGAAGCAGGAAGGGAAATGGGGGGGGGGGGAAAGAGAAGGATTACCAGCTAGTTGAACCAGCAGCTGAAAATGGGTACAATAGTTATTCGAAAAATGTTCTCTGAATTTAGTAAGTGGAGCAATATCAATGCTTAACATCCATTCATTTTACATAATTTGTTTTGCTGTGTGAATGTTCCAATGATTTTAAATGTAAATTCATGTATGTTTTATGAATGCTGCAAATTAAATCACAGATTATGATTTAAATTGTTATTTAGTGACATTTGTGTGAGAGAGGTATTTTGCTGACTTATGGTAGAGGGAATAAAAATTGTCACTGCTTTCAATTATTGTCCAAATAATGTGGGCTTTGCACAAACTTGGAGGTTAGGGTGTTGATATTGATAGTCCTGCTCCCAGATCTGCTAATTATTTTCTATGTACTTTCACCCTGAAAACTGCTAAAATGATCTTTCACATATATAAGACAGTGACTTTTTGCAAGAGCATGAGTTTCTACCTATATATACACTGCCTCATTATACATCTTAATTCAGTATGAAGTATTGTATGATACTTAATACACTTGTTCACTGTATATTACTTTATAGTGACAACAAAGATCTCCCATCTATAATATCAACTCTATAACAAAAATTGTTATTGAAGGAATGCAGATTACTATACCAGCTAAGGTGAAATTGCTCATCCAAGTTTTCTGTAATCTTTTGGCATTTGAAATGAATCAGTTGTTGCAATCATTTTGACACACTTTTGCAGACATTTAAGAAAAATATAGGCATAAACGGCTTTTGTATATCACCTCATTATTACTGTAAAAGTTGTTTGTTCATTTCTAATGTCCCACTATGATCTTTGGGGATTACCTTATTCCAACCAGCAATAACAAACCCATTCCTGAGATGGAAACACCCAGTGGGTGATGTCCATTACATGTCCATGTTGGTAGCTCTTAATGGACTTAGATCGAACTTAAAATTGCCACTCCCAATCCAGTTTTGAACCACGGATCATCAGCACAAGAGCCATGAGCAGTTGTAAAAGTTTATATTATTGAGTAGTTTAGAAACTATATTATGTAAATATTTTAAATCAACTCTATGTAATAACACAATTTTCTGCACTGAGTTGGTAAGTCTTTTTGCATCAGAAAAGAATCAAAAACTTAAGAAATGCCTTATAAAAGTGCAAGTAAATTTTCTGTTCAAAATGTAAAACAGTTTAAAATATTGTGCATTGCATTTGTTAAAAGCTTTTACTCTGCTTATATTTACTTTTTATGAAAAATGTTTAGTACATAGAAATGGAATTAAAAGCTCCACATACAGAAGTTTGCAATCAGAGGATTCATTTAACATTTATTATGAAAGAAAATCAATAAAAGATGTATAATATATTTTCCAAATAAATCAGATTTAAGAGAAAAAGTAAATTGAATGATAAAAAGGAAACAGTATATTTTGAAGGGAATTATTGTTTTGCAGTTTTAAAAATACAGACCCTTATAATACAGTACTTGCAGTATCTAGCACCTCTTTTTTCAAGTCAAATCTGCTCCAAGTGGCAAAGATTTTACCATGTAGAGGTGAACTAGTTTGAAGAATTATTAATGTGTGTAGCAAACCCATACATAAAAAGGAGCCTAAAACCAAAAATATACTCTAGCAGCAATTTAATTCCACTTTCAGATGCCAAAATATCAGGAAACAAAAATGTTCTGTTTCAGGATTAACAATCTTAACTGAAGAATTTTAGAGTTTATCAATGAGTGGGTTTAAATTGTGCAAAATATTGGTCTTCATTGATGACTTAGGGTTATTTTGTAATGTTGCTATGCTAAAATGATGGAACTAAGTGTTCTGGCAGCTTTTTTGGTATCATTAAAGCTTGATGTTTTGTAAATCACCTGCTAACTTATTAGCATGCACTTGTGTGCGTTTCTAAGGTTGTGTAATCCTTGAAAATGATAAATGGTATTTATTCTATCATGGTTTTGTACATATCCCTTGGACAAGATAGATGTGCAGGACACACCAAAGGAAATATATAAAAATATGCTGACATTTTATAGTTGCAAATTGTAGAGTGCTAAGAATATATGCATTTTCCATTAGATATGACAGTAAAATATAATGAAAACTATACAGGCATTTAAATTTGTAGTTTTAAATTAACATAATTAGACATTATTTGACACAGAACTATGTACTTACGTGTAACAATTGTTTAGCAGATTATTTTTTTATGTAAAGACCTTGTTTATTCATTTATTTTTTCAGAATAATGGATGTTATATATTCACTTGAAGACAATATAGAAGTCCACAGGGTTATATTTAATTTATTTGCTTATCTTTGTACAACAATTCAGATCAACAACTGTACTTTCTATAGAAATGAGATTATCTATTAACCAAAGCTTTTGGGTGATGCAATACTATAAGTATAATTTGTATCGGTAAAACAAAAACTAAACAAAACAACAACAAAATTATTGTTCAACCGTGGTAAGATAAACACTGAAATTCTTTGAAACGAAGGTTATAATTAAATAGAAATTCACAGAAAATATTGTATAATTTTTTCTGAAGTGCTTAAAGAGAGGATGTAATGTATCAAGATGGAGATGAAGTAAACCTAACTGCTTCTTTGAATATGTACTTTGATGCAAAGCAATATATAATATTGAGGAAAAGAATGCCTGCCATAGATGGCAAAAACTCATTTTATATTGACTTACTACAAGTCCTGTTATTGAAGTTACAAAACTAATTATATTTTAATTTTTTAAATTTATTAGCAAATAATTTAAGTAAGTCTAATATCTGCTTTTTATACTGTATTGTGATCTAAGTATTTGATATTATCATCGTGGGAATGAAGGAGGAAGACATGACTTAGCTAACACAACTGTTCTTTTTGATTTTATTTATTTTAGAAGCATTTAATAGCACTAGTTTGTGTATTCAGTCAAAACATATGTGGAAAAATGCAGATGTACTTAATGTCAAAGCACAAATGCTGAAAGCACATTTCAACTGTTTAGTTTTAATATCTATTTTATGTATTCTCAAGCACAAGCAGGGTTGACAGATTGACAATATGTTGTTGTTTGCATCTCATTAACAATATTGAGGTAATTGTTATAGAAAATTTTGCTATATCATTATTTTCACTGGCTTAATACAGTTGAAATTTCTCATTGCTGATGTGCTCAACATTAGTGACGTATATTGATGGTATGTAATGAAAAACTTGTTAACTCCATGATTATAAAGTTTACAGGGAAGCAAAATAATTTTAAAGTATATATAAATTGCTAAAAAAAACATAGTTACAGTTTTGCTCAAAAACACAAGTTTAGTCATTAGTTAGGCTTATTTTATAATGACAAGTTTTGTTGTGCAGTGAACAAGACATAATATTATCATTTCATTTTACCTTCAATTTTTAAGCCTCATACTGAGTCTGATGCATCATACATCACTTGGATATTCAGATCTCACAGTTTTATGAAATAAGATTCACTGTCTACTTGTTTTAAATTCTAAGTATGAATTTGTTCCTTGACTCATCTGAAAACAAAGTGGTTACTACAGAATATGTGTGTTTGAGAAAAGAAACTAACAATAATAAAGAGAGCCCTTTGCATGAGGTCATTAATTTAATTAAAATTGCTAAGTAAGTTATCAGACACTTAAGTTAAAACAATAGTGACTAAATTCAGAAAACTTCATGTATGACTTCAAAGACACAGTTATGTATAAGGAAATACTCTTAATTCTGCATGAATTTAAATATTATTGTTTATACATATTGTAATAGATTTTTGCTATGATCATTGCATACCTAACTTTAAATATAAATTAATGTTATAATGAGTAGCATATGCCAGAAAAATATTAAGGAGGGTTATGATTGTTTTTAAACAATTTGCATAAAATAAAAAAAAAATATGAATTAAACCTGAGATGAAGTATTCTAAAAATTGATTTTATATTCACAGGCAAGGTGCAGCAATTGGAATTAAAGTTAGATTTCCTGTTTTATATATATATATATATATATTTTTTAGCAAGGTGTTTCCAACCTCCAAACCTCCTCAGGCTATGCCTGTGGTAACTTAACAATAAGACATTCAAATAGAAACCTCTACTATATCACAGGATGTTATTCATAAGTGTGCTAACAATGGTGCTTGCTACACATACATTGTTTTCAGCACAAATATGTGAATTCAGGAGATATGAGTTTTTCTTTATATCTCTACAGAGTGGTATAATTTAATGTGACATTTTACATGCAATTTTTGTTTTGCATTACCAGATGGAATTATGTGGTTTTTAGTGACTTATGGAGTTACAAGGTTTTTCATTAGCTGGTATATATACTGACTGATTAAATTTATTTGGCTTTCACCACAAAAGAATTTGAAATGATGAAGCAAGTGCTAGTGAGTGGGCTCTTCCAAGGCTCAATGTAGCAGATGTTAAAGATCATGCCACAATGGGCAGATTTGACATACCATGGAACCTCATGTATGTAAACTTGTCAATTTCATTGTAGTGAAATAGAGTGCATGACCGAGCTATTTTTGAACAGGTACTTGAAATATTTGAGCACTTCATTATAATCCTGCTCTCATGTGCATGCATTTCTTTGCACTTTCCCTGAATTTCAGCAGTTTTCACAACACTTTATAAAAAAGCTTTATAGTATCTCTTAGAAGTAACTCACATTCAAAACACAAAAGGCACCTATTATATCCATGCTAGATTCTTCTGTTCTTCACTACCACTTTGTACCCTCTTTAACAGGTCATTAAAACTATTCGACTATGAAAATTTGCTCTATAACAGTGAAGTCATCCATTCAAATTTGTTTGTAATAAATGGTGAATGAATTTGATCACTCTGTATAATTTGCCTCATTTTGCTTATTGCAAAGTAAAAATTTCCTATGAACAGATTAATTAGTTGTGTAAGTAACTGTGGTTTAATATTGTGCAAAAAATGGAAAAATTGGGAAAATTTGAGCACAGATAGTCCATGAAAAGTGTTGTTACTGTTTAAAAGCCTCAACCCACAGAAATGTAGTCTTGTTTAAAACCAGTTAATCTAGTTGGAATTAAATAATTAGACTGGAGATCTAAATGAGCTTATAAAACAGGAACATTTGTGAAGAGTCTATTAATTATTATGTTTGGATGTAAAATATTAAACATTGCAGGTTTATATATGCAGTTTCAAAATTTGTATTTTTCATACTTTCTTTTCATTTTCTATTTTTTGAATGTACTGTTAATATATTCATCTAAGTTTTGTTGACCTAGCATTTGCATACACACATGCCTGTAAGTATGCACTTGATAAAACTAAAGAGAGGTGCAGGTTGTAGCAATTTATAAAACCAAAACTACTGTGTTTAAAATGGTTTAAAACATTAATGCAATAAATCAATTTAAAAGAGAACTTTTTCAATCTTTAATTTTTTATATATATATATATATATATATATATATAGTACCAAATATAATCTGTTTACAAGGAATAAATCATTTTGCATAGTTCTGAAATAAAATTCTGTGGATTTATGAACAGAACCTACTTCACTGAAACTGTGAAGTGCTCCTCTTGACCATTTACATCCTTTCCTTTTCCCTACTAAGCCTGCATGCATCCCTACTAGTAATTAATGCATATATTAAAGTTTGCAAAGAGAACCTCCACAGTTTTATTCTGAGCTAAGTCTGACATTTGCATTCTAGTATAGTAGATTGACTTTGATCTCCGACAAACTAGCTTATCCTTGTACAGACTGAAGGAGTGGAGATGGAAAAGAAGACATTTAAGTGTATTATATTCCTATACATATGGTAGGGTGTTTCATAGTTGTTGTTTGTACTGATTAAACATAATGAGATGGCTCTGCAGTAATGTGTGAAGCTTGCATTCGGAAGACCTGGATTTAATCTGCGTTAAGTCAGCCACTTAGTTTAGTTGTGGTTTTCCCTGGCTGGTAGGCTAATACTGGAATGGATTCTATAATAAGCACATTTTTCTGTCCCCCATTTCCTTATCATGTTTCAGATCAAAGAATTAGGTGAATGGATGGCAGGCAAGGACTATAGTGGTGGAGTTTATTTTGTGGAACTATCTACCCTCAAAAACTTCTGCATGGGGAGAATTAGGCCTGTAGGGGGCTCCCACCTGTCAGATTGTCTGGAGAAGTTAGGTACTCAAGCAGTGTCTGAGCATGCTGCCCCAGATCTATTTACCCTCCTTCCTGATTATCATAATTAGAGCTTGGATTTATATGCACTATAGCAGGCATATTCAACTTGGGGCATACATACCCTCGGGGGTATGCAACGACTTCTTAGGGGTACATATATTATGTTTCCTGAATGATCACAAAGTAACGAAAAATATTTCTACCAGAGAGATTTGAACTGCCCTACCGGTATACATATCAATGACAACATACTGCTGCACTCGCTAATAATTTGTGTTGTTTGTTTCAAATGCCAACAACAATTACAATGTCTGAGAATATACATTAGTTAATGGTTAATTGACCGACAGTTCAGTAATGAATATATTTTCGTGACTATTAGTGCAGGTTCATTTTCTTTACTCAAAGTTTCAAGTCTCATTCTTTATATTTGTGAACTGTTGAATGTCTTTATTGTGATAGTCCACTATTTTAACTTTTGTTGTGGGATGGATAAATTTGTTATAAGAGGAAAATGTAAACTCAGTGAAACAAGTGATAGTTCAATAATACTGAACCACTGTAAGTGAAAGGTGTGACAATGCTTGTTCCACCACAGGGCATTGGTGAAAATAGTGTTGAAGTTGAATTATCTACAAGCAAGTCGAAAAACCCAAGAAATGTGAAATAGCGATATTACAGTGAATCTTACATTAAATATGGATTCGAGTCAAATATTTGCATGATCCACCTCTTCTTTTCTGCATTATTTGCAACCAACTGTAGATTAATAATTCTATGAATGCATCCCTACTTCACAGCCATTTGGTAACCAATCACCTGAATGTAAAGACAAGTCAGTCAAATTTTTCCGGCGCAAATCAGAAATTTTTAATAAAAGTTCAAACGTGATACACATTTTACAAAATCTACTAAGATGGCATTGAAGGCATTGCATGAGTTAGCATTACTAGTTGCAAAAATTAAATCACCTTATACTGCACTTGAATCTCATATTATTCCTGGTTTTTTTATTATAACAGATAAAATGTTATACAAAGATTCTGCTAAAGTAATCTAACAATTCCAAATTCTGACACAAGTGTAGCGCGTAGAAATGATTATGTGGCACAAGATGTTGTTGACCAAATAGTAGAAACATATTCAAATGCCAAAAGATTTGCCATTCAAATCGATGTGTCTGATGATGCTGAGCTACTTTTATATATGTTCGGTATTTTGACATTAAAAAGGGTGCTATTGCTGATGAAATTTTAGGATGTAAACAATTACCAGAACATACAAGGCAGGAGGATGCCTTTAAAATTCTTGAGAATTTTGTAAGATTAAAATTAAATTTGTTGCAGGACTAGTGTGTAAGTTTGTCAACAGATGGTGCTGCTTCATTGACAGGTAAAAAAAGCGGTCTTATTGCTCGTATTCGCAAAATTAATCCCAAAATAATTTGGCAACATTGCATTATACATAGAGAAAATTTGGTAGCGAAAAACATAACTCCTGATTTACATTAATATAGAATACTGCTATAAAAGTAGTAAATTTAATAAAGTCACGTACACCAAACTCCCGTTTGTTCAAAAAAAATGTGTGAGGAGATGGGAGCTATGCACACTCAATTGTTTTTGCACACCGAGGTGCACTGGTTATCATGAGGACACATATTGACTCATCTTTTTTAACTAAAAAATGAGGTAAAATGTTTCCTTACATAATTGAAATCTGATCTGGTGAAGCATTTTGAAGATGAGTGATTTTGCCAATTAGCTTATCTGACGGATATAATCAACAAATTAAATGAGCTTAATCTTCAACTCCAAAGTTTTGACAGAAACATTTTTAAAGCTCATGAGAAAATAAAGGGTTTTATAAGAAAGTTTTATTTTGGGTTGATTGCATTAATAATGGGAATATTTCCGTTTTTCCAATTCTTTTTTAATATAGTGGACAAATGAAGTTAGTATTGCTGATGGACTTTTGGAAATAATCAAATTCCACCTATAAAATCTCAGGTTACAGCTTTTAAAATACTTCCCAGAAATTGAGAAGAACGATATTACACAAGAATGGATTACAAATCTGTTTTAAACTACCGCCGTCAATTTCTCTGATCTTTCCATAAAATTACAAGAAAGTTTTTTTGGAAATGTCCGTTGACAGTTCACTCAAAATAAAATTTGAAAACATGTCAATTTGTGATTTCTGGTGTTATGCACACAAAGAGTACTTGTGCCATTATGTGCCTTCTTCCATTCCCCTCAACTTATCTGTGTGAGCAGGGCTTCTCTGCCTTTCAGCAATCAAAACTAAATAAAGAAATCACTTGAATCCAGAATCTCCATTGATGCTCGCACTAACAAAGATTCAGTCACAAATAGAGGAGCAGAAAACAAGTTCAACCATCTCATTAACAGGTCAGAAACATATATAACTTCATACAATTTTGTGTCTATGTGCTATCTGCAACGTATTTATATAGTTCCTGTATTTATTTTACACACTTATAGCATAATCCTCCTTTCTGTAATATTTAATACATTTTATATATTAACTATTTTAGATATGGTTATGTATAATTTAAATTAGGGAAAACTCTAGGGCTAGGCCTAGGGGTACAGGTTGGAATGAAAAATTGTCAGTGGGGATACATGGAGAAAAAAGGTTGAATACCGCTGCTATAAAGCATGAATATATGCATGCATCTATGCTCTAAAAATCTTGGGAATATGCTTTAAAAACTTGATGATATAAATTTAAAATAAAGTACATTATTTCAGCTTTCTCACAATTATTAATCTTTATGAAGTAATCAAATTGTAAAGTTAGTCTTAAACTCGTACATTAACAAAACTAATATTTAAATTGATCTCTCTCTCTCTCTCTCTCTCTCTCTCTCTCTCTCTCTCTCTCTCTCTCTCTCTCTCTCTCTCTCTCTCTCTCTCTCTCTCTCTCTCTCTCTCTCCACACACACGCGCGGACCTTTTTTGAAAATGCTTTTTTTTGATGTTGGGGACCCTAAAACATATATTTCCGGTGAAATCTCGGTATCGAATTTTTGGTGGAGTGCAATAGTTTCTCTATACACTATGTACATAGTGCGTATGGAGAAAGTAAAAAAAGCATTTTCGCAAAAAGGTCCGTGTGTCTGTGAACACGATAACTCAAAAACGAAAAGTCGGTAAAATACCAAACTTGGTATTTAAGTTTAGTATCTTCCAGGGATGCGACACGCTGATTTTGAGAAAAATCCCCCCACCCCCAACTACCCTTTACATGGAAATTTTTTGGAAAATTTTGATTTTCTCAAAAATGGCTCTAACGATTTTGATTAAAATTTCGTATATTAAACATATTTACCTGTGAAATAACATGTATATCTTGAATTTTCTGGGAATAGCCTCTGAAGAGTAGTTTATTCCGGATGAATTTTACTAACTTTTGAACAACTGCTAAACCATAAGATGGACAAAAACTTACTACACAAAAAATGTAGAGAACATTAAAACACACAATTTATGTTATATACATGTTTTTCGTGGAGTTCGTCGTTTTTGTGACATTCCTTTTTTTTTTTTTTTTTTTTTTTTTTTTTTTTTTTTTTTGTTTCTGCTATGAAAAAAGTATACTTTTCTCATACAGGAACTTGTCAACTCCTATCCGTATAAACAAAGGAACTTCATTGACATAGCAACCAGCTTTTGACTATCACTTTAACCTACGGTTGTCCCTTATTTCACTTCTACTTACAAGGAAGCGAGTAATTAGACTATTTCTGCTAATTTTTTCTGATTAGCTTAAAGTAAATAGAAGTATAAGCTTTTTAAGAAGTATTTGTTGCAGGGATATGGAGAAAGTAATGTGAATGGTACACATCAGATTTTTTTGGATACAGGGGACCCTAAAACATATATTTCCGGTGAAATCTCGGTATCAAATTTTTTGGTGGAGTGCAATACATTCTCTATACACTATGTACATAGTGAGTATAGAGAAAGTAAAAATGAAAGTGGATCCTTTATTTTTTTCCAATTAAAAGTTTAAATTCTTCGTGGAGTTTATTAATAATTAAATTAAATTTCATCCCCTAAATAAATCTAAAGAAATATCTAAACCATTTCTCAGGATGTTACGAAATTTCCGCATTGCAATGAAATTTGTTGCCCAGATTTGTTCATACTATCAAATGAATAGAGCGCCCGTTCCCAACTGAAGAATAGGCGAGGAGGTTGCGTGGCTATACGTTGAATTCAACAGCGACGTCTGTCGCGGGTTAGAATCTTTTGTCCCGCATGCTTATTTTCTGACAACGAACATTAACCATAATATTTTTAATACTTCGAGATTGTTATTATCAGGAATGGAGAATCAGGTTAAGGGTGCTATTCTAGACATTCAGCTAATTAAATCTCCGTTGTGCTCTGTTTAATATTCCATTTAATACTTTATTCGTTGGAGTCCGGTACTTTTAGGGATGCTTTTTTAACCATTAATATCTTCTTTTATGTTATTGATTTCTTGTCTATGTTATATGCTTTGAATACTATGAGTCCTATTATCACATAGTATTGTATTTGTGTTGCATAACTTCATAGTTAACTTTATAAGGAATGTATTCATGCTGAGCTCATTCAAAAGTTCTAAAAGTTCTAAAATAATTATTTTCGTGTCTTGTGCCTGAAACACTTTAATATCCTTCTTGTCGAACGAGACTTTATAACATGAAGATATAATGTTTCCTTAGATCCTCTGTAGATTAATGTAAACATTAACAGTGCATGACCAAAGTATTTCTTTAACATAGTAATAAAATTCGAGATTTTTACAGATGCCGTAGAATGTGGATATTGTTAGAAAATATTATTAATTTTGGGAGGAATGATTGACAGTTGAGGTAAGTAGAAATTCACGGGCTTCAAGCCAAGTGAGGTGATGTGGAGACATCGACGTTTCGGGAGCGTACATCTCTCCCTTCTTCAGGATGCTGAATGATTGGTTGTTTTTTTGTTTTGTTTTTTTTTTTCTTTTTTTTTTACCGTGGAGGAGAAAAATGCATTACGCATTCAACCCCCATCCGAGGTGCAATGGCTGGGAGAATATGTGGGACTCTCCGTCCTGCTGCGGCATACCCACTAAAAAAACCCTCCACGTTATAACACGTAGTTTGCTGAATTAGTTCGTGCATGAAGCTTTGGGCGATCCCGCTGTTGCACCCGCGGTAGTATCTGGATTCTGGGATGCTGCCACACAATATGCGGGAGCGGGTGATAGGTAGTTTCTAGGCTACAGCCATGAAACCTGACTGCAGCCTAGGGGAGTCAATGATGGTAGTAGAGAGGAATGAAGGTGTAGGTAGTTAAGGAAAGGTTAGCTTAATTCAGCGTCGACTCAGCAGCTCTTGGACGTAGGCTGACTTGCTTACTCCGGCTGTCGGTCGTCGTTGGACCCGAGGGTCCCGTGGTTCCGTTGAAAATATGTACCCCTCTGCTTGAGTTGGAGGAGGAGCGGCGTTGAGTTGGCTCTTAACACGGAAGAGCTCTGCGGAGAATGCAGCCTGCTGCAGGATGACCTGCTTCCGCTGCTGTACGATGGCGTCTACTTTTGCTGACAAGTCAGCAGCTGTAGACTGGAGAGTGGTGATTGCTGCGGTGGTAGATGTTTGAATCTCCTGTAGCTTCTCGGTGATGGCGTTGCTGTACGCCTCTTCCAGTACAACTAAGCGGGCACCGACGTTCAGGAGGTGGAGGTCCTCGCGTGGAGGTCCTGTATGGCATCCCGCGTCGCTGAGTCAGTCGAGATGGTGTGACATTAGTGATGGAAGACTGCGGTGGTGTGGTCCGGGGTGGTTGCGTCGGCGGTAGTCTGCTCCTAGGGTAGAGAGAGGACTGGGCTTGCCCGGTGAAATGTCCTGTGCCACGATAGGTGGCACAGAACCGGCGGCGACGGCAGAGATCAGTGCACTCGGCGGTGGTGATGTTGGTACCACAATAATGGCACCGCGGCGGCGAGGATTAGCTGTTTAGCCTCCGTCGCGAGTGGACGTGTTTGACCTCCGTTCCCACAACTGTGTACAAGATAGGAAAATGCCTGGTGGAGTGGGTTGTCCAACTGGCTCTTTATGTAAAAGATGTAAACAAAAAGTGGTGAATGGTTTAAAATGTCTCGAATGTACGAATGTATTTCACGCGAGTTGTGCTAAATTGACAAATAGTATACAACCTGTGGACGAAAATAACGTTAAGTGTTGTGGAAATGGTGATGATGGTGAAAGTGTTTTAAGTGATGAGGTTATGAAGACGCCGATCTACTCAGTGCTTTGAATGACCTTGAAGAATCTGTCAACAAGGTTGATTTTCGTATTGTGAAATATGTTTTAAGGCAGAAGGACAAAATGATTGTTGAACTACGTGAAAAAGGGAACATTTTAACTCGTCACGTCCAGTTACGTATTAGAAAAGTGCTACGGCGATTCCGCGCAAGAAAGTGTAAAATGTGCTCGAGCTAATACATCCACAACTTTAGACAACAGACAGGTGGACATAACTTCATCTTCTAGTTCCTCAGTGCTAGAAAAATCAATACCAGACAACAAGAAGCAGGAAGCCCTCCTCGTATCATCAAAGAACTGTCTAATAAGGTAACTTCTGATGCAACTATACAAAATAATGGAGGAAAAGACACTTGGGCAAAAGTCATTGGCAGGAAAACTAGACGCAATGTGGTGGTTGATAGTAGCTCGCAAAATAATACGGTTAGCACAGCAAAACTTCAAGGGGTGCCGTATTTAGGCTGGCCCCAGAGACTAAAGTAGAAAGCATTGTACACTTTTTGAAACCATAATTTCCAGAAATTAAATGTGAACAGTTCGTATCACGACAACCGCACGAGTATTCCTCCTTTAAAGTGGATATTCTGGAAGAACATTTTGGCTCTGCAATGGATCCCAGTATGTGGCCAGTGAATGCTTGTGTGCGGCGTTTTTTATATCATCGCCAAAAGAACCCACTAAACACAATCCAAGGACTCGGATAAATTCCCCCGACAATACAATTGTACATTATAATGAATCTAAATCTATGCCAGTTAATTTTGTAAAACAAAATGTAATAATGTGCTGTGATATATTTTTTATAAATATCCAATGCATTAGAAATAAATTTAATGAATTGGAAGGATATTTACAAGATAAAAGCTATTCCGTGTTATGCTTTGCGGAACATTGGCTTGAAACTGAATTTTGTAATATTAGTGATTATACAAAAGCAACAATTTTTTGTCGTACAACTAAGAAAAATGGGGGCGTAGCCATTTTTGTTAAGAAAGGACTTGAATTCACTGAAATTGCTGTTTCCTCATATTGCTAGAGGGACATTTTGAGGTTGTAGCTATTTATGTAAAACTGTATGACATTGTTACAATTACTGTTTATCGCTCACCAAGCGGTGATATGGAAACATTTCTTGCTGCATTTGAGCAACTTTTGTTAAACCTTAGCAGTAAACATGTGAAATTATTAATTGGTGGTGACTTTAATATAAATATGCTTTCTTTAAAGTCTAGGAATATGTGCTTCAGTAATATGCTTAATACTTTTAATTGCCATTTTACACATGCTCTACCTACAAGAGACAATGCATGTCTTGATAATTTTATTATAAATCTTCCTAAACATTTGTATGAAAACAAAGTAACTCACCCTTCATTGATTATTCTCTATTAAGTTTCTCACTATTTGGTGAACAATTTGAAACAACTGTACCAAAAAGCTCAAGATCTAAAAGAAAAACTACTCTGAATCACATGAGGCATCTTTTTATTTAACTCGGTAATATAATTTGGGAAGATATTTTATTCTTCCATTATACAAGTGCTGGTGAAATTTTTAAATTATTTTTAATACTTTTTTAAATGTATTTGATATGTGTTGTCCAATTGTTGTTGTGAAACATAAGCCTAAGAAAAGTAATAAAAAACCTAATACTTGGTTTAGTGATGACGTGAAGCAAATGAGAAACAAGGTTATGGCTCTCAATACTGTATACAAAAATACAAAATTAGAAGTAGCATTAATAATGTGTAAACTATGTAGAAATCAATATAAATCAAGCAGCAAAACTAGGGAGCAATATGGAATATATTGAAAACGAGCAAAATAAATGTAAAGCAGTATGGAATGTTTTGAAAAGAGAAACTAATAGTTCTAAGAATACTACATCTATTTCACCAGAAGTCTTTAAAATACTTCTCTGAATCTGTGAAAGGTAATTGTGATAAAGCAAAGCAAATATCAGAGCAATTTAATGTAGCAAAAATAAGTGTACGTAATAAGTGTATCCTATTAATGCAAGTTTTATGTAGCAAGAAGTAACTGAGGAGCTGGTTATCCAGATCGTGAAAAAAATGAGTAACTCTCCCAATGAGGATATACAGTGTGATTCAAAACTAAGGGGCACAATTTCAGGTATGTATTTCCGACATGAAGACAATCAAACATATCAATTCAACGATTCTATATGCTGATGATTCCACTTTTATTTTTACACATGATGATCTTTTAAACAAGCTGTATATGGACTTAGTAATAGAATAATTAAATCTGCTATTATTTATATTGTGAAACCACTAACCTATTGTATCAATTTATGTTTAAATGCTGGAGCATTTCCTGAGCAGCGGAAAATGGCTAAAACAGTTCCCATATTTAAGAAAGGTGGTGTGAATAAACCAGAAAATTACAGGCCAATAGCTATTGTTCCCATATTAGGTAAAGTTTTTGAAGGTGTTGTATTCCATCAATTAAGGTTATATACCACAGAAAATAACATTCTCAGTCCATCAAAATTTATTTGGTTTTTCTCCAGGTAAAAGTACACACGATACGATAAAAGGTTCACATGTTGAAATGGTCTGTAAAAAGTTATCTAAAGTTGTGTATTACTGAGAACCATTTACAACAAAGTACCTTGTAGCTATTTAAAGCAAACATATCTTGCTTTGTTTGAAAGTGTTTTTAGCTATGGACTATTCGCATATGTGAACTGTTCTAAATTGAATGATATTCTACTTCTACAAAAGAAAGCCATGAGAATTTTATGTCATACTTCTTACAATGCTCCACGTAGACCACTTTTTAAGCAACATTTTAACAGTGTACAATTGCTATATATTACAATTATTATATGTGCACAAGAATTTAAATCAATTTAAACTAAACAGACATGTACACACATTAAATACCAGAAACATTGATAAATTGCATGTTCCATACACTAGACTAAAGAAAGTTAAAGATAGTTATTTGATAACCAGCGTTATAGCCTATAATAAGCTTCCTGACCCCATGAGAGTTCTAAATGAAATACAGTTTAAGGCTAAAGTAAAAAAATGCTTGATGGACAATGTATTTTGCAATTTGGATGAATTTTTAATACTAGAATTGTTATATGACTGACTCTTACTTGTATATATTATTTTGACCATGTCTATTGTACTAATGTACCTAATGACTAAACAAACAAATAAAGACCTCAGCTGTGCGCCCGAAGGCACAGCAGCGTCGGCAGGGCCGGTGTCGTTCTTGTCGGCTATCCTCGACGACCAGTAGTCACCCTAATAAGGGCAACCCTGACGTCAAGGCAGCTTCCAAGTCAGCCTGGTCCCGCATCTCCACTCGTACCAACGGCGTTGGTCCCCGGTCGCAGTATATGCGGGTGGCCCTCAAGCAAGGTCACGGCGGTGAGCAGATGCGGGGTGGTAAGGTCCAGAGGGACACGCCGTACCATGGCACTGAACCGGGACAGCGGCGTGGAGCTCGGCGGAGACGTCGATGGTGAGGCCGGCAACTGCAGCTGCAGTTGCGGTGAAGCTGCGCTGGCGGCTACGGCGAAGCGAGGCTTGCCTTAGCCGGCGCAGACGGAGGTATTGCTTCCTCGGTGGCTGCCGGGGAGGAGGTGTCGGTTGCTGCCTCAGCAGCGGTGGCTCTGCGGAGTCTCTTCTTCGCCATGTTGACAGCTCGAAGATCAAGCTCGTTGGGGCTGTTTTTTTTTTTTTTTTTTTTTTTTACCGTGGAGGGGAAAAATGCATTCCTGCATTCGACCCCAAGCCTTAGTACAATGGCTGGGGGGATATGTGGAGCTCCCCGCAGAGTGCGGTATATCCACTAAAAAAACCCCTCCACGTGTTAGTCGTTATATAGAGTAGTTTCGTGCATACATGCATTAGTCGGGTCCCGCATAGCACCCCGGTTAGTAAGTGAAAGCTACTTAGCATTGCATGCGAGCGCGTTAATGCTATTTACTGGGATTGTCCATGAAACCTGAACAATACCAGTGGATAATCATGCGTTAATTTTATAAGTGTTTTGTTCGTTAATAATTATGTTCTACTTCTGCAGGGTGTGCCTGCTTGTCACATTAGGTAAAATGTTATTCGACATGCATTAAATTTAGTCTTATAGTATATGTTTAGAATTAGACATATATTTGGAGTTACGCTTCTGCGCTGTTGCTTCGGGAGATTTCTCCGTCCGTCAGTGGTTGCGCAGCCGCTCGTCGCTGATAGTAGTACCGGACTTTTTAGGCCTTTGTCATCTCGTTTACCATGTAGTTGCCAAGGTCGTCTAAGTGATTGACTCCATATTGCAGCTGCCCGAAGTACGCTGCCCGCGTCGATCACAATGGGAGGCCCCTTCCCCCGGTCCGCCTCAGCTGTAGCTGAGGGCTTTAGAACTCTGCGACGGGCTGGTGCTGAAACATATGAGAAGAGAGAGAGAAAGAATAAATATAGTTGTGTATTAGAAAAGAGGAGAGGTTTTAGGAAAGGAGGTTTGTAAGGTATTTTTGTATTTCGTCTGGAGTGGTGTCTTGTGTTATAGTCCTGACGAAAAGTGATAAAGGTCTGTTGTGTTTGTTTGCATGTGTGTCGTAGTTCCCTAGCGTTTCTATTAAACGGTTGTGGTGTGCATTTAATTTTTGATACGTGTCGTAGGTTAGCTTTTTAATGAATTGTTCGATTGTATGTATTTTGAGTTCTTCGTGAAGTATGTCAGCTGGAGCTGTGTATGGTACCTTAGATACTAAGCGTAGAATTTTATTTTGGACTCTTTGTAAGTTTTTGATGTGGTTTACGGCGGCATACCCCCATACTTGGGATGCGTAAGTAAGTATAGGTCGGATTAATATTTTGTAAAGTGTGAGTCCCATGTTAAGGCTTAGTTGTGAGCCCATGTTGATTAGCGGGTATAGTCTGCCCAATTGAGCATGGGCTTTTCCACGAGTCTGGGTAATATACTTTTTCCATGTTAGACCCTGATCCACTTTAAGTCCTAGCCAAGTTACCGTATCTGTCCATCCAACATCTTCACCAAACATGGTAAGTGGAGGCAGGCGGTGTCTGGGAAATTTGTGATTGATGCGCTTTGTGAATATGATTGCTTGAGTTTTTGGTGTATTTACTTTGATTCGCCATTTGGTAACCCAGTCCTCTAGGTTATTGAGGGCCCTCCGAAGTCTGCTGTGTATGAATTCCGTTTTACCGATTGGGTCATTATGGCGGTGTCGTCCGCATAAATGTATAGTTTTGTATTTTCGGTTTTTGGGATGTCATTTGTATAGATATTAACTAGCGTTGGCCCGAGTATGCTACCTTGTGGTACTCCTGCTTTGATTGGGCGTTCGGATGACAGGTGATTGTTTACTCTGGATTGAAATTTTCGATCACTTAGGTAGTTTGCTATGAGTTTAATGAGTGAGTCGCGTATATTTATTGTTTTGAGCTTCTTTAGTAGGCCAGCATGCCATACTCTGTCAAAGGCTCGTTCAACACCTAATAATAAAGCCCCTGTTTTTTTGTTGAAGTTGAAACCGTGCGTTATAGTTTCGGTTGCCCTGATTAGTTGAAAAGATGTTGAGTGTTTGGCTCGGAATCCAAATTGTTCTGAAATTAAAATGTTTTGTTTGTTTGGTTGAGAGTTCAGACGTTTGAGTATTAGTTTTTCGAGAAGTTTTCCGAGTGTGCTTAGTAGACTAATTGGTGTGTAATTGTGCGGTTTGGACAAGTTTTTCCCCTTTTTGAGGAAGTGGACCACGTTGGCTATTTTCCACCTTTTTAGGGTAATGTCCACTAATGAGCACGTAGTTGAATATGTCAGCCAGTAGCTTAATTGCCCTTTCGGGCAAATATATTAGGGCCACTGTTGGGATGTTATCTGGCCCAGGGGTTTTTCTCTTTGGGAGATACCTGATTAGCCAGTTTATTTCAGTCGGGCAGATATTTCTCACTAAGTTGTGGGTTACCTGTTCTTTGAAAGCTTCCGTTTCCTCTTCCGTTGCCTCCGTAAATTGAGGGCAGCAGGGAGTAGGATTAGGCGTGCATATATCTTGCAGTGTCTGCGAGCATATCTGCTTTTTGTTGGTCTGTGGATGCGATTGTTTGAATGTGGTGTAATGGCGGTATTTGTGTTTTATCGCGTGTTAGACAGCGTGCAATTCTCCACACCGAGTCTCGTTCATAGTCGAGGTTCTCGAGTGTATTCTGCCATTGTTGAGAGAGATGTTTTGCTGTTCTCTCTCTGACAAGGGTATTTAAGTGTCTAACGTATTCCTGGTCTACAATATGACGTGTTTTCTGCCATCGCCGTCTAGGTCGGTTTCTTTCCGCTGCTAGCATGTGGATGTCAGGTGGTAGTTGTGATTGGCATTGCTTAGGTTTGTTTATTGGAACTGCTTCTTTGGTTGCAGTTTTGACGGTATTTTCTAGTTGGGCTACCGCCTCATTCATGTTTTCTGCTGTATTTAGCTGTGTAGTATGTAGATGCTCGTTGATAGTGTTTGCAAACCTACTCCAGTCTGCTTATTTGTAGTTTAGACGCTCGACTTGTGGATTGGGGGCTGCAGTGCCCTCTAATGCTATGATCACTGGCAAGTGATCGGAAGGGAGTTCGTTCTTAACTTGTAGGTTAATTCTACGAGTTAGATTACGCGTCACGGCAATATCTAAAATATCTGGCCTTTGGTTTTGGCTGAACGGGATATACGTATGTTCCGTAGGAGTGTGAATTATTATAACAGAATTATTTTCAAGGTTTAGGAGGGCCGTGCCTTCAGGTTTAGCCTCATTGCAGTCCCAAATGAGGTGTTTTGCGTTGAAATCTCCGGCTATTAGCACCCTGTTGTTTACCTGCGAGATTGCGTTAATGTCCGCTATGGTTAGTACACCTGGGGGGCATATGCCGCCATGATTAGAACCTTGTTGTCAATGGTGATGTAAATACTAGTAGCTTCTAGAGTTGAAAATTGAGGCCGCGGAGCGACATCATGGGCAATGCTATGTTTTATTATTGCGGCAGTCCCGCCTCCGCGTCAGTTTCGATCGTTGCGGTGGGTAGTGTAACCTGGCATGTTAAATCTGTCTTTGTCGCTTAAATGAGTTTCTGTAATTAAAGCTATGTGTATGTTGTTGCATGTTAAGAAGTCTCTAAGTACAGTCTTTCGTCTTTTTAGGCCGTGGGCGTTCAATGTCATACAATTGAGTTTGGGTGTGTAATTCATAGGAAGCCAGGAGAGGTGAGGAGTTGAAAGAAGTCTCTGTAGCAGGCCAGGATGCTCCGGGTCTCCGACTCCCGCGAAGTGGCCATAATTCCAGGATGTGCATACAGACGTCCTGCATATCGGCGTCCCTCCAGTGCTCAGCTGACGCACGTCTGAACATGTTGCGCTGGTCCTCCAGGCGAGGGTCTGCCAGGGTCTCCTCCCTCGTCGGCACTTCCTGCGGGGGTTGACGTGGCTTTACCTGTGGTTGGCTTGGCTTTGGGGTCCTTGGCTCGTTTATCCCCCCAGCGCTAACGACGCCCATCACGGGACCATGAGGGGCAGGCGGCGCGCGCACCGGAGCCTCTCTATGCACTCGACCTTTATTTCCCGCCTGAGGTGCCCGTGCCCCCGTTCCCTGGGAGTTGCGCGCTGCCGCAACTTGTCTCCGGTCCTCGGGACAAGCCCGGTACCTGGCCCCGTGGCCCGAATTGAGACACAGCGCGCATTTCCTTTGGTGTGGGGGAACGTTACAGCTCCGCGAGTCGTGAGAGGCCGCGCACTTAGAGCACACAACGGTACACGCACTACACGTTGCCTCCGTGTGCCTCAGCTGCTGGCATCGATTACATTGGTTGGGGATGAAGCATCGCCGGTAGGGTTCCACCTTCACACGAAAGTGTAACACCTGCTCCAACGACCTCAACCGGGCCAGGTCCTCAGCTGTTGCCAGGTCCACTAGGTATAACGGTAGAGGAGATCGGGCTCGGTCGTAACGCCTGAGCTGTACTACCCGCAGCACTGAAAAGTGCGCGGATTACAACTCAGCCCTAATATCCTCTTCCGCGCCGTCAAAGTAGACGTGCTTTACCACAGCACGGAAGATATCGTTCTTCCCAGAGGTCCTTGTCAGCGTAAAAGGGACCCTACGTTCCCTCAGGAAGGCAGTCGGGCGCTGATAATCCTCCGCGGATCTAGTGCGCACCATATAGTCACCGGAAATAGGGGCTCTGGTTATGACGTACCCTTCGTTGGGATGCAGGGCGTCGAAGTCTCGGAGGTTCTGTAACAGAGAAACACAATGGTGGGGGATGTAGATGGGAGCTTGTAGACGGGAGGCGAGGGCTTGGGAATTGGAAGAAGGGGCGCTGGGAGGGGCTGGGACTGGGTGCATCGGACGTCGGGTTGAGGAGCTAAGGGCAGGATTAGGTTGAGAGGCAGGAGGGTAGAAAGGGGCAGGGGGAGGACTAGGGTTGGAGCGGATGGACCAGGGATCGGGTACACGGAGGCGGGGTTGGCAGGCGTGGAGAAGAGGCGGAAGAGCAGGAAGCGGAGAGAGGACGGGGGGGGGTCTCTGAGCCACCACAGAGACGGACGACGGATGGAAACAAGAAGGAGCAGATGAAGGGTGCGTCAGAGGAGTGGTGGAATATGGAGTGACATGACCTAAGGATGGGGAGGACGGAATGGTGGCGGGTGAAACAGAGGAGGCAGGAGCAGTGGATGGTGGAGCGGTGGCAGGAGGAGCAGCAGAAGGGCCTGAGGGAGGCGTAGGAGTGGCGCCAAAATCTAGCCGTGTCTTGACTACCATCTGTCTGGTGACACTCATCTTCGATGGAGAGTGCCTCTTCTGCTTTCTTCGGGGCTGTTTATATATTTATCTGTCATGGTGGCGGGCACGGACCGCGTTGAATCTTTTTTTTTTTTTTTTATCCTGAGAGGGAAAAATGCATTCCTGCATTTGACCCCAAGCCTTAGTGCAATGGCTAGGGTGATATGTGGAGCTCCCTGCGAACTGCGATATATCCACTAAAAAGCCCTCCACGTGTTAATCGTCATGTAGAGAAATTCCGTGCATACATGCATTATTCGGGTCCCGCATAGCACCCCGGTTAGTAAGTGAAAGCTACTTAGCTGGCATGCATTGCATGCGAGGCGTTAATGCTACTTACTGGGATTGCCCATGAAACCTGAACAATACCAGTGGATAATTATATGTGTTTTATTCGTGCATTACTATGTTCCACTTCTGCAGGGTGTACCTCTATTGTCACGTATTGTCTATAAGTAAAGTGTTATTCTTTATGAATTAAGTTTAGGCTTAAAGTAAATTTTGGAATGAAGATTTATATTCTTGGAGTTGTGCTTCTGCGTTGGTGCTTTGCAAGATTTCTCCACTCGTTAGTGGTTGCGAAGCCGCTCGTCGGTAGTAGTATTTCTGGGGTTTTTGGGTCTTCGTCGTCACATTTACCGGGTAGTTGCCAACGTCGTCTAAGTGATCGACTCCATAATACAGCTGCCCGAGGTTCGCTGCTCACGTCGCTGACGACGGGTGGCCCTTCCCTCGGTCCGCCTCAGCTGTAGTTGAGGATTTTAGTGCTCTGCGACGGGCTGGTTCTGAAACAAATAAGAATAGAAGAGAGATAATAAATAAAGATGTGTGTTGAAGTTCTTAGGGGAGAGGGGAGGTTTGTTAGGTATTGTTGTATTTCGTCTGGAGTGGTTCTTGTGTTATCGTCCTGTCGAAAAGTGATAAAGGTCTGTTGTGTTTGAGTTTTTGTGTGTCGCAGTTCCCTAGCGTTCCTATTAAAGGATTGTGATGTGCTTTTAGTTTTTGATACGAGTAATGTAATTCCTTTTTAATGAATTAATCTATTGTATGTATTTTGAGTTCTTCGTGAAGTATGTCTGCTGGAGCTGCGTATGGGACTTTAGATACTAGGCGTAGAATTTTATTTTGGAATCTTTGTAAGTTTTTGATGTGGTTTACGGCGGCATACCCTAATACTTGGGATGCGTAAGTAAGTATAGGTCGGATTAATGTTTTGTAAAGTGTAAGTCCCACGTTGAGACCTAGCTGGGAGCCCATGTTGATGAGTGGGTATAGCCTGCCCATTGAGCATTGGCTTTTCCACGGGTCTGGGTAATATGCTTTTCCCATGTTAGACCCTGATCCATTTTAAGTCCTAGCCAAGTTATCGTATCTGTCCATCCAATGTGTTCACCAAATACGGTAAGTGTTGGCAGACGGTGTCTGGGAAATCTGTTATTGATGCGTTTTGTGAATATGATTCCTTGAGGTTTTGATGGATTTACATTGATTCTCCCTTTTGTAAGCCAGTCCTCTAGGTTATTGAGGGCCCTCTGAAGTCTGCTGTGTATGAATTCCGTTGTAGCTGATATGGGTCATTATTGCGGTGTCATCCGCATAAATGCATAATTTTGTATTTTCGGTTTTTGGGATGTCATTTATATAGATATTAAATAGAGTTGGCCCAAGTATGCTGCCTTGTGGTACTCCGGCTTTGATTGGGCGTTCGGATGACAGGGTATTGTTCACTCAGGATTGAAATTTTCGATCGCTTAGGTAGTTTGCTATGAGTTTAATGAGTGAGTCGTGTATATTTATTGTCTTGAGCTTCTTTAGTAGGCCAGCATACCATACTCTGTCAATGGCTCGCTCAACATCTAACAATAAAGGCCCTGTTTATTTGTTGAAGTTGAAGCCCTGCGTTATAGTTTCGGTTGCTCTGATTAGTTGAAGAGTTGTTGAGTGTTTTGCTCAGAATTAGGAATTAAAATGTTGTGCTTGTTTAGTTGGGTGTTGAGATGTTAGAGTATTTCTTTTTCGAGAAGTTTTCCGAGTGAGCCTGGTAGACTAATTGGTCTGTAGTTGTGCGGCTCAGACAAGTTTTTTCGTTTTTTGGGGAAGTGAACCACGGTGGCAAGATTACACCTTTAACGCGATGTTTTTACCGTGGAGGGGGGAAATGCATTACGCATTCAACCCCCAGCGTAAGTGCAATGGCTGGAAGGATATGTGGAACTCTCCGCTTCCTCATTCGGCATACCCACTAAAAAACCCCTCCACGTTATAACACATAGATTGCTGAGATGAGAGTAGCTTGGCGCGGTCCCGCCAATGCACCCGCGTTAGTAAGATAAAGATATTATGTTGCCACACATTGTGCGGGAGCGAGTGAAAGCTTGTGTCTAGGCTGACAGCCGTGAGACCTGACTGCAGCCGAGGGTATGAAGGTGATATTAGAATGGAAATAAAAGATGGAAATTGAGGAGAGAATAGGACGTAGAAAACTTACAGATTCCTTCTACTTCTGCAGT
This sequence comes from Hymenopus coronatus, assembly GCA_030762935.1. Lineage (NCBI taxonomy): Eukaryota > Metazoa > Arthropoda > Insecta > Mantodea > Hymenopodidae > Hymenopus > Hymenopus coronatus. Next base: position 26,231,044 of record CM060896.1, on the reverse strand, counting down.
GCTCAGCATAATTCCCAGCCATCTTCCAATTGGTTGACGATCGGCGATCCGCTGGCCGTGCTTGACCTTCAGCCTGGACAGGAGGAGGAGCGGGTTGGGCTGTTGAAGTCTCGACTGGAACAGCAGCAGTGTAAGCAGCTTGCGTGAGGGCGTCGATCCTGGTGAACAGGTCGGCGGCTGTGGTATGCTGGCTGGTGACTGCTGCAGCGTTTGAAGCTTGTATTTCCTGCAGCTTCTGTGTGAGGATGCTGCATGTCTCTTCCAGGGCAGCTAGTCGAGCGCCAACGTTTAGGACTCACACTTTACAAAACGATAATCCGACCTATAATTACTTACGCATTCCAAGTATGGGAGTATGCCGCCTTAAACCACATCAAAAACTTACAAAGATTCCAAAATAAAATTCTTCTTAGTATCTACACATACACAATTCCAGCTGACATACTTCACGAAGAACTCAAAATCCATACAATCGAACAATTCATTTAAAAGCTAACCTATGACACACATCAAACATTAAATGTACATCACAACCCTTTAATATAAACGCTAGGGAACTACGACACACAAACAAACAAACACAACAGACCTTTATCACTTTTTGACAGGTCGATAACAAAAGATACCACACCAGACGAAATGCAATACAACGATGCCTAACAAACCGTCTCCCCTAAAAACTCCAACACACATCTTTATTTATTATCTCTCTCTCTCTCTCTCTCTCTCTCTCTCTCTCTCTCTCTTTTCTCTTCTCTTCTCTTCTCTTCTTATATGGTTCAGTACCAGCCCGTCTCAGAGCCCTAAAGCCCTAAGCCACAGCTGACGCGGATCGGGGGAAAAGGCCTCCCGTCGTGACCAACGTGTGCGGCGAACCTCAGGCAGCCGCATTATGGAGTCAATCGATTACACGACCTTGGCAACCACCTGGTAAATCAGAAGACGAAGAACCAAAAAGCCCGGAAATATTACTACCGACGAGCGGCTGCGCAACCATTGACGAGCGGAGAAATCTCGCGAAGCACCGGCGAAAAGCACAACTCCAAATATATAAATCTTCATTACAAACATATACATTAAGCCTAAACTTAATGCATGGAAAAATAACACTTTAATTATAGTCAATACATGGCAAGCAAGCACACCTTCAGAAGTAGAACATAGTAATGCACGAATAAAACACAAAATAAACGCATAATTATCCCCTGGTATTGTTCAGGGTTCATGGGCAATCCCTGTAAGTAGCAATAACGCGCTCGCATGCAATTCATGCCAGTTAAGTAGGTTTCACTTACTAAGCGGGGTGCTATGCGGGACCTGAATAATGCATGTATGCACGAAATTACTCTTCATAACGATTAACACGTAAAGGGGGTTTTAGAGGATATACCGCACTTCGCGGGGAGCTCCACATATCCCCCTAGCCATTGCGCTAAGGTCTGGGGTCGAATGCAGGAATGCATTTTTTCCCCTCCACGGTAAAAAAAAAAGAAAATCGCGGGACTCACACTTTACAAAACATTAATCCGACCAATACTTACTTACGCATCCCAAGTATGCCGCCTTAAACCACATCAAAACTTACAAAGATTCCAAATTACAATTCTACGCTTAGTATGAAAAGTATAATACACAGGTCCAGCTGGCATACTTCCGAAGAACCCAAAATACATACAATTGAACAATTCATTAAATAGCTAACCTATGAAACGTATCAAAAACCAAATGCACATCACAACCCTTTAATAGAAACGCTAGGGAATTACGACACACAAAAAGACAAACACAACCGACCTTTATCACTTTTTGACAGGACGATAGCACAAGACTCCACTCCAGACGAAATACAACAATAACTAACAAACCTCCCTCTCCCATAAAAACTCCAACACACGTCTTTATTTATTATCTCGCTCTTCTCTTCTTGTGTGTTTCAGTACCAGCCCGACGCAGAGGCCTAAAGCCCTCAGCTACAGCTGAGGCGGACCGGGAGAAAGGGCCTCCCATCGTAATCGACGTGGGCAGCGAAACTCGGGCAGCTGCATTACGGAGTCGATCACTGAGACGACAATGGCCAAAAAAAAAAAAAAAAAGCGGAAATACTACTACCGACCACCGGCTGTGCAACCACTGATAAGCGGAGAAATCTCGCGGGACACCGGCGCAGTAGCACAACTCCAAATATGTAAATCTTCATTCCAAACATATACCTTAGGCATAAACTTAATGCATGGAAAAATAACACTTAACTTACAGTGAATACATGACAAGCAGGCACACCTGCAGAAGTAGAACATAGTAATGCACGAATGAAACGCTTATAAAATTAACGCATGATTATCCATTGGTATTGTTCAGGTTACATGGGCAATTCCAGTAATTAGCATTAACGCGCTCGCATGCAATGCATGCCAGCTAAGTAGCTTTCACTTACTAACCGGGTAGCTATGCGAGATCCGACTAATACGTGTATGCACGAAAATACTCTTTATAACGATTAACCAGTGGAGGGGGTTTTTAGTGGATATACGGCAATTCGCGTGGAGCTCCACACATCCCCCTAGCCATTGTACTAAGGCTTGGGATCGAATGCAGGAATGCATTTGTCCCCTCCACGGTAACAAAAAAAAAATAATCGCCGAGTGCACTGGGCACGATCTCCGCCTTCGCCGCCGGTTCTGAGTCACCTGTCGTTGCACAGGACACTTCACCGGGAAGCTCAGTGTCCTCTTTACCCAAGGAGCAGAATTTCATCACCACCTCCTGCCGGCCGCTCCACTCCACCGCAGACATCAATCACCGGCCTTATCACCTGCACCCTCAACAGACGCAGCGACGCGAGACGCCATTTAGGACCTCCACGCGGAGATCCTGAACGTCGGCACTCGTCTAGCTGCCCTGGAAGAGACATGCAGCATCCTCACACAGAAGCTGTAAGATATGCAAGCTTCAAACGCCGTAGCAGTCACCAGCCAGCATACCACAACCGCCGACCTGTCCACCATGATCAACGCCCTCCCGCAGCCGCTGAGGCTGTTTCTCCTGTAGCAAGTTGCTTACTCTGCTGAGCAGTTCCAGTCGAGACGTCAGCAGCCCAACAAAGCTCCTTCTCCTGTCCAGGCTGAAGGTCACGCACGGCCAGCGGGACCCGCCTGTGCTGCCATAAGTAGTTAAAGCGGGCGTTAAACACTACCAAAATAAAAAACGGCCAGCGGATCCCCGATCGTCAACCAATTGGAAGATGACAGGAGCTACGCTGAGCATTAACAAAGCAGAAGGAGTCTGTAAGTTTTCTCCGTCCTATTCTGTGCTCAATTTTCACCCTTCATTTCCTTTCTAATATCACCTCCATTCCAGGGGCCGCGCCGTGGCCGAGTGGTTAGACCACTTGCCTCTCACCTAGACGGCCGGGGTTCGATCCCAAGCGACCGCATGTGAGATTTGTGGTGGACAAAACGGCGCTGGGGCGGGTTTTCTCCGGGTACTCCGGTTTCCCCCGCCATCGCATTCCACCGGTGCTCCATCATCATTCATGTATCATCAGTGTCACCGCCTGCGGTGCGATTAGTAGTTAAAGCGGGCGTTAAACACTACCAAAAAAAAAAAAAAAAAAAAAAAAAACCTCCATTCCCTAGGCTACAGTCAGGTCTCATGGCTGTCAGCCTAGATACAAACTTTCACCCGCTCCCGCACAAATTGCGGCAGCATCCCTTCTTTCTCTTACTAACGCGTGTGCATAGCGGGAACGCTCTAAACTACGATCATCTTAGCAATCTACGTGATATAACGTGGAGGTTATTTTTAGTGGGTAGGCCGCACTAGGAAGCGGAGTATCCCACATATCCTCCCAGCCATTGCACCTCGTGAGGGAGTTGAATGCGTAATGCATTTTTCCCTTCCACGGTATTAAAAAAAAAAAAAAAAAAAAAGCTTAACTGTATAGCAGGGTAGAGGAACAAGGTCGCAGCCAACAGTATTTTGACTGGTACCTAGGCGCCTGCGGGCAGATGCTCTGTTCTTCGGGCTTTTTAGCGCCCTCTAGCAGCTCTTTCTCTCTGACTACCACTATCTTCTTTTTTATCTAGGTTAAGCTGCCCGTTAGGCCCTTTATATTAAGATCTAGGCCGTATTTCCTTACTTCTTCCTTCTTCACATTTAGCTTAGAATAAGTACATAAACACAACACTTTTTAATAAAATCTTTAACCGTTAAACTCACCAAGTCTTACACACTACCTAATCCTAATGGCCCGAAGAAAGTACAAGAAGCACTCTCCTTCGGAGGTGCGTCTCACCAGACAGACGGTAGTCAAGACACGGCTTGACTTTGGCACCACTCCATCTGCACATCCCTCAGGCCCTTCTCTTGCTGCTCCTCCCTCCATCGCTCCACCGTCCGTCGCTTCTGCCTCCTCAGCTTCACCGATCACCATTCCTTCCTCTCCATCCTTAGTTCCCGTCACACCACGTACCACCACTCCTCTGATGTACCCTTCCTCTGCTTCTTCTTGTTTCCATCCGTCGTCCGTCTCTGTGGTGGCTCAGATACCCCCGTCCTCTTTCCATTCCCTCCCCTTCCGCTTCCTCACCGCTCCTGCCAACCCCGCCTCCTCATCCCTGGTCCATCCTCTCCTAACCCTAGCCCCCTCCTGCCCCTTTCTACCCTCCGGCCTCTCAACCTAATCCTGCCGCGGCTCCTCATCCCCACATCCAGTTCACTCGATCCCTGCCCACCCGGCCTCACGTCCTCCTAATCCTCCCAACTCCAATCTCCCATTTACATCCCCCGCCACCGTGGTTCTCTGTTTCAGGACCTCAGAGATTTCGACGTCCTGCGTCCCCCGTATGTCTTACCAGAGCCCCTATTTCAGGGGACCTCATGATGCGCACTAGATACGCGGAGGATTACCAGCGCCTGACAGCCTTCCTGAGGGACCGTGGGGTACCTTTCATCCTGACAAGAACTTCCAAGGACGACCAGACATTCCGTGCTGTGGTAAAGCTCGTGTATTTTAACGGCGCGGAGGAGGCTATTAAGGTGGAGCTGGAAACCGCGCACTGTTCAGTGTTGCTAGTCAACCAGCTCAGTTGTTTCGACCGGGCCCGAACGTCTCTTCCCACGTATTTAGTAGACCTGGCGAGGGTGGAGGACCTTGACCGTTTACGGTCGCTGGAGTCTTTACTTCACTTTCGACTGAAAGTGGAGATGTGCAGGTGACCGATCGTCCTTGTGCAGTGTAACCAGTGCCATCAGTTTTGGCACATTGAGGAGAGGTGCGGCTCAAGGACGGCGGTGTGCTCCAGATGCGTGGGTTCCCACGACTCCCGCAGCTGTGAATCACAGGACCGGAGGCTGTGCACTGTATATTACGGCCTGGGTCATGGAGCCAGGTATAGGGGTTGCCCAGAGTACCAGAAGCAGGTGGCAGCGGCGCGCAGCATTCAAGGTTCTGAGATACGGAGCGGTGTGGAGGGGAGGGGGCAGCCTGCTTATAGAAGGCCCCCCACTAGAGTGTCGGCAGCTCCTGGTGTGCGTGAGGTGCAGGCGCCTGCTAGGGCGCATAGGACAAGAGAGCCCGGACCAAGCCATCCACAAAATACGCCACGTCAAATAGGCCAGCACGTGCCAACGCGGGAGGAGACACTCTCAGTCCCCCACCTCGTCTACCAATGCCAGATGTACAACGAGGTCAGCAAGGGATGGCAGGACAAGGACCTTCAGGAAACGTGTATGGGCATCCTGGAAAAGCTGATTGCTTCGAATGAATTGGAGGTTCGAAGCACCCTCGCCGTGTATCGAGATTTCTTCTAGACCCTGATCCCTCCTGGTTTCCTATGAACCCTACACCTATCCTAAAAATCTTAACATGGAATGCCCATGAACTACCCAGACGTAAGACCGAAATAAAAGACGTCCTTACTCAAAACAATACAGATATAGTACAGGGTTACTACAAAAGAAATAGACAAATTCAACTGCCTGTAAAATAACAACTATTAGAGATAGCAACCTAATTATTTTGGAGGTATGTTGAAAAACTCTTAAAGTTTTGTCTGTTACTATTGGTAGAACTGTAGTGTTTTGTTTGTTGTTGCAGAAGCTGAAATGGCGGAAAATCCTGTGGAAAAGGCATATTGCGTGTTGGAATTTGCTAGAACGCAATCAGCAACTGTTGACCAACGACATTTTAGAACACGTTACCACAAATATGAAATGATGCGCTCACGAACACCAGCATCGTCTTCATCATGTCGCAACATGTCGATGCAAAAGTCACGCCGTATGACCTTATCTTCTTCACTCAGAAACTGCAACATCTGTAATCTGTAAGGCATCATGTGCAGTCGCTTCCGCAAGATTTTCCATACAGTTTGCTGTGGAATTTGTAATTGCATGCTTGCCCTAGATGTCGATTTCTGTGGGCTTCTTATGTAGGCAGAACGAACATGTTCAACTTTTTCTTCCGAAACTCTTGGTCTTCCCGAGCTCTTCCCTTTGCACAAACATCCCGTTGTCTCGAATTTTCTATACCAGTCGTAGATTGACTGTCTAGTCGGTGGCGTTTTGTGGTAACGTGTTCTAGAATGTCTTTGGACAACAGTTGCTGATTGCGTTCTAGCAAATTCCAACACGCAATATCCCTTTTCCACAGGATCTTCCGCCATTTCAGCTTCTGCAACAACAAACAAAACACTACAGCGTTACCAATAGTAACAAACGAAACTCTGAGAGTTTCTCAACATACCTCCAAAATAATTAGGTTGCTATCTCTAATAGTTTTTGTTTTACAGGCAGTTGAAGTTGTCTATTTCTTTTGTAGTAACCCTGTATTAATTACAGAAACCCACCTTAGTGATAAAGATAGATTTAACATACTGGGATGCCAAATACACAGTAACGATGGAAACAGACGCGGGGCCGGTACTGCAATTGCAATAAAACATAATATTACACAAGATTTAGCTCCTCAACCTCAATTCATAAGTCTCGAAGCTACTAGCATATTCATTTCGTTAGACAATAATAAAGTTCTAGTAGCGGCGGCATATGCCCCACCAGGTGCCTTAAATATTGCGGACATAAAAGCGCTGTTGCAGCTAAATAACAGCAATAATTGCAGGTGACCTAAATGCAAAACACCAAATTTGGGAGTGCAAGAAAACCAACGCCGAAGGAAGGGAATTGCTTAATTTAGAAAACAACTCAGATTACATAATACATTCTCCTACGGAGCACACTTACATCCCATACATGAGAAACCAAAGCTCTTACATACTAGACATTGCACTAACACGCAACCTAACACGAAGAGTAAACATTCAAGTAAAGAATGAATTATCCTCCGGTCTTCTACCAGTTTTAATCACGCTAGAGGGCGCTGCTGCCCAACAACCACCAGTACAGCGACTCAACTACAACAAAGCTGACTGGGACACTTTTACAAATACTGTTAACGAAAATATTCCCACGTTAGAACCAAACACAATTGAAAATGTGAACACGGTAATAACGCAACTTGAACAAGCCATAAAGACCGCAACAAACGTAGCGGTACCATTAAACAAGCCGAGAAATACACAATTTCAGCTACCACAAGATATTAAAATGCTAGCTGCTGAAAGAAATCGAGTCAGGCGAAGATGGCAGAAATCACGTCACCTAGCTGACCAAAAATATCTCCGATACCTAAATGCTCTAATTGGAGAAAGAACAAAAAACCTCATTTTCCAACAATGATAAAATACACTCGAAAATCTCAATTATAAATGAGATTCAGTGTGGAGAATAGCACGTTGTCTCACGAGAGATAAAACACAAATCCCCCCATTACACTTTAACCAAACAATTGCTTCAGCAGATCAATAAAAAGCTGACAAGTTAGCGGATGCCTTACAGCAAACATTAGTACCAAATACCATTCCGTCAGAAAACAGAAACAGAAAACTATAAGGATATGCAAACTCAAATTATTGCGTAAAACATACCCCAGCGAAATTAAGTGGCTGATTAGATATCTACCAAAGAGAAAGGCTCCAGGGCCGGACAGCGTTCCTACAATTGCCTTTGTGCATTTACCGGAGAATGCAATAAAGATACTATCAAATGTCTTTAATTTCGTACTGGCTGCCAGGTACAACCCAGACAGGTGGAAACTAGCCACAGTAGCACACTTTCCCAAGAAGGGAAAGGCCTGTCAAACCCGCTAAACTACAGATCAATTAGTCTACTAAGTACGTTAGGAAAACTATTAGAAAAACGAATTCTAAAACGACTCAATGCCCAACCAATTAAACAAAAGATTTTAATCACTGAACAGTTTGATTTCCGAGCCAAACATTCAACTACACTTCAATTAATCAGAACTACAGAAAGTATAGCGCACGGCTTCAATACTAACAAATCGACAGGCACACTTTTGCTCGACGTCGAACGAGCTTTTGATAGAGTGTGGCATGCGGGCGTATTAAAGAATCTCAAAACTATTAATATAGACGACACAACGATAAAACTAATAATAGCTAACTACCCACAGAATCGCAAATTTCAATCGAAAATTGGCAATCACCTCACTAGCCAGTGACCAATCGAAGCAGGAGTGCCTCGGGTCGACCATATTCAACATATATATAAATGACATTCCGCAAACCGAAAACACGAAGTTATACATCTACGCAGATGATACGGCCATAATGACACAATCGGGAAAAACTGATTTTATACACAGAAGGCTACAGAGCGCCCTCAGTAATCTTGAGAAATGGCTCACAAAATGACGCATAAAAGTTAACGCAAGAAAGACACAAGCAATAATATTCACAAAACGCAACAATCACAGATTTCCAAGACACCAGTTACTGCCACTTTCCATATTTGGCGAAAATATAGAATGGAAGAACACGGTAACATGGCTAGGTCTCAAAATGGATCAAGGATTAACTTGGAAACAACATATATTACAAACACGCGGAAAGGTCAACGCACAATTGGGCAGGCTCTACGCACTCATCAACATGGGCTCCCATCTAGACCTCAAAATGGGACTCACTTTATACAAAACCCTCATACGCCCAATGTTAACTTATGCCGCCAAATACTACATTACACGCCTACAATCATTTCAAAATAAAGTACTAAGAATGGTACCTAACGTTCCATACACAGCTCCATCCGACATTCTATACGTAGAACTTAAAATACAAACAATCGAACATTTCATTAAGAAACTCGCTTACAACACTTATAAAAAGCTACCCACACACACACCATAACCCACTAATAACAACACTAGGAAACTACACCACTCAAATAAACAAACATAACAGACCTCTTTCTCTATTTGACAGAGCACTGACACAGGACACTACACAAGACGATATACACATTTTCCTTGACAATCTCCTAATACCCTAAAACCTTCCCTCACCTTTAAATACCTAACATAAATCTTTTCAATCATCTTCGCTATCGTTTCAGACAAGCCCGATGCAGAGTCCTAAAGCCCTCAGCGAAAGCCGAGGGTGCCCGGGAGAAAGGGCCTCCCACCGTGATCGACATGGCAGTGAACTTCGGGCAGCTGCATATGGAGTCGGTCACACAGATGACGACCGGAATGTCATGGACCACCCGAAAGACTGGACGAAGGACCAAGAACCTGAGCGTATAAGACAGGCATCTGTGCAAACTTAGACGAGCGGCACACTCCCCGCAACAATTCAGCACAGGGTGCACACAACCCACTCAATTCAAACTAGAATTAAGCATGTTAATTTAAATTTTAAGTTGCACACAAATCATCTGACAAGCAGACATTTTTCCCTGCACTGAGCAAAATTAGTACTTATGTAGCTCTAACACCATACCTTACTAAACGCATGAATAATCCACTGGTATTGCTCAGGTCTCATGGGCAATCTAGTTAGCAACTATGACGCGCTTGCATGCAACGCATGCCAGCTTTTTTGCTTACACTTACTAACCGGGGTGCTATGCGGGACCCGAAGTCGCTTAAATATAACATTTTGTATGTACGTTTATAATCTTCCATGTTTTCGGCATAAAAATCTCAAGAAAACTCTCCCACGCTAAATTACCCTTTACTTGGATAATTTTTCGAACATTTTGATTTTCTCAAAAGTGGTTCTAATGATTTTAATTAGAATGCCGTACATTATAGATCTGCTCTTCATTATGAATTCATTTGCATAACTGGTAAACCAAAAGGTATAGGTAAAATGTACTACACAAGAAACGTATATCTTGGTAAAAACTTATGTGCATAATTTTTTTTATAGAGTTAACGATTTCCCTTCTATTATGCCCGATGACCCACAGCATGTTACGTTTAAGACGTGGAGGGGTTTCTTAGTGGATATACCGCGGGGAGCTCCACATATCCCCCTAGCCATTGCACCAAAGGCTCGGGGTCGAATGCAGGAATGCGTTTTTCCCCTCCATGGTAAAAAAAAAATCGGCTCGGGGTGGTTTTCGACTCGAAGCGGGACTTCGAGAGACAGCGACACCACGAGACCAGTGAGAGGAAGCAACAGAAGTGCAGAAGAGCCCGACTAACCAACTTTAGGCAAGAAGAAGGGATCAGAGCGAGTTCTCTCTCTCTCTTCAAAGAATTTTGCTTCGCCGACTCTCGCTACTCAACCCTCCCGGCGAGTGAGCTAGCATTTTTTTCGAGTGAAGGAAAATCTACCTTATAGACTACCCGGGCACGTCCGGAGTGTCGGGTTCAGCCTGGTGGGCATACCGACTAAACAACCTCCACCGGTACTGGAGTGGGTTGCAGAAGGATTACTGCGGTACCGCTATTGCACCCGCGTAGTAGTGGTGGGAATGACTGGCCCGCTGTGCGGCCGCCAGGGGGTGTTTTGAGTGCCGACAGGCAGGCTTGGCTTTGCACCCAACCTGCCCCCTGGTGAATTCCAGAAGATCATTTTAAGGAGGAGTACTGGAATAGGTTATTATGATGAGTGGGAAGGAAGATCGTGCTTACCTAGTGTCCGCTAGGTCGTTCTTTAATGGAGCTATCTTTGCTGAAAGCTGCGTCTCTGAAATAAACTAAATAGTAATTAGTAGGCCGTCGTATGTCATGATATGAATTAGGAGTATTTTTACCTTCTATAGCCCCATATGTACAATGTACACAGGGATAGAGAAGTATTGTACCCCATTCAAAAATTCGCTACAGAGATTTCACCGGAAATGTATGTCTTAGGGTCCCCTGTATCCAAAAAAAAGAAAAGCATTTTCACAAAAAGGTCCGTGTGTGTGTCCGTGTGTCGGTGTGTCCGTGTGTCTGTGAACACGATAACTCAAAAACGAAAAGTCGGTAAAGCACCAAACTTGGTGTTTAAGTTTAGTATTTTCCAGGGATGTGACACTACCCCTTACATGGAACATTTTTCGAAAATTTTGATTTTCTTAAAAATTACTAACAATTTTTATTAAAATATCGTATATTAAAGATATTTAGCTGACAAATAATATGTATATCTTGAATTTTCTGAGAATAGCTTCTATAGACCTGTTTATTATGAATGAATTTTTTGGCATAACTAGTAAACCGTAAGAGATAGACAAAAACTTACTATACAAACACTGTAGGTCTTGTTAAAATACACAAGTTATGTCTATACATTTTTCTCGTGGAGCTTACAGTTTTCGAGGTATTCAGTGTTATTAGTTTCAGTTGTGAAGTACTTATACTTTTCTCAGACGGGAGTGTGCGGTTTTCTTTTGTTCTACTCTTGGCCAAGAAAAGAAGGGATTTGTAATGACAATCGCATAACGATAGCTTTTAAAACTTTTGACTAGTGTATTCCCTTATTTTTGCCTCCTTATAAGGAACTAAGTAATAAGATTATTGTGCTAATGAGTACCTCAATTAGCAAGATGCAGAAAGAAGAATAATCTTAAAATAAGAACTGAAGCTTTCCTGGCGACGTGTTAATTCAAAATCTACTCGGGCTTCTAGCCAGGTAAAAACTTGGCTTGACACCAACGTTTCGAAGAAGTGCATCTTCCTCGTCTTCAGGGTGAACTTCATATTCAACTGTTGCCAAGTGCACAAACAAATTTAAATTTAATTCAAAATCTTCTCGGGCTTCTAGCCAGGTAAAAACTGATCAGTTCACCCTGAAGACGAGGAAGATGCACTTCTTCGAAACGTTGGTGTCAAGCCAAGTTTTTACCTGGCTAGAAGCCCGAGAAGATTTTGAATTAAGAATAATCTTATGTAAGAAGTTTGTAGAGTAGCTAGAGAAAGTCATGTGAGTGTAACATATCAGATTTTTTGTTAAGCTCTAGGTGTAGTTCTAGTTGTGGTCTGCAATAGGCTTCGTCTGTGCGTGAGTTCCGCCTATGTAGGCTTCATCGTTAGTATAATATTATCTAGGTGTTAATATCTAGCTTACGAGTAAAATCATATATATGTATACAGGGTTACTACAAAAGAAATAGACAACTTCAACTGCTATAAAACTAAAACTATTAGAGATAGCAACCTAATTTATTTTGGAGGTATGTTGAGAAACTCTCAAAGTTTCGTTTGTTACTATTGGTAACGCTGTAGTGTTTTGTTTGTTGTTGCAGAAGCTGAAATGGCGGAAACTCCTGTGGAAAAGGCATATTGCGTGTTGGAATTTGCTAGAACGCAATCAGCAACTGTTGTCCAACGACATTCTAGAACACGTTACCACAAAACGCCACCGACTAGACAGTCAATCTACGACTGGTATAGAAAATTCGAGACAACGGGATGTTTGTGCAAAGGGAAGAGCTCGGGAAGACCAAGAGTTTCGAAAGAAAACGTTGAACGTGTTCGTTCTGCCTACATAAGAAGCCCACAGAAATCGACATCTAGGGGCAAGCATGCAATTACAAATTCCACAGCAAACTGTATGGAAAATCTTGCGGAAGCGACTGCACATGATGCCTTACAGATTACAGATGTTGCAGTTTCTGAGTGACGAAGATAAGGTCATACGGCGTGACTTTTGCATCGACATGTTGTGACATGATGAAGACGATGCTGGTTTTTGTGAGCGCATCATTTCATTTTTGTGGTAAGGTGTTCTAAAATGTCGTTGGACAACAGTTGCTGATTGAGTTCTAGCAAATTCCAACACGCAATATGCCTTTTCCACAGGATTTTCCGCCATTTCAGCTTCTGCAACAACAAACAAAACACTACAGCGTTACCATTAGTAACAAACGAAACTTTGAGAGTTTCTCAACATACCTCCAAAATAATTAGGTTGCTATTTCTATTAGTTGTTGTTTTACAGGCAGTTGAAGTTGTTTATTTCTTTTGTAGTAACCCTGTATATATAGGCTGGCTGCCTGCCTAACATGGTGCAGGTGCGAATCCGTGCCACTCGAGGGGGGGCCATCTTTCCCCGAGGCCGCCTTGGCTGGGTAAGCGCAAGGACTTTGAGGACCGCTGAAAAAGTGTGTGTGTGTGTGTGTGTGTGTGTTGTGGGGAGGATGAGAGTCAGGAAGTGGTTAATGGACTGTCGCAGACGGCTGTCTAACGCTGCACCAGATCCAGGTTTTACACCACAATTAGGGTGTCAAGGTATTCTTGTATGTTTAGGTCAGGCTCTCCTATTCCGATATTTCTGTCAAAGAGTGATAGTGGGCGGGGGTGCTTATCGTGATCGGTGTCGTAGTTTCCTAGATTTTGAATGTGTTCGTTATAGTTGTTATTCTTGCGCTTATATAGGTTGTCTGCCAACTGTCTTATGTATGTTTCGATGCAGCAGATTTTGAGCTCCTCATGCAGAGCCCACGTTAGGGCGCCTGATGGTAGTTTCGCTATTATGCGCAGTATGCGGTTTTGCATTGCATGGAGAAGTTTAATGTGAGTTTTCGCTGCGTACCCCCTTACGGGGGCGGCGTACATTAATATTGGGCGAATCAAGGTTGTGTATAATGTTAGCCCCATACTAAGTTTGAGGCTGCTATTTAAGTTTATTATTGAGTAAAGTTTATTGAGTTGGCCGTTTGCTTTGGCTCGAACCATGTGTATGTGTTTTTTCCACGTAAGGCATTCGTCCATCCTTACTCCTAGATAAGTGACTGAGCTCCCCCACTCGATGGGTTCTTGCCTGTAGGAAAGCGGTGGGAGGGCATGCCTTCTTTGCCTGTGTAAGTGGCGCTTCTTGAAAACTATTGCTTGACATTTTCTGTTGTTGATTTTCACCCTCCATTTGGTTAGCCACGGTTCCAGGTCGTTTAGTGCATTCTGGAGTCTTAGGTGAATGATCCGTAGTTGGGTTGACTGAGTGATAAAAGCAGTATCGTCGGTGTAGATGTACTTTTCTACCCGGATGAGTTGAGGGAGGTCATTTATGCAGATATTGAACAGCACATGCCCTAGGATACTTCCTTGGGGAACGCCTGCTCGTATTGGACGGAGAGATGACCCGCTTCTCCCACTGCTGTTCTGAAGGCTCTATCTTTTAAGTGGTCTGAAATTAAGGTTATCATTGAGTCTTGTACTCCATACGAGTTTAATTTTCATATAAGGCCGGCGTGCCAGCCCTTGTAGAAGGCGCGCTCTATGTCAAGAAGAACTGCTCCTGTTGAGCAGTTGGTGTTAAAACCCCTTGTAATACTTTCGGTTAGTCGCAGTAGTTGGTGAGTAGTAGAGTGTTTGGATCTAAAGGCGAATTGTTCTTTGATTAATAGGTCGTTTTTAATTACGAATGTGTTGAGTCTCTTCTGTATAATTTTTTCCAAGAGTTTACTCATGGTATTTAGTGGGCTGATGGGCCTATAGGTGATTGGCTGAGAAAGGTCTTTGTGTTGTTTAGGGAATAGCAAAAAGTTTGCCTCTTTCCACTTTATAGGGAATCTTCCGTTTTCTATGGTGTGGTTAAATATTTCCGCAAGCAATTTTATGGCCTTCAGAGGCAAGTGTTTGAGACCGTTAATTAGCCTCGTAATAATAATAATAATAATAATAATAATAATAATAATAATAATAACAATCATTTGTATTAATTATCTAAATATATATGTAAAGAAAGTTAATATTTAATAAGTTGTATGCATAGGAACCAAGAAGCCAGTTGTTTACTTAAAAGTTACTCAGAATCATGACTCCAGACTGGATAGAGGGGTGAGAAGTTGCTTCTTTTGTGAAAGTCACGTTCGAGTGTAGTATAAGGGGAAACCACACAAGGGGACTTCTTCTTTATATTCGTGGTATCACGTGATTATTATGACGCATTCTGGGAGATTTGCAATGGTTTTTGGGTAACGATGGTGTCATTTTGGTGGACCTTCCAACCAATCAGAAAGAAGCCACCATGACACCGTGTTTTGTATAAAAGAAGTAAGGTTTAGCACATCGAGGCCGTTTTTGTTAAGAATTCACCGGTGAGAGAGGCAACGTCGTCGCATGTTAAGAATTCGCCCATATGTAAGGCAATGTCGTGTGTTAAGAAGTTCGCGAAGTAAGTTTATTATAATAAGAAACTGTATGTGAAGTAAAGTAACGTCGCTCAACTATGTAACAGTCGAGTCGTGATTAGGTGAAAGTGAATTGTGCCATGTACTCAACTAAAACGGTGTAATTGAAAGTACTTGTGAGTAAGTGTTAAAGAACATCAGCCAGCAGTGTAAAAGTGTATAACCAGGTGCTTGTCTTCAAAACTCCTTTAGAATAAACAGCAGTAAAAGGTTACAAGTGTTTTCTTAACAATTACAAGATCACTCCTACAACTCCTCCCACTAGTCAAATCCACGCCTGGGAAAATCAATGTTCATGCAAGACTGAGCAGCGCCGTGGTAACCCATCCCAGAAGAGCTTCAGTACCAGGTGCGTGAGTGTAGTGGAGTTGATTGGAAGTGACACTTAGTTACGCTGCACACAAGCACCCAAAGGGAGGTGTAAAATCAACAAACTAAAATACTCCCGCACATGGCACATAACGTGCATCACTAACAAGCATCGAAATATCCGCTGCATATGGTGATCAACGTGTAGGGTGAGAATAAAAGAGCAGTGGGACATAGGAGATTACAGAGACGAGTCTAGGAATCTGAAGGAGGGGGCATAATCACAACAAGACGACAGAAGAGACAAGAGGAATGACCCGACGACCACGCCGACGCTGACAGGTATCCCCGGGTGATAGTGAAAGTGCTAAGTGAAAGCAAGAAAAGAAGAAAGAAAAGTAAAAAGGTCAGATAAACAATCAAATAACTTATTTTAAACATTAAAACATATCAGTGTTGCATGTTGTTAAGAAATAATAAAGTTATAGGGCAGAAAATGTATTCGTCTCAAAGTTTGGCAACTAAGGAGGGAGAAATGAGTGGAAATTGTAACGAAACAGCTGGCAGCCAAACAGTTGACAGGCAGGGGTTGTTAAACTTGCCTAAAGAGGGTAGACAGCAGGTAGAACATTCTTTTTGATGCATCAGGGTCAGAACAAAGCTCTTTAAATATAGGTCAGGCTCTACAGATGTTAATGTTAAAGATAGATGAACAAAAAGAAATGCGAAACAAAAATCAAGCTGAGAGTTTAAAGAAAATTGGTGGCCTACAAGACATGCAGAAAAATGAAAGTGAGAGTTTAAATAAAATGAAGTTAGAAATAGCTAATCAGGTTAGAGATAGTTTCGCTAATCAAAACAGGAATGGGAGCAATATCAAAACGATGTAGTCCGCAGAATACAATATATTTCTGTTGAAGTTAGGGAAGAATCCTGAAATATTAAGTCGGAATTAGCAAAGAGGGAAAAGGATATTCAAGAAAAGATAAATGTAGCAACGATAAAGCATAAGAATGATCTTGAAAAAGTCATGGATAACGTGAAGGAGGCGGTTTCACTGATCCACACTAGTGTTATGGGGAACATTGCACTAATAGATAAGAAACTTGAGAGCATTAGTGTAGCTAGAAATAAGAACTGTAGTGAACTGGATAAGAAATTGAATCTCTTAGAAGAAAAATCTGAAAAAGAAAGGAGAGGGCTCAAAGAGTCAATCCTTAAAGAAATTGACGCTAAGATGTCTAATTTAAGTGTGGGGTCAAATAACACCCACAGAGATACAATTTCTCATACCAGTCCACAATGTGATGTATAAGGGTATAATAATGATTTTAATCATGTGTATGATTTATCTAACAATATTAGTGAAAATGTAAGGCAGGAGAATTTGAATTTTGCTGGGCCGATTAACGTAGAAAGGGGAAACAATATCGCGCCGGTATATGTTGAAAATTCTTTAAACTCAAGGGGTGCTGTGAACAACACAGTTTCAAATTTTCTTGGGGACCTCCGGCTTCCGAAATTTGTAGAAGACGGTAATGAATCGCCGTTGGTATTCCTCGATCAGCTCATAGAGTACTTTAACATAAAGAATGTTCCTGATACATTAAAGATGACAGTAACAAAAAATGTCTTGACAACCGACCACTAGACTGGATGAACCTTGCGATATCGCCGCAGGATAACTTCGACTTCTTTCAGCACCTAATCTTAAATAGATATTGGAATGCTGCAAAACAACAAAAGATTAGATCCAAACTATGCTATAGACAGTTTCGGTACCAGGAGGGTATATCCATGTCGGATTACGTGTTAAAAAATTCACGTTGCATAAAATATCTGAGACCTCAAGTATCAGAATTTGAGTTCATCCAACTGATGACTAATCACTTCCCGCTGTGCATTCAGAATTACTTATTAATTGCCAAGCCAAGGAACATAATTGCCATGACCGATCTACTCAGCGCCCTAGAAGCGCAAGAAATTGAAACCGGTAGAAACTGGGACTCACGTGACAGAGGACATTATGCTGAGAGAAGGGGGCGTGTCAGAATTGACAGGAGCGACAGTGACAGAAGGCGTGACACACGGGAACGTTATGATAGAACACTACCAATCACCCGCAGTAATCAGAGATATCAGAGACCACGACAAGAGCATGTAAATACCTTCCGGGTTGAGAGAAATTATAATAGTGACAGTCACCCGCAATTTATTAACCCCCGTGGCAGACAAACGGGGAGGTATAACAGAGGATGAATAACAATGGTAGTTATTTTCGATCGGAAGATGAGATTTCAGTACACTCCAAAGACAGTAGAAATAATAACAGTCACACAAGAAATGCTGAAGAACGACAGTCAGGTGATCAGACTCGAACCAGTGAGAGGCAACTGGAGATGTGACGAACAATGCAATAATGGGGGAAACTAAATAGTGACTTGTTTGTGGGAGATGGTCTACAGGTCACCAAAAAACCCATCTCCAGAGATTCTTTAAATTATGTGTTCAAAAAGGAAGTAGTGCTTACAGGAGGAATAACCATGGATAATGAAGACCCTAGAGAAATTGTGGATACTCTGGCTATAATAGTTAAAATGAATGGAGAAGAATGCAGTGCAACTATTGACAGTGGCGCAACCAGCTGTGTGCTCGACGCGCAGTTGTACGAAAGCTGGCTTGCCTTTGTTCACCCAGCGTAAAATTAATGTGCTTAGCTATTAGCAATGTTGTTTGCAAAGTGGCAATAGGGAAAGGAACCCAGACTATTAAGTTGCAATGCCTATTACAATTAGAAATAGGAGTTAAATTTGAAAATATATTTTTGGTTGTTAAGCGTTTAATAATAAGATTATACTGGGGTGCGATTTCTTTGAGAACACCAATGCGGAAATAAATTTTAAGGAAAATGCACTAATATGCTACCAGGGGGACAGGCTTATCAGAGCACCATTTTCAAAGAGAATGCAGGAACCGCCCTTATTAACACAAGAGGAACTTCATGTACATAACTCAGATTTGTTTGTTCAGAATGTTCAGGTAGAAACAGAATGTAACCGTAAAATCAGCACCCCAGTAGCCCCCGAGCTGAGAAAAGAAAGTCTAATAGGAACCTATGCGTTAAAATAGGTTTCTAGCCGGGAAGGAGACCCAGACAAAAGATCTGGAGAAGACCCACTATCTTCAATACATAACAAGTGCAATGAACTATTTAAACTGACGAAGAGACTGATGAATGAACTTACGGAAGTGATGCTACGAAACCAACATTTTTTTTTTTTTTCGGACAAACCGGGTATTTGCAAAGTATATACCCATAAGTTTCATGTAGATAATATAAAGCCGTGCTGTCATAAGCACAATAATCTGCCGCTAGGACTTAAGGAAGACGCCAACAAGGTAATAAAAGAGATAATAGACAATAAAATAATTGCTGAGGGTAACTTTCCATACACTTCTACACTATGTAGGACTGTGAAAAAGGAGTCACCAGTTAAGCTACGAGCATCACTTGACGGCCGTAAGCTTAATCAGTTTATGAGAGATGACCATTTTCAAAGTGTCAGATTATAACTAAATTATCTAGAGGACGGTACATATCGACTATAGACCTGACAAATAGTTACTGGCAAGTCTCATTGGAGGAATCAGTACAAGATAATTGTAGCTTCTTTTATGATGGTCAGATTTTCAAATTTTTGAAATTGCCTTTTGGAATCAAAACAGCCTCTGCCGCTTTTCTCCGAGCAGTTAATGAAGCTTTTAAAGATACCCTGTGTGATTTTCTAATAAATTATCTCGACGATTTCCTAATTATTTCTGAAACTTTTGAAGAGCATTTAAATCACATTAACTTTGTGTTAACAAGACTGGGAAAGCGGGTTTCACAGTAAACTTAACAAAATCTAAAGTTTTCGCGAAGGAAGTTTGTTTCCTTGGATTTATAATAGATGGTAATGGAATGCACCCAGATTCAGGACGAGCATCCAACAAATTCCAGCTCCACAAAATATAAAACAGCTGAGAAGAATCTTTGGAATCTGGAATTATGTCAGTAGATTTTTGCCTAAGTATGCACAGGAGGTCGCACCGCTCAGGGAACTTTGCAAAAAACCAAAAAGTAGGTGTGGACTGAGAGATATCAGAAGTGTTCTGAACGCATACAACATTTATTCACAGAAGCGATTTTGCTCGAAAGACCACGTGATGGGTGGAAATATGTAATATGCGTCGATGCATCAATGACTGGGTATGGCACAATCCTGGGGCAACAAGACGACAATGGCGAAGTCCATGTAATTAGCACAGCTTCCCGAGGACTAACTAGAGCTGAGAGTAACGCCTCAGTGACGTTGCTCGAATTGAGCGCCATCTACTTTGCACTAGTTAAATTTAAGATTTATATCTACAATCAGCATGTAACAATATATTCCGACCACATTCGTCTAACATTTATTAAACAATGTGAGTTAACCTCCACTAAAATATCAAGATTCGTACACGCCGTGGCTGGATACGAAATTGATATCGTCTATATTCCTGGAAAATCTAACACCTTCGCAGATTTACTGTCACGAATAAAGACAATAAGGGAAATCCCTGAAGGTTCGCTAAGACCCAAAAGGGAGATAAGACTAATGCAAATAAATATTAAGTTAAACAAAGAGACCAGGGATTTATCAAGCAAATAGAAACGTTACAAACGGATGACGAAAGGCTTCAAAGTGTGTACAATACAGCACCTTGCCTAGAGGAGTGTGGGGATGCGAGAATTGTAAAGGTAGAGGACACCTTATAAGCGTCACGGACGAGATAGGCCCGAAAGGAAAATAATAATTCCTAAAATTTTGGAAAGGGACCTAACCCGGGAATTTCATGTTCAACTGCTGCATTCTGGAACTGACAGAGTAACTAACATAATTCTAGAAAATGTGTATATTAATAAAGCAAGGGAGAAAGTTCGGAAGTTCATTTCATGTTTTGACGTGTGTCAGAAATGTAAACAGAAGAACGTCAGTTATTGGTATGATACACAAGCCATCATTAGAGAAAAACCACTTGAGCTTATATGCATAGATATACCGGTCCGCTTCCTGCTGCACCCCTGCGATTTCGGAATATAATAGTCCATTCGAAACTAGTACGGCTGTTTCCTTTAAAGAATGCTTACAGTAGAAACTGCATAAATGCATTACTTAATAAGTTCATCCCCACTGAAGGAAAGATGAGTGCGATCCTGACCGATAATGCAACGATTTTTAGGGGGAAAGAATTTCAAGAAAAACTTGGGTTGCACAACATTAAGCATAATTTTTGCTCGAAATATCGACCCAGGAGTAATCCAGGCAATCAAAGAGCTAGGTATTTTTTTAAGAATTATGGATCACAAACGGCACACCCAATTGATAAAGTATTTAAGACCCTTAGAGGATGTTCTAAATCAGACGCAGAGCAACCTAACTAAATTCAAGCCTGTGGAATTGGCAAAAGGAAAGTTGCTGAAAACAGTCAAGTATCCACTTCTGGACACTATTCCAGCTGACAACGAAATGTTGATTGAAGCTGAAGAGATTTACCAACAAGCTGCCGAAAGAATGAAAGAAGCAGCAAGGAAGAGACAGATCCGCCACTAAAACTAAACGATGGAATTGTATGGGAACTAAAAATCGGAGATTTAGTGCTGGTGAAAAACAAGACTCTGTCAGACAAGGTAAAGAAGAAAACTCAGAGGTTGATGGTCTATTTCAAAGGACCATATATGGTCACAAATACTTTCTCGACCGACACGTATGAAGTGTCTGAAATTTAGTCAAATAATGTTGTTGGCCGCTATCACAAGCAAATGCTTGTGGATACTTCAACGTTAAATTACGGGTTAATGAGAAGAGAAAGCAAAGTTAAAAAGGGAAAATTGTTGAGCTTCAATTAATAGGGTTAATTGATTAAAAAATTAAATGTAATTAAATTAGCACTATAGTCGACCAAAAACCAGTTCTCACTGCAGAGTGAATGAAATTTGTATTAAGTATGTATGTGTAATTATGTTAATGTTTCAAGGGAATGAGTAATAACTGTGTATGATAACCTGTATGTATGTATGTATGTATGTATGTATGTATGTATGTATGTATGTATGTATGTATGTATGTATGTATGTATGTATGTATGCATGCATGTATGCATGTATGTATGCATGTATGTATGCATGCATGTATGCATGTATGTATGCATGTATGTATGCATGTATGTATGCATGTATGTATGCATGTATTTATGTATGCATGTATGCATGTATTTATGTATGCATGTATGTATGTATGTATGTTTGTATGTATGTATGTATGTATGCATGTATGTATGTATGCATGTATGTATGTATGCATGTATGTATGCATGTATGTATGTATGCATGTATGTATGCATGTATGTATGCATGTATGCATGTATTTATGTATGCATGTATGCATGTATTTATGTATGCATGTATGCATGTATGCATGTATATACTTTCTGGTGTAAAAAGTTTACGGTTAAGAGTAGGCAAGCACCAAAATTATTTCACAGAGTTATGTAAGGTATAGCTGAACAATAACTGACAACAGTACATAAGAAAGGTCGAGTGTTCACAAACAAACATCTGGCACAGATAAGACGATGAATGAACATATAGACAGGCTTTACTCACGACAGAAGAAGTGTATGAAGTTTAGGATTCCAGTGAACAGTAATTCCAATACTTCATAGTGGCAGTATGAGACCGCTAATTAGCCTCGTAATAATAATAACAATCATTTTTATTAAGTATCTAAATATATATGTAAAGAAAGTTAATATTTAATAAGTTGTATGCATAGGAACCAAGAAGCCAGTTGTTTACTAAAAAGTTACTCAGAATCATGACGCCAGACTGGATAGAGGGGTGAGAAGTTGCTTCTTTTGTGAAAGTCACGTTCGAGTGTAGTATATGGGGAAACCACACAAGGAGACTTCTTCTTTATATTCGTGGTATCACGTGATTATTACGACGCATTCTAGGGGATTTGCAATGGTTTTTGGGTAACATGGTGTCATTTTGGCGGACTTTCCAACCAATCAGAAGGAAGCCACCATGACACCGTTTTTTGTATAAAAGAAGTAAGGTTTAGCACATCGAGGCCGTTTTTGCTAAGAATTCACCGGTGAGAGAGGCAACGTCGTCGCATGTTAAGAATTCGCCCATATGTGAGGCAATGTCGTTTGTTAAGAAGTTCGCGAAGTAAGTTTATTTATAATAAGAAACCGTGTGTGAAGTAAAGTAACGTCACTCAACTATTTAACAGTCGGCTCGTGATTAGGTGAAAGTGAATTGTGCCATGTACTCAACTAAAACAGTGTAATTGAAGGTACTTGTGAGTAAGTGTTAAAGAACATCAGTCAGCAGTATAAAAGTGTATAACCAGGTGCTTGTCTTCAAAACTCCTTTAGAATAAACAGCAGTAAAAGGTTACAAGTCTTAACAATTACAAGATCACTCCTACAACTCCTCCCACTAGCCAAATCCACGTCTGGGAGAGTCAATGCTCATGCAAGACTGAGCAACGCCGTGGTAACCCATCCCAGAAGAGCTTCAGTACCAGGTGCGTGAGTGTAGTGGAGTTGATTGGAAGTGACACTTAGTTACGCTGCACACAAGCACCCAAAGGGAGGTTTAAAAATCTTCAAACTAAAAATATTCCCGCATACGGCACATAACGTGCACCACTAACAAGCATCGAAATCTCCGCTGCATGTTTGAGCACAATGCTTGGGATCTTGTCCGGTCCCGGTGCTTTTCGGTTTGGTAGGAGCATGATTAACCATTTAATTTCTCCAGCGTTCGTTTTTCTAGTTTTGTTGTGCGTTTGCGCGGTTCTCAAGGAGTTTGCCAACCTTTCCGTGTCCACCACGAATTTTTGGTTGCATGGGTGGGCGTTTGGCTGAAAGGTATTTTCCAGCTCATCTGCAATGGCTTCCGCCTTTTCCCCTGGCGTCTGCATAATTTGGTCTCCAATGCGGAGAGGTGGAATATTTGTAGCTGTCCGCGTGAGGCATTTCGCGATCCTCCAAACCGAATGGTTCTGTGGATCCAAGTTTTCCAGGGTATTGTTCCATTGATTGCGTGTATATTCGGCAATGTGAGAATTGGCCCTAATTCTTCGCTCATCCTATTGATTTAGATGGATTATGTTTCGGCTGCGTTGCCATTTCCTAAGTGCATTATTCCGTTCTTTAACGGGTTGCCTGAGGTCCTGCGGAAATTGCGTCCCTATATTCCGCGTGCACCGTTTGAGTGAGACGTGTTGCTCTGTGGCTTGGTGTGTTGCATTTGTGATTTGTGTTACGGCTAGTTCCTGGGTCTCACGAGACGTAACCGCTGTGGCGTTTATCTGCGCGTCTATGGCTGCTTCGAAGGAGGGCCAATGTGTGTCAACCTGTAGTTCGGTCTGGTCTGTTCAGGCGAAAAGATACTGGGGCAGCAACTTCCAGTATAACTGGCAGATAATCGGACGTGAGGCCATTTATAGCTGTGTTCCGCGTAACATAGGTTATACCTTTTAATAAAGCAAAATCCAGTATATCTGGAGAATGATGCTGTATTCGCGGGATAAATGTGGGTTCTTCAGGTCCCGTTAGTAGTGTATTAGAGTTATTTATATATGCCAGAAGTTTGTTACCTGCCACAGTCCTGCAGTTCCATAGGAAGTGCTTGGCATTAAAAACCGCTGCAGCTATGACGTTTTCGTGCATCCTCATAAGGACGTCCACGTCCCCAGTATCTATATCCCCGGGCTGGTTATATGCTTCTATATATCATTGTGACGGTCGTGTTATGGAATTGCACACTGACCGCTGTAGCTTCCAGTCTGTTTAGTTGTGGGACTTGTTTTTGGTAGTGTGTAAGTGAGTTCTGGATTGCTACTGCCGTTCCCCCACTTCTGCGGTTTTGTCGTTACGGTAGATGTTATGCCCTGGAATTGAAAACCTATATCTTAGCCCCAAATGGGTTTCATTGAGTAGAGCTACTTGGACCGAGTTCCTAGAAAGGAAATCGGTGAGTTCTTTGCGTTTTCTTCGGATATTATTGCAGTTCCAGTATAGAGTTTTAACTGTTGCTGCGAGAGCCATTTCTAGATGCTGGTGGTGAGTATATGCAGATATCTGGCGATATAGTTGAACAGGTACAGTTGGTCGAAGTTTGGATCTGAAATTGAGTGTACGAGCCACTTGGTGTGTTCTATAAAGGCTTCCCAGCCTACAGCAGGTTAGACTCCCATACTATTGAGGAGTTCACTCAGGGCCACGCCATTCTGGAATGCTTCCCGGATGGTGAGTGCTGTTATGTTGAATGTGCTATATTCATGTAGGTGTGGGGGATGTTCATGTGTTTGTGTCTGCGTTGGTGTGTGATTGTGCGTATGTGTGGTGTACCTATTTCTACTGGGGCGCACTCTTTAGCTGGAGACAAGACGGGTGCGACCCGACTTTCCTCAGCTGTAGGAGGGCTCTGATTGGGGGCTGGTCTGTTTCTACCGCTGCGGTCCTTTACATAGGAGCAGTCGTACAATACCTTCCGTATTGTTGGGAGCAGCCGTAACGGTCAGGCGATGTTCTCGGTGAGGTCGGGAGGCCCCTATGTGGCTGCTCCCGTGGTCGTGGCCCGTTCAGTGCCGCCTGGTAATTCGGGCAATCGCGCCAAGTTGTTCCGTGTCCTGTGGTATTACATATTGCGCATCTACGTTCCTCCAGGGGAACCCTGCAGCTATATGAGGGGCGTTGGCCTGCACATTTGGCGCAGGACTCATGGGGTGCCTGAAGTTCTCGGTGTGTGTACCACAGCATCTGGCAACGCTTGCACTGTTTGGGCTCCTCAGCGGTCCTATACTCTTCCATTCTAATTCTAAAGTGGGCTAGGTATTTGACGCCTCTATTGCGTCTATTCTCTGTGATGTTTACTAGTTCCACAAGGAACACGGGGAGGAGGGCTCTATCCCTAGTTCTCCTTCGTATATGCACAGCTCTAATGGCCTCAAATTGTTGGTCTGCCAGTGCCTGCTTTATGCGTTCCCCGGAAAACTCGGCGAACAAACATAATGGTCCTATTTTCTGGGTGTTGGAGAAGATAGAACTGTGCCGTTTCGTTCCTGAGGCGCTGCACAAAATTGTTATAGTCCCTCATGCTGAACATCTTAATCGCATTATCTCCGGAGTGGTGTGCGGTGTGTATCCTATAGCTGTGAGTGTGGGTGTGTATTTTTTTCAAAGGATTGTGTGAGTGTGTGTATTCGTGTGTAATGGCTTTTGTTAACAAACACAGGTGCGAGATCCGCCCTGTAGTCAGTGAAAGTGTTGGTGTTGTCCCAGCCGCGTCTGCATAGCTCTCTGGTATCGGCGAGTGTGCTGGAGGTACAGGAGAGGGTCTCATATCATTCACGTCCGCATCATGTGAGCGCGCCTGTGGTGCGTTGGGGGTTGACGCTTGCGCAAATGGTGTGAGCAATAGGATGGGTGACTGCTGAATGTGTGATGATGCAATGGGTGATGTGTGTGCGAGTGACTCCTGAGTGGGCGCTGTGAGTGTGGGTGACTCATGAGAGGATGCTTGATGAGCGGCTTGTGAATGAGTGGGTGATCTGAGGGAGGGTGACTCCTGTATGGGTGATGTGAGTGTGGGTGATTCATGAGAGGGTGAATTGGGTGTGGATTACTTATAAGAGGGTGATAGATGAGTGGCTCGTGAGTGAGTGGCTGATTTATGTGTGGATGACGTGTGTAGCTGATTAGTGAGTGGGTGACCTCTGAGTGGATGACTTATGAGTATGAGCAGACACATTTGGCGCGGAAGCGGGTAGGGTGGTATGAGAGGTGCATAGCTTGCGCGCCGATGAGCGTGTCCGTCATGAGGTGGATGATTGTGATCCTTCTGTCACAATAAGTTCCTTGGCTACTACAGACCTTTTGGTATTTGACAGAGATGTAGAGGATTGCTTCTGCGGATGATCGCTTCGGCCTACCTTCGTCATGTTGCAGGTGGTGAATGATCAGAACTGGTGAGATTAAAAAGTGAGTCGTGTGTATTAAGTGTAACTCAGCTTGGAGCTAACTATCAGAAGCAAGAGAGAAGATATTAAAAGCCTAGATGTTCTGTTGCTGCGCCACTGACTGGAGGTGGACCACCACTCTTTTGTTATGTGGCTTCAGCAAACAGCTCCTAACTTAACGCTAGGAGGGGTCTGAAGGGTACTAAAATACTAATAGAAAAGAGGAAAATAGAGAAAGAAGAAGATAAAGAGCAGCTAGATGGCGCTGAAAAGCGCGAGAAAGAGCGCACCTGCCCGAGGGCGCCTTGGTTTCAGTCGTATGATTGTTGGCTGCGGCCTTACTGTACAGTTTTACTTTTCTTTTTTTACCGTGGAAGGGAAAACTCCATTCCTGCATTCGACCCCAGGCCTTGGTGCAATGGCTAGGGGGATATGTGGAGCTCCCCGCGAAGTGCGGTATATCCACTAAAAACACCCTCCAAGTGTTAATCGTTATAAATAGTAATTTCGTGCATACATGCATTAGTCGAGTCCCGCATAGCACCCCGGTTAGTAAGTGAAAGATATATAGCTGGCATACATTGCATGCGAACGCGTTAATGCTACTTACTGGGAGTGTCCATGAAACCTGAACAATACCAGTGGATAATCATGCACTAATTTTATAATTATTTTATTCGTGCATTACTATGTTCTACTTCTGCAGGTGTGCCTGCTTGCCATGTATTGACTATAAGCAAAGTGCTATTTTTCTATGCATTATGTTTAGGCTTAGAGTATATGTTTGGAATGAAGATTTATATATTTGGAGTTGTGCTTCTGCGCCGGTGCTTCGCGAGGTTTCTCCCCTCGTAAGTGGTGTCACAGCCACTCGTCGGTAGTAGTAATTCCGGGCTTTTTGGGCCTTCGTCATCTCATTTACCGGGTGGTTGCCAAGGTCGTTTAAGTGATCCACTCCCTAATGCAGCTGCCCGAGGTTCGCTGCCCACGTCGATCACGATGGGAGGCCCTATCCCCGGTCCGCCTCAGCTGTAGCTGAGGGTTTTAGGGCTCTGCAACGGGCTGGTTCTGAAACAAATAAGAAGAGAAGATATATATATATATATATATATATATATATATATAATAAAGACGTGTGTTGGAGTTTTTAGAGGAGAGAAGGTTTATTAGGAATTGTTGTATTTCGTCTGGTGTAGCGTCTTGTGTTGTCGTCCTGTCAAAAGATGATAAAGGTCGTTTGTGTTTGTTTGTGTGTCGTAGTACCCTAGCGTTTCTATTAAAGGGTGATGATGTGCAATGTGCATTTAGTTTTTGATACGTGTCATAGGTTAGCATTTTAATGAATTGTTCGATTGTATGTATTTTGAGATCTTCGTGAAGTATGTCAGCAGGTGCTGTGTATGGTACTTTAGATACTAAGCGTTGAGATCTTCGTGAAGTATGTCAGCTGGTGCTGTGTATGGTACTTTAGATACTAAGCGTAGAATTTTATTTTGGAATGTTTGTAAGTTTTTGATGTGGTTTACGGCGGCATACCTCCATACTTGGGATACGTAAGTAATTAAAGGTCTGATTAATGTCTTGTAAAGTGTTAGTCCCATGTTGAGGCTTAGCTGGGAGCCCATGTTGATGAGCGGATATTGCCTGCCCAATTGAACATTGGCTTTTCCACGAGTCTGGGTAATATGCCTTTTCCATGTTAGGCCCTGGTCCATTTTAAGTCCTAGCCAAGTTAACGTATCTGTCCATCCAATGTGTTCACCAAATATGGCAAGTATTGGCAGGCGCTGTCTGGGAAATCTGTGATTGATGCCTTGTCAATATGATTGCTTTGGTTTTTGGTCCATTTACATTCGATTCGTCATTTTGTAAGCAAGTCCTCCAGGTTATTGAGGGCCCTGTGAATTCTGCGGTGTATGAATTCCGTTTTACCTGATAGGGTCATTATAAATGTTAAATTTTGTATTTACGGTTTTTGGGATGTCATTTATATAGATATTAAATAGAGGTAGCCCGAATAT
Organism: Hymenopus coronatus; assembly: GCA_030762935.1. NCBI lineage: Eukaryota > Metazoa > Arthropoda > Insecta > Mantodea > Hymenopodidae > Hymenopus > Hymenopus coronatus. The sequence goes on along the minus strand of CM060896.1, from coordinate 26,202,171 downwards.
ACTGTCTTCTGGTACTCCAGCTTTGATTGGGCTTTCGGATGACAGGTGATTGTTCACTCTCGATTGAAATTTTCGATCACTTAGGTAGTTTGCTATGAGTTTAATGAGTAGGTCACGTATATTTATTGTTTTTAGCTTCTTTAGTAGGCCAGCATGCCATTCTCTGTCAAAGGCTCGTTCAATATCTAGCAATACAGGCGCTGTTTATTTGTTGAAGTTGAAGCCATGCGTTATAGTTTCAGTTGCCCTGATTAGTTCAGGAGTTTTTGAGGGTTTTGCTTGGAATCCAAATTGTTCTGTAATTAAAATGTTTTGTTAGTTTAGCTGGGAGTTGAGACGTTTGAGTATTACTTTTTCGATAAGTTTTCCAAGTGTGCTTAGTAAACTAACTGCTCTGTAGTTATGTGGCTTAGACAAGCTTTTCCCCTTTTTGGGGAAGTAAACTACGGTGGTCAGTTTCCACCTTTTAGGGTAATGTCCACTGATCCACTGCTAAGCACGTAGTTGAATATGTTAAGACAGTAGCTTAATTGCCCTTTCAGGCAGATGCATTAGGGCCACTTTTGGAATGTTATTTGAGCTAGGGATTTTCTCTTTGGGAGATGCCTGATTTGCCAGTTTATTTTACTCGGGCAGGGTTTTCTCACTAAGTTGTGGGTTGCCTGTTCTATGAAATGTTCCGTTTCCTCTTTCGTTGCCTCCGTAAATTGAGGGCAGCAGTGAGTAGGATTTTGCGTGCAGATTTCAAACAGCATGTCTGCGAGCATATCTGCATTTTGTTGGTTTGTGGATGCGATTGTTTGATCGTGTAATGGTGGTATTTGTGTTTTATTGCGTGTTAGCCAGCGTGCAATTCTCCACAGTCTCGTTCGTAATCGAGTTTCTCTGGTTTATTCTGCCATTGTTGAGAGAGATAGCCGGTTTCTCTCTCTCTCTCTCTCTCTCTCTCTCAAGAGTATTTAATGTCTAACGTATTCCTGGTCTACAATATGTCGTGTTTTCTGCCATCGGAGATTCCTGATTTGCCAGTTTATTTTACTCGGGCAGGGTTTTGTTCACTAGGTTGTGGGTTACCTGTTCTTTGAAAGCTTCCGTTTCCTCTTCCGTTGCCTCCTTAAATTGGGGGCAGCAGGGAGTAGGATTAGGCGTGCATATTTCTTGCAGTGTGTCTGCGAGCATATCTGCTTTTTGTTGGTCTGTGGATGCGATTGTTTGATTGTGGTGTAATGGTGGTATTTGTGTTTTATCGCGAGTTAGACAGCGTGTAATTCTCCACACCGAGTCTCGTTCGTAGTCAAGGTTCTCGCGTGTATTCTGCCATTGTTGAGAGAGATGATTTGTTGTTCTCTCTCTGACAAGGGTATTTAAGTGTCTAACGTATTCCTGGTCTACAGTATGACGTGTTTTCTGTCATCGCCGTCTAGCTCGGTTTCTTTCCGCTGCTAGCATGTTGGATGTCAGGTGGTAGTTGTGATTGGTATTGCTTAGGTTTGTTTATTGGAACTGCTTCTTTGGTTGCAATTTTGATGGCATTTTCTAGTTGGGCTACCGCCTCATTCATGTTTTCTGCTGTATTTAGCTGTGTAGTATGTAGATGCTCGTTGATAGTGTTTGCCAACCTATCCCAGTGTGCTTTATTGTAGTTTAGACGCTCGACTGGTGGATTGCGGGCTGCAGTGCCCTCTAATGTTATGATCACTGGCTAGTGATCGGAAGAGAGTTCGTTCTTAACTTGAAAGTTAATTGTACGAGTTAGATTACGCGTCACTGCAATATCTAAAATATCTGGCCTTTGGTTTCGGCTGAACGGGATATACGTATGTTCCGTAGGAGTGTGAATTATTATATCAGAATTATTTTCAAGGTTTAGGAGGGCCGTGCCTTCAGGGTTAGTCTCATTGCAGTCCCAAATGAGGTGTTTTGCGTTGAGATCTCCGGCTATTAACACCCTGTTGTTTACCTGCGAGATTGCGTTAATGTCCGCTATGGTTAGTACGCCTGGGGGGCATATGCCGCCATGATTAGAACCTTGTTGTCAATGGTGATCTAAATACTAGTAGCTTCTAGAGTTGAAAATTGAGGCTGCGGAGCGACATCATGAACAATGCTATGTTTTATTATTGCGGCAGTCCCACCTGCGCGTGTGTTTCGATCGTTTCGATGCGTAGTGTAACCTAGAATGTTAAATTTCCCTTTGTTGCTTAAGTGAGTTTCTGTAATTAAAGCTTTGTGTATGTTATTACGTGCTAAGAATTCTCTAAGTTCCGTCCTTCGCCTTTTAAAGCCGTGGGCGTTCCATGTCATACAGTTAAGGTTGGGTGTGTGGTTCATAGGAAGCCAGGAAAAGTGAGGAGTTGGAGGACATCTCGATAGCAGGCCAGGATGCTCCGGGTCTCCGACTCCCGCGAAGTGGCCAGTAGTTCCAAGATGTGCATACAGGCCTCCTGTATGTCGGCGTCCTTCCAGTGCTTAGCTGACGCACGTCTTAGCATGTTGCGCTGTTGCTCCAGGCGAGGGTCTGCCAAGATCTCCCTCGTCGCGACTTCCTGCGGGGTTGACGTGGCCTTACCTGTGGTTATCTTGGCTTTTTGGTCCCACCAGCGCCACCGACGCCCATCACCGGGCCACGAAGGGAAAGCGGCGCGCGACCCAGAGCCCCTCCACGAACATGACCTTCACTTCCCTTCTGTGCTGCCCGTGGCCCCGTCCCCTGGGTGATGCGCGCTGCCGAAACTTGTCTCTGATACTTGGGACAAGCCCGGTACGTGGCCCCGTGGCCCGAATTGAGACACAGCGCGCACTTCCTCTGGGGTGGGGGAACGTTACAGCTCCGCAAGTCGCTGGAGGCCGCGCACTTAGAGCACACAACGGCACCCGCACCACACGTTGCCTCCGTGTGTCTCAGCTGCTGGCATCGATTACACTGTATGGGGATGAAGGGTCGACGAGGGGGGGTTCCACCTTCACACGAAAGTGTAACACCTGCTCCAACGACCTCAGCCGGAGCAGGTCATCAGCTGTTGCCAGATCCACCAGGTATAACGGTAGAGTAGTTCGAGTTCGGTCGTAGCGCTTGAGTTGCACTACCGGCAGCACTCAAAAGTGCACGGAGTGCAGATGAGCCCTAATGTCATCTTCCGCACCGTCAAAGTAGACGTGCTTTACCACAGCACGGAAGGTCTCGTTGATCCCGGGGTCCTCGTCAGCGTGAAAGGGACCTTACATTCCCAAAGGAAGGCAGTCAAGAGATCCTCCGGGGATCTATTGCGCACCATATAGTCCCCTGAAATGGGCGCTCTGGATATGACTTACGCAGGGAGTCGAAATATCTAAGGTCCTGCAACAGAGAAACACAGTGGCGGGGGATGTAGATGGGATCCTGGAAGCGGGATTTAAGGGTCTGGGAATAGGAGGAAGGGGCACCGGGAGGGGCTGGGACTTGGTGCATTGGATGTCTGGATGAGGAGCCAGGGGCAGGATTAGGTTGAGAGGCAGGAGGGTAGAGAGGGACAGGGGGACAAGGGTTAGAAGAGGATGTGCCAGGGATCGGGTACACGGGTGAGTAGACGGGGTTTGCAGGAGCGGTGAGGAAGCGGAAGAGGAGGAAGCGGAAGAGGAGGAAGCGGAGAGGTTGGGAGGTCTCTGAGCCACCACAGAGACGGACGACGGATGGAAACAAGAAGGAGCAGAGGAAGGGTGCGTCAGAGGAGTGTGTGACGGGAACTAAGGATGGGAAGGAAGGAATGGTGCCCGGTGAAGCAGAGGAGGCAGAAGTGGTGGACGGTGGAGGAGCAGCAGGAGAAGGGCCTGAGGGATGTGTAGATGGAGTGGCGCCAAAGTCAAGCCGTGTCTTGACTACCATCTGTCTGGTGACACGCATCTCCGAAGGAGAGTGCTTCTTGTGCTCTTTTCGGGCCATTAGGATTAGGTAGTGTGTAGAACTTGGTGAGTTTAACAGTTAAAGATTTTGTTAGAAAGTTATGTAAGCAAAATGTGAAGACGGAAGAAGTAAGGAAATAAAGCCGAGATCTTAATATAAGGGGGCCTAACGGGGAGCTTAACCTAGATAGAAAAGAGGAAAATAGTATTAGTCAGAGAGAAAGAGATGCTAGAGGGCGCTAAAAAGCCCGAGGAACAGAGGACCTGCTTTAAAGCATCTAGGTACCAGTCAAGGGACTGTTGGCTGCGGCCTTGTTCCTATACCCTGCTATACAGATAAGTTTTTTTTTTAACGTGGAGGGGGAAATGCCTTCCTGCATTCGACCCCAAACCTTAGTACAATGGCTTGGGGGATATCTGGAGCTCCCCGCGGAGTGCGGTATATCCACCAAAAAACCCTCCACGTGTTAATCGTTATATAGAGTAATTTCTGCATACATGCATTAGTCGGGTCCCGCATAGCACCCCGGTTAGTAAGTGAAAGCTACTTAGCTGGCATGCATTGCATGCGAGCGCGTTAATGCTACTTACTGGGATTGTCCATGAAACCTGAACAATACCAGTCGATAATCATGCGTTAATTTTATAAGTGTTTTATTCGTTAATAACTATTTTCTACTTCTGCAGAGCGTGCCTGCTTGACATATTAGGTAAAATGTTATTCGACATGCATTAAATTTAGTCTTATAGTATATGTTTAGAATGCAGCATATATTTGGAGTTACGCTTCTGCGCTGTTGCTTTGGGATATTTCTCAGTCAGTCAGTGGTTGAGCAGCCGCTCGTCTTTGGTAGTAGTACCGGGCTATTTAAGCCTTCGTTATCTCCTTTACCATGTAGCTGCCAAGGTCGTCTAAGTGATTGACTCCATAATGCAGTTGCCCGGAGTACGCTGCCCACATCGGTCACAGTGGGAAGCCATTTCCCCCGGTACGCCTCAGTTATAGCTGAGGTCTTTAGGGCTCTGTGACGGGCTGGTACTGAAACATATAGGAAGAGAGTGACAATAAGTTAAGTTGTGTGTTGGGAGTTTTTAGGGGTGAGGAGAGGTTTTAGTTAAGGAGGTTTGTAAGGTATTGTATTTCGTCTGGAGCGGTGTCTTGTGTTATAGTCCCTTCAAAAAGTGATAAAGGTCTATTGTATTTGTTTGTTTGTGTGCCGTAGTTCCCTAGCGTTTCTATTAAAGGGTTGTAATGTGCATTTAATTTTTGACACGTGTATTAGGATAGCTATTGTGTGTATTTTGAGTTCTTCGTGAAATATGTCCGCTGGAGCTGTGTAAGGTACTTTAGATACTAAGCTAGAATTTTATTTTGAATACTTGGGATGCGTAGGTAATTATAGGTCGAATTAATGGCTTGTAAAGTTTTAGTCCCATGTTGGGCTTAGCTGGAAGCCCGTGTTGATGAGCGGATATAGCCTGCCCAATTGAGCATTGGCTTTTACATGGGCCTGGGTAATATGCCTTTTCCATGTTAGGCCCTGGTGCGTTTTAAGTCCTAGCCAAGTTACCGTATCTGTCCATTCAATATGTTCACTAAATATGGCAAGTGGTGGCAGGCGGTGTTTGGGAAATTTGTGATAGACGCGTTTTGTGAATATGATTACTTGAGTTATTGGTGCATTTAATTTGATTCGCCATCTTGTAAGCCGGTCCTTTACGTTATTGAGGGCGCTCTGAAGTCTGCTGTGTATGAATTCCGTTTTACCTGATTGGGTCCTTATGTTGGTGTCATCCGCGTAGATGTATAAGTTTGAGTTTTCGGTTTTCGGGATGTCATTAATATAGATATTAAATAGAGTTGGTCCCAGTATGCTGCCTTGTGGTACTCTGGCTTTGATTGGACGTTCGGATAAAATGTGATTGTTCACTCTGGATTGAAATTTTCGATCGCTTAGGTAGTTTGCTATGAGTTTAATGAGTGAGTCGTGTATATTTATTGTTTTGAGCTTCTTTAGTAGGCCAGCAAGCCATACTCTGTCAAAGGCTCGTTCAACATCTATTAATAAAGCCCCTGTTTATTTGTTGAAGTTGAAACCGTGCGTTATAGTTTGGTTGCCCTGATTAGTTGAAAAGATGTTGAGTGTTTGGCTCGCAATCCAAATTGTTCTGAAATTAAAATGTTTTGTTTGTTTAGTTGAGAGTTCAGACGTTTGAGTATTAGTTTTTCGAGAAGTTTTCCGAGTGTGCTTAGTAGACTAATTGGTGTGTAATTGTGCGGTTTGGACAAGTTTTTCCCCTTTTTGAGGAAGTGGACCACGTTGGCTAGTTTCCACCTTTTAGGGTAATGTCCACTAATGAGCACGTAGTTGAATATATCAGCCAGTAGCTTAATTGCCCTTTCGGGCAAATGTATTAGGGCCACTGTTGGGATGTTATCTGGCCCAGGGGCTTTTTTCTTTGGGAGGTGCCTGATTAGCCGGTTTATTTCACTCGGACAGGTTTTTCTCACTAAGTTATGGGATTCCTTTTCTTTGAAATATTCAGTTTCCTCTTCCGTTGCCTCCGTAAATTGAGGGCAGCAGTGAGTAGGATTTGGTGTGGAGATTTCTTGCAGTGTGTCCGCGAGAATATCTGCTTTTGTTGGTTTGTGGATGTGATTGCTTGACTGTGGTGTAATGGTAGTATTTGTGTTTTATCACGCGTTAGACAGCGTGCAATTCTCCATACCGAGTGTCGTTCGTAGTCCAGATTCTCTAGTGTATTCTGCCATGGTTGAGATATTGTTGGTTGTTCTCTGTCTAACAAGAGTATTTAAATATCTACAATCCTGGTCTACAATGTGTCGTGTATTCTGCCATGGCCGTCTGATTCGGTTTCTTTCCTCTGCCAGCATGTGGATGTCAGGTGGTAGTTGTGATTGGTATTGCTTGGGTTGGCTTATTGACACTGCCGCTCTGGTTGCAGCTTTGATGGCATTTTCTAGTTGGTCTACCGCCTCGTTCATATTTTCTTTTGTGTTTAGCTGCAAAGTAGGTAATTGTCCCAGTCTGCTTTATTGTAATTAAGACGCTCGACTGGTGGATTAGGGGCTTCAGTGCCCTGTAGTGTTTTAATCACTGACAAGTGATCGGAAGAGATTTCGTTTTTAACTTGTAGGTTAATTCTACGAGTTAGATTACGCGTTATTGCAATATACAAAATATCTGGTCTTTGGTTTCGGCTGAACGGGATATACGTATGTTCAGCTGGAGTGTGAAGTATCAAATCAGAGTTATTTTCAAGGTTTAGTAGAGCCGTGCCTTCGGGGTTAGTCCCGTTGCAATCCCAAATGAGGTGTTTTGCGTTGAGATTTCCGGCTATTAGTACCCTATTGTTTACCTGAGTGATTGCGTTAATGTGTGCTATGTTTAGTACGCCTGGAGCTGGGGCATATGCCGCCGTGATTAGAACCTTGTTGTTATCATAGGTAATATAAATACTAGTAGCTTCTAGAATTAAAAATTGAGGCTGCGTAGCGAGATCTTGAGCAGTGTTATGTTTTATTATTGCGGCACTCCCGCCTCCACGTTTGTTTCGATTGTTGCGATGTGAGGTGTAACCTGAAATGTTAAATCTGTCTTTGTCGCTTGTTTCTGTAATTAAAGCTATGTATATGTTGTTATGTGTTAAGAAGTCTCTAAGTTCCGTCTTTCGCCTTTTTGAGCCTTGGGAGTTCCATGTCATACATTTAAGGTTGGGTGTGTGGTTCGTAGGAAGCCAGGAGAGGTGAGGAGTTGGAAGAAGTCTGGATAGCAGGCCAGGATGCTCCGGGTCTCCGACTCCCGCGAAGTGGCCAGTAGTTCGAATTCGTCCTGTTTGTCGGCATCCTTCCAGTTCTCAGATGACACGTCTGAACATGCTCTGATGCTTTCCAGGCTAGGATCTGGCTGCGTCTCCTCTCTCGTCGGGACCTTCTTCGGGTGTTGACTTGGCCTTACCTGGGGTTGGCTTGGCTTTCGGGTCCTTGGCTCGTTTACCCTCACAGTGCCTCCGCAGCCCGCCACCGGGCCACGAGGGGTGGGTGGGGCGCGCACAGGAGCCTCTCCCCGCACAGGACCCCCACTTCCCGCTTGAGCTGCCCGTGCCCCCGGCCCCTGGAGGTTGCGCGCCGCTGCAACTTGTCTCTGATACTCGGGGCAAGCCTGGAATCTGGCGCCGTGGCCCGAATAGAGACACAGCGTGCACTTCCTCTGGTGAGGAGTTGGAAGAAATCTCGATAGCAGGCGATTACAGTTCCGCGAGTTGTGGGAGGCCGCGCACTTGGAGCACACAACTGTACTCGCACCACACGCTGCCTCCGTGTGCCTCAGTTGCTGGCATCGGTTGCACTGTATGGGAATGAAGGGTCGCCGGTAGGGTTCCACTTTCACACAAAAATATAACGCCTGCTCCAACGACCTCAACCAGGCCAGGCCTTCAGTCGTTGCCAGATCCACCAGGTAAATCGGCAGAGGAGTTCGGGCTCGTTCATAACGCCGGAGTTGCACTACTCGCAACACTGAAAAGTGCGCGGAGTGCAGTTCGGCCCTAATATTCTATTCTCCGTGTTTCAGCACAGCACGGAAGGTCTCGTTGTTCCCAGCAGTCCTCCTCAGCGTGAAGGGCGTTCCCTCAAGAAGGCAGTATTGCGATGGTAATCATCCGTGGATGTTGTGCTCACCATGTAGTCCCCTGAAATGGGGGCTCTGGATATCACATACCCTCCATTGGATATGTCGAAATCTCTGAGGTCCTGCAACAGAGAAACACTGTAGCGGGGGATGTAAATGGGAGCTTGGAGTCGGGAGGTAAGGGCTTGGGAGTAGGAGCATGGGGGACCGGGAGGGGCTGAGATTAGGTACACTGGACGCCGGGACGAGGAACAAATAACGGGACAGGTGGCACAGAACCGGGGGCGACGGCGGAGATCGTGCCCAGTGCACTGGGCGGGAGTGAAGTTGGTACCACAGTAGTGGCACCGCGGCGGCGAGGAGTAGGCGTCAGCTGAATATCCGAAGGCACAACAGCGTCGGCAGGGCCGGTGGCGTTCTTGTCGGCTCGCCTCGAAGACATGAAGTCGCCCTAATAAGAGCAACCCTGACGCCAAATAAGCTTCCAAGTCAGCTTGGTCCTACATCTCCACATGAACAAGCGGCGTTGGCCCCCGGTCGCATTATTATGCGGGTGGCCCTCAATCAATAAGGCATCCGCGACTGCACGGCGGTGAGCAGATGCCGCGTGGAAAGGTCCCGGGGGACGCCCCTTACCACGGCACTGAACCGGGGCGGCGGAGGCGTCGGTATTAGCGGCAAGAGCGGCTTCTGTTGCAACGAGACTGCGGTGGTGGCCGGCGGCGAAGCAGGGCTTGCCGCGACCAGTGGCGTCGGACGTGCTGCCTCCTCGTGGCTGCCGCGGAAGAGGCGACGGTTGTTGCTTTAGCAGTGGGGTCTTTTTTCGCCATGTTGTGTTGAGAGCTCAAAGATCAAGCTGCGAATGTGAAAAAGTACTAATTATGTTTTGTTTTTTTGTTTTTTTTTATGATGGGGGAAAAGGCAACTGACGCCCTAACCCCAGTCAAGCCTGGGAATATGAGACTCCCCACCCTGGACTCGAACCAGGTTGGTACTACTCACAAAAAACCCACCCGAAGTAGGAGAACCATACCTCTCTGTTGTAGTACTGCATAAAGCACCTGCGCATTTCTGGTGATGATGAATGCTGCCTGCCAGTGGCAGTAACAGCGAGTGATAGTGTGATTAGCCAGTGGACACACATGACTTCCGCCCTGAGTGCCCCTCTGGAGAAGTAGTTGGTGAAAATTGAGTGATTATTTCCTGTGAATATTTCTCAGTGACCTGAGAGTCTCTTTTTGTGTCATAGGAGTTCTTGCTGCAAGCTGAATCCTGGATCCAGCGTCGCTTGAAATAGGAGTTGTATATAATAGGTAGTTCCTGAATAGAGAAAGGTTCGGCGGAATGGAGCTGTTGGTGGTCCTGCTGTAGCTGCGTTATGACGCTGGCTATCCGGTTGGACAGCTCAGCGGTGGAGGACTGTAGAGTGGAGAGGGCGGATGTGGTGGCAACTTGTAGGTCCTGCAGCATCTCGGTGATGGCGCTGGTGAAGGCCTCTTCCAACGCAGCTAAGCGAGCGCCGATATTCAGGATCTCAGCATGAAGGTCCTGAATGTCATCCCGTGTCGCTATGTCTGTAGAAGCTGGAGGTGGTGTAGATCTGCGCTGACCGTTCTGGTGGCGGAGTGGTGCGCCCGTCCCTCGGGTACAGGTGACAATGGGCCTGGCCAGTGAAGTGTCCTGTGCCACGGCGGGTGGCACAGAACCGGCGGCGTCGGAGATCATGCTCAGTGCACTGCGACGTGAAGACGCTGGTCCCACAGTAATGGCACCGCGGCGCTGAAGTGAGGGGTCATGGCTGTGCCCGAAGGCGCAGCAGCGGCAGCAGGGCCGATGGCGTTCCTGTCGACTTGCCTCGACTGGCAGAAGTCGCCCTAATAAGGGCAACCCTGACGTCAAACAGCTTCCAAGGCAGCCGGATCCTGAAGCTCCACTCTTACCAACGGAGTTGGCCCCCGGTCGCAATAAATGCGGGTCGCCCTCAAACATGAAGACCACCGCGACTGCGTGGTGGTGAGCAGATGCCGGGTGGACAGGTCCCGAGGGACGCCCCGTACCACAGCACTGAACCGGGGCGGCGGTGTGAAGCTCGGCGGAGACGGTGATGTTGAGCCCGGCAACTGCGGCCGCAGTTGCGGCGAAATAAAGTTTGCCTCAGCCGGCGGAGACGGAGGTACTGCATCCTCGGCGACTACCGGGGGAGTAGCGATGAGTGCTGCCGTAGCAGCGGCGGTTTGGCGCTGTCTCTTCTTCACCATGATGTGTCGAGAGAAGTAGTCTCCGAAATTCCTCCTCAGTTATGTTTTTTTTTTTTTTTTTTTTTTTACCGCGGAGGGGAAAAATGCATTCCTGCATTTGACCCCGAGCCTTTAGTGCAATGACTAGGGGGATATGTGGAGCTCCCCGCCGTGTGGCGTATATCCGCTAAAAAAAAACCCTCCACGTCTTAAACGTAACATTCTGTAGGTCATCGTGCATTATTCATGCATTAGTCGGGTCCCGCATAGCACCCCGGTTAGTAAGTGTAAGCTAAAAAGCTGGCATGCGTTCCATGCGAGCGCGTCATAGTTGCTAACTGGGATTGCCCATGGAACCTGAGCAATACCAGCGGATTATTCATGCGTTTAGGATGCTATGATGTTACAAGCTACATAAGTACTAATTTTGTTCAGTGCAGGGAGAGTGCCTGCTTGTCAGAGTATATGCGTGTAACTTAAATTTTAAATTAGCATGCTTAATTCTAGTTTGAATTGAGTGGCTTGTTTGCATCCTGTGCTGAATTGTTGCGGGGAGTGTCCCGCTCGTCTATGTTTGCACGGATGCCCGTCGTGTACGTTCAGGCTCTTGGTCCTTCGCCTAGTCTTTCGGGTGGTCCATGTCATTCCGGTCGTCATCTGTGTGACGGACTCCATATACAGCTGCCCGAAGTTCGCTGCCATGTCGATCACTGTGAGAGGCCCTTCTCTCCCTGGCCGTCTCGGCTTTCGCTGAGGGCTTGAGGGCTTTGCAACGGGCTTATCTGAAACGAAAAAGAAGATGATTGAAAGACTTATGTTAGGTATTTAAAGGTGTAGGAAGGGTGTTTAGGGTATTAGGAGATTGTCAAGGAAAAGTTGTATATCGTCCTGTGTAGTATCATGCGTCAGTGCTCTATCAGATAGAGAAAGAGATCTGTTATGTTTGTTTGTTTGAGTAGTGTAGTTTCCTAGTGTTGTTTTTAGTGGGTTATGATGTGTGTGTGTAGCTTTTTATAAGTGTCGTAAGCGAGTTTCTTAGTGAACTGTTCGATTGTATGTATTTTAAGTTCTTCGTGTAGAATGTCAAATGGAGCTGTGTATGGAACGTTAGGTACCATTCGTAATACTTTATTTTGAAATGATTGCAGTTGTGTAATGTATTATTTGGCGGCATGGCCCCATACCGGAGCGGCATAAGTTAATATTGGGTGTATGAGCGTTTTGTATAAAGCGAGTCCCATTTTGAGGTCTAGATGAGAGCCCATGGTGATGAGTGGGTAGAGTCTGCCCAGTTGTGCGTTGGCGTTTCCCCGTGTTTGTAATATATGTTGTTTCCAAGTTAAGCCTTGATCCATTTTGAGACCTAGCCATGTTACCGTGTTCCTCCATGCTATATTTTCGCCAAATATGGAAAGTGGCGGTAACTGGGGTCTTGTACAATCTGTGATTGTTGCGCTTTGTGAATATTATTGCTTGTGTCTTTCCTGCGTTAACTTTTATGCGCCATTTTGTGAGCCATTCCTCAAGATTATTGAGGGCGCTCTGTAGTCTTCTGTGTATAAAATCAGTTTTCCCCGATTGTGTCATTATTTTTTTTTTTTGGTAGTGTTTAACGCCCGCTTTAACTACTAATGGCATCGCAGGCGGTGAATTGTGTCATTATGGCCGTATCATCTGCGTAGATGTATAAGTTCATGTTTTCGGTTTTCGGAATGTCATTTATGAATATGTTGAATAGGTCGGCCCGAGTAAGCTGCCTTGAGGCACTCCTGCTTCGATTGGCCGCTGGCTAGAGAGGTGAATATTCACTTTCGATTGAAATTTGTGATTATGTAGATAGAGCTATTAGTTCTATCGTTGTGTCGTGTATATTAAGAGTTTTGAGTTTCTTTAGTAGGCCACACTCTGTCAAAAGCTCGTTCGAGGTCGAGCAAAAGTGTGCCTGTCGATTTGTTAACATTGAACCGTTATTCTTTCTGTAGCTCTGATTAGTTGAAGTGTAGTTGAAATCAAACTGTTCAGTGATTAAAATCTTTTGCTTAATTGGTTGGGTATTGAGTCGTTTTAGGATTACTTGTTCTAGTAGTTTTCCTAATGTACTGAGTAGACTAATTGATCTGTAGTTTAGCGGGTTTGACAGGTTTTTACCCTTCTTGGGAAAATCAAACTGTTCAGTGATTAAAATCTTTTACTTAATTGGTTGGGTATTGAGTCGTTTTACGATTACTTTTTCTAGTAGTTTTCCTAATGTACTGAATAGTCTAATTGATCTGTAGTTTAGCGGGTTTGACAGGTTTTTATCCTTCTTGGGAAAGTGTGCTACTATGACTAGTTTCCACCTGTCTGGGTAGTACCCGCCAGCCAGTACGAAATTGAAGACTTTTGATAGTAGCTTGATTGCATTCTCCGGTAAATGCATAAGGGCAATTGTAGGAACGCTGTCGCGCCCTGGAGCCTTTTTCTTTGGTAGATATCTAATCAGCAACTTAATTTCGCTGGGGTATGTTTTACGCAGTAAGTTGTGCGTTTACATATCCTTATAGTTTTCTGTTTCTGTTTCTGTTTTGGCCGTGAATTGTGGGCAAGACGAAATGGGATTGGTACTAATGTTTGGTGTAAAGCATCCGCTAATGTCAGCTTTTTGTTGATCTGTTGAAGCAATTGTTTAGATAAAGTGTAATGGGGGGATTTGTGTTTTATCTCTCGTGAGACAACATGCTATTCTCCACACTGAATCTCGTTTATAATTGAGATTTTCGAGTGTGTTTTATCATTGTTGGGAAATGAGGTTTTTTATTCTTTCTCCAATTAGAGCATTTAGGTATCGGAGATATTCTTGGTCAGGTAGGTGACGTGATTTCTGCCATCTTCGCCTGACTCGATTTCTTTCAGCAGCTAGCACTTTAATATCTTGTGGTAGCTGAAAATGTGTATTTCTCGGCTTATTTAATGGTACCGCTACGTTTGTTGCTGTCTTTATGGATTGCTTAAGTTGCGTTATTACCGTGTTCACATTTTCAATTGTGTTTGGTTCTAACGTGGGAAGATTTTCGTCTACAGTATTTGTAAAAGTGTTCCAGTCAGCTTTGTTGTAGTTGAGTCGCTGTACTGGTGGTTGTTGGGCAGCAGCGCCCTCTAGCGTGATTAAAACTGGTAGAAGACCGGAGGATAATTCATTCTTTACTTGAATGTTTACTCTTCGTGTTAGGTTGCGTGTTAGTGCAATGTCTAGTATGTAAGAGCTTTGGTTTCTCAAGTATGGGATGTAAGTGTGTTCCGTAGGAGAATGTATTATGTAATCTGAGTTTTTTTCTAAATTAAGCAATTCCCTTCCTTCGGTGTTGGTTTTCTTGCACTCCCAAATTTGGTGTTTTGCATTTAGGTCACCTGCAATTATTGCTGTTATTTAGCTGCAACAGCGCTTTTATGTCCGCAATATTTAAGGCACCTGGTGGGGCATATGACGCCGCTACTAGAACTTTATTATTGTCTAACGAAATGAATATGCTAGTAGCTTCGACACTTATGAATTGAGGTTGAGGAGCTAAATCTTGTGTAATATTATGTTTTATTGCAATTGCAGGACCGGCCCCGCGTCTGTTTCTATCGTTACGTTGTATTGTGTATCCCGTTATGTTTAGTTTTTCTTTGTCACTAAGGTGGGTTTCTGTAATTAATGCTATGTCTGTATTGTTTTGAGTAAGGAAGTTTTTAATTCGGTCTTACGTCTTCGTAGTCCGTGGGCATTCCATGTCATGATTTTTAGGATAGGTGTAGGGTTCATAGGAAACCAGGAGAGACGAGGATCTGCAAGAAATCTCGATATACGGCGAGGGTGCTTCGAACCTCCTCTTCATTCGAAGCACATCAGCTTTTCCAGAATATCCATGCACGTTTCCTGAAGGTCCTTATCCTGCCATCCCTTCCTGATGACCTCGTTGTACCTCTGGCATTGGTGGATGAGTCGGGGTTCAGAGCGCGTCTGCTCCCGTGTCGGCACGTGCTGGGCTATATGACTTGGCGTACCTTGTGGTTGTCTTGGTGTGGGCTTTCTCGTCCTCTGTTCTCTGGCAGCTTCGTGCACCTGCGCTCCGCGCACACCAGGAGCTATGGACTCTCAATTCGAAGCGGGACTTCGAGACAGCGAGACTACGAGAGGAAGTAACCGAAGCCTAGAAGCCCTCGACTAGGTAATTCTAGGCGAGGAGAAGGGATCAGAGCCAGTTCTCTCTTCAAAGAATTTCGCTTCGCCGACTCTCGCTACTCGACTCTCCCGGCGAGTGAGCCAGCAACTGCCAGCCAATCTCAGCAGCTCCCGGTGGGCGTTCTCTACGAGGTCCGCACCTTGCTCAGCTCAGCCTCGTGCTAGCGAGCTTAACTGTATAGCAGGGTAGAGGAACAAGGCCGCAGCCAACAGTCTCCTGACTGGTACCTAGGCGCCTTCGGGCAGGTCCTCTGTTCTTCGGGCTTTTTAGCGCCCTCTAGCAGCTCTTTCTCTCTAACTATCACTATCTTCCTCTTTTCTATCTAGGTTAAGCTCCCTGTTAGGCCCCTTATATTATAATCTAGGCTTTATTTCCTTACTTCTTCCTTCTTCATATTTAGCTTAGAGTAAGTACATTTTCACACTACTTTCTTATCAAACCTTTAACCTTACTAACTCCTAAACACTACCTAAACCTAATGGCCCGAAGAAAGCTCAAGAAGCACTCTCCTTCGGAGGTGCGTGTCACAAGACAGACGGTAGTCAAGACACGGCTTGACTTTGGCGCTACTCCACCAACCCGCCCCTCCGGTCCCTCACCTGCTGCTCCCCCCTCCACCGCTCCTGCTTCCTCTGCCTCCCCAGCCACAATTCCTTCCTCCCCAGCCTTAGCTCCTATCACACCACGTGTCACTAATCCACTGACACACCCCTCCTCTGCTCCTTCTTCTTTCCATCCCTCGTCCATCTCTGTGGTGTCTCAGAGACCCCCCCGACCTCCTTCTGCTTCCTCCTCTTCCGCTCCTTCACCGCACCTGCCAACCCCGCCTCCTCATCCCGTGTCCCCGATCCCGGGCCCATCCTCTCCCAACCCTAGCCCCCCTCCTGCCCCTTTCTACCCTCCTGCCTCCCAACCTAACCCTGGCCCTGGCTCCTCTCCCCCACGCCCAGCTCACCCGCTCCCAGCTCCACCCGGTCCCCTTCTTCCTACTCCCAAGCCCTCACCACCCGTCTCCAGGCTCCCATATATGTTCCCCGCCAGCGTGTTTCTCTGTTGCAGGAACTCAGAGACTTCGACGCCCTACGCCCCAACGGGGGGTATGTCTTGTCCAGAGCCCCTATCTCAGGGGACCTCATGGTGCGCACTAGGTCTGCGGAGGACTATCAGCGCCTGACTGCCTTTCTGAGGGAGCGTGGGGTACCTTTCACCCTGACACGAAGCTCCAAGAACGACCAGACCTACCGTGCTGTGGTGAATTACGTTTACTTTGACGGCGCGGAAGAAGAAATTAGGGCTGAGCTGCACTCTGCGCACTTTTCACTGCTGCGAGTAGTGCAGCTCAGGCGTTATGACCGAGCCCGAACTCCTCTACCGATATACCTGGTGGACCTGGCAACAGCTGAGGACCTGGCCCGGTTGAGGTCGTTGGAGCAGCTGTTGCACTTTCGGGTGAAGGTGGAACCCTACCGACGACCATTCGTCCCCATCCAGTGTAATCGGTGCCAGCAGCTGAGACACACGGAGGCAACGTGTAGCTCGGGTGCCGTTATGTGCTCTAAGTGCTCGGCCTCCCACGACTCGCGGAGCTGTGACGTTCCCCACCCCAAAGGAGATGCGCGCTGTCTCAATTCGGGCCACGGGGCCAGGTACCGGGCTTGTCCCGAGTATCAGAGACAAGTTGTAGCAGCGCGCAACTCTCAGGGGACAGGGGCACGGGCGCCTCGGGCGGGGAGTGGTGGTCGAGTGCGTGGAGAGGCTCCGGTGCGCGCGCCGCCTGTCCCTCGTGGCTCGGTGATGGGCGTCGTTAGCGCTGGGGTGATGAACGAGTCAAGGACCCGAAAGCCAAGCCGACCACAGGTTAAGCCACGTCAACCCCCGAAGGAAGTGCCGACGAGGGAGGAGACCCTGGCTGACCCTCGCCTGGAGCATCAGCGAAATATGTTCAGACGTGCGTCAGCTGAGCACTGGAGGGACGCAGACATACAGGACGTCTGTATGCACATCATGGAACTACTGGCCACTTCGCGGGAATCGGAGACCCGGAGCATCCTGGCCTCCTACAGAGACTTTTTCCAACTCCTCACCTCTCCTGGCTTCCTATGAATCACACACCCAAACTCAATTGTATGACATGGAACGCACACGGCTTAAAAAGACGAAAGACTGAACTTAAAGACTTCTTAACACGCAACAACATACACATAGCGTTAATTACAGAATCTCATTTAAGCGACAAAGACAGATTTAACATGCCAGGTTACACTACCCACCGCAACGATCGAAACAGACGCGGTGGCGGGACGGCCGTAATAATAAAACATAGCATTGCCCATGATGTTGCTCCACAGCCGCAATTTTCAACTCTAGAAGCTACTAGTATTTACATCACCATTGACAACAAGAATGTTCTAATCACGGCGGCATATGCCCCCCCCCCAGGCGTACTAACCATAGCTGACATTAACTCAATCTCGCAGGTAAACAAACAGGGTGCTAATAGCCGGAGATCTCAACGCAAAACACCTCATTTGGGACTGCAATGAGACTAACCCTGAAGGCACGGCCCTCCTAAACCTTGAAAATAATTCTGATATAATAATTCACACTCCTATGGAACATACGTATATCCCGTTCAGCCGAAACCAAAGGCCTGATATTCTAGATATTGCAGTGACGCGTAATCTCACTCGTAGGATCAACCTACAAGTTAAGAACGAACTCTCTTCCGATCACTTACCGGTGATCATAACATTAGAGGGCACTGCAGCCCCCAATCCACCAGTCGAGCGTCTAAACTACAATAAAGCAGACTGGAATAGGTTTGCAAACACTATCAACAAGCACCTACATACTACACAGCTAAATACAGCAGAAAACATGAATGAGGCGGTAACTCAAATAGAAAATGCAATAAAAACTGCAACCAAAGAAGCTGTACCAATAAACAAACCGAAGCAATACCAATCATAACTACCGGCTGACATCCAAATGCTAGCAGCGGAAAGAAACCGAGCTAGACGGCGATGGCAGAAAACACGTCATATTGTAGACCAGGAATACGTTAGACACTTAAATACCCTTTTCAGAGAGAGAACAACAAACCATCTCTCTCAACAATGGCAGAATACACTCGAGAACCTCGACTACGAACGAGACTCGGTGTGGAGAATTGCACGCTGTCTAACACGCGATAAAACACAAATACCACAATTACACCACAATCAAACAATAGCATCCACAGACCAACAAAAAGCAGATATGCTCGCAGACACACTGCAAGGAATCTGCACGCCTAATCCTACTCCCTGCTGCCCTCAATTTACGGAGGCAACGGAAGAGGAAACGGAAATTTTCAAAGAACAGGCAACCCACAACTTAGTGAGAAAAACCTGCCCGGGTGAAATAAACTGGCTAATCAGGCACCTCCCAAAGAGAAAAGCCCCTGGGCCAGATAACATCCCAAAAGTGGCCCTAATGCATTTGCCCGAAAGGGCAATTAAGCTACTGGCTGACATATTCAACTACGTTCTCATTAGTGGACATTACCCTAAAAGGTGGAAACTAGCCACCGTGGTCCACTTCACCAAAAAGGGGAAAAACTTGTCCAAACCGCACAATTACAGACCAATTAGTCTACTAAGCACACTTGGAAAACTTCTCGAAAAAGTAATTCTCAAACGACTCAACTCTCAACTAAACAAACAAAACATACTAATTCCAGAACCATTTCGATTCCGAGCCAAACACTCAACAACTCTTCAACTAATCAGGGCAACCGAATCTATAACGCACGGTTTCAACATCAACAAATCAACAGGTGCTTTATTATTAGATGTCGAACGAGCCTTCGACAGAGTATGGCATGCTGGCCTACTAAAGAAGCTCAAAATAATAAATATACACGACTCACTCATTAAACTCATAGCAAACTACCTAAGTGATCAAAAACTTCAATCCAAAGTAAACAATCACCTGTCATCCGAACGCCCAATCAAAGCCGGAGTGCCACAAGGCAGCATACTCGGGCCAACACTATTTAATATCTATATAAATGACATCCCAAAAACCGAAAATACAGAACTATACATTTATGCGGACGACACCGCCAAAATGACCCAATCAGGAAAAACGGAATTCATTCACAGCAGACTCCAGAGGTCCCTTAATAACCTAGAGGACTGGCTTACTAAATGGCGAATCAAAGTAAATGCACCAAAAGCTCAAGCAATCATATTCACAAAGCGTATCAATCACATATTTCCCAGACACCGCCTGCTTCCACTTACCATTTTTGGTGAAGATATTGGATGGACAGATACGGTAACTTGGCTTGGACTTAAAATGGATCAAGGTCTGACATGGAAAAAGCATATTACTCAGGCTCGTGGAAAAGCCAATGCCCAATTGGGCAGGCTATACCCACTCATCAACATGGGCTCACAGCTAAGCCTTAACATGGGACTCACACTTTACTAAACATTAATCCGACCTATAATTACTTACGCATCCCAGGTATGGGGGTATGCCGCCGTAAACCACATCAAAAACTTACAAAGATTCCAAAATAAAATTCTACGCTTAGTATCTAAGGTACCATACACAGCTCCAGCTGACATACTCCACGAAGAACTCAAAATACATACAATCGAACAATTCATTAAAAAGCTAACCTACGACACGTATCAAAAATTAAGTGCACATCACAACCCTTTAATAGAAACGCTAGGGAACTACGACACACAAACAAACAAACACAACAGACCTTTATCACTTTTCGACAGAACTATAACACAAGACACCACTCCAGACGAAATACAACAATACCTTACAAACCTCCTTCCCTAAAAACCTCTCCCCTTCTAACACACAACTATATATATATATTCTTTCTCTCTTCACATATGATATGTTTCAGTACCAGCCCGTCGCAGAGCCCTAAATCCCTCAGCTACAGCTGAGGCGGACCGGGGGAAGGGGCCTCCCATTGTGATCGACGCGGGCAGCGTACTTCGGGCAGCTGCAATATGGAGTCAATCACTTAGACGACCTTGGCAACTACATGGCAAACGAGATGACGAAGGCCTATGAGCCCGGTACTGCTACTAGCAACGAGCGGCTGCGCAACCACTGACGGACGGAGAAATCTCCCGAAGCAACAGCGCAGAAGCGGAACTCATTCTAAACATATACTATAAGACTAAATTTAAGTGCATGTCAAATAACATTTTACCTAATATGACAAGCAGGCACACCCTGCAGAAATAGAACATAATCATTAACGAATAAAACACTTACAAAGTAGCGCATGATTATCCACTGGTATTGTTCAGGTTTCATGGACAATCCCAGTAAGTAGCATTAACGCGCTCGCATGCAATGCATGCCAGCTAAGTAGTTCTCACTTACTAACCGGGGTGGTATGCGGGACACGACTAATGCATATTTGCACGAAAGTACTCTATATATAACGATTAACACGTGGAGGGGTTTTTTAGTGGATATACCGCACTCTGCGGGGAGCTCCACATATCCCCCAAGCCATTGCACTAAGGCTTGGGGTCGAATGCAGGAATGCATTTTCCCCCTCCACGGTAAAAAAAAAAAAAAAAAAAGGACTCTCCAGCTGGGGCCCTTCGCTGTACAGGCTGTCCCTTCTCCTTCGCACCGCTCCGTCCCCATGACCTTGAAGGCTGCGGGCCGCCGCTACCTGCCTCTGGTACTCGGGGCAACCCTGATACCTGGCCCTCTGGCCCAAGCCGTAGCAAAGAGCGCACAGCCTCCAGTCCTGTAGAACTTCACAGCTGCGGCAGTCGTGCCAACCTGGGCATCTCGAGCACACTGCCTTCCTCGAGTCGCACTTCTCCTCTGTGTGCCGGAACTGCTGGCACCTGTTACCTGCACGGAGACTATCGGTCGCCGGTACATCTCTACTTTCATTCGAAAGTGAAGTAAAGAGTTCAGAGACTGTAAACGGTCAAGGTCCTCCGCCCTCGCGAGGTCCACAAGTTACATAGGAATAGGCGTGCGGGCCCGGCCGAAACGCCAGAGCTGACACACTCGCAGCACTGAAAAGAGTATGGCTTCCAGGACCTTAATAGCCTCCTCCGCGTCGTCAAAGTAAACGTGCTTCACCACAGCACGGAACGTCTGGTCGTCCTTGGAAGTCCTTGTTAGGGTGAAAGGTACCCCACGGTCCTTCAGAAAGGAAGTCATGCGGTGGTAATCCTCCGCGGATCTAGTGCGCACCATGAGGTCCCCTGAAATAGGGGCTCTGGATAAGACATATACCCCGTGGGGACGCAGGGCGTCGAAATTTCTGAGGTCCTGAAACAGAGAAACGCGATGGCGGGGGATGTAAATGGGAGCTTGGAGACGGGTGATGAGGGATTGGGAGTAGGAGGAAGGGGGATCGGGTGAGCTGGACATGGGGAAGAGGAGCCACGGACAGGATTAAATTGAGTGGCAGGAGGGTAGAAAAGGTTAGGAGGGGGCTAGGGTTTGGAGAGGATGGGCCCGGGACCGGGAACACGGGATGAGGAGGCGGGGTTGGCAGGCGCGGTGAGGAAACGGAAGAGGAGGAAGCGGAAGGAGGTCGGGGAGGGGTCTCTGAGCCACCACAGAGATGGACGAGGGATGGAAAGAAAAAGGAGCAGAGGAAGGGTGCGTCAGAGGATTGGTGGTACGTGGTGCGATAGGAGCTAAGTTTGGGGAGGAAGGAATGGTGGCTGGGGAGGCAGAGAAAGCAGGAGCGGTGGATGGAGGAGCAGCAGGAGACGGACCAGAGGGATGGGTTGTTGGAGTGGCTCCAAAGTCCAGCCGTGTCTTGACTACCTTCTGTCTTGTGACACGCACCTCCGAAGGAGAGTGCTTCTTGGGCCATTAGGATTTGGTAGTATGTAGGACTTGGTGAGTTTAACAGTTAAACATTTTATTAGAAAGTGATGTGTTTATGAACTTACTCTTAGCTGAATGTGAAGAAGGAAGAAGTAAGGAAATAAAGCCTAGATCTTAATATATAGGGCCTAATGGGAGGCTTAACCTAGATAGAAAAGAGGAAGATAGTGATGGTCAAAGAGAAAGAGCTGCTAGAGAGCGCTAAAAAACCCGAAAAACAGAGGAGCTGCCCGAAGGCGCCTATAGTACCAGTCTGGACACTGTTGGCTGCGGCCTGGTTCCTCTACCTTGCTATACAGTTAAGCTTTTTTTCTTTCTCGAGTGGAGTGGAAAACCCTAATCTATAGGCCACAG
Source organism: Hymenopus coronatus (assembly GCA_030762935.1). Taxonomy (NCBI): domain Eukaryota; kingdom Metazoa; phylum Arthropoda; class Insecta; order Mantodea; family Hymenopodidae; genus Hymenopus; species Hymenopus coronatus. Next base: position 26,179,950 of record CM060896.1, on the reverse strand, counting down.
AGGGGATAACTCTGCCAATACCCACTAAAAAAAAACCACCGGAGAGAATTCGGGTGTAGGAATGCAGCAGTACCGCTTGTTGCACCTGCGGATTCAAGGAGCGGGTGTTATGCCTGGCCAGAGGCAATAGCCAGGAGAAAGTGAGAGCCAGGACGCAAACATGACCGGAGCCCTGATTGCGCCGTTGAAAGATTTGTGGTGAGGAATAGATACATATTACATGTGTATATATCTGCAGCTCTGTAACAAAAAGGACATAGTCAGTATAACATTTGCTGCCCTTTCGGGTAAAGTCGTTGGCGTATTTCGTTGTGTCTGCAGCCCGGTAACATAAAGACGTAGTCATTTAAGATATTTAATTTGCTATATATTGTAAGCTAGTTATATTTTTACAACTACTGCTGCCCTGTCTCGCGAAGTCATTAGTTATTAGTTGTGTTCAGCCCTGTAAGAGAAAGGTCGTGGTCATTTAGTAGAGACTTCATTGGTTTCTCGTGGCCTACCTGAGTGGTCACCCATCCAAGTGATGGCCACGCCCTATGCTGCTTTACCTGTAATAAAACCTTATTCTAATCATTTATTAGTTACATTCTAATAGCTATATACCAGAGAGGGTCGGTTAGTGGTCTGCCAGGTCGCTGTAGTGTGGGGGTCCCTCAAACCCCCGGGTCCGCCTTGACTCAGAAAGCAAGGACTTCAAGGGCCACCAAACTAATGTTGTAAACACATTCATGGGTAATTTTATTATGTCATTCTTACTCGCGATTCTAAATATTCTTGTACATTTAAATTGGGTTCCCCCAGGCCGAGGATTCTGTCAGATAGAGAGAGCGGTCTCTTGTGTTTGTTATTTTCTGCTTCATATGTGTCTAGTTCTTGTTTTAGTTCATTATTGTTCCTTACTTTACGCTTGTACAGGTTTTGGCTTTTTATGAACTCCTCAATTGAGTGCAGTTTTAGCTCCTCATGAAGGAGATAAGCCGGCGCTACTGGGGGTTATTTGGCAATTATTCTATTCTGGTGTGTTTATAGTTTATGTATGTGCGTTTTGTAGCGTAGCCCCATACAGGGGATGCGTACGCAATGATCGTTCTTAATAGTGTTTTATATAGGGTAATTCCCATGTTTAATTTTAATTGGCTATTGAGATTGATGATGGGATATAGTCTATTTAGTTGACCATTAGCCTTGGCTCTGACCTTAGTTATGTGCCTACTCCAGGTTAGGCCTTGGTCCATGACAAGACCTAATTAGGTCACTTGATCTTTCCACTCGATAATTTCGCCTTGGTAGTTAAGCGGTTGTAGCATGTTTCTGCCTTTACGGTGCTGTATTCTTTTAGTGAAGACTATAGCCTGTGTCTTCCTCGCATTTACTTTAATTCCCCACTTCTTGAACCATGGTTCAATTGAATCCAAAGCAAGTGTAAAATTCGTAGCTGAGTGGATTGTGTGGTTATAGCAGTGTCATCTGCGTATATGTACTTGTTGGTTCTTACCAATTCTGGCATGTCATTTATGTATAAATTGAACAATGTTGGTCCCACGATACTTGCTCGGATTTGTTTGGAGCTTGAGACTGCATCCTCTACTGAGGTGTGAAATCGTCGGCCATAGAGGTAGTCTCTAATTAGGGCTATCGCAGTGTCAGGAAATTCGTAGACTTTCAGTTTTCTGAGTAGCCCTGCATGCCATACTTTATCGAAGGCACGTTCAATATCTAAATAGAGGGCACCTGTCGAATTGTTTGTGTTGAAACCTTTGGTCATCTGCTCCGTCATTCTTAACAGTTGTAGCGTGGTAGAATGGTGTGCTCGAAATCCGAACTGTTCGCGTATAATATATTTTGTGTGTGCAAGTGTGAATTTATTCGCTTCAGTGTCACATTTTCTAATACCTTGCTGATGGTATTTAATAGGCTAATCGGCCTGTAGTTAATCGGTAGATTTTTGTTTGCTTTTGGGAAAAGTAGTATTTTTGCCTCTTTCCATGCAGGTGGAAACCTGCCGTCTCGACCGTGTAGTTGTATATTTTGGCCAGCAGTGTTACTGCCGTATTGGGTAAATTCTTTAGTACCACATTTGGTGTCTTGTCCGAGACTGGTGCTTTTCTTGCTGGCAGGTGTTTTATAATCGAGCTTATTTCTCCTGCATTTGTTTTTCGCAATTTGTTGTGTGTTCTACTCTGACCAAAGATTTGGGCTTCATCTTCGACTTCTTGAATGAAATCGTCTTGCCCTTTCGCTGGATTGGGAGAAAATACCTTCTCTAAGGTGACCGCAGAGACTGGGGGGTCTCTTGCTACGGTGTTATTAATTAGTAGTGGCGGTATGTTTGCGCGTGTGTGCGTTAAACATTTCGCAATTCGCCATACTGTGTTTTGTTGGGGGTTAAGATTTTCGACTGTGTCGTTCCATTGATTTCTAATGTAGGTCCTGGCCCTGTTATTTGCTAGTTCGCGCGCATGATAATATTCGGTTCGATGTATTAGATTCCTAGTTCTCTGCCATTTACGCCTGGCTTTATTTTGAGCTTTTTGCATGTCTTTTACATCCTGGGGATATCTGGCATTAATCGTGTATTGTCTTTTTAAGAGTACGCATGTATTAATGGTTGTGTTTATGGCCAGTTCTAGTTTTTAGATCGCTTCGTCCTGTTCTTCGTTCGTGTTAATTTCGAGTTCTCGTAGGCAGAGATCTACCGTAACCTTGAACTCTTCCCAGTCCACCTTATTGAAGTTGTGTCTTAAGGGTTCTGGTTTTGGCCTAAAGGGAGCATTAACTGTCAGGAGTACCGGTAGATGGTCTGATGTCAGCTCCTGCAATACCTTTACATCCAGGTCAAAGGGGATATTATTTAATAGTGCAATGTCCAGAATGTCTGGTGTTTAATTGGACATATGTGGTACAAATGTTGGCTCGTCTGGGTCTGTGATTAGATAATTTGTGTTATTTATGTAATTTAGTTTCTTGTGCATTAGTATTTACGCAGTTCCAAATTTGGTGTTTACAATTGTAATCTCCTGCTGCAATTACTCTATGCCCTAGTTGCATGATTTGGTCAATGTCATCTGTGTCTATTTCCCCCGGGGGATTGTATGCTGACGCTATGACGATTTCAGTGTTGCGAATAAAAATTTTGGTTGCTGTTGCTTCAGCGTGAGTCAATATTGGGGAATTAATCTGGTTGTGTTCTACGTTTGTGTGAATAGCTATCGCAGTCCCCCCTCCCCTACGGTCTCTATCATTTCTGTATATACGGTTTCCTAGTCAAGCTTTTTTTTTTTTTTTTTTTTTTTTTTTTTGTGAAAGGGGAGACAGTAAGAGTATTGGAAGGTAGAAAGAATGGCTTATCTCGCCATTGGGTGAAGTGTGGGAGGATATAGGATAGGAAAAGTAAGTGGGGGATAATGGAGTTCCGCAATAACACCTCCGTGAGTAGCGGTGAAGTTTGCTATTGCTGCTACCTGAGGGCTGCAACAAGGAAACGTGGCTTGACTAGAGTATAAACATGGCCCGAAGGCCCTGAGTATAGCGCTAGGGAGTCATTAGGAGTTGGTAGTGACGAGTTTTAATCATCTTTTAAGAAGTGAATGATTTGTGTGCTTCGGGGCGTCAGAAGTAGTCATGTCTGGTGAGCTGCTTGCTTCGGGTGTTGTGATAAGGGTATGAGTTACTGGTGGTAAATGCGGTAGTAAATTCACGAAGTATCTGTTTCTGGCTGTGTCGGATTTGCTCTGCTACGTTGTTGACTATCATCTCCTGGTTATCAAGAACTGAAGTGCAGCATTTGGTGATCTCTTTGTGGTTGTCGTCGAGTTTTCTTGTGAGCCGGTCCTCCAGTTGTGTAAGCCGTGTTGGCAGATTCAGGTGTTCAGTATGGAGGTCCTGGTTGGCCTCCAAGATCCTGGTGCTAGCGTCGTGAATTTCCTGAAACAAGGTGTAGAGGTCGTCGAGCTCCAGTAGGAGCTCAGACGTGTCCTGTAGTTGGTCCTGGGCTTTGGCCTCAGTGTCCTAAAGTTTGTGTGAAGTAGTAGTGTGAGAGTCTGTGATCGCTGCGGTGATGGCAGTCAGCGCTTCCTCCAGCAGATTCAGCCGGGCGCTGATGTGCAAGACCTCTGAGTGCAGGTCCTGCACGGCGTCCTTCACCGTGCTGTCGGATGGCGCTGCTGGTGTTGGTGGCTGAAGGCGTCTGTTGAATGGTGATGATGGCTTCTGTCTGAGTAGAGGTGGTGGTAGTTTTGGTCCTCGCAGTTTCGGCTGAGGATGTGGCGGCGGAGGCTGGTGTCGATCGTTGGTGGCTGCGAGGATAGAGAGGGCACTGCGCCTGTCATGTGAAGTGGTCAAGGTCATCACAAGTGGCGTAGTACCGGCGTCGGGTCCGTAAATCATGGGTTGCGCATTCAGCTGTCGAACTTCTGCCATGTATATTAATGATCTTCCTTCATAATTCGCTAAAATTGACGACATTACATTTAAATGAACTTCTATTTCATCCATATACTGAAAATAATGATTTACTAAAATACAGCTGCTTCCTTTATATGTTATTTCTATTACATTAACATGTTCCTTGCTATGTTGTGATATTCTAACCACCTGGATTTCATTATTATTTATTAAAATAGCTGCCATGGGGTTTTCTCCATCTACTATTATTCGTGATCTTACAGTTTTATAAATATATTTGCCTATACTCGTATAAGGTTCTTGAATACATTAAATATCTATTTTTAATTCATCTACCAAACTACATAATTCTTTTTGTACTAATTTACTCCTTTGTGCATTTATTTGTGCAATTTTTAGTCCAATCTCTTCTCTGTCCATTCTAATTTAATTTGTTGGTGTATTTAATCTTCTTTGTTTCCTATTATTTTGCCTATTTTCTATGCACTCTTGAGTCCATGTTTTATTCTCAAATTTAACAGATTTTTTGGGCTCCTGAATTTTAACCTTACCATCTGTTTTCTTACAAAACTTTTGGTTGGTAACTGGTTTTTTAATGTTATTAAAATTAATAAATGATCCTGACGGATTAAACATCTGCCACATGGATTGATTATCTCTTCTCTTTTCTACCTGTTTTCTAACTATTTCCTTTGGTCTTTGAATAAAACTTCCTGTGCCAATATTTATAATTTTTATCACTTGTTTGGTTTTCTGTGTGAATACATGTTTTCTTTCATTTCATTTATCTTGTCTTATATAACAATAACAATTCGGAAAGCTTTGTTGCGCATCAAATACTACTCGACCATAACTCAATACAAAATCATTATAAATTTCTTCCAAATCAAATTTCTCTTCGCTTCTCTGAAACACCTTCTTCATTAATTCGTGCAAAATTTCTATATCTGTGGGAATATTCACTGTCTTTAACTGCAAACGATCTATCACATCCGGTAACGGAAATGTGACAGAATTACCTTTGGGTTGTAAGTATCTGACTAAATGTCTAAGTGCTGCAAGCATGTTTTCTCTTTCTTCTAATCCACTTAATCTTAATAATTCCTCAAAATCATTATAAATTTCAGTGGTATCAATATTATTACTTCTTAATTATTCGGTCTCTTTTGAATTTATTTCTTTTAAAACTGGCACCTTTTCTGTCTCAAATATTATATTTCTTTCTTTAATTTGTATACAATTGTCCTTTCACTCCAATTCTGTCTTTGTCTACTGAAATAATTCATTTATTTTACTTCCATGTTCATTAATGTCTTCATCTAGTGATTCGTCCATCATAATGGCATCAAAATCAACTCTTATAACCTTTCTCTCCTTGCAATATTTATTTTCTTCTTCCTTGGTTCCATTTAAAATAATCACTTCCGGATACATCATCTCCTTTGTTCTATTCTCTTTTACTTGATTCACTTTTTCGTCAATTTGAACCTGTTGAGTTTCTTCAGCTAATTTTGATTGTAAATTTAATCAATATTTTTCCGCCCTTTCCTTATTCCACTTTAAACGACTTGGAACATTTTTACTTCGTCTTTTCTTTTTTGCTTCTTTTACTTCAAAGTTCATAATTTATACGTGAAATGGTTCTCTCCCAGCACAATTTATAAAAAGGACAGTTATATTTGCCTTCACACTGTTTATTTTTTCTAAAACATGGTGCACATTTAATACCGGGTTGTCCTTTTTTGGCACAATCCTTAGCTTCGTGATCAAGTTCTCCGCAATGGATACATACAAATTGGATTGACTTACAATATTTGGCAATATGCCCATATGTTTGGCATTTCATGCATTTGGATATGGATATAAAGTCCTTTATTGTCACCGCTTGAAATCCTAAATATACTCTTCCTTGATTGGCTAACAAATACCGTATCTTAGAAGAACTTCAATAACATGTGTACTGTTCTTCTATCCTTTGGTCGTGTTTTAAAACGAAATTTTACATTTTGATCAAATTCCTCTCTAGACATTTCATTCTCCAAATTCTGAGGATATAAATTGTCTTTTAATATTTCCTCACTTTCGATGATAACACATTATACATAATCAACAATGGATTCCTTTTCTTTGGTAATTCCATTATAATATCCTTATCTTTAAGATATTTGCTGTCAATTATTTTGGCTATATCGTCCGGGGACTCTGCCTAAGGAAGTCTGCTCTTCGCCGCCGAGGTGCCACTACTGTGGTACCAATACCAACACCGAGTGCACTGGGCACGATCTCTGCCGGTTCTGTGCCACCTGTCTTGGAAGAGACATGCAGCATCCTCACCCAGAAGCTGCAGGAAATGCAAGCTTCTAACGCCGCAGCAGTCACCAGCCAGCAGACCACAGCCGCCGACCTGCCACATGGATCGACGCTCTCATGCAGCCGCTAAGGCAGGTTATCCTGCAGCAAGCTGCTTACTCTGCTGAGCTGTTCCAATCAAGACGTCAGCAGCCCAACACCGCTCCTCCTCCTGTACAGGCTGAGGGGCATGCACGGCCTGGGGATCCTCGCCCACCAACACAGTGGAAGACTACTGGGAGCTTCGCTGAGCAATTCCAAAGCAGCTATAATCCGTAAGTTTTCTACGTCCTATTCTCTCCTCAATTTCCACCTTTTATTTCCTTTCTAATATCACCTCCATTCCCTAGGCTGCAGTCAGGTTCCATGGCTGTCAGCCTAGAAATAACCTTTCGCCTACTCCCGCACAACGTGCGGCAGCTTCCTATCTTTCTTGTACTAACGCGGGTGCATTAGTGGGACCGCGCTAAGCCACGAAATTCACAACAAACTACTGTTATAACGTGGAGGGTTTTTTTTAGTAGGTATGCCGCATGAGGAAGCGGAGATTCTCACATATCCTTTCAGCCATTACACTTCGGCTGGGGGTTGAATGCGTAATGCATTCCCCCCACCACGGTAAAAAAAAAATGTCACGGGAACTTGATCTTCGAGCTGTGAACATGGCGAAGAAGAGATTCCGCAGTGCAGCCGCTGCTAAGGCAGCAACCGTCCTACCTCTTCCCCGGCAGCCGCCCAGGAGGCAGCATCTCCGACACAACAGGTCGCGGCAAGCCCTGCTTCGCCCCCGGCCGCCACCGCAGTCTCGCCGCAACTGCAGTCACAGTTGCCGCCATCACCCACGACACCACCCAGCTCCACGCCGCCGCCGCCCCGTTCAGTGCCGTGGTACGGGGGGTCCCTCGGGACCTTTCCACCCGGCATATGCTCGCCGCCGTGCAGTCGAGGTGGCCTTCTTGCTTGAGGATCATTTTTTTTTTTTTTTTTTTTTTGGTAGTGTTTAACGCCCGCTTTAACTACTAATGGCACCGCAGGCGGTGCTTGAGGATCACACGCATATACTGCGACCGGGGGCCAACGCCGCTTGTTCGTGTGGACATGCAGGACCAGGCTGACTTGGAAGCTGCCTTGGCGTCAGGGTTGCCCCGTCGTGGCACAGGACACTTTACCGGGCAAGCCCAGCGCCCGCTCTACCCCAAGAGCAGACCACCACCACACCCGCCCAGACTACACCACCGCCGACAATCATCACCGACACCACACCACCTGCACCCTCGATAGACGCAGCAACACGGGACGCCATTAAGGACTTCCACGCGGAGATCCTGACCGTCGGCGCTCGTTTAACTGCCCTTCAAGAGGTTTGCAGTGGCTTCGACGAAAAGCTACAGGACCTTCAAGCTGCCACCACCGCCGCCATCGCCACACTACAGTCCACCACCGCTGAGCTGTCCAGCCGGATAGCCAATGTTCAGCCGCAGCCTCAGCGGGACCTCCAGCCGCAGCAGCTCCACTCCAGGGACCAATCACACATCGGGGCTCTTTCAAGAACCGAACCTGAGTCTTGGATTCTTCGCGCACGGCAGTTACGAATGGAGAAGAACCAACACTAGCTCAACCCTTAAATTCCTTTACTCCTCTCCTTGAATACATTCCATGTTGACTATAAGAATATAAATATAAAGTATAAGCAGCTCTAAAAATGAAATAATTATTAAAAAATATAACTAATCATATTCAACCAATTATTCTATTTAATAAACCAATATACCGCGGTGACCGTCTGGGCCTCGGTCAAGTCTGTCTCCCGGTCCTCCTTTCACCCCTCTGACTGCACCTTGCAGTCAGCCAAATTATCACCTTGAATCCGCGGGTGCAATCAAGCAGTACCGAATCTCCTTACTTCCTTCCAATACCGGTGGAGGGGTAATTTAGTCGCTTTGCCCACTTGGGAGACCCCGACACTCCGGGCTTCCCGGGTCAGTCCTTAAGGTGGATTTTTCCCCTCCATTCGAAATTAATAAAAAAGAAAGAAAAAAATAAGCTTAACTGGGATATCACTTGATCTTCGAGCTGTCTACATGGCGAAAGAAGAGTTTCCGCAGAACCGCCGCTGCTAAGGCAACAACTGTTGCCTCTTCCCCGGCAGCCGCCGAGGAGGTAGCATCTCCGACGCCACCGGTCGTGGCAAGCCCTGCTTCGCCGCCGGGTGCCACCACAGTCTCGCTGCAACTGCAGCCGCAGTTGCCGCCACCGACGTCTCCACCCAGCTCCACGACGCTGCCGCCCCGGTTCAGTGCCGTGGTACGGGAGGTCCCTCGGGAACTCTCCACCCGGCATCTGCTCACCGCCGTGCAGTCGCGGTGGCCTTCTTGCTTGAGGGCCACCCGCAAATCCTACGACCGGGGACCAACGCCGCTTCTTCGCCTGGAGTTACGGACCAGGCTGACTTGGAAACTGCCTTGGCGTCAGGGTTGCCCTTATTAGGGCAACTTCTGGTCGTCGAGGCTAGCCGACAAGAACGCCACCGGCCCTGTCGACGCTGCTGTGCCTTCCGACACGCAGCTGAAGTTTGCACATCGCCGCCTCGGTTCCACTACTGTGGTACCAACACCACCACCACCGCCGAGTGCACTGGGCACGATCTCCGCCGTTGCCGCCGGTTCTTTGCCGCCTGTCGTGGCACAGGACACTTCACCGGGCAAGCACAGTGCCCTCTCTACCAAAGGAGCAGCACTTCTTCACGACCTCCTGCCCGCCGCACCACACCACCGCAGACATCAACCACCGAGGCCTCACCACCTGCAACCTCAACAGACGCAGCAACGCGAGAAGCCATTCAGGACCTCCACGCGGAGATCCTGAACGTCGGCGCTCTACTAGTTGCTCTGGAAGAGACGTGCAGCGTCCTCTCACAGAAGCTACAGGAAATGCATGTTTCCAACGCCGCGGCAGCCACCAGCCAGCAGACTACAGCCGCCGACCTGACCACCAGGATCGACGCCCTCATGCAGCCGCTGAAGCAGGTTATCCAGCAGCATGCTAAACATTCTGCTGAGCTGTTCCAATCAAGACGTCAGCAGCCCAACACCGCTCCTCCTCCTGTACAGGCTGAGGGGCCACTCACGGCTAGGGGATCCTCGGCCGCCAACCCAGTGGAAGACGTCTGGGAGCTACGCTGAGCAATACCGTAAGTTTTGTACGTCCTATTTTCTCCTCAATTTCCACCTTTTATTTCCTTTCTAATATCACCTCCATTTCCTAGGTTGCAGTCAGTTTCCATGGCTGTCATCCTAGAAATAACCTTTCACCCGCTCCCGCACAACGTGCGGCAGCATCCCATCTTTCTTTTACTAACGCGGGTGCATCAGCGGGACCGCGCTAAGCCACGATATTCACAACAACCTACTGTTATAACGTGGAGGGGTTTTTTAGTGGGTATGCCGCATGAGGAAGCGGAGAGTCCCACATATCCTCCCAGCCATTGCACTTCGGCTGGGAGTTGAATGCGTAATGCATTTTGCCCCTCCACTGTAAAAAAAAAAAAAAAAAAACTTTAACTGTATAGCAGGGTAGAGGAACAAGGCCGCAGCTAACAGTATCCTGACTGGTACCATAGGCGCTTTCGGGCAGGTCCTCTGTTCTTCGGGCATTCTAGCACCCTCTAGCAGCTCTTTCTCTTTGACTATCAATATCTTCCTCTTTTCTATCTAGGTTAATCTCCTCGTTAGGTCCATATATTAAGATCTAAGTTTTTTCTCCTTACTTCGTCCTTCTTCACATTTATCTTAGAGTAAGTTCATAAACTCATCACTTTCTAATAAAATATTTAACCGTAAAACTCACCAAGTCCTACACACTACCTAATCCTATTGGCCCGAAGATAGCACAAAAAACACTCTCCATCGGAGATGCGTGTCACCAGTCAGATGGTAGTCAAGGCACGGCTAGATTTTGGCGCCACTTCTTCTACGCATCCCTCAGGCGCTTCTGCTGCTCCTTCTTCCACCGCCCCACCATCCACTGCTCCTGTTTCCTCTGTTTCACTTGCTGCCATTCCTTCCTCCCCATCCTTAGCTCACTTGACTCCTCTGACGCACCCTTCCTCTGCTCCTTCTTGTTTCCATCCGTCGTCCTCTGTGGTGGCTCAGAGACCCCCGCTCTCTCTCCGCTTCCTGCTCTCTCTCCGCTTCCTGCTCTTCCGCCTCCTCTCCACCCTGCCAACACCACCTCCTAATCCCGTGTCCCCGATCCCTGGCCAATCCTCTTCTAACCCTAGTCCTCCCCCTGCCCCTTTCCACCCTCCTGCCTCTCAACCTAATCCTGCCCCTGGCTCCTCATCCCGACGTCCAATGCACCCAGTCCCAGGCCCTCCCGGTGCCCCTTCTTCCTATTCCCAAGCCCTTACCTCCAGACTCCAAGCTCCCATTTACATCCCCCGCCAATGTGTTTCTCTGTTGCAGGCCCTCAGAGACTTCGACGCCCCACGTCCAACGGAGGGTATGTCATAACCAGAGCCCCCATTTCAGGTGACTATATGGTGCGCACTAGATCCGCGGAGGATTACCAGCGCATGACTACCTTCCTGAGGGACAGTAGGGTCCCTTTTACGCTGAAAAGGACTTCTGGGAACGAGACCTTCCGTGCAGTGGTAAGCACGTCTACTTTGACGGCGCGGAAGAGGAAATTAGGGCTGAGCTGCACTCCGCGCACTTTTCAGTGCTGCGTATAGTGCAGCTCAGGCGAAAGCCCGAAAGCCTCTACCGTCATACCTAGTGGACCTGGCAACAGCTGAGGACCTCGCCCGGTTGAGTTCGTTGGAGCAGGTGTTACACTTTCGTGTGAAAGTGGAACCATTCCGGCGACCCTTCATCGTCATCCAGTGTAATCGATGCCAGTAGCTGAGGCACACGGAGGCAACGTGTAGTGCGGGTACCGTTGTGTGCTCTAAGTGCGAGGCCTCCCACGACTCGCGGAGCTGTAACGTTCCCCCACCCCAAAGGAAGTGCGCGCTGTGTCTCAATTCGGGCCACGGGGCCAGGTATCGGGCTTGTCGTTAGCGCTGGGGGGGGGGGGGGTTAAACGAGCCAAGGACCCGAAAGCCAAGCCAACCACAGGTAAGGCCACGTCAACCCCGCAGGAAGTGCCAACGAGGGAGGAGACCCTCGCCTGGAGCACCAGCGCAACATGTTCAGACGTGCGTTAGCTGAGCACTGGAAGGACGCCGACACTCAGGACGTCTGTATGCACATCCTGGAACTACTGGCCATTTCGCGGGAGTCGAAGACCCGGAGTATCCTGGCCTGCTACAGACACTTCTTTCAACTCCTCACCTCTCCTGGCTTCCTATAAATTACACAACCAAACTTAATTGTATGAAATGGAACGCCCACGGCCTAAAAAGACGAAAGACGGAACTTAGAGACTTCTTAACACGCAACAACATACACATAGCTTTAATTACAGAAACTCATTTAAGCGACAAATACAGATTTAACATTCCAGGTTACATTACCCTTCGCAACGATCGAAACAGACGCGGAGGCGGGACTGCCGCAAAAATAAAACATAGCATTGCCCATGATGTCGCTCCGCAGCCTTAATTTTCAACTCTAGAAGCTACTAGTATCTACATCACAACAACAAGGTTCTAATCACGGCGGCATATGCCCCCCCCCCCCAGGCGTACTAAACATAGCGGACATTAACGTTATCTCGCAGGTAAACAATAGAGTACTAATAGCCGGAGCTCTCAACGCAAAACACCTCATTTGGGACTGCAATGAGACTAACCCAGAAGGCACTGGCCTACTAAACCTTGAAAATAATACTGATATAATAATTCACCCTCCTATGGAACATACGTATATGCCGTTCAGCCGAAATGAAAGGCCAGATATTTTAGATATTGCAGTGACGCGTAATCTAACTCGTAAAATTAACCTACAAGTTAAGAACGAACGCTCTACTACAATAAAGTAGACTGGCATAGGTTTGCAAACACTATTAACGAGCATTTACCTACTACACAGCTAAATACAGCAGAAAATATTAATGAGGCGGTAGGCCAACTAGAAAATGCCATCAAAAGTGCAAACAAAGAAGCAGATCCAATAAACAAACCTAAGCAATACCAATCACAACGACCACCTGACATCCAGATGCTAGCAGCGGAAAGAAACCGAGCCAGAAAACACGGCACATTTTAGACCAGGAATACGTTAGATATTTAAATACTCTTGTCAGAGAGAGAACAACAAACCATCTCTCTTAACAATGACAAAATACACTCGAGAACCTCGACTACGAACGAGACTGTTGCACGCTGGAGAATTGCACGCTGTCTAACACGCGATAAAACACAAATACCACCATTACACCACAGACCAACAAAAAGCAGATATGCTCACAGACACACTGCAAGAAATCTAAACGCCTAAACCTATACTCCCCGCTGCCTTCAATTTACGGAGGCAATGGAAGAGGAAACGGAAGTTTTCAAAGAACAGGTAATCCACAACTTAGCATGAAAACCATGCTCGAGTGAAATAAACTGGCTAATCAGGCATCTCCCAAAGAGAAAAGCCCCTGGGCCAGATAACATCCCACAGTGGCCCTAATGCATTTACCTGTAAGGGCAATTAAGCTACTGGCTGACATATTCAACTACGTGCTTATAAGTGGACATTACCCTAAAAGGTGGAAATTGGCCACCGTGGTTCTCTTCCCCATAAAGGGGAAAAACGTGTCCAAGACGCACAACTACAGACCAATTAGTCTACTAAGCACACTAGGAAAGCTTCTCAAAAAAGTAATACTCAAACGTCTGAACTCTTAACTAAACAAACAAAACATATTAATTCCAGAACCATTTGGATTCCGATCCAAACACTCAATAACTCTTCAACTAATCACGGCAACCGAAACTATAACGCACGGCTTCAACTTCAGCAATTCAACAGGGGCTTTATTATTAGATATTGAACGAGCCTTTGGCAGAGTATGGCATGCTGGCCTACTAAAGAAGCTCAAAATAATAAATATACACGACCCACTGATTAAACTCATAGCAAACTACCTAAGTGATCGAAAATTTCAATCCAGAGTAAACAATCACCTGTCATCCGAACGCCCAATCAAAGCCGGAGTACTACAAGGTAGCATACTCGGGCCAACTCTATTTAATATTTATATAAATGACATCCCAAAAACCGAAAATACAAAATTATACATTTATGCGGACGACACCACCATAATGACCCAACAGGTAAAACGGAATTCATACACAGGAGACTTCAGAGAGCCCTCAATAACCTAGAGGACTGGCTTACCAAATGGCGAATCACAGTAAATGCACCAAAAACTCAAGCAATCATATTCACAAAGCGCATCAATCACAGATTTCCCAGCACCGCCTGCCTCCACTTACCATATTTGGTTAAGATATTGGATGAACAGATACGGTAACTTGGCTAGGACTTAAAATGGATCAAGGTCTAACATGGAAAAAGCATATTACCCAGACTCGTGGAAAAGCCAATGCTGAATTGGGCAGGCTATACCCGCTCATCAACATAGGCTCACAGCTAAGCCTTAACATGGGACTCACACTTTACAAAACATTAATCCGACCTATAATTACCTACGCAACCCAAGGGGGTATGCCGCCGTAAACCACATCAAAAACTTACAAAGATTCCAAAATAAAATTCTACGCTTAGTATCTAAGGTACCATACACAGCTCCAGCTGACATACTTCACGAAGAACTCAAAATACATACAATCTACTAAATTTAATGCATGCCCAATAACACTTTACCTAATATGACAAACAGGCACACCCTGCAGAAGTAGAACATAATTTTACACGAATAAAACACTTATAAAATTAACGCATGATTATCCACTGGCATTGTTCAGGTTTCACGGACAATCCCAGTAAGTAGCATTAACGCGCTCGGATGCAATGCATGCCAGCTAAGCAGCTTTCACTTACTAACCGGAGTGCTTTGCGGGACCCGACTATTTCATGTATGCACGAAACTACTCTAAATAACGATTAACACGTGGAGGGTTTTTAGTGGATATAACGCACTCTGCGGGGAGCTCCAAATATCCCCCAAGCCATTGCACTAAGGCTTGGGATCGAATTTAGGAATGCATTTTTCACCTCCACGGTTAAAAAAAAAAAAGTTTAACCGCCAGTATGGATCCAGCGCTGAAGGCAGCTTTCGAAGCAGGCTTCTCCCAATACCGCACCTGCAGCAGAAAAGAGCTAATGGCACTGCGAGCAGAGAGGACCCACCGGGGCCTCAGTCAGTGGGCGCTGGCGTACCATCCCACCGTCTTGCAGCGGTGTGCGGAGACGCTCCCGGCAGCTATTCCTACGCCGCTTCCTGCCACGCCACCTACCCTCTTGGAGCAGGTGACTCTACGCCAACAGCCGTCGCCGCCGTACCGGAACCCACTCGGGTACTGGCCCGGCCTCATCCATCGACAGCCACCGCCGCCGTGCCGGAACCCAACCGGGAACCACCCTGGCCCAACCGCCGAGAGCCTCCGCCGCCGTGTCGGAACCCAACCGGGAACCGGTTGGGCCTTCTCCGCCACCGCACCGGAACCGCACACGGAACTGTCCTTCAACTTCAATCTCCTCCGTGCATGCGGCTCCGCAGAAGCCGGGCACCACGCCTACGCAGAGTCACTATGATGGCCATCATACAGTGGTCATCATAAGGGTCCCCAGGGACGTTCCATCCCGCTTCGTGCTGGATGCCGCACGCCTCGTTTGGCCCTCTGCATGGAAGACCAACTGCATTACCTCACATCGGGGACCCACATCGCTGATTCGCATTCCCCTGGGGTCCGCGCCAGAAGCCGAAGCTGCCTTGACATCACGCCTGCCCCTGTTAGGGCAACAGCTACGTGTCGAGGCTAGCAGAAGTGAACGTCCGGTCCCCTGCCGACGCTGCTGCACCTTCGGACATCGTTCGGAGGATTGCCTTCGCTCACAGCCGCTTGCTCCAACCATGATCTGCGCCGTCGACGCCGCTACTGCGCTACCTGCTCCGGGAACTCACACCACACAGGGCAAGCCAAGTTCCCCCTGTATCCCCGGAGCTGGTCTCCACCTCCACAACAGCCACAGCAGTACCACCATCCATCACCACCACTCAACTCTTCACCTGACAACTCCTCTTCACCGATGGACACCTTCCTGAAGTACGCCGTGGACTCCATCCAGCAGCACATCGCCGCCATCCTGGCGGCTACACACCAACTCGGCCTCCGCCTCGAGGAACTTCAGAGGGTAACCAATGAACGAGTAGCGGCATTGGAGGCCGAGCACCAGAATTCAGAACGAGTTGCAAATGACAATGGCGAGGTGCTTGGTCTATCCAGCGCCAGCTGGAACACATAGAGAGCCACTTCGTCCGTCCACCTGCCAAGGACAGCGACGACCGGAGCTCGCGGCTAGGGTCTCTTGAGGCTTCGGTCGTGGGTGTCGGAGAGCTGCAGCATTAACTACATCAATCCATCTCCAAGCAACTACACGACCTTCAGAAAGGACTCAGCTCTGACATCCTCACCTACATCGCTACCGGTCCGGCCCCCAGGGGAAGGAAGAACCAGTAGTACCGACATCATCACCACAGGGAGAGAGTGGCAGCTCTCCCTGCACTACCAATCACATTTTCACCAACAAATCCTAACCATCTACAATTTCCTCAACTCCTCACGTATACTTTGCTACGGGGGCCGCCTGAGCCTCGGTCAAGCCGGTCTGCTAGCAGAACCCTCTCCCCTGGCGTCCGCACAGCGGGTCAGTTCACATTCACCTTAGATTGTGCGGGTGCAACAGCGGTACCGCAGCATCCTCACCTTCCAACACCGGTAGAGGGTTTTTTTAGTCGGTAGGCCCACTCTGGGAGACCCCGACACTCCAGGCTTGCCAGCCCGGGTTAGTCCTTAAGGTGGATTTCCCCCCTCCAATTGAAACTAAAAAAAAAAAAGGGTTTAACCACGTTGTTTAACATCTACATCAACGACCTTCCCCAATTGGTCAGAGTAGTTAAATACATCAACACAGCCGCGCATTATACATTTAAGGCTACAGAATGCGCTTAACACTATGGAGCCGTGGTTCACTAAATGGCGGGTTAAACTAAATTCAAGAAAATGCCAAGCCATCATTTTTAGCCGAAGAAACCTGCATGACGCAGGAGGCGAACCCTCCCGCCCCTCACCTACAGACAGGAACCAATAGTGTGGGAGACAAATGTCACATACCTAGCCGTTAAGATGAATGAATATCTTAGCTGGAAAAACCACATAAACTCAGTTAGAGCAAAGGCCAATGGCCAACTTAACAGACTCTACCCACTCATAAATCTTAATAGCAGCCTTAAACTACAAATGGGACTTACGTTATACAAGACGTTAATCCATGCTAACTTACGCTGCCCCGTATGGGGATATGCGGCACAAATGCACATAAAGCATCTCCAAACAATGCAAAACAGAATACTGCGAATAATTGCCAAACTCCCCGAAGAAGCTCCTGCGCTTGAAATGCATGAAGAGCTGAAAATGCTGACAATCGAGCAATTCATCAAACAGTTAGCATACAACCTATAAGCGAAAAATAACAAAAACTACAACGATCACATTAGAATGCTAGGAGAATACGAAACGGCGCACGACAAGCACTTCCGCCCTCTGTCACTATTTGACCGCACTACTGACATTAGCGAACCGGAAATTAATATAGAAGACTACTTAAACAGCTTAATGCACTAGCCTTGATGCAGGACGCAGGAACTCATAGGCACACATCACTCACGCACACATACACATTCCAATGTTCAGCTGCCCTCACAATCCTTGTGTTACACAACCAAGGCGGCCCCGGGGGTTGAGGGACCCCCCCCCCCCGCAAGTGGCTCAGCCTCGCTCCTGCACTAAGGCAGATAGTCCGCCTTGTGTGCACTATATAAAACCCTGCTACACACTGGTTAACGAGATAGTAACAATTGACGGAGCTGACAGGCGGAAATCCTTATACTTATATGCCAATAGATAATAGCAATACATAAACATACATAAAGTCAAAATGAAGCCGCTAGGCGGATACTTGCACAAGTACACCTTAACTTATTAGAGATGTGCAAACCTACATTAATTAAGCATAGTTACTAAGAAACTTGAGACGAAGCCTTTGGCGGATATTATATACACTGTAAAAAC
This sequence comes from Hymenopus coronatus, assembly GCA_030762935.1. NCBI lineage: Eukaryota > Metazoa > Arthropoda > Insecta > Mantodea > Hymenopodidae > Hymenopus > Hymenopus coronatus. The sequence goes on along the minus strand of CM060896.1, from coordinate 26,161,946 downwards.
TTGTAAATAAATACACGTAAATGTAATCGTTAGGCTAATGTAATAAGACTGCAAGATGCAGCCTTTGGTGCATCATTGCATGAACACTCCAGCGATATGCACACCCTCAAATTAAACTAAGCACACTTGATGAAGCCAATAGGCGAATGTATAGCTCTTACTTAGGCTAACCATTAATTTAGGTTAACTCTTACTTTAGGTTAACTCTTTACTGACGAGGCCCGCAGGCTGATATGTAAAACACCACCATCTACTACAAAACCTATATCACCACCAACTCCCCCCAGGGTGCATCAAGGCGCAAGCCATGTGTGTTCCCTGGAACTTCAGTCTTTCACTCGCTGTTACTGCCACTGGCAAGCAGCATCCATTCATCACAAGAAATGCGCAGGTGCTTAATGCGGTACTGCACAAGAGAGGCAGGGGCTCCTACTTCCGGTGGGGGTTTTCGGTGGGTAGTGCTGCCCTGGTTCGAGTCCAGGGCGGGGAGTCTCACACTCCCAGGCTTGCCTGGGGTTAGGGCGTCAGTAGCCTTTTCCCCCACCACAAAAAAAGTTTAACGTGAGCCGACAACATGGCCAAGAAGAGACCTCGCAGAGTCGCCGCTGCTAAGGCAGCAACCGTCGCCTCTTCCCCAGCAGCCGCCGAGGCGGCAACGCCTCCGTCGCCACCGCAGCCGGCATCGCCGACGCCTCCGCCTAGCTCCACGCCGCCGCCCCGGTTCAGTGCCATGGTACGGGGGGTCCCTCGGGACCTTTCCACCCGGCATCTGCTCACCGCCGTGCGGTCGCGGTGGCCTTCTTGCTTGAGGGCCACCAGCATATACTACGACCGGAGGCCAACGCCGCAGGTTCGCCTGGAGATGCAGGATCAGGCTGACTTGGGAGCAGCCTTGGCGTCAGGGTTTCCCTTATTAGAGCGAATTCTGGTCGTCGAGGTTAGCCGACAAGAACGCCACCGGCTCTGCCGACGCTGCTGTGCTTTCGGACACTCAGCCGACGTCTGCTCTTTGCCACCTGTCGTGGTACAGGACACTTCACCGGGCAAGCCCAGTGCCCTCTCTACCCAAGGAGAAAAACCTCATCACCACCTCCTGCCCACCGCAGACTACCAATGCCGAGGCCACACCATCTGCACCCGCAACAGTCGCAGCGACGCGAGACGCCATTCAGGACCTCCACGCGGAGATCCTGAACGTCGGCGCTCGCTTAGCTGCCCTGGAAGAGATGTGCAGTGACATCATTCAGAAGCCGCTTGAACTTCAAGCTTCAAACACCGCAGTCACCTCCACTCTTCCAAGCATCTGCAGCTGATCTATCCACCCGGGTAGACGGCCTCACTGAGCAGCTGAAGCAGGTTCGCCAGAAACAAGTTCTCCACTCTGCTGACATGTTTCGACTCCGAAAACAGCAGAACATCACCGCTCCTCCTTCTGCCCAGGTTGAGGAGCAAGCACCGACAGCGGGTCTTCAGGATTCGACCACCTGGAAGACGCCTTGGAGCATCGCTGAACAATACCGCAATAGACAGATCTAGTAAGAATTCTTCGTCCACATCTCTCCTCAACTTCCACCCTTTATTACCTTTCTATCATCACCTTTATTCCCTAGGCTGCAGTCAGGTTCCATGGCTGTCAGCCTAGAAATAATCTCTCACCTGCTCCCGCACAACGTGCGGCAGCATCCTATTTTTCACATACTAACCCGGGTGCATTTGCGGGACGGAGCAAAACAACGATCATCTCAGCAATCTACGTGATATAACGTGGAGGTTTTTGTTTTAGAAGGCCGCATGAGGAAGCGAAGGGTCCCACGTATCCTCCCAGCCATTGCACCTCAGCTGAGGGTTGAAAGCGTAATGCATTTTTCCCTCCATGGTAAAAAAAAAAAAAAAAAAAAAAAAGGCTCTCCTTGCACTGAACAAAATTAATACTTATGTAGCTTGTAGCACCATATCTTCCTAAATGCATGAATAATCCACTGGTATTGCTCAGGTTTCATGGGCAATCCCAGTTAGCAACTATGACACGCTTGCGTGCAACGCATGCCAGTTGTTTGGCTTACACTTTCTAACCGGGGTGCTATGCGGGACCCGACTAAAGCAAGAATAATACACGCTGACCTACAGCATGTTACGTTTAAGACGTGGAGGGCTTTTTAGTGGACATACTGCACAAGGGGGAGCTCCAGATATCCCCCCTAGCCGTTGCACTAAATGCTTGGGGTCGAATGCAAGAATGCATTTTCCCCCTCCACGGTAAAAAAAAAAAAAAAAAAAAAAAAAAAAACCAACGTCAGATGGCGAAGAGGAAACATCGACGCAGTCACGCAGCTACTACACCAGCCACCCTCCAACCGGCAACACCTGACGCTACGCCGGCAGCCAGCGCTGCAACTTCGCGCTCTACATCACCAGATCAGCCAGCCGCTCATTCCTCACCGGCATTGAGCGGTGCTACCACTCCGCGGATGCAGGCGCAATCGCCAACACCGCCGAGCTCCACGCCGACGCCCCGGTACAGTGTCGTGATCCGGGGGGTCCCAAGGGACCTCTCGGCCCGGCACGTATCACCACAGCTAGATTCCAGTGGCCTTCCTGTGAGGGCCACACGCATCAGGAGCGACCGGGGCCACACACCGCTGGTACGTCTAGAGTAACGGACCCGGCGGACCTGGAAGCTGCCTTATAAGGGCAACGCCTGTCCGTCGAGGTCAGCAGAATGGAACGCCACAGGCCCTGCCGACGCTGCTGTGGCTACGGACATAGCCTGAGACCTGCTCTGCACCACCGAGATGATATTATTGTGGCGCCGATTCCACCACCGCAGAATGACACTGAGCATGACCTTCGCAGATGCCGCCGTACATTTACGCGGGTGACACCGCAATAATGACGCAATCAGGTAAAACGGAATTCATACACAGCAGACTTCAGAGGACCCTCAATAACCTAGAGGACTGGCTCACAAAATGGCGAATCAAAGTAAATGCACCAAAAACTCAAGCAATCATATTCACAAAACGCATCAATCAAGAGTTCCCAGTTACCGTCTGCCACCACTTACCATATTTGGTGAACACATTGGATGGACAGATACGGTGACTTGGCTAGGACTTAAAATGGATCAGGGTCTAACACGGTAAAAGCATATTCCCCAGACCCGTGGAAAAGCCAAGGCTCATTTGGGCAGGCTATACCCGCTCATCATCATGGACCCCCAGCTAAGCCTTAACATGGGACTCACACTTTACAAAACATTATTCCGACCTATAATTACTTACGCATCCCGTAAACCACATCAAAAACATACAAAAATTCCAGAATAAAATTCTACGCTTAGTATCTAAGGTACCATATACAGCTTCAGGTGACGTACTTCACGAAGAACTCAAAATACATACAATCGAACAATTCATTACGAAGCTAACCTATGACACGTATCAAAAACTAAGTGCACATCACAACGCTTTAATAGGAACGCTAGGGAACTACGACACACAAACAAACGCAACACACCTTTATCACTTTTCGACAGGACGATAACACAAGACACCACTCCAGACGAAATACAACAATGCCTAGCCTAAAATTTCCAGCATACATCTTTATTTATTTATCTCTCTCTTCTATAATTATATGTTTCAGTACCTGCCCATCGCAGAGCCCTCAGCTACAGCTGAGGCGAACCGAGAAAATGGGCCTCCCACCGTGATCGACGTGGGCACGAACCTCGAGATGCTGCATTATGGAGTGGATCACTTAGACGACCTTGACCACTACCCGGTAAATGTGACGACGAAGGCCCAAGAAGTTCGGAAATACTACTACCGACCAGCGGCTGCGCAACCACTGACGAGCGGAGAAATCTCGCGAAGCACCAGTGCAGAAGCACAACTTCAAACATAATAATCTTCACTCCAAACATATACTTTAAGTCTAAACTTAATGTATGGAAAAATAACACTCTATTCATAGACTATACATGACAAGCAGGCACACCTTCCAGAAGTAGAACATAGTAAAGCACGAATAAAACGCTTATAAAATTAACGCATGATTATCCACCGGTATTGTTCAGGTTTCATGGACAATCCCAGTAAGTAACATTAACGCGCTCGCATGGAATGCATGCCAGCTAAGTAGCTTTCACTTACTAACCGGGGTGTTTTCGGGACCCGACTAATGCATGTATGCACGAAATTACTCTTCATGACGATTAACACGTGAAGGGGTTTTTTTTTAGTGGATATACCGCAATTCGCGGGAGGTCTACATATCCTCCCAGTCATTGCACCTAGGCATTAACCCCAAAATGCAGGAATGCATTTTTGCCCTCCACGGAAGAAAAAAAAAAATATCTACGCAGACCGTGCCCGCCACCATGACAGATGTTTATATAAACAGCCCCAATACCGATCCAATCTCCAGGGGCCAATCACACAACGGGGCTGCTCCAAGAACCAGCACTGAAATTTTGCTTCAACGCTCAAGACAGATATGACTGGAGAAGAACATCTAAACAACATTAACTCCATTCTTCACCTCCAAATTCCTCCATTTCTCTCCCAAAATCCTCCGCGGTGCCAGTCAAGGCCTCGGTCAAGGCTGTCTCCTGGCCCTCATTTCACTCCCCTGATTACCTTCTGCAACCAGATATCTATAACCTTGAATCCGCGGGCCAATCATGCGGTACCGCCTCTCCTTACTTCCTTGTAATACCGGTGGAGGGATTTTTAGTCGGTATGCCCACATGGGAGACGTCGACACTCAGGGCTTGCCCGGGTGAGTCCTTAAGGTGGATTTTTCGAAAAAGAAAAAAAAAAAAAAATCCAATCATTCAGCATCCTGAAGAAGGGAGAGATGTACGCTCCCGAAACGTCGATGTCTCCACATCACCTCACCTGGCTTGAAGCCCGAGAACGTCATTGGTATACACGGAAGTAGTCATAACATATCTGCAATGTTATAAAAGAGTCAAAACAAAAGTGCGAGAAATGATTCATAATGTACAAAAAGGAAATGTTTAACTACAATAAATATAAAATAAATATAATCGCCCAAACTGACCAATTAAATAGCATAGCTTCCCCATGTCCTACGGATTTTAAATATACATTCTCTCTGAAGTAGTTATAAAATATCTGCAATGTAATAAATGAGTCGAAAAAAAAAAAACTGCGGGAAATAATAGCCTCGAAACCGAAGGAACATATAAGCTATACGATGGGTAATAATAAATATAAGCGAAATGATTCATAATGTACGAAAAGGAAATGATTAACTAAAATAAATATAATCGCCCAAACTTACGAAACCAATTCCCATTTCCTGACGATTTTAAATATATATTCTCTCTTCAGATGGCGCTTGCTCTGTTTATTATGCCAACCAAAAACAGTATTAGTTCTGATTTCCGTCTATTTGTTTATTTTAAGGTTAAATCACCACCAAGCAGTACACAAAAGCAACATAAAACAATGCCTTATACACCTATCCACGAAACAGAAAGGAAAATGTCTTACAAGTAAACATAATAACCCGAAGTAGTCAACAAAGTTTATTTTCCCTTATGCGACATGATTTTTAACTCGCACATTATCATTTTATATGGCGCTGGAGTATTACACTAATTTGCAAGTCAATTTTTGGTTTTTAAGGCCTAAAAATGCGTGATTTATATCATTTCCAAAACCACTCTTTTCTTGCATCTTTAAATGTAATGCATTACAAAACATATACGCCATGACGTCACCACTTCCGGAAGAAATTCATCGCGCCAAAGGACGTCAATAAAAGCTAAGTAACAACCTCTAAACATTGAAAACTATTTGCTAAGGACCTTGGTGTTTTGGGGGGTTATGTTGTAAAGCACCTCGTTGTCTAGCGTTACGCGCTACCCGCAAGTGACATTGGAGATTCCGGTTCACTTTTAGGCTGGGACTCTGTCATTGGTCGATTCACCAACATAGCTCTCCGCCATTGGTTGATTGACCGGCAACATTCGTGACGGCATCTTTCTATCAGCAATTCCATCTGATTTGATGATAGCAAAACTGAAATGCATATTGTTAAATGCCTCAAGTGTTAGAACTCGGCGATTAATTTGCAAAATTATCCTTTACTTCATTCGTGGTGGCAATATTTTGGCGGCAGCATTCGTGACGGCATTTTTCTATCAGCAATTCCATCTGAGTTGATAGCAAAGCTGAAATGGATTTTATTAAATGCTGCAAAATAGAAAATTCGGCGAACAATTTTCAAAATTATTCTTTAGTGAGTAGTTTGTGTGTATAATATTATATATTTAGGTAATGTTGTCAATGTTACCATTTAGGTAATGTTGCCGTTTAAGGGTCAGTTGGCCGCGCAATGCCGCAAAACCACACTAACTTTAGAAATTAAAAACCCGCTGTAGAACTGTGCGCACAGTGCCAAAGGATCCAACCGTTAACAGACGGCAGTAGTAGCACGGTTATATGTTGCTAAATGGCGCGTATATCACGTAACCGAAGGGCGTGGCAATGCTAGCGTGCCGCGCCGTGGCCGAGTGGTTAGACCATTCGCCTCTCACCTAGAGAGCCCGGGTTCGATCCCAAGTGACAGCATGTGATGGACAAAGCGGCACTGGGGCGGGTTTTCTCCGGTTTCCCCCGCCGTCGCATTCCACCGGTGCTCCATCTTCATTCATGTATAATCAGTGTCACCGCCTGCGGTGCCATAAGTAGTTAAGCGGGCGTTAAACACTTCAACAAAAAGAAAAAAAGGACAGCATCTATGATAGACTATTACCCCTACTTATTGCAGATGTTGGTTGTTTGAGGTTATGTGGTACATGAGCTAGCATTAAAACATAAAGATATCCCCATCCATAAATTACTAGATTGAGGACTCCGTGGTAGGGGTAAGGGGTCGAATAGGCCGCTTTTTAAAACCTTTCGCACGGCTGTTGTTAGAACTAACATAGCGTCGATAATGTAACCAACTTCTATATCGACCGAGCGTGCGATTCTGTACCCTCCCTTCCCTCGCGTATTCAACGCAGGAATTATCTACCGAAGTTCCTTCGAAGTCCCATCTCACGCACCAATGAATTGTTACCGAACATTTCCAAATAGCTGATTTAACATTTCTGTGTGAGAAATTGAAAAGTGCGGTAATTTATTCATTGTGCCCGAGATGTGACTTAGAAAGAAGTTCGGTAGCTAATTCCTGAAAAGAAATGATCAGCAAAAAGAAATCCACGTTTAATTGAATTTATTTCTGCTGTATATGACAAATTAGATTTATTTTTTTATATAATCAGATGAGAAGCACAGTATTTATATGAAATTGGGATTGTGCAAAAATACATGTTTCATCCTTTCTTTGAGTAGAATTAAAATCCTGTTTGATATATGAGGACATCAATTATAATTTCACATTGAATTAATGCATTCTGTAAAGGGAGGAAAACTGGAAGGGATGCCAACAAGGTTAAATGTAATGGAATTTTTTTGTACATAGCAAGTTAATAATAATATTGAAAAATTCCATTAAAAACTACTGTAAAAACAGCATAGATGCACACATAAAAATTCTAAATGAAGAAAGGATAACTATGTACAAAAAAACAGCACTACCTGTTTCAAGAAGAAAACAAAAGTGTTATGTTAATGTTTGTATTAATGAATTAAGTTTTGAATACCAGAAGTTGCATTTCAATGTATACACATATACATTTTTTGCATAAGATTACAGAAGTTCCTCAGAGGGACCTCAAATTTAAAACTCTTTCCTGTAGTATTAACGTATAGCAGCACCTTAACATTTGTACACGAGACAATGTCAGCAACTAGTGGCATAACTTTTATCAATCATACTATTTGCACATTCTTATAATAACTTTGGTTAAAATGTGTATCTTTCACAAATACAGAAAAAGCAAACTATTACAATTAGAATAACATATACTGCACAATGAAAATAAGAAAGTAGTAAAATGCACCATTTGTTTAAAATCTACTTGTCTTTACAACACAAGGAATACTAGACTCTTCAGTTTCTGAGACCAAATATCCTGCATGGTAATCAACACTGACAAAGAAAACATGTAGTTTTAGAAACAAAATTTAAAACTCCAATATATCTGGTTGTATGACAAATTTCCATATGCATGGTATTTTGTCTGTCAAGTGAAGCATCTTTTTGAGTACATATCCCAATTTATATTGGTAACAGTTTAAGCAATGCACTTATATGCTGCTTCAGCTCTTTGCTTAGCATATATTTCTCGGGCTGCAGGACTCAACAGAATGTATAAGCAACTGAAGGAACGATTACACTCTCAAAATGAGAATATTGCACATTTCATTTATGCCAAGAGTGAGGGATTTACAATTGCATTTAAGGATTTTCAACTGCAACAGTTTCATTTCAATGCACATAACTCCTGTGGAACAAATTCTGGCATAAAATAAAACTGATATGACTCTTATAGTTTGTAACATTACAAAACTGAAGATTATTATTCAATAGGAATGGCAAACAAACCACACTAAAATATCAGTGCCCATATCTTCCCTTCATATATATTGTCTTTATATGAATTGGATGAATACAACTGCAAGTAAAACAGAAAAATGCCCATTCCACACAATAATACAGGAGTTGAACATTAAGGTAATAACAATGAGTAACTAAAGCCTTGGCTATTGAAGCACTGAGCTGACATCATTGTAATAATTTATTTTCAATTATGTTATAATTATGTTTGGAAGCCATATGCAACAATAGCTGTGTATAATTTGTGCAGTTTCATCTCAGAATACATATAAAAGATTCTGTTAAATTAATTAATCAAAGAATAATTTCTGCTCATAATATCAGGGCAAAAATGGAGTAGAAACTCCTCGATTATGAAAATGTTTAATTCCATACTACCAATTAATTTGCATCTATAATAGCTGTAAAGTAAAAGCAACAATTCCTTGTTTTACATTTATAAACAATTACTTAAAATTGTGCAGTGTTTACAAACTTAAATCACACAGACGTTCTGCATAGGACAGTTACTAATTTTACTGTGATATATTCATAGATATACCAAAGGATTCTTTAAGCAGTTTATTTCAGATTGTTATATTTATGTCATTGATGCATAAGTTTGGCCTAGTTAGTGCAAATTTTGCATTTTGTTTGCCTATTTTGAAGATGGCTAAAAATTCTATGCATCCTGGACTTTTATTTTTAAAAATGACAAGAATCAAGTTTATATATTAAGAAGGAAGGTGTAACACTGGACTTTTAAGTCATACCTGCTGCTGGTAATATTTAAAATGAAAGTAACAATACACATAATAATACAAGGATATGCAAATCTAATATTATTAGCTATTATATGAGTTTACTAACACATGTATAAGCTTTGAATTTTCAGTTCCAAAAACCACATATTTTTGAGTTCCTTATTCATGCATTCCTATTTGTGCCATATTTGTTGCATAATGATAAAAGCACAAAACAGGTAGAAATGGAATTTATGCATTTTCAGCAATATTTTTATGAGAATAAATCGAAGGCAGTGACATTCTTTATCATTGCTACAGAGGTATTTAGACATGATGAAGGTATAAATAAATAAATAAAAAAAAAAAGTTACAAAACATGTGTCACCGCATGATAAAGCAAACTTTGTAACAAATCATTTCCAAGCAACTCACCCCAAAGCACTATTTAGCTAGCCAGATTATTACAACACATTTGTCACTGACTGATAAAGCAAACCTTGCAACAATTCATTTCCAAGCTACTTGCCCAAAAGTAATAATTAGTTTGCCACATTATTACAAACATTTGTCACTGCATGATAAAGGAAAAAAGTTGTAAAAATTCATAACCAAGTAACTCACCCTAAGGTATTAATTATATAACAAGATTATTATTGGGCAGACATGGTGCCTATGACATGATACAGCTAAATTTATTTGCTGATTCTTATACTACATTAGAAACAAAGCAATGCTATTGAAATGAAAAATAATTAATTCAAGTGAGTTTACCAACATTTTCACCACATTTAACGTATCTATATGCCAATAGTATAGCATGCATTTTTCCCTTGGTTTCATTAATGTTATTTGCCAAAAGAAATTAAGGAAACAAATTAAGTGATCATACTTTAACAATTCACCTCACTTATTCTATAATACTGTTTTTCCAATGTAGATAACGCATGCTGAAGCAAAGCAAACAACACAAAGTAGTCTTTCTGAACCATTGAGGATTACAGATTGATACCCAAAGTGTGTGCAGCCAAATTAAAATAAACCCAGACTGATGGTTTTTAAGTGTATTTAAAAGCAACCTCATATTATAAATTTACTGCATGTAAAAGAACTTCTCATGATGAAATTCTGGCACACAGGTAGTACTGGTATCCTGGCAATTGATAGCATCATTGACAAAAGACTGTTTAAAAACATTATTTTTGTCAAATGCATTTAGGCTACCCTGAAACAAATGACAGAAAACTGTGCAAATATATGTTTATATGTCATTCATCAGCATTTCATAATATGATTTAGATTGTTTAATGCAAGAAAAGTATTGTAAATGTAAATAATACTGTGCATTGAATGTAAATTTATACAAGCTTGTACTGAAATGCCAACACACATTTAATTTCAGATGGCTGAGGTAAACAATAAATTAGTCATAAGTCTGTAATGCAGTATGTGGTTAGTTATGTTTAGTTATATAACGAGTGCCAAGTATACACTCCAGGAAAAAGGGGCAAAGTTGGTGGTTATGATTAAGATAAAAATATTGCTTCAAATCTGACATTGTTTCATTAAGAATTATATGTATAGTGTACACAATAGTTAATTTTGTGGTGAATTATTTCTCTGCGTGAGAGAATATGAAACAGTTATTAAAGTGACTTTTCACAAAGTTATTACAACCATTCGGCAGCATTTTTCAGGTTAGGTAATGACTGATTCTTTATTCCTGTGTTGTTCTGTAAGCTTCTTACCTTTCAGTATAATTCGGGAAACGAAACAATTCAATTCCCTTAATCTTCCCTGTAGCAGGACAACCTCAAAAGGCAATATTTTCTTTCAGAAGACTTTGTGCATTTTAAAGTTATGAAATTACGGCAACGTTAAATTTTTTCAAATTCAAAACGTCATCAAGATGACCAACATTAAACTAGGAAGCAGACTGCCAATATGAGCTATTGTTTCACAGTCCTATTACGTAATGCGTGAATAAACGGAATTAATTGATACTAAGTCCTATACTTATAATTATATTTCAGAATTTTCCTTTATTTAGTCCACACTAAAATGTCTCTGTATTAATGACAATTGGTACTACTAAACCATTTTAAACTACCGCTGAACTCTGGTAGAAAGAGACATCTATTGACAGCAGTACAAGATAATTTTGGTGTGCAGCGCTCGAAATGTCACCTTTCGAACCAACTTTTTGCGGAACCTTGACTCGGCACCGGTAGTTCAAATTCCAGGTGGCACTAATTAAGGTACCTCAATGCGTATGATGATTATTTCCTTTCAATGTAGGTCACATTAAAGGAGAAAGCTTTAGTATAGTGCAAGTGTGGGTTGATTTAACCTTTACAGGCAAGAGGATAAAATTGTTTATTTAGCCTTCAGTTAGCCGCACATTAACGGGAAGAATATGAACGGTAATAGTTTATAATATTTGCTCTGAAGTTAATTTTTTAATTAGTTATGTTTTCGGTGCTTCCGAATGAAATCTAATTTTAACACAATTGTTTTGTTATGAAAATACGAATACCCGGAACTCCCAAGGCGCAGTTTAGAGAGAAGCCGTTTCCAGCCAGAGAATTTGTCAAAGCTTAGAAACCCGGTTCGTACGTGCGCACCATTCAAATCGTGCTTAAACCTATTGGATTAACATTACTTTATTCCTCGTTAGCCTGAAGAGTTTATGAATTGAATGTTAGATTTTCAGCCTATAGTCATTTTGGAATGTGACACTGACAGTGGAAGAGAGAGAGAGAGAGAGAGAGAGAGAGAGAGAGAGAGAGAGAGAGAGAAAGAAAGAAAGAAAGTTGTAATTTCCACTTTATAGTTCCCTCTAAACTAAAACAAACATTGCAAGCAAACACATACTTTGACTATACTCAAAAACTTAATGGAACAAAAGGCTGCAATTTTCCATAAACGAGGTATGTCCAGAAAGTAAGTTCCGTTTTAATTCATCTCCGCTGCAACGCTGCGATCGCAGTTCCGCACATGCGCGGTAGACGCTCTGTTTCAAGAAGAAGAAACGTGCGCCATTTTGAGATCGCTGTCAGCCACATACGCTTTGTGTGCTTGTTTACTATGTCGGTGTTGATTGAAAATCGCGCCGCTTGTGAAATCAGATCTGTGATTCGTTTTCTGAATGCTAGGAAAGTGAAACCAATTGAAATTTATCGGCAAATTTGCGAAGTTTATGGACAAAATGCGATGAGTGATTCAATGATGAGAAGATGGGTCCGACAGTTTAGAGAAGGACGTAGTGAAGTGCACGATGAAGAACGAAGTGGGCGTCCATCTTTGTTTACAGAAGAACTGGTTCACACGATTGATGACAAGATCCACGAAAACCGCAGGTTTACAATTAGTGCTCTCGCTATGGAATTTCCCCAAAGCTCACGATCACTAATTCATGAAATTGTTACCGAAAAACTGAAATTTCGTAAACTTTGCTCACGTTGGGTACCAAAGATTCTTACTGAGTAACACAAAACAAAACGTATGGGTAGTGCACTTCAGTTTTTAACTCGTTATGATGAAGACGGCGAAGAATTTCTGACACAGATAGTCACAGGAGATGAGCCTTGGGTTTCTTACAAAGTAAGAAAGTAAGCGGCAATCAATGGAATGGAGGCACACTTCATCCCCAGCAAAAGTTAAGCTGTAACAAATCTTGACACCTCGAAAAATGATGTGCACAGTGTTCTGGGACTGGAAAGGCATCTTACTCATTGATTTCTTACCGCGTGGTCAAACAATCAAAGCAGATGTTTATTGCGAGACACTTAGGAAATTGCGCCGCGCAATACAGAATAAGCGCCGAGGATTGCTGTCAAAAGGTGTTGTTTTTCTTCACGACAACGCACGACCACACACTGCAAATGTGACGAGAAACCTCCTACAGGGATTTGGCTGGGACATGTTTGACCATCTTCCGTACAGCCCTGACCTCGCTCCTAGCGACTTTCATCTGTTCTTACATCGCAACTCTTTCCTTGGCGGTCTCAACACTTCAACAATGGCGAAGAACTGAAAGAAAATGTTTCCAACTTTTTGAAGACACAGGCGGCAAACTTCTATGAAGAAGGTATACAAAAACTTGTGCCACGCTATGACAAATGCCTGCAAAATTTCGGCAGTTATGGAGAAGAGTAGTTTAAGAGTTGTAGAATTTTGTGCAACAAATAATTATTCTGTATCTTTACACAATTTAATTTTATTACCAAACGGAACTTACTTTCTGGACGCACCTCATAGTAGGTACTTCCTTAGTTTCAATTGGAAAGTTATCTTAAAGATGCACCATGCTGTAGAATATTCAAGTGTCTCAAACACTATTTGTGGTGCATAGCTTTTTTTCCGTTTTATGAATGATGGTTTGCAACTGCTTGGCATAATAATATTTAAGAAAACATTTTTTAAAGAATCTGATGATAATTCAAATGACTTTCTTTACCTATTATGCAACAACTATTTTTACAAAATAATCTTCTATCCTATCGGTCGGTATAAACATTAGGGGAAATTGTTTTATTATATGCTTTCTTGTGGATACATGGGAATGCACTCAGTTAAAGTGAGACAGATCTTCTCAAGCTAATCGCTATGTTTTGCAGTTGAAATTCTGCATATTTGCACGACCAAGAAGGAAGAAAAAAAAATCTGATGTGCTCCATTCACATGACTTTCTTTAACTGTTCCACAAACTTTCATTACAAAATATTCTGCTTCTATGCCATGCTAATCGAGATAAACAATAGCAGAAATGATCTTATTAATTTGGTTCCTTGTAAGCAAAAAGGAAATACATCAGACTAAAGAGAGTCAAATCTTTTAAAAGCTATTGCTATATGAAATAATTTATTCTCAGTTCATAAAACAAAAGAGATGAAATGAAAGTTGATTTCCTGCTTGAGAAAATTTTAAATACCTAGTTCAAAATTGAAAACAACAACAACAACAACTACTCTCTCGGAAACAGTTAACTCTTACAAAAATAAGTGCAAGACATATTGTGTTTCAATGAGATCTGCTTTTTTTGTGTAGTAAGTTTTTGTCTGTCTCAAAGTCTATTTTAACCTTCAGAGGCTATTCCCGGAAAATTAAATATAATACACTTTATTTGTCACGAAAAAGTCTTATAATTATAATGTCGTGGCATTTTATTCTAAATTGTCAGCCATTGTTTAAAAAATTAAAATTTTCAAAAAGTGTTTCATGTAAATAGTAGTTGAGGGTGGGGAACTTTTCTTGAAAGTCTTTACGTGACATCCTTGGAAAATACTGAACTTAAATACCAAGTTCGGTATTTAACCAATTTTTACTTTCTCCATACGCACTATGTACATAGTGTATAGAGAAAGTATTGCACTCCACCCAAAAATTCGATACCGAGATTTCAATGGAAATATATGTTTTAGGTTCCCCAATATCCAAAAAAATATTTTCACAAAAAGGTCCGTGTGTGTGTGTGTGTTTGTGTGTGTGTGTGTCTGTGAACACGATAACTCAAAAACGAAAAGTCGGTAAAATACCAAACTTCCAGGGATGCGACACGAAGATTTTGAGAAAAATCCCGCCACCCCCAATTACCCTTTATGTCAGTGTTTCCCAACCTTTTGAAGTTCACGGCACCCTTGGGAATAACATTAAACACCAGGGGCACCCTTCCTTGAATTAAAAGAAAATTAATATGTTAATTTATTGAAATATTATATAATAATAACGTACACCATAACATAATACAGTAAACTTTACTACAATCACTGAGTAAAATTACATCAATAAATTTTGTTCGATTAATGATTAATGTGAAGCTTGTGATTGATGCTTAGAGCACAGATATGTGATGTCGGGTCTTACAGTTAACAGTGAAACATGCAAATCATCCTCAAGGTTATTCAGTCTATTTCTTGCTTTGCATTTTATTGTCACCATAGCAGAGAAGGCTTGCTCGCATAGATGGGATGTTGAAAAGGGCAAAAGTGCGTTAATTGCTTTCTTCATTAGGTTAGGGTACTCCTCTCTCCGTTGAAGCCAAAAACCAGCCACCGACGCCTCACTCTTGGTGAACTTACCTTTGAGTGTGGAATCAGCGCAAAGATCAATAAATTCATCTCGTTCGCAAGCAGTGAAATCTATTTCCTCTGCACTATCTACGAAATCAAATGGTGGGACAACCCAGTCGAGATTCGTAGTGCAAATAGTTGGAAAGTACGCATCTATTGCATCTTGCAATCTTGATAAGTGATCAAAAATGCGGTCTTTCAGTTTACCCAGATCTTTATCTCCTGTCACATTAAGAAGAGATGGAAAGTTCGACAAATCTCCTTTTTGAACTGCAGACTTCCAAGAACTAAGTTTTCTTTTAAACCCTTTCATTTTATTGGTTGAGGAGATTATTGTTTCTTGTCGACCCTGCATCGAAACATTCAGTTCATTCAGCTTATGAAAAATATCTGCCAGATACGACAGTTCAAAACACCAAGAATCACTTAGTAAGAGCTCATGAAATGTGTCTTGATTATCATCCTTAAAAAAAAAAATTAGCTGTTCTGTAAGTTCGAGAAACAGATTCAATACACGACCCCGCGACAACCACCTTACTTCTGTGTGAAGTAACAAAGAGGTATGAGGTGCATCCGTTGCGCGACATAACTGTTCAAAAATTCTGAGCTTTAAAGGTCGAGACTTCATATAGTTCACCATTTTCACAACTTGGTTAAACACTTCAGCAAAATCTTCATTACACGCTTTCACGACTAATGCCTCTCTATGCAGAAAACAGTGAGTTATAATAATGGATGGATTTTCATTGAGAGCTCTGGCAGTAAAACCTTTAATCTTCCCAGACGTAGATGGTGCACCATCTGTACATATACCACAACAGTCTTTCCATGAAAGATCGTGGTCATTGAGATAGGAATTAATAGAAACGAAAATATCATGGCCTGTGGTTGTAGTCTCCAGCGGTCTACAGAACAGATACTGTTCACTAATATCTTTTTCATCAATATATCTGATAAAACCAAGGAGTTGCGGTTTGTCACCAATATCGAGACTTTCATCTACTTGCAAAGCAAATGTTCTATAAGTTTTTATTTTCTCCGTGACTTGTTCGTTGACATTGCATGACACTTCAGATATCCTGCGGCTGATTGTGTTGTTGGACAGAGGAACTTTCGAAATTTGATTAGCTGCTCCTTCGCCAAGTATTGTTGAAACTATAACTTGACATGCAGGGCCAATGATTTCCTCTCCAAGAGTATGAGGTTTCTTTTTTTTAGCTATCAGTTCTGCTACTTTAAATGAAGCTTCAAGAGCAATATCACCTATGGTCATTCTCTTTACCATTCGCACAGCTGTTTTCTTCTCCCCTTCTAATATATGTGAAAAATACATTACACTTTTCTGTGACACAGTTGGATGCTTTGTTGTAAGATGCCGCTTCAGTTTGCTAGGTACCATGGCCTCGTTGCTAAGTGTTTCGCCACAAAATAAACACACAGGGATAGGGTTTTCCTCATGTTATTCCACTTAAATCCATACGATAAGTAACTGTCCTGGTATGTTCTTTCTTTCATTTGTCTTCTTTATGTGGTGAATTCGACGGTCCGGGAGAAACTGTAAGATTTGGCTTCTTAAAGCAAGCAGTAGGAGCCGACTGTTCATTTTCACTGTCCTGGCGTTTACGTTTAACAATGAACTTATCCATAGCTAAACACTGTGAATCAACGCGAGGAAGACAACTGAAAGCGTGCGTGCGTGTATGGTAGGCTCGTGGTGAGCCTAGGTGTTGTTGCTGTGTACCTACCCTGGTAAGGGTTTAACCACAGGAATGAGGTGAAGGTTGAGGTTTTATTTTTGAGGTTTCGAGTGTTGATGTTAAGGAGGTAGCGCTGGTAGGCTCCTCGAGCGGTTGCATTTTCAGGAGCAGCATCCTTTCCTCTGCTCCGCTGGTGTTTATTTTATTTAAATATGGTGATGAAATTTTGATAGACCTCTCCCAACGGGAGGGGGAGTGCTTTGTTCAGCTATTACGCTGTTGGCTGGTTTAAAGCCGTTGTTACCGGGGGTGCCCACAAGCCATGCGGGGAACCCGGAACCGCCTCTTTTGGCGTTCAGAGGGTAAGTACTCCCCCAGAGATCTGACAAGTGCGTTCTCAAGGTCGCCCAATCTGGCGTATAATTTTTTAGCCCGGCGCCTAATAACATCTTCCACATATGGGAGGGCCGAAGCTTCATGTAGTAGCCTCAAAGGGAAACGTGGACATACAGAATATATGGACCGGAGTCCTCTATTCTGTACCCGCTGTAACCAGAGAACTCAGGAGTCTGCTGCCATACCCCACACTTCGCAGGCATAGAGCATCAGGGGGACTATAAGCGCCTTGAAAAGGCGTAACTTTAAGTGAACCGGCATCTGGGAGGCCAGCACAGGGTAAAGGGAGGCTACCGCCCCCTCGCCCTGACCGACGATCCCCGCACGTGTTCACGAAAAGTTAGGCCCTTATTAAGAATGACACCCAAGTATTTGATGGAATTCCCCCACTCTATACTTCGGCATTGATAGGAAAAGTTGGGTGTCTGGTTTATTTCGGGGCGTTTTCTGGTGAACAGAACAGCATGACTTTTGCCCGGATTAACGGACATCTGCCACTGTCTGCACCAGTCCTGGACGAGACGGAGGTGTCTCTGTGTCGGGTTGAAGGCTCTGCGTATGTTCCTGTCAGTGCGGTAGAGCAGAACGTCATCAGCAAACTGGGCCATATTGACGCCCTGCACCGTAGGGAAGTCGGCCATAAAAAGGCTAAACCAGGTGGGTGATAATACAGAGCCTTCGGGGACTCCGCCTCGTAGGGGTTTTGGTGTAGATGTTTGCCCCGCAACTGCAATTACGAAGGTGCGTTGGTGGAGGAAGCTGTGCATGGTGGTGATTAACTGTGTATGTAGGCCAATCTGGATGAGTTTAAACAGGAGACCCTCATGCCAGGTAGTTGAGAAGGCCTTCTCGACATCCAAAGACACCGCCGGCGTGAAGGCCCCGTCCTGGAACCCCAGGGCGGCAGCCTCCACCACCCGCAGCAGCTGCTGGGTTGTCGAGTGCCCAGGACGGAATCCAAACTGATGGAGACGGATGGCTTGAATGTCGACTACCTGCGGCCGCAAGCGGTGTAGTACTAACCTCTCGAAGACCTTCGAGAGGGTGGGTAGGAGGCTAATGGAGCGGTAGCTGGAAGGAAGTGCAGGGTCCTTACCAGGCTTCAAAATGCACACCACCCGTGCCACCTTCCACTCGCGCGGAAAGTGGCCTAAGGTGAGGCACATGTTGAATACCTTGGCGAGGAACAGCACTGCTCAGGATGGAAGGTTGCTGAGCATGGCGGGTGTCAGCCCGTCATGTCCGCAAGCCTTCTTGGTGTTGAGACGCCGGAGTGCGCCTTGGACTTCACTAGGGCGGATGATTGGTAGGGGGTTCTCCGCTTCGTGAGGCTGTTCCCGCAAGTAGCGGTCAACATCCTCATGATCGCGGGCAGTGAAGAGTACGTCCTGGGGGTCCTTTCTCGGCCTGCAGGTGTCCTCTATGTAGCTCGCAAGCACATTTGATTTGGCTTGTGGTTCATAAACAAGGCCAAGATTGCCTTGAAGCGGGGAGTGGTACTGATTGCGTTGGCGTCGGAGGCTTTTTGCGATACGCCAGACGTCGCCACCCTCCAGGTCTTGCACGGCCATTGTGGCCTCCCACGCTTGCACACGGTGCTCGCGTAGTCGGACACGAACCTCCCGACGGAGGCGCCGCAAAAGACCCCGATTGTGTGGCGTCCGGTTCCGCTGGTATAGTCTGCGGGCTGCCCAGGAACGGCGGATAAGAACTGATAGCGCCAAGCGGCGTACACTTTTATATATTCATCTGTCGAAGTCTCGGGAATGTTCGTGAGGAAGCGAGTAGTCTCGGGAATGTTCGGCAGGGTATAGCTGTAATGCCATCTGTGGGATACTAGTATAACTGAATTATTGAAATGAATCGACCACTATCACCATCTGCCGTGCATGAGAGTAATTGGTTTGACTTATTTTATTTCAAGACCTTACAAGACTTAAGGCTTCAGTAGAAGGTATTTTTTTTTTGTTTATCTCAATATCTCGCGGCATCCCTTGGTCAATCACACGGCACCCTAGGGTGCCGGGGCACACCGGTTGGGAACCGTTGCTTTACATGGAACTTTTTTCGAAAATTTTGATTTTCTCAAAAATGGCTCTAACGATTTTGATTAAAATTTCGTATATTAAACATATTTACCTGACAAATAAAATGTATATCTTGAATTTTCTGGTAATAGCCTCTGAAGAGTAGTTTATTCTGGATGAATTTTACTAAATTTTGAATAACTGCTAAACCGTAAGAGACGGACAAAAACTTACTGCACAAAAAATGTAGAGCACATTAAAACACACAATTTATGTTATATACATTTTTTTCGTGGAGTTCGTCGTTTTTGTGACATTCCTTATTTTTGGTTTCTGCTATGAAAAACGTATACTTTTCTCATACAGGAACTTGTCAACTCCTATCCATATAAACAAAGGAACTTCATTGACATAGCAACCAGTTTTTGACTATCACTTTAATCTACGGTTGTCCCTTATTTCGCTTCTACTTACAAGGAAGCGAGTAATTAGACTATTTCTGCTATTTTTATCTGATTAGCATAAAGTAAATAGAAGTATAAGCTTTTTAAGAATTATTTGTTGCAGGGATATGGAGAAATTCATGTGAATGGTAAACATCCGATTTTTTGTTTTTGAGCCACGTTGTCCAGACATACATTTGTCTAAAAATGTTTTTTTTTTTATTCAAGATGTGTCAAAACATGTATTACTGGTGAAATCTTGGTATCAAGTTTTTGGGTGGAATACAATACCTCCTCTATCTGCTATGTACTAGGGAAAGTAAAAACGGATATTGATTTTAAAAAAGAAAAAATTACAATTTCCCATTTGAGAAAAGTATAGTACAGAAAATTTAAATCCATAGCAAAGAATATCTCAGCAATAGTTAACTACATAAAAAATCTATAAATTGTGTGCTTTAACAAGATGTACAATCTTTTGATTGGTAATACTTGGTCTATTACTTAGAGATTACCAGCTATGGATAAGTCATCCAAACGAAGAGGACTTCAGAGGCTATTTCCAGATACATATTTCATTTGTTATAAGAATATCTCTAATATATATAGTATGATTCAAAATCATTAAAAGGCAAATTTGAGAAAACTGAAAAAATCTTACATCTAAAAGGCAGTTTGGAGAGGGGGAGATTTTGTTCAAAATCTTAAATGCCACATAATCAATCCAAAATATTTAAATAAATAAAAATAATAATTTAATCTATATTTAAATATAACTTTTAAATTAACTTTTTGTTTTATTTAAGCTGTTTACAGAGACCTTTTTCTAAAAATGCTTTTATTTAGGGGTTCTCAACACAAGTATCTTTGTTGAAATCTTTGTATACAATTTCAGGGTGGAATGCAATATTTTCTTCTCTACCTACTACATATATTGTACATGACAGAGATAGTAAAAAATAGGGTGTATTATTTAATAAAGGTGTAAAGCACAATTTTTTACCTTTTTTTTTGCCATAAATAACAGATACTATGTTTCATGTGTTCTAATATTTTACACATCACAAGTTACAAGGAATTCTTTTTTTTTTTGTTTCATTTGTAAAGCCTGCTTTAGCTTCTATGATCATATCAGGGACTTTGACTTATGAAACAACTTATCTGATCACACTCACTCTCGCATACAGACTTCCAGACTCTGTGGGGATAGGGAATAATTCTGGTTAAAGAATAATTCACCACCCCAACCGGGTAACGAACCTGGGAACTCTGGGTGAGAAGTCAGCTTGCTGACCACTCAATCACGGAGGCAGTCTACAAAGAATTGTTTCCCTGCATAGAGTACATTGTGACAATCAAAAAAAGGACCGAAATAACTAATGTATCTCTAAGTGTGTTCTCTCTGACCTAAAAAAAAGTGTTTCATTCACATGACTCTCTACATCTCTGTAACAATCTGTTGTGAAAAAGCTTATTCTTCTACCTACATCATGCTAATCGAGATAAACATTAGCAGAATTAGTCTTACTACTAGCTTTCTTGCAAGTAGAAGGTAAATAAGAAAATGCACACGCTAAAACGATAGTCTCCTCCTTTAAAAGTCAGTCGCTATGTGAAACAGTTGAAATTCCAATTTCTTTACTTGCCAGGAGTAAGCAAACCAGAAGAAAGATGTCTTCCTGCTTGAGAAAAGTTTAAGTGGCTTACAATTTAAACCAATAATCTGGAATATCTCGAAAATGGTTAAGTATATGACATAAATTGTGTGTTTTTTTAACGAGATCTACATTTTTTGTGTAGTGAGTTTTTGTATATCCCTTATGGTTTGCCAATTATAGAAGTCATCCAGAATGAAGAGGTTTACAGAGGCTATTCCCAGAAAATTAAAGATATACATTCTGTTTTTGCCATAAAAATATCTTAAACATAAGGTATTTTAATCAAAATCGTTAGAACATTTTTGAGAACTCAAAATTTTCGAAAACTGTTCCATGTAAAGGGCAGTTGGGGATGGAGGGGTTTTCTTGAAAATCTTTACATCCTTGGAAGATACTCAACTTAATACCAAGTTTGGTATTTAACCGACATCGTTTTTGGGCCATGCTGCCCAAAGACACACACTTGGACCTTTTTCTTAATTTGTTTTTGACTCGGGGAACCTCAAAACAAAATTCTGGTAAAATCTTGGTATGGAATTTTTGGGTGCAATACAATACCTTCTCTATACACTATGTACATAGTATGTGTAGAGAAAGTAAAAAGTAATTCAAATTACTCTAGGAATGCATTGTTGGAGAATAGAAGTTAAATAAGCAAACCCTAGTGGATGGAAAGATTGAAGTAGTCTATGTATAATTTACCAGATATTGGATTTCAGTTGAAAAATTAAAGTTTTATTTACTTTACTGTTCATTATCTGTTTAGCTCCAGCATTTATTATAGGTTTTCAAGTACAAAAGAAAAAAAAAAAAAACTATTTTTGTCCGCAGGTGAGTGGCACCCAAATAAAATTCTCTGGCAGAGAAGTAGAATACACATTGTCTGAATATGCAAAAATAATTAAACATAAAACCTGAATAATAGTTAATACAAGGTTTTACTTGATATTGCTATACATGTAATAACAACTGAGAAGTAACATTCTCTGAGCATAATAATTTTTAATCCTTCCTGAAAAAAGTGGATTTATGGATTAATCACAATATGTTTGTATTTAATTTACATATTTAGATTGAAAGAAAATTGAAAATGTCATTTTGCACATGTTTTACAATTGTCATTGTAAAATGACTTTAACCTTGAGATAAGCCATTACTAATGCTGACACTAAGTAATGTATGCGGCTAAAAATAAAGTTTCTTTAAAACTTCATTTTTATTGATAGTAAATAATGTAAAAGGTTAAATGGAATTGTCACTGGAGTTTAAAAAGCTAATTATATGTTGGGTAAGCCAGATAGCTTAAAACAAAGAAATCCTCTTTTAGGGAAGGATAGAGGTTAAAACAAGGAGGAAGGGATGAATTGCAAATTATGGAAGTACATCATTTTGTCTTATAAATAAGGTAACCATTTTATAAAATAAATATGGAGCAATGTAGAACAGCACCAAAAGTAGACTACTATTTAATAATGTTATTTTTCTCTGAATGCCATGCTGATCAGCTAATGAAATAAATATGAGAGCATTTTTGAGAATAGCAATGATAGTCATGATGCAGCAAAATATATATATGCCCATTGACCAAATTATAAAAGACAAAGTTCAAAAATTAAATTTCCCAGAAATTATGAGGACAGATTGTTACCTTATTTGCAATGACAGATGCTATAATCTTATGATAGGAAGTAAAGGTGAGAGCATAAAACAAAATATTCTGATTGTTGTCAGGAACATTTCAATGTGAATTTATTTTGTATTCCCATTACAAAACTGCTCAAAGAATTAAAATAATATTAAAAAATTTGAAGGTATTATTTGAGGAATAAAGAAGTATTAATTTATTACTAATTTTAACAGGTACAGGATTTTATGGTCTACGCATAATTGTTGTAACTAAATTCCTTATTACATGTTTATACTGAATATTACTTTACATCAAATTACCATTTTGGTTTTGAGGCAACAGTTCCTCAGTTCAAAAATTAATAAACATAGTAGAACTTACATTCTGGATAATGTTAATTTTTAAAGATTGGGATTTTTAAGCAATTACAGATAACAGTTTTATCTTCTGCTAATATTTAAGATTTTAATTTACCTCATGACTTCCACAAGGTAATGGAAGGAACACCACACACAGTGGCTGAGAGCAGATCTTTTGTGCTTACCAACCCCAAGAAGAATGAATGGATGAGGTGAAGGAGGTTATAGATTGCAGGCATACAGATTACAGAGAGGCACAAAGGTCCCTAACAACTCTAAGCTTGAAGACCTGTTCTGAGAAGTCTTCCTACTGACGGAATGGGAATGTTGCTCAAAGAAGGCTAACATATGTCAGGACAGAGAAGAGCACCTTTCCACTGCCCCAACATTGAGTGACACTGCACAGCCCTGAAACATGAAAGGGGAAGCAAAATTATAGAAAATGAGGGAAAGGAAGTCACAGTACAAGAAACAAACCCAACATTCACCTGCTGACCAGGGAAAAAACCCATGGTGAGACTTTCTCTACATCTCTGCAACAAATTATTGTTAAAAAGCTTATGCTTCTATTTACTTCATTGTAATCGATAAAAAATTAGCAGAAATAGTCTTATTACTTGCTTCCTTGTAAGTAGAAACTAAATAATGGAGTACCATAGGTTAAAGTGATAGTCAAAGGCTGGTTGCTATGTGACTGCAATTCCTTTGTATGGACAGGAGTTGACAAATTCTGATGAGAATAATATGTTTTTTAAAGCTGAAACCAATAACAAAGAATACCATAAAAAAACCAATTCCATGAAAAAAATGTATATGACATAAATTGTGTTTTAATGTGCTCTACATTTTTTTGTGTGGTAGCTTTTGTCTCTTAGGGTTTAGCAGTTATGAAAAATTACATAAAATTCATCCAGAATAAATCTTCAGAGACTATTCACAGGAAATTCAAAATATACGTATTATTTGTCAGGTAAATACCTTTAATATACAATATTTTAATCAAAATCATTAGAGCCATTTTTAAGAAAATCAAAATGTTCAAAAAAAGTTTCACGTAAAGGGTAGGTGGGAGGGATTTTCTTGAAAATCTTTGTGTCACATCCTTGGAAGACACCAAACTTAAATACCAAGTTTGGTATTTAACGTTCTTTTCATTTTTGAGCTATGCTGTCCATAAACACACACACACACACACACACCTTTTTCCAAAAATGCCTTTTTGTTGGATTCAGGGGGACCCAAAACATATATCTCCAGTGAAATCTCAGTATTGAATTTTTGGGTGCATTAAAATACCTTCTCTATTCACTATGTACATAGTACGGGTAGGGAAAGTAAAAATAAATTTCAGTAGTTTAAGGAACTATACAAAAAACTTTTAAATACAAAACAACAAAAGAAACTAAAATAACATTTTAACAAGAGTTGTGGCAATCCCCACTTTATTGTACAGCTGTGAAACTTGGTTTCCAACAAGAAAACAAAAAGGTAGAATTCAGACATTGGAGATGAGGTTTCATAGGAAAGCAAAGGGTAGCACCAAACTCTATAGAATTGAAAGCCAAGAAATAAGAAAGTATCTAAAAGTAGAATCTTTATGTATCAAAGTAATCAACCAAAAACAACATGGATTGAGCACATGAATAGAATTTGTGAAGAGAAATCCCCACCACTAGCGAGAAAATACCAAGCAAGAGGACGAGATGTTGGACGTCCTCGAAAGTATTGGGCTGATGTTTCCTAAAGCTTGAAAGGATAATTGCCTAATCCATGTAGTGATGATGCTTACAAATGGTTTAAAAAAGTTGACCCCTATACATAATCCCCCAATTAATGCTTTTTCTTGCTATGCCACTGCTTTGAGGATTGGAGTCTTCTGGTACTTTTGTTTCAGCTATTGGAAAGGCTATTCAGGTTTTTCTGACAAGAAAA
Organism: Hymenopus coronatus; assembly: GCA_030762935.1. Classification (NCBI taxonomy): domain Eukaryota; kingdom Metazoa; phylum Arthropoda; class Insecta; order Mantodea; family Hymenopodidae; genus Hymenopus; species Hymenopus coronatus. Next base: position 26,136,473 of record CM060896.1, on the reverse strand, counting down.
ATTCATTCAAAAGTAGCTAGCATACTTTAGGTATTCAAGAAAAACATTATTGTTCATGCACACATTTTGGGATCAGAAGGTAATTATTTAAAAGTTAGGCTGCTAACTGTCTCCACTGCACCTTATGCAGTTTTGCACTCTAACGGGACCGGTGTGGTTAGAGGGGGATTATGGGTGGGGAGATGATTTATAAAACTAATGTTGCTACCTTCTTTCTATTATCCCTTTACAGCTATCACCCCTTCCTCTTATCTGTATTTCCTTTCTTTTATTTTCGTTCTTATTCTGTATACTATCCCGATTATCACATATATTGGCAATATTGATAATGAAGTACTACAATAGAACATTAGAATCATAAACTTATATACACACTAACCTAAACGGATTGGAACCTAACCTCTGCTAAATTTGAAAACGACAGGCTTTGAAATTGGAATGCTTCAGGTATTATGTTTCATTTTAATATCTAACAAGAATTCCTAACATTGTAGTGCCATCACTGAACAGCTGTATCTGCGTGAAACATACTCGTCATACATCAGCACAGCGTCTAGCAACATATGCTGGCGTTGCATACCACAACACTGATCGCCTTCCGCCGACAATGAAAGGTTTTAGGCACTTTAGCGTGTAGTATTATTATATATTTACATTGCAAAAATACTACAAGACTTCTTTATTCATATTCTACTCCTTCTAGGCAGCATACTTCATAAATATTCACAAATAATACTTCAATAATATTCATATTCACCACGCACACATAATAAATTAGCGTCTAACTTAATTACTGAGCTTTTCCGATAAAAAAAATTTGATGAAAATGTAACAAGTATAAACCAAACTATCAGTCAAACCATAATCTGTTTAATTTCTAGAGCGGCCGAAGTTCTCTATATTAACCGATCAGAATAATACAATGTACCCTATTATTTCAAGACTACTGAACTTTTAGCAATAACAGAATAATACAATAAATTCCAAACAGCAATACCAGATGGTAATATTTGTGCTGCATTTGGGATAAATGGAAAGAATTCAGGAATAAGAAGTCGAGCCTATTATGATAAAACAATCATTTTTATTATACCTTGTACTTGCTTCAGGATTTTTTATCTATCTTCTGGTTTGTCATCCTGCCTTAACCACTTACATGGACCTTGCCTAGTAGGTGCCTCCACTTCATTGGGTGGAGACAGAAAGAGAGGAGGAACCACATTTTTCTTTAACCTATAAAGTATACACATTATTAAAGAAATTATAATCCGGCAGAATAGCATAGCAATATTATAAGTGTTTCTGACACAGTAACGGTTAATTTCACAGTATGTCACTATGAGATCCATTTGTGAAGGTTGGTATTCGTTAATCTTTAATCACAGCAGTAGATTTATTTATTTTTATTATTATTATTATTATTATACAAACTGAGAGCAAACTTAAGTTAATATTTCCTTTAGTTACCAGTTTTGGAAGTAAGAGAGGGTTAATACACATGAACATATGATCCGGATTTGGCTTATTCTGCTATTACAGTCGCCTTATAGTTACTGGCCTATTACAAACTTTTAGGGCCCTAGCCGAATCTAGCGGATTTCAAAACTAAAAAGGTTAATATTCTCAACACTTAAAATCCGGATCGCTTATGGCGTTTCACCTTCAGAGTCAACTTAACCTAACATTGCCGCCTTTAGTTACCAGTTTATATTCATGTATATTATCATTTCAAATTTCAAAATATATATTGATTGCATAAATGAAATCGGCAGATAGGGTATATAAATTGCAGAAGGCGACAGGTTAAAATATTCTTGATAGCAGATGGCAAAATTAGTAGTGTCATATCGCAGAATTACCATATATTTAACTCATTTCAGGGAGAAACGTTATAAAAGAATTTAACATCGTATAGCTTTACCAAGAATTTTACTTCCCTGACTAGTACGGTTGGGATTTCGGAAATCTAAAATCTTTGAATGCTTAGCGCAGATCCTGTGAGAGCTGTTTAACTTAGTCGCATGCTGACTTCATATACCCAAGGTCGCGGGTTCAAACCCGGCGGAGGACGATGGATTTTTTCGGGTGTCAAATTCCTTAGCATGGCTTCCTTCGGAAGGGAAGTAAAGCCGTGGGTCCCATGTCGTAGATTTACGGCACGTAAAAGAACCTCAAGCCTGATAGAGAGGCCTCTGAGCAAAATTAAGCGGTCTTTCACGCCAAATTTAGAATGGGACGCTGAGAACCACAGCAGTTATAGAACGTCCATAAATAACACGCCATTTACATTTTAACTTAGTCGGTCCATTTATTTTAAAAACCTGGTCCAAGTCGGTTCTTCGGCACTTTCTTACCCATTCAGCACAGCTGCTAATTGAATGAAAAATAAGCCTCAACCAACGCACTTAGCCACAGCTATTGCACATTACGTACCTAATATTGTTCCAAGAATATTTGTGATTGTGTACTTTGGAGTATTTCATAACATGCCCTTATATTTATAACTTTAACGAAATCTAACCTCGTGGATAATCACTGATCTTGTGCATTAAAACAGTACTTACATGGCTTTATCTCGAGGAAATCTAAAGAAAGAGTCGGCACTTTTTGTCAGGTATAGTAATCTATGGGTATAGTTATGGCAATAAAATATTGCTATTCAAGGGTATTTGATTACGCTGAACCGTCGCCTACGCTATTATAGCAGGCCTTAGAATGAAACTATTTTTTCCGACAGAAATTGGCAAATTGTAATAGTTCTACATCTGCCGCAAGATGTCAGGCGTTATCCCTGTCCTTTTAACACGCGTTTAAATGACATTAAATTCAAAATGAGGCAATTAACACTAGAAGAAATAGAGTCAGACCAAAAATAAGAATTTTACCACATTTATATCATTACTAGAATATTTATGATGAAAAAATATGTATGTTTAGCCAAATTAAACATAAATTTCTGCCTTTAAGTGCATTTTCGGTTAAATTGCGGTTAGATAGTGTAACAGGCTTACGAAAAAAGGCTAACGTTTAAGTCATATTTTCTTAAACAATAGAATATAGCTGGACTGCCTCCGTGGTCGAGTTGACCACTCGAGCCGGCTTCTCCCCCGGAGGTCCCGGGTTCAATTCCCGGCTGGGGCTGGGAGGGTTTCTTTAACTATCCCCCACAGAGCCTGGAAGTGAGAGTGAACAAATTATTGTTTAAAAGCTTATGCTTCTATTTAATTCATGCCGAGAGCTTAGACCACTCACCTCTCACCTAGACGCCCGTGTTCGATCCCAAGCGACCGCATGTGAGATTTTGGGTTTTCTCCGGTTTTTCCTGACATCACATTCTACCGGTGCTCCATCTTCATTCCATGTATCAGTGTCATCGCCTAGTGTCCACAAGTAGTAAAAACAGGCGTTAAACACTATAAAATAATAATGGGGGGGGGGAATGAGCAGAAATATTCTTATTAGAAGCGAAATAAGAGAGCATAGGTTAAAGTGATAGTCAAAAGCTGGTTACTATGCGACTGAAGTTCTTTGTTTGCATAGACAGGAGTTGACAAATTCCCGTATGAGAATAGTATACGTTTTTTAAAGCTGAAACCAATAATAAGCAATATCTAAAAAATAATTTACTCCACGAAAAAATGCATATGTCAAATTGTGTGTTTTAACGTGCTCTGCATTTTTTGTGTGGTAAATTTTTGTCCTCTTACGGTTTAGCATTTATGCAAAATTCCACAAAATTCATTCAGAATAAAGTAGCCATCAGAGGCTATTCCCAGAAAATTCAAGATATGCATTTTATTTTTCAGGTAAATATCTTTAATATACGATATTTTAATCAAAATCTTTAGGTTCATTTTTGAGATACACAACATTTTCGAAAAAAAGTTCCATAAATATGTCGGGTTATTTATGGACGCTCTTTAACTGCTGTGGTTCTCAGCGTCCCATTCTAAATTGGGCGTGAAAGACCGCTTAATTTTGCTCAGAGACCTCTCAATCAGGCTTGAGGTTCTTTTACGTGCCGTAAATCTGACACGGGACCAACGGCTTTACTTCCCTTCCGAAGGAAGCCATGCTAAGGATTTTTACACCTGAAAAAATCCATCGTCCTCTGCCGGGTTTGAACCCGCGACCTTGGGTATATGAAGCTAGCATGATAGCCATTACACTACGATATTTAAGTACTTGGTTAAATTGTGGCTAGATGGTGTTATAGGTTTACAGAAAAAGGATAACGTTTAAGTCAGATTGTCCTGAATAATAGCATATGCTGGACTGTCTCGTGGTCGAGTGGTCAGCTACCTGACTTTTCGCCCGGAGGTCCCGGTTCGATTCCCGGCTGGGGCGGGATCACAATTATTCCCTATCCCCACAGAGTCTAGAAATATATATGTGAGTGTGTGTGTGTTTGAGGGAAAAAAACCGATTTAAACCCAACATAAAGAACTTGCAGACAACGACTTGTTTCTATGAAAAGCCCCCGATATGACCTTAGATGTTATAGGGGGCTATATAATTGAGAAAAGAAAAAAAAAATAATAATAAAATAAAAGCATATGTTGTACTGACCTGTATGATCAAATATTCAAAACCTTCCTACTAAACGGCTTGAAATTAAATTGTTTAGCACGGTGATACTTATCCGTCGCTTTTTTCCTCAGCATTGTCTAATAGAGGGTTCAGTAGCTTAGTCAGCAATAGATAGCACAGTTTATCATTGTAACAGCTCGAACACTTTAGTTCCTTTAAAAATCAAGATTTGCATTCCTCAATTAAAATTGTTCTGATATTGCTACTTGGCAACAATGGAATGGCACTCACACAGAAGACCAATATTATTAGCACTAGAGACACAAATGAAGGCTTCGGATATCGTAAGCTACCGCGGTGTTGCTTCTGTACTGGCATATTCAATGATGAGTAGCTATTCACCGTCCTCAAGTTCTCCAAACTGTTGTCGTATTTTCTTCGGCTACCCGTATAAAATACCCGCATACAAAAGCTACTGAAGCCGCCTTTGTTGTGTGAAGAACTAAAAGAAAATAAGAAAAATATAGCCCATATCCTCCTGAACATTTCACATTTAAAAATTAAATAAGTACTAATGGACTAATAATGAGAATGGATTTACGTTTGGATCTCTAGGCCAATCTGGATATTAATATTAAATCATTATCTGATAGATTTTTCATTCTCCTTCTTTAATTATATTACCACGAATTGCAATCTGAAACTTATACTGCGATGTGAACGTAGGAGTACGTAGGCTAGTAAATAAGAGGGAGGATTTTACTCGTATGTTCATAATTTATATGAATATCCCGAGATCACAAGGATTTGAACTTTAGTAGATAATAAATGTTACTAACTTAAGTACTTACTACTTAATGGACGAGTTAATATTTGTAGCACAGAATTTGGCAGCTCTACTATTGGTATCTGTGTTGAAGTTTCTGGCGTATGAATCAGTTTTCCTGAAGCAGAATTAATGCAGCTTAGTTCTACTTCTATGTTTGCTTGTAAAATACCAGTTTTCACTGTGGTCTCTGTTGCATGCACACAGGGACGGGCATCCATCATACAATTGAAACCTCCAAGTTGCCTGAGATGACTAAACAACAATTCATTGTCATCGCTTGAGAAACTCCGTGTCAGCACTTGCTGAAAATCAATTTTTAAAAGGTATTGTATGCATGCAACTGTAGACCGTGTTGTGATCACGAGAGCAGTAGGTTTCTGCAGTAAATTGTTGCTGTTTATTTCGTCAAGCTATTTAAATGTCTTTCAGATATGACAGAGAAGTTTCTGTGAACCACTAAATTCGTTCGTCACTTATGGAAAAGAAATGCAGTTTGTCATGATTTCGTGAAATATGAACGTGTGGATGTCAGTTTCCTCATTATTTTCATGAAATCTACAGTTGCATGAAGACTATCTTTATCTTGAAAGTATCCACAAGCAACAGAGTTGCAGGTTTCGAGAGCAGCCGTGACAGAAGTTTAGCACGTTTTACATTCTTTTTTCTAAGTTAGATGGATATACCATTTTCCTTGATAAATGACGAACAGTAGAGAATATTAGATCCCTCTGTAATTTGTAGAGTTTTCTGATATGTCTTCCGTAATTTTTTCCCGTCGTATCTCAATGATTTTTCCAAAAATTGGGATCTTAAACTCTTAATTATGTGACCACGGGCATTCTATATCTTATTGAAAGACCTTTAAAAACAAAACAGAGTAAACTATTTGCCAATTACTTGTGGCTTTCTGTTTGTTCGTTGGAAAACTCATTTTTACCATGAAAGTTGTTCAATATTATATATTAATTTTGGTTGTATAGACATTTCAGCGGTGATTAGAGAACTAACCTTCTCGTTTTCAGTGGAAAGCAGTTTCCACTGAAAAGCAATTTCAAGCTCTTTCTAATGTCATCTGTAATACCCGTTTACCCTGACGACGCCCCAAGATATTCATTTAGAGTAGTTTTGAGTGGTAATTTCTTTTGCAAATTTATAGCGCATACTTTCAACATTTACTCGTGTTGCATTTTTCCTTTATTTAACGCCCTCAGCTGTTGCAACAAAAATGACATTTTCATGTTGCGCGACTCATACTCCTCCAACAATTGAGCATACATCTTTTCAGACATATATTTTTGAAATTTGAATGAGCTTTTTCTTTTACTTTTCTGTTTTTCGTACGAAACTGAGTTATAGTTTTATTTTTTCTCGTGACAGTACGAGAGCAAAATTTTTTAAACTATCGCCTGTTTGGAGTTACATGGTTTGCAATGTGATATGTCAACCTGAATTGCGGTGGAAACATATAATCCATGGGTAGAATTACGAGTTTCGTCTGCTGTAGATTCTATTGCGGGAGGGGTAGAAGGCCCCTGGCGCTATTCCTGTGGAGGGAAAGCATTGTAATGAATCTCATTTTGCGATTGTTTTCGCAGTGTTTTGTTTGTAAGAAGGAATGTCCAAGAAAGATTGAAGGAACGGAATTTGGCAGTAGTCGTTTGTTTTTGGTTGAAATGTTAAAACAGTTGTTCTGAAAGTGTAGTCTGCAAGCTACACTTTTCTTTGAAGGTTGCCAAGAAGAATTTTTATCGGGTGCCTGTCGCGATATGTTTTTCCAACCATTTTTCACACAGCTCTTCATTGTTAGGAAATTGTGGGAAAAATCCAGTGAATGTTGACTCTTTGTTTGTGCAGAGCGATACACAACAATATCCCATTGTTGCCTCATTTGACAAACAGCTCAACATACCTATAAAACAACAGAAATTATTAGAATCTATTCCCTGCCAAAGACTAACACACGAGTTTCCTGCTCAATTTACGCGGTTTTATACATAAATCCAAAACATTAGTGTATCTTAATGTTGATTTAATTTACATATCTTCACTCTATTGTTGAAAACAAAAATAAAAAACCACACTACCACATAATATGCCACAAATTAGTGTATACTTCCACTAACTCACACGATGAATGACAGAGAAAATACCTGACATCTAGAGGGCAAGTTAGAACTACATCTATTGTATAAGTTTTTCAGTAGGCATTCTAAGACCTGGTATAATGGCGTAGTCTACGAGCTGACAGTACGGTTTAAGAAGGACAATTGAAAACATGGCGGCTACTGAGTTAACGAGAGAGAAATCTTTAAATGACTACAGAAAAAAGCTTCTTGAACATAAAGAGGTGGAAAGCCGGTTGAAGGAAAGTAAGTGCATTTGTGCCTCAGATTCCTATATTTTTCCTGGTGTACTTTGCACCGAGAGTGTTTAACTAGCATTGTCTTTTTTTGCCGAATCACTGAAAAACTTGACACAAATAAAAATAAGATCAATGTTTTTGTTACGAATTTCAGTGAGAGAGCAGAAAAATGAGATACAGAAACAGTACGAGAAGTCAGAAAATGATTTGAAGGCATTGCAGAGTGTTGGACAAGTAAGTGTAAAGATACATAACCTCATTATACCGCTGTTTCAATTACTCTCGATCAAACAGCAGTGAAATTGCGAAGGCACTGGTTAGACAGGTACTACTTCCACATTGCTGGGTAAAAGAGATACTGGCATTAGGTACGTTAGATTGGAAAATATATGCTCCACAGAGGATAGTAGAGTTGTAATTGTCGTGGGTAAAGGTTCCGCAGATAGAACACTAATCTGAGCAACTAAAATTCACATAGAATGTGTGTCCTGTAATAGATGTGATTACTTTGAGTTACTGTCTCTCACTCAGCTGCCCTAATTAAGATATTGTCTTATATACAAAACTAGTCGTAAAATATAAACAACATATGCACTTTGAATTTTTGCGAATGTACAACCAATTTTTTTTTTTTTTTTTTTTTTTTCCACGAAATCCGCTAGTCTTCTGTTCTTTTAAGATGTGTTGCTTGTATACTGTGATGAAACCACTGGGAATGCCTACAAATTAACTAAAAAAGTAATAAATTAATTTACACATTAACCTAAACTTAACGTATTAGAATTATGCTTTCGTTCACATACTGTAGTAAAAGCATGGAAGTTACGGAAGTCAAATTCACGAAAATCAGTTTACTTAAACACACCAACTTATAGCTAAGCGAGAGCATGCGAAAATGTTTTAATAAATGCAGTGGAAATTACTAAAATCAAATTATATGAAAGCTAATTTATTTACAGACAAACACTAACCTAGAGCTAACCAAACGTTGTCGTCCTCCGTGGTGTAATGGTTCCATCTAACTTCATAAATCCGGCAGAGGATGATGGATTTTTTCGGGCGTAAAAATCCTTAGCATGGCTTCCTGTGGAAGGGAAGTAAAGCCGTGGGTCCCGTGTCGTAGATTTACGGCACGTAAAAGAACCTCAAGCCTGATAGAGAGGCCTCTGAGCAAAATTAAGCCGTCTTTCAAGCCCAGTATAGAATGGGATGCTGAGAACCATAGCAGTTAAAGAGCATCCATAAATAACATGCCATTTCCATTTAACTAAACGCATGCTCACTTTGCTCGCATGCTTTGATGAAATCAATAGAAATTAATAAAACCAATTAACCGAAAATCTATTTACACACACAAACACTAACCCAGAGCTAGCCGAGCTCAGTTTGCTTGCATGCTTTTTTTAAAACAATAGAAATAAAATAAATTACAAACATCCGTATGTACACACACACACTAACATGCACTGAATAGACCAGTGGAAATTACTAAAATTTATACGAAAATGTATCTATAGTATCTTAGGCCATTTTCACAGCTGGTGTCATATTTAATATTTACCTCCTACAGTGACTGCCACTGAAAATGCTGACCCTAGAAGTTGGCGAAATGCATGGTTCGCATTTTAACCTACGACCACAGCACAACAGCCCGGAAGATACAGTTTTTAAATATAATGAAAATGTATCTCTTTACACATACACACTACTATAATCAGCTCATCTTTAAAAAAATGTTCAAATTAAAATAAAACACTAGAGATCTTCTATAAGTAAGTTTTACTTTCTCTACACAAACTATATACATAGTGTATAGAGAAGGTATTGCATTGCACCCAAAAATTTGATACCGAGATTTCACTGGAAATACATGTTTTGAGACTCCCTGAATACAAAAAAATAATTTTTAGAAAAATGTCCATGTGTGTGTCTGGTTGTGTGTGTGTGTGTGGGCAGCATAGCTCAAAAAATGCAAAGACCATTAAAGCCCAAACTTGGTATTTAAGTTTGGTATCTTCGAAGGATGCGACATGATTTCCAAGGAAATCCCCCCACCCCAAACTACCCTTTACATGGAAAAAATGTTGAAATTTTTTATTTTCTTAAAAATGGCTCTTAACGATTTTGATTAAAATATTGCATATTAAAGATATTTACCTGACAAATAAAATGTATATCTTGAATGTTCTGGGAATAGCCCCTGAAGACTTCTTTATTCTGGATGAATTTTACGGAATTGTGCATAACTGCTAAACCGTAAGAGATGGGGGAAAATTTGCTACCAAATATTGTAGCTCACAATAAAACACACAATTTATGTTATAAACATTTTTTTTCATGGAGTTGATCATTTTTAAGATATTCCTGGTTAAAGTTTTAGGTTTGAAAAACTTATACTTTTCTCATACAGGCATTTCTTAACTCCTGTCCATACAAACAAAGGAACTTCAGTTACATAGTAACCAGCTTTTGGCTATCATTTTAACGTATGGAACTCCCTCATTTTCCTTCTACTTATAAGGAAGCAAGTGATAAGACTATTTCTGCTAATTAGCAGAAGTAAATATAAGCATAAGCTTTTTAACTACAATTTGTTGCAGATATGTAGAGAAAGTCATGTGAATGGAGCACATCAGATTTTTAAGAAGGTGAAGCATTATTACTTAAAGTATACATCCGTAACCCACAAAATTGCCATAGAATCGCATTTCATCCTCTGTGCTTAAAAATGTACAGTAGTCTCAAAGCCCCTAGATATCAGTATATATGACAGCTTGTCATCTCGCTGTATTATTTTATTAATGTTAATGAATCATAGACGAAACAACGAAAACCTTTTAAACAACTACATGAGCCCTCCTAATGGCCAAATATTATACTACGAAATCTGGATCCCCAAAGGAATGAAGATTACAAAAGTTATCTCAACTTTCCATTGTTTGACTTTTTTACATTTATTATTGATGTATTGAAAATAATTTATTTCATATCTTTTCACTACATATTTCAATACATTTGTATGTGTTTATTATAAAGGAATGAGACAAAAGGAGGACATTTTGTCCTTGAAAGGAATAACCCATTTATTATTACTAATACAATGATTGCACCACTTAGTATTATTTGAATACCTTTGTTATTCTATTATTAGAGCTGCGTTTTAGTTACTTACTGGTCTGTTATAAAAATTTAGTGCCCTAAGTCGCAAAGCATCTCCCAAGGTGGAGCGCCCTGAGCCGTAAAGCATTGCTGAGGAATCTGTGAGGCTAAAACTCCAATGATTACAAGAAGAAATCAAAACTTTGGCATCTAACGACTTTCATGTCTGAACAACTTAATGTTTTAAAAACTTGCAAATATGGATCGTTAGTAGGTCACTTAAACTGCTTAAGGCCGTTTTGTGTGTGTGTGTGTGCTGCAACCATCGCATAGCTTTACCATACATTTTTATTAATTTGAATGGTCATTTGTTGAAAGGGCAGATGTCCAATTGGCTAAACTTTTCAGTATTAACAAAAAACTTGTTTCTATGAATATGTTAAGAATTAATGTTTTCTTTTCTAATTCTAAATAAAGTGATATTAGCCAGTGACTTAAAATCTCCTAAATTTAACAATTTTAAATTTTATTGCCATTTTAAAACTCCAGATATCTGCCCCTTTAACAAATGTTGGAAAATATTGCAAATCGAAGAACTTTCTCATTTTATTTATTGTTGTTATATTATCTATACAACAACAAATCAATATTAATTACTTAAAGATTAAACTTATGAGTTAAGGAGATCCATAACATATGTTCAATTTCCTTAGTTCCCATAATTTACAGCAAGTTCTGTAGCAGCTGCCTTTTCGTTGATGAGAACAGGACTCTGAAGAATGTCCACATAAATTCTTGGTGACTGTCATCAACGTACTGGATAAATTGCAAGGGTCCTCCACTTTTTCCTTTTTTAATGATACCTTGCCAGTAGGAATAGCTTATAGTTTTTGGTATTTCAACTTTGGTTCTTAGGCTAAGATTGAAATGTATGTTTCATTAGACTGTTGATGAATGGCATTGCCACAATATAACCAGATGCACTTGATCCATATACGAAGTGATACAGAGATGTGATACCAAACTGAATTCTCTCATCTCTTGGTTTTGATGAACTTTCTATGGAGACAGATGTCCAACAATCTTTAAAATTAAACATTTCAGTGGAACTATCTACTTCTTTCACTATAAATTTATTTGTGGTGTTACTTCCAATAATAAGTTCTGTTAAGTGATGTACAGAATAAATTCTATCAGTTCTTCTTAACTTTCTCTTCATAATACTAAAATCATGATCACAAGGGAGGGGAAACTATGCCCCCTTATGGGATAGAAGTGCTAGATCTTTTTAATTTTTTGGTGTCAGTTAATGCTAGAAGGAGCCTGGAAGGAGGGCAATTTTTATTTTGTCCTGCACAGTTGTTGCTGAACAAACAGATTTCTTCAATATGAGCAGGTACATACGAGGGGCATACTGAAAGTCACGAGCAGCCCATTGTAAAAATTTAAATTTCAACAATGTAACGAAACGAATTGCAGGATCGTAATCTACAGACTTTAAGCCACTTGTTGACATATTGTGACGTCATTAGCTTCTATCACGTGACCACAGACGGTGTTTGAAAAATGGCTGACATTGATGCTTCGTTTCGACAGCGTGCTGTCATTAATTCCTTGTGAAAGAAGGAAAATCTGCTCCTGAAATTCATCTCAGACTTCAACGTGCGTATGGAGGTGTCTGCATGGGTGCCAGCAGTGTTAGAAGATGGGTGAAACATTTCAAAGATGGAAACACGAGTCTGCAAAGTGCGCCTCGTAGCGGGCGTCCTCGAACTGCCTCTACAGAACGCAACAAGGAAAGAGTTGATGAGCTCATTACAGGAGATAGGCATTTCACTGTGAATGAAATTGCTGCAAAACTTGGAATAGGACATAGTGCAGTGCAAGAAATGATCCACAGCTTGGGTTATCGAAAGGTCTGTGCCCGTTGGGTCCCCCGTTTATTGACTGAAGACCACAAACTTCAGAGAAGAACCATTGCACAAAACCTTCTTCAGAGATTTCATAGTGAAGGTGATGAATTTTTGACATGTATTGTGACTGGAGATGAGAGCTGGTTCCATCACTATGAGACAGAAACGAAACGTCAGAGTATGGAATGGCACCACCTGAACTCACCATCGAAGAAGAAAACGAAGACAGTGCAGTCTGTAGGAAAAGCTATGGGAAGTGTCTTTTGGGATGTACAAGGTTGCATTCTGGTTGACTTTCTTGAACCTGGACAAACCATAAATTTTGCCCGCTACATCAAGACACTTCTGAAGCTCCGTCGGGCTTTGCGTCATAAACACCCTGGAAAGAGGATCATCCTTCAAAAGGATAATGCGCATCCGCATACTGCCCGTGCCACTATGGAGAAGATCAGGGCATTAGGGTGGAAAGCTCCTCCACACCCTCCCTACAGTCCCGACTTGGCACCCTCCGACTACCATCTTTTCGGTTCTGTGAAGGAGCAGATGCGTGGCCAACGCTACGAAACGCTGGAGGATATTCGGAAAGCAGTGCGTCAGGGTCTGCGGGCAGCTGGAACAGAGTTCTATCACAAGGGCATTTTCAAACTTGTAGAACGATGGGAAAAATGTGTGCAAAACAATGGAGACTATGTCGAAAAGTGAAAGAAAGTCTGTAGATTATGATGATGTATTTGGTTTGGCTTAAAAATAAATATTAAGATTGTAAAACAGTGTTGCTCATGACTTTCAGTATGCCCCTCATAATTTTGTAAATAATCTCTTAAAAAATAATTTATTTCATATCTTTTCCCTACATATTTCAATACATTTTTATGTGTTTATTATAAAGGAATGAGACAAAAGGAGGACAGTTTGTCCTTGAAAGGAACAGTTGTCCTTAAAAAAGAACACACTTTGTTGGGACCTTTTCTAGCTTGTCCCTTGTGATATAAATGACACACAGCTCTGTTTTTCTTTATATCATGAATGCAGAATATGTTAACAGTTAGCTGTTTCAGATAAAAAAGTTCTTGGACAGCAACTTTTGGAAGTGAAATGTTTATCATGTAATCGAATGACAAGGAAAGTACATTCTTATTGAACCCTCTTCGTTCATCTAGGAATTCTTACAATCCACAACAATGCAATTCCCTCCAAGCACAACGATTAGTTTAATATTGTTGGCATGTATTTCCATACCATGTATTTCTCAACCCTATAGAAACTTGTTAAAAAGGCATATTTTTATGTTTGAACTAGTTAAAGTAATAGTTATTGGTAGGATTAATGCAATTTCAACAGATGTCCAGGACATCTGTTCCTTTTAACAAATAATCGTTAAAATAGTTGCATTTTTAAGGTACTTACAGGTATGATAATACTGACCTTTCAACATAGAATGGTGTTAAAATTTAGTTGAGTCTATTTTGTAACACTACATCACTTACCTTTTTATTTCGGAAAACATGTTTCAGAAGCCATGTGCTTCCATTGTCAATTCCTTTGGTCGACTGCCGGCATTGCTTGCTGTGGTGGTTGTCTCTGTCCCACAGCACAGCAAGCAATGCCGGCAGTCGACCAAAGGAATTGACAATGGAAGCACATGGCTTCTGAAGCATGTTTTCCGAAATAAAAAAGTAAGTGATGTAGTGTTACAAAATCGACTCAACTAAATTTTAATTGTTAAAACACATCGCTGTCTCAAAGTCCACCATATATCAGGATAGAATGCTGTATCTACCCATGTAGTTTAATAATCAGTGAAAAAGTAACAAACTAAAGAAATGTGACATCTGCCCTTTTAACAAATAAATGGCCATTAATTTACTCATTTAATGGAATATTAATTCCTTTTTCTAGCATGTAGTGGTTGTAAACATTGCCAATGGTGAGGGAACTGATGTTAACATAGGAGAGGCAGTAAATGAGTAAAGGTCTGACTAGTGCAGGGAGGGACCCCAACAGATCATTTGTCATTATGAATATGTAAATAGTCGGCAGATGTTCTGTTTGGCAAAAGGGTTTCATTACAGTAGGCGGGATTCATCTGACTTACTAAATCCAGTACAGAGTGTATCAAATCTAATCTTGAAGTAATGAGTAATGATGTTGCTCAAATGAAGTCTTAACCCCCATTTTTTATTGCTCACTCTTATATATAACAAACTAGCACAATGTTGAAGCAGAAGGTAGTGAAATATCACTAAGGGTCACTAAATCAATGTTGGCAATATATGAAAACCCAGCAAAAATAATGTGAATAAGTCAACTTCATTATGTATGTATGTTAGGCTTGTAGGTCATGGTCCAGATGTTCCCTTTACCAGATTTCTGCCGAAAACTGCATGTTGCATCTTCAGGGTGACAAGACTCTGAGTGCAGCTCCAGTGTCCAAACAAGACTGGAACACCCACCTCAGTAGTCTGGAACTCATTTAAATTTGAATCCTGCTTAGGTTGAGTTACCCAGATAATGTTTCTTCACGGTTTTCCCTTCTTCTGAGAAGACAAATGTCAAGTAATTTTAAGCTTCATTAATTATTTAGCATCATTCATATGACCAACCAGGTTAAGCAATGTTAAACTACAAAAACAGGCTAGAGTGCGAGTTAGCTGCTGCCTTGTCTGGACTCCAGAGCAGTACTCGCAGCCGTGTATATACCCTGAAGATGCCAGGCAGTTTTCGGCGAAATATCTGGACCATGGCCTACAAGTCTGAAAAATGAAGTTGACAATGCTAGTCATGAAAGCCTAAGCATTTATGTAATATAATAAGGAAAAGCATTGTAAAAGTTGGGGGTAAGCAACAGATCCTTAGGCTCACCGACTTCTTGGTTGTGCCTCCCTGCCACTCTGAAGTCACAACTGCTCCATTCCTCTACTTATAAAAAATGTCCCTAGTTATGCATTACAGCTTAGGGCCCTCAGATACACTTTGCAGCTTAGGGCTCTCTCCCCTTGACAATGCTCTGCAGCTTAGGGCCCTAAATTAGCACCAACAACCCGTTATAGCTACAACTTTCCGTTATGTTCAGCTTGTCAGTGTTTACAATGCTAGGAGCAGAAACAATATTCTGATATGCCTAGGGTGTGATAGGGAATAAATGCATTAAACATGCCTTGCAAGTGTTAATTATGTGTATTCCCCAGATTTTTTTCAATAAATTAGCAATATGGATTAATGTATGCTTATAGCAATTCCAAGTGATTTGCCTCCATGGGCCGAATTCATAGCTGTGTCTTATACAAAAGCAGTCATTACACTGCATCATTTTGAAAAAGCATATGCTCATAGACATTTGTGTGATTCAGGGAGTTGTTACTTATAGATGAGTACATATGGCAACATATGACATCACCATCTCTCTAACGTCCTATTGGTTACTGGATGTCCAGCAGCTATAGTGCACTTTTTTTAGCATCTTCAGAATTATTAGCTTGGATTTCTGATTTCTGTGAGTGTGTCTTGATTAAAAAGCAATGCAATGCCCAAAGGAAAAAGCTTTTGCAATTTTGAAAGGGAGCATTTGCAAAATCTTGTGCTCCTTCATAAAGTGGTGGAAAGTAAACAGTCCGATTGCATTTCCCTGCAGAAGAAAAAAGAGACATTGGACAAGATTCCTGCAGAATTCAACGCACATGGACAAACCAACCAGTTATGCTTTCTTTTGGTTTTATTTCCATACAGCAGTCCAATTGTTTTGTGAAACCAATAGTAGTGATTCATAACAAAATTTGAAGTAGCTTTATTTCCAAATTCAAGTAATATGTAATAGATAGGTACTTACCTGAAATGAAGAGGTGGCGTAAAACCATAGTGCTATAAGTATTCTCATTAGTGGAGAAATCGGCAAGCCTCTATTGGTTATGTTCTTCTCTAACAACGGAACAAGCATATTCAGTACCGTGCATTTTCTGAAGCGAAATCGTCGTTGTAACTGGTAATCACTCATTTCCAATGGATTAGAAGCATCCCTGATGTATCTTTTTGGTATTCGGATAATGTTTGCAGCATGACACTCCACATATTCTGGAAAATCGTCTGCCATGTTGATCTGACGAGCTACAAGTCAATGCTTAAGCCCGTGAATATGCAGTCTTAAGCAAAGACTTAACTTTGGAATGAAAATCTGTATAAGACAATACTTAAGACTGAGCTTAAAATACACTATGACTATGAATTCGACACTATGAGGTTGCATATATCCATTGAATGTCACTGTTACAAGCCATACACCATAATATGTAGTCATATGCCAATGGTATCTGCATGTAAGTAAACAGTTTTAAATAAATAAGATGAAAATCTTTAATAACTACTTGTATCAATTTACAAAGAAAAAAACCTGATGTATTCCTGCACAACTTTCTGTATTTGTTCTGCAAACAAAGTACAAAGCGTTATTTTCGACCATCAGCCGGGGACAACCTGCAAGTGGCGGGTTTACACTTAAGCACATAGGGGTGTCATGCAACCAAAGGTCAAAAATCTGATATGTTCCATTTTCATGACTTTCTCTACATTACTATTACAAATTATTGTTATAAAGCATATTTTTCTATTTACTTAATGATAACCAAGATAAACTTCAGCAGAAACTGTCTTAATTACTTTTTTACTTTCTCTATAGGCACTATGTACATAGTGTATAGAGAATGTATTGCACTCCACCAAAAAATTTGATACCGAGATTTCACCGGAAATATATGTTTTAGGGTCCCCTTTATCTAAAAAAAGCATTTTTGGAAAAAGGTCCATGTGTGTCTGTGAACACAATAACTCAAAAACAAAAATTAGGTAAAATACCAAACTTGGTATTTAAGTTTAGTATCTTCCAGGGATGCGACACGAAGATTTTGAGAAAAATCCCCCCACCCCCAACTACCCTTTACATGAAACTTTTTTCGAAAATTTTGATTTTCTGAAAAATGGCTCTAACGATTTTGATTAAAATTTCTTATAATAAAGATGACAAATAAAATGTATATCTTAAATTTTCTGTACATAGCCTCTGAAGAGTAGTTCATTCTGGATGAATTTTACTAAATTTTGAATAACTGCTAAACCGTAAGAGATGGACAAAAACTTACTACACAAAAAATGTAGAGCACGTTAAAACACACAATATGTGTTATATAAATTTTTTTTCGTGGAGTTCGTCGTTTTTGTGACATTCCTTAGTTTTGGCTTTTGCTATGAAAAACTTACACATTTCTCATACAGGAATTTGTCAACTGTAGTCAATACAAACAAAGGAACTTCAGTGAAATAGCAACCAGCTTTTGATTATCACTTTAACCTATGGTACTCCCTTATTTCACCTCTACTTACAAGGAAGCAAGTAATATGGCTATTTCTGCTAATGTTTTGCTGATTAGCATGAAGTTAATAGAAGTATAAGCTTTTTAAGAATAATTTGTTGCAGGGATATAGAGAAAGTCATGTGAATGGTACACATCAGATTTTTATTGCACTCAACCCAAAAATTTGATACCGAGATTTCACCAGAAATATATGTTTTAGGGTCCCCAATATCCAAAAAAAGCATTTTCACAAAAAGGTCCGTGTGTGTGTCCGTGTGTCTGTGAACACGATAACTCAAAAACAAAAAGTCGGTAAAAAACCAAACTTGGTATTTAAGTTTAGTATCTTCCAGGGATGCGACACGAAGATTTTGGGAAAAATCCCCCCACCCCCAACTACCCTTTACATTGGAACTTTTTTCGAAATTTTGTATTTTCTTAAAAATGGCTCTAACCATTTTGATTAAAATTTCATATATTAAAGTGTATATTTTGAATTTTCTGGGAATAGCCTCTCAAGAGTAGTTTATTCTGGATGAATTTTACTGAATTTTGAATAACTGCTAAACCGTAAGAGATGGGAAAAAACATACTACACAAAAATGCATAGCACATTAAAACACACAATTAATGTTGTATACATTTTTTTCGTGGAGTTCATCGTGTTTGAGACATTCCTTATTTTTAGTTTCTGCTATGAAAACGTATACTTTTCTCAAACAGGAACTTGTCAACTCCTATCCATATAAACAAAGGAACTTCATTGGCATAGCAACCATTTGAACCTATGTTTGTCCCTTATTTCGCTTCTACTTACAAGAAAGCGAGTAATAAGACTATTTCTGCTAATTTTTTCTGATTAGCATAAAGTAAATAGAAGTATAAGCTTTTTAAGAATAATTTGTTGCAGGGATGTAGAGAAAGTCATGTGAATGGTACACATCAGATTTTTCTTGTAAGTAGAAGGAAAATAAGGGAATACACTAGGTTAAAACAATAGTCAAATCTATTAAAAGCCGGTTGCCATGTGAACGAAATCCGTTTCTATTCAGGGCCAGGAGTTTACAACTTTCCTTATGAAAAAAGATTAAGTATATTAAATCTGAAACAAATAATAAAGAATATCTCACAAATGGTAAATTCCAACAAAAAAATGCATGTGACATAAATTGTGTGTTTTAATGTGATCTATTTGCTCTACAAATTTTAACAAATAATCCAAGACTTGAACTTGACATTGAAAAGCAGCCATCTTGCAATATGAAAAATTAATACTTTATAATGACGGAAAAAAGTAAACCACAAGTAAACCTAAAAATTCAACAAAGGTTATTTATTAAAGTCAAAGAAATCAAAAAAATATTTAAACTTCCTTACTTAAAAGAAAACATACAAACAAATATTAACCCATTAGAACTATATGATATTGAACACTGACTAAAGAATTTACAAAATATGAAACCTCTGTGTTCTGAAACAAATGACACTAGAAATAATAAATTTAAGATATGCTACCAAATTAATGCCTACATGTTTATGCTGATGGTTCCAGCTTACTGAATAGCAGTGGTACTGGCGTAGGTGCAATATGCTCTCTTTTCTCTTGTTACAAAAGATTAAGTTTAAATACCACAAATTTTGATGGAGAGATTTTGGCAATAATTCAGAGCTTACAAAACGTACTATATCATGTAAATAAATTTGAAAAAGTTGTATTATCATCTGAACCTAAAGCAACATCTGTTGCAACACCTAATAACCTAAATACTGCAGAATGCTGCAAAATCATAAAACAACTAATTAATTTAAATAAAAAATGTAATACTTCAATGGATACCAGGACATTGCAGAATACAGGATAACGAACCAGCTGACTTTCTAGCCAAGAAAGATAGTAAAATTAAAATTTAGTTGAGTCGATTTTGTAACACTACATCACTTACTTTTTTATTTCGGAAAACATGTTTCAGAAGCCATGTGCTTCCATTGTCAATTCCTTTGGTCGACTACCGGCATTGCTTGCTGTGGTGGTTGTCTCTGTCCCTGGTGGTGGTTTGATGAACTTCTGGATGAGTAGATCGCCTGGCGGGATTTCAAAATAGTTCATCAAACCACCACCAGGGACAGAGACAACCACCACAGCAAGCAATGCCGGTAGTCGACCAAAGGAATTGACAATGGAAGCACATGGCTTCTGAAACATGTTTTCCGAAATAAAAAAGTAAGTGATGTAGTGTTACAAAATCGACTCAACTAAATTTTAATTGTTAAAACACATCACTGTCTCAAAGTCCACCATATATCAAGATAATAGTAAAATTACATCAAATTCATCTGATCCAATAAGTTATCACTCTATCAAAGGAATCATTATATGAACATATTATAAAAAAATTAAAGAAGATAATGTATTACAAGCAAAAGGAACACCATGGGAAAATTTATGTAGTAACATGACCAGAATCACTATACTACCAAGAAAATCCTCTGTAGGAACTTTAGACAGGCCATGACTGTCTCAATAAACATTCAAAATTGGTCTAGTGACCTTTCTGTACACTTAAAGAAGATATGGATAGAAACCACCTACTCTGCTGCCCAACCTTTAGTAACATAATAACATAACATCAAAATACTGAAATGCAGGAGAGCATGGCATCACTGCCAACTGCTCAACATTAGATACCAACCAACCAACCAACATTTTTTGTGTAGTAAATTTTTGCTCATCTGTTGCGGTTTATCAGTTACACAAAATTCATTCATAATAAAGAGTTCTTTAGAGGCTATTTCTAGAAAATTCAAGATATATTTTATTTTCTATATAAATATCTTTAATATAGAACACTTGAATCAAAATCGTTGGAGCCATTTTTGAGGAAATCAAAATGTTCATCCAATTTTTTTCCTGTAAAGGGTAGTTTGGGGTTGGGGGGATTTTTCTCAAAATTTTCGTGACTCATCCCTGAAAGATGCTAAACTTAAATACTAAGTTTGGTATTTTACCAACTTTTGAGTTATTGCATTCACACACACACCCACCCACACACACCCACACCACACCACACCACACCACACACCCACCCACACCACACCACACCACACCACACCCCACCCCACGCCACACCACCCCATGCCACTCCACTCCTCTCCTTTTCTGAAAATACTTTTTTTGGATATAGAAAATGCCTATTTGTGGTGAAATCTTAGTATCATATTTTTGGGTGGAATACCTTCTCTATACACTATGCACATAGTACAATAGAGAAAGTAAAAATAAGGCATTGTATTCTTACAAAATATTATTTTTTCTCTACATGATCCTAATCGAGATAAACATTAGCAGAAATTATCTTATTACTTGCTTCCTCGTAAGTAGAAGAAAATAAGGAAATATGAGGGTGGGTTGATAAGTCTGGTAAATTTCTTTGAAGGAAATTTGTTATGGCTTCATGGTTGGTAAGTTTGATTATTCAAAGTACTGCATAAAATATTTCAACAATGTACAGTATACAGTTGATTGTTAACAACCATCTGAATTGGCTATTGTGTCGATACAATTGAAAATTTAGAAAACTGGTTCCATGCTGTTAAAACACTTTTGTTTGAAGGGTTTCACTGCCGCACAAATCAAAACACGTTCACATGGGCTGCACCATCATTGATGACCATTATAGTATGAAAAAAAATACTAAAACTTTTTTTTTTTTACCCTCCACAAACTGATCCAACGGGAACATGACATCTGTAACTGGAATAACATGACATTCTGAGATGAGGTGCTATATTCTTTCACACGCAAGGGAAAAGTGATTGTCCATCATCCAAAGGGGTACTGTTATGATGCAAAATGCAAGGCTTCACAATTCCATCACAGTCTGTATATGTATCATGTAGAGGCTGGATAATCAAGGGATGGTCTAGGTGTGCTGTGGCAGCTTGCCTACACTTAACAGCATGCAGTATATGGTACAATTCAATAATATTTTTTTATTACCTCTGTGAGAATGAGATATTCTGATGGAATTGTTGAATTTGTACAGGTCAATCATCCTGTCCACACATCTCAGAAGGTTTCAAATTTATTTTCAGAGAGAGGCAGGATATCAGAGTTGTTGACTGCCTTCCCTGTTCACCAGTTTTGAACCCTATTAAGAATGTGTGGGCTGTAGATGGGCGAAGAACAAAAGATGACTTCTGGGCACAAATTCAAGAAGCCTGAGACCTTGTTATTTCTCATCAAATTATGCAGAAATTTAATTTTGGCTATGCCCTGAAGATTGAGGTCAATTATATGGGCTGAGTGTTCATATATCCAATATTAATTATGTTTATTAAGTTTTAGTTTTAGAAGATAATAGTTTATTTACACATTTTTTATATAGTTATTTACACTAGTGTTAGTAGAATTATGTTTTTGTGTGCATACATAGGCTCATAACTTTAAATGACAAAAGTTACATTAATGCAGTATTATATTATACATATCCAGTCATAAAATTTAACAAACAAAAAAATGACAAGCAGTGCAAGATTTGAGCTTAGGAAGCAACCTTAAGTGGAAGCAAGGCCTTCTTAACCTCTTGACAACTGCAGTATTGTTCTGTGAACTGTTTTCGGTACTCATAAGCTAACCATTACACTGTTAGTCACAGATCATTGTACACTTCTTTTGTGTGCATTGTGAACACAGCTTTTACGAAGAGACACAAAGCTATTCAATCTACACATGGAATCTGGGGATGACTAATTTTTTGTGTCTACAGCTGCACATTGAATGATTTATTTTTCTTGCTAACTTTCCCCCATCTTTCTTCCATGTTAGCAGTAGTTGGTTATCCCTTTGCAAGTATTTTCTCCTTGTCTAATCTCCCTATACATCCTTTTTTTTATCCATTTTCAGACTTTTACTTTGCACTCAACTTTTTTTCTATGTCTTGCAGATTGTAGGAGAAGTACTTAAACAGCTGACAGAAGAAAAATGTGAGTATTTCTGTGAACACTTATTTCATGAAGTGTATATTTTGTAAAGAGCTAAGAAAAAGTTACACTTGGTTTGTGCACTGAAATTTTTCCTTTGTGTTCATTTAATAGAATAATATTACAATTACGCATATTTAATAACTAAATATTACACATAATTAAGATCTATTTCAATTTTCTTTTTTAAACCACATATAGTTAAAGAGTTCTTTCATCCGATCTTTAGTTCCTTTACAGCCAAACATTGTATGCTGTATATCTTCCTCCCCTTCATATAATGGATAATCATCCTGTTTAAAACCATTTCTCATTTGGCTCCACACTGCAGTTCATGCCTATGATAGGATCTCTTTGTTTTCTCCTTGTGTAGTATATAAAATATTTTTCTCTATTCTAAGAATATTTCAGCATAACATAGGATATCAACCATTTATTTTTTGTAAAACCACTGAACAAGTCTTATCTTAATCTTGCCTTATTCTGGAACCTTTTGAGTATTAGTTTATGTTCTCCAAATATTACCTAAACCATTGTATACTAAGTATTTCTTATACTACTTGTCCACCCTCTATCCTATAGAAACAATTTAAATACTGTTTTAGTAAGTTATTCTCTAGGATAAAGTTCTTCTAAATTCCTAGAAAGCATTTGAAAACAAAATTTTCAAGAATGTGTTTCCTTAAATATATAATTAGGCATATACCTAAATGTACAGTGATTCTCTTTCATACTGTGGCCAGCACATGGGTGCTTGCTGGTCAGTTACCACAGCTCAGACTGCCCAGCTATAAGATGCAACTTTTTCTTTAGTATTGCACCATATTTTATACTCGGACCAAAATATAAAACCTCATACAGAGCTTTACAGTCATACTAATTTGTAGTTTAGCGATAATGAATAATTAAAATCAAGGTTGCCTGTTTCTGCTTGTAAATCTCATCTTCTCTATTACAGTTATTGTTAAGGCAACAAATGGACCACGCTACGTAGTAGGTTGTCGCAGACAGCTGGACAAAGCCAAGTTGAAGTCTGGAACCAGGGTTGCTCTTGACATGACCACATTAACCATTATGCGGTATCTACCAAGAGAAGTTGATCCTCTTGTGTATAACATGTCTCATGAAGACCCTGGTGATGTAACCTACTCTGCCATTGGTGGTTTGAGTGAACAGATACGAGAACTCAGAGAGGTATGTAGAATTCCTGATACTGCAAAACTGTGTGTAACAGGTTCTGAAATTGTAGATATTTAGAATAAAATGGTGTGTTATAATTCACGTCAAACCTGTTGCATATGACCTTCAGAGGCTGCACGCTGTAGCAAATCACAGATGTGCAATGTCACCGATTCAACATAGCATGTCTTGCTTAAACTACTAGATTAACGCTTGGGTACTAATAGTTTATATCAACCTTAGAACTTAAATCAGATATAAAGAGAATGATTGTGCAAGCATGTAAAAAAAAAAAAAAGAAAAAAAAGAGCGTCATTTTAGCGTCAGCTGTTTGATATACACAATTATGTGTTACGTATTTTTTGTCAGAAATGAAGCAGAGTAAAACAAGATTTAAAACTTTATGAAAAACTGGACATCAAAAAGAAAAATCTGATGTGTTCCATTCACATGACTTTCTCTACATCTCTGCAACAAATTATTGTTAAAATGCTTATGCTTCCATTTACTTCATGCTAATCGAGAAAAAATTAGCAGAAATAGTCTTATCACTTGCTTCCTTGTAAGTAGAAGCGAAATAAGGGAGTTTCATAGGCTAAAGTGATAGACAAAAGCTGGTTGCTATGCGACTGGAGTTCCTTTGTTTGTATGGAGAGTAGTTGACTAATTCTGTATGAGAAAAGTATGTTTTTTAAAGGTAAAATTAAAAACAAGGAGTAACTCAAAAACGATCAACTGCACAAAAATAATGTGTATAACATAAATTGCGTGTTATAACGTGCTCTACATTTTTTGTGTGGCAAGTTTTTGTTTATCTCTTATGGTTAGGCAGTTATGGAAGATTCCCTAAAATTCATCCAGGATAAAGTAGTCTTCAGAGGCTATTCCCAGAAAATTCAAGATATGCCGTAAAAGCGGGTGAATCCAATCAAAATTTGCATATAATTTAATATTTTGAAATGAAATACTTTATTAAAAGTGGTGAAGTACAGAAGATATGTTCCTTCATATTTGACAATAATGATACATAAATATCATCATTGACTGACTTCAACAATGGCATATTTATTTAATTGTTTACTGATCGGTGTCACCCGATCACTCATTTATGTTCATTCAATGTCATTTTATAACTTTAATATGAGTGAATGCGATCACAACTGTGATTTTTAAAAAAATAATTTCATAAATTTCACAGAAACAACGAACAATGATATATAAATTGTGTATTTATATTCATATTTATTTTGTGGGACTCCAAATGTTTCAGCACATTATCGTAACCAAAGTTTGATTACAGAATATGATTACAAAGAAGAAAAACACAGCTCAGTTTATCAATAAACAGGTTTCATCATTGAAACTGCCAATTACTCAATTTTATTAATCACATCATCTATGTTTCTGAACATGTAATTTCCTCTTCTTTGAGTTTCGCATTGGATTTTTCAAATTATTTCACTTCTCTCTACTTCTGCAATGTCTTCCATCTCTGGAAAAATGAAGTGCATGTTCAAGTTATCACTTTTTTTTTTTTTAAAAAAACTTAACCTCAAACAAGTCCTTATCAACTTCTTCCTTAATCTTTCCAATAAAGTATCTAACCCTCTTCTTCATTGGGAACTTACAACAAACTCTCCTCTTGAAATTTCTTCAGTTTCATCCTCATTTTCCTTAACTGCTTTTGATGCTTCATCATCATCTCTCTCTGTTGGCTCATCTACACTGGTTCCTTCACCTGTAATGTGGAAATTTTGTTGACTCTCAAGATCTTCCACAACCACTATCTTACCTGGCGCCACATTCAAACGCTTCTATTCTCTTAGCTGCTTCTCCAGTATGAGACTTCTTTAAGTGATTCACAAATGCTTCTGTCCATGACTTTTCCATTTCCTGTGTACCATTATCATCATTTACATCTACAACTTGAGAGAGAACTTTTTCTGGGTAGAAGGGAACAATCCCTGTCTTTGCAAAACCGGAAATGATACTCTGTTTCTTATCATCTCCAATTTCATTAAATGCCTTTTTAAGAAGGTGAGGAAATTCTGATTTTGGAATTACACCTCTATTATGTTGTTTCCACTCGCTAAGAACACTCCTCCAAGCACATTTGAGTGGTCAAAAGAATGCTACATCGAGTGGGTGGTGTTAGGTGGCAATAGAACAAATCCCACATTGTGCAACTCACACTGTTTGATGTCATGTAGAGAAATGTGGCTTGTTAAATTATCCCCTATTAGCAACTTTGTCCCTTCTAATCTTCTTACAAAAGGAACCAGTATGTCCGAAAACCATGCTTCAAACATACACATATCAAACCATCCACTGATATTTCTATTATAGGCAGCACCAGGCATACCCCCCTAACAGCCACTTGTCATAGAGATGCTTACTCTTGTACACTGTATGCGGAGGAAACAATTTTCCATCTGCTGTAGCTGATACCATAATGCTAATGTTGTTCTTTGAAGAATCAATTATTCTTTCCGGGTATTTCACACCACGTTTGAAGACAACTCTAACTTGGCCTGGATCATCTGAGGAATTGGTTTCTTCATAATTAATGATATTATGTCCATTTATGTCTTTAAATTAGAAAAATATTAACGCACTGTAGCATGTGTGACAGCTGCTCTGGCCCTCTTTATATTTGCACTTAATCTTACCCTTAATTCCTTGTTACTTCCAAGGAACCCACGTAACCATTCCTTGCCAGATCTGTTGTCAGTAAATCTTTTTTCTATTTTCCCTATCCTATTTAGATTCTAATATCTCGATCTATTAGCGGGAAACCCCATTTGGCACACACCAGTAATCCTTCATGCAAAGCTTTTTCTTCTTCTCTGCTTAATGCAGTTTGTCCTCCCATTCTGAATTTATATTTGTTATTTATTTTATCATTAAGGGTGATATTTGGCACACCATATTGCTCTGATGCTTTTCGGATGCTTAATTTCCCTGATTTCACAGCATTTACCACGTTAGTTAAGTATACAGGATTGTAGTTACATCTACTGCCAGGACCAACTTTCTTTTTATACTTCCCCATGCTGATTGGTCACCCTACAATGTAACAACTTTTAATGTCAGACGAGCTATCATTAAAACAAAACAAACTTGAATAGGTTTAGTTACTGATACTACTGCAGGAAACATGAATGAAATAAAATATGTTAAAATATACCTAGTTATACGAAAGTGATGAAACGCACAACAGAACTTTTCATAAGTAAGCTTCTTCCACCACTATGACGCGTTCACTTGAATGGATCTACTGCTATAGAAACAATAATAACAGTTCCGACACAACAATGTTGTGCTCTAATTGTATTCTTGTTTTGAACACGCAATGCAATAATTAACTCTAAACAATTGTTCCGCCGTTTATTGTTAAAAGAAGAAACGGTCGGAATTACCCGCCTATATTGGATTCACCCGCTTTTATGGTACATTTTAATCAAAATCGTTAGATCCATTTTTGAAAAAATAAAAATGTTCGAAAAAAGTTCCACATAAAGGGTAATTTGGGGTGGAGGGATTTTTCTCAAAATCTTTGTGTCACATCCCTGGAAGATATTAAACTTAAATATCAAGTTTGATATTTTACCGCCTTTTTGTTTTTGAATTATCGTGTTCATGGACACGCACTCATACACGAACAGTTTTTTCTGAAAATGCTTTTTTTGGATACAGGGGATCCTAAAGCATATATTTCCAATGAAATCTCGGTATCAAAGTTTTGGGTGGAGGGCAATACCTTCTCTGTACACTATGTACATAGTATGTATAGAGAAAGTAAAAATATGGCCACTAATACAAGATTTTTAAGCCTTTACTTAAAACATAAAGTAACACCAGGATTTGTTAGAAAATGCATAAAATTCAACAACAATATTAAACATCAACTATAGCAGACGAGAAAGTAATTGAGATTGAAAAGAACAAACATTACGCACAGTTACAAGACCTCAGAATCTACGAGTTACATAGGTCATTACTGAATATTTTAGGACAAACCTGTGGATTAGTTTCCGATAAAATTTTCTGATGATTTTAAGCAAGAAAATGAGCAACAAAACAAAAAAACTTTAAAAAAAAAAAACTAAACAGCCTAAGGTTCAAACAAAAAAAGTCCATAGAACACCAGAAAAAGTGCTAAAAATACAATAAAAAACAAGATATGTTGCCAAAACAAATCCAGGACAGATCCATCCAACTTACCAACAGGTAGTGAACCTCTCTAAAGAATCCTTCATGAATTCTGAATTATTCATGTTAAACAAAGGTTTAAAAACTTGAATTAAATGCACCAAAACAACAGCTGACTTGGTTGCTGACATTGAACTAGCTACAAATTACCTTCCAAATAATGAAAAAAATATAATAAAATCCAGTGTGAGTCAGTTTTGGGCCAAATACAAAATCAAAAACACATCTCAAACAAAAAACTATAAAATCATTAAAAGAAAAACTGGTAATATACAGCAAATCAGATAAAGGGAACACTTTAGTGATCTTGAACAAAGATGGCTATGTAACCAGAGTTGAAATACTACTGCAAAGCCCAGAATACATAAACATAGACAAAACCCATTAAAAACATGCATCAAGATTCTCAAGAACACACTAACATAAACCAAAACACTAACAATAGCCGATAAATCATATATCAGAACAGATTTTCCCATTATACCCAGAATATATGCACTACCAAAAATCCACAAACCAGGTAATAAAATGAGGCCCAAAGTGAATAAAATAAACTCTCCTACATTCAAACTAGCTAAAAGGCTGTCAAAAACATTCAACTCTTTACCTACTTTCCAAAGTCTCTTCATAGAAAACTCCAAAGAATTAACAAGACAACTTTCAAAGATAAATATTGCACCTACAGAAATGATGGTATCATTTGATTTTGCTGCATTATTCCCTAGCGTACCAACAGAAGAACTATTACAACTCCTAGAACATTGGTTAAAAAATAGCAAGATACCCAGCGCACAAACAGAAGACCAACTAAACTATGCTTGGATGAAAAGAACCTTCCAAGAAAAAATCTTCAAACAAACCACTGGAATACCATGGACAACCCTCTATCACCATTCTTAGCAGAATTATACATGAGTCATTTTGAATGCCAAATCACAAAGAGTTTCCGACAACTTTTCAAAACCTGGTACAGGGAGGTAAGATGATATTTTTGCCATAGTTCCAATAAAACTACCCTAAAATTGCTAAATTTACAAAAAAGATCCATAAAATTCACTATGGAAAAAGAAGAAAATGGACTGTTTCCTTATCTGGATATTTAAATTGTTAGAAACCACAGTAAACTTACTTTCGGCATCTTCAGAAAACCCACCCATACAGAAAACCATAAAAAACAATAGCTACAATCCTATAGCACACAAACATGCTGTTCTAAGCAGCACAATTCGCAGATTGTTACACCTACCTCTTGAAAATGAAGAAGACAAAAAAGAATACCAGCACATCATACAAATAGCCATAAAAAATGGTTATCAAAAAACCCTAATAGACAAGAAGATAAAGAATTTTAAAAGGCAGAAACATATTCAAGAAATAACAACACTTCAAAATCCACAAGAACCACAAATGTCCAGAAAGTTCACTTACCACCCTTTGACACACACAAATTTCAAAAAAAAATCTTCAAAAAACAAAACATCACCTTAGCTCCTTAAAATTGCTGTGCAACAAAACAAAAGACCCAATCCCTAGAGAAAAATTAGCAGGAATATATCAAATAGATTGCAATGATTGTAATCCAGTGTAGGTACATAGGCAGAACCAAGAGAAATCTGGAAACAAGACTAAAGAACACGTGAGATGTTTATACTAAAAACAGACAAATCAGCAGTAGCATTTCATTTCTGGACCTCAAATCATGACATCACACCTGGTATAAAACTTTTAAAACCAATAAAAAACAGCTACGAATTAGAAACCAGGGAAAAGATTCATATACAAAAACACAAAGACTACATAATGAATTTTGAATTACCGCCACCACCACCTTTAGGAGACTCATCACCCTGTCTCCAGAGAGCACCAGCATACTACAGCCTCCCCTGGACAGGAAAAGAAAGCGGCAGTTGGAGAATTGTTGATAATGTGAACGATAACCTGTTCCCGAAACGTGTCCAAGTAAGTGAATTTTCAGTGAATTTGTGTTACCATTTACCAACTCACTTATTATATGACTATGCATCACACTTACTAGCTTCTATTCCATCAAATTACCAAAATATAGTGTTTTTCTTAGACAAGCAGTGACGATGAGCCCCTGGCCATTCCTTTGGAATAAGCATGCATGTTAATTTCTATTGCCATTTATTTAGTTTTACTAAATAGCCAACTTTTACTTGGGTTTTAATCTACAGTCCACTAAATCACTCTCTGTAACACCCTGCGCTGCATGCTACTATCTCTCATGCAGAAGCACACGATATGACTACGTAGTAGTGCCCTCCTATTGGCTACTGCCATATGCAGGAGATTTGATGCAAACTGTATACAAACACAGCTATGAGCAGCATTCACAAAACAATTTCTTATTGAGCACGTTGAGTTCACCTCTTCATACTCATGACAAGGAGGTAAATGCCGTAAGCACACTAAATTTTTCATTTTTTTTTAAAGGTTTTCATTTATACAGCCGCTTTTAATTTCTATGGTCATATCATATGACTTTATCTTTAGAAATAACTGATAGTACATTTACTCATTGAACTGTAAGTTTCTTTACATTGGGTTGTATTACTTTTTACTCTTAAAACACATTCATTTACTCTAACAGACTCTGTGAAGGAAAGGGAGTGCTTCTAGTTAAACAAACCCCCCCCTGAACCAGGAATTGAACTTAAGACCTCTTGGTTGAGAAGCCAGAATATTGATTGCTTAACCACAAAGGCAGTCTTTGATTATCTTATGTACAGTAGAGCCCAGGAATTTTGAGGTTCTGTGTACTATGAGCCGATCTTAAGAAATTAAAATTTTAATAACTAGAGTAAAATCCTGTTTTTATATGTTGTCTGCATGAATGTTTTACACACTTCCAAATGTGTTACATTTTGAACTTTCTTTCTGTTTTCCATGTACAACACTTAGGGTTTTCATTCATAATGCATGGAAATAACCTTAGCCTCAGACTGCTAATGCACTTTCATTACAGATTGACAGGTACCGTTAGGTTTGGAGGTGTGTGCCTGCTCTTTCTTTGCTGACCCTTCACTAATTAGTCCTACATGTCATTCAATTGTACAGTGCATACCATCCTTTCAGAAAACATACTGTATTGGTGCAGAAATTCCTACTCAGCAACAGTGGTCATTAAAATATGCTTAAGTAAAAATACACATTTTACAGCAACTACTGTTGTAGATGAAACTTGTACATACTGTACTGTAGTGAGACCTGCTGAGGCATGTTAATTTTAAAATGTTTTACAGATAGTACTTGTTGTGTGCTTCTTATTGTTTTAATTGTGTATACTACAATAAAGGAGTATAACACAAGTAATTACTTTATTGTTTTTTATGTATATTTTAGCCATTATTGTGCTCATTAAACATTTATTTATGATTACCCATCAATTTGGTGATATTTCCGTATAATCTGAGATTTTTGTAATTCAAGGTAATCTTGGCCCAATTACCTCAAATTACTGGAGCTCTACTGTGTGTGTGCGTACAGTATTTTATTTACTTTAACTATTAAGCATAGTAAATAGGGAAAGTGTTGTAATCAACACAAAATTTCAGTACTGAGATTTCATCTGAAATAACATTCTGAGATGCCTCTAGTCATAAAAAAACATTTTTAGAAAAGGGTCCATGTGAGTCTGCAAATGGTGAACTCAAAAACAGAAAGTTGATTAAATATAAATTTGATATTTTAAGTTCAGTAAGATGTGACATGATGCTCAACAAAATCTTCTATCCCAAACTATCCTTTGCATGGAATATCTTTGGAAATGTTTAATTTTCTCAAAAATGGCTCTAACAATTTTGATTAAAGTACCTTATATTAAAGCTATTTATTTGACAAATAAATGTGTATCTTGAATTTTCTGGCAATATTGTGTGAAGTCCTCTTCATTTAGAAGTAATTTCGTATAAATCTTGTATAAGTGATAAATGTTAGGATTATATGAAAACGTAGTACACCGAAATTTAGATCTCTGAAAGCATACAATTTATTTTAAATAAATTTTGTGCCATAAGCCATTTATGATATATCTGGTTTTAATGGGTTAAATCATTCAACACCTGGTCATTTTTTCAGTCTCTTCGACATTCAGCATGGAAAGAGTATGGAATTTTACGGTCAGTATAAATAGCATCCAGTTGTTAAAACATTTGACTTTCACTATTCTCTTTGTACATATCTATAGTTATTTCTGCAAAGGTTTATCTCAATTAATGTGAAGCAGGTAGAAATGTAAACTTTCATAAAAATCGGATGTGTTACACTCACATGACTTTCTCCAGCTGTTCTACAAACTTCAGACATAAGATTCTTCTTCTTTCTGCACCTTGCTAATCGTGGTACTCACTAGCACAATGTTCTTATTATTTAGTTCTGTATAACTAGGAAGAAAATAAGGGAATACACTGGGCTAAACCAATAGTCAAATGTTTTAAAAGCTGTGGTTATATATTGTCATTACAAATCGCTTCTTTTCTTGGCCAGGAATAGAACAAAAGAAAAACGGACACTACCGTCTGAGAAAAGCACAACTGAAACTAATAACAATGAATACCTCGAAAACGGTAAGCTCCACTAGAAAAATGTATATGACATAACTTGTGTTTTTAACAAGACCTAAATTTTTTGTATAGTAAGTTTTTATCTATCTCTTACGGTTTACTAGTTATGCCAAATTAAGCAAAATTCATTCAGAATAAAGAGGTCTTTAGAAGCTATTCCCAGAAAATTCAAGATATACATTTTATTTGTTGGATAAATATCTTTAATATATGATATTTTAATCAAAATTGTTAGCCATTTTTAAGAAAATCAAAATTTTCGAAAAAAGTTCCATGTAAAGGGTAGTTCGGGATGGGGGGATTTTTCTCAAAATCTTCGTGTTGCATCCCTGGAAGATACTAAACTTAAATACTAAGTATGGTATTTTAGCTATTTTTCGTTTTTGAGTTATTGTGTTCACAGACACACGGACACACACACACACACACACACACACACACACACACACAGATCTTTTTCTCAAAATGCTTTTTTTGGATACAAGGGGCCTAAAACGTGTATTTCCGGTGAAATCTCGGTATCAAATTTTTGGGTGGAATACAATACTTCTCTATCCCTATGTACATTGTACATATATGGGTCTAGAGAAAGTAAAAATCTGATGTGTACCATTCACATGACTTTCTCTATATACCTTCAACAAATTATTCTTAAAAAGCTTATACTTCTATTTACTTTATGCTAATCAGAAAAAATTATCAGAAATAGTTTTATTACTTGCTTCCTTGTAAGTAGAAGCAAAATAAGAGAGTACCATAGATTAAAGTGAAAGCCAAAAGATGGTTGCTATGTGACTGATGTTCCTTTGTTTGTATGGACAGGAGTTGACAAATTCCTGTATGAGAAAGTATAAGTTTTTCAAAGCTGAAACCAAGAAAAAGGAGTATCTCCAAAACGATCAACTCCACAAAAAAAATGTATATAACATAAATTGTGTGTTTTAACATGCTCTACATTTTTTGTGGTTAAGTTTTTGTCCATCTCTTACGGTTTTGTAGTTATGAAAAATTCATCCAGAATAAAGTAGTCTTCAGAGGCTATTCCCAGAAAATTCAAGATATACATTTCATTTGTCAGATAAATATCTTTGATATACAAAATTTTAATCAAAATCGTTAGAGCCATTTTTGAGAAAATAAAAATTTTCGAAAAAAATTCCATGTAAAGGGTAGTTGGGGGTGGGGGGATTTTTCTCAAAACCTTCGTGTCACATCCCTGGAAGATACTCTAAACTTAAATACCAAGTTTGGTATTTTACTGACTTTTCGTTTTTGAGTTATCATTTTCACAGACACATGGACACACACACACACACGCACACACACGCACGGACCTTTTTGTGAAAATGTTTTTTTTGGTTACAGGGGACCCTAAAACATATATTTCCGGTGAAATCTTGGTATCGAATTTTTTGGTGGAGTGCAATACATTCTCTATACACTATGTACATAGTGCCTATAGAGAAAGTAAAAATAGGTTGGTATCCACTAATAAATGCCTGGTAAAGAAAGGTCATCCGAATGCAACAAATCAGATTATTTTGTTCTATCATTCTGTCTTCCTAAATATTTTCATACTTAAGGTTATCACAAGGTGCAGGATATTTTGTGTTCACATCAGGATTGTGTTCTAGTAACTACATTTGTTACTTCAACGCCTCTGCCCCCTCCCCTCCCATGTGTTAACGAGCACCCAGGTAGTGCTGTTACTTCAGATGGTAGAGTGATAAGGAGTGCTAATAAAACGATAGGAGCTACAGATTTTACCATGGACTCCAAACCACATTGCTCTTTTGAGGTACTTCACATGAGATAGAGGTGAAGGCTAGAATAACACTAACTTAAAATTCCCCCACCTTCAGCTTTGAATGGTGCCTAAGACTCTCCACATGAGAGGGTATCTTATAAATTTTTTATTCAGGAGTAAATATTTTCTTTTAAAGGCTTAATTAAGTAATACAAAGTTAGAGATTTTTACCCTTTCATTGTGATTTCAAGACATAAGGTTATAAACAGTGCCTTATTTTGAACAATAAAACTAGGTGTCTTTACTGAGTCACAAATTGATGCAAAGTTAAGATTTTAGTGCTTTGTATAATAATGGTTGACACCATATGGAGAATAATATCTACAATTGTATTAACAATTTCCTTTATTGTCATAATGTGAGGGTGGTTTGAAAAGTAGCTGTTCTAACATGCAGATTGTAGTTGTGAGCACTTTCATAGCCACATCTGTTTTTTCTATGCTTCAGTAAGCATCCAGCTGAGACATTGTGAAGCTCATTATTTCATGCATTTGCTAATTATAACTTATAAAAACAGGAGTGCTGCAATACAAAATCCTGCCAATGCAAAATTTGTACCTAAATGATCAAATGCAGTAGAAAGCTTCCTTTTGGCACAAAACATTTCAGCTGCGGATAATCATCATCAAATATGCACTATATGTATACAATTCCGATGGATGGGATGGGTCCAATCTGTTTTAAAAGTGATAGAACAACCATTCATGAGAGAGGAATGGTAGGCCTTCTATTATGAGTGATGATCTTGTCAGGAAAATTAATGAAAAGGTTTGAAAAATGTAAAATTCATCATTTGTGAACTTTCTGAAACAATTCTCACAAATTTCTCATTTGGTCTTGCATATAATTGTCACCAATAAAGTAGGGTGCTGAAATTTCTTAACAAAGGTCCACAAGACCAAATGAATGGGTGCTGCTTTAGATTTCATTTTATGCTACAACACAGAAGGTGGTGGTTTGTTGAAAATAATTATGACTGGTGAAGAAGCTTGGGTGGCATACACAAATGCCAAAATGAAAAAAGTCAATGGCTTGGGGCCATACCAATGCTCCATGTAAAAATAAGAAGAAAGTCTGCCAAACGTCATTGAAGAAGGTTATGGTTACTTTTTGTGGATGCTGAGGTAGTTTTGCTGGTTGAAGTTAGGGAATGTGGTATGACAATCACTTCAAAAGTCTAGTGTAACACATTGAAGAAACCTAGGTGAGCGATTCTAAACCAATGTCTTGGTGTGCTAACTTTGGGTGTTGTGTTTTTACATGAGAATGCTCATGGCAGTGCTAGAAACACTCGAGAGCTTTAGGAGCAATTCAAATGGGATGTTTTTTATCATCCTCCTCACAGCCCTAATTTGGCACCAAGTGATTTTCATCTCTTCACCATATGAAGTGGCTTGCATCAAAGTATTTTGATGAGAACCTCAAACTTCAAAATGCTGTGAAGGAATGGCTATGTGCCCATATGGCTGAATTTTATATAGAAGGAATTTGTAAATTAGTGAAATTCAATGACGAATACTTAAATTTAAATGGTGACTAATAAAAATATTAACACAAATTCTAATTTCATATGAAGATGAACTTCTTACTCTTCTATAAATTCCAGAATAATAAATTCCATGTTGATCTTTTTGAAATATTTTATTTTATAAAAAATAGAACATGAAATAATCTTATTATAATTCCCCTTTTAATAAAAATTGTTTGTGCAATTGCTTGTGTGTTAAAAATAGTAAAAAGCTGGTGCTTTTGTATGTGTGTTTGATCCTATTAGAAGTCTTCTGAAGGTTAAACAAATATTAAAACCTAATATCATGGTTGTGTGTAACAGATCCCTTATCTCTGCACTATCTTCAGCAATCCTGATTTTAATATCATGTTCTTAATATTTCTAACCCTATATCTCTGCTCTATTATTGCTATAAACATCATTTTTTTTTTCAAAATCTCTTTCCTGTTTCCAAAAATTTTTAAAGCCAGAATTTCTCTTTAAATCATCCCACTTTTTAATTCCTACATTGTTACTAGTCTTCCAGATCTGTGATTTCCTACATGCCATTAGAGCAGAATGGTTCATATTTGACTGGTGATTTCTAGTGAGAAAGAGCAGTGGAAGATAAAAATATCACAGTCACCTGTACCTAGAAGAAGCTGTGATGGTTTGCAGAAGAGAAAGTAAACCACAGCACCGTGGATGTGGTTGGATTGCTAGCTAATATAACCAGCCTGCCCACCCCCTCCTGGTGCATAATGAATGACATTAAAAGTTTGCTCTGTTCTTTGTTGACAAGCTGAATATGAACACAACACACCTTGTATTTGTAATTCAGAGTTATTTTTCTGGTGTCAAGATAGGAACAACATAGATATGGTTTATATTGCTACATTTAGGTAGATACCATCAGAATGAACACCTTGCAATAGAGCCACAGTATTCCAGTAGCCTCATCACGTTGGCATCACTCTCTTGCCACTATAGGGACATATCCATGAGCAGTATCCATGGACAAAAATGAACACCATGTATAATTAAAAGTAAACATTGAATAGATTAAGGACACTAAACAACACTCGCATTTAAATTTCCTGGAACTTGTTTCGGAGGTTAGTTTCCTCCATTGTCAACCGGACATCGGCTAATCACTGGAGGTGACGCTGATCAATACATTGATTGCTCCAGTGGTGGTTCTATGAATTTGTACAATGGGTCGCCCTGGGGGATATCGAAGTTGATAATCCTATTTTTCTTTTTCCAAATGAAAATTTGTTCCCAAGTTGCCAATTCCTGCTTTCCGTTTATGTGTTTCAATATTTTTGGTTCTGGGTTTATATCATGGTTTTCTGTTCAAAAATGGTTAGCAACTGCTGATTTCTCTAGATGTTTGTGCTTTATGCATCTGAAGTGTTTCCCAATGTAAACTTTGTTGTAACTGTTGCATTCTATTTGGTAAATTCCGGATTTTTTATTTGATGGGATGCTGTCTAGTGATGGATCCAAGCACATTTTTTATGGTGTACTTATTAACTGGTGCTAATTGTATGTTGTACTCTTTTTTGAAGTGTAAAATATATGTAGATGAAATGTGAATTTTTTGAAACATTTTTTCTCTTCTTTTGTGTGGAGTGTGGTTGTTTTCTATAACAATTTCTATTGGTGACTTTTGGAAGCCATTTATTTCCACAATTTCAACTTTTTTTTTTTTTATATTCTGTTTCATGTTCTGAGAGTAGTATGTTCACTAGCCTGTGTGTTAAACTATTGAAAACTTGCAAATTTAACAACTTGCAAAAAAAATATAATATAATATTCTCACTAGAAACTGAAAAGGATGGATAACTTCTATTTCTGGATATTAAAATCATTAAACATGCACACAGAATAAATATTAGGATATACAGAAAACCATCACAAATGGACAATTATATAAAAGCAAATGGCTTCAACCCAATATCTCATAAACTGGCAGTTTTTAATAGTTTAATACACAGGCTGGTGAACATACCACTCTCAGAACATGAATATGAAACAGAATATAAAAATATAGTTGAAATTGCAGAAATAAATGGCTTCCAAAAGTCACTTGTACACAGAAAAGTAAATGCAGCGAAAAAGAAAAAATTGTTAAAGGAAACAACCATGCTCCTTACAAAAGAAGGGAAAGAATGTTTAAAAAAATTCACATTTCATCCACATATATTTTACAAATTCAAAAAGATTTTTGAAGAATACAACATACAATTGGCAGCAGTTAATAAGTACACCATAAAAATGTACTTCAATCCATCACTAAAGACAGCATTCCATTAAATAAAAAATCTGGAATTTACCTAATAGAATGTGACAGTTGCAACAAAGTTAACACTGGGAAAACCAAGAGGAACTTGAAAAAAGAACCAACTAACAGTTCACATGCACAAAGCACAAACATTTAGGGAAATCGGCAGTTGCTACCCATTTTTGGACAGAAAACCATGATATAAACCCAGAGCCAAAACTATTGAAACACACAACCAGAAAGCGGGAATTGGCAACTTGGGAACAAATTTTCATTTGGAAAAACAAAAATAGGATTATCATCTTCGACATCCCCCAGAGCAACTCATTGTACAAATTCATAGAACCACCACACGAGCAATCGATGGATCAATCAGCATCACCACCAGCGATTAGTCGATGTCCAGTTGACATTGGAGGAAACTAACCTCTGAAACATGTTCCGGGAAATTTAAATGTGAGTGTTGTTTAGTGTCATTAATCGACTCAATGTTTACTTTTAATTTGATCTCAACAACACTGTCATCAACTTCCAAAATAAAAAAGTACCAAGTATAATATTTATTACTCTCTCATGTGTAGAGCTAAAAGTATATTTTGCATTTTTTGCATACCAGTTTGCAGAATGTTCTGCTCATCAAGTCAATTTGCACCCTCTCTCTGTGCCTCAAATTTTCAATGCACGTATGATTTCAGTTTCACCATTAGCTGAATGAATGCTCTCAAACCATTTATCCTGATATTTGGTATTTTCTTCAAACATATTAGTTTTAATTTTATTACAATTATAAAATATGACTGAATTGGTGCACACCTTAAAACTCACTTACATCCTTAGAACCTCACCTACATCCTTAAAACTTCACTTGCAGCAAGTTAAAAATCTTGGAAAATGTTTGGAGATATTCGTCTTCTTCCTCAGCATGGAAGAGACCTATGTGTACATCAAGTCAATCATATTTTAAAATTAAAATAAAATTCAAACGACTTCACAGTCAACATGTGTCTGTTTTTTAATATTTGTAGAGCTTAGTTTTCTTTTGCTCTGTGCATTTTTACTTTCTCCATTATTTACCTATAATAAGTAACGAAGAATTGCATTGTACCCAAAAATTTTATAAGTACAGCAGGGCCCCAGTAATTCTAACTAATTTGGGCTGAGGCTACCCCAGATTACAAAAAGCTTGAGATTATACAAAATAACACTAAATCTATATTAAATCATGAATAATTGTTTGATGGGCATAATAATGGTTAATAAATAAATAAAAAACAATATAGTACATGCCTGTATTATATGGTGTGTATATGTATGTTCATATACAAAATGGAAATGGCGTGTTATTTATGGACGCTCTTTAACTGCTTTGGTTCTCAGCGTTCCATTCTATATTGGGCGTGAAAGATTGCTTAATTTTGCTCAGAGGCCTCTCTTATCAGGCTTGAGGTTCTATTACGTGCCGTAAATCTACAACACGGGACCCATGGCTTTACTTCCCATGCTAAGGATTTTTATGTCCTCCGCCGGTTTGAACAATAGTATATGAACAGGAACATACCTTCTACGACAATGGTCAGTCTGTTACTGCTGTAAAGCGTGTACTTTTACTTAAGCATGTTGTAATGACCACTGTTGCTGAATAGGAATTATGGTACCAATACAGTATTTTTTGGAAAGGATAGCAAGCCTGTACATGTGATTGACATATGGTCCCAGTTAGTGAAGGGTCAACAAAGAAAGAGCAATCGCACTCCTCCAAATCTAATGGATCTTAAATACATGGAGCTTCAAAATACCTGGGCTCTACTGTACTGTATTTTAAGGCTCCCTGAATTAAAAAATTATAAGAAATCTCTGTGTGTGAGGTTGTGTCAGCCTATCTGTCTGTCAACAGCTTAACTAAAAAAATGAAAAGTCAAATAAATACTGATCTTAGTGCAAATTGATTTTTAGCCTTAGGTAGGACAGGAATTAGATAAGTAAAATCAGACTGAAAAATTCAATGCCATACCTGGGATTTGAACTATGGATCTCCTGGTCTCTAGCCAATTGCTCTCCACCACTGAGCTACCATGGCAATATGCTGATACAGCATTAAATTCCTCAACTGACTACCTTGTTTTCCGGTAAACCACAAGGTGATCCCAAATTATTCTGAGTCCCAATGGCGACTTAGTATAAGTAATTAAAAGTCTCAGGCTTCATAGTATAGCCAACTATTATGGTCAAGTGTTAATTTAATTGCTTTTTCACATAAGCCGTGTGCAGGACAGAAATTGGTTAAGTAAGTAATAATTTGAAATCACCTTGTGGTTTACTGGGAGACATTAGAGTCAGCTGAGGAATTTAATGATGTGCCATCATGTTGCTATGGTAGCTCAGTGTAGAGCAATTGGCTAGAGACCAGGAGATCTGTGGTTAAAATCCCGGCTATGGCATTGAATTTTTCAGTCTGACTCTACTTATCCAATTACTGATCTTAGTATTTAAGTTCAATATATTTGGATAGGATACAAAGATTTGCAAGAATACACCCTCCTGCCATTCCAAACCACTCTTTAAACAGAAATAATGTTAAAATAAGAACTAAAGCTTTCCTGGCGACGTGTTAATTCAAAATCTTCTCGGGCTTCTAGCCAGGCTAGAAGATTTTGAAGAAATAATGTTATTATTTTCTCAAAAATAAGATTTTGAATAAATGTTTAAAATATTTGTATTACAAAAAAAAATCTGATGTGTTCCATTCACATGACTTCCTCTACATCTCTGCAACAAATTATTGA
This sequence comes from Hymenopus coronatus, assembly GCA_030762935.1. NCBI lineage: Eukaryota > Metazoa > Arthropoda > Insecta > Mantodea > Hymenopodidae > Hymenopus > Hymenopus coronatus. The sequence continues at coordinate 26,095,078 of CM060896.1, read as the reverse complement.
TAAAAAGCTTATGCTTTTATTTACTTCATGCTAATCGAGAAAAAAAAACTAGCACAAATAGTCTTATTACTTGCTTCCTTGAAAGTAGAAGCGAAATAAGGGAGTACCATAGGTTAAAGTGAAATCAAAAGCTGGTTGCTGTGCTTGTATTGACAGGAGTTGACAAATTCCTGTATGAGAAACATATACATTTTTCATAGCTGAAACCTAAAACAAGGAATATCTCAAAAACAATCAACTCCACGAAAAAAATGTTGTGTGGTAAATTTTTGTCCATCTCTTACGGTTTAGAAGTTATGCAAAATTCAGTAAAATTGACCCAGAATAAAGTAGTCTTCAGAGGCTATTCCCAGAAAATTCAAAAGATACATTTTATTTGTCAGGCAAATATCTTTAATATACAATATTTTAATCAAAATCGTTAGAGCCATTTTTGAGAAAACCAAAATTTTCAAAAAAAGTTCCATGTAAAGGGTAGTTTGGGGTGGGGGGATTTTCCTCAAAATCTTTGTGTTGCATCCCTGGAAGATATTAAACTTAAATACCAAGTTTGGCATTTTACCGACTTTTCGTTTTTGAGTTATCGTGTTCATAGACACACGGACATACACAAACACACACACACACACACACACACACACACACACACACACACACACACACACACATGCATGTACCTTTTTCTGAAAATACTTTTTTTGGATAAAGGGGATCCTAAAACATATATTTCCGGTGAAATCTCGGTATCAAATTTTTTGATGGAATGCTATACCTTCTCTATACACTATGTACATAGTATGTGTAGAGAAAGTAAAAAGGAATGTCAAGAATTTTCCAGTAGTAGTCTGTGAAGTACTTCTCATTTTATATAATTGATAGTACACAGAAAATGTACGTCTCTTAAAATACAGGTTTATATCAAATACATTTATTGTGACAAGCATTTTCAAAATATTTTTTTTTTATTGGAAATGAGAGGGTAGTTTGATAAGTTCTCGGAACAGAATAGAAAAAAAGAACTTATGACACTGAAACTTTTATTATTTTTCAATATAGTCTCCTTATAGATTAATGCACTTGGTCTAGAGATGTTCCAATGCCTTGATCCCATCTCGACAATGAGATTCCTCCAGGCCTGTAAAATAGTTGTCAATTCTGGCTATCAATTCTTCATCTTTCGTCCACAAAGAAAAGTTTTCAGCTTTAGGAAAAGATGGAAGTCTGGCAGAGCCATATCAGGCAAATAAAGCGGGTGTGGCAAAAACTCATACCTTAGTTCGTGTAATTTTGCCAAGGAGACAACCATGTGTGCGGGTGCACATTGTCTTGATGGAAGATGACCTTCTTCCTTGCCAAACCTGGCCTTTTTTCACATATATTTTGTTGTAATTGGTCCAGGAGATTAGCATGGTACCCTCCAGTAATTGTTTGTCCACTTGGGAGATAATCTACAAATGCATCCCTTTCACATTCCAGAAAAATTATGCCATGACCTTTCCAGCCAAAAGAATTGTCTTTGCTTTCTTTGGGGGCAGAGAATCAGCATGCTTCCACTATTTCGATTTGTATAGTAGTTGGCCCAAGTTTCATTTGTGGTCACAACCGGACAAAAAATCTTGTTTGTTGCTCCTAAAACGGGCCAAGCATTGTTCCGATACTACTACTGTTGTTTTTTATCCAGTGTTCAAGAGTAGTGTCACCCATCATGGAGATAAATTTTTCATATCTAATTCTTCAGTCAAAATGTGACATCTGGCAAGCTTGAGCAGTTTCATGCACTTTCAGTCAGTGATTTCCATTACCATTTTTTCGACTTTTACAATGATTTCTGGGGTAGTGACACATCTTGGCCGGCTACTGCATGGGTGTCACCTAAATCCTTCTAACCAAATTTAAATTTAAAATAAGAACTGAAGCTTTCCTGGCGACGTATTAATTCAAAATCTTCTCGGGCTTCTAGCCAGGTAAAAACTTGACTTGACACCAACGTTTCGAAGTGCATCTTCTTCGTCTTCAGGGTGAACTGATCAGTTTTTACCTGGCTAGAAGCCCGAGAAGATTTTGAATTAAATTTAAATTTGTTTGTGCACTTGGCAACAGTTGAATATGAAGGAGCAGTATCCCACAGTGTATTCAGAAAATCAGCAATTCCTGCAAGGCTTTTCTTGCCTTGTTGGATTTACTTGATATTTTTGAAAAATCTGTTATGTTCAGTGTGAAAATGGTTCAACATTGAAACTTAATTTTAACAGTGATCAATATTAAAACTACTCATTTTATTAAACTCAAGGGATTAATGATTAAATGAAAACTTTAGCTTTTGAAAATATTAAATTTCAAATTGTCTTCAAATTTTTTTACATTTGGAAAAAATATCAGGAAAGAGGCTAATTAGTAATAGCAACTTAATTATATTTAATAGATAGTAAAAAGTATAGAGAATGCAGTGCCAAAGGTTGAATAGTTTAGGAGCTGAAAGTACCAAAACTTTGCATATTTAATATTGTGTAAATAAGAGGTACTTGTTCCCCTTAATCTTTCCCAAGATGGTGAAGTTGCTATCTATTTTTTTCCCCCATGATATTGCAAGGAGTATATGAAATCTCAAAGCCATCATATAGCATTCAATTTTTAACACTATTGCTTTAGTCTATTGTATTCTTATAACTATAATGAAATGTGTTGATGCATTAACAAGAAGTAGAACTGTAACCTATTGTGAAAACAATTTAGAAGAGCGAGTAGAGAAATACATGTGAATGCAATAATGATATATGTTTATGTTCTGTGTATTATTCCAAAACTTAGGGGGTTAGTTATCTCTGCATATTTTATTTTCAGGTGATAGAATTGCCACTCTTAAACCCAGAGCTATTCCAGCGAGTGGGTATTACACCACCAAAAGGCTGTTTGCTGTATGGACCCCCAGGAACAGGGAAAACGCTTCTTGCTCGTGCAGTTGCCAGTCAGCTTGATGCTAATTTTCTAAAGGTAAGTAAGTTTTCTGAAAAGAGGTGTTTTTTTTTTCTTTAACTAGGCACCTCATATGTTGAAATTAATGTAATTAACTACTTTTGATCTGAAACCATGGCATGCCACTGGATTAATGCATTGCTTTTTGATGTCACATATACATGAAAAATGCTTGATCACTGTCTTGAGTTATTCTTAAAAATGCTAAAGTACAGAAGTTGAAATTAGGTAAGGATTAAAGGAGTTTTCAACAAGGGGGAAGGGGGGGGGCAGACTTGGTGACATGTAGCCTTTTTGGCTACTTAATATGGAATGTTTTGCGTTTTTAAAACAAGTGCAACTATTGCTATTTGGGTGACATTTGTCCTGAAAAATGTGATTTCTGGATGATCAACCGCTATTTCTATTTTTAGCATTATTGAAACATACATTTAAACATCCAGAAGCGATCATTTCAGACAAAACTTACAATAAAAATATATTGCTAGTCATATATTCTTCCTCTGTTTTCCCATCCCTTGCTCACAATCTGGGTTCTGTAATACAACCTTTTTAGCACAGGTGTTGTCAACAACGCCAACTGCATTTCTACATTAGGAACAGTATTGAAAAGCACTGTATTATAATGATGCTATGTGTACCAAAATTCTGTGATTTAATGTATTTTATATTTCCATTCCCTAATACAAAATGTAAGACTACCCTAACTGTTTGCTCTACTAACTTTATCTCCATAGGTTCTCTCTCTCTCTCTTTCTCTCTCTCTCTCTCTCTCTCTCTCTCTCACACACACACACACACACACACACACATGCACACCCACACTCACCCGCACCCAGCATTGCCCTTGCACTATTTCCTTGTTTCACTTTTTTACTTTCTCTATAAGTACTAGGTACATAGTGTACAGAGAATGTATTGCACTCCACCCAAAATTTTGATACCAAGATTTCACCGGAAATATATGTTTTAGGGTTCTCTGTATACAAAAAAAGCATTTTCAGAAAAAGGTCAATGTGTGTGTGTGTGGTGTGTTGTGTGGTGTGGTGTGTGTGTGTGTGTGTGTGTGTGTGTGTGTGTGTGTGTGTGTGTGTGTGTGTGTGTGTGTGTGTGTGTGTGTGTGTGTGTGTGTGTGTGTGTGTGTGTGTGCGTGCGTGAACAGGATAACTCAAAAACGAAAAGTTGGTAAAATACCAAACTTGGTATTTAAGTTCAGTATCTTCCAGGGACGCGACACAAAAGATTTTCAGAAAAATTTCCCCTTACTAAACTACCCTTTACATGGAACATTTTTCGAAAATTTTGATTTTCTAAAAAATGGCTTTAACAATTTTGATAAAAATGTTGCATATTAAAGAGTTTTAAGTGACAAATAAAAGTATATCTTGAATTTACTGGGAATAGCCTCTGAAGACTACTTTATTCTGGATGAATTTTACGAAATTTTGCATAACTGCTAAACCTTAAGAGATTGACAAAAATTACCACACAAAAAATGTAGAGCACCTTAAAACACACAATCTATGTTATATATATATTTTTTTTTTCATGTAGTTGATCGTTTTTAAGATATTTCTTGTATTTGGTTTCAGCTTTAAGAAACATACTTTTCTCATACAGGAATTTGTCAACTCCTGTCCATAGAAACAAAGGAACTTCAGTCACATAGCAACCAGCTTTTGACTATCACTTTAACCTATTGTACTCGCTTATTTCGCTTCTACTTACAAGGAAGCAAGTAATGAGATTAGCATGATTAGCATGAAGTAAATAGAAGCACAAGCTTTTGTAACAATAATTTTTTGCAGAGATGTAGAGAAAGTCATGTGAATGGAACACATCAGATTTTTTGTGTCCTATTTGCAGATCTAAAATGTGTGTATTTAACATTTTTGGCATTTGTTATGTTGCAATAGTTATTCGGCCAAAACGAGAGAAAAAAATTAAAATTCAGGAATTTGCAATATTGGGTTACACTAACAGTTCAAAACGATGACTTGGCTTATTAGCAGATGCAAGATTTTGTGTAGAAAATTATTTTTATAATTTGCATTAATTGTTTTAATTAGTGGTGTTTAAATTGAATGTTCTACATAAATGTGCAAAAAATAAACCTTTACATCATATCAAAATTATGTTAGAAGCATACGAAACATTTGTTTTGTAATTCAATAACTTTATTTGCCATTAAAAACAAAAACTTTTGCTTCTGCTTATTAGCAATCTTGTCACCTAGGTCTTCAATGTAAAATTGGACAAAATATGCCCCTAATATGTTGTTAAAATAAGTCATAAGAACAAATGATCTACATATAGTCAGGATTTGTGATTGCCACTATTAGCAAGAATTTACATCAATTTTACATTTATGTTTTTTATTGCATTAAGTTTTGCATTAGACTTTGTAATATATTATGTTCTAATTTAATAACAATTTTTAAACAGGTCGTTTCAAGTGCTATTGTGGATAAGTACATTGGAGAAAGTGCTCGACTTATTCGAGAGATGTTCAATTATGCTCGTGACCATCAACCTTGTATTATCTTTATGGATGAAATTGATGCCATTGGTAGGTATGATCTGTTGAGTCATTATATCTGGAAAATTGTAAAATACATGAGTGATCCTTGCACATTTGGCACTATTCCTACTTATGTTGGAATAGAATCCTAATATTTATGAGAGACCCACTCAAAACTTTTGGAGCTGAGGATGGTTGTAAGAAAATAACTTTTTCATTCAAAACTTGCAAATATGCATAGAAGCCTGTGACAGTGATGTGATTAAATAAAAAGTAAAAGAATTTGAGTCAGATTTTGTAACACAAACATCACTTAGTTTAACTTACTGGGAAGGGTTTAACTTTTCCATGTTAAAGGCAATTTCAGATATTTACATGATCAATAAAATGCATATCTTGAATTTTGTGGGAATAATCTTTGTAGACCTCTTCGTTTAGAAAGAATTTTATATAATTTTGTTTAACTGGTAAACCTTAAAACATGAAAATATTAAGAAATCGACACAAGTGTATCACACAAACTCTTTTCTTGTATCATCAGCCATTTCAGAGTTATTCTGGGATTGAATCTCTCAATAATTGACATTTTTTCTTTAAAAAAAAAAGCTATCACCATTTGGTTGTTTTTCATGATGTCATGAAAAAGTAAAGAATTTCAAGACCATGCAGCATCCTGCTTTTAAATGTCTCAATTCATTGTCTTCTATTCCCATTCCCCTTATATCTTAACAAATTATGTAACTATTTCAGCAAAAGTTTATCTCAACAAGACATAGATAGAAAAATAAGTTTTTTTAAGAATAGTGTGTTGAAGTTCTGTAAAAATACACAGTATTTGTTATAGAACATCCTTTGAATGTAAAACGTCAGAATGTTTTGTGGTTGTTACTAACAGATACACAAGTTCACTATCAACGTCTATTTATAGTTAATTTATTGCAGAAGTGTTCTCAAACATACCTGCATACATACCAGACTTTTTGGGGTTTACCTGATGTCTCTTGATATACAGCTTATTTTGATTAAAAAGTAATCATATTATAAAGATGAATGTTAAAATTAAGCTATAACATCACCTGTTGGTAAAACCAAATAATATGAAACAGATGCACATAAATATATTCAGATGGTTGCATCAACGTCCAGAACAGGACACATTCTAAGAAAAAGCTTCTTGTACCAATTCCATTTAACAGATTAAGTATTATGAGCTCATGATTAGAGCAGCCTCATGGAGAGTGGGAGCACCATGTTCAAATCCTGGCTGTGGCATTGAATTTTTCAGCTGGTTGAATTAAAAAAAAAAAAACAGCAGTTTACTCATGGTAACATATATATAGCAGCATATCAGAAAAGTTTTAACTAAATGGTTATCAAATTTGATGTTGAAAATGAGTCGGAATAGTAACACTCACCTCACTTATATGTAATTGTTCAAAACATATGTTTCAAGGGCAATCGCCCTCTTCTTCAGTTGAAGTCCGAATAAATTATTTTATAGCAGCATATCAGAAAAGTTTTAACTAAATGGTTATCAAATTGTTCAATAAATTATTTTATAGCAGCATATCAGAAAAGTTTTAGCTAGATGGTTATCAAATTGTTCAATAAATTACCAGAAAATATTAAAACACAAACAAACCTGACATTTAAATCAGAAGTAATGGCATAATCAGTTCTACAGAGTAGATACTTTATGATGATTTAATTTTACCTTGACCAACAAGTATTGTACTGCTCTTTTACAGAAATGTATTCGAGTGTCCACATAATTAGTTTACAAAGTACAAAGAGTAGATTTTATATAATGCACATAACCTATAAGCTGGTGAGATTGGATACCACCCATTTATAAGAAAAACAATTCATTTTAGCACAATTTGATCACGGAAAATTTATAAAGTTTAAATCATATATTAGGTATTTAGGATAGTTGATTTTCCAGTAATAGATAGTATGTGATCTTTTAGAACTGAGGAAAAGATTTCTTATATTCCTTATTTTATAACAGTAGTCATAAGATATAGAATGGCCACTCAACATCATAAGTGTATCATATTTCTGATTAAAGAAATTCCATCATATAATTTAGAAAACATTTTTACACTTGTAGAATAATGCTTGTTACAATTCTTATCACCTATACTCCAAAATTCTTTAATTTTCTGACAGCATTAAAAGTTAATTGCTTCAATTCTTTATCGTTATTTGTAAAGAAATGTTGTACAGATTACAACATATATAGCTATTCTTCATCCATCCTTACTTCACTGGCAATATAATAAACAAAAGCAACACATTGCAACGGCCCTGATTGGTTACTGAATATTTTACCATTTTTCACAAAATAGTTCTTCTTAAATTGGGAAGAGAGTACAGAAATATTGTACACAATATGCACTGTGCACTGTTGTGTCAATATAGTATCAACGATCAAGGAACAAAATTTATCTAACATTTAATCATTATTTCTGTATGTTACGATACATATCTGTGTGTTGTACAGTTCATTTGTTACAGCTGCTTTTAGTCAGCAAATAATGGCAGAAACATGCAATACCAGTGTAGTGAGGCATAAGGAAGGAAATGTTTAAAAAAAATGTGGCGAGAAAAGAATCATTGCTAATGTATATACTAAGTTTTGTGAAAAGTACCCCTATTCTCAGCTTAATGGTAGAATTTACTGGTGTTTCCGAAAGTAGCATTAAGTATACAAGAATTTTAAATTAGTTGAGGTGGAATATCTTGTGCAAGCAGCTTTTCAAAAAATGCAGTGAATGTGTATCACACAATGTTCGGGAATGGCAAACAAAGAGATTTTGAGGAAATGATGGACATTGTCGTTGACAGACTATTTATCAATCCCAGTGATGATTTGCACAGTTTAAGTGCAAATGCAGCAGATTACTCGTATCTTGAAGGACTGTAATTACTTCCATCTTCAGATTGGCTCCTCTGGGTAAGCCATTGTATTATGGCAGTATGTTAAAGAAATGTGCAGTGTATAGTTGTCCATATGTGAGAACTAAAATTTGCAAAAAGCTGTTAGTCATGTACGTATCCAGTACTTCAGCAAACTTCCAATATAACATTCTGCATTTTGTAATTTTATGGGAGGATTTTACATTTCCTTCTGAATAATGCTTTATTACACATCTCATAGAGTAAATCATTATCAGTAAACAGTGAAAGTCGGTAGCTATTTCTTTTCCTGCAAAACATAGATGAGCATTTTATAATTGTCCGCAGGCAAACACAGCTTAGCACCATGTGGTGCATATGTGTTTGCAGAAGAGTACATAGTTTGCTTACATCGCCAATAAGGTATGGATGGATAGATAATAGACCTTGGAAAGCAAACCAAATTAATTTAGCAACAAGGTTATTTTAAGTCCACCCAGTCTGCATTTCCTATTACATCGTCTAATCTGATAAATTGAACATCGGGTCAAATAGCCATATATAATATATCATCCTCTTCTACTTAGGATCTATGCAATTGTAATAGACACTGTTAGGAACTAAGATTAATGGCATTCTCTTTTGTACAGGTGCCTGTATATCTTTTCAATTTAGATCAACTAGGAAGGTTAAGAAAGGGAACATTTCAAATAAAATCATATGCCTATAAGGATTTGCTATGCCATAATACTCATCTAATACTCGGTTCGCTCTCCTACTGCTTGCAAAAGTACTTAATTTTTTCATTAGCCTGATTATTATATGTTCAAAATTTCTTTATCATGGCCTTCAACATCTTCATTTTGCATTTTAAACTATGATTTCTTCATTTTAAAACAAGATTTGTCTGATTAAATAACTCAGAAGTTTGAAACAAGTGAAGTTTTAATCAATGTGATAGTTGAAAATGAGTCGGAATAGTAACACTCACCTCACTTATATGTAATTATGTTCAAAACATATGTTTCAAGGGCAATTGCCCTCTTCTTTAGTTGAAGTCCGACTGATGGCTGGAATTTGTGCTCTATGGTCTATTACGGTGGAGCCATCTGGTGTTCTCAGTAGAAGTTCATAATCATGTGGCGGTATTTCAAAATTCATCAGTTGGTCTTTTTGTTATGTAATGAGAATATTCTCCCAAACTGTAAGTTCTGCCGGGTTGTTTACAGGTTTTAGCAATTTTATGTCATTTTGTATTTCATGATGTGATGTCCAAAAATGGTATGCTACTGCCGATTTATCTGTTTGTTTCTGTTTGATATGTCTGAAATGTTCCTTTAGCTTTGTTTCCAGTCTTCTTTTTGTTTGGCCAACGTAACATGCAGTCCTTGCAATCAATTCTGTAGATGCCTGATCTCTGGTTTGTAGGTATGGGGTCTTTAATGTCTGTTTTCAATGCACTTTTTATGTTGAATTGGTTACTTGAACAATTAAAATTTAGTTGAGTCGATTTTGTAACACTACATCACTTACTTTTTTGTTTCGGAAAACATGTTTCAGAAGCCATGTGCTTCCATTGTCAATTCCTTTTGTCGACTGCTGGCATTGCTTGCTGTGGTGGTTGTCTCTGTCCCTGGTGGTGGTTTGATGAACTTCTGGATGAGTAGATCTCCTGGCGGGATTTCAAAATTGAAAACCCGGTTCTTGTTTTTCCAAATATATATGTTTTCCCAAACTTTTAATTCTGTCTTCCTTGTGATGTTTTTGAGGATTTTTTGGGCTTCTATTTATAGTGTGTTTCTCTTTCCAAAAATACCAAGCTACTGCAGATTTTTCTTCTTGTTTGAGTTTAATATTTCTGTGGTGCTCTTTTGCCCTGGTTTTTATATTTCTTTTTGTTTGGCCGATGTAGATTTTTTCACAGTCATTACAGCTGAACTGATATACTCCTGATTTGTTTTCTTGTGGGATATCATCTTTTAATTTAGAATTTAAAATGTTTTTTATAGAGTAATTGTTTTTAGGGGCTAGAATGATGTTATGTCGTTTGAAGATCCTCTGGAATTTGTAGAAAGTTGTAGGGTGGTATGTAAACTTCTTGTAGATCTTGTTTTCTTTCTGGTTTTGAGTGAGTGTGCTGACTTCTTTAATTCTCTGTCTATTTCTGGCTTTATTAACTTTTTTGTACACCAGTGTAGTAAGGTAGGTAAGTAAGTGATGTAGTGTTACAAAATCGACTCAACTAAATTTTAATTGTTAAAACACATCACTGTCTCAAAGTCCACCATATATCAGGATGGTTACTTGAAGCTAAACTTATAATGTATTTCTTGAAAATTTTTTTGAATTTACTATCTGCTGTTGGGTGATAGGTGAATTTGTTATATATAACTTTCGGTTTTTGTATGGACAAAGTGGTGATTTGTTTTAAGGTTAATTTCTCCTTATGTTTTTTAATTTTTTGGTCAATGATGTCTGGGTTAAAACCATTGGCTGAGGCTATATGTCTTAGTTGGAGGTATTCTGTGTTGTACTCTTCTGGGTCAAGTGGGATGCTGAGGAGTCTGTGTACTGAACTGTTGAAGACTGCCTGTTTATGAGGTTCTGGGTTGAAACTATTCTGTTTTATGTAATTGTCTGTATGTGTGGTCTTCCTGTAGATGCCATAAGTGATCTTTTGTTCTTTTCGTGTTAGTTTTAGGTCCAGGTATGGTAGCATTTGGTCTTTTTCTGTTTCCATTGTGAATTGTATGTACCTGTCCAGTAGGTTTAGTAATTTTAGAGAGTCTTCTGCTAATTTTTTGGGGACCACCGCAAAAACATCATCAACATATCTAAACCATTTTTTTAATATATTCGGAAAACTGGAGGTTATATGTACTTCAAGTCGTCCCATGTACAGATTTGCTAAAAAGGGCGAAAGTGGGTTACCCATCGCTAAGCCTGATGATTGTAAAATCTACCATTGAATTGGAAATAGTTCTGGTTGATGCAAAGTTCTGTTAAAGTATGGAAGTCTTCTATTTCTTTCTGGTTTAAGCCTATGCCCGTGAGTCATGCTTTGAAGGTTTCAAGTAACTTGTCGACTGGGATGCTGGTGAATAATGATTTCACATCAAACGAAACCAACAACTCATTGTTTGAAACTTTGTACTCTTCTAGATGTTTTATTAGTTCTATGGAGTTTTTAATGGAAAGGTGGTTGTGTTCCGGGAAGCTATTGAATTTGTTAACTAACCACTTAGATAATTTGTAGGTTGGAGAGTTTATGCAATTGACTATTGGTCTCATGGATTTGTCCGGTTTGTGGATTTTTGGCAAAGCATAAAGACGTGGTAGTGTTGGGTTTGCTTCTTTCATTTTGAATTTTTCTAGTTTAGGTATAACTTCTGTTCTTTCTATTGTACGTTTTAAGGATGTTATCAGTGTGTTTAATGGGTTTTTACTTATTTCTGTATATTCTTTATTCTCTAAAAGGGTTTCTACTTTTGAAATGTAACCTTTTTTGTCCATTATGACTGTTGTGTTTCCCTTATCTGCTTTTAAGAAAACTACCGGTTTTTTGTTTAAGGACATGATTATTTGTTTATGTTTGTTCTTGTGTATTTTTGTGTCTTTGATTTCCTGAGTATAGGTGCAACTTCTTTCTTTATTGTTAATTGATCGATCCGGTTTAGTTCTTTTGTAGCTATTTCTATGTCCGCTATATAATCTTGTACGTTGGTCGAGAATTGAGTGCAAGTTTTGAAGCCCTTATTTAAAAATGTCATTTCTTCGTTATTGAAGGTTTCTTCCGAAAGATTTACTACGTTCACATTAGTTGGTTTGTTTGACTGTATATTGAGTTGGGTTTGGTTTTTCCACGTCGTTTTGCTGATTAGTTTCTCCAATTTCTTTTTAAGTTTCATTGTTTTTTCATGCATTATTCTATTGAGTTTTTCTAAAAGATTTTGTTGAATGTCTTTCCAAATGATGTCCCTACATTTTGCGAAAGTTTCATATGTGACGCGTATAGCTGGAGTTCTAATTTATTTAGCGTGGCGTAGTGTTTGTTTCTTGCAAGTGTGATAACTTTCCTATCTGCGGCTTTTTGTATCATACTGTTGTTGTCGAATTTTATGAATTTTCTGACAAAAATCGGCGTTACGCGATGTCTTAGGCATAGGTTCAAAAAGCGTATGTTGGCAAGTAGCGTTCTTCTTTTGATCTGGTTTTTGAGAAACATCTTGATATCTTTTTTGTTATTGTCTAAAGTTTTATCAAATGAATCATACCTGCAGTAATCTTGTGATGAGCACATGTTCCAATTATCTTGACGATTTCCAGTTTGCATAGAGCACATGTTGTTAGCGTCGGATTTTTACCTCTGTCGTCTTGTAGGCCGTAATTCAAATTAAATAACTCAGAAGTTTGAGACAAGTGAAGTTTTAATCAATGTGATAGTTGAAAATGAGTCGGAATAGTAACACTCACCTCACTTATATGTAATTATGTTCAAAAAACAAATCACCACTTTGTCCATACAAAAACCGAAAGTTTAATATAAAAAATTCACCTATCACCCAACAGCAGATAGTAAATTCAAAAAAATTTTCAAGAAATACAATATAAGTTTAGCTTCAAGTAACCAATTCAATATAAAAAATGCATAGAAAACAGACATTAAAGACCCCATACCTACAAACCAGAGATTAGGCATCTACAGAATTGATTGCAAGGACTGCAAATCATGTTACATTGGCCAAACAAAAAGAAGACTGGAAACAAAGCTAAAGGAACATTTCAGACATATCAAACAGAAACAAACAGATAAATCGGCAGTAGCATACCATTTTTGGACATCACATCATGAAATACAAAATGACATAAAATTGCTAAAACCTGTAAACAACCCGGCAGAACTTACAGTTTGGGAGAATATTCTCATTACATAACAAAAACACCAACTGATGAATTTTGAAATACCGCCACATGATTATGAACTTCTACTGAGAACACCAGATGGCTCCACCGTAATAGACCATAGAGCACAAATTCCAGCCATCAGTCGGACTTCAACTAAAGAAGAGGGCAATTGCCCTTGAAACATATGTTTTGAACATAATTACATATAAGTGAGGTGAGTGTTACTATTCCGACTCATTTTCAACTATCACATTGATTAAAACTTCACTTGTCTCAAACTTCTGAGTTATTTAATTTGAATTACGGCTTACAAGTCGACAGTAATAAAAATCCGACGCTAACAACATGTGCTCTACCCAAACTGGAAATCGTCAAGATAATTGGAACATGTGCTCATCACAAGATTACTGCAAGTATGATCCATTTAATAAAACTTTAGACAATAACAAAAAAGATATCAAGATATTTCTCAAAAACCAGATCAAAAGAAGAACGCTACTTGCTGACATGCGCTTTTTGAACCTATGCCTAAGACACCGCGTAACGCCGATTTTTGTCAGAAAATTCATAAAATTCGACAACAACAGTATGATACAAAAAGCCGCAGATAGGAAAGTTATCACACTTGCAAGAAACAAACACTACGCCACGCTAAATAAATTAGAACTCCAGCTATACGCGTCACATATGAAACTTTCGCAAAATGTAGGGACATCATTTGGAAAGACATTCAACAAAATCTTTTAGAAAAACTCAATAGAATAATGCATGAAAAAACAATGAAACTTAAAAAGAAATTGGAGAAACTAATCAGCAAAACGACGCGGAAAAACCAAACCCAACTCAATATACAGTCAAACAAACCAACTAATGTGAACGTAGTAAATCTTTCGGAAGAAACCTTCAATAACGAAGAAATGACATTTTTAAATAAGGGCTTCAAAACTTGCACTCAATTCTCGACCAACGTACAAGATTATATAGCGGACATAGAAATAGCTACAAAAGAACTAAACCGGATCGATCAATTAACAATAAAGAAAGAAGTTGCACCTATACTCAGGAAATCAAAGACACAAAAATACACAAGAACAAACATAAACAAATAATCATGTCCTTAAACAAAAAACCGGTAGTTTTCTTAAAAGCAGATAAGGGAAACACAACAGTCATAATGGACAAAAAAGGTTACATTTCAAAAGTAGAAACCCTTTTAGAGAATAAAGAATATACAGAAATAAGTAAAAACCCATTAAACACACTGATAACATCCTTAAAACGTACAATAGAAAGAACAGAAGTTATATCTAAACTAGAAAAATTCAAAATGAAAGAAGCAAACCCAACTCTACCACGTCTTTATGCTTTGCCAAAAATCCACAAACCGGACAAATCCATGAGACCAATAGTCAATTGCATAAACTCTCCAACCTACAAATTATCTAAGTGGTTAGTTAACAAATTCAATAGCTTCCCGGAACACAACCACCTTTCCATTAAAAACTCCATAGAACTAATAAAACATCTAGAAGAGTACAAAGTTTCAAACAATGAGTTGTTGGTTTCGTTTGATGTGAAATCATTATTCACCAGCATCCCAGTCGACAAGTTACTTGAAACCTTCAAAGCATGACTCACGGGCATAGGCTTAAACCAGAAAGAAATAGAAGACTTCCATACTTTAACAGAACTTTGCATCAACCAGAATTATTTCCAATTCAATGGTAGATTTTACAGACAATCATCAGGCTTAGCGATGGGTAACCCACTTTCGCCCTTTTTAGCAAATCTGTACATGGGACGACTTGAAGTACATATAACCTCCAGTTTTCCGAATATATTCAAAAAATGGTTTAGATATGTTGATGTTTTTGCGGTGGTCCCCAAAAAATTAGCAGAAGACTCTCTAAAATTACTAAACCTACAGGACAGGTACATACAATTCACAATGGAAACAGAAAAAGACCAAATGCTACCATACCTGGACCTAAAACTAACACGGAAAGAACAAAAGATCACTTATGGCATCTACAGGAAGACCACACATACAGACAATTACATAAAACAGAATAGTTTCAACCCAGAACCTCATAAACAGGCAGTCTTCAACAGTTCAGTACACAGACTCCTCAGCATCCCACTTGACCCAGAAGAGTACAACACAGAATACCTCCAACTAAGACATATAGCCTCAGCCAATGGTTTTAACCCAGACATCATTGACCAAAAAATTAAAAAACATAAGGAGAAATTAACCTTAAAACAAATCACCAATTTGTCCATACAAAAACCGAAAGTTATATATAAAAGATTCACCTATCACCCAACAGCAGATAGTAAATTCAAAAAAATTTTCAAGAAATACAATATAAGTTTAGCTTCAAGTAACCAATTCAACATAAAAAATGCATTGAAAACAGACATTAAAGACCCCATACCTACAAACCAGAGATCAGGCATCTACAGAATTGATTGCAAGGACTGCAAATCATGTTACGTTGGCCAAACAAAAAGAAGACTGGAAACAAGGCTAAAGGAACATTTCAGACATATCAAACAGAAACAAACAGATAAATCGGCAGTAGCATACCATTTTTGGACAACACATCATGAAATACAAAATGACATAAAATTGCTAAAACCTGTAAACAACCGGGCAGAACTTACAGTTTGGGAGAATATTCTCATTACACAACAAAAAGACCAACTGATGAATTTTGAAATACCGCCACATGATTACGAACTTCTACTGAGAACACCAGATGGCTCCACCGTAATAGACCACAGAGCACAGATTCCAGCCATCAGTCGGACTTCAACTGAAGAAGAGGGTAATTGCCCTTGAAACATATGTTTTGAACATAATTACATATAAGCGAGGTGAGTGTTACTATTCCGACTCATTTTCAACCATCACAAAGATTTGTCTGGTTTTATAGGCAAGAGCAGGTGGTCAAACTTTAATGGGGTATATCCAACTCTCAAATCACTGCCACAAGCAAATTCTTGAAATTAAGTACAATTTTCATTTTGCCTGTTTGTTTTACCCAATTACAATAAACCATTATAAACAGCTGGCCCGCTAATAGAATCACAAAATACACAATTCTAACATCTGTTACATGCAAAATCCAGTAAAGCACACGTTTTTCTCTCGTAGATAAAGCAAATAACTTATTTACAAGAACAGTAATAGTATTTAGCAGTACTCTCAGTAACTATTACAGCCACAATACACTATTGAATGAACAGGTCATTTATAGTAGTTACCAGTCAAAATTTTACTGATGCTATTGTATCCTATTAGTACTTTTATTTAATTTCAATTTGTGTTTTAGTTTTAAGATATTTGACGTATCACCTTTATAAGTATTGCTCAGTATTGTAAGTGTATCTAATAATAAGACTCCCACCTCGATAATGTGGGGGTAGTGTGTCTACCTCACATTCAAGAGGTCATGAGTTCAAATGTCACTTAGGGTGAGTTATCTGAATAATTTTTTTTCAAGGTTTTCCCTTATCCTGAGAAGACAAATGTTGAGTAGCTTTAAGCTCCATGGATCATGAGAACATTTTAGCAGCATTTCACCAATTTCCTTCATCATCCAATATGACCAATCAGGTTAAAGGACATAAGCTAAAAAAATAATAATAAAATATAAATTTTCTGTGTGTGTGTGTGTGTGTGTGTGTATACATGTTTTTTTGTTTTTTTCTCCTAATATGTAAAAGACACAACATGACTTCAGTACGAATACTTCTAATTTCTGGATGTTCTTGTTAATCACACTATCAGAATTAATTTGGTTTGATAAATGTGATTTCATACCTACAATTCGTAGGCTAAAGTTGGAAAGCTGAATCAGATTTCAAAAACTCAGTGTCATGCTTTAACCAGAACCACAGATGTTCAGCTATCCAATTCATCTTTGTAAACTTAAAATGTTACCAGAAGATTCATCATAGAAAAGTGCAAAGAATTCTATTTTGTGCAATTATTAAAATGTATATTATTAGTCGCAGATGTATGCAGATATGTGCTAAGTAAAAAAGACTGTGCCTCAGATCTCCACTGACCCCACTTTACATCAAAAGCCTAAAGAAGTAAAAGAAGTAATTATATTCAATTTTCTACAATAGCTATGTTTCCAATCTATTATAATAAATCTTGAGATGCAGCAATTTGGTAGTGAAGGATCACAACTTCAAATCACTTAGATACCATTAAAAATATCAGAGTAAATTAAACAAATATTTCTTACAGGTGGTCGAAGATTTTCAGAAGGAACTTCAGCAGATAGAGAAATTCAGCGCACTCTTATGGAACTTCTAAACCAGATGGATGGTTTTGATTCATTAGGGCAGGTAATAATTTTATCTTTATTGCACTCTATAGCATATGGAAGAGGTGTAACAACTTCATTAAGTTAATGGTCCCATGCAGATTAGGAACCTAACTCTATTTCTGGATCCTGTTGCAATAGTTGTCAGAGTCAATACAAAATATATTATAATTTTGAATTAGTCTTTTGTTCAGTTTTGAGGTTTCCAATTGCTGAGCTACTGTTCACATTCAGTTTTGATAAGCCATTTCACATGTTTGAAAGCCTTTTAAGCAAGAGAGGGCATTTATACAAAAACATTCTACAGATAATTGCAGTAAAATCACAATTATAAAAAACCATTTAAAGATACAAAATAAATTCTCAGTAATTGCACTTAGTGAATGCAAGAATTTAAAGCAAGTTTTACTGACAAATAATAAATTCTTCCCTATGAATTAATAATGGACACTGGAGATAGATAAAAAGTTATGAGTATGTTCTAGAATAAAAGAATATAAGTGTATAGTAAAATAAAGATGTGGTGACAGCAGCAGTTATACTTACCTAGGTTGCTGTGACTTTTGAAAACTTTCAGAATAATATGATTATATTACTTTCTGAACAATGTACTATGTAGGTACATAGTAAGCAGAGAAGACATTGTGCTCCATCAAAAAATTCTGCATCGAGATTTCACCAGAAATATGTTTTGATGTCCCCTTAATTTAAAAAGAAAATCATTTTTAGGACAAGGTCCATTTTAACTCTTGAATGGCTTGAATTTTCCAGTATGGCTCTTCTGCAATTAGACCTGGCATGTCTGCACTCAATTTGTGGTCAATTGATCTTCTCGCTTCTGGTGCTCTCCTACACTTAATTTGTCTTGTTGCTAGGTTCCATAGTTTTAACCCATTGCGAATCTTTTCTTCTCAGACAGTCTTTGTTTTACCTCCTCACTATAGTATCTATTTCGTTTTACTTTCTCTACATGTATTATGTACATAGTAGGTAGAGAAAGTATCATAATGGATCTAAAAATTTGATACCAAGATTTTACCGGCAATTTATGTTTTATGATCCACCTAATACTAAAGAAGCATTTGTAGAAAAAGGTCAGTGGGTGTGCATGTGTGTTGTTTTTCTTTCAGCATCTTCCAAGGATGCGACACAAAGATTTTCAGGAAAACCCCCTCTCTCCCAACTACCATTTACACAGAACAATTTTCAAAAATTTGACAGCTTTTTATTAAAATATCATATATTTAAGATGACACACAAAATGTATATCTTGAATTTACTGGAAATAACCTTTGAAGACCTCTTCATTTTGGATGACTTTTACATATAACTAGAAGACCACGGCTTCTCAATTGGTAAATTGTATGTGAGGAAGAGAGTGAGTGAGAGAGAGAGAGAGAGAGAGAGAGAGAGACAGATAGGGAGAGAGAGATAGAGACAGACAGACAGACATGGGCAACCATCTATATCCATTTTTGGCAAATTTGAAACACATATGAAGAAAGCATTCCATGGATTTTCAAATTTTCAAGGTGTGTTACAGCACATATTTGTAATAGTGCCAAGCAGACATTTAGATGATGCCATAAAACTACTAAACATACAAGAAAAAACAATAAAATTCACAATGGAAACAGAAACCAATGGAGAACTCCCATTCTTAGACTTAAAAATTATCAGAAACGGCACAAAAATAAACTTTGAAATGCACAGAAAACTACATTTAAAATGAAAGCTACAACCCATTACTACATAACATGTACCAATAAACAGCATCACACATAGATTAGTAAATGTACCAATGAGTACAACCGAAATCAACAAAGAGTTAAAAACCATAATTCAAACAGCAGAACAAATTGGATACAGTAAGAACCTTGTATACAAGAAACTTTACAAAGCAAAGCAGATAAAAAACATAGGAAATAACTACCCTAACAGCAGGAAAAGACAATATCAACACATTCAAAAAAATTCACTTACCACCCACAAGCATTTAGAAAATTCAAAAAGATGTGCAAAGAACAAAACATCCCCCGTGGCTCCAATAAACAGATTTTTCGTCATAAAGTTACTAAATTCAAAAATCAAAGATGAAATTCCACCAGCAAATAGATCAGGAATATGTCAAATTAAATGCACAAATTGTGAAAAGTTCTACATAGGACAAACCAAAAGAAATTTAAAAATTGGATCCAAAGAGCACTTTAGAAACCTAAAACTAAAACAAGAAGATAAATCAGCAGTAGCATTTCACTTCTGGTAAGAAAACCATAATCTAGATCCAAATCCAAAATTGCTAAAAACCATGTCAGGCCACAATGAACTCACAACCTGGGAAAACATCCTCATATGAAAAAACAAAGATCAGCTAATAAAGTTTCAAATCCCGCCAGTAGACAGCGTAATTAAAAAGTTCATCATTTTGCCACCAGAGAAGAGAAGACAAGCAAACACAAGCAGCAACGACAGTTGGACCCATGAGGTTGAAAATGGTCATAGGCTTTCGAAACTAGTCCCTCGTGATAAAAAATGTAAGTGACATAGTGTTAAAAAACTAACTCAAATTAATGCCACATACAATAAGGCAATGTTTATCTCAATTATCATGATGAAGATAAAATAATATTTTGTAAAAATAGTTTGTAAAGAAAAGTTTCAGAAACTCATATGATTTTTCCTTCTTTTAAATGTCATCTTTTCCTTATGAACCTGAATTTAAGTTTCCCTTCCATTTTTAATTATAATGTACTATAATTTTCAGTTTGTGACTGAGTATTATGTGTTAATCTTCTATAGAGATTTCTTCTTTGATTCCATGTAAGCTTTTGGCTTTCATTTTTATTTCTGTAAATGGTTAGTATTTCATTTTTGCTATACAATTATTTTTTCTCTTAGCTATTTTGCATAATTAACATTAATTTTTTGCATTGTGAAATAATGTTTAGCCATGGATTCCCACTTATACTTTTACCAGAGAATACTTTGTATTTGCTTAATTTAAATTTCAGAAATTCATTATAATAATCTTTAAGTAAATAAGTTTTATTTGAATTTTGTCTTGCAGTGTTTTATGTTTTAAGGTAAAAATAATAATGGCTACAAATCGTCCTGATACACTGGACCCAGCATTGCTGCGACCTGGTCGCCTAGACCGCAAGATTGAAATTCCTCTACCAAATGAGCAGGCTCGCTTGGAAATTCTTAAGATCCATGCTGGACCAATAGCAAAACACGGAGAAATTGGTATGTGAAACTTTAGCCATTTAAAGTTACATCCTTTGGTAATTACATTCTCTTTCACCAATATGAGTTTGAGCTGAACATGTATGAGGGTCACTCCAAAAGTTTTTAGAATAAATGCAATAAAATATTAAAAATTTAGATCTGAGCATTGCTTCTTTTCAAAATATTCTACATTGATTTCTGTACACTATCTCATCCTTTCAAACCATTTGTAAATGCTGAATGCCATTCTTTTTTGGAGAGAGTCAAATATATTCTATGTAAGCTTCAGGTGACTCAAATTGCTGACCTCAAGTTTTTTCTTTCATATTGGAGAATAGAAAAAACTCACATGGAGCCAGATCTGGACAGTAGGGAGAATGGAACAAATATATAACGCCTGCAGAAATTGTGTTTTTTTTGTGCAGTGTGGGCAGAGACATTGTCATGTTGCAACAAAATTCCAGCCAGACCAGTCTTAGGATACTGTTTTCTCAGTTCATTGAACACTTGTAGCAGACATTTTGTGCATACCATCTGAAAAAAACATCTTTTGTCCCTTAAGTGGAGTTTTCACAATATGGCCTCTTGCTGAGAAGAAGGAATAGGTCATCTTGCCAACACTCCTTGTTTGCCTTACTTTTGTTATGCAATCTTCAGACCAAAATACTGCCATTTAGTTTCTGGATCATACTGGTAAATCCAACTTCCGTCACCTGTTAAAATGTTAACTGTGTTTTTGGATCCTCCTCATTTGAATTTTTCAATCATTTCCTGGCACCGTTTCAAATTAAGTTTTATATTATTTGGATGAATCAATAACACTAAACATATATTTGCTCATCTAGTTCCCCAAGGAACTCCAGGTGCTTTAATACCTTTTATAGTATGTATTGAAACAATTAGAAATATTATCCGACCCATGCTTGTGTCTATGTTCTTCTTTTGTGAGGTAGGGGGAATTGAGTGACCACAGACCTTTCTGACATTAAGGTTTTCTTTCAGGATTGTTTTCATTGCTACCAATTCAATATTTATGGCTTCTTGAATCTGACCATGTGCAAGAATAATCTTCTTGCAACATGCCATCTGTTTTTGCCATATTTTCATCCATTGTTGCTGTAACCGATCGTCTTACTTCGTCTTTGAGTTTAGAAGAGGGAGGGGGTCCTTCTAAACTTGCATTGATAAATGGTGGATTGCAAAGGGTAAATATTCCCTAAAGTTCAATGTAGTCTTTCAAGGGATTCTCTCTTCCTAAACCTACATTAAAGTCATGGGAAATCATAGCACAGAAATACTCTCACTTGAGATCCATCCTAGCATATGGCATAGTAATGCCTGCTAACGGAGCATGTGCAGACTTACACAGTCTGAAATTAGGAAATATAGCTTTGGTTTTCTACCACTCATTGTTGTCCATTCTCAAAATATTTGGAGTGACCCTCATATAGAAACTACATAGCTTACACATTTCTCTTGTTTGACCTCTATAAGCAAAATTCAGAACTATTCAGCAACAAACATTTTAATTAAATAACTCAGAAGTTTGAGATAAGTAAGTAGTTCAAGTATGATAGTTGAAAATGAATCGGAATAGTGACACTCACCTCACTTAAATTGAAATTTTCATAACATATGTTTACTCTCTTCTTCAGTTGAGGTCCGACTCAAATTAGATCTCAACTGAAGAAGAGGGCAAACATGTGTCTTGAAAATTTCATTTTAAGTGAGGTGAGTGTCACTATTCCAACTCATTTTCAACTATCAAACATTTTAATATTCAGCATTTATTTTGGACGCAGTAAGATAGGCTTTCTTATTTTCAGATTATGAGGCTGTGGTAAAGTTGTCGGATGGCTTCAATGGAGCAGATTTACGTAATGTTTGTACAGAGGCAGGTTTATTTGCCATCCGTGCTGAGCGAGAATATGTCATACAAGAAGATTTCATGAAAGCTGTACGAAAAGTAGCAGATAACAAGAAGCTTGAATCTAAACTTGATTATAAACCTATATAGATTCAATGTGTAATAATTTATGCTTTATTGAAAATTACCCCAATGTGTTTTATCATTAAAATTGTTTTACTTGGTAAGGAAATTAAATTTTTTATTCATTTACATTGAAATGGCATGCAAACAGTCCATTAGCATAACTAATTATTTCCTAATAAATAACTTACAAGTTTTACCATTTTCTTGTTTAACAAAATATGATGGTTCAATTATTTTGAGGTGAATGAACAGATATGTAAATCAAGTCTGTGCAAGAAATACTTTTCCCTCTATGTTATTGGTATATTAAGATTAGGTGCTTTAACCCTCCAGTGGTTGCACCCACTATTGTAAATTGAATGGCTGCATGGATGACAAAGGCCATTCAGCATAATTAACTCTGTTCAAACATGTTTTGTTAAATTTACAGGATTGTTGGATATTTCTAATAACAATAATAATAGTTTTATATAGACCATTAATACATAGAGATCTTTCTTTACATTCTTATACAAAATAAGTACATGATCATAACATAAATTTATTAAGTTGTCCTTTGACTAGTTAGAAGAATACAGTAAAATATGAGAACAACTTTAATGAAAGGGTGTTTTCGGACAGTGATACGTATGAATAGAATATTTTTGAGTTGGGTTTGTAACACTTTAGGTATCACTTACATATAATTTTTCCAGACTGGTTTTGATGCCATGTGGGCATCATTGTCGATGGTTTTCAACTGGTTCTATGTTGAGGTGTGACAGTCCCTGGTGGCTGGGTGATGAACTTCCACAATATATTTTGTGGCGGCAATTCAAAGTTGAATACATGGTGTTGGTTTTTAAATATATGGGTTTTTTCTCAGATATATCTGGCAGATTTTACAAGGTGTATGTTAGGTACTATTTTATGGTTAGTAGACCAAAAGTGGTGTGCAACAACTCATTTGTCTGTTTGTTTGTATTTTACTGCTCTCATGTGTTCTTTAAGTCTTGTTTCAAGGTGTCTTTTTGTTTTACCAATGTAAAATTTTTTGCAATCTGCGCAATTTACCTATTCTATAGATTCCTGAAATTTTATGTCCTGGGATTTGGTCTTTATGGCTGTTGCAGAGCATTTTTTGTAGGCTGAACTTATTCTGGGGGGCAAGTATGTTTTTTGAATATTTTTTTAAACTTGTGGTGTAGTTTTGGGTGATAAGTAAACTTTTTGAAGCAAGGTTTATCTATTGCTGGCCTCAATTTTGTGGTTCAGTGATTAATTACCGTGTTTGAATTTTTTTATTTTTTTTATCCATTAATTTTTGGTCAAAGCCATTGTTTCTTGCAGTAGATATTATGCTTTTTGTATTCTGTGTTGTATTCTTCATCTTTTAATGGTGTGAAGACAAGTTTATGGGTGAGGCTATTGAATACTGCAAGTTTGTGAGCTATAGGATTGTGGCCATAATTCTTTATATAGTTTTCGGAGTGTATAGGTTTGTGATAGATACCAAAGGACAGTTTGTTGCTTTCTCTGATTATTTTTATATCTAGTCATCTTTTTCTATTTCTATTGTGAATTGTATTGTTTTCTGTTGCATGTTGAGTAATTTGAGAGAGTCCTGTATGAAACGTTTGGGGACAATGGCAAAGATGTCATCAACATATCTATGCCAAGTCTTGAAGATGTGTGGAAATGCTCAGGTTATGTGTGTTTTAAGCTAATGTGAAGGTCTGCCAGAAGTGGTGAAATTGGGTTACCCATTGTAAGGCCTGTAGTTTGTTGGTATGTTTTGTTGTTGAAGGTGAAGTAATTCTGATCAAGGCATAGTTTAGGTAGTCATCTAATTCTTCTTTTTCTATTTTATTGTGGGTTAACCAACTTTCTAGGTGTTTTAACATCTGAGGAATGGGTATGTTTGGGTACATTGCTGTGATGTCGAAGGATACCAAGGTGTCTACAGGTTTTATTTCCAGGGTGGAGATTTTGTTAGTTAGATTCTGCGAGTTTTTTATGCTTAAGCTGGGATATTTTGGTAATGATGTGAACTTCTGCACTAACCATTTTGAGAGACTGTATGTAGGAGAATCAATATTGTTCACAATTGGTTGCATGGCGTTGCCAGATTTATGGATTTTTGGAAGGGCATAAAGTCTGGGTAAAATTGCGTGGTTTGGTTTCAGTCTGTTTATTGTGCTGTTTTGGATTGTTTTGGTTGCTTTCATGGTAAGGTTGTAGTCTTTCATGCATTGCTTCAAAGGATCTGTTTTGATTTCTGTGAAAATATTATCATGCAACATATTTTCAACACTGGTGATATAGTCAGATTTATCTAATATTACTATTATGTTGCTTTTATCTGCTTTGGTATATATTACTGGTTTGGATTTTAGATTCTGGAGGATTTTTTTTATTTGAAAAGTTATTTTTGGTGTGACTGTGATCTTAAAGTACTATTTTGCATTCATTTTAATGGCTGTTTTATCATCTTCTTTTAATTCTGCACAAGGTATTTCTATGTCTACTATTAGTCTTCTGCTTCGTTGGAGTAGGTTATACATGTTTTTAGGCCTTACTTAAGTAATAAAATCTCATTGTTGGTGAACATTTGACTGGACATGATTACAACTTGGTTAGATAGAGTTTTTTGTGTGGTGAGTTTTCTTTTTGAAGTTAGATGTTGAAGTTTTATTTTGTTGTAAACACAGATTGTTTAGTTTCTTCTTTAGTATTTGTGTTTAAAATCAGTAGGAAGTTTATAAGTAAATTTTACCATGCAATGTAACCAATAGTGTTTGTAAGTTTTAGATGAAGATCATATGTTTGTAGGTCAAGTTGGTGTAATTTTGTGTAGTGTTTGTTACGTTCAAGGAGCATTACTTTTTTATCTGCTGATTTTTGTTGGGGAGTGTTGTTTCTGAGTTTTACGATTCTTCTTACAAAGTTGGGTGTTACTTGGCGTGACATGCCAAGAAATGAAGGTCCGTGCACGTGTTTTTTCTTTTTTCTTCTAGTTGTAGATATTTCTTGATATTTTGTTTATCGAAGTCTATGTTGAAGAATTTGTAAGGATAATTTTTTCTTACCTTCATGACGCTGTGTGTTGTGGAGTCTGTTGTGTTAGTTGATGAACTAATCCTTTCCGGTGCGACTCGACCGTAAATTTTAGAACAATTTTAATGAAATGGTGTTTTGGAACAGTGATACGTATGAATAGAATATTTTTGAGTTGGATTTATAACACTAAGTATCATTTACGTATAATTTTTCCAGTGATGGTCCCTAGTGGCTGGATGATGAACTTCCACAATATATTTTGTGGCAGCAATTCAAAGTTGAATACATGGTGTTGGTTTATAATGATATGCATTTTTTCCCAGACATCGAGCTCTGCCACATATCTGGCGGGTTTTACAAGGCATATGCTAGGTACTATTTCATGATTAATTCAATTTCATGGTTAATTACACTATTTCGTGGCCTAATTAAATGATTTAATGCTTGTAGTTCAATTTCCTGCTATTTTTATTACCATGCGGTGCTTTAAGCCATATCAGTGATGATTTAAATGGATATAAGTGGGTGTGGGGCTTTAACTTTTTCAGTATGGTGAAAAATTGCTAAAATCCCAAATTTGGTTTTGACCAAAAACATTTAGCCTTAAATATATCTATTTCAAGTTGAAAATACAATAATATGCACTAATAACTAAAATAAGACAGAATAGTAAAATGTTTCAAAATTTTCAAAATAGGTCTCACACTGATTGCTTCTACCTGCCCCATCATCATCCAGGCATGCCGTACCACCGATTATTTAACCTGGGCCCTCATTTTATCTGGCATATTTATCTGGATAGCGCATCTTAAGGAAAAGTGATCAAAAAGTGCAAAAAAAGTAAAATGGGTGAATCAAATTTAAGAAATAGATGTCCAAATGAATTCGGGGTCCATGGAGCTTAAAGGTATTCCACATTTGTCTTTTCAGGATAAGGGAAAACCCCGAAAAAAAGCCTTATCTTGAAAAATCACCTTAAGGATACCCATCTGCGAAAATTGATCAAAAAGTGCAAAAAATGGGTTACATTTTTTTATTTATATATATATATTTTTTTTTTTTCCTAATTAAATAATGTAATCAATTTCCTGTGTTTTTCTTACCATGGGGTGCTTTAAACCATATCAGGTGAAGATTTAAACGGATGACTAAGTGGCTGTGGTGCTTTAACCTTTTCACTTTGATGAAAAATTGCTAAAAATAAATTAAATAATGAAATTCTTCTGTTAATGGTTCTCATGTTTTTATTTTTCAGCATTTTCAATCCTTCAAATTCTTCCACACCATGCCGTTTTTAAAATAGAAGCAAGGAAGAAGATACTCTTATGAATTAGAACTGATTTTTCAGCAGTTTCAAAACTTCAGATTGTTCTACATGATGCAGTTTTCAAAACACAAGCAATGTTAACACCGAAAAAACCTAACCTGGATAACTCACCTTAAGGATACCTATCTGCGTAAATTGATCAAAAACTGCAAACAATGAGAACTTTCCTTTTTTACCTAATTAAATGATGTAATGCTTGTAGTTCAATTTCCTGGTTTTTTTTATTACCGTGCAGCGCTTTAAACCGTATTATGAGACTATTTAAATGGATCACTGTAAGTGGGTGTGATGCTTTTACCTTTTCCCTATGGATAAAAATTGCTCAAAATCCAAAATTTGGTTTTGACCAATAACATTTTGCCTTAAATATTTCTATTTCAAGTTGAAAATACATTAATATGCACTAGAAACCTAAAAAGGGAGTATAGTAATATGTTTCAAAATTTACAAAACAGTTCTCACACTGGGTGCTTCTACCTTCCCATCCTAAATCACAGGTGAGATACAGCACCCGGCAGGCCTCCCCACACCCCACCAACAGCATATTTATGGCTGTGAAATCTTTTGGCGGCAGAGTGCAGCTTGACTTGGAACAAATGGCTTGCATCTTTTCTTTGCTTAATATATTATTCGAAATTTGTGTAAATAGTCTGTGAGAGTTGACAAATGTTCATTATTAAAAGATTGCTGCAGGGGAATATGACATTCTAAAGCTTTCAAACAAATAGTGTTAAATTGTGTGTTAAACTTTAAAGTCTATTTTCTCGTGTTTTTATTTTTTGGTGCTTTCAAAAGTTCAAATTGTTCCTCACAATGCTGTTTACAAAATAAAAGCAAGGAAGACGATACTGTTATGAATTATGACAGATTTTTCAGCGTTTTCAAAAATTCAAAATTGAAGCAAGGAAGAGGATACCCTCATGGATACCTTAAGGATACCTATTTGTGAAAATTGATAAAAAAAAGAAAGTGCATAAGATGAGAATTTTTTTTTTCCTTCAATTTCCGGATGTTTTTAATACCATATCAAGTGGAGATTTAAATGGATGACTGTATGAGGCCGTGGTGCTTTAATCATTCCACTATGTTGAAAAATTGCTGAAAGTACGAAATTTGGTTTTGACCAATAATATTTGGCCTTAAATATGTCTATTTCAAGTTTAAAATACAATAATGTGCTCTATAATATGACTTATTTTTCAGCATTTTCAAAAGTTCAAATTGTTCCACAATATGCAGTTTTCAAAATAGAAGCAAGGAAGAAGATACTCTTATGCAGTATGACTGATTTTTCAGCATTTTCAAAACTTCAGATTGTCCCACATGATACAGTTTTCAAACTAGAAGCAAGGATGAACATATTCTTATGTGTTGCCACTGTTTTTTCAGCATTTGAAAAACTTCAAATTGTTCCACAATATGCAGTTTTACAAAATAGAAGCCAGTAAGAAGATACTCTTATGAATTATGACTGATTTTTCAGCGTTTTCTAAACTTCAAATTGTCCACACGATGCATTTTTCAAAATGAAAGAAAGAAAACCTAGAAATACCCCTTCCCTAGATAACACATCTTAAAGATACTAATCTGTGAATATTGATCAAAAAGTGCAAAAAAGGGTAAAAAGGTGCAAAAAAAAGTAAAATGGATGAATCAATTTTATCAAAGTGAAATACAATGATGCTTAAATGATAATGGTGACCATGGAGTTTATTCAACATTTGTCTTCTCAGGTTAAGGGAAAACCCCAAAAAGAACCTTATCTGGATAACCCACCTTAAGGATACCCACCCATTTAATACTCTTATGAATTATCACAGATTTTTCAGCGTTTTCAAAACTTCAAATTGTTCCACAGCATTCCAGCATTTTCAAAACTTCAAGAAACTCTTATGGATTATGACCGTAAGGATATCCATCTGTGAAAATTGATCAAAAAGTGCAAAAAATGAAAATTTTTCTTTTTTGCCTAATAAAATTATAGTATAGTAATATATTTCAATATCTACAAAACAGTTCTCACACTGGGTTCTTCTACCTTCCCATCCTAAACCACAGGCGAGATAGAGCACCCAGCAGGCCTCCCCACACCCCACCAACAGCATATTTCCGGCTGTGAAATAGAGACACTTTTGGTGGCAGAGTGCAGCTTGACTCGGAACAATTGACTTGCAGTTTTTCTTTGCTTTATATATTATTCGAAATTTGTGTAAATAGTCCATGAGATTTGACAGATGTTCTTTGTTTAAAAATTGCTGCAATATGAGATTCTAAGACTTTCAAAGAAATAGTGTTAAATTGTGTGTTAAACTTTAAAGCCTATTTTCTCGTGTTTTTATTCTTCAGTGCTTTCAAAAGTTCAGATTGTTCCACACGATGCAGTTTACAAAATAGAAGCAAGGAAGGCGATACTGTTATTAATTATGACTGATTGGTTTTGACCAATAACATTTGGCCTTAAATATGTCAATTTCAAATTGAAAAAGTGAATAGAGTAATATGTTTCAAAATTTAAAAAACAGGTCTCACACTGGGTGCTTCTACCTATCCCGTAATTATACAGGCTTGCCGTACCACCGGTTGTTTAACCTGGGCCCTCCCCATCCTAAACCACAGGCGTTATTGAGCCCCCAACGGGCCTACCCACACCCAACCAATACTATTTCCGGCCGTGAAATAGAGACTGTTTTGTCGGTAGAGTGCAGCTTCACTAGGACCAAATGACTTACATTTGTGTTTTTTTCTTTTTTTTTCTCCTTTTCTCCCTACCCTTTATATATTCGAAATTTGTGTAAAAAGTCACGAGTGTTGACAGATGTTAATGGTTTAAAAATTGCTGCAGGAGAATGTGAATATTTTAAGCCTTACTTAAGAAATAGCGTTAAATTGTATGTTCAACTTTAAAACCTATTTTCTCATGTTTTTATTTTTCAGTGTTTTTTAAAGTTTAAATTGTTCCACACGTTGCAGTTTTCAAATTGAAAGCAAAAAAGACAATACTCTTATGAAATACGACTGATTTTTTTCAGTGTTTTCAAAATTTCAAATTGTTCCACAATATGCAGTTTTCAAAATAGAAGCAAGGAAGAAGATATTTTTATGCAGTATGACCGACTTTTCAACGTTTTCAAAACTTCAAATTGTCCCACACGATGCAGTTTTGAAACTAGAAGCAAGGAAGGAGAATCTCTTATGAATTACGACTGTTTTTTTTCAGCGTTTTCAAAACATCAAATTGTTTCACAATATGCAGTTTTCAAAATAGAAGCCAGGAAGAAGATACTCTTATCAGTTATGACTGATTTTTGGGCATTTTCAAAGCTTCAAGAAAACCCCGAAATACCCCTTATCTGGACAACACATCTTAAGGATACTCATCTGTGAAAATTGATAAAAAAGGGTAAACAGGTGCAAAAAAAGTAAAATAGGTAAATCAATTTTATCAAAGCAAAATACAGTGATGCCTAAATGATCACTGGGTCCATGGAGCTGAAAGTTATTCAACATTTGTCTTCCCAGGTTAAGGGAAAACCCCCAAAAAAACCTTATCTGGATAACACATTTTAAAGAAAGCCACCCATCTGATACACTTATGAATTATCACAGATTTTTCAGCATTTTCAAAACTTCAAATTGTTCCACACGATGCAGTCTTCAAAATAGAAGCAAGGATGAAGATACTCTTATGAAATATGACCTTAAGGATACCCATCTGTGAAAATAGATCAAAAAGTGCAAAAGATGAGTTGGTTTTTTTTTATGTAATTAAATGATGTAATGCCTGTAGTTCATTTTTCCTGCTGTTTTCATTACCATGCGGCGCTTTAATCCATATCACCTGACGGATTAAAAGGATGGCTAAATGATTATGGTGCTTTAATCTTTTCGCTATGGAGAAAAACTGCTAAAAATCCGAAATTTGGTATGGACCAATAATACTTGGTCTTAAATATTTCTATTTGAAGTTGAAAATACAATATATTTGAAGTTGAAAATACAATAATATGCACTAATATCTAAAAAAAAAAAAAAGTGAGTATATTAATATGTTTCAAAATTTACAAAACAGATCTCACTGGGTGCTTCTACCTGCCCTGTCATCATACAGGCATGCAGTACCACTGGTTATTTAACCTGAGCCCTCCCCATCCTATACCACTGGTGGGCCTCCCACCAACAGCACATTGCCGGCCGTGAAATAGTGATTGTTTTGGCGGTAGAATGCAGCTTGAATAGTGTTAAATTGTATGTTAAGCTTTAAAATCTATTTTCTCGGTTTTTTATTTTTCAAATTGTTTCACACGTTGCAGTTTTCAAAACAAAATCAAGGAAGACGATACTCTTATGAATTATGGCTGATTTTTCAGCATTTTCAAAACTTCAAATGTTTCCACACGATGTAGTTTTCAAAATAGAAGCAAGGAAGAAGAAACTCTTATGGATTATGACCGTAAGGATATCCATCTGTGAAAATTGATCAAAAAGTGCAAAAAATTAGAATTTTTCTTTTTTGCCCAATAAAATTATGTAATGCTAATAGTTCAATTTCCTGGGTTGTTTATTGGCATGCGGCGCTTTAAACCATATCACGTGACGATTTAAATTGATGACTGTAAGGGGATGTGGTGCTTTATCCTTTTCCCTATGGATAAAAATTGCTAAAAATCCGAAATTTGGTTTTGACCAATAAGATTTTGCCTTAAATATGTCTATTTCAAGTTGAAAATACAATAATATGCACTAATAACATAAAAAGGGAGTATAGTAATATGTTTCAATATTAACAAAACAGTTCTCACACTGGGTGCTTCTACCTTCCATCCTAAACCTCAGGCGAGATAGAGCACCCAGCAGGCCTCCCCACACCCCACCAACAGCATATTTCCTGCTGTGAAATAGAGACTCTTTTGGTGGCAGAGTGCAGCTTACTCGGAACAAATGACTTGCAGTTTTTCTTTACTTTATATATTATTCGAAATTTGTGTAAATAGTCTGTGAGATTTGACAGATGTTCCTTGTTTAAAAATTTCTGCAAGGGAACTTGAAATTATAAGACTTTCAAAGAAATAGTGTAAAATTGTGTGAAACTTTAAAGCCTATTTTCTCGTGTTTTTATTTTCAGTGTTTTCAAAAGTTAAATTGTTGCACACGCAGTTTACAAAATAGAAGCAAGGAAGGCGATACTGTTATGAATTATGACTGATTTTTCAGTGTTTTCAAAACTTCAAATTATTCCACAATTTGCAGTTTTTAAAATAGAAGCAAGGAAGAAGGTACTCTTATGAATTAGAACTGATTTTTCACCGGTTTCAAAACTTCAAATTGTGCCACACGATGCAGTTTTCAAAATACAAGCAATGTTAACACCGAATAAAATCTTATCTGGATAGCTTACCTCAAGGATACCCATCTGTGAAAATTGATCAAAAAGTGCAAAACAATTTTTTTTTTCTTTCTTCCCCTAATGAAATAAATTATTGCCCGTAGTTCAATTTCCTTTTGTTAATATTATCATACCGCGCTTTAAAACGCATCATGTGACTATTTAAATGGATGCTTTGAACTTTCCACTATGATCAATCATTGCTAAAAATCCGAAATTTGGTTTTGACAAATAACATTGGGCCTTAAATATGGGATAGTTTAGGGTCCGATGGACACTCAGGACTTTGGAACGTGTTTGCACCCTATTGGCCATATGAAGCTGTTATGGTAGCTTGTTGATCTTTGTGTTAAATGTTGGCTGCATTCATTGCCATTATTTGTGCATTTAAACAGTAAATTGAGCGTCTGAGGACATTAAGGTGAGTGGCTGTAATCACTATAAGCACGTTGATGTAAAAATTGCGTTGGATTTGCTAAGCACCAGTTGCTAAGTGTGCGAAATAACGAATGAAGTAATGGTGGGATTTGCTTCTCTAAGTCATTGTTCACATGAGGCTAGAGCAGGAAGTTGATAGCTAACACCATCTGTAGACCACAGTCTTTACTTTGAGAATCACCGAGTTGGGTCCAACGGACACTCATATTTGGGGGCTGACGGGCATGAGGTATTTTATAGCTATAACCATTTAAATTATATTTCAATCTTTCGTACAGAGTTGGTTAATTAAAATTGAGTTATAAATAGGGATTATAGATATGCGCTTATAATATTATCACATTAAAATTCAAGTACTCATTTACAATTGCCTAGAGTTAAAGAGCGCAAATTGCAAAGATGTTCTTGGAAAAAGGAGGATATGGATGCTGCTGTGAATGTGGTTAAACATGACAAAATCAAATTGAAAACAGCTGCTGTCATGTACAACGTGCTTTGAAATACCCTGCGGCGACGTGTTATAAACACTGTTGTGTTTATAACACGTTGCCGCAGGGTACTTCGAAGCACATTATTTACTATAAGCAATTTGGTAAAAAAACGTGGATTACTCCCGTTCGTGAGACTGCACTGGCGGAGCACTTAGCAAAGCTTGATTATATTGGTTATGGGTTGAACCTATCCGAATTGAGGAAATTGGGGTATGAGTATGCTGAAAAGAACAACATTCCTAATTAATTCTGCAGGGATAAGAAAATTGCAGATGGTATAGTAAACGCAAAGCTCGTGTTCAAGCAAAGGGTACAATTGGGTCTACGGATTCTTGAGCCGTCAACCTCATCTTAGTGTAAGAGAATCGGAGGGTTTTCCTTATGCAAGAGCTAGGGGTCTTGCAAGACCAGAAGTAGATTTATTTTACGATAGGCTGGAAAAACGGATGACTGAATTTGAACTTTTTCAACATCCGGGTTCAATTTACAACGCGGATGAAAGTGGACTACAGCTTATTTATAAACCTGGGAAAGTGTTTTCTCTCAAACTAATGCAGAGAAAGGACAACAATTACAGTGATGGCATGTGCAAATTCTGTAGGAATCTTTATACCTCCCTTTATATTAATGAAAGGGCAAAGGAAGAAGGACGAATTCACACACGGTACACTTGCTGTGATGTCTAAAAAGGGTACATGAAAAGTGAGCAATAAATAAATTTTTTGACCATTCCATACGCTTTAAAGGAACAGGGAATGCTTTGCTTATCCTGGATGGACATGGTGTTCACTGCTCAAGCCCAAAAACCTTGGTTAAAACAGTCAACAATAACACCTCTCTTCTTTGCCTGCCTCCTCATAGAACTCATTTACAGCCATTAGATGTTGCATTCTTTGGTCCTTTGAAAACTGCGTACAACAATGCGGCTCGTAATTGGGTCCGTCAGAATCCTGGACAATCAATCACTAAAATTGTATTCGGCGGTTTGCTATCACAAGCCTGGTTCAAATCTGTGACACTGGGAAACACCGTAAGCGGCTTCGAAGCCTGTGGTATTTACCCTTTCAATTGACATAGACTTCCAGACCAAGTATTTGAACCATCCAGTGTCCACTGTGTTCCAGATGGCCCAATGGACGAAACTATCCCAGACCAAAATGACTTAAACTCTACTGCCGCAGAATTGACTACCAAGAGTATCACTTCATCTTTGAAAGAATTATCTCTCCTGCCTAAAGTCCAAGCTGTTACCACTCGAAAGAGGAGGTCTCAGCGATGCGAAGAAATCGCGTCACCCGAGTACATAAAAGCTCTCAAGGAAATAAGCAACAGCAAGGATGCATCAAAAAGCAGCAAGAACAAAAGAAACGGCATGGAATCAGACCCAGAGCCCAGTGGTATACAGCAATATCAAAAAAAGATCAGCGACTCTTCAAATAACTGTCAAGACTGTAAAAAGGACTTTTCCTTAGGCAAAGGGGGCGAAAGTTGGGTGTAGCGTTTAGATTCTAACATGTGGTATCATGTAAACTGCGCCAAGAACGGTGAAAATCCCTCTTTTACATGTCACAATTGTTTAGATACCGAAAGTGACTAAAACTGTCATAGTGTAATCTGTGCCCATGAGACATAAGGTGTCCATCGGCCCCCAATGTTAGGTCTAACGGACACAGGACAACTGATAAACTAATACCGATTTTTCTAAATCCAAGGTGTGATATATTCTACATATTCTTAGTGTACTTGATCATAAGCAAACGTACCTGTATTTTGTAAAAGTTCAAGTAGCTATCATAGTAATAAAATTTGTTATTGAGGGAAATTTGCTTAAGGTGTCCATCGGACCCTAAACTATTCTGTCTATTTCAAGTTGAAAATACCATAATATGCACTAAAAAAAAACTAAACAAAGTGAGTATAGTAATATGTTTCATAGTTTACCAAACAGGTCTCACACCCGGTGCTTCTACGAGGGGCATACTGAAAGTCACGAGCAACCCATTGTAAAAATTTAAATTTCAACAATGTAACGAAACGAATTGCAGGATCGTAATCTACAGACTTTAAGCCATATGTTGATATTGTGACGTCATTAGCTTCGATCACGTGACCACAGACGGTGTTTGAAAAATGGCTGACATTGATGTTTCGTTTCTACAGCGTGCTGTCATTGAATTCCTTGTGAAAGAAGGAAAATCTGCTCCTGAAATTCATCTCAGACTTCAACGTGCGTATGGGTGCCAGCAGTGTTAGAAGATGAGTGAAACATTTCAAAGATGGAAACACGAGTCTGCAAAATGCGCCTCGTAGCGGGCGACCTCGAACTGCCTCTACAGAACGCAACAAGGAAAGAGTTGATGAGCTCATTACAGTAGATAGGCGTTTCACTGTGAATGAAATTGCTGCGCAACTTGGAATACGACATAGTGCAGTGCAAGAAATGATCCACAGCTTGGGTTATCGAAAGGTCTGTGCCCGTTGGGTCCCCGTTTATTGACTGAAGACCACAAACTTCAGAGAACCATTGCACAAAACCTTCTTCAGAGATTTCATAATGAAAGTGATTGAGTTTTTACGTGTATTGTGACTGGAGATGAGAGCTGGTTCCATCACTATGAGCCAGAAACGAAACGTCAAAGTATGGAATGGCACCACTTGAACTTACCATCGAAGAAGAAAGCGAAGACAGTGCAGTCTGTAGGAAAAGTTATGGGAAGTGTCTTTTGGGATGCACAAGGTTGCATTCTGGTTGACTTTCTTGAACCTGGACAAACCATAAATTCTGCCCGCTACATCAAGACACTTCTGAAGCTCCGTCGGGCTTTGCGTCATAAACGCCCTGGAA
This sequence comes from Hymenopus coronatus, assembly GCA_030762935.1. Lineage (NCBI taxonomy): Eukaryota > Metazoa > Arthropoda > Insecta > Mantodea > Hymenopodidae > Hymenopus > Hymenopus coronatus. The sequence continues at coordinate 26,058,691 of CM060896.1, read as the reverse complement.
AGAGGATCATCCTTCAACAGGATAATGCGCGCGCATACTGCCCGTGCCACTATGGAGAAGATCAGGGCATTAGGGTGGGAAACTCTTCCACATCCTCCCTACAGTCCCGACTTGGCACCCTCCGACTACCATCTTTTCGGTTCTGTGAAGGAGCAGATGCGTGGCCAACGCTACGAAACGCTGGAGGATATTCGGAAAGCAGTGCGTCAGGGTCTGCGGGCAGCTGGAACGGAGTTCTATCACAAGGGCATTTTCAAACTTGTAGAACGATGGGAAAAATGTGTGCAAAACAATGGAGACTGTCGAAAAGTGAAAGAAAGTCTGTAGATTATGATGATGTATTTGGTTTGGCTTAAAAATAAATATTAAGATTGTAAAACAGTGTTGCTCATGACTTTCAGTATGCCCCTCGTACATGCCCCGTTATCATCCAGGCATGTCGTCCCACCGGTTATTTAACATGACCCCATCCTAAACCACAGGCGAGATAGAGCACCGGGCGAACCTAACCACACCCCACCAACAGCATATTTCCGGCCGTGAAATAGAGATTGTTTTTGGCAACAGAGTGCAGCTTGGATAGTGTTAAATTGTATGTTAAGCTTTAAAACCTATTTTCTCGGGTTTTTATTTTTCATATTGTTCCACATGTTGCGGATTTCTAAATAGAATCAAGGAAGACGATACTCTTATGAATTATGGCTGATTCTTCAGCATTTTCAAAACTTCAAATTTTTCCACACGATGTAGTTTTCAAAATAGAAGCAAGGATTATGACCGTAAGGATATCCATCTGTGAAAATTGATCAAAAAGTGCAAAAAGTTAGAATTTTTTGCCTAATAAAATTATGTAATGCTAGTAGTTCAATTTCCTGGGCTTTTTATTAACGTGCGGCGCTTTAAACCGTATCACTTGACGATTTAAATCGATGAGTGTAAGTGGGTGTGGTGCTTTAACCTTTTCCCTATGGTTAAAAATTGCTAAAATTTGGTTTTCACCAATAACATGTTGCCTTAAATATGTCTATTTGAAATAAGAACTATAGCTTTCCTGGCGACGTGTTAATTCAAGATCTTCTCGGGCTTCTAGCCAGGATCAGTTCACCCTGAAGACGAGGAAGATGCACTTCTTCGAAACGTTGGTGTCAAGCCAAGTTTTTACCTGGCTAGAAGCCCGAGAAGATCTTGAATGTCTATTTGAAGTTGAAAATACAATAATAAGCACTAATAACTTAAAAAGGGAGTATAGTAATATGTTTCAATATTTACAGTTCCCATTCCTAAACCACAGGCGAGATAGAGCACCCAGCAGGCCTCCCCACACCCCACCAACAGCATATTTCCGGCTGTGAAATAGAGACTCTTTTGGTGGCAGATTAGATTAGAAAGCATTCTGTAGGTTCGTTTAGGCCGGAAAGCCACTGAACATAGAACTTGTCAAGGCATATACATGTATACATATGTTTATATACTATGAAAGAAAATGTATAAAGCTCTAGTGCTAAAAGCATAGGTTACAAAAACAACAGAATACTTTTTTTTTGCATGCACATAAAAACAAAGAGTATAAAAATATAGTGTTAAAATGTATAAATAAATATAATTTCATTATATGTAAAACTAATGTCATGTCAGATGATAGTTTTCAAATTATCGATATAATAGTTACTAGTAGCAATCTTATAAACTAAAACATGATTATTGTATTATGTACTCTTCATAAATGTCAACAAATTACAACACATATTTACAAATATGTTATATAATTTCCAATGCAAAGATTTACAATTATGTACTACAGTGTAAAATATGAAAACATCAGGCTTTACAGACCTTGTGTCATTGCTAAATACTAAAAAAATTCATTTGACACATTCGAGCAAGTCAAAGTATAAATCAGTTTAATTTTAATATAAAACGCACACGCTAATATACACAAAATGCAATACATTGTAATATTTATAAATACAATGATTATTAACGGTATTGTCAGACAGATTTGTCACTTAAATATTCATCTACAGAGTAAAATGATTTATTGCAAAGGTACTCCTTAAGAGAGGCCTTAAAAGCCCTGAAATTCCCAACATTTTCTTTGAGATTACTGGAGAGAGCATCAAATATCTTGATTGTTTCATAATATACACCTTTCTGAAAGCAACGAAGATTGGCATTGGGACGATGAATCAATCCCTTTTGTCTAGTATTTATGTTATGAATTTCCATGTTTGTTATAAAACTATGTCGATTAACTGCATAGAATTTTAAAATGGATAATATATAAACACAAGGTAAGGTAAGGATGCCCAATTTTTTAAATAGTTCTTTGCATGACTGTCTGCTATAAGCATTACAGATTATTCGTATAGCTTTCTTCTGTATCCGGAATATGCATTTACTATCTACTGAATTACCCCAGAATATTATTCCATACTCGATGATGGAGTTAAAGTAGGCAAAATACTCCAACTTAAGTGTATTGATTGAATGAAATTTAACCAGTGCACAGAGAGCATAACATGCTGAGCTAACTTTAGGTGTGATGTAGCTAATATGAGACTTCCAGTCCAAATGCTTATCTACCTGAAGGCCAAGAAATTTGACTTCATTTAGTTGTTCTAACAATGTATCATTAATTCCTATTTCTATGTGCATTTGTGGTGAGCGAGTAGTTATAAATTTAATTGTTTTTGTTTTTTCAAGGTTTACTGAGAGTTTGTTTGCTTTGAACCAATTTGACATACAATTTAGAACATAGTTTAATTTAACTACACATTCATTGAAATCTTTACTTGTTACTAGAACACTAGTGTCATCTGCGAATAAATAAATACTTGCAAAACTGTTAATGTATAATGGGAGGTCATTTATGTAAACCAAAAACAAAAGAGGCCCTAAGATTGATCCCTGGGGAACACCGTGTTTTACTGACTTCCATTCTGAGGCACTATTTTGATACCCATTGGAGTTATTAATTTCAACCCTTTGTTTTCTCTTCTATAGGTATGAAATGAACCAATCTAATATGTTATTCTTTATTCCATAGAAATTTAGTTTAGCTATCAGAATCTCATGATTCACACAGTCAAAAGCCTCGCTAGGTCGCAAAAGATTCCACCGACATGTTCCTTTTCATTTAACGCTGTTAACACTTTATGTGTGAGCTTGTAGGTTGCATTATCTGTCGCTAATCCTTTTCTAAAGCCAAACTGTTCTCTGGCAAATAAGATGTTCTTTTCCAAATAATTATAGAGCCTATTGAACAATACTTTCTCAAATACTTTTGAGAAAACAGACAAGAGAGATATAGGTCTATAATTTGATATATTATCTTGTTTTCCTTTTTTAAAAAGTGGTTTGACAATAGAGTACTTCATTCTGTCAGGAAATATTCCACTCTTTAGTGATTCGTTACATAAATAGCTAAGGGGAATGCATATTAGGTCAGAACATGCTTTTAGGATTTTACTTGATATTTCATCATATCCAGAGGAATTTTTGGTCTTGAGCAAATTTATTATATTTTTTATTTCAAATGATGTAGTCATTTTTACTGTAAATTCAGAGACTTTGTTTACAAAAGAAGTTTTCAAAAAATGTATTGCTGATTCTTTACATCCATAGTTTATTTTTAATTTGTCTGTTACATTCAAAAAGAAATTGTTGAAAATATCTGCGACCTTTTGAGGATCATCAATTTTTTGATTACCAGAATTCAGTGCAATTGAGGGGCTTTCTTGAGAGCTCTTACCTGTTTCCCTTTTTATTATATTCCAGATAGTTTTTATTTTATTATTAGAATTGGATATTTCTTTATTATAATGCAATATTTTAGCAGCTTTTATTGTTTCTTTTAGAATTTTACAGTACTTTTTGTAGTGACATTCTAAGTATGGGGACTTATTATGTTTCAATTCGTGGTATAATTTTCGCTTATGTTTGCAAGAAGTTTTAATGCCTGTTGTAATCCAGGGGTTATTTTCCTTCTGATTATATATTTTACAATATTTGACTGGAAAGGATGCTACAAAATGAGAGTTGAAATGTTGTAGGAAATAATTGAACTTGTTATTTACTCCATTTATTTCATAGATTTCAGTCCATGATTCTTGTTGAAGGGCATACTTAAACAATGTGAGGGAGCTTTCATCTACTTTTCGTGTTCTACAATATTTATAGATTGGTTTTAACTTTAAGTTTATTTCTTTAATGAGAAGTATTTGTGCCTCATGATCTGAAAGGCCATTTGCAAATGGTAAGGTTATTGAAGTTTTAATTCTATCTATATTAATGAATATGTTATCTATTGCTGAAGAGGAGCTACCCTGAATTCTTGTAGGAAAATGTACTGTGTGTGACATGTTGTATGTAAAAAAATATAGAATTGAGTTGGTCCTTTCGGAGACTAGGTATAAGATAATCAATATTTATGTTACCACAAATTATCATTTCTCGTTTCGGTTTCAATATAAACTTTAAGGAATCATCTAACTGTTTTTTGAATAACTCATAGTTACCTAGTGGGGACCGATATAGAGCTATATTGCAAAATTTACTTGATTTTTGTTTAGCTGAACTGCGCACATCTCTATGTCTAGCTCAAAGCAAAACTTGTTTTGATTAATGACTTTATAGGGTACATCGTGTCTTACAAATATGCAAACCCCTCCTTTTTTTAAATTTTTTCCTTGAATATGCTGCTCCTAAAGAGTACCCATGCAGTGAAATTGGCAAGAATTCCTGTTCTGTTAAGTGATGTTCAGATAAGCATAAAACGTGAGGCTGTAATTTTTCAGAAGCAAGACTAAGAGAAAGTTCATCAACTTTGTTTCTTAAACCCCTAATATTTTGGTGAAATATACACAACGAGCTACTGCTATTATTTATCTTAATGGAATTACTGATATTTTCTGTATTCCTAAAATTCTTTGTTGGTGAACTTTTATTTATTTCAATTGACTTTAGAGTTCTTTCATGACCATTTTGGGAGATTTCCTTTAACCTAAAAAAGCCCTATCAGATATCATAACAGGAATTCTACCTATAATTCTGTCGGCAATTAGCTGCGAAAGCTGCCTTTTGCCTCTAGAATTGAGGTGTAGACCATGAGATGTGTAACCATCTCGGCCTATACCGCTAACATGTATCATATCAATGTGAGAGGCAGCAGGGCTCAACAAGACACGCTCAAGTTGCAGATTCATCTCCATCACCCTCCTATGAAGCTACTGCTTGTCGTGCCTATCGAAAATCCCCACAAACTTCACACTGGTATGGCTACTGGATTCCCTTATATCACACAGATATTTTTCAAATGAATAATTACTATCTCTATCTAGGTTATTTCCTGGCCCACCCACTATAACTACATGATCCCTCTTAGTAAAACCAGAAGTCAGTTTTACCGGATCTTCGGTGACATGAGAAAGCCCAGCACTAGGTTTAACTATGCCTACTACATCAATACTGCTTCCCAAATCCTCCTTTAGCAGGGATGCTATGCCCCTACCATGGCTACTCCCAAGCAACAAAACCTTGCTTTTAGTGCAGTTATCATCTAAAACCTGCACAGGAGGATTTGGGGACTGATCAATAGTTTCAAGAACACTGAATCTGTTGCTCAGTTTGACATCATGTCGGTCACCGGCAGAGAAACGCAGTTTCCTCCTCAGATTTTGTCTGGACGGCACCTCAAAATCAGGTGATTTACAATCCAAAGTTTCTAAAGGAGCAAGTTCGCGTCCTGTAAAGTCCTTTTTGAAAAAATCCAGTTCTTTTCTGAGGTTAGAAATGGTTTCCTCGTGGTTTTTGACCAATTTTTTAAGTCTACAACATTCACAGCACCATTCACTACAATCTCTCACATCATCACTAACAGTGTTTCTGCACGCCCAATGAAACCAAAACTTGCAACCTTCACAAAAGACACCTTGACTAACCTTACGACGGCATGCACCACAAATTCCACTAAGATCACACGCTGTTCCACTCATTTCACAGCACTTTGCACAAACAGAGAGCTGCAGAGTGCAGCTTGACTCGGAACAAATGACTTGTAGTTTTTCTTTGCTTTATATCTTATTCAATATTTGTGTAAATAGTCCATGAGAGTTGACAGATGCTCCTTGTTTAAAAATTGCTGCAAGGGAATATGAAATTCTAAGACTTTCAAAGAAATAGTGTTAAATTGTATGTTAAACTTTAAAGCCTATTTTCTCGTGCTTTTATTTTCAGTGTTTTCAAAAGTTCAAATTGTTCCACACTATGCAGTTTACAAAATAGAAGCAAGGAAGGCGATACTGTTATGAATTATGACTGACTTTTCAGCGTTTTCAAAACTTCAACTTGTTCCACAAGTTGAAGTTTTTAAAATAGAAGCAACGACGGAGACACTCTTATGAATTAGAACTCATTTTTCACCGGTTTCTAAACTTCAAATTGTTCCACACGATGCAGTTTTCAAAATACAAGCAATGTTAACATCGAATAAAACCTTACCTGTATAGCTCACCTTAAGGATACCCATCTGTGAAAATTAATCAAAAAGTGCAAAAAAATTGGATTTTTCCTGTTTTTATATTATCATACAGCGCTTTAAAACGTATCATGTGACTATTTAAATGGATGCCTGTAAGTGGGTGTGGTGTTTTACACTTTCCAATGTGATTAATCATTGCTAAAGATCCGAAATTTGGTTTTGACAAATAACATTTGGCCTTAAATATGTCTATTTCAAGTTGAAAATACCAAATATGCACTAAAAAACTAAACAAAGTGAGTATAGTAATATGTTTCATAATTTATAAAATAGGTCTCACGCCCAGTGCTTCTACATACCCTTTATCATCCAGGCATGCCGTCCCATCGGTTATTTAACATGCTAAACCACAGGCGAGATAGAGCACCGGGCAAGCCTAACCACACCCCACCAACAATATTTCCGACCGTGAAATAGAGACTTTTTTCGGTAGAGTGCAGCTTGACTAGGACCAAATGAGTTACAGTTTTTTTTTTTTTTCTTTCTTTATATATTCGAAATTTGTGTAAACAGTCGCGATTGTTGACAGTTGTTAATGGTTTAAAATTTGCTGCAGGAGAATATGAATATTTTAAGACTTACAGAGAAATAGTGTTAAATAGTATGTTCAACTTTAAAACCTATTTTCTCGTGTTTTTATTTTTCAGTGTTTTTTAAGTTTAAATTGTTCCACACGTTGCAGTTTTCAAAATAGAAGCATATAAAAAAAAGTAAAATGGGTGAATCAATTTTATCAAAGCGAAATACAATGATGGCCAAATTATCTCGGGGACCAAGAGCTTAAAGTTATTCAACATTTGTCTTCTCAGGGTAAGGGAAAACCCCGAAAAGAACCTTATCTGGATAACACTCCTTAAGGATACCCAGCCATCTGATACTCTTATGAATTATGACTGATTTTTCAGTGTTTTCAAAACTTCAAATTGTTCCACAGTATTCCAGCATTTTCAAAACTTAAAATTATTGCGCACAATGCAGTGTTCAAAATTGAAGCAAGGAAGATTCTCTTACGAATTATGACCTTAAAGATACCCATGTATGAAAACTGATATAAAAAGTGCAAAAGATGTGATTTTTTTTTTTTTTTCTGCCTAATTAAATAATGTTATGCTTGTAGTTCAAATTCCAGTTGTTTTTATTGCCATGCGGCACATTAAACCATATCAAGTGACGATTTAAGTGGCTGACTGTATGTGGCCGTGGTGCTTTAATCTTTTCACTATGGTGAAAAATTGCTAAAAGTCCCTAACATGGTTTTGACCAATAATATTTGGCCTTAAATATGTCTATTTCAAGTTTAAAATACAATAATATGCACTAATAACTAAAAAAGAGTGAGTAAATGTTTCAAAATTTACAAAACAGGTCTCACCCCGGGTGCTTCTAGCTGCCCATTCATCATCCCGACATGTTGTACCACCAGTTATTTAACCTGGGTCCTCCCCATCCTAAACCACAAGCGAGATAGAGCACCCGGCGTGTCTCCCCACTCCATACCTACAGCATATTTCCGATCGTTTTGGCGGGATAGTGCAGCTTGAATAGTGTTAAACTATATGTTAAACTTTAAAACCTTTTTCTCATGTTTTTATTTTCAGCGTTTTCAAAACTTCAAATTATCCACACGATGCAGTTTTCAAAATGGAAGCAAGGAAGGCGATACTCTTATGCAATATGACTGATTTTACAGCGTTTTTGAACCTTCAATTTGTTCCACACAATGCAGTTTTCAAAATAGAAGCAAGGAAAAGGGTACTCTTGTGAATTATAACTGATTTTTCAACATTTTCAAAGCTTCTAATTGTTCCACACGATGCAGTTTTCAAAATGGAAGGAAGGAAAACCCCGAAAAAAGCCTTATCTGAGTAACTCACTTCTATGAAAATTGTTCAAAAAATACAAAAAATGGTTAAAAAAGTGAAATGGGTAACTCAACTTTATCAAAGCAAAATACAATGATTCATGGACTTTCAAGTTATTCAACTTTTGTCTTCTCATAAGGGAAAACCCTGAAAAAAACTTATCTGGATAACTCACCTTTAGGATACACATCTGTTAAAATTGATAAAAAAGTACAAAAAATATTTTTTTTTTTCCTAATTAAATAATGTAATGCTTATAGTTCAGTTTCCTGTTGTTTTTATTGGCATGCGGCACTTTAAACCATATCATGTGACGATTTAAATGGATGATTGTAAGTGGGTGTGGTGCTTTAACCTTTTCACTATGTTGAAAAATTGCTAAAATCCAAAATTTGGTTTTAACCAATAACGTTTGGCCTTAAATATGTCTATTTCAAATTTAAAATACAATAGTATGCACTAATAATTGAAAAAAATGTGTACCTATATTAATATGTTTCAAAAGTTGCAAAACACGTCTCACACCTCAACAACCATGAAATAGAGACTGTTTTGGCGGCAGAGTGCTGCTTGAATAGTGTTAAATTGTATGTTAAACTTTAAAACCTATTTTCTCGTGTTTTTATTTTTCAGCATTATCAAAACTTCAAATTGTTCCACATGATGCAGTTTTCAATTTAGAAGCAAGGAAGAAGATACTCTTATGAATTCTGACTGATTTTTCAGGGTTTTCAGAACTTCAAATTGTTCCATAGCGTTCCAGCGTTTTCAAAACTTCAAATTGTTCCACATGATGCAGTTTTCAATTTAGAAGCAAGGAAGAAGATACTCTTATGAATTATGACTGATTTTTCAGTGTTTTCAAAATTTCAAATTGTACCATATGATGCAGTTTTCAAAATAGAAACAAGGAAGAAGATACTCTTATGAATTATGACTGATTTTTCAGCGTTTTCAAAACTTCAAATTGTTCAGCACAATGTAGTTTTCAAAATAGAAGCAAGGAAGAAGATACTCCTATAATTTTGAAATTTCTCCTATGGATGATGTCATCCTATTGATAAGAGTAGACGGCAGCAGAACATCGAGCTATACACAACCACTTATAGCATAAGTCAACCAAAGAACTGAAGATGGGTTAAGGTACCCTAAAACTGGGCTTCCTAAACAAATGGGAAGTACAGCAAAAAGTTAAATGGGTGAATCAATTTTATCAAAGAGAAATACAATGATGCCAAAATGAATTTGGGGTCCATGGAGCTTAAAGTTATTCAACATTTGTCTTCTCAGGATGAGGGAAAACCCCGAAAAAAAAACCTTATCTGGATAACTCACCTTAAACAAGATTTGAAATAATGACCTGTGTAATGTGAGGCAGTCACGCTACCACCACACTACCAGCCGAGCAAGTACAGCAGTGTAAATTATTTTTTTCTGCACCTGCTCCACACAAATTGCATGTGCAGAGGAAGAAAACATATACAAATACATATGGTATTTTCTCTGCATCCTGCACATACACCATAGATGTGTCTTACACTCATGAATGCTCAGATGAATGTTTACAAGCATAATATACATTAAATAGACGACAGCACAGTTATACATTAACTTATTGTTGCTATTGTTTAATAATATGCAGCTTAGCTTTCTACTACTTCAGAAATGGTATTATAAATTGTATATGTATAAGATATGGCCACTCTCAGAATGAAGTTGGTCTCGAAGTGAATGCTAATTCTGATGCTACTCTTTATTGTGCAGAGTTGTATGTGATATTATCATACCTCCCTCACAAGTCTGGAATACTTCCAAGCAGTTTAAAAACAGTCCGCAAATCATCGTGGAGCAGTTTTGTCAATCGTCTAAATGAAACATAACCAATGCAAATCTTGAGAAATGGTGAGAGGCAAATGAGCGAGCACACATCATTTCATGGTAGCCAACCTTCTTTTTCTATTTCTACAGTGAATTTTATTGCATTGTTCTGTAGGTTTAATAGCTTTAAAGCATCATCTGCAAGTTTTGTAGGGATGATGACAAATATGTCATCGCATATCTCACCCAAGTTTTAAATATATGTGCTAAAGTTCTTGTTACTCTTATTACTAAGTCGCTCAGAATAGATCATCCAATTATTGTGATAACAGGTTTCCCATAGCAAGTCTTGTAGTTTATGAATGGAATCACCCCTTCTGAAGCCAGTCAAACACCTGCCCACGATGAAGATGAACATCTTTGAAATCCATCCGGGAAAAAACTAAGTAAGTAAAACTATAATGTCCGTATTTGACTCAAATTAGTTACATAATAAACAATATGAGTAGATGGAGAAACAGACAATGAGAGCACTGGTGGTTGTTGATTCAACTGATTTCTTTTGTATGCAGTTTAGACTTGGTGAAATAATATAAATAACTTTCTATTTTTAATTACATTCTTCTACATTGCAATTATTTTGTTAAAGTTTGAGTTACCTCTAAGAGAGTTATTTTCAACACCAGCAGATATTTGTCAGTCATACAAGATCTATTTTGACTTGGCAGAATAATCATTTGAGAAAACAGTTGCTCCAAAATATGTATATGTAGAAGCAAACATAACTATAAGACATATGAGACAACTGTAGTCCTGTGCCAGGAGCGCCACTTGTGCATGTAATGGCTTCTCCTTCCACCTGTACAGTCCAGTTGGGAAAGCATGAGTGATAGTTCATGATGGTATTTCCCTTGTGTATGTTAAAATTATGCATATATTCATAAGCAATCAAATATATTCTCAAATCCATTACAATACAATAAATTTTTATCTCTCTTTCACTCTCTCGCGTGCTTGGCATTTAAACTTTCTTGCAAAAGTTCAATAATTTTTGCAGCATAGGGATTTCTTTTTAACCTCGTAATACTCCTGACATTTACTTCTAATGACTTACTTGTCCATATTGTCCAAAACAACATTGTTGCAAGAGGTTTACAAATTTTATGAAATGTAATTTTGCTTGTCCCTACTTTCTGATCTTGGCTGCGGAAAGATTTTTGTTACTAACAGGGAGGAGACCCTTTAATTCCTTTAGTAATTAATTGAAGGCTTAAAGGAACCGACCTGGACAAAAGCCTAAAGTTCGATCCCTCACCTTCACATGGTGCAGCTGTTAGTAATCACATATCAATTTTATTATAATAGAAAGGATAATTGCTTCTATAATTTGAAAACTTAAAGGAACTGATCTAAACAAAATTATGTGACGAACTAAAGGGAAGGCTGCTCACCAATAAGCATTGGTCAGCTTGGTGAGTTATTGACCTGGACTGATATTTCTTTCTTCCCACCTATCAGATCCCCTCTTTTACCTTTCCTAGCCAGTCTTGCTTGACTCAACACTTGTTTTCTTTGACTCCGATGGTATTAAGAGAATTCAAGGCCTAGGGGTTCATTTCATTTTCTTTCCTGTCCATACCTTTCTTTTCTTAGGTAATGTAACTGCCATTTATGGTGCCTAATTTTTAATGATTACAAAATATGGAATAAAAACATTCCAACATGATAATGTGACATCAAAATACTGGAATGCAATAGAGTGAATGGTTTCACTGCCAACTGCTCAATATTAGATACCAGCCAAACAACCACTTTCTGATCTTGTATATCATCTATCAGTAGAAGCGACAAGTTTAGTAGCATTTATAATAGGTATTTTCTGAGCTTCTTTCTTCTCTTCATCACAAAACTTAAGAACATTATAAACAACACACTTTGCATTCCATCACATCGTTGTATTGCCTCATCACATTAGTTCGCCTGCTCTCTGCTCCCAGAGTAGGACTGCACTCGCCTTGTCCAGCTTGTAATGTTTTAGCACAAAGAATCTGAATGGTTTGTGTTTTGCAACCACTGTTGCAAATATTTAAAAAATGTGGATATTCATTGTAGCTGCAAATTCAACCTCAACCTTACAGGTTCAACATGCATAGAATTTATAAAAAGGTCAAAAACATTTTGTGGCAAATTATTTAATTTTTCGACTTCCTAGGAAAGGATAAGTTTCCTCACATTTTATATTTTGGAGGAATTGCAAAGAGGAAAAGATACAGCTGCCCCTTTGACATTTCCAATGGAATGGCAAATGTTTTAGTTGCATCATATATATTTATTATATTTACTTTATCCTTGTTGGTTAAGCTCATTTAGATGATTATGTGCAGCTGGCCATCAAGCGCACAGTCCATCTCCTGGTAACTTGGCTGGCAGTCGCATGTGCCCGTCACCTGCTCACACATGTGTGGACGTCAAATAAAATCTCAAATCACATTAAGTTAACAGAATAAATAAAAAAGATACCTTATCACAGGAGATGTTGGAAATGCCATCCATCTGCATCAATAATACATCTACATCATCTTCTGAGGAAATTTTCATTCACACACATTAGCTCAGCTTCTGAAATAGCATTAATTTTTGTCCTGATATTTTGTTTAAACTCTCCTAATGTGTGTGATTAGTTTTGTATACTTTATTTTTTAAGTGTCCCATAAATAAAAATCACATGCCGTAATATCAGGGGACCGAGTGGTGCACAAATACTTACTAATGATTCTATCCTCAAAAATTTCTGCAAAAACCTGTAATGATTCATCAACTGTATACACAGTGGCAGAATCCTACTGAATATAGCCGAACCAACATTGTATGTCTGTCAGCTGTTCGAAACATGGTGCCCGTATATTATTTCTGTATTGATGCTACACTCATAAAAAATAAGCCCGGTATTTCTATATCCATTTATTGCTCACTATACCCCGTTTTTTGTTCATGCAAGGAAATTTCATGAACGAAATTAGGTTTGTCTGTAGCATAATATCACTTGTGTTGTGATGACATATGACCATGCAAATGAAACCATGCTTCGTCACTGAACCATATTAATACTGCATCGTTTGTTCCATTATTAACATTCCTCAAAATCCAGTTACAGAAATTTACCCGACTCTGGTGATCATGTGGTAGCAATTCCTGGAGAACAGTAACCTTGTATGGTTTGCGTTTTGTTGCTTTCCATGCTGAAGCTTTCAAAATGTCAGTTTCTTGTGCAAGGCACCTAAGAGATTTTCAAGATGGCCATTCTAGCCTTTCTCTGATTTCATCTAATTTTTGCTCCATAAGCATATGCCTGTGTACCTTTCTTTTCCTATCATAAATTGATCCTGTCTCCCCAAATTTCTCACAAGCAAATGAATAGCCACTCTACTCAAAACATGCATGCCAGAAACTTTAGTTTCAAATTGCCTTATAATTTCCCTACAAGATGATGTAAGTATATATATGTAGTCATAAATGTTCTTTATGGTTCTGTATACTACATTTTGAAAGCACTTCAAGCAAAGCTAAACGCTTCCAAACATGTCTAATGTTATTCATGTGTGTACTGCACAAGAACACTGTACGTGTGACGACAGAACGGATGTAGGATGTGCGCATAGGGAAATGCAGTGAAGGTCTCACGAGACTGCCAGGTGCCCCATGTTTTGTAATAAACATACTGTATTTGCTCCATTTCAACCAGACATATCTAAGCCCCAACTACAGAAAGTAATTTGTCAACAAGGAAGTCTGAATCTTTATATATAGAGTTAGAATCTACCATGATGACCTTCCAATTTGAAATCAACCCAATAAGATGTTGTTTGCTGATTGAATTCAGCTACATCTGCTACTATATAGCACATACACTGAACTTCCTCAACAGCACCTTCTGTATGTGGAAAAGTCAAGAACCATCTACTGGTTCCTGAATCAATAAATGCTCATAACTTTTTTTAAAAATCCTCAATCAGGGAGTTAAATGCCATGAATATTTATTACGGCAAGAAATATCCATTGGATGTCCCTGTATGCCAACTCATCAAACACTACTGTTTAAAGTGGATGTGCTAGTTTGAAAGATTATGAAACCATGATAACAGCGTGTGTGAGACTCTTGTTAGACTGAAAGATAGTTATAATAATGAAAATTGTATTTCTGAATAAATTAAAGCATTTTTGTATGTTTTAATTAATCTTGATATAGGTAATAACTGTTTCTCAGATGACTCTACCTTAAACAAAATAAGATATGCTGCATTCACACAACTTTCTTTGCCTCACCACCATTTATTAATAGGTATACAGACTACCCTTAAAAATTCAATAGATGCTTTTCTTCCACCTACTTTACTTTGAGATAAAAGTTTGCAGAAATAGCCACAGTGTACATTTTGTTGTAGATAAAAAAAAAAAAATAGTGATAGTTTAAGTTAAACAAGTAGACACTTTTGCACTGGCCTTAAAACTCCATACTATAGCAAGTGTGCATAGAGAAGGTATTGCATTCCACCCAAAAATTTGATACCAAGATTTCACTGGAAACTCACATTTTAGGGTCCCCTGTATAAAAAAAAAAGCATTTTTAGAAAAAGGTCCATGGCTGTGTGTGTGTGTGTGTGTGTGAACACGATAACTCAAGAATGAAAAGTTGGTAAAATACCAAACTTGGCATTTAAGTTTAGTACCTTCCAAGGATGTGACACGATTTTGAGAAAAATCCCCCCATCCCAAACTGCCCTTTACATGGAAAAAATTTCGAACATTTTGATTTTCTCAAAAATGGCCCAAACGATTTTGATTAATATACCATATGTTAAAGATATTTATATTGCAAATAAAATATATATCTTGAATTTTCTGGAAATGGCCTCTAAAGACTTCTTTGATCTGAATGAATTTTGCATAACTGGTAAACCGTAAGAGACAGACAAAAACTAACTACACAAAAAATACACTGCAGGGAAACGGATTTCAATCACATGGCAACCAGCTTTTAAAAGATTTGACCATCACTTTAGCTTAGTGTATTCTCTTATTTCCCTTCTACTTACAAGGAAGCAAGTAATTAAGACAATTTCTGCTAATGTTTATCCCAATTATTTAAAGTAGATAGAAGGATATGCTTTAATTTGTTACAGCAATTTAGAGAAAGTCATGTGAGTATATCACATGAGATTTTTTTATTTATTTTACAAATTGTATATTAGGCTTTTACAATTTAAAAATAATTAAAATAGTTTCATTACATAGGTAAATTTTACAATGTTCAATAGATGTAAATAAATTGCACATCTATCAAATGTTGATTAGGGTGAATTAGCCAGATAAGGATTGAGTTTCTTTTCAACCCAACTAGATCCACACTCAGCGTGGTTGTGGCTATCTCACTGGGCACAACACTGAGGAAACACTTCTATATAATGGGGCTTTTTGAGGACCCCATATGTAGGCTGGAGTTTGAAACCTCCCAGAACATTTTGTGTGAATGCTAGGTATTCACTTTTCACAGTTATATAACTCGTTCTGGATCCCAGGAATATAAGAGGGGCAGACATCAGATATGTGCCCAGGCCTCACTGTGGTCAAGTGGTTAGACTACTTGCCTCTTACCTACACGTTTGATCCCAAGCGACCACATGTGAGATTTGTAGTGGACAAAGTGGTGCAGGGGTGGGTTTTTTTCTGGGTACTCCAGTTTCCCCTGCCATTGCATTCCACCGGTGCTCCAATTTCATTCAAGTATCATCAGTGTCATCGCCTGCACTGCCACACTGCGAGCGTTAGACACTATCAAAACAAAGGGATGTGCCCAATATATTGGGACCTTTTGGACATGATTGAAAGCTCAGTTTATGAGGCACAAAGGGCTCTTGAAGCTTACTTGCATGACCTCAAGAAAAGCCACTCATTGTTCATCATACCCAGATGTATTTTCCAGGTTTTTCCCTTATTCTGAGAAGACTAATATTGAGTAACTGAAGCTCAATGGATTCAAGGCTTAATTGTGTATTATTTCATCAATTTCATTTATTGTCTGACATGACCTATTAGATTAAAAGATTCAAAGTAAAAGAAGAGAAAAAAAAATCTACTATTAAATTTTTTTTGCAATGGTTTTATAAATTCTATATTGCAATTATGTAAATAAAGTTCCAAGCAGATGCAAATGTACCGAGGACAATTGGAGAATAAAATGATCTATTGTTTCATTTCCACAAAGGCAGTTGGGATCCTTTTCTATGATAATATGGAATTTTCAGAAGTATGTACCAAATTTGCTATGACCAAAAACAATTGTGGCAATATAAAATTATGGAAGAATATTTTGCTTTTTAGATGTCTGTATACGTCAGGAAAAAGTATGTTTCTTGTTAATGAGCTGTATTGTTGCTGTTTATCCACTTTGCAGTCCACATATTTATTGTTCACATGTTACTCTAAATTTATTCTTGATAAGAACTGAAGCTTTCCTGGCGATGTGTTAATTCAAAATCTTCTCGGGCTTCTAGCCAGGTAAAAACTTGGCTTGACACCAACGTTTCGAAGAAGTGCATCTTCCTCGTCTTCAGGGTGAACTGATGATTTGAGCTTGCGGAGACTGGTATTTATAAGAGCTGGGATGAAGCTAACATCTGATTGGTTCGCGTGATATTATGGCCTGGTATTAAGATGACTGAGACATGGGCACGGACTTCGTAGAAAACTATTTATAGCAGTTATTCGGCTAATGTTTTGTGTTTGAGCACGCACCTGCTAGAAAATAAGTCTTGGAAGACTGCAGGTAGCGGATTAGGTATTAAGGCTCTTTAACATTGGTGTCCATGCTGAACTTAATTGTAGGCCAGAATCGCGATTTAGATTATTTGTTTCAGATGAGATGGCTAAAGCTTCTTTTACTCTCCTCTCCCAGTAGTTCGAACACTTTGCCACTATCTTGGTGTTGGTAAAGTTAGCTCTGTGGTTCTGTTCTATACAGTGTTCAGCCAGTCCAGATTTTTCGGGTTGCATAAGCCTTATTGATCTTTGGTGTTCAGAAATGCGTGTGGCAATAGTGCGTCCTGTTTGGCCAATGTACGCTGCGCTGCATTCGCAAGGAATGTGGTAGACACCAGGTACTCTGAGAGCTAAATTATCTTTAACTGGCCTGACCAAATTTTTTATTTTATGTGGTGGCTTATGGATGGTTTTGACATTATATTTGTAGAGTAATCTACTTATCTTTCCCGAAAAATTGCCGGTAAACGGTATATAGGCTATGGCGGCTGGCTTGTCTTTTTGTTGAGTGTTCTTGCTGGGGTTTCTTTTTCGTCCGGCTCTTTTCAGCGCTGATGTGATGTCCTTGGCTGAATATCCAAAATGAAACCCCAGCAAGAACACTCAACAAAAAGAATAGCCAGCCGCCATAGCATATATACCGTTTACCGGCAATTTTTCGGGAAAGATAAGTAGATTACTCTACAAATATAATGTCAAAACCATCCATAAGCCACCACATAAAATCAAAAATTTGGTCAGGCCAGTTAAAGATAATTTAGCTCTCAGAGTACCTGGTGTCTACCACATTCCTTGCGAATGCAGCGCAGCGTACATTGGCCAAACAGGACGCACTATTGCCACACGCATTTCTGAACACCAAAGATCAATAAGGCTTATGCAACCCGAAAAATCTGGACTGGCTGAACACTGTATAGAACAGAACCACAGAGCTAACTTTACCAACACCAAGATAGTGGCAAAGTGTTCGAACTACTGGGAGAGGAGAGCAAAAGAAGCTTTAGCCATCTCATCTGAAACAAATAATCTAAATCGCGATTCTGGCCTACAATTAAGTTCAGCATGGACACCAATGTTAAAGAGCCTTAATACCTAATCCACTACCTGCAGTCTTTCAAGACTTATTTTCTAGCAGGTGCGTGCTCAAACACAAAACATTAGCCGAATAACTGCTATAAATAGTTTTCTACGAAGTCCGTGCCCATGTCTCAGTCATCTTAATACCAGGCCATAATATCACGCGAACCAATCAGATGTTAGCTTCATCCCAGCTCTTATAAATACCAGTCTCCGCAAGCTCAAACCATCAGTTCACCCTGAAGACGAGGAAGATGCACTTCTTCGAAACGTTGGTGTCAAGCCAAGTCTTTACCTGGCTAGAAGCCCGAGAAGATTTTGAATTATTCTTGATGTTGAACATTTGCTGTAGGCATGCTTTTCCTCACTGGAAGCGGCTTTCTTTGCTAGCATATCTGCATATCTGTGTAAAGCAGATATGTTTAACATAGGCTTTGAGTTTTGACCTAATTCCTGAGGCTTTCGGATGTAAATGATTTATCTTTGACAGTACTGCAGCTTGGGAATCTGAACACAATATGTAACAGAAGCTATTGCAAGAAACAACTGAACATCGAAAGGACTTTGAAATAACCAAGTATTGATTGATTAGAACTATTAACAATAGATATCTCGGTAATCATTTATGGCACAAAAAATTTGCATAAAATCAGCTGTGTGCTTTAAAGAGATCTACATATTTTGTGCAATATGTTTTTGTCTATTGTTTAATATTTACTAGTTTTACAAGATTATACAACATTCTTCCAAATGAAGAGGGCTTCACAGGCTGCTTCCAGAAAATTCAAGCTGTACATGTTATTTTTCATGTCTTTAATATATGGTATTTTATTCAAAAACATTAACAGCTATCTTTGAGAAAATCAAAAGCTTTTAAAAATCCTCCTTGGAAAAGATAATTGGGGAGGGGGGAATCTGTTGGAAATCCTTGTTGCATCTTGGAAGATTTTGAAACTAAATACTAAGTTTGGTATTTAAGCAATTTACATTTTGGAGATATGTTGTTCACAGACATAAAGGTAGTCTCAAAACGTATATTTCCAGTGAAATCCTGATGTCAAATTTTTGGGTGGAATATAATACTTCCCATGTGGAAGTAGAGGGAAAAAAAAAGTATTTTAAGTACAAATATATTTATTTATTCCTTTATATGTTTGTAATTTTATTTAAGGTTGCATATACAGATGATGAATTGCAAAACAGTGATGTTCCTAAATAAGCACAGTCCAATACTTTTGTCGCTACTAATTCATTTGGATTTTAAGTACCAGTTAAGCCTTTAGTGTTATGGGTCTATAGTTTATAGTATCTGCAGCATTTTACCTGGTTTTAGAATTGGAATGATAATTGCTTTTTTCCAGTCTGTGAGGGACAGAAGTTTTCCAAACATTATTATAGAAATTTAATAAATATTCTTTAGCTTTGTGACTAAGATGCCGTAGAAATTCAGGGTTGATTTTATCTGGCTAGGTGTTTTCCTTACTTTAAGCTGTTTAAGTGTTGCCTTGAGTTCTGTTAAGTTGAAAAATTTAGAGAAGTTGATTTTGTCAAATATTTTTCAATTTGATTTAGGACTTTTATACTTGGTTTATTTTTTTTTATTTTTGTATATTTTTTATACTTACAAGGAACTTTTGATGCTGTATATTGATTATTAAAAACTGATGCTATTCTGTAATCATCTGTTATTTTTTTATTGTTGTGGATAATGAGTTGTTTTGGTAGTGTTTAATGCCCGCTTTTACTACTTGTGGTACCACAGGTGATGATACTGGTGATACATGGAATGAACACTGGTGGAATCTAGAGAAAACCCACCCCTGCGCCGCTTTGTCCACCATAAATCTCACACGTATTCACCTGGGATCGAACCTAGGCCATTTAGGTGAGAGGTGAATGGTGTAACTACTCGGCCACGGTGTGGCCATTGAGTTCTTTCTTACTATCCTTTTACTGTAGTCCTGAAATATAACTGTATGCTTCAGTTTCGTCTTTTCTATAATCAAGCTGTTCTGCAAAATTATGTTTTTCTTTTTGATTCATAAATGCGTCTTTTAAAAATTGCACATATCTTCTTCCAGTTTATCAGGCTTTCTTTATACTGAGAAATTTATGCATTTTTCCTAGCTGCATTGTATTTTTTCTTTAATATATCTAATTCTTTATTCCAGAAAGGTTTATATACTTTTGATTCTACCTTTAGGGATACATTTCTGAGCTGTTTTTATTTAAATATTAATTCTACTGTGTTTGTATTTAAAAATTCTGCAATATTTTTTCCACTACTATAAGTTTTGGAGTATGCTCATAGTTTTGAATGTCCATTGAAGTTCCCAACAATTAGGGTTTTCTGCTTTATGTTTAAATTATTCCGGTTTGGTATATTTTTGGGGGGGGTTTGTACAGGTTATATATTGTATAATGCTCATTATTTTTCCATACATCAACTTTAGCTATTTCATTTTTATCATTTACTTCCATTTTGTTAATTATGTTGGTCTAATGTTAAGGTACTTTAACTCTAATATTCCACATGCTATTGGTCTTGCTTTCGGAAGTAAATATATGTTCTGATATGTTGGCTTCCTAATGCTAAAGACATCTATGTCATTTAGAAATAAGCTTTCTCTTGAGAAAAGCCTCTTGCATTCCATTGCAGGATCTTCATATTTTTTTGTTTCGATATCAAGGCAATTTCCACCCGGAGACCCGATTTGGGGACAGTTTTAACTCCAGAATATTTTGCTTTGAGATGTGTAGTCATTATTGCTACTAATGTGCATTGTAATCGTTCTGTTATAGACACTAGATTTTCACATTTTGCCGATTACATCATCTATTCACAACCGCCAATATGAATGAAGAGCCACACTTGTCTTTGGTTAACAGGTCCATCACACCTAGTTAAGAGGATATTTATTCACAAGCTTTCTTCACAGTTACCACTTGAGACTAGAATGCCATAACAAGCCAGCATTATATTAATTTTGTAAGAAAAGATAGGAAGTGATCCCTTGGCCTCAATTACTCTAATACCATCAGGGTTGAATATAACAAGAGTTCAGCCAAGGGAGACTGGAAAGGAAAGTGTAAAGAGAGAATCTCTTAATTAATAAGAAAGGTATGAGATTTAGTCATTTACTCATCAAGCTGACCAGTGCTGATTGATGAGCAGTCCCTCCCTTTATTTCATCATGTAATACATTTCGCTTACGTTTCCCATATACATACATGATAACAGCTGCACCATGAGAAGGATTGGGTGTTGTGCAGGTTGGCTCCTTTTAAGTTTTCTTTATGAAGCAGCCAAAATCTATCTAGTATGTTTCATTAAAGGATACATGGAGTGATATCAATAAAAATGAGCTGCATCTCTCAAGATGGATCACAAGCTAGAGGTGATTAAAGTCACTGGTCAGATGAATTTTGCAATGGAGATCAATAAGATCTATTTCATGTAAATGTAATGCATCTCATAGACTATGTTTGAAATGTAATCAATATTCTGGGTCTGATATCTATCAGCTGACATCACAGCCTAATTTTAAAAGTTCCATGCTGTTCCTCCATCTTTAACTTTCTTCTGGTGTAGTTGACTTTAATGCATTAGCTATGAAAAAGGATAGAATAAAATCTCAGGTGCATTTCATTGATATAATATAATAACAGTTGAAATCATATATCAATGAATGTACAGTACATGACAAGCGTCATGGCTATTAAATAGCAAGTTAGTAGAGGCCAAACACCAAAAAGTAACAACTATGAAAAGAAAGAAAAAAATGAAACAGTGTGTTACTTATGGATGCTCTTTAACTGCTGTGGTTCTCAGCGTCCCATTCTAAATTGGGTGTGAAAGACCGCTTAATTTTGCTCAGAGGCCTCTCTATCAGGCTTGAGGTTCTTTTACGTGCCGTAAATCTACAACACGGGACCAACGGCTTTACTTCCCTTCCGAAGGAAGCCATGCTAAGGATTTTTACACCCGAAAAAATCCATTGTCCTCCGCCGGGTTTGAACCTGCGACCTTGGGTATAACTATGAAAAGGCTTTCCATATAGAAGCTGTTTGGGAACAAACTTAAAATCATCTTTAATTTTCATTTGTAAATTTATGTTGCAAATTAATGCACAAAAATGTAATTTGCACAGTGCCAATGATAGTTTAGTTATTTCTGCATATAACAGATAGTGTGAATGTACTTTGCATATTTTCTCATTTTGAACATTTTTGGAAAATGTGAAACATTTAACCACATAATCAAGGTATTAAAACCTAATTAAGTTAGTTATTTAAACAAATATCCATTTATTTTGCTGTTAATATTCTAGGAACTTCATAAAAAAAATTACATATTCAAAAGTCTAGTACATAAACCATCTAAATAGTTAAATAATTCCTTTGATTTGCTACAATATTGTTATTTTATATTTTATTTATTTCCTTGTACACTAGAGAAAATGATAGAATTTAAAATATGTCATTATGTGATGGCTTTGAAACTCCATTCTCCCTGTTATCGCCCTCCGTGTTGTAATGGTTACCATGCTAGCTTTATATATGCAAGGTCACAGGTTCAAACCCGGCAGAGGACGATAAATTTTTTTGGATGTAAAATTCCTTAGCATGGCTTCCTTTGGAAGGGAAGTAAAGTCGTTGGTCCCATGTCATAGATTTACAGCACGCAAAAGAACCTCAAGCCTGATAGAGAGGCCTCTGAGCAAAATTAAGCAGTTTTTCACACCCAGTATAGAATGAGAAGCTGAGAACTGCAGCAGTTAAAGAACATCCTAAATAAAATGCCATTTCATTTTCCATGCTCCCTGTTGAAGAAAAAAACAAAATTCTGCTGTGTTAAATTCACATTACTTTCACTACCTGTATTTTTTATTTACATCATGCTTATCAAGATAAACAGTAGAAATGGCCCATTACTAGCTTCCTTGAGTATTTTAAAGCAAAAACAGGGAAAATCTGAGAAATGATTAAACCACCTACAGGTGTATCTGATATGTATATTTTAATGAGATCTAAATTTGTTGTGTAGTACGATTTTGTCCACCTCTTATGGTTTACCGATTATGCAGAAGTTCTCTAGGTTGAAGAAGTTGTTACAGTATTCACAGAAAATGCAATTTATACATTTTATTGGTGATGATACTACCTTAAACATATTGTACTTTAATCAAAATTATTAACCATTTTTCAGAAAATCAAAGTCTTCAAAAAAGTTTCCTTGTAAAAAGTAGTTTGGGGTGGGGAATTTCCTTGAAAATATTTTTGTTCCATCACTGAAAGATGCAGACTTTTTTTTAAATATGCTCTCTCTCTCTCCCACACATACATGCACCTTTTTCCCAAAACTATTTTTTTGAATTCAGTGGGGCCTCGGAAACATATATTTCTGGTGAAATCTTAGCATCAAATTTTAGGGTGGAATACAATACATATATCTGCACAGTACATGTTGAGAAAGTAATTAATGATCTTCCCATTTGAAAATTCAAACCAAGAACAAGAAATTCTCTTGAATGACTTACATATATTTTGTTACATAAAATGTAAGTTTTAACAAGACCTACATTTTTAGTGCAGTAAGATTTTACCTCATACCTACGTGTTAAACTTTACCAATTAATTTGCAAAAATCATAATGAAGAGCTCGGTAAAACTATATGACGGTTCCACCACCCATATACTGACATGCGCATGGCACGCACACACACGCTAAGTTGTTCAGATGTGAAAGTTGCCAGATTGCCAAAATTTTGACTTCTTCTTGGGAACATTGGTGTTTTAGCTTCACAGATTCATCATCTACACCCTGTCGCCTTCGGCCGCATCTGCTACACTCAACTTATAAAAAATATCCCTCGGCTACGCATTGTGGCTTAGGGCCCTCCACGTTGGGCTACGCTTTGCAGCTTAGGGCCCTAAATGTTTATAACAGACCAGTAAGTAATTACAATGCGGCTCTAATGATGAAATAACAAAAGTACACGCATATAGTAATGCCAAGTGGTGGAACCATTGTATACTAATAATAAGAGCTCTTCAGATGCTATTTGCAGAGAATTAAAAATATTTGACATGAAAACATCTTAAACAGATGGTATTTTAATAATATCAGTCAAAAGTATTGAGAACATTGAAATTTTTACTGTATAGGGTAGCCTGAGGTGGGAGTATTTTCCTGTTAATTTTGTCGCATCCTTGAAGATGCTAAGGCTAAAATACCAAATTTGAGTTTTCATTTTTGAATCATGGTGGTTACATATACATACTTACCTAAAAATATTTTTTTTAAATTCAAGGAATCTCAAAACATATTTTTGGTGAAATCTTTGCCTCAAACCTTTAGGTGGAATATTTTCTCTGCTAACTGTAAGTACTTAGTAGAGAAAACAAAAGCAGTTTATAAAATGTCCTGTTACATTCACATTATTTTTTTCTACCCATTCTTTAATAATCTTAAAAAATGCTTATTCTAGATACTTCAGGTTAATTACATAAACATTTGTAGAAATGTTTTTTATTAGACATTTTCTTGTGAGTGCAATAGAAACAGTGGATTACAGTAGGCATAGGCAATAGTCAAACCTTTTAAGAGCTGATTGTTATATGAGAGCTTTGAAATGTTTTGTGTTTGAACAGGATATAGAAAAAATGATTTCTCATTTAAAAAAGAATATAAATATTTGAAAATTCAAACCAAAAATATAAATATCTTGAAAATGGTTACCTACACCCTCCCCCAACCAAAAAAAAAAAAAAAAAAAAAACACAAGTTTTAATGAGATCTACATTTTTTTTATGTACTAAATTTTTGTCTATCTGTTATATATATATATATATATATATATATATATATATATATATATATATATATATCTATTACACAAATGTGGTGCAAACTAAAGATAAACTTCAGAGGCTATTTCTAGAAAATTTAACCTATAGGTATACTTATCACGGAAATATCTTAAAACATGGTATTTATGAAAAATTAATTTTGAAGCAATTCTTATATCATGAAATTATACATTTAACACATTAAAACACATTACTCCACTTACATCAAATAGTTCAAAACTAGATAGGATCAGCAGTCCAAATAGAGATTCATAGATGAATTAACTGTCAGTTGTGTCACAAAAAATGATCAAATAAATTACTGTTTTATACAATGTTGAAAAATGTTCAAGCTACAACAAATTTACTTTCCATACTAAATGGTTCTACAAATTTTAAAATAGATAATATTAAATTAGACCACAAAATGTACACAGCATAATAAATTTACTTAATTATCCCTAAGAAAGAGCATACCTAAAAACAAAATGTCTAAGGTTTATAAAATAGAGTGCTTAAGACCTAACAATAAAATATTCAAGATATAACCTGGAAGTTAGATTGAAAGAACATTTTAAATAATATAGCTTAAATAAATGGATAAGTTGTGATATGTTACCAATTCTGGGATACAACCATGACATAAAATAGATATAACCATGACATAAAATAGATATAAAATTGTTGAAACATTTCAAGAAACCTTCGCACTCAATGTTAGGGAGAAAATGTCATTAAGAATAAAATTCATGAATTTTAATATGCTAGTGGATAACATCATCAAGCTTACTAATGGCAGCTATTTGACATATTTTTTTAATGGTTAAATACATAATTTTATATAGTATTTTAATTAAAATTGTTAAAGCCATATTTATGGATCTTTGGTAAGCAGTATAATTTTGGTAAATCAGGGTTGCTTACTATTAAATTATTTTTCAACTTATATAAGGATGATAGCATGCATCCAATCATGAACATAGATGCCCCAACTTACAAATTAGCAAAATGGCTGGTAAAAGAATTTGAACAGATTGATAAATTTGAAACATTAAACTTAAACATTTTTTTGGACTTTCTAAAAAAAATTGAACATGTAATTAAAACTGGAGAAGCGATGGTATCATTTGACATCCAATCCTTGTTCACGAGCATCCTGGTTGAAAAAATTCCAAACTTATTAAAACATGACTCAAGAAAGTTGACATGACACCAGAACAAATTGAAGCATATATATCACTTTGACAGATCTTTGCATAAAACAAAATAGCTTCACATTTTCCAACAAGGTTTTTCGACAAACTGCAGGCTTGACCATGGGCAACCCTCTCTCACCTATATTACCTAACTTATATATGAGCTATTTAGAAATCAATATCACTAAAGCCTTCCCACAAATCTTCAAATCCTGGCATAGATATGAGGATGATGTGTTTGCCATAGTTCCTAAAAAAACTAATGGACGATGCAATGAAGTTATTGAATTTACAAGAAAAATCTATAGTGTTCACCATGGAAGAGGAACAAGACAGATTGTTACCCTTTTTAGATTTGAAAATCATGAGAACTGAAACAAGCTTAGAATTTGGCATATACAGGAAAGCAATACATGTTGACAGTTACATGAAACAGAACCAGTTCAACATCAACTTGCCATCTTTCATAGTCTAGTTCATAGGCTTATCAATGTCCCATTGAATAAAACAGAATACCAAAAAGAATACCACATATTCATCAGTTGCCAAACTGAACAATTACAATACCAACATCCTAGACACATTGATCTACAGACACAAAAAAATAAGACTCTACATGAAATCATCAATCTTGAAAAATTGGATAAACCATCAGTGAAATTTTGCAAATTTACTTTTCACCCAAAAGTATTTTGGAAATTTGAAAGGATTTTTAAAGACTTAAATATAAAACTCGCCCCTCAAAATAGATATAATATCCGGAACTTATCGAATCACCCTTTGAAAGATACGACACTGAACACTAAAAAATCAGGAATTTATAAAATGAGCTGCTGAGACTGCAATTAGATTTATATTGGAAAAATAAAATGAAAGAACACTTGAGAAGCATTAGGTACAAGCATGCAGACAAGTCTTGCAGTAGCACATCATTTTTGGTCTGAAAATCATAACATAAAGGAAGAAATAAGAGTTGATTAAATGTGTAAAGTAAACTTGGAACTGCAAATTTGGGAAAATATGATCACCAAAGAAGAAGACTCCCTTATGAATTTTGAGGTCCCTGCCATTGATACAAGGGTAGAGGGCAAACAACACCAGGCTGCACACAACTACCTGTTGCATGTAGCTTCAGTCATTCCTGGATGTCTTCCCAAATGAAGTCAAAGTTGGAGCAAAAAGTGTAAAAAGGTGACTCATTACATTTAAATCTAGCTCTTAATTTGTCCTTATTTTATTCCTACTCACTACAATAATGAATGGTGTGACAAAATGCTGAACGTTGTTCAAAAAAATATTTTGATGAAATTCTTTCTTAATTAGCATTATTTAAGGCAACAGGGTACTAATTTTATATATACAAGATCTTGCGAAAGATTCCATTGAATTTGCATTCTAAATAGTACTTTATATTTAAAATGAAAGCAGATCACAGCCATACCTATGCAGATACATTGTTTTCAAATAAATCTAAGAAATTCTTGCACATGCATAAATATGGGACTGCAGTTTTCTGCAACTATCATATTATTATGCACATAAGTCACTAGTACTTCTTGTTCCTTCACTTCCCTTTTGAAGCTTTTTGCTTTTAGATGAATCCCTCAGTCTTTGTCGCTTCTTTTCTTGGTACTCATGAAGGTCGTCAAATTTACGCTTGTATAATGTTTGCAGAAGCCCAGGAGGTTGAAGCTTTTCAAAAAATTTAGAATCACTATTGAAAAACTCAACTGCTTGTAAATATTTCTTATCTTTCTCCTCTATGAACTGACAAGTGCTAGCATCTAATGTATAGAGTTTCACATAGTCCCCATTCGTAGGAGACAAGTAATACAACTTCTGACATTGCAATAAAATATCCCAAGGTTCTACCTGAAACCTAAGTACTTGAATCAGGCTGACTTGAATGTCTTTGGTATTCCCTACTGCCCTGTATATCAAACAACATGCAACTTTTGACACACATGCTGCTATTAATGAAACACCACTGGCATATATGCAACCACCGAGTAGCCGCACAGCTAAGGTTTGCTCACCTTCTGGAAGTTCATTTACATTGTTGGTGGCACTGTCACAGAATTTAATTTTGTTGATAGAAATATCACCACTTGCACTGACCACATGGAGCTCTTGTCCTTCCTCATAATTCCAGAATCTTATTGAACCATCACCTGAATAAGAAATCAATACACCTGAATCATGTGGAAGAAGGCGCAGTCCTTTTACAAATTCATCATGCCCCAAACAGTAAGTATGGATAACATATGCATTTGGATATTGTGTTACTCGTATTTTCTCATCCCTGTCACAGGTGATTATGTATTTTTCATCTGGAGTCAGCAGAATATCCAACAGCATCGAGGTATGGCCCAGAAGTAGCTTACCTTCCTCCTGTGGACTGCTTACAGAAAAACTGTAAGCATCACCTGATCTATCAGCCAATATGATTGCTGCTGTTGAAGGAGTAAACCTAACACTGCTTGCAATACGAGCCGATTCCCTGTGACTTATCAATGTCCAACACTTGGTATTCCAGAGATATAAATTCTTGTTAGTTGTACACAAAGTCATGAGATTTCCACAGTAGGAAATGTCCGTTGCAATAACTTCTGCCATACTTGATTCATCATCAGTTTCATTCCCTTCCGTTATTTTCTTAATTTCACTGGGTGCTGCAACATTTGCCTCAATATGTCTTTCTTCATTTTCTGCAGTTTCCAAATTATAAACCAACATTTTACTGCAGGATATTATCATTTTTTTTTCTTTAAAAACATTAATTTTGGCCATTTTTCTCAATTATATTCCTACCTACTTGCGCTCGTTCAAAATTCCAGCACTTTTAGGAAATATAAGCTAATTGCCTAGATTTATATTATCACAGAACGTGCTTCTGTTTAAATCAATTTCTATTCTCACCAGCTCCTACCAATATACAATTTATATGCGATGACATTGACAATCTTAGTATTGCAAAGATAACGGGAAATTGTTTAATTACTTAACGTTCACTACATAATCACATAACATAACCTAAATCAATACATTACATCCAAATAAAATGTTTTATTCAGTTCTTTTGCTGCTGTTGTGTAATCAATTATCATGCTGGGCTCATTCCACAGATATGGAGAGAATAGATTGGAAATGCCTTATCCTTATGCATTGTGGGTGGTGACGAACATTTTTAATCAAACTGCCATATTTTGATAACACATATTTGATAGAAGTACGGCTTTAGTGGATTAAATGTCCAACCAAAAAATAAGATTTTGTGGTGTTAAATGTCAATTAAGTATACATTTAGACTGTAGGTTTTAAACTAGTATAATGGTAAATGGAGTGGTATTTGGTTGTAACTTCTCGTATAGCAGAATATAAAAAATGCAAAAGGGGATGTTTCAATACATAGGTTAGAGTACCTATTTAAGTGATTTTGTGGCATTAAATGATCAATTAAGTAGTAAATTTAGAGTATGGGTTTTACACCAATATAATGGTCAGTACAAGTGTGATGTTTAGGTGTAGTTTCTCGTATACCAGAAGAAAAAAACCAGAAAAGGAAATGTCGCAATACATAAGTTAGGGTACTTATTTAATTGTATTTGTGGTGTTAAATGTTCAATTAAGTAGAAAATTTAGAGTGTAAGTTTTAAACCAGTATAAAGGTCAATACACGAGTGTGTGTGTGTGTGTGATTGTGTGCGTTTGGTTGTAGCTTCTCGAATAGCAGAAGCAAAAACAAGGAAAGGGAAATTCACAGACAAAATTGGCAACTTACTCCGGTTTATAAGAAACCTCTTGTTCATTCATCCATTTAGCAGGTATCGCAAGAAACAATTACTATTAAATTATGTGCTTATTATACCAGAACCGTGAGAATGCGAAGCGTATTCCTCGGACTCGGAATGCAATACATGCATTCACAGTGAAAATGCACTTTAGGATCTGCACTTTCTATTTCTGGCTCCATATTTTGATTTAAATTTTCCATCCTGCCTTTTGTTCTGTTGCTCTTCAATTTCACAAACACTGCCTGCGGTGTCGCATGTAATAAAATTGGACGTTAAACACTCTCCAAAAAATCCAATATGTTCCATTCACAGGACTTTCTCTACATCTCTATAACAATTATTCTTCTATCCCCTTCATGCTAAAGCTATTAAAATAAACATAATGGAATATGCTAATTTTGAATCTGGGGAAATGTACATAGAAAGGGTGGATGAGGAAGTACCCCTATGTAACGGCGGGTTACATGCAATGTAAACCTGCAAACCTCAACTTAACAGATAACGTAGAATGTCACTGAATAAACGTTCGAGTAAACAATGACAGTCAGAATACAGAACCTAATAATGCAACTTAATGCAAATCATGATGAAGCAGCCAGGCAGTGTACTAGATTCTAAACTTTCCGAACAGGAAAAAATAATCCACAACAAGCACATACACTAGAGCAGAGATTAGCGAACCAAGAAGGCACCTTAGCACAAAAAATTTCACAGCACCGATGGAATACGATGCCGGGGGAAACTGGAGAACACGAAGAAACCCGCCCCTGTTCCGCTTTGTCCACCACAAATCTCACATACCGTCGCTTGCAATCGAACCCGAGTCGTCTAGGTGAGATGCGAGTGGTCCCATTACTCGGTCACGGCGCGGCTATAGAACAGATCAAGAAATAGTGGATCAAATAAGAAGTGTCAGAGAGATTTTGGAAGGGAGTCAGGATGTTTTCGAGGCGACTATAAATGTTGAAATGAAGGCAATAAAATCAGTAATCGAAGGGGAAGGAACTTCACAAACGCGCGCGTTAGCTGAGGTAAGAGAAAAACTCTCACAAACAGCCGCCAATCAAACTCGAGAAATGACCGAGATGCGGGCAGGGTTAGAAAGAATTAATATGTGCAAACCGGCCTACAGCTCATTGCCTTAGCAAGAAACCAATGACGAAAGAACAAAAATTTGCACCTGCGATTCTTTGGTTTCTCCTCAAAATGGTGTAAATTGTGAAAGTGCTAATGTACTAAAGCCCCTATAAATGTATCATTTTCACCACCGTTTTTGAATGAGTTTTTCGTGCCAAAATTTAATAGCGTATCTGACAACGCGAAGCAATTTTTGATAGATTTAGAAGCCTATTTATCTTTGAGAAGCGTAACTTAACAATACAAAATAATTTTGGTCAAACGAAGCTTGGTAGGCTGCTCGTTATCTTGGTTCAGATTGACACTAGGAAAACACGCAGATTACCACCTCTTCCACGCTGCATTTCTGGAGAATACTAGAGTTCTCATTCACCGAACCAAGTAAGAAATCAGGGCAACAATGACCGTTATGTGCCTAGCCCCAGCGAATCACTTGTTGATTACTTTTTACGATATGTAACCTGAACCTGCATTAGGAGAAGGGGAATTTATGGTGTCTATGACGTGACATTTTTCCGAAGCAATGCACCATTCGCTAGTTGTTGTTAGGCCCAGGACTTTAACTAACACAACTGAATTCCAAAGAAAGATATACATGGAAAGAAACAAACCACCAGAAAGTTTATAACTTTAGGTAAGAAACAATAATCGAAATGAATAATGAAACTATTTTCCGGGCTTGTAGGCTATGGTCCATTGGGTCTTGAAGTTCCCAAGGGCTGCGCTTGGCATCTTCATAGGTGATCCGGTGGCTGCCAAGCGCGGCCCTTCACCAAACCGTCAAGACCCAATGGACACGGCCTACAAGCCTGGAAAATAGTTTCATTATTTAAATTGCCGCCCGTGAAAGCCTCAGTTTGTACAATAAACGAAATAATGGAATGAGGGCTTTCTCCAATGCCCCGAGAAATGACGGTAATAGCGTGAGACAGAAATATGCCGAGCATTTCCCTATAAGCTACGATATCGGCCCCGCCTTGACAGAGATCAAAATGCTACCACTAGGCTCAATAGACCAACTCAAGAATTTCACGTGCAATACATAAGATTTAACGCAAGCTCTAACAGAAATAGGTAGCGCAGAGGTAGTTTTACCATCATTGAGGACAGATCAGAAAATCCCCACCGCATAAACCAAATTCATGGGGATATAAATAGGCCCAGGAACAGACGAAGCCCTCTATTGAGCAATTGAGCAGGTTCAACAATCATGACAGATCAAACTAAGCCCGGGCGAGATCGGATTGTTTCCGGATTTGGCCCGAGGAGGGAACAGCGACAAGAATGCTGATGTCAGATATCGACCGTGGTGATAAAAATACCGCACTCTCAAGTCATAAAATGCACAAAATATATATAACACAGGAGGTGAGAGAATCTCCGCGTATTTCAGCCATAATAGCAAATGAAATTTGTTTGTAAGTATTAGATAGTGGAGTTACCCTTTCGGTCTGTAGCCTAGCCTCGTTTGTGCAAATGAAATTGAAAAAGTTAAAATTACAATTACTACCAATCAAAAATACAACAGTATGTGTCTTGATTTTTGGTCGAATAAACCAAAAGGTTACGTAACAAGTATTAATTACAGCCAATATAAAGCGATATGAAACTGAATTTGTTTGTTTTGTGTTGGGTTTTTTGTTCACAGATTTAATTACAGGTAATGATTGATCTCTTGTATGCACTTTAAGCTGTGATTGACAACGAAAATATGCAAGTTACCCCTTTATTCAGACGTCATGCAAAGAAGGCCCGATTTGACAGAAGAAGAAGGAATGAAATGACGTTTTATTTATGGACGTTCTTTAACTGCTATGGTTTTCAGCGTCCCATTCTGTACTGGGCGTGAAGGATCGCTTAATTTTGCTCAGAGGCCGCTCTATCAGGCTTGAGGTTCTTTTTTCGTGCCGCAAATCTACGACACGGGACGAACGGCTTTACTTCTCTTCCGAAGGAAGCCCGGAAAAAGTACACCGTCCTCCGCCGCGACCTTGGGTATATGAAGTTAGCACGGTAACTACTACGACACAGAGGGCAACGACAGAGGAAGATGGAAACACTTTTTTTTTTTTTTTTTGAGATAGTGAATATAGAGAATTGCGCGACAGTTGTAGAGAAAGCCTTGTGAATGGAGCACGTCATTTTTTTTTAATTTCTCTACACGCACTATTACACAATGTATAGATAGGTATTGTAAAGCACCCAAAGTTTCGATACCTACCGGAAATACATATTTTAGGTCCCCTGAAAAAAATAGAAAAAGGTCCGACTGTGTGTGGGTGTGTGGACAGCACAGCTCAACACAAAAAAAAACTGTCAAATACCTTTTACATGGAACATTTTTCGAAAAGTTTGATTTTCTCAAAAATGGCCCTAACGATTTTTATTAAAATACCTTATGTATAAAATGCTATTATGAATATCTTGGATTTTCTGGGAATAGTCACTGAACACCTCTTCATTCTGGATGACCTTCATATAACTGGCAAAGATATACAAAAACTTACTACACAAAAAATGTAAATCTCATTAGAACACACGATTTATGTTATATATAAGTTAATCGTTTTCGAGATATTTCGGATTTTTTGTTTCAATTTTGGCCATTTAAACGTTTCTCAAACGGGAAGACTTCTGTCTCCTCGTTTTTCCTTTGTTTGTCCCTAGCAAGCAGAGAAATTGGAATTTTAATTGTTGCACATAGCGACAGGCTTATATTAAAATATAGGAAGAGACTATCACTTTAGTTCATGCATTTTCTTATTTCCCTTCTACTTACAAGGAAGCTGGTAATAAGACTAATTCTGCTTATGTTTATCTTGATTACCATGATATAAATAACAGACAAATGTTTTGAATTAAAGGTGTGTTTACCGAACAGCAGAGGACATCATGTCGTTACATTTTTCCCCTTCTACTTACAAGGAACCAAGTAATAAGCACAATTTCTGCTAATGTTTATCTCGACTGTCATGAATAGAAGAATAAGCTTTTTAACAATTATTTGTTACAGAGATGTACAAAAAGTCGTGTGAATGGAACATATCATTTATCTATATATTATAGCCCCCTTTAACCTGTGTGGTTATATCAGTGGTTTTGACTTAAGAGACAACAGCAGGTGTGTTGCTCGTTAAACTTTAGGTTTTTTAACGTGTGTTTTATATGTATCCACGACACATTCATCGCCTCATTCATATTTCCATCTCTTTGGGGGAACAGAGAATAGTGGCGAATTCTCCTATACACCGCCGGTTAAAACGACTCTCAGTAAACATGTAAAATAATCAAACTTTTTTGTATGTCACTTCAACTAAATGCGAAATGAACGTAAATTTGTGCGGTTAAGTATCTACATCACCGCAAGTTAAAACGATAACCATGCTCCCAACATTCTCCTCTCTAGGCAAGGCCTGCAGTGGTGAGCGCGTATCTACTCCATTGCAAGTTGAAGCGATAGCCACGCACTCCTAATTCTCCACTAGAGAGGTGAGGGGAACTGAAGTTTAATTGCCAAGCGTTAGTTGACGAAATGCACCGCTAAATTTTGCGATTGTCAATCGTTTTTAGTCTGTATCAGTGTTGTTTTGCTTGTAAGTTTTTGTGAAAATGACCGATGTAAGTTTTACTGAAGCTAGTGATTCTTGTGACTGTGCAGTAGAACGTGTGTTAAAAACTGGTTTTCGGAATTTTGAATTTTCTGAAAAACTTACAATAAAAAACAAAGGCTTCCGAACTACCAGATTTCATTGCACAATGTCAAGACAGAAAACGAGAGTATAACAGACATTTCTGCATTAGCAATTATTCTAGGTTCAAATGGTTAACTGGTTGCCCCAAATTAAACAAAATCTATTATTGGCCATGTCTTCTTTTAGTAATGTCAAAAGCAGTACCATATAGTCTCAAGTAGGATTCGTCAATATAGTTTCTCTAGCTGGTTCATTAAGTAAGCAAGAAAAAACAAAAAACTACATATTTTGTACAATACACGAGAAGATCTGTAGCTAAATGCTCAGAAATCATTACAAATTTCAGAGCATAATGGTAAAAAAGAACAGAAGTATTGAATAGACTCATTTACGTTTTTCACTTAGGAAACCAGGAATTGGCTTTTAAAGGACACGACGAGTCAGAAAGTACGTAGAAACATTGGATTCACATAGGACGTATAAATGATCTTCGAAGTTCTCTCGGGCTTCCAGTCAAGTGTAGATATGGTGAGGTACGAACGTTTCGGGAGCATACATTTTTCTCATCTTCAGGGTTACTGAATGAATTTATTTTTTTTTTGGAGTGGAGGAGAAAAATCCACCTCAAGGACTAACCCAGGCTGACTAGCTCGGAATGTCGGGGTCTCCCAGAGTGGGCATATCGACAAAAAGAAACCCTCCACCGTAAGTGAAAGGTGAGGATGCTACGGTACCGCTGTTGCACCCTCGCAGTCTAAGGAGAAGGTGACCTGACCCGCATTCCGGCCGTCAGGGGGAGAGGATTCTCCTATCAGACCGGCATGATTTAGGTCCTGCCGGCCACCATAGCGAAGTAGTGGTGTGAATGAAATTGTTTGTAGGTAAGGTTAGTTAGGTGTTGGGAGTTCAGGGAGAGCTGTCACTCTCTCTGTAGTGATAATGATGGTGTCATACCAGTGTTTTCGTCCCCTGGAGGTTGGAGCAAGTAAGATTCTGGTGTGAAGATCTGTCCTGATTCCTTCCTGAAGGTCGTGGAGTTACTTGGAGATGGTCTGATGTAGTTGGGGCTGCAGCTCTCGAAAGTCCACGACCGAGGACTCAAGAGACCCCAGCCGCGAGTACCGGTCGTCGCTATCTTTGGCAGACGGGTTGACAAGGTGGCTCTCGATGCGCTCCAGCTTGCGCTGGACGGACGCAAGCACCTCGCCCTTGACATCTACAGCTCTTGCTCCTGTCTTATACTCGACCTCCAATGCCTCGAGTAGTTCATTGATTGCCCTCTGAAGTTCCTCGAGACGGTGACTGAATAGGTGTGTAGCCGTCAGGATGGCGGCAATGTTCAGCTGGATGGAGTTTACGGCGTCCTTCAGGAAGGTGTCGCTCTATGAAATGGAGTTGTCTGGTGATGCAGCAGCTGAAGAGTTCTGCGGTGATGGTTGATGATAGTTTTGCGGAGGTGGTAGCCTGCTTCGGGGATACTGGGGGCACTTTGCTTGCCCTGTGAAGTGTGTTCCCGGAGTAGGTGGCTCAGTAGCGGCGTCGGCGGCGAAGATCATGGTTGAAGCAAGCGGCTGTGAGTGAGCTTGCCCCGCAGTAATGGCACATAGGTTCAGCGCGGCACTCCTCCGAACAGTGTCCGTAGGTGCAGCATCGTTGGCAGGGGACCGGACGTTCAGTTCTGCTGGCCTCAACACAATGCTGCTGCCCTAACAAGGGCAGGCGTGATATTCAGGCAGCTTCAGCTTCTGACACCAGGCGTAGAAGGACCAGCGGTGTGGGTCCCCGAAGTAAACAAAATCGATTGGCTCTTAATGCTGAGGACCAAACGCGGCGTGTGACTTCCAGCACGAAGCGGGCTGGAAGGTCCCTGAGAACCTTGATGATGGCCACTGTGCGATAGCCATCGTGGTGAGTCCGTGTCGGCAAGTTGCCCGGCTCCAGAGGAGCAGCAGGCTCTGTGGCAGGTAGTGGGCCGGTTGGGTTCCGGTGCGGCGGCTGTCGGCGGAGGACCTTAACCAGGGGGGGGGCAGGAGGCCTAGCAGACGGCGGTGCGGGAGGGGCCGGCCTCGCTTCCACACTGAGTAGCGGGGAGAGGCCGTTGTACTGATCCCACCGCTTGGCGCCGTTCCGGTGAACCGCTCGGTTCAGGTGCGGTGCTAGGAGAAGCCATGAGGAGTCCGGCGTCGAAGGCTGCTTTCAGCGTTGGATGTATATGCTGCGTAGTCCTCAAATTGATTTTTTTTCGAATGGAACGGAAAAACCCAATATACAGGCGACAGAGAAGACAACTCTGCCAAGTAAGGGGGTCGCCACAAACTGGCAATAGCCACTAAAATACCACTCCACCGGAGAGGATTAAGGTGTGGGAATGCAGCAATACCGCTTGTTGCACCTGCGGGTTCATGGAGCGGATGTGTTGGACGGCCATAGACCAAAGCCAGGGGAGAGTGAGAGCCAGGACGCAAACATGGCCGAAACCTGATTACGCCCTTGGAAATTTGTGGTGAGGATTTTCATAAATATTACATGTGTGTGTAAATGTATGTATGTATGTAGTTTTGTTATGTCTGCAGCCCTGTAACAAAAGGACATATCAGTTAAAATATTACCTTTAAAATATTCAAAGCTAGTCATATTTCTTCAACATCTGCTGTTCTGTGTGGCATAGTCTTTGGTTATTAATGTAAGCTATTCATGCAATTGTGTTCAGTCCTGTAACATAAAGGACATAATCATTATGCAGTGAAAAGTTTTTAATGGCGCGTGATATTCCTTAGCGGTCACCCAACTAAGTAGCGTCCACGCCCAATACTGCTTAACGTATAATAAAGTCTTATTCTTAGCAAATGTTTGTTACATTCTATTAGTTATATACAAGAGAAGGCCCGTTTGTGGTCTGAAAGGTCGCCGGAGAGTGAGGGTCCCTCACACTTCTCAACAGGGCGTGGGAAAGGTTGAGTGCTGTGAAGCGTCCCGGCATATCATTAATCGCAGAGCTCTGTCTTACCAGTAGTGATTGTACTTTGCTTATTGACTGTTCAGTTATGGGCACTGCCATTATTTTTAGCAGTTGTCCCGTTACCACGCTGAAGCTTTCTGCTTCTTCTTCTACTAGATTTTCTCGGTTGGTGAGCTAGGGAAGGCCCAGCAGCCTGCTTTGAGGGACTGCTTTCGGTCTTTGTGGTTGTTACGGGGGCGGGTGGTCGCTCTTTCCCTGACTGGTTCTACCTCAGCGCTTGGCTGAGGTTCCCCAACCGCAGAGTGTTTCTCTATAGGGGCTGTGCGCATCCGGCTTTTACTATTCTTGGTGAACCACTCTATACTTAGTTGTGTAGCAGCCTCGGGTGTGCTTGCGTTCTTCCTACTTTGGGGGGTCTAGGTGGCTACTCACGGTGAATTTCCCACATGCTGCGTAATATGCGGAGCAACCGCGCCAAGTTGCTCCATGGCCTTGAACGCCATATAATACGCATTTCCGTTTCATAGGTGCAACTGTGCATATGCTTGAATAATGGGGTCCTGTACACATAGCAAATATCGGTGTTGGGGACTACATTCTAACTTTACTGCCAGAACTGCTGCCATCGTGAGCACTGCTTGGGCTCTGCGATCGATCTATATACTTCAACCCTAACTCTAAAGCATGCCAAAAACCTGAGGTCCAGAATTTTCCTATTCCCTAGTATGTCCTGCAATTCTACTGAGAACATGGGCAGCGGGGTCCTATCTCTATTTCGCATTCGCATCTGTACGGTCCTAATGGCCGTAAATCCACACATAGCCAGTTTTTCTACTACTTCTTCTGCGGTGAGTTCGGCGTACAACCCCTTAATCACAAAGCGTGTGGTTCTCTCTTTGGGGTGTGCTATTAAATAATGCTGTACGCCGTTTTCTTTGAGATATTTTACCATTAATTCGTAATCACCCAAACAAAACGACTTGATGGCTAAATCACCGGAGATACGCGTCTTTTCAGTAAAAAGTTTATGAGTTTATGAGGCTTCTGATAATGAATACTGGTGCCAAGTTTTACCTCTCTACCTGCATAGAGGAGGGCGGTGTCGTGTGTGCTGAGGTTGAGGGGGGCGATGGGGCAGAGGAGGGAATCACAGGAGAGGGTGCATTAGGTTTGCCGTTGGATGTTGGGCTAGGATTCTGGGTGTCAGTTTCAGAGGCTGGAGGTGATATGACAGGAAGTAAAGTGTCCGGTTTGGAAGCGGGCTTTTGAGCAGAAGTAGTAGCGGTTTTAGGGTTACAAGCCGGGGAAGAAGAGGGCAGGGAGGAGCAGAGGATTTGGATTTGGTTCTAATAGTCATGTTGGGAGATAAAGGTTTGGTGGTCGAAGTAGTCTTTCCAGACCTCGCCATATGTAGAAAAATAGAAAGTATTAAAGGAATTTAAAAATGAGAAAAAAGTTTAAAGTTTAAAAAGAGGAAAATGGATAGTGGGAAAAAAGAACAGATAACGGGCGCTAAAAACCGCGTGTAAATAGAAGGTTGGACCTCGAGGAGGTGCTTAAGCTAGTCTTGTGACTGCTTGTGACTTATTCCGCTACTCGTCCAAACTACGGTAGTGCAATGCTCGGACAGCTGTAGGCTTTGTTTGCTAGAACTGCGCATTAATGTTACTTACTGGGATTGCCCATGAATTCTGGACAATACCAGTGGAAAATCATGCGTTAATTTTGTGATATATTCGTGCATTGCTATGTACTACCTCTCCAGGGTGTGCCTGCTTGTAATTTATTTGTCTCTAAGTAAAGAGCTATTTTCATGCATTTAATTTAGACTTACAGTATAAGGTTATAATTGTTAAGAAATAGATATTTGTAGTTGTACTTCTGCGCTGGTGATTCGCGAGATTTCTTTGCTCGTCAGTGGTTGGGCAGCAGCTCGTCGCAAGTGTAGTTCCGGGCTTTTAGGCCTTCGTCATCTGATTTACCGGGTAGTTGCCAAGGTCGTGTAAGTGTTCGATTCGATGATGCAGCTTCCCGAAGTTTGCTGCCCACGTCGATCACGGTGGGAGGCCCTTTCTCACGGTCCGCCTCAGGTGTAGCTGAGGGCTTGAGAGCTCTGTAACGGGCTGGTACTGAAACATATAAGAAGAGAGAGAGGTTATTAGTTAAAGATGTATGTAGGGGTTTTGGGTAGAGGAGAGGTTTTGGACAAGGAGGTTAGCGAGGTATTGTTGTATTTCGTCTTAAGTGGTGTCTTGTATTATTGTCCTGTCGAATAGTGATAGAGGCCTGTTGTGTTTGTGTGTCGTAGTTTCCTAGCATTTCTATTAAGGGGTTGTGACGTGCATTGAATTTTTAATACGTGTCATAGGATAGATTTTTAATGTATTGTTCTACGGTGTGTGTTTTGAGTTCTTCGTAAAGTATGTCAGTTGGAGCTGTGTATGCTGCTTCAGATACTTAACGTAGAATTTTATTTTGGAATCGTTTGTTTTTGATGTGGTTTATTGCGGCATACCTCCATACCTGTGATGCGTAGGTAATTATAGGTCGGATTAATGTTTTATAATGAGTGAGTTCCATGTTGAGGCTTAGCTGGGAGCCCATGTTGATGAGTGGGTATAACGTGTCCAATTGATCATTGGCTTTTCTACGGGTCTAGTTAATATACTTTTTCCATGTTAGACCCTGATCCATTTTAAGTCCTAGCCAAGTTACCGTATCTGACCATCCAATCTGTTCACCAAATATGAGAAGTTGTGGCAGGCGGTGTCTGGGATATCGCTACGTTTGTTGCGGTCTTTATGGCTTGTTCAAGTTGCGTTATTACCGTGTTCACGTTTTCAATTGAGTTTGGTTCTAACGTGGGAAGATTTTCGTATACAGTATTTATAAAAGTGTCCCCGTCAGCTTTGTTGAGTCGCTGTGCTGTTGGTTGTTGGGCAGCAGCACCCTCTAACGTGACTAAAACTGGTAGATGATCGGAGGAATAATTCATTCTTTACTTGAATGTTTATTCTGCGTGTTAGGTTGCATTTTAGTGCAATGTCTGGTATGTCAGAGCTTTAGTTTCTCATGTATGGGATGTAAGTGTGTTCCGTAGGAGCATGTATTATGTAATCTGAGTTGTTTTCTAAATCAAGCAAGTCCCTTCCTTAGGTGTTGGTTTCCTTGCAGTCCCAAATTTGGTGTTTGGCATTTAGGTCAACTGCAATTATCGCTCTGTTATTCAAACATGCAGGACGTGCAAGCTGATCTGGTGGTTGCCCGGCGCCAGACATGATGAGTCCTGACTGGCGCTCGGGGGTTAGTATATGCAGTTAGATGGAAAGGGAAGTGAAAGGAATGCTTGAAGAGATAAAGCTTACAAACCAGATGAAGTTGCGCGATGGCTAGTGGCATGCAGTGTCGAAATGAGGATGTGGCGCGGGCTTTACCTTTGGAGGTGGCAGTGCTGGTCTGATCGTCGTTGGTAGAGTGGTGTTCGCGCAATTATTTGCGCTGCTGGGCTGAGTTGATCTTGGTGTTGATGATGGAGGATGTGCCTAGAAGTAAAAGTAAA
This sequence comes from Hymenopus coronatus, assembly GCA_030762935.1. Taxonomy (NCBI): domain Eukaryota; kingdom Metazoa; phylum Arthropoda; class Insecta; order Mantodea; family Hymenopodidae; genus Hymenopus; species Hymenopus coronatus. The sequence goes on along the minus strand of CM060896.1, from coordinate 26,017,391 downwards.
AATATTGGTTGTGGCATAAGTGAGGGGGAGTTTACGATACCAGTTGGTTCAGATGGTTGAGAATCGTAATTTGTGAGCTTGCGTCCAAAAAGTGAGAGGGGTCGCCGATGTTGGTTCAGGGTTGTTTTATAGGTTCCTAGAGTTTGGATTAAGTTGTTTTTGGCGCAATTAGAGTAGAGGTCTACTGAGAGCTTTTTAATGCTGTTCCTGGTGCAGCGGTTTTACCGGTGAAGTATGGGTACTTTGGCTACGATGCGGAGCATCCTGTTTTGGAGAGTTTGCAGGGATTTCATGTGAGTTTTGCTGCATACCCCCAGACTGGGGCGGCGTACGTGAGAAGAGGCCGGAGCAGTGATTTATAGAGTGTGAGTCCCATGTTTAGTTGTAATAAGTTGTTATAGTTAATGAGTGGGTAAAGTTTACACAATTGTGCGTTGTCTTTTCTGCGTGTATTGAGTACGTGTTGTCTCCAGAAGAGTCTCTGGTCCATCACTACGCCCACGTAGGTGTCAGTGTTGGTCCAGGGGATAGGAGTGTCAAAGAGTTTTATGGGTGGCAAGGTTCGTGTTGATTGGCGGTGCTTGACCCGCTTAGTGAACACTATCGCCTGGGATTTCGCTGGGTTTACCTTGATGCACCATTTAGTCAGCCATCCCTACGTGTGAGGGCGTACTGAAGGCGGGCAGAGAGGAGTTTTAGGTCGCCTGATTGTGCTATGATGGCAGTGTTGTCTGCGTACAGTGAGAGGATGGTATTGGTATTCTTTGGAATGTCGTTCATGTATATTATGAACAAGACCAGTCCCAGTATACTACCCTGGACACTCCGGCTTGTATGGGTCTGAGTGTGGAAGTCGAGTGGTTTACGCATGAGTGGAATGTTTGGTTGTGGAGGCAATTAGCTATGAATTTGATTCCCGTGTCTTGAAAGTTGTACTGGCTGAGTTTACGTAGCAGTCCCTCGTGCCAAACCCGGTCGAAGGACCGTTCAATGTCCAGGAATATGGCGCCCGTGATTTTACGGGTGTTAAAGCCATTAGTGATTATTTCGGTTGTGCGTAGGAGTTGGAGAGTGGTGGAGTGCTTGGCACGGAATCCAAACTGTTCAGGGATGAGTATTTTGTGGCGGATGAGATGTGCATTGAGGCGCTTTAAAATTACTTTCTCCAAGAGTTTGTTGAGTATGTTCAGTAGGCTGATAGGTCGGTAATTTTGGGGGTTGGTATGATCTATGCCTTTTTTGGGGAAGTGCAAGATTTTGGCGGTTTTCCACCTTGTTGAGAACGCTCAATGTTGGAGAGTGAAGTTGAAAATTGTCGTAGGGTGGCAAATGTTTAAGAGCGATATTGGGGATGCGGTCTGGGCCTGGTACTTTCCTGTTGCGTAAATGTTTAATTATCCATGTTATTTCTGACGGGCAAGTTTTGCGTAAGGGATTGTGCGTCGGGCGCGTTCGGAAATCGGTGGTCAGCGTCAATGAGACTTGAACAAGGTTGGGGTCAATCGGTTGTGGGTTTGGGACTAGGGTATTCTGTAGGGTGTCGGCAAAGGCCTCCGCCTTGGCTGCGTCTGTGGTGGCAATGTGCTGGTTGTAATGTAGTGGTGGAATGTTTGTGGTTTGACGGATGAGGCATTTGGCTATGCGCCAGGCAGTTTGGTTGGCAAAGTCTAAGTCTGCTAGAGTGTCATTCCGTTGATCCGTTATGCGTTTGGTAGACAGTTCGCGTACAGCAGTATTAAGTCTGCGTAACTCTTCCAGGTCTGCCGGGTGTCGTGAGCGCTGCCAGGCGCGACTGGCGCGGTTGCGCTGGGCTGTTAGTCGCTTTAGGGGGTCAGGGTTTAAGCCTCCGGGTACGGATATTGGAGCCGCTTTTGTGATGGCGTAATTGATGGTGTTCTCGAGATGCTGTGTGGCATGATCAAGCTCAACTTCAGATGTAATTGGGTTGGTTGTAAGAGACTCTACTATTGTGGTGGAGAACAATTCCCAGTTCACTTTCTTAAAGTTGTGTCGAGGCAGTCTGGGGGCATGAGCAAAGGAGGCATTCAGTGTGAGCAAGACCGGTAAATGGTCATATGAGTGGTGATTACTGGTGCTGATGTCCATGTTAAATTTGATGTTACGTGCTATGGCTATATCCAGCACATCCGGGTGCTGGCTTCTGTTTGCTGGGACGAAGGTGGGCTCTGCTGGTGCTTAGTTTACAAAATCGTAGTGGTTTTCAAATAGGAGTAATTTGTTGCCAGGGACGTTTAACGTAACACTGTTCCACAGCGGATGTTTACAGTTTAGGTCACCTGCTAGGACTACATGCAGGTGGTGCATTAGTGCATCTAGGGTATCTGTTTCAAGGTTGTATGTAGCTATGACAAGAACGCGGATGTGATCAATTGTGACATGGACTGCAGTGGCTTCAGTTCGAATGGGTTTTGATAGCAGTGCTTGATTGTGATCAATGCCACGTTTTATGGCAACAGCGGTGCCCCGCCGCGACGGTTGCGTCCGTTCTGTAAACTATGTAACCAAGGATGTTTAACTTGTCAGTGGCGTTAAGGTGTGTTTCGTTAAGGAGGGCTATGTCAATTTTGTATTTTTCTAGGAAGTTGGTGCAGTCGACCTTCCGTCGGCGAATAACGGGTGCATTCCAGGCCATAATCGTCATCATGATTGGTTGTGAGAGAAGTTGGACTTGTCAGCCTGATCTAGTGCAGATTGTTACATTTTTGCTGCAAAGAGGTGGGAGAAGTCCGCGTGCTTGGTAATAGTTGCATCACATACACTCTCATTGGCAAAGTTGTCTTGCAGTATTTGTTTTGCTTTTTCTTTTACAGCAGCCTCTGTAGTGAGTTTGTCAGCTATGCATATGATATTACTTGCAGCCGCTGCTTCTCGTTCCTCGGACCGTTATTTACCCTTGAGTTTGCAGGGAGGGAGTTGGATGGGCGCGTTTGTGCTGCGTCCTGGTTGATGTGTGCCATTGTTAGTTGCAGTGAATGCCTCCTTCTGGGATCTTGGTTTCTATTGGGGGTGCTTATGGCGCGTTGTCTGAGCCGGCTGTGGAGCTGCCACTGAGGTTAGGGCAGGTGGGCCTCGCATATTCCGTGCCGGGCTCTGAGTGGCCAGTGCTGCGGGGCGCGAACATGATTGTTCCATAATTGGTGTGTATGAGGAAGCAATTGGATTGAGCCGCGATCTGTGGCTGCGCAGATTCGTCATTGCCTTCTGTATTCCGGGCAGGAGCGCCATCTGGCACCATGCCCGAAACCATTGCAGAGCGCAAACTTTGTGTTCTCTGGTGGGACCGTGCACGGGCTTGACTCATGAGGCCCAGTGCATTTGGAGCATACCAGTTGTCGGCTAGAACAATACCTTTCTGTGTGCAAAGGTAATTGGCACTTATTACACTGGGCCGGGAATTTTGGAGCACTGTAATCCTCAACTCTTATTTTGAAGTGTATGATTTCAGTAATTTGTCGCAGTCTATCACGGTCATCCAGTGAGCGCACCTTACCATGTACAGAGGCAGCAGAGTGCGTTGTCTGTTGTGCCGCTTTAGCTGCGACACCCTGTGGATTGCTGTCGTAGACGGTCCTTATATACCCCTGTCGGCCGTAGCGTGTGCCTGTGATGTGTGCTGCGTGCTGGTAGTACCGGGCTGGTCCACTGCGGCGCTAGGTGTGTCCGCTTGATGGACATCTGGTGCTCTCTTCTGTTCACCACTGCTCAGCATGTGTGCTGCCTTGAAACGGTCAATTGATATTTTCTTGCTTGAGCCGTCCTCGCCTCGTACGGTGATGGTTTTGAGGTCGTTATGCAGGACTTCGAGGGCTCTTTGTACGGTGGTGTCAGCTTGTGTTTATCCACATCTTGCCGGACGTACACAAATCTGGCTGTTCTGAGGTTTTGTGGTACGTATGTCTTCAGGCATTCCTGTAGCCTACGTTATGTGTCCCTGTTGTGTGTGATGACTGGCGGTGATGTAGGCGTAAGTACATCCATGGGTAGGCGTACTGTTTGGTGATAGGCTCTTTCCACTGGACTGAGGTCGTCCTTTCAGCTAACGGCCGTGCGGAGCACCAAGAATATAGTCTGGAGGTTGTCCGTCCTTATGACCGTATTCAGCGAAGCGCAGACTGCAGGCTTTAAGCATCGGTGCCATCTCTCCACCTTACCGTTATCCTGTGTGTGGTAGGCGTTGGTGCGGAACTTGTGTATTCCGAGGAGGTTGGTTAACTTGGTAAACCGGTCTGCTTCGAACTGTCGCCCTAGGCCTGTGGTGATCTTGGCCGGCGTGCCTAACTGGTGACCCAATGGTGAAGAAAGTTGCTTTTCTATGGTTTCTGTGTCAATCATTCTTAGCGGTATGCATTCTGGCCAACTGGTGTTCCTGTCGATCATCGTGAGGCAGTAGGTGTGGCCCCTGGAGGGTGATATTGATCCTACAATATGCAGGTGGACATGCTCGAACTTGTCGGCTTCTGCAAACGCTTGTAGGGGAGCCTTGGTGTGCCTGTAGATTTTGGCCCTCTGACACTGTTGGCATGCTAGTGTCCACTTACGTATGTCGAACAGCATAGCAGGCCAAAAGTACCTGTCTGTTATGAGTCGACGTGTTGCCCAGATTACCGGATGGCTAAGGTCGTGGATTTTCTCGAAGACTGGTCTGCGTAAGGGTGCAGGTATAAATGGATGCTGTGTGATCGTCTCCATGTCAAAGACCAGCGTGAGGGTAGTGTTAGGCACCGGTATGTTTTGGATGTTGGTGTGTGTTTGTGCGTAGGTGCGGAGTTCGATGTCCTCTGTATATTCTTTAGCTAGCGTTTCCGCTGCCGTTAAGTTGATGGTTGCCAACCAGGAGAGGGTGTCTGCTACCGTGTTTTTCTCCCCTTCCCAGTATTGGATGTCCGTGGTAAACTGAGAGATGAAGTCGAGCTGTCTGATGCGTCTCCGACTGCTGTTCTTTGGGTTTTGTCCAATGGCGTGAGTCAGAGATTTATGCTCGTGAGGATTGTGAAATTCCGTCCCTCGAGCTGGTCCTGGAAGTGCCGGACGGCCTCCTGTATTGCTAAAAGCTCCCTATCAAATGTGAAGTAGGATTTCTGCGCTGTGTTCAGGCTTCTTGAGCAAAAACCCCAGTGGTTCCAGATTCCCTTTTATGCTCTGTTTTAGCACGGCGCCGATGCCCTGTCGCTGGCGTCTGTGGAAAGATAGATCGGGTCCTAATTGGAGGGATATGCCAGGATGTTGCCTCTGCCAACGCGTCCTTTGTTAGTGAGAAGGCCCGCTCCAGTATATCTGTCCACGCTATTGGTGTCTTGTCGTTCTTCTTTGAGTTGTGCAGTAGGGCATTTAGCGGGCGTTGAATTTCCGCTGCCTGTTTAATGCTGCGGTGGTAAATGTTTACCGTACCCAAAAACCGGCGAAATTCGGATATTGTCTTGGGTTTAGGGAACTCGGTGATAACGGACACCTATGCTGGCAATGGTGTAATGCCGTCTCTGGTGATGACGTTCCCCAGGAACTTGACGGAGGTCTGTCCGAGGAAGTACTTGGCTATGTTTAGATGTAGACCGCGCTTAGGACACTGGTGAGATGTTACTCGTGCTCCTGTGGTGATGAGGAGGCCACGAGGGCGTCGTCCAGATAGCAAAATGTGAAAGGCATCTCGCGGAACAGATGGTTCATGAAGCGTTATGGCTGGGCTGCATTGCGTAGCCCAAAGTCCATTCGGGTGAACTCGCAGATTCCAAAAGGGATGATGATGGCTGTTTTAGGTATATCCTCCGGACTATGGGTATGTGCTGAAAGGCCCTTGTGGAGCAGATGCTGATGCCTTGTAGCAAGGTATTGAAATCTCGGATGTGTCGTACTGCGTAGTGGTCTGGATTGTTTTTTTTTTTGTTTTTTTTTTTTTCAGGACACGGTAATCGCCATAAGGTCGGATAGAGCCATCAGGTTTCCTTATGATGTGCAGCGGAGATGCCCAGGGTGATTCGGAGGGTCTTACTATCCTTGATATCATCATTCTGTTGAACTCCTCTTGGACCTCTGTATATACCGCCGGATACCGCCTAGCCTCGGCGTTCACCGAAGCCTCTGTTTTTTCGATGTGTTGAAAAATGCAGATGTCCTTATAGGGGTTATTGCCGGCGGTTTTGTTATTGGAGGTATGAGTTCAAGAGGTGCCTAAAAACCGGGTCATAAGTGGGATGGAGGCTACAGAGGATGTTGTATGTTCTATGGTGCCATGAATGGTTTGGTAGAGGTTGTTGTGGTGATGGTAGTGTGCGCATGTTGACTGTGAGGTTGTAGTGTATGATGACTTTCGGGATATCGGCTACTACGAAGTCTCATGAGTATAGTTGCCGGGTCCCGAGGTTAAACGTAGCCCTTTGTAGTGCGTAGGTGTAAAAGGTGGAGGCGTTGGCTGCATAGACTTTGTGGTCCGTTTGCGCACGCCTGTGGAAAATGTTGCTCGGGAGTACCGATATGCAGGCACCCGTGTCGACCAGGAACGGAATATGGTGCTCTCTGTATGTTATGAAAAGACGGTGTGAAATGGTGTTCAGGTGACCCCGCCTTGATCACCGCGATCTTCAGTTTACCTTCCGTAGTCCTGTTGGGCGCCATCGGCATGGCGGTGTGCAGTTCCGCGCCTGTCGGTCCCACTTGCGATGGTACCAGCAGGTTTCGGGTGGCTGCATGGTCCTCCCTCTGACGTATTCTTGTTGTGAAAGTGGGTCTTGTTTGAGCTCCAGATCCCGTAGCCTCTTGGAAGGGTTTCTATCTGCTGTTCTGCCTCCGGTGGTAGGCTTTGTGTCACCGGTGCCAGTGTCGGTGCTGGTGATTCCATAAGCCAGTGGGCGATCTGTGCCAATTCGTTGAGAGGTTCGTCTTCCCACGCCGTGAGGATGGTTCGAATCCGGTTTCGGAGATTTCTCAGCCAGAGGAGGCGGAGCACCGGTGCACCGAGGGAAGTTTCTGCTTGATGCTGCATGGCTCTGAGTAGATGGGATGGTTTCTGGTCCCCTAGGGGGCTGTCGTCCAAGAATTCATTGAGTTTCCTTGATGCGGTTGGTCCTTATACCTCGATGAGTTTGGTTTTGAGGGCGAGGTATGGTTCCGGTCCGGGTGTGGTGGCGATGTCCGCCACCTGTACCACCGTGTATCGTGGGAGTTCTGCCAATACTTAGTAAAATCTTGTGGTTTGAGCCGTGCTGCGGTTGGCTGTGGATATTGCTTCAACTTGTAGAAACCAGGTTTCCGTGTCTTCTGTGCAGAATGTAGGCAGCGTCACTGTGGAAGTGTGCACTGCATCCAACCTGGATGTGTCCGTCTGCGTGGTTGCGTTGTGTTCCTCCATGGTAGCTTCGTCGGAGTCACCAATGTGCTGGACTTCTTGTTGGTGAGTCATTCTGTTCGTTTGCGAGTCGGTTCTACCTTATAGAGGAACGGAAGGTAGGTAGTAGACGGTGCACTTCGTTTATCCGACTCCACGGACTGCCATCGAGACATGCAACTGAGGGTTGAGTCTCAGTGAGCTCTAGATGTCCAGCGGGATCATCCTTTAAGTCGAAGTAGAGTAGGTAGTAGAATGTGTACCTCACCAATCGTGTTACACGGGATGACATCGAGACTCGCAACTGAGGGTGGAGTCTATGCGAGCTCGAGATGCCAAGCGGGATCGTCCTTCAGGTCGAAGTAGAGACCGTACAGGTGTAGCGCCTAGTAGGTTCCGCGGAACTGCATCGAGACATACGGTACAAGGGGTTACCTTTACGAGCTCAAATGCAGAGGGTCGTCAACTGGAACACGGGTCACCTCGGCCGGGAGTACAGAGGCAGGTTCGTATAAATAAGAACAAGAGATCAAGGTAGAATGAGACAGGCCACCATGTTACGGAGATGTTGCTTCTCACGTACCTTAGACTTGCCTGCGTTCCCTTCTTTTTCAGTGAAGGGGAAAGATCCACCTTAAGGACTGACTCGGGCAAGCCCGGGGTGAAGGGGTCTACCATGTGGGCATACCGACTAAAGAACCCCTCCACCGGTATTAGAAGGAAGTAAGGAGAGGCGGTACCGCATGATTGCACCCGCGGATTCATAGTGATAGTTATCTGACTGCAAAACGCAGTCAGAGGAGTGAAATGAGTGCCGAGAGACGGACTTGACCGAGGCCCAGATTGTCAACGCGGCGGATTCTGGGAGAGGAATGAAGGAATTTGGGGGTAAAGGATGGAACTAGTTTTGGTTAACTGTTCTTCTCAGTCGTATTTGTCTTGCGCATAGAAGCCAAGACTCACTGCTGGTTCTTGGAGCAGCCGCGTTGTGTGATTGGCCCCTGGAGAGGGACTGCTCATCGGAGTGGAGCTGTTGCGACTGGACACTGGCTGTCCGGTTGGACATCTCAGTGGTGGTGGACTGTAGTGTGGAGTTGGCGGCGGTGGTCCTGCGGCTTGAAGGTCCTGCATTTTCTCGGTGAAGCCACCACACAGCTCTTGAAGGGCAGCTAAACGAGGGTCGTGGAGGTCCTGAATGGCGTCCCGTGTCGCTGCGTCTATCAAGGGTGCAAGAGCCGTGGTGTGTATGATGGTAGTCCACGATGGCGTAGTCTGGGCTGTTCGTGTGGGTGGCCTGCTCCTGGGGTAAAGAGGGGACTGGGCTTGCCCGGTGAAGTGTCCTGTGCCACGACTGCGGAGATCGTGCCCAGTGCACTCGGTGGTTGTGGGGTTGGTACCACAGTAGTGGCACCGCGTCGGCGAGGAGCAGACTTCGGCTGTGTGTCCGAAGACACAGCAGCGTCGGCAAGGTCGGTGGAGTACCTGTCGGTTTGCCTCGGCGACCGGAGTCACCCTAATAAGGGCAACCCTGACGGCAAGGCAGCTTCCAAGTCAGCCTGGTCCTGCATCTCCACTCGTACAAGCGGCGTTGGCCCCCTGGTCGCAGAATATGCGGGTGGCCCTCAAACGAAAAGGGCATCGCGACTGCGCGGCGGTGAGCAGATGCCGGGTGAAAAGATCCCGAGGGACGGCACTGAACCGGGGCGTCGAAGGCATGGAGGTAGGCGGAGGTGGTGAGTGGTGCGGCTGCAGTTGCGGCGAGCTTCGCCGCGACTGGTAGCGACGGAGGTTCTGCCTCCTCGGCGGCTGCCGGGGTAAAGGCGTCGGGTGCTGCCTTAGCAGCGGCGGCTCTGCGCTGTCTCTTCTTAGCCATCTTCACCAGTCGAAGAAGAAGCCCCTTCCATTTTTTTTTTTAATTTGTGTGGCCCCGCCTCCGCCACACCTTGTGACGATCATCCTAAAGGATCTACATCGTCTCCCCTACCATGCACTAGCTACTCTACAGTGATGGATGGGAAGATTAGATGAAGGTGGTGTCCGGTACCGCCGAAGCAAACCGAATATTAGTGGGTGGTTACTAAAAAGACGCCTACATACAAGGGAGTATGCAGAGTGGGGAGTAGGTACTGGCCTTTGCTGATGCCCAGACCAGGACCTATTGTTAGTGGTGGTGTTTTTTGCATGTTAAAGGAGAGCTTTTGTATCATGCTAAGAAAAAATAATTGAGGTGCACCTTACCTTTAATTGTGGCTTGAACCAGAGCTAAATATTTTGAAGTAAAGTCAGTTGGTAAAATAGTGAAAATTATGAACAAAAGAGATCTGGTGTGGGCTATGCCTGACGTTTACAAATTAGCTTGTCTAATTCTAACTGTACCAACAACTACAGCTGTAGTTGAACGGCCACTTTCCAATTTAAATCGAGTAAAATCTTACTGTAGGTAAACAATGGGCCAAGAAAGATTATCCTCTCTGTCAATGATGTCCATAGAAAAAGTTCGCTTCGGAAGGACGTTCATGAAAATTTCGGGACCGCGCCGTGAGTGGTTAGACTACTCGTCTCTCACCTAGAGGGGGTCACCTTGGGTTCGATCCCAAGCGACCGCATGTGAGATTTGTGGTGGAAAAGCGGCGCAGGGGCGGGTTTTCTCTGGGTTCTCCGGTTTCCCCCGCCATCGCATTCCATCGGTGCTCCATCTTCATTCATGTATCATCAGTGTTACCGCCTACGGTGCAATAAGTAGTTAAAGCGGGCGTTAAACACTGACATAATAAAAAAAAAAAAAAATGAAAATTTCTCGCAAGCTGTAATCGAACTATTTCTGAAGAAACCTAGTCGATTGTAGCTAACATTACAGTAAACTGGTACATTCCAGTACCACTACCACTACCACTACGACGACGACGACGACGACTACTACTACTACTACTACTACTACTACTACTACTACTACTACTACTACTACTACTACTACTACTACTACTACTACTACTACTACTAAAATTAACAATAATTTACGAATACAGGCGTCCCTCGCATTACGCAAGTAATTGGTTCTCAAGAACTATCACATAACACATAAAACACGCAAAGTGAATGAGATAGTGATATGGGCTATTTCAAGGTAAGCATGAAAAAAAAAGAGTTTTAAACAGACGTCATTTGTACAGTGTTAAAACCAGCATTTTTTTAAAATAGTGTACATGAAAACGCGTAAAATGAGATAGCACATAACGAGGGATGAATATATTTTATAGTCTAAGCAAAATGATGACAAAGGGAGCGGTGCAACTAATTTACTGACCCACGAATCGCCACTGATAGAGAATAATTCTGGTTAAAGAAAAATTCACCGCTCCAGCCGGATACAAACCCGGTATATCTGCATTGAGAAGCCCAAACATTGACCACTCGACCGCAGAAGCAGAGCACTCTTAGAATGTTTGTAATGCTGTTTTGGAAAGACATTTCTCACTAGGATCACATTTTCACAATTTATTCCAACAAAATGCATTTTGCAATTTATAAGATAGCGGGAGAATGTAGACTCCTTTTATCACTGGTAGGCGTTACTGTCGCCCAGTGAAATCATTATAGGCAGGTTGACAGTGCATGGTTTCCATTACCCCTTTTCTTCCGTAGTTTACAAAATAATGTGAGTGAATGTTTCAAAACACGTGTTATTAACAAATTGCCAGTAATATATTTTTGAAGAAGTTAAAGGGTTGTTTAACTGCTGTCAGTTTAATTAGCATTTAAACTACAACAAAATGCAAAGTGTAATAAACACAGTGAAAGGAACTGCTTTGGGTGTCGCGGAGATTTTGACACCCATATTAAAGGTAAGTCACTAATTCAAATATTAAAATAAATACAACTTAATGCAATTTTAAGCACAGGATTCTTGGTTAACGCGTATATTAGGTTAGAGGCGCAATTAAACGAACGAATGAATGAAGGAAAGAAAGTATATTAATTCTATATATAATTTGCATCGACATTCTTCTATACCTGTAATTGCTTCGAAACATATGGCGATACCTTCTACAAATGCACTAGCTAGCTATCGCTATTATCACTCATAATCGCAGATGACTAACAAATAGGCTGTAAACTACGGAGCGACGACAGAACGTAGTCTAAACATATGTACCACCATGATCTGTGGTATTGAAAACTGCCAGAGATTGGGTTTTTACTACCACTTTTACTACGTTTTCATTCACTTTCTAACTATAGCTATGTATTGAAGAAAAGTTATTATGCTTGTTGGAATCACAAGCAAAATGTTCACTGGAGAAATATTATAAGTACAGAAGCGTAGCAGTTGCGGCAACGACGACAGGGAGTAGCCAAGGGATCTGTGAAGCTAAAACCCCAATGATCTCAAGAGGTAAGCAAAACTTCGGCAATCTGGCGACTTTCACATCTGAACAACTTAATGTTTTCAACACTTTAATATTTGGATCGCCAGTAAATGACTGGTGTTTGTGTGTGTGCGCGCTGCAACCATTGTGTAGCTTTACTGTAGAATTTACAAGGTTAAATTGAACCTCTCTGACTGACAGCCAATTTATGATTTAGTTACTGTTAACTTGTGCGCATAAGTAAGAAGGTCAAAAAAAGAAAAGAAATTACCAAGCAAAACTCAAAGCTACTATATCACCACAAATCGTTAACCTTGTTATTAATTGTAAATCTCTTAATAGTCAGATATTTCTTTTTTGTGGAAAAGCTGCCATTTGTTGGATACAAATAATGTTTTAGAGACCATATTATGCCGTACAAAATAAACAATATCATATTGTGTGCTCAAATGATGCTATCACATGCTTTAGTATTATCAGTATTTTTTTGATTTGTCATATAGATGAAACAGACTAGAGAAAAAACGACATCTGTGTAGTGGAATATAGTACTTATTAAATAGAGTGGAGCTTAAAAAGGGAGAAATCTTGGTATTTATGATCATCCTTATCAACAGTGTGCCAATGTTTTATAGAAGAATTCATTTTTTTTTTTTTATAATTATTTATAGCCGCCTAACTACTAGGACTAAAATTCATTATTGATATGCAGAATTGCATACATAACTATAAATACAAGTTGATGCCTAACCATAAAATTTGCTAAGTACCCCAAGAGTTTTTTTTTTTTGTTTTTATGAAGAGCAGGGAGCATATATTCAGCATTCTTCTAATTTACAACCAAAGATGAAAAGTTCAGAATAATGAAGGTAATATGTATTATCTTAAAAAAAGCAGATGGCTGCAGCATTTGGGTGTACATAACCTTACATTGGTACTACAACTATACTACCTGGATTGTCATATCGGACAAAGAATGAAATTGGTGAAATGATGCTCAAATGATCTTGGGGTGTTTGGAGCTTAAAGTTACTCAACATTTGTCTTTTCAGGATAAGGGAAAACTCTGAAAAAAAAAAACCTTATCTAGGCAACTCACACTAAGTGGGATTCAAACTTTTGACCTGTTGAATGTGAGGCAGATACTCTACCACCCAGGTGGGCTGAAGAAATTTTGTTTGTAGCCAAAGCAATGAACAAGCTCTGTAGACCAGTTGCAAATACCAAATCATGATAGGCATCTGTCATTGTAATAATTACTGCCAAAATTAGTAATTTGTCAGAGTTTCTCCAATACTTACTGCACAGATGATTGGGGTTTTAGGTGTGACTATCCCATTAGTTACAGTTGGCAGCTTAAGATCCTCAACATTGGTCTACACTGCACAAAAAAGTGTGACAAATATCAGAGATTACCTTATTTTTACATAAGAAAAGGAATAAAGTTTGCCATATTTTATAAAATATGGAGCAAAATAGGAAATTAATTATTAGAAAATTGTATATGGCAGATATGAAGCAAAAAAACCATACATTTAAATAGAAATACAGTCCAAAGGTTTAGCTGACATGTTTATTTTTATTATTGTTGTTGATGTAATAATGACAATAATTGCAAGGTTGCTAGATTGGGTAAAAAGTAAGGAATTTTGATTTATTTTGAGTTGGGCAGTTGGGCTAATCTTTGTGGGCTTGTGTTGTGATCTTTTGGGCTAATTTAACTTTTGTTTGACTTCTTTTGGGTTACCTATGTAATAATCAGGTTTTGTTATGAGGAATTAAGTCTGATTTTTATTAGGCTGGTAAATATTTGTAATAATGTTAATAACACAAAAAGAAAGCTTCACAAGTTCACAATAAACACTCCCTATCTTATGCGTGTGAAATGACACCTAAACCTTTTGTATCTTCTACTGTTTGTCTTTTGCTAGTCTACTTCACAATTTGAAGACAACATTAACGGATATTAATTAGCTATTCTATTTGCTTATTTCTCATTATTCAAATCATTGTTTCATTATTAGCTTCTTCAATTTCTAGTCTATTATTCATTATTTACAATTCACTGGGAGGTCCTCCAGTTTCCCCTATCATTTATTCCACTGTGTGCTCCCTAATCACCTTTTCTTTCATCCATGTCACAGTCATATCAACTTCTTCTTTCTCATACCAGGCATTGCACTGATCATCCATCCTGGCTCTGATCCAGAGTCTGCTGTTCCCCAATGGGAGTCACTAGACTTTAAGTCCTAGGGCAGGGGGGCTGGTGTAAGTCCTCAATACAATGAGAATAAACAGAGGAAGATGAGGAGGTCTTATACTATTTTAATGGAGGAAGATGATTTCATTTCACATTCTCTACATTTTTCAAGTGTGCTATGGCTACTTTAATAAGAATTTTGCTACTTTTTAGGCTAATGTTCACTGCTGTCCATAAGACTGGAAATCTGACAAGAGAAAACTGACACGAGTGTATTGGAAAGAAATTATTTTGTGATGGTTATTATTATTTGTTTTTTCTTTTGTTGTTCTTGTTTTGTGTGTTGGTATATTTGATAACCAATAAGTACTTATGCTGTTGGAAATTATTTAAAAATTAACTACTACATTAGAATTTTTCATATGTTGTCAAGTTAATGCAATATAACTGCTATAAAATACTTAATGCCACCTTAATCATTTTGCCACAATTACTATAGAATATCAAACATTCTGCACATGGGGAGAAAAAAAACATACAGAGAACATTTTCCTCTTATTTTAGCAAGGAAATTAAACTTAGTGAATGAATTGAGTGAGTAAGGCAAATATTCTCAGGACCAAAATTAAGCTTTCTAAGAACCTTACTAAGGATTGAAGAACAATTTGGACACACTGTTATAATTGATTCAATTTGGCAGAGTCATTTTGTAGTTATTTACAAGGTTTGTGACTGCATATGCAAGAGCTGGCAGCATCTAAACAAATATCAGTGGTATAAGCCAAAAAAATCATAAAGGGACATTTTTTATAGATGGAGGACTGACAGCAAGACTATGAAACTAAACCCCAATGATTCTAAGAAGTTAAAACCTTGCCAATTTAGTGAATTTCATCCTGCCATTAGCCTGCCATCATCACCATGCGTCTTCAATTGCAGCAAGATGAAGTATCTTTTTGGCATTTTGCAACAGGTTTTGTAAATAAGAATTTGTATTAACTTGGTAGAGTGGTGGGCCACAACATTTGAAATTGACCACTTCTACTTTAAAACATATTGTTCAAGGAAATTCATTACTCAGGAAAGTTTTTTCAACAGTTCCATAAAAGCTTTACCAAAACTTCTAAAGTGGTAAGTAGGTAGCTAAGATTTGAATCAGGAAGTGTAACATGAGACTACAATACCTATGGATCATTTTGATAACAGTATTATAAACCATGCAACCAAATTACCCTTTTATGTAATATTTTTCAAAATTTTTGATTTTTTAAAAAAATGGCTCGAATGAGTTTGTTTAAAATACTGTACATTAAACATCTTTAATATTTCTTTACTTGACAAATAAAATGTATATTTTGAATTTTCTGTGAATAGCCTCTAAAGTTGCCTTCATTCTGAATGATTCTTGCATAACTGTAAACTGTAAGAAATAGAAAAATATTTATTATGCAAAAAAATATAGATCTGATTAAAACACATGGTTTATACCATATACTATTTTGTTTTATGCAGAGGTAACTATTTTAAGTTATTCCTTGTTACAATTCCAGTAATTTGATTTTTCTCAAATGAGAAATTGTTCATTTTTTTCTATCCTAGGTATGCAGAGAGAAGAGGATTTCTATTGCATCACATGGTGATAATTTTTAAAAATTTTGACTCGCTTTAGCTAATTGCACATTTTCTCATCCCCTCTGTATAGGGAATGATGTCATAATAAAACCATTTCTGTCAATAGGAGAATTAGTTTTTGTAAGAATAGTATAGGTAGAGTCAGACGAAAAAATTGAATGCCATAGCCAGAATTTGAACCATGGATCTTGTGGTCTCTAGCAAATTGCTCTTACCACTGAGCTACCATGGCAACATGCCGGCAAAGCATTAAACGTCTCAACTGACTCGCATGTTTCCTGGTGGTTAGAGCTACGGCCTAGAGACCGGGAGAACTGCGGTTGAAATACCATATATAACTTTAAATTTTCCAGTCTGACTCTACCTATCCAACTCTTGCCCTACACATGGCTTATATGAAAAAACATTTAAATTAATATTAATTTACCTAATAAATATTAATTAATACAAACTGTGAAGCCCGGGACTTAAAGTACTTACTACATTGCAAGTCACCATTGGGGTTGTCATCTCAAAATAATTTGAGATCACCTTGTGGTTTACCGATCAGTTGTGAAGTTTAATTTTTTTTTTTTTGGTAGTGACTAATGCCCGCTTTTACAACTTTTGGCATCACAGGCGAGAGAAGTTTAATGCTGTGCTAGTATGTTGCCATAGTAGCTCAGTTAGAGCAACCAGTTAGAGATCGGGAGACCCATGATTCAAGTCCTGGCTACGGTATTGAATTTTTCAGTCTTACTCTACCTATCGAAATCCTGTCCTATACACAACTTGTGTGAAAAAACAATTAAATTAACACTTTGTAATAGTTTGCTGCAGTATAGATAGAGATTGTAACACATCAGCCATTTTTTTTTCTTTCTTTTTTTGGCTCTATTGACCACTTCATTTTATTACTTTCGTTTATGATACTTATAAATGAGGCATAATTTATATGGTCATTAAATTGTAAGTTAACCCCTCTTGTAGCATCTCTCCACTGCCCGAGAGAACCAAGATTCACCAGGAAAGTTGTGCCAGCAGAGTCACACTAAAATCCTTACCTTAGAGAAAATGTTGGAAATATTGACCTTCTGCTCCCAAACAGGCATATGAAATATCTGGTTAACCACACTTAATTGAAAAGACGTCAGTCTGTCTCACAACCTGGCTGCCTCACCAGTAATGAATGGAGACTAGCTCTTTACTCAAAACAATGGCTAATACATCGCCAACAAAGTCCTGAGATGAAAAAACTGTTACAACAGAGACATTAATGTTTCTGCTAAATATTTAGACACACCTGCACATGTTCATTTAAATTGCCAGAAAGGCAACACTGCAGATTTTAAAACAGTTTTATTGTTGTAAAACTTTTAATTTATGTCTATAAACAGATTGTGAATACCTTAAGATCTTAATAGTTGTTTGGCTTTTGATGAGCCACCTATTTGTTTAATATTAGAAATATATATATATAAAAAAAAAAAAATTGTAGGAAGGGAAAAATAGGAATATGGAAACAAAGTATATTACTTTCTCCAGCTAGAGAAGGTATTGTGTTGCACTAAAAATTTGATGTCACGTTTCACCAAAAATATATTTGAGGTCCCTTGAGTCTAAAAAGAATTTTTAGAAAAGGTCAGTGGATGTGTGTATGTGTGTGTGTGTGTGTGTGTGTGTGTGTGTGTGTGTGTGTATGTATGTGCTGAGCGTGCATGGGCACATGGCTCTAATAGTTTTGACTAAAATACTGTATATTAAAAATATTTAGATCACAAATAAAATGTGTATTTTGAATTTTCTGGAAATAGCCTCTTCTGGATGAGTTTTACAGAATTTTGCATAAACCGTAAGAGATAGATAAAATCTCAATACACAAAAAATATAGATTGCATTAAAATACATAATTTATGTTATATACATTTTTCTTGTAGAGTTGGCGTTTTTGAGATATTCCTTGTTATTGGTTTCAGTTTTAAACTGCTTAACTTTTCTCAAACAGGACCATACAAAGCAAGCTGAACCTCAATGGTTTGACAAAGTGACAAGCTTTTAAAATATTTGACTATCGCTTTAGCCCAGTGTGTTCTCTTATTTCCTTTCTACCTCAAGGAAGCATGGAATAAAACTAATTCTGCTAGTGATTATCTTGATTAGCATGATGTAGATAAAAGAATAATCTTTTGTAAGAATAGTTTGTATTTGGAACAGCAAAGGAAAGTTAGGTGAATGGAACATATCAGATTTTTTTTTTGTTGGAGATCATTGTCTTTAATTTTATTATGTGATAAACAGACACACAAACCAGCACAGTAGTGTTTGCAATGTTCTGTTTTGGGGCCATCACAATGCAACAACTTGGCTAAATTGGACAGAGCTACAAGCAGCCACACAAGACGAGAATAGTGACCAACACTGTATGCTCAAAACATGTAGAAGGCTGCAACATTAACTGCTGAGAATATCATATGGGATCACCAGAGAGCAATGCAACTGGAGCAGATACTCTTTGTGTGCACCTTTTCTTGGGTGCTCAGTTCTGTAGTCTTTATTTGGTAGGTTTCACGCAATTTTGGAAGTTGAACAGAGCAACAACATTGAGACTCTAATAATAATCATCTACCTTTGTCAGAGATGATGACTGAAACTATGTCCTTGCACTGCCACATCTGTCTCATCTTTTAAGAAAATTTACATTAACACTCATTAATTCTGCATAGTTTTAAATATGAGGGTTGGCTGATAAGTCCCGGGCCTCACACAGATATGACGCTACCAGGCCAGTTAGACGGTAGCATTGTATAGTTTAACTCTAGACTAGCTTGTATCCATAGTTATAGGTTAATAGCTTGTTTAATTTTTGAATGAGAGCATTTTAAACAAGAAAACTTTGAGTTTTCACGAAAATATAGGATTTGGAAAAATGAGTAGTGATTAAATACTTCCATTTGAAAGGCTTAACACATAAAGAAATCAAGGAGGAAATGGACAGTACATTGAAAGACTCTGCCCCTTCATATTCTATGTTTAAAAGGTGGGTTTCAGAGTTTAAAATGGGATGTACGAGAACTAGTGATGAGCCTCACTCTGGATGCCCTGTAGAAGTGACAACTCTGGAGATCATTGAAAAAATTCATTGTTTAGTACTGGAAGACTTCAGATTAAAGTTGTTAGAGATAGCAGAGGCTGTAAACATATCAAAAGAACGTGCAGGTAATATTTTAAGTAATGTTGTGGGCTTTCACAATGTCTGAACAAGATGGGTGCCGCATTTGTTGACACCTGATCAAAAGTTACAAAGAAAAACTGTTTCTGTTAAGAATGTGGAGCTCTCCCATAAAAATCCCAGTGAATTTTTGAGACAGCTTATTACCAAGGAATGAAACTTGGATGCATCAATACACTCAAATCACTGTCAAAACAGTGGATTGCACCAGGTGAACCAACTCCAAAAAAGGCAAAGTCAATTTTGTCAGATCACAAGGTTATGGTGAGTGTTTTCTGGGATGCACAAGGAATTATTTTTATTGATTACTTGGAAAAGGGTAAAAGTATCACTGATGACTACTGTGCAAGCTTCCAGCAACATTTGAGTGATGAGGTCAAAAGAAAAACCTCATTTGGCAAAAAAAAAAAAAAAAAAAAAAAAAAAATCTTGTTTCATCACAACATTGCTCCGGCCCATTGTTCAGTCATTGCAATGGAAAAAATGTGCAAATTAAAGTTGGAATTGCTTGAACATCCTCCCTATTTTCCAGATCTAGCACCCAGTGACTAGCACCTGTTCCCAAACCTCAAAAAATGTCTTGGAGGACAAAGTTTTCATTGATGCAGTAAACAACTATTTTGAGGACCTTTTTAAATTGCACTACAGAGATGGTTTAGTTAAATTAGAACACTGATATGACAAATGTAGTAGCCTTTCTGGAGATTATGTTGAGAAATAAAGCAAAAAAAAGTTTTTTATAAGCTGTTTTCATTGAGAGGCCTGGGACTTATCAGCCAACCCTCGTAAAACCATTTTCAAATGTAAAAAGAATTAAATGCAGTTCAACAGAACACTCATTAGCATTATCAAACACTAAATTCTACTACACTACTCGGTATTAGCATGTGGTTGCAGGGGGGGTTTAATTTTAAAAATTTAGCAGCCTTACAATTTGAAGTTGGCAAAATTAGTGCAAGCTTTCTCACATCGTTTTTTTTGAACTTCCACAATGAAGATGTAGTCATAACATAATGCAGTGTAAATGGAAGTGCAAGGGAAAACCATTCACAATGCAAAAAATAGTGCAAAAAGTTTGCATGGATTTTTAGATCCATAAATTCCATCTGGAAAACTGTAAAATATACTGCACCTTTCAAATTAAATAACAACCAGTTGTACCCAAAATGAAAATGTCTCTAATCTTTCTAAATAAATAAGACATAAAAAGCTGTATCTCAAACTTCAGATCAGTATTTGGCATCAGCATTTAAAATGGAAGCACAGCCTAATGGAAAAGCACTATAATTCTAGAGTAAATGGCAATCATGTGTGGTTTAGCAGCTGGCCATGCATGGAGAAAGAAACAAAATATTTTCTTTATGTATGTAAAGGAAGTATAAAATTTGGAGTTTGCAAACTCTTGCATTATTAGCACACTGTGTTAATATGTGAATGCTTCCGTTAAATAACATGGGTGCAAAGTCTTCTGCCTATGCTGTGTCTGCATCTACTTTTCATTGTGAATGGGCTTTACTTTTCTGGTATCCTAAAGGTTTTACTCTGTAAGAAGACTACTTCTTCAGTTTCTTAGCAAGATTAGATACTCTTTTTCTGTGAGGTATGTAGGTAATCTGGTATAAATTGCTATCTCATTTCTCTGTAAGGGTTTGTCACATAGAAGTCATACATGAAGATCCTGTGTGTTACAGTATGCAGACATTTTAACATTATAACACACGCAACACTGAAACACTTGGTCTCACAGTTTATCAACTTCTGTTGAGGATAAATTTCATCTCGTCTGAATAGCCAGCCCACGAAGTGGAGTGAAGGTGCATTTAGAAGCAGAAAAAAATCCCCCATAATATGGTCACACATCCAAATGAAAGTACTGTATTTAATTTACTAAGAACTATATGTCCACCCAAACACTTGCTGAACATTGGAACTAAAAATGTAAAATTTAAGAAATGATGCATCTTTAAAATTTTTTGAATCTTAACAAAATATTAATTTGTAACAATTGTGCAAAATAATTGTTTAGTAATGAATGAGATGACATCAATTTCAAATTGAAAACAATGGGTGGTATGAGTAAAGATGAGATGTGTCTCAAAACTTGCAATTTTGGAGATGTGTCTCACTTTCGTATGAATAAAACTCAACAACTCAAGATGTAGGTGACCTTGATCATGACCAATGTCTCACACACTTACTAATGAGACGTGTCTCAGGTTTTGGAATGAATAAAAAGTAGCCGCTTTTCACTTCCATGAGACACGTCTCATGATTTTTTAAGTCACCTCAGAAGGTGTCTCAACACATGAGAAGCAGATTCTTATAACAAATTATGTGCAGATTTGGTACCAGTTTTGGTATTTTTTGAGCGCAGAAGGAAGCTTTATTAAATCAGGAGGGATTCTGAAGTAAATTTTAGATTAAAGCAAAATGTGCAGTGGCTTGTACAACATTTTCTTCCTGAAGCAACAGGAACAGGAGATGTAGCGTTACGCAAAGGAGGAAAGATTAGAATATTGTTGTCATTATTTTTTTCATTTATATAACCCCCTTTACTTCTGTTGTCATATAGAGGGCTTTAGTTTAGAAACAGCTGCTGGTGAGTTTTCGCTGAACTGTAAAGTTCTTAACGCAGTTATTTTAGTGGTACACACATTATATTAAATACATACACACGTGCATGCATGCGCATACTTAGAGACTCTGTAGGGATAAACGATGGTTGTAGTTAAAAAAGAATTCCCTGCCACAGCCGTAAATTGAACCTGGGACCTTTGGGTAAGAAGCTAGAATGCTGACTATTTGACCATAGCTAGTAAACCCTGGGTTTCAGTGCAGCATCGCAGAAGATACAGAGGCCTCTCAGAATTGAGTATCCACAAACCTTTTGGAAAATTTGCAGCAACTTCGCAAGGGTACGAGCATTTGATTGTGTCAAATTTCTGGTTAATGCTGCTACATTTAAAATAACTATATATGGCAAGAGCACAACACATTCTCTGATGCAATTACCCGAGCTTTAGATTATACCCTATCATGATAATAAAAAAAAAATTCATGTAAACAAAATCATTATCAGGAAAGGCGTTGTTTACAAGTGGCATGGTTCTATTCAGGAGCAAAATTCTGATGTGTGCAGACATATCCATAATAATAATAATAATAATAATAATAATAATAATAATAATAATAAAGAGAAGAAGAAGGAGGAGGAGGGGTTATTTCTTAAAAATGGCGGGATTATGGAAAACATATACCTCTGTGTTGATATCTCGCCAAGGAATGTGTTATAATACAGAAATTTTAGCCAGGCAAACGAGTTTTAAAATAATTCAGTAACAAGTAACGTTAGCTTCAGAATACCTTCGTTTATGTATATTGTATGGTTCTCCATAATAAACATTTCCAAGAACATATTACAAGATTCGTGGTCCAAGACTGTAGAGAAGAGTAACAGCAGGAAGACCAGCTCATAATGTTGATCATGGACATGAGGTTGATTATGGTAATGTTGGAGAGGAATCAGGTATATTAGGGAAAGGGGACCCAAATAGCAAGAATAAAAAGTGGTTATGCGAGTAGGCTTTTGTAACCAAAGCAGTATTACAATAACAAATTTAACAGGTACTGCAGGCATTTTAATAAGTATAAGCTTTTGAGTTATTTCATTTAAGTTATTATGAAGGTTATTATTTTATTAGTTTCATTGACACAGTTACAAATTAATAATATAAAGTACTGCTCACTTTTGTCATCTTTGTCTTTTATGGCACATGAGATATGATACTTGTTATTATGTTCTACAAAAATAGGTTTTTGCACTCCGTAACACAGTGGAATTTTTATAGAGGCATGTCTATTACAAAGTTACTAAATAAATAATAGATATATAAAATAGTATCCTATCAAAATTAAGGACCTTCGTTTCTATTTTTTCGTGTGTATAGGCTTATTGTCCTTTGTAAAGCATTTGCTTTTTACTTTCGCTAGCATGTTTGTACATATAAAGTACATAGTAGGTGGAGAAGGTATTGTATTCCACTCAATAATTTGAGGTCAAGATTTCACGGTAATATGTTTTGAGGTCCCCTGATTCTAAAAAAATCGAAATAGGTCAGTGTGTATGTGTGGGAGGGGGGGAGGCAGCATAGCTCAAATTAATTTTTTTATCCATTGGAATGAATTAAGAATTTTGTGTATTATTAAATTAAATAGATTAAAGTAAAAATTGCAATTACCAAACTTGGTATTTATGTTTAGTATCTTCCAAGGGTGGGAAACAGAGTTTTTGAAGAAAATCCCCCCCTACCCCAAACTACCATTTACATGGAAAAATGTTTGAAAATATTATTTTTATCAAAAATGGCTCTAACGAGTTTTGATTAAAAATACTGTATATTAAAGGTATTTGCATCAGATATATATATATAGCCTCTGAATACTTCTTTATTCTGGATGACATTTGCATAACTGATAAAGAGATGGATAAAACTTGGTACACAAAAAATGTAGATCTCGTTAAATTACATACTTTACGTCACATACGTTTTTCTTTTAAAGTTAACCGTTTTCCGGTTATTCCTTGTTATTGGTTTCAATTTTGAAGTACCTCAACTGTTCTAAAACAGGAAACACACTTCGTTTCCTCTCTCTAGTTTTGCTGCTTGCCATGCAAAGCAAACCGAACTTGTGTTTCACATAACGATAAGTTTTTAAAGGTTTTGAATATGCTTTAGCGTAGTATATTACCAAATTTCCCGTCTACTCGCAAAAAGTAATAAGACTTATGTTTATATCGATTAACATGAAGTAGATAAAAGAATGATTTGTATGTGGAACAGCTAGAGAAAATCATGTGAATGGAACTCATATTTTTTGTTTTATTCTGCTTTTCCCATTGTTTATTTTCATATATAAGTTTCATTATAATCCCTGACAAGAATTTTTCCTAAATCTTATTTATATCTGGTCGTTGCAAATTTATAATTTTCTGACAATTACGATTTTATTCCGCGAAAAACGATTAAAATGTAATGGGTGGTATGAATAAAGATGAGACGCTTCTCACTTTAGTATGAATCATAGGTATGAATAAAACTCGACTGAAGATGGAGGTGACCTTGATCGCGACCAACGTCTCACGCGCTTACGTAATGAGACGCGTCTCAGGTTTTGGAATGAATAAAATGGAATATCTCATGATTTTTTGTCACCCCCAAAGGTGTCTCAACACTTGAGATGCAGATTCTTATAACAAATTATGTGCAGATTTGGTACCAGTTTTGGTGCTTTTTGAGCGCAGAAGAAGCTTTATTAAATCATGGGGGATTCTGAAGAAGTAAATTATAACGAACTATAAGATTAAAGCAAATTGTGCAGTGGCTTGTATAACATTTTCTTCTCGAAGCAACAGGAACAAGAGATGTAGCTTTACGCAAAGGAGCAAATGTAGAATATTGTTGGCATTATTTTTTTACTTATATAACCCCCTTTAACTTCTGTAGTCATAGCTTTAGTTTAGAAACTGCAGGTGATTTTTCACTGAACTGAAAGGTTCTTAAGTGTTTTTAAGTTGTACAATTATATTAACCATACACACGCGTGCGCTCTGTAGGTATAGGAGATGGTTGTAGTTAAAAAAGAATTCCCTGCCGCAGCCGAAAATCGAACCCGGGACCTTTGGGTAAGAAGCCAGAATGCTGACCATTCGACCGCAGGTAGTAAACCCTGGAATTCAGTGCGGCATCCAGAAGATACAGAGGTCTCTCTGCTTTCAGTATCCATAACCTTTTGGAAAGTTAGCTGCAACTTCGCAAGGGTGCAGTGCAATTATTGAAGCTTTAGATTACACTCTATCATAAAAAATCTGATGTGTTACACTCACATGACTTTCTCTAGCTGTTCTACAAAACTTCTTACATAAGATTATTCTTCTTTCCACATCTTGCTAATCGAGGTACTCATTAGCACAAAGTTCTTATTACTTAGTTCCTTATAAGTAGGAAAAAAATAAGGGAATACACAGGTTAAAGCCATAGTCAAATGTTTTAAAAGCTGTCGTTATGCGATTGTCATTACAAATCCCTTCTTTTCTTGGTCAGGAGTAGAACAAAGAAAACCGCCCACTCCCGTCTGAGAAAAGTATAAGTACTTCACAACTGAAAGTAATAACAATGAATACCTCGAAAACTGTAAGCTCCATGAGAAAAATGTATATGACATAACTTGTGTATTTTAATAAGACCTACATTTTTTGTAAAGTAAGTTTTTGTCTATCTCTTACAGTTTACTAGTTATACCTAATTAAGCAAAATTCATCCAGAATAAACAGGTCTTTAGAAGCTATTCCCAGAAAATTCAAGATATACATATTATTTGTCAGCTAAATATCTTTAATATGCGATATTTTAATCAAAATCGTTAGCCATTTTTAAGAAAATCAAAATTTTCGAAAAAAGTTCCATGTAAAGGGTAGTTTGGGGTGGGGGATTTTTATCAAAATCTTCGTGTTGCATCCCTGGAAGATACTAAACTTAAATACCAAGTTTGGTGCTTTACCGACTTTTCGTTTTTGTGTTAACAGACACACGGACACACACACTCACACTGACCTTTTTGTGAAAATGCTTTTTTTGGATACAGGGGGCCCTAAACCATATATTTCCGGTGAAATCTCGGTATCAAATTTTTTGGTGGAATACAATACTTCTCTATCCCTATGTACATACAGGGCTAGAGAAAGTAAAAATCATTATAATAAAAAACAGAAATTTCATGTAGACGAAATCATTACCAAAAAAATCTTGTGTGTTCCATTCACATGACTTTCTCTATATCTCTGCAGCAAATTATTGTTAAAAAGCCTATGCTTCTACTTACTTCATGCTAATCGAGAAACAATTAGAAGAAATAGTCTTATTACGTGCTTCCTTGTAAGTAGAAGCGAAATAAGGGAGTACCATAGGTTAAAGAGACAGTCAAAAGCTGGTTGCTATGAGACTGAAGTTCTTTTGTTTGTATGGACAGGGATTGTTAAATTCCTGTATGTGAAAAGTATGTTTTTGAAAGCTGAAACCCAAAACAAGGTATATCTCAAAAACAAACAACTCCACGAAAAAAATGTATATAATATAAATTGTGTGTTTTGAAGTGCTCTGCATTTGTTGTGTGGTAAGTTTTTGTCTGTTTCTTATGGTTTAGCAGTTATGCAAAATTCCGTAAAATTGACCCAGAGTAAAGTAGTCTTCAGAGGCTATTCTCGGAGAATTCAAAATATTCATTTTATTTGTCAGGTAAATATCTTTAATATACGAAATTTTAATCAAAATCATTAGAGCCATTTTTGAGAAAATCAAAATTTTAGAAAAAAGTTCCATGTAAAGGGTAGTTTGGGGCAGGGGGATTTTTCTCAAAATCTTCGTGTCGCATCCCTGGAAGATACTAAATTTCAATACCAAGTTTGGTATTTTACCTACTTTTCCTTTTTGAGTTATTGTGTTCACAGACACACAGACAAACACACACACACACACACACACACACGGACCTTTTTCTGAAAATACTTTTCTTTTGATACAGGGGACCCTAAAACAAAGATTTCCGGTGAAATCTTGGTATCGAATTTTTTGGTGGAGTGCAATACCTTCTCTAAACACTATGTACATAGTGCGTATAGAGAAAGTAAAAAGGCGTTGTTTACAAGTGGCATGTTTTCTATTCAGGAGCAAAATTCCGATGTCTGCAGAAATATCTGTAATAATAATAATAATAATAATAATAATAATAATAATGATAACAAGAACAAGAACAACAATAAGAATAACAATAATAATGCGCTATTTCTTAAAGATGGGGGCTATAGACGACATAAACGCCCTATGTAGATATCTCACCATCTAAATACACTAATATTCTGACCAGGAAAAGGGTTTTAAAATAATTTAATAATAGGTAATGTTACTAGCTACAGAGTACCTTTGTTTATGTATATTGTATGGTTCTCTATAATAAACATTTCCAGGAACATATTATGAGATTCTTGGTCCAAGACTGTGAGAGGAGTAAGAGCAGGAAGACCAACTTATAATGTTGATCATGAACATGAGATTGATTATGGTGATGATGGAGAGGAAGCCAATATATTAGGGAAAGGGGACCCAAAGAGCAAGAATAAAAAGTGATTATGCAAGTAGGCTTTTGTAACCAAAGTAATATTACAATTATCTATTTAACAGGAACTACAGGTATTTTAATAAGTACAATATTTTGAGTTATTTCAATTAAGTTATTACAAGGGTTATTAAATTATTAGTTTCATCGATACAGTTACAAATTAATACATATAAAAGTACTGGTCACGTTCGTCATCTTTGTCTTTTATGGCACATGAGATATGATACTTATTATGTTCTACAAAAATAGGTTTTTGCACTCCATAACACAGTGGAATTTTTATAGAGGCATGTCTATCACAAAGCGACTAAATAAATAATAGATATGTAAAATAATATTCTTTTAATGTTTTATAATTAACTTTCAGTGTTTTCAGAGAATTTGTTTCTCCTATCAAGTTCAAGGACCTTCTTTTCTCTTCTTTCCTATGTACGGACTTGTTGTTCTTTGTAAAGCACTTTCTTTTTATGTTCGCTAGAATGTATGTACATATAAAGTACATAGTAGGTGGAGAAGGTATTATATTCCACCCAAAAAATTTGATGTCGAGATTTCACCAGTAATATGTTTTGAGGTTCCCTGATTAAAAACAAATTAGAAATAGGTGTGTGTGTGGGGGGGGGGGGACAACAAAGCTCAAAGGAAATTTTTATTCATTGGAATAAATTTTTTGTCTATTTATTATCAAATTAAATAGATTAAAGTAAAAATTACAAATACCAAACTTGCTTTTTATGTTTTGTATCTTCCAAGGGTGGGAAACAGAGTTTTTGAAGAAAATCCCTCCACCCCAAACTACCGTTTACATGGAAAAATGTGTGAAAATTTTGTTTTTCTCAAAAATGGCTCCAACAATTTTGATTAAAAATACTGTATACTAAAGGTATTTGCATCAGAAATAAAATATATATCTGGTATTTTCTGGGAATAACCTCCAGAATTATTCTGGATGAATTGTGCATAACTGATAATGAGATAGACAAAATTTAGTACACAAAAAATGTAGGTCTCGTTAAAATACATAGTTTTTGTCATATATGTTTTTCTTTTAAATTTGACCATTTTCTAGATATTCGTTGTTATTGGTTTCAATTTTGAAGTACGTTAACTGTCCTAAACAGGAAGCTTACTTTGTTTCGTCTCTCTAGTTTTGCTTCTTGTCATGCAAAGCAAACCGAACTTCTGTTTCATATAACGATCAGTTTTTAAAGGTTGTGAATATGCTTTAGCCTAGTATATTACCTAATTTCCGTTTTACTCATAAAGAAGTAAATAAGACTTCTGCTTATGTTTATATCGATTAGCATGATGTAGATAAAAGAATGATTTGTGTGTGGAACAGCTAGAGAAAATCATGTGAATGGAACATCATATTTTTTTGTTTTATTCTATTTTTCATGCTGTTTATTTTCCTAAATAAATTTCATTATAATCTCTGACAAGAATTTTTCCTAGATCTTGTTTATATCTGATCATTGCAAAGTTCTAATTTTCTGACAACTAAGATTTTATTCCGCGAAACATGATTAAAATGTAACATTTTCTTCTCCATTTTGACAGTATAAATTGTATAAATTGATTCATAAGAGCTGAAATAAACTGTTTCCATTCATACAGCTATACATTGTCGACCTGTTTACACACAGATAGCGCGTCTCACTTCGGAGGGGAAAATTTTATTCATACAAAATCAGTGAGACACGTCTCAAGACTAGCTACGTCTCACATTTTCTGTTAGCAGTGTCTCATAAGATGTGTCTCATTTTTATTCATACCATCCAATGTTTCCTTCTCCATTTTGACAGTATAAATTGTATAAATAGTATAGAAGTGCTGAAATAAACCCTTTCCATTCATGCAACAATTCATTTTTACCTGTTTACACACATAGTAAACAAAATGGCAGGTAAATGAGACACAGGTAGTGCATCTCACTTCGGAGAGGACATTTTTATTCATATCAAATTAGTGAGACACGTCTCAAGGCTAGCTGCATCTCACATTTTCATCTAGTAGTGTCTCATAAGACACGTCTCATTTTTATTCATATCACCCAATGATACATGTTAAATTAAGATATGTAATAAATTAAAAGATTAACATGCTAAAAATTTAGATAAATGTATCTTAAGAATCCCTTAAATATCTTGTTAAAACATGTGACAGGAATCCAAATTCCGTGAGACAGGAGTGCTCACCCCAGAAGAGTTTGTAGCTGCTGGTGATCATCTTGTGCACCATTGTCCAACATGGCAGTGGGCAACAGGAGATGAAGGGAGAGCCAAATCTTACTTGCCTCGAAACAAGCAGTTCCTAATAACACGTAATGTTCCTTGCCCTCGGAGATGCAAACAGGTAGGCATATACAGTACAAAACTTCTAAGCTAATTTTTAATGTAGCAGTCTGAACCTTATGGCAGAAGTCACAAAGTCACAAAATCTATTCAAAGTATTACACATTTTCACCACAACATTATAAAGCATTGCATTGTATTGTAACTTAAGATTACAGACGAATGTACCAGGCTAGTGATATACAGTACTATGATAATAGTTGTGGTGGTGGTGGTGGTGTTGGTAGTGTTGGTGGTGGTGGTGGTGGCGGCGGCGGCAGCAGCTGCAGCAGTAGTAGCAGTGGTGGTGGTAGCGGTTTACCCTTATTGTGATCTTTAAATTAAATAGTGTTTTACAAACCCTACTCTAAGCTAATAGGTGTTAGATTGCTACATACATTTTGCAGTCAATGCTTCATGGTCCACCTTTATTTAGATAATTATTTATGGAATAAAAGTTGCTGTTAGATGTGCCTTAAGATGTGATTTAAACTTATTCACTTGTTTTATTGTGTTAATGTAGCTTGGCAAGTTGTTATATAATTTAATGCCTATGTGCAGAATACTTTTCTGATAGAGTGATAGACCAGGACTTTTCCATATGTCTCTCCATCAAACGATTGGTCCTCCTTCACTGAGCTGTAACAAAATACATAGCATGCAGATTTAAAATTTGATTACACTGCTAGTTACCTCAAGTTCTTTCTTAGTTTACCTTCCTCATGTGTAGCACTTACATACATGGTAGTGCTTAAGGTCAGAAGCTTATTGTGGAGCAGATGAAAATTGAATCATATGAAGAGGGGATTAGTCCATAGCTAGGTATGACGGTGGGGAAGATTGATTATATGAAGGCAAAATGAATGAAAGGAAAGGCAGTAAAGGAGCAATTAGTGGAATAAATGGCCGAGGAAATAAGAGACCTTCAGAAAATCTGCCTTTGTCCAAATCTCCTGTGAAGGAACCCAAGCTTCTTTAGTGAGAGGTAAACGGTCTATTCATTCTGCCACAGTACTGCCTGACCTCTAGGAACCACTAATACATTCAGTAATTGATTGTATTAATTGTAAAGTCAATTACCTCAGTCAAAAGTTATTAAATTTATACTCTTTGAGCCATGCATCTTCCAATGGAAATTAGTATTAATGACAACAAATAGACAGCATTAAATTTCTGGGCCTTGTAGTAGGCAGATATTTAGATT
This sequence comes from Hymenopus coronatus, assembly GCA_030762935.1. Taxonomy (NCBI): domain Eukaryota; kingdom Metazoa; phylum Arthropoda; class Insecta; order Mantodea; family Hymenopodidae; genus Hymenopus; species Hymenopus coronatus. Next base: position 25,986,936 of record CM060896.1, on the reverse strand, counting down.
GGTAAGCTCACATTAAGTATATCTTACCTAAACTCAGCTCTGCGTGCTAGGCTATCTGAGGATTGGTAAATGTAAGTTCTATTGATAAACTTAAAATAGTATACTATGTATATTTTAACTCGATCATGGAATATGCAATATTATTCTCGGGGAACTCAGTAGAAAATATACATTCAAAAGAAAATTATAAGAATCATTTCTAATACCCATAGCAGACATACATGCAAATATCTTTTCAAAGGCTGAAGATATTAACCCTACCTTGCATGTATATTTTCACTGTCTTAAAATTCTTTATATGTAATCGAACCACATTTATAACAAACAATGAAATTCACAATATAAATACCAGACAAAAAGTTAACATCCATCATCCCAGTGTAAAACTTTCTTCCTTTCTTTCAGAAAGGTGTATATTATGAAACTATAAAAATATTCAGTGTTCTTCCTAATGATCTAAAGGGAAAAGTTGTCAATTGCAATGCTTTTAAAATTGTTACTAAAGAGTACCTTTGCTCAAAATCATTTTATTCTGTACAAGATCTGAATGACAAATTACCCAGATAGTATCTAGCTATTTTAATGACAAATCATTGTAAACTTCATTTGATGCCTGATCTAGAATCAATGAAAGCAATTTAAACGTATATGTATCAAACTAACAATCAATGCTAAATGTGGCAGTTGGCAGTGAAGCCATTCGCTCTCTTGCATTTCAGTATTTTGATGTCATATTATCATGTTGACTGAAGGTTGGGCAGTGCAGTAGATGGATTCCATCCATATCTTCTTTAAGTGTACAGAAAGGACACAGGAGATCTCACTATATCAATCCTGAATAAATGTTTATTGAGACAGTCATGGTCTGTTAGAAGTCTAAAAGTTGCTACAGAGGATTTTCGTAGTAATGTAGTGATTCTGGTCATGTTATTATATAAATTTTCCCATGGTTTTCCTTTTATTAGTAATACATTATCTTCTTTAATTTTTTTATTATATGTTGATACAATGATTCTTTTGATAGAGTGATAATTTATTGGATCAGATGAATGCCAAATGTACAGGCTGTAAAAGCCTAGTGAAAGTCTAAAACATAAGTAATCCATACATGTGGAATCAAACTATATTTTTTTGTACATATTGCAGGGAAGTATTAAAATTATCCCTGCTTTGTTTTATTTTTTGGTTATGTTTCAATATCCATATCTAATTTTTTATAAATATAGATGTATTTCAAGGATTCTTATAAAATGGATGTCCCATTTAAATCACATGTAATTTTTGTATATTTGCTGCACTAATCATTTTATGCATTCTAAATTTCCTTTTCTTGCAATTATTCTTTCTAAACAAGGAAAAGGTTTTGATTTCAGGAAGTTTTCAAGTATGCATTTAGTCTTGTCATTAAATAATCTAATTAGTTTCTACTTTGCAGATGGAATATTGTGATGATCAAGAGAAAATAATAGAAGCAGATGATCCTGATGGTGGCTGGGTGGACACTCACCATTTTGACACTGGGGCTTCCGGATTAGATGAAAAAGTGTCAGAGATGACACTTGAATCAAAGGTAATTCTATTATGGATTACAAAAGCTTTAGAATAACCTGGCACCATAGCTTGGTAGACCTTACTTGCCTGCTATTTAAAGGGTTCTAAGTTAGATTTCCAGTGGGGGGTTTTGGGAATTTTTGTGTATCCAAGATTAATATCTCCTCCCTTGAATCTAGAAGTAAGCACGTACACGGGTGTGTGTGTGTGTGTGTGCATGCATGCATGCGTGGGCGGGCAGACGTGGGCAGGCAGGCATGTGTGCGCGTGCACATTTCATTTTTGAGTTATGATGTACACCCACCCAAGCACGCGCGCACACATACGATTTTCTAAAAATGTTTTTTCGGATTCAGAGAAGCCTAAAACTAATTTCTATACAAAAGTTTTGGGTGGAATGCAATACCTTCCCTATCCACCATGTAAATTATGCATATGTGCAAGAGAAAATAAAAAAAAAAGACTAAAATAAAAAAAATGAATCCAGTTACCATTATAAATCTTTTAGCTACATAAATTGTGAACAGTTGGTTCAACTATGAAGCCAGGGACTTAAGAGTATTTAGGACATGGTAATTCTATACTGGGTACATAATCTCAAAGTGAATTTGAGGGTAATGTTGCCAACTAAAGATCTGTTTTCTGCGCATTGCTGCAAAACCATACCAACCTTAGAAAATGAAAAAGCATGTAGAAATGAGCAGACATTGCTAAGGGAAAACAACAGGTTAACAGCTGCAAGATGGCAGTAGTTGCACAGTTATATGTTGACAAATGGCATAGTAGTGGTCTGTTTTTCTTCCTCATTAAATGGTACGTTAGCACCAGTTTATTCAGACAATGATGCAGTGAAATTCAAATATATTTATATTATTAACTGTCCTTTCCTTGCTCCTCATTTAAAATAAAGAAAAAACATTATTTATTTGCCGCTAGCGACCGTAGTAATGCTCTAATTTTCTTCTTCATTCAATGCTAAGTGAATGCACTTGGTTATGGAGACAATGATGCAAAATAACAGTCAAAATCAAATATATTTTATGTATTATTTCCCTTGTCACATCGTTTAAATAAGAAATAAAAATATATTTGTCACGTTTAAAGTATATTTTTGTTGACGGAATTCTTTAAAATTATGCTCATTAACCAATAATCCCTGGAATCTGAAAATGGCTGAGAAATTATGGGATCCAGATAGTATACCATTTTAGGTTAACCTAACTATTGCAGATGTTGGTTATTTGAGGTTATATGGTAAATAAGCTACCAAAAGGTGATTTATCAGAAAATGAAGATACCCTGTCACCGGCACACTTCAATTGCGGTGCTCTTAATACATTTGATCAAGTAATATTTTGGGTTAAATGGAGAAATTTAATACCCAATGCTACTATCAAATAAAAACTTATCAGTTGCTTTGTTTCTTTTTAGCGAAAACATAGCAGCATTGATAGTAAATCAAAATAATAATTATTATTTATTTGCAAATTTGTTTCCCAGCCTCCTTTTTTTTGCCTTCCTAATTTCTCCAAAATGTAATTCACTTTGAGCATATGTGTGTATATACGAGGTACGTCCAGAAAGTAAGTTCCATTTCAATTTATCTCCTCTGCAGCGCTGCGATCGCAGTTCCGCACATGCGCGGTAGACACTCTGTATCAAGGAGAAGAAACGTGTGCCATTTTGAGATCGCTATCAGCCACATACGCTTTGTTGTGCTTGTTTACAATGTCGGTGTTGATTGAAAATCCCGCCGCTTGTGAAATCAGATCTGTGATACGTTTTCTGTATGCTAGGAAAGTGAAACCAATTGAAATTTATCGGCGAATTTGCAAAGTTTACGGACAAAATGCGATGAGTGATTCAATGGTGAGAAGATGGGTCTGACAGTTCAATGAAGAACGTAGTGAAGTGCACGAAGAAGAATGAAGTGGGCGTCCATCTTTTGTTACAGAAGAACTGGTTCACACGATTGATGACAAGATCCAGGAAAACCGCAAGTTTACAATTAGTGCTCTCGCTATGGAATTTCCCCAAAGCTCACGATCACTATTCATGAAATTGTTACCGAGAAACTGAAATTTCGTAAACTTTGCTCAAGTTGGGTACCAAAGATTCTTACTTAGCAACACAAAACAAAACGGATGGGTAGTGCACTTCAGTTTTTAACCCGTTATGATGAAGACGGCAAATTTCTGACACAGATAGTCACAGGAGATGAAACTTGGGTTTCTTATGACACCCCTGAAAGTAAGCGACAATCAATGGAATGGAGGCACACTTCATCCCCAGCAAAGGTTAAGCCGAAATCTTGACACATCGAAAAATGAGGTGCACAGTGTTCTGGGACTGGAAAGGCATCTTACTCATTGATTTCTTACCGCGTGGTCAAACAATCAAAGCAGATGTTTATTGCGAGACACTTAGGAAATTGCGCCGCGCAATACAGAATAAGCGCCGAGGATTGCTGTCAAAAGGTGTTGTTTTTCTTCACGACAATGCATGATCGCACACTGCAAATGTGACAAAAAACCTCCTACAGGGATTTGGGTGGGACGTGTTTGACCATCCTCCATACAGCCCTGACCTCGCTCCTAGCGACTTTCATCTGTTCTTACATCTCAAGTCTTTCCTTGGCGGTCAACACTTCAACAATGACGAAGAGTTGAAAGAAAATGTTTCCAACTTTTTGAAGACACAGGCGGCAAACTTCTATGAAGAAGATATACAAAAACTTGTGCCACGCTATGACAAATGCCTGCAAAATTTCGGTGGTTAAGTGGAAAAGTAGTTTAAGAGTTGTAGAATTTTGTGCCATAAATAATTATTCTGTATCTGTACACAATTTAATTTTATTACCAAACGGAACTTACTTTCTGGACATACCTCCTATATATATATATATATATATATATATATATATATATATATATAGGGTAATTCATTACTATTTCAGCATTTACCCGCAACACTATGGAAGTGCTGCTGTAATATTATGCCAACACCATCATTGCTTTCCCACACTGTTAATTGCATATTTCATCCTTTCCACTTCCCTCCTTTTGCAATACTGATCATATATTCTCCATAACGCATAACGTTGCTTGTTTCAGAAGTAAATTAGTCGGCAACAATACCAATTTGAGATCTTCTTGAGGTTTAATGAAAGAAAAAAAAAAACAAATCAGTTGGGGAATTTAGTGGTGTGTCAGCATGTTACCGTGGCAGCTCAATGGTTAGAGCACTGGAAGGAAATCAGGAGATCCTGGGTTCAAATCCTGGCTATGGCTTTAATTTTTCAGTCTGACTGTGCCTTTCCAATCTAACAAATGTTAAAATCAAGAAGCTCACTAACAAATGTATTGCAAATACAGTCATCACTGTTTACTTCTATCATTACGACTTTAATTTTGCAATCATGCTCTGCAGCTTTACAGGATCTATACATCTAAACACACTATGGGGTATGTCATCTCAATAATTTGAGATCACCAGTTTGAGTTTACCAGGAACATGTGAGGCAGTTGACTACCATGGTAGCTCAGTGGTAGAGCAACTGGCTAAGGACCAGGAGATCTGTATTACAAATCCTGGCAATGGCATTGCATTTTCAGTCTGACTGTATCTATCTGAACATAGTTGTACAAAAAAGCTGCTCCCTAGGCATCAATTTGTACTGTATGAATACTCATTAACAGGCATGGAAAAATACTAATACTAATCACCAGTGGTAACATAAGTTTTGGCTTCATTTATATATTCATAAAAGGTGTATGAAACATGGCTTATCAGTATGTGTAATCTATCAGTATCGCTTAACATGCCAGAATGAAGTTCTTGAACATAACAGTGCTTCCACCTCGGTTGAATATGAAATGATGCTTGAACATGTAGGTAATTTGTTCATTGCCTTCTTTCTTGTTGAGTGTAGTAAATTTGTGTAATAACACTAGTATTTGACCTATTAGATTTCTGTTTTTAACTTACCGTTTCTATTAAATATATAAATATCGCTGCAACTTAAACATACAAGTGAGAAATGCCACAGAAAATGTTTTCAAATAAGGCACAACAAATATGTCAGGGCGATTTGCAATGAAAATCAAGCATTAACTTAATTATATAAAACTGCAGCATATCATTCCAATTACAAATGAAACACAAATAGGACCAATCACAAGTGAACATGTAAAGCTGAGCGAAGTAACTGCCAAAACTGGTGAGGCACATGTATCAGAATGATAAATTGCTGTTAGTTTCGTCTAATTCAGAATATCTGGATAAGAAAACCTGGATGAAGGAAGTTAAACTAAAAAATAGCACCTCTACCTACACAATTTGTTTGCTGAGATTTATATATGTAGATATCCCATTGATTCTGCCCCATGATCTTGCATAGAAAGGTTCTTAACAAGACAACATATTATATCGGTAATGCTGTTCTTATATTTACATTACACTGAGCAATATTTATTTATCATTAGAACCAAATGAAAAATTCAATGTCACAGCCAGGATTTGAACACAGTTCTCCTGCTTTCCATGTGATTGGTTTAACCATTAAGCTACTGTGACAATATGCTGGTAGGATATTCATTCCTCCTACTGATTCATATGGTTTTTACTTGTTAACCAACCAGTATGTCCCCCTTCAGAGGACACCTTAATGGCAACTTACATTTGTGAATATTTGTATCTGGGTAATATTAATATAGTTATTGCCAACTACCAAGCATATGTCATATGTTGACAGAATTTGATGCAGCATGGCAGAATAATCATGTGGTGAGAATTGTTCTCTGACTGGATGGTTTCTTATGTTTAACATAGACACACAAAGTTGAAAGCCTGAACCTTGCAAGTTTTTACATTTATGTTTAATTCAATGTTTATTTTGCTTCTGTGATTCATTGTGAAAGTTCCATTTCAGCACGTATCATGTATTTGTTTAAGTATATGTGGACTTTATTCTTAATTTTCATTGTGAGTGGGGCTTAATAGACCCAATCTGGAATGAATCTCGCAATTGGAGAATCTAGTGGTTTACTGCAGCATATTATTTGCCTCGTTTGATAATTATATGCTGATAATTGGTTCTTAAAATGGTGTATTAACATCAAGGTACTTAGTAAAGTACCTAAAAATGAGATCCTGGAGATTATTTTATTTGGTGCTATAAAATAATAATTATAATACACTTTAAACTTCTTTTACTACAGGGTCACTATTTTATATGGTAACCCACTATAATGCCCCTGCTTTCAGAGCGATAACGTGCCCTCCGTTCAGAGGGAATGTGTTAAGTCTTCTAGTTCAGGAAGTTGAAAAAGGATTACTTGAAAGAACACAAATGAATAACATTTGAATAAAATATATATTTAAGCAAAACAATTAAACATTTAAAATAGAATTCCCTTTAAACACTCTTGGTCATCATTAAATCCATCCTTATTTGAATGATTGAGGGTAAGCTTTAAGCAAATACTAATAATGATAATTTGAATATACAATATATATATATGGTTGAGTCTTTGCTCTCCCTGTTCAATAGCGACGCGTAATAAACCCTCTTTGTATAATAGTCACATAAGATATATAATTATTACTGAAATGCAATACATTTATACAACATAATAAATCATTTAGTATGATTAAACACTTGAATATACGTATGAATATTGTATCTCCTTCCTATTTCTCTATCTTTGGTTTAATTACTTGTAATCTTGTATTTGTCCATATTATATTTGTTATATTTATTAGATCTTAAGTATAAATGTTTTTCCCCGACTCTCTGTTAGTCTCGTCCCCCAATTCTCTGTTAGTCTCGTCCCCCAACTCTCTGTTAGTCTCGTCCCCCAACTCTCTGGCAGTATCTTAGGCTAATTCAGCTTACTCACCCATAAATGCGATCAGCAATGGAACCACCCTCTGCATGATTGACCCTTCTGCAGGCGTCTTGTTAGGTACACAGTTTTACTGAGAATGCTCCACTTTGAATGGCTTCATACATTAATATATATGAAAGATGTATGATTAATAGTCATATTACATTGCATCACGTCGTGCAATACTTGGTCTGCAAACGCGTGCGTCATATCCGCGCAACTTCTTGCAGAGCAGACCTCGGCGCGTTTCTTTACCGCATCCTGTTACAAAGTGTTACTTTGTTCCATTCTAAGCATAAAGTAAGCTTTGTGAATTTAACACATGTAATGCATTAATTTATGAATAATGTTTGAAATTAATTATCCCATGTTCCCAATAGTTTAATGACTGCCATTTATCCACCAGAGAGCTATGATGGTCACTATATTCACCCCTCCTTGAATGAAACATACGGTAAACAATCCTGTGTTTCACCAAAATTTCAAAGTGACCATAAACAAGCAAAATATATATCAAAACCAAAAGGCGTACAATATAATTTTGTGACATCTGTGTAAACTTGTTACAAAAGTATTAAGTGTTAAAGTGTATTAAATCTTCATGTAATATCTTCTCTCTTGATCACTAGCACTATCACTAGCACTTACCACTTTTCTTGATGCACACGTCAGAATATATCATGATGACTGTAAAGTGTCTCTCGTTCGTGTTGCTTTTCGTTTACCTGCGTTACCACGTCCTGGGTTTCTATCTCCGTTGATGATACTGGAACCTGAAGTTCTGCTAAAGTCACCGCTGCTGGATCTTGTCCTCGTCGACTTTGGATAGCACGTACAATGGTTCTCCTTTTATAAACCAATATTCCTATTGCTGCTGAAATTACAATACCAATTATCCAACCAATATACCCATTGTTACTGTTACCCTGATTCAACTGTTTTGCTAGTTGAACCTGAGCCATTAATTCTGGTATTGGAATTCTCGGTGCTCGGTCGTCGGCTTGTAGATGTTCTCGGATCTCAGCTAACTGTCGAAAACTGTAGTCTGCCTGTTGTAATTCTGCTGAAATATTCTGTCGTTCTTCTTCGTTGAGAATAGCCTGGATATCTGGTACAACTATAGATGTCGCACTGATGTTCCACGTCGATTCATCTGTAATCACTGGTAATAAAGTCATTTGATCTGAATGATAATAACAATCAAGATCATCGGTGATGAATCCTGTTCCTTGAAGCATCATCGTCTGCGTCAGTTCTTGTCGTCTAGCACTGCATACTTTTATTACTTTCAATGGAGTTGAGACTGCATAAATCCAATAACTTCTTTCTTGACTCTTGGTATGAAACCAAACTGATGTAAAGTTCTCTGCAACTAGCGTCTTTCTGCATAGCCTGTGAACTTGCCTTTCTTGGCCAAAAAATAATGATGATATACAAGTATAAGCTGTACTTGAATATAGTGCAAATTCTGCTGGACATATAGAAATGATGGTCTTTTTGCATCGGCTGAGTTGGGGATTTGTGAGTAAAGCATATTTTTGCCTATTTTCAGATACTGCCAGGAATTTAACCGATGTGTCAATAACCACATGTCCAACACCCTGTACTTTTGTAGGTAAAGGTATTATTTGAAATAAATCTAGAGCTCTATCTGTTCCTTTTAAAGGAATTTGGATCAATATTCTAATTATCCCAGGTACTGAATAAACAATAACATCACAAAGGCTATAGTACATATACATATCTTCAATTTCTACACCTGCTAATAATGATAACCCCGTAGGTAATCTCTGTACTACCGATTTCAAAATGTTTGATAAATTTTGTGGTGTAACTATTGTAGCACTTAATCTTCCTGATAGTATTACATCAAGTCCCTCATGTAATTGCATCAACTTTTGTTGTAAATCAATTGCTATCATAGCCATTTCTCTTTGACATTCTATGAATTTTAATTGTTCCGCAAAGTCTCTAACTCTCTCGTTTGTCACGTGATCTACAATTTCTGTTAGGTTCTCTAGTATTTTCATATGCAAACGCGTTCTATCGTCTTAACTGTTTTAAGTAAGTTATTTGTTCTTCCGCCACATGCGTCATTATACTCGTTTGATTTTGTAATTTAGAAATAGTTTCATGTACATCATTCATTTCTTCTCTATCTGGCGTTCCTATAAGTAACTTTATAATTGAACCTCCTACGTCTAACAATCCTCTCTTTTCTCTATGCATTTGGTGTGGAAGGTACTGATCTAATGTTTTTAGTTCCTCAGCAATTTGTTCCATAAGATAAGTGAGTCTTGGTAACCCTGCTGACCTCGTCTTGGTAAACTCATTTCTTAGTACATCTTCAGTATTTACTATTCTCACATTACTATTAAAATGTGGAGGAAATTGTTTTATTCCCCTCTTAATTCTCTCAAGTGCATCTTTATAATTTTGAATAGAAATATCTATTCCTACCGTCCATTTACTTCTGGATATCAGTAGTCTTTCCTGGTGTGCGAACACTACCCCTTTATTCAGTTTAGTCATCTGCAACCCATTTGGCAACGTGAAAGGATCTCCTGCACAAGCAAAATCTGCGAACAAAAGTCTAACTTAATTTCGAATAAGCCTATTCTTGTCATGCTTCGCCTTCATCATCCACTCTCTCGCTCCCTCTAGATCTAAGGTTCCACGGAATTTCTGGTCTCCTATTTTCTCTAATTTCTCTATCTATCCTAGGATCTTTCCACGATGGATCTAAGATACTGTCATCCCCTATTGCATCTGTAATTGTGTCATCAAAATCTACTGCTCCTGCCTCCTCATCGTCGTCTTTATTTTGCTCTATTTCAATAAATCCTGTAGATGGAATTAAGTGTTTATCCTCATCGCTCTCATCTTCCGCTACCTGTCTCGATTTATGAGCTGTCTTTAATCTATTTGCATGTATCACTCTTGTCTCCTTTTGACCTATCTTTAGTTCATACGTTAATGGTGAACATTTTTCTATTATTTCCCAAGGTCCACTGTATTTAGGTGCTAACTTCTTGTACTTATTCTTTCCCAAATACGGATTATCCAAGTATACATAATCTCCTACATTATACTCAATCACTTTTGCCTTTTTGTCATAATTCTCTTTTTGTTTCTCTTTTCCCTTTATAATATTACCTTGAACTGCTTTGTAAGCTTCCCTAAGTCTTTGTTTTAAAGATTCTACATGCTGTTTTGCACTACTTAATTTTGCAATATCTCTTTTAGGTTCTAGTTCTAATTCTGATGGTAATTTCATTTCTCTCCCATGTAATAAATAATATGGGCTATATTTTGTCACGGTGTGTGGTGCTGACCTATAAGCCATCAATACAAATGGTATCATCCTATCCCATTCTTCTCCATATTGCGATATCATCATTGCTAATGAATCGTTTAAATATCTATGAAATCTTTCAATTACTGAATTTGATTGCGGATGCATTGGACTGATATTAGCCCTCTCTATTCCAAAGAATTTACATACTTCTTCAAATAATGCTGATTGAAAATTACTCCCCTGATCTGATAAGATTTTCTCGGGAATACCATGTCTGCATAATACCTCTGTTACTAAGGCTCTAGCAACTGTTCCGGCTGTTTGATCCGGTATCGGAATCGCTTCCGGGTATTTACTAAAATGACATATAATTGTGAGCATATATTTATTTCCTGCTGTTGTAACCTGAAGTGGTCCCGTTATGTCTATCGAAATTAACTGAAATAATAATTGTTGCTGTTTCTGAAATTCCTAATGGTGCATTTGGTCTTCTAATTATTTTCCTTCTCCCACATGTCTCACACATTCTAATGTAATCTTTCACATCTTCTCTAATTGTCGGCCAAAAATACCTAGCCTCTATCAAGTCTTTTGTGCGTTTTTCTCCTTGATGAGCACTGAATTTTGTATCATGATGTAATTTAAGAATTGTCGCTACTAGTTCACATGGTATGACCAGTCTATCTCCCCCATTAGTTTTTCTGTATAGTATTCCGCCTTTATCCAAAAATACTATGTTATTTCTTTTTGCTCGCATGTCATCTACTAATTGTCTACAATATAAGTCATTTTTCTGTGCTTCTAGTATTAATTCCCTAGTCAGTCCTACTTCTGAGGATATTTCTGTTGCATTGTCTGTATTTGATTCTCCTGTCATCAAAAGACATCTCAATCTAGATAACATATCTGGTACAATGTGTTGTTTACCAGGTTTATGATTTATTTCAAAATCATATTCGCTCAAAGTTAAAACCCAATGCGTTAATCTAGCGCTTAAATGTGGATTTTTCGTCGTTAGTAACCATGTTAATGCTTTATGGTCCGTGTATACAATGAAATGATTTCCAACCAAATAAATTCTGAATTTCTTTACTCCAAATACAACACTTAAAAGTTCTTTTTCTGTAGTCGTATAATTAATTTAATTCTGGTGACGTCAACAATCTACTAGCATAACCAATTGGTCTTTCTTGTCCATCTTGCTCCTGAGCAAGTACAACTCCTAGTCCATACATACTAGCGTCACATGATAAAATGAATGGTTTTGTAAAATCTGGATGAGCCAATACAGCTTCTACTGTTAGTGCTTGTAGCAATTTTTGAAAAGCGTTCTCCTGATCTTGTTTCCATTCAAACTTTTGACTTTTCTTTAACAACTGCGTTAATGGTTTACTTTTATCGGCAAAGTGTTCAATGAATGATCTGTAATAGCCTACGGCCCCTAAGAATGATCTTACTTGCTTCACAGTCGTTGGTCTTACAAACTTTTTAATGGCTTCTACTTTAGTAGGATCGGGTTTTATGCCCTCGGCACTTACTACATGTCCTACATACACTATTTCTTTATGTGCAAAATGACATTTCTGAAGTCCTGGTTTCAAACCTGCTTCCATTAGTCTGTCAAATACTTGATCTAGTCTGTCTGCATGTTCTTTTATTGTCTTTGAGAATATTAGTATGTCATCCATATATACTAAACATATTAACCCTTTAAGTCCTCCCATAATCAAATCTATGGCTTTTGACCATGTCATCGGTGCAGATACCAGTCCGTACGGTAATCTATTGTACTCATAGCTTCCTTCTGTACAAACGAAGCTCGTTTTATGCTTATCTTGATCTTTTACTTTAATTGCATGATATGCTGAATCAATATCTATGATTGAAAAATAAGCATTCCCACTTAACATTGACAAGTTTTCTTTAATGTCTGGGATTGGCCATGAAGGTACTCGTGTTACAGCATTTAATTTCCTGTAATCTACACATAATCTATATTTAACTTCACCATTTAGTGCTTTCTTAGGTACAAATGAACATGGACTTGCCCATTCTGATTTTGTATGTTCTATTATCTTTTTATCTAACATCTCTTTTATCTGTCTCTTTAGCTCACCCTGTAATGCAAATGGTACTCTATAAGGATTTTGTCTTATAGGAAGAGCGTCTCCTGTATCTATAGAATGTTCTACCACATCTGTATACGGTAATTCTCCCGTTACTGAATCCATAAATAACATTGCATGATGATACACAATTCTTGCTATTTCCCTCTTATCACGTCCTTCTAAATGCGATAGTTTCTCCCCTATTACAGCTATTATTTCATCAAGTTTCTTTTGTCTTGCGGGTACATCAAAATCTGAAAATATCTCATAATCTTTTTTCCAATCGGATATTTTCTTGGTCAGGTTAATTCGGCTCACCGGATAAGGTACCGATTCATACTCGTTACATATGACACATTCTTGACTATTTCCTAGTCCTGCCCTAACACACATTTCTCCTGCTAAACCCTTATACCGTCGACTTCTTTGTCTAATTAATTCTGGAATTTCCTCACTATGGTGCTGTCGGGGTCTTACACAACCTAGAGCAAGTTTCCTCCCCTTTTTCTCGTTACTACTTGTCACAGCGCAAGAATGTTGACAATTGTCATTCCGGATGTGATCAGATTGTCCTCTAACATTTCTTACGACTTTGGGCAACGGATCATGATTTTCCATTTCTTTCATCGGTCCGTACACAGGCCTGTGATTAATTGCCCATGGGGATACGAGCTGCCGCCCTTTTCGATCTGCCAACCGTCCCCCTTCTATACCTCCTCCAGATATAGGAATTATGCCCCGTGAACATGTTTTTGATTCATGCCCCTTCCATTCGCCGGAATTATTTGCACCATCATTTAATCGCCTCTCGCAGGCTCGCGCGAATGGGAACTCCTTGGCCATTTCCATAGATAATAAATCTATCTCCGCTTCATCTAAGTTCATCTCCCGAACTCTATCAGTTAGCTCATTTACTTCGACATCCTCCTGTGGATTTGTTCGTAACCTCCTCACTACTCCTGTCTTCGCATAAGACGTAGCACAATATCTCGCGCAAGGGTTACACAACATTACATTTTCTTTGTCTATCATATTAAATGCATAAGTATTATCTCTCATTTCTTTACTATACTCTGAAGCTTCACCTATTTTTGTCCCTTTTTCTATTAGAACTGATTTATCACTCAAATTTAATATTCTCACTATACCATACTTAGCATCTCTATCATATTTCTCATGACCCTGCCTAATCCAATTAGGTAATTTATTTACGTCGTTTTCTTCCACAGTCTTTTTCTTAGCGGATCCCTCATTGTTATCTCGATAACTTAACACTTTAGTTATCACTTTGGCCATATATATCTTATTTACCGTTACTTCACACGGTTCTACATAAACTTCTGCGGGAAGAGTTGCTCTCTTTTTACTCTTTATGTGAACAAGCGTAACATTTTCACTACAAGGCTCTAGAATCGTATTTTCTACTAGTACTACATCCCAAGTTATCTCTTTATTATCATCTACTGGATTAGTCACTGCCTTTATCATGAATACCCGTTCAACACACCTAGGGTTAGCTACTCCCTTGCCCTGTTTAACGTTATTCACACCTTGTACTTCTATTTGTGAGATGGTCACCAAAGGTACACTTTCCCCTCCTAAATGTAGTATTTCATCGCAGAGATTCACCTTAGCCTTTAGTTGACGTAGGATATCCAATCCTGATATCCCTGTACATCCTATATCGATTGGTGCTATATAAAACTTATGTTTTATCTCTGTGTTACCTATCATAACCTCTACTTCCATTTCTCCTACTATTTGTAACTGAGTGCCTGTAACTCCTACTGCGCTTAGCTTTGTTGGCATAACTGGATCATTGAACTTTATAACCCCTAAGTTAATGACTGAAACATTTGCACCCGTGTCAATCATCATGTGATGAGGGTCCTCTTGTATGACTACTTGTACATACAATTCTGCAGCAGTTCCTGCCCCTGCGGGTCCTGAAGCTAATACTGCACCATGTCCCCGCTCCTTGGCACAGTTTTGTAGTTTCCCTGATTAGATCCTTTCCACTTACAATCTTTCATCATATGCCCTGGCATATTACATTTATAACATCTTTTGTGCATGGGTGATGCTCCTACTTTTTGATTGTTCAAATTTTGTGACGGCCATGTTGGCTTATTTGAGTTCTTGGGTTTCCATTTGTCCCCATTCTGAAATTTAAAACCCCTAGGTTCATCCCTGAGTAATCTATTTCCATTATCTCTGTTAACCCTTTTTACTCTACAGTTTACTGCTAAATGTCCAACTTTATGACACCGGAAACATGCTTTTGCTACTGAAAATATTTTCTTTTCCGTTCCGTTAGGTTTATGTTGAAAATTTCCAAAATTTCCACTGCCTCTTTGCTTCTCAGCATTTTCTACTGTGGTAGCCATGCGAATGGCTGACGTTAAATTTTCAGGCATTTGAAATCTAACTTGCTGTCCGACCACGCCCTTAAGACCATGAATGAATGCAGCAAGAAGTCTTCGCTCTGCTTCTTCATTAACAATTTTCTGAGCTGCGGCATTATCTGCTTGAATAACTGTCTTTTGACATAATTGCCTACACCTATCTGCAAGTACTTCTACACTTTCATCATGTTTTTGAACGGCATCTTGTAGAGCTGTGTAATGATATTGAGCTGGTAATTTTTCTGTAAATCTATCAATAAATGCTTTCTTGAAAACGTTCCACGGTATATCACTTACTTGCAACTCATCTTTACCCTTGAAAAATTGTAGAGCTATTCCTCCCAATTTTGCTCTTGCTATATTTACCTGATCTTTTTCATTCCAGTTACCTACAACTGCTAAGTGTTCTATATTAGCAAAGAAATCTTTAACTGGTTTACTCTGTTTTGGATCCCCTGTGAACTCACGTATATTATTGGCAATACTAACATCTTTGCGCAATAAACTGATTTCTCTAACTTTTTCTTCTAATTCTCTTACTTTTTGTTCAGTTGCCACCTTGAATCTATTTATTTATTACTACAATGATAAGCAAAATACACAAAACACGAAATAGCTATCACTGTCGCAACTACAACAACATAACACCCATAATCTCGCACTATGGCATCTATCTTATCTAACCACATCACAAAGTAAACTACTAATGACCAGTATTTTATGTTAGAAAATGCTAACTTTATACCCCAGAGTGGATACGAAGTCGTTCGATTAGCTAGCACAACATAACACAATTTTTAATGAATGGCTATCATATCCTTTCACAGAACCAATAGTACACTTCTTAAAACTACACTTGCTGAAAAGAAGACAATTAAAACACAACATGAATTCGTGCGTTCGTGAGATACGCATATATTGAATCTTAAAAATATTTCCAAAATGCTCCCAAAGAAATCCCAAAACACTCCCAAAGAAATCCCAAAACGCTCCCAAAATATTTCCAAAACGCTGTATAAATTTTTCCAAAATGCTCCCAAAGAAATCCCGAAACGCTGCCACCAATATAATGCCCCTGCTTTCAGAGCGATAACGTGCCCTCCGTTCAGAGGGAATGTGTTAAGTCTTCTAGTTCAGGAAGTTGAAAAAGGATTACTTGAAAGAACACAAATGAATAACATTTGAATAAAATATATATTTAAGCAAAACAATTTAACATTTAAAATAGAATTCCCTTTAAACACTCTTGGTCATCATTAAATCCATCCTTATTTGAATGATTGAGGGTAAGCTTTAAGCAAATACTAATAATGATAATCTGAATATACAATATATATATATATATATATATGGTTGAGTCTTTGCTCTCCCCGTTCAATAGCGACGCGTAATAAACCCTCTTTGTATAATAGTCACATAAGATATATAATTATTACTGAAATGCAATACATTTATACAACATAATAAATCATTTAGTATGATTAAACACTTGAATATACGTATGAATATTGTATCTCCTTCCTATTTCTCTATCTTTGGTTTAATTACTTGTAATCTTGTATTTGTCCATATTATATTTGTTATATTTATTAGATCTTAAGTATAAATGTTTTTCCCCGACTCTCTGTTAGTCTCGTCCCCCAATTCTCTGTTAGTCTCGTCCCCCCAACTCTCTGTTAGTCTCGTCCCCCAACTCTCTGGCAGTATCTTAGGCTAATTCAGCTTACTCACCCATAAATGCGATCAGCAATGGAACCACCCTCTGCATGATTGGCGTCTTGTTAGGTACACAGTTTTACTGAGAATGCTCCACTTTGAATGGCTTCATACATTAATATATATGAAAGATGTATGATTAATAGTCATATTACATTGCATCACGTCGTGCAATACTTGGTCTGCAAACGCGTGCGTCATATCCGCGCAACTTCTTGCAGAGCAGACCTCGGCGCGTTATCTTTACCGCATCCTGTTACAAAGTGTTACTTTGTTCCATTCTAAGCATAAAGTAAGCTTTGTGAATTTAACACATGTAATGCATTAATTTATGAATAATGTTTGAAATTAATTATCCCATGTTCCCAATAGTTTAATGACTGCCATTTATCCACCAGAGAGTTATGATGGTCACTATACCACTTGCACTTTCTAAGAAAGTGCAAGAGAGTCGAGAGTTGCCGGGAAAACTATGCGGGCAGAGGCAGACTAAAATCCTTACCTTATAATAGATGCTAGAAATGCTGACCTTCTGCTCTCAAACAGGTATCCAGTATCATTTAAGTGAAACCAAGATTTGTCAGAGGAAAACAAAAGCTGTGGGTCAATGAAACATCTTTTTATAGATTGGAAAACCAATTGCAATAATTCACAGGTGTAGTTTCAACAGATGAGAAGCAGTTCTGCAGAAGATTGAGATACACCTATTTGCTGTGCTAATTTGTTCAGAGATTTTCAAGGTGAATGCTCCAAAGTGGTGAGCAGATTCAGTCTTAAAGTAAACTTTACAAATAAACATTCATTCTTCCACAGCTAAGTGATGCACCATGGTTACTGCAGCTATAGAAGCACCAAACTGACAATGATTGACTGCACATGCACCTGACTCGGCAACACAGAAATGGTGACAATACATTTTCAAGCGGGAATTGGCAGTCCGGAGTCCCAACGCGGGAGTAGCGAATGAGAGAAAGGCTGCAAATGGGTTACCATATAATAAAATGACCCTATACTATTTGAGAATCATAATTAAATAGTTGGGTCAAGTACCTAAATACTAAACACATTTTTATTGGTTTTTGTTTTTAGAATGATACTCCAAATAATGCTAATTCTGGTGATAATGGCGACGATGATGATGACGATGATGAGGAGGCAGCAGACATGGATGAATTTGAAGAAAGTGGCCTGTTAGATGAGGAGGATAAGGTAATCGTTCTCATATGTTGGCATAATTTTGTTTAACCTTTCATTTTTTTATAAAAGAAATAGTGGAGGAAGAGAGAGAGTATTTGTTAAACCTTTCCAAGTGCATATTTCATGACAGCTTGTAAACAGCATTAAAAAAGAATGTTGTATTGCTATATTGACATATGGAAATTATCCTTTGCAAAATATTTGTGATTATAATATTTTCCTTTTATATAGATATTGTTCATGATACTTTTATTTTCAGCAATTTTCAAATTACTTTCATTATATTTATAACTTGTCTATCTGCTATATTTTCCAATTTGCATAACTCTAAATTACTTTTACAATAAAGTGACGTTATATTCTTTTCTGTAATTATGCATAAATTCTTAAGTGTGTGATGCTTAAATTAATATTAATAGTTCATAATAATTAAATGCAGGTACTTTCTCTGTAAGGTGATGCTATAATCAATACTTGTTTCCTGAGTTTCAATTAGTTTTAGCTTCCTTATCTTTTCACTTAACTTCGAATGCCGTAACATTTTTATGCAATCTCCTGCAGAACTCTTTCCAAATCCGCTCTATGAGGACCACTCCAAAAGTTCTGAAAATGTATGCAATAAATATTACAAATTTGATTTGTTTATGGTATCATTTCAAAATATTCTCCATGTATTGTATACACTTTCTTATCCTTTCAAACCATTTTTCAAGTTCTGAACGCCATTCTTCTTTGGAGAGAGTACAAATGCATTCTTCATAAGCAGGTACTGCAGTTTCAGGTGACTCAAATTGGTCACCTCAAATTTTTTCTTTCATTTTAGGGAATAGAAAAAGGCTGTATGGGGCCAGATTTGGACTGTAGAGAGGATGGGGCAAATATCTAATTCTTGCAGAAACTGGGCTGTTTCTTGTGCAGTGTGGGCAGAGGCATTGTCATGGTACAACAAATTCCATGCAAACCAGTCTTAGGATGCTTTTTTCTCAGTTAATTGAATAACTGAGGCAGACATTTTGTGGTGTAACATTTGGCAGTAACAGTCTTTAGTCCCTCAAGCAGAATTGTCACAGCACTTGCTGAGAGAAGGAACAAATCATCTTCTTTGTAACACTTCTCATTTGCTTCACTTTTGTCGGGAGATCTCCTGGAAGGCCCCAGATCAACGACTGCCATTTAGTTTCTGGATCACATTGTAAATACAGTTTTAGTGGGTTGTTAGAATGTTAAATATGTTTTTTGATCTTCTTCCATCGAAGTTTTCAATAATTTCCTGGCACCATTGCACACATGCTGTAGAGGTTACTGAAGTCAGGTTTTTCTTTCAGGATTGTTTTCACTGCTGCTGATATAGGGCTTCTTGAATCTAACCAAATGTACAATGCTCATCTTCCCACAACATGAACTCTTCCACAACTTTTACCACGTTTTCATCCAGTGTTGTAGTTGGCCATCCTGCTTGGTCTTTATTATCAAGGAAATTTCTTCCTCTTCTAAACTCTGCATACCATTGATAATTGGTGAATTGCAAAGAGAAAAGATCCCCAATTGCACATTGCAGTCTTTCAAGGCATTCTATCTCCCCTAAACTGACTTTAAAGTCATAGAAAGTTACAGCATGGAAATCCTCTTGCCATAGCACTACCTGCTACATAATACACATAAGGTGCTGTTGATGCATATTATTGGAGTGTGCTCAAACTTGCACTTGTTGCTATCTGAACTTCAATCTGAAGTTAGGGAAAGCTCCTTTGGCTTATCACAATTCATTATTGTCCATTTTCAAAACTTTTGGAATGAACCTTATACCTCATGCAATTACAATTATATTTGTTATGCTCCTTAAATTTCTTCATTGTTTACTCTTCTCTTATGCAATACATCACTTAACTGCAAATGTACTATGATGCCCTTTTTTTGTTGATTTTTCTCCTCCTCCTTCATTAGCAACTGAATTGATTATATTGCTACAGGGTGTTCAACTATTTGCATTATTCTTTTTTTTGCTTTCTAAATAAACTCTATTTTGATGACAACAATTCTTACTATGTGATATCATTTTTAATTTCTCTCTTTCTTGCATTTACACACACACGCACATACATACTCACATACAAGCATAATGTTTCCTAATTCCTATACACTATGTCTATTTTAACATTATAATTTCTTTATTTATGTTAACTAATTACATTACTTTTGGTTGTACTGTTTTGTTCTTTTTCTTCTTGAAGTGAACAAGGCAATTTTTACAACAAATTTTATGTATATATATAAAAAAAAATTTGATGTAAAGCAAGTAGGTAATTGCCTTATAAATGTAAAAAGACGCTAGTAGCAGTGAAGTAACACAAATATTAATATAACAATTAATAGTTGCAACAAATCTTCACTTATCTTTTGGAATCCTTGGACTAGTTTCGCAATATATCTATTGCATTCTCAACATAAATTTCCTTTTGGTCTCAGTTTTGGTCTGGTTTTTGATGTTGTTTCTTTACACTGCTATGGTTACTGCTACTAGGTGGATTGTGTACTAATGCATCACTAACTACTGGAATCAAAAACAAATTTGGTGAGAGAGTCAATTGGAGGTATACCAAAATTCATTGCATGATTTTTATACTTTAATATAAATATTTTCTCCCAAACCATTAAATCTATGGATCTATTTAAGTGTTTTATTAATTTAACATCTGGATTTATTTCATGATTAAATTTCCAAAAATCTTCTGCTACAGCTGATTTATCAATTTGTTTGTATTTAATATTTCTGAAGTGTTCTTTTACTCTGGTTTCCAAATGACATTTAGTGTTACCAATATAAACAAGGTCACAATTTAAACAATTTAATTGATAAATGCCAGATTTTTTATTTTTTGAAATTTCATCCTTTTTAGAAAAGCCTAACAAATGTTTTACTCTCTATTTATTTTGAGGAACCAATATTTATACCATGCTCTTTGAAAATATTTGTGAATTTTTTATTTGCCCAAGGGTGATAAGTAAATTTTTTAAAAATGTAATTATCTTTTATTTTCTTAAGTGTAGAAATATCTTTAATAGCTTTTTGATATTTAAACTTCTCAATTTTTTTATTCATAAAATCAGTATTAAAATCATTAATTAAAGCAGTGTTGATAATGTGTTTATATTCTTTATAGAATTCATCTTTATTAAGGGGTAAATTAATTAACCTATAAATTAAATGATTAAAAACAGCAAATTTCTTATGAAAAAACACTTTGATTTTTGATTGCCGTGTACTCTTCTTGCTAATTATTACATTTATGATTTGCCATTTTGTGCTACTGTACGACAGTTGACTTTAAACTGCACAGAATTCAAAGAAAGACTACAGTATGTGAGGTTTATGTTGAAATATGGACATTTTTCTGCTACCTGACTGGTCTAGAGGATGGAGTGCATTAATGACAGTCCTAGTGGTGGAAAACCCTGTCACAGTCATCCTTCACTGCCTATTACTTCCTCAGTCTGTGTTGTAATTGTGTAGTTAACACTTGTACTTGTTTCCTGCCAGTGAAATATATAATAACAGGGAGGAGACTCTTTAATTCCTTCAATAATTAATTGAGGGCTTAAAGGAACCGACCTGAGCAAAAGCCTAATGTCTGATCCTTCACCTTCATGCGGTGTAGCTGTTAGTAATCGCGTATCAATTTTGTTATAATAGAAAGGAGACCCTTTAATTGCTTGTATAATTTGAAGACTTAGAGGAACCGATCTAAACAAAATTATGTGATGAACTAAAGGGAAGGGCTGCTCACCAATAAGCACTGATCAGCTTGGTTAGTTATTGATCTGGACTGATATTTCTTCCTTTCCACATATCAGATCCTTTCTTCTGCCTTTCCTATCCAGTCTTGCTTGACTCAACTCTTGTTTTCTTAGACCCCAATGGTATTAGAATATTTCATTTCATTCTATGCCTTTCATTTCTTAGGTGATTAAACCGCCATTTATGGTGCCTAATTTTAAATGGTTACAAAAAGTTGAATGAAAACATTCCAGATAAAGTGATGTTTGATTGGAAAAAGATACATTCTGGAAGTAAAACAGTGCCCCATTTGGATTTCCGGGCGGGGAACTTTTTCCAAGGTAAACAACAAAATATGAATGACAAATTAAAAATTTTACAATGGAATACAGGTCTATCGCAAGTGAAGAAACATGAACTAAGTAAAATTATATATGACCATAATATTGATACATTTACAATTCAAGAGGCAAATTTAACATTAGAACAACTAAAATATTATAAATTTCAAAATGTTAGTGTGTACTTGCTTCCTAAGGGATAACAAATAAGCAGTGGCATTCTAGTTGGAGGTCTAAAATATCTCACTTCATCTTTTAAAATCATTAAAGAGATGAACAATACAGACTAAATAGAAATAATTAAACTAGACATATGGAAAAATAAATCTCACTTATAAATTTATTCTGTTTATAATCCCCCAAACAATACCCCAAATCTTGAAAATATCAAAATAAATTCAAATACAATCATAATTGGAGTTTTCAATGCCCATTCAAGACTATTGGGATATGACAAACCAAACAATTCTGGAAAGATCATAGAAGACGACCTACTATAGAAGTTATTAATATATTAAGTTATTAATATATTAAGAAGATATTATTAACAAAATGGCAGAGTGTAATGTAGTAACCTGGAGCGAGGCACATAAATTGAATGCGTATGGAGGTAAAAATTATGACCAAGTATTAAGTGAAATGAGCAGTGCATCGGTTAATGTAATAAGAAGTTGTGTAAATGAAGGTAAAGTTAACGGAAATCATGTGGAGGAGAAAATCCAGAATAAAACTACGACACAGACAGTGAACACTACAACGTGCCATACCGAGAGGATAGCGTCGCTACAAAAAATTGTGGACATGCTAAATAAAGATCTACAGAAAGCATATGAAGAAATTGCATCATTGAAGCTAGATCAAAACCAAGAACAGGAAGAAATTTCAACTTTAAAACAGGAAAACATAAAGCTGAGACAAGAAATTCGGCATCAGGCAGAAATGGAAACATACGCCACAGCCATAAGAAGGAAATCCAGCAAAATGGTGAACGCAATAGGTAGACTATATGATAATACAATAACAACCACAAACCCGATTTAGCGTGCTATATGAAGAGAATGAGACTACGCAAAAACTACAGAAGAGTCATGGAGAACATAAAATTACGGAAAATAGTATAAGAAATAGTAAAACAAAGGTTATGGTTTTTGGAGATTCTCTATTAAAATTTGCTGGGAATGTATGTAGTGATGCCGTCTACGATGTACGATGTTATCCGGGGATACGCGCGGAAGAATTAGGCAATGAAATTGAACATGTGAAATTAAGAGAAATAAAACCAGATGTGGTAGCCATACATGTGGGAACTAATGATATCCGAAGAGGAATAATGGCAGAGAAAATTATGGGCGATACTATGGACCATAATCAGCAAAATTAAAATGCAAAGCCCAGAGACCAAAATTGTAATTAGTGGAATATTGTGCAGACGTGATGTGACCAAGAAAAAAGTGAGAAGAATTAATGCAGAAATAGACTGGCTGTGTGTTCTACTTGATGGTAATTGATGTATATGGGATACAGAGCTGGCCAGGGACGGAGTTCATCTTAACAGAAGAGGAGCATACAAATTTGGGAGATTCCTGTGTGAGAGCATCAGTAAAATAGCAGGGAAACTAACAACTCATATGGTGGATGTAGTAATCCAGGAAACTAAACACATTGCTACATCTGAGAACTCTGATAAAAAAAAAATGGAAATGGCGTGTTATTTATGGACACTCTTTAACTGCTATGGTTCTCAGCATCCCATTCCATACCGGGTGTGAAAGACTGCTTAATTTTGCTCAGAGGCCTCTCTATCAGGCTTGAGGTTCTTTTACGTGCCGTAAATCTATGACACGGGACCCACGGCTTTACTTCCCTCTCGAATGAAGCCATACTAAGGATTTTTTACACCCGAAAAAATCCATCGTCTGCCAGGTTTGAACCTGCGACCTTGGGTATATGAAGTTAACATTACACCATTACACCACGGAGGGTGACGAGAACTCTGATAATAAACATACTCTTTCGATAGCAAAAAAGGTGATACTGGCTTTAACATATTGTACCATAACACTCAGTGTCTTAATAATAAGAAGTAGAAATATTTGTGAATAACAATGCAAACATACAGGTTTGCTGCTTTGCTGAGCACTGGCTCAAGAATAGCTGCATGAGTATAGATTCAATCACTCTCTCAAATTTTGTAGTAGCAGATTAATACTGTAGGGAGGGCACTATGATTGCAATCAAAAGGGGCGCCAAATTTAAAAGGCTTAGCATTACAGCTGATTTGAATGTGGAGAACACACAGTAGTAGAAATTAGTGATTTAAAACTCCTTAATGTATGTATATATTGGTCACCTAATGGAGATTTTACAGCGTTTTTAGACAAATTAGAATATATGAAAGCATGCAAACAGGATTATAATATGTGGCGATTTTAACATAGATTTTAAACAAAATAGTGTACCATTACAAAAAATAAAAAATCTACTTAGTTCATATAATCTTGAAAACGTTATTGAGAGTCCTACCTGAGAAACAGAAAGCATAAGTATAGAAATGATGATACTTGATAAAGCAGGTATGATCAATACAGGCTACTCTGATCAACTCAAACTCACCAAACAGCAATGATGACCCCAAGCCACAAGTACAATATAAATGTATTTTTACCAATCAAAACATTTCATACTTTAATACAATGATAAGAAATGAAGATTGGTCACATGTGTAGAAAGCATCCACGGTGGATATGAAATATCACAATTTCATTACATCATTTACTCACTACTTTAACATAGCTTTTCCATATAGGGCAAAAAAAAAAAATAAGTGGAACGTTAAGAAAACATGGATTACAAAAGGAATTCTAGTCTCGAGTAAAAGGAAACGTTATCTTTTAGAATCAAGTAAAACCAACAAAACGGAACAGTTTACCAAGTACGTTAAAAAATACAAGTAAATCTTTGATACAGTTATAAAGGCTGCAAAAAAACTTTATATTGATGCATGTATCAGTAACTCAACAAACAAAAATAGGACACTGTGGAGCATAATAAAAAAAAAAAAAAAACAAAAAAAAAAACTGTCATTAATAATGTATCCCATGATAGTAAAAAAAATTTCATTAAAGGTAGCTAATGATATTGTTGAAAATCCAGTCAAAGTTGCCAATATTTTCAATGACCATTTCATCAATATTGCTGATAAAGTAACAATTCCACTCTCAAATAATTTAATTTGCTAAATTAAAAAGAAATGAAAAATCTATTTTTTTAAAGCCAGTCACTACAGATGAAATAAGTAAAATAATTAATTCAAAAAAGAATAACTTTTCAGCAGGATTTGATGACATACCCGAGTGTGTAATTAAATCATGTAAGGACCGTACAGTAAATCCCATACAGGAAATATGTAATACTTCCCTGTTATCTGTGATATTTCCAGATAAGATGAAACTGACAAAAATTATTCCTATACATAAAAAAGACAGTGTTAAATATGGTTGATAATTATAGGCCCATTGCCATTGAATCAGGTTTTTCTAAAATTATGGAATCAGTTATGTACAATAGAATTGCACCCTTCATGGAAAAGTATGTATTTAATGATAAACAAAATGGCTTTCGAGAAATCAAATCTATATTAAATGCCTTTTATGCATTGGAGGGAATTGATGTAAATGATACAACAGTTGGTATATTTAAGGACTTGAGTAAGGCCTTTGATTTAGTTGACTATAACATATTACTGACAAAATTGGAAGCCTATGGAGTGCGTGGGATAGCTTATGAGTGGTTTAAGTCTTATCTACCTGACAGACAACAATTTACAGTAGTAACTAATGATACAATAACTTCAAAATCAGATATAAAGACAAGGCTCGAATCTTGGCTATTTACTTTCTTTAGTATACATCAGTGATCTTCCTGCTCACACATCATATGTCGAGACTGTACTATAAGCAGATGATACTAATTTTATTCTCAGCGGCAGTAATTCCACTGAGCTACAAATTCAAACAAATAATACAATGTTAAGTATGGAGAAATGGTTAATAGCAAATAAACTAGTACTAAATGGAAAAAAGTCACAATGTATGCATATCACGCACTCCAATAGAAATAATAAAATAATAGGACCAAAAATTGTATGTAATAAAGAAACCATACAGTATGTTGCTGAAGCAACATTTCTTGGAATAATAATTGATCAACACTTAGACTGCAAAAGTCATATTAAGAATGTACATCCAGAATAAATAGAGCCCATTATATATGTCCTAAAAAGAATTAGTAACCTGCAAACATTAAAAACGATTTACTTTTCCTATGTGCAAACTGCACTTGCATATGGTATATTTATTTCGGTCCAGTAATGAAATAAGCACACTATTTATAATGCAAAAGAAAATACTTAGGTTAAATGTTTTATTAATTTGTTGAGTTGGTTTTTTAACACTACGTCACTTATATTGTTATTATGAGGGACTAGTTTCGAAAGCCTATGCTTTCATAGGTTAATGTTAAATCTGCATAGAATGACATCATATAACCACACTTTCAACAAAATAGTATTCTTACACTACCAAGTCTTTATATTTTTGAAACTGTCTGCTTTATAAGGAACAATACATACTTATTTAGTACAAGCAACGCTGCTCATGAACATAGTACCAGAAACAGTAACAAAATACACAGAACAACCAAAAAGGTAAATTCTATGCTGCACAAGGGCATACAAATGTACAACCAAATCACAAATAAAATTATTAACAGTAACTATACAAAGTTTAGGAAAGAAGTAAAAACATTTTTAATTGAGCAGAGATTCTATAGCATGCAGGAGTTTTTTAAATATTTTAGAAACTAATCTGATTAATTTGTAGTCTGTATATATAAATTGTAAGGGTTAATTATGTTCCCAATAATGCGTAAAACTGATTGTATTTTTTTTTTTTTTTTTTTGCTATTGTACAAAGACTTATGTCCTCTAATCACCACATTTATTATATATATATATATAAAACACAAGACACCTATATATATATATATATATATATATATATATATATATATAGGTGTCTTGTGTTATTTCTTATGCTAATCTACTTAATGGTTTTCGTAATGTATATAGCAACTATTAAATCTGTATTCCTGATGAAACCATGAAATTGTAAAAGAAATACATACAGACACACACAGCCAGCCAGGCATACCGACAGACAGACAGGCAGGTCGGCGGGTGGGCATAAATTAATAATCACCTTTTTTTGTGCAGTTTGAATATTTTAGTTGATTTGCTCTATTTCCCCATAATATATTTCATATGAAGTGGAGTGAAATTCTGAGAAAGAAATACATGACTGAGTGTTTTCCCTCACTGTTTGTTTTAATATATTATAAGCAAACATTAATTCATTAATATGTGGGTTCCAACACTGATTTTCATTGATACTGTTACCGCTACCACTCTTTATTAAACTTATTACCCCACTTCAATAAGTTCCCTTCCTCCACAATATAGAGGGAGAGCAGCTACTCAAAAAAAAATTAAATGTAAACTGGAAGTCATTCAGATCTGGATCGTAAATCAGAGGAAGGTAAAACACATTTCATGTGAGTGAGAAGACATGCAGGTAACTGTTGAATAATAAATTTATATAAAAAAAATGATTAACATACAATATGTAATAGGGCATACATTGATTCATGATTAAGTAATAGTTAAAACTTGTGCTAGAAATTGATTACCTAGAGATTACTAAACTGGCTACTGTTAAATCAGTAGCAAATGTAAAAGCGAAATATTAAGAAAGATAAACTATGCACACTTAACAGCAGAGGCTTGCTTCCGCCAAATTGAAAAAAATTAACAAAATAATTATTAACTTGAATACCCTTTTGTTACATCAAGATTACTGTACAAAATTTTATAAATACTTGAATAATATATATTGTCTCTAAACTTGATATACAACTGACTTTCCACTTATAACTACATAAGACACATTCACCCACTGCTGGTCGCACATGCACACGCTAATAATGAAATCACTTGTATAGTAATTACCCTTACAAAATTTTGCCCAGCTAAACGTGGTAGAGAAAACAGGCCCAAGGAACAAACCCAGGAAAACCACCTATTCACACCCAGCTAAATCTGTCTGTCATTGCTGAACAAAGCGTATCCAAAAAGCAACAGTTTGAGCTTACGAATACTATTACTTCTCAAAATAGCATCCCCATTAACTTATGGATTCTCTACTCACATTACAAAATACATGCCTACTGATACAATTGAAATAGAAGACCCATGCTAATACTTAAAGTGTTCTGTGTCCATTATGGCATCACATCAGCGTGTAGTTGATGGTAACATGGAAACTATGCAAGCCGGGCAGAGACAAGGCATTGCATAGTTGTTGCTCCTACAGAGCACCTGGCTTGACTCCCTGACTGTTTTCCAACTGGAGAGGATCTGGCCAAAAGTAGCTGGAGAGGGGATAGATGCGTGCATGCGCTGCTACCAACTGAAGGAAAGAAATTCCACAGAGGAGCATGCAGAGAACATAGTACTTTTGAGCTCTCAAATGTAGATAGAGACATGAACAAGCCCAGTGGCACTCATTCACCACAGATATATATTCACTGAAATGTTGACATATTTGAATATTTTACATTACTTCATTCTAATAGTATATTTGGGAAATTTAATTTTTTGTTATTTTTGTGATGAAATCCTAGAGCTAAATATTTCTCCTTATTTAGGCATAGTTTATTTTCTGTAAATCAAGAAGCTGTGTATAATAAAGCTGCATTTCTATTCATTTTTCATATGTCTTCATCCTTAGCTGAAATTAATATATTCATATCATCTGCAAATAATGGAAATTTTATATTTTTATTTCTACCATACAGAATAAACAATAATGGTTCCATAGCCAAATGCTGTGGGAGTCCGCATCCAAGTGAATGCTATCTGATAAGAATGATCTCACCTCATTTGTGTAATTGTTACAGTAATCTATTCCAACTATGTGTTTTCTATTTTTTAGATAGGAACTGAAGTTTTAAGTGCATCTCTTGAATTTTAAACTAGTAGAATCTTTTACTCGACAAGGTCAAATGCTTTGGATGGATCAAGAAAAATTCATACACAATGTTCTCAATTATCTAATATTTTATAAATATTGAATTACAACTGGAGCAGTATATTTTTATGTATGATTAATATAAATTGTTTTATTTTGCAGTCTACATTAGATCCGTCACAAAATGTTAAAAAAGAAGCAACAGATAATGCAAATCAACTGGGTGGTGAGATCATTCATACTAGAACATATGACCTCCATATCACATATGACAAATATTACCAAACTCCCAGGTTGTGGCTGTTTGGCTATGATGAGGTAAGCTTTCAATTTTAATCAACATTGAAAAGAAAAAAAAATTATTGAATCAATATTGGGGAAAAATTATGGCAACATTGGTATTTAGATATGGGTAGTTTAAGATGGGATTCTTTGTTACCATATTTATCTGAATACAAGACTATCTCAAATGCAAGCCAATCCCATTTTTTCAGAACTTAATTTTGGAATTTAGCATATCAAAAATATAAAGTTTTGCTGTATATTTTGAAAGAATTAAGAGTCGCTTAAGCTGATTCTTTTGTTTCCTTTGTTTCTTTTCTGTTCTTTTATACTTAATTTGAATCTGTGTGGAAATGCACCTTAAGGGGGAGGGGGAGTGAGGGAGAGGATAGAATGAAAATGATGCAATAGTATTGTGTATGTAATCAGAAACAGTACACTGTTGTAAAAAGTTTTACCTTAGTTAATCATTCCAATTCATTCAGAAATACATGTTTAGAGCAGCAGAGAGCCGGAGCGAGAAATACGGAAATATATCGGCATGTATGCAGTGGGAGAACATGACAAGGGCGGCAGTGGCAACAGCATAGCTGTAATGACAATGATGAATATGATTTCCTATTTAGAAAACATACCAAATATAATGCATTGCTGAATTTTCAAATTTGTGCATTGTGAGGAGGAGAGAGACGAAGAATGGAAATTTACAGCAGTTGCAAAACTTCTGCCAACCTAGCTGCCGAGCCTGGCCTACTTGGAATAATGTTTTAATAGTTAAGAGGCAAGGTATTCCATAGTCAGAGCAGAGAAATAATTGCAAATGACATCAATTTTCATGAAACAAGAGGTAGAAATGAAGGAAGAAAATATATGTTCACCCGAGTTCTGCAAAAGCCTGATTCTCGGAAATCAGCAGAGACTATTGCATTGTTTATTTCCATAACATTGCACGTGATGTTTGCTGTTCATGGTTTCTACCATCTGTTATGCCACAAATGAATACTACATTCAAAAAGTCGCCAGTTTGAATCTCGCTTAGGGTGAGTTATTCAGATAAGGTTTTTACAGGGTTTTTTCCTTATGCTGAAAAGACGAATGTTAAGTAACTTTAAGCTACATGGACCCTGAGATCGTTTCACTAATGTCATTCATCGTCCAATATGACCAACCATGTTAAAGGATATATAAATAAAAGAAGAGAAGAATATTACATGCCAGCACCAAAATGTGTGTGCAGGTGTGTGTGGGTGCATGCATGGGGTCGTGCATGTGTGTACTATTATTATGGCCATTATTGTGGTTCCTATATACTTGCAGGTATTTATACGTTCTGGGCTGCTATTTCTCTGGTTTCTGTCTCAGTTTCTCTCAAATTCCGGTAGAGTTCTCTGGTACCATTCCCTATGAGTGTGTCTGTCTGTTCTCCGACTCCAGTGATTTTCTGAAACACCACCAGGTTTATTTTGTAGATTCTCTATAGTTTTCCTGATTCAAATTTTGGCTTGACTCCATTTCTTGTGATTCTAGCGCTGACAACAGGTCTACTAAAGCAATAATATTCCAAAGACAAGCAATTAGCAGATAGTTCTGTATTCTTAATGGAAAATGGCTTGTGATGTGCGGTCTGAGATGTTTGATGTAGAACATAATCTGACATACTTAGATTTTCTCTCGCTAAATATTGAACATAGCATAACTTTGGCCTAATCTTCTGTTGGCGTGATGCATTCCAATATCTATTAATAAAGATATGTTGGAAAAAGTTATAACAATCTTGCTTAGTCATAGTGAGTTGCACCCGTTCTAACATGTGCGCATCTAAGCATTATCTCAATATGGCCATATTAAGTTGTTTTGGAACGTTTTGATAGCGAAGTATTCATTAAGTTGTTTAAGGAATACTATGGGCAAGTCTTTATTCTGTTCTGAGAAGCTTGGTAGAGGTATATCCACTAATGTGTGATTAGGCAGAGAATGATTGTTATGATTAGAGGCGAACTGATCAACAGCTGTCAAAACCGGCGGTATGTGTATATTGCAGTCATTAAGTCTTGTGTCCCCCCATGAGTGTAACTTTCATCTCGTGCTGAACCTATTTCTACATTCTGGGTGTCTGACACATGGCCTACGTTATTAATTACATTTACAGGAAGGTCACTAATTTTCTGCCCGGAAGGAGAAGCTGGCGTGTTTGTTTCCGAATTTTAATTTTCCTCTATTATTATCCTCTATTGCTTAATTCCTTGCAATATTTTTCTAATTTCTCATGTTTAGTTCTATTATCCTTGATAGTTTTTTCTATTGTTGAGTTTAACTCAACTTTAAGATTAGCAAGCTTCTCTCTCCAGTCAGAGATATGGTCTTTATTAATAATTATCACTGTATCTACCTGTTTATCTAAAATACAAATATCTCCATTTAAGCTTGTGTGGATTAGCAACATTTCATCTTCACAGTCATTGCTGTTTTTCTGTATCTGGTTTCCCTGTTTTATTAAAGCAAAGTCTACCTTTTCTAAAATTTCCCCTTCCTTTTTCAAAATTTTGCCCTCTACTACACTTAAGTTTTTCTTCGACTTGGGTGGATAATTTTTGAATTCTAAGAATTTATTCATTATTACTTTTTTCTAATTCCTTTTTCTGGTTTTGGAAGTTAGCCTGAATTTCCCCTTGAATTTCCTTTTTATATTATTGCTTAATAGTGACTGTATTTCCCCTTGAATTTCATTTTTATTATTGCTTAACAGTAACTGCATTTTCCCTTGAATTTTTTTTTTATTATTGCTTAACTGTGACTGCATTTTCCCTTGAATTTCCTTTTTATTATTGCTTAACTGTGACTGCTTTCAGTTTTAAACATAGCAAAAAAAGTCAGCTAAACTCTGTTCATTTTGGTTTGTTTCTCTCACAGTTGATTCATCTAATGGGTTTTTTACCTGCCTCTGGTCATTTATCCTAAACATTTCTCCCACTCTCCCTCAGTGTGAGACATGATTTAAGTTTGAAGAGCCATCCTTTGATTTGCTGTTTACTTCTGGGCGATTGTTTTACCCTGGAGCTTGTTCCCATTCTAGGTTTTGTTCCTGTTCCATGTTTACCGACCGACCGACCGACCGACCGACCTCAATATTCCATTGGGCCTGGCGTTTTCACAAAAATCACCCTTTTACTTCTTAATAACATAGACAATAACAAAAATATAAATTTTCCCCTCCAAAATTACTATAAAACGGTATTCTGATCTTATTGTTGTGCGGCTGGTTTAACACTGTTGTTGTTTTTTCTTCTTCTTTTCTTTCACTGAAGTGATAAATTTTAACCCTTTACAAAAGGGGAGAGCTCACAACTGTCAGTCTGGATGTCTCATCGTTCCTGATGCTAGTAGTTGGCTGGCAACATCATCGAGGTGCCCCTTCCTTCGAAATTTTTGGTTGCAGTCTGGAAGTTCTCTGAAGTTAAAATCTCTGAAGTTACTATTTTTGCAGAAGTGTACTTGGCTTGACTTAATTCCTCTTGTTTCTTCTGGAACATAGGGCATCTGTGAAACGTCTCCATTGTGTTCTCTGATTTGCCAGTGCCTTAACTTCCTTCCAACTTTTCCTGGCTTGTAGTGCCTCCTCCTCTATTGTCCTCTTCCATGTCTTTCTAGGATGACCTCTTTTCCGTGTCCCTTGTGGGTTCCATTCTACTGCTGTTCCTTCTATGGATCCTGCTGGCTTCCTCCATGTGTGTCCTATCCATTTCCATTTCCATCTCTTGATTTCAACTTCTACCTGGAGTTGATCTGTTTTGATTTCCCAAGCTCTTCATTGGATATCATTTCAGGCCATCTGATGTTTAAGGCAATGGTTTATGAAGGTCTGCCAGGAATTAGTGATACTTAGGGTAATTTTCCATGTTTCACATGCTTACAGGAGAACGGATTTCACATTTGTATTAAAGATTTTGATTTTTGTCTTCCTAGAAATGTTCTATTTCTCCATACTGCATATAACTGCATAAAGGCCCCATTTGCTTTTTTAATTCTGGCTTTCACATCTTCTGCTCCTCCTCTTGTCACTACACTTCCTAAACATATAAATGTGTCGACCACCTCTATCTCTTCTTCAGCCATGACTAGCTTTTCATCAATCTTGGAGTTTATGTTCATTCCTTGGTCTTAGCAACATTTATATTTAGTCCTGCAACCTCTGCCTTCTCTTTTAGCCCTTGTAACTTGCTCCTCATATCACTAAATCTTGAAGCCAGTAAACAGATATCTTCGAACTTCAGGTCTTCTAGTCTCTCTCCCATTCCCCATATGCAGAAGTGTAGCACTTAATTAGTTCATTTCATTATTGCGTTTCTTGTCATTCTTCACATTCTTGCCCCAAGTTAGGGCTCCAATATGTTGCAACTCTTTCATCTACCTTGGGGTTGTTCTGAATGAGTGCCAGTGAAATACCTTTAAAATAAGTGTGTACATATCTCCTTGATGTTTGGTGATCGCTGACTATAGCTCATCGATCTTAGAAGACACAAAATCGACTGTCACTGAAGGGAGGAAGAATGACGTGGGTATGTCACACTGGGTAGACTAAACTTTAAATTCCACAGAATTGATGCTGTTTATTCCTACTTATTATTATTATTATTGAGGCATTAAGCCATTGAGCGACTCCCAACATAGTTCTTGTAGATTTAATAATATACACTTCTAACTGATGTTATTTCTTCTGCATACAAAGTTTCTCATTGCCACGGTCGTTAATAGTTATCGCTTACTTCACTATTAGGGATATAGAAACTTGAACATCAGCTAACGCGGTAACTGCACTTCTTCGTGTAAAATTTAATATAACGAACATCACATGACTGAGAACCAACACACAAAACAAACAATACAAACAACAGCCCCTTTTCTCATGTTCACACTGCTTTTATACCCAAAATATCCAAGCTTTGTGCTCATCTCTGATAGGTTACCAAGTAGTGTGAAAATATAGTGGTCATGTGGTTAGTTTTGGTAATTCATTGTATTTTACTCACATGACTGCTCTTTATATTGGAGAGTCCCAAACTCCAAACTTTTGGGGAAGAAAACCTGTCTATCTGAAACTCCCTGTTACTTAGACCTTTAATGCACCAAAGCCATGCTCTTACAAAAGCATTTGTATTTCTGAATTGACAGAAGGAGTGACCTTGGTCGATACAATAACAAGCTCTTCCTCTCCTGTTTTGTGTTCCGATCTGCTGAGTCTTGGCTCCTGAAGCAAATATCTTTCAAATACTAAACTGTACAATTTAATTATCAAAATAATGAAATACAAAACATGCTAATATGGTGTTGCAGATATTTCTGTGAACTTTTATCTTTATTAACACGAAGAAAATGGAAACATAAGGTTTCATAGAATAGTTTGTAGAAGCTATATGAAATAAATTTATAGTTTGTAGAGAAAGTCATGTGAATGAAGCACAATGATTTTGATTAAAATATATAATTATGTTGATTAAAACATATATTACGGACAAATTAAATGTATATGTTGAATAGCCTCTGAGGACCTCTTCATTCTGAATGACTTTTGCATAACTGGTTAACTGTAAGAAATAGACAAAAATCATACTGTGCAAAAAATGTAGACCATGTTAAAACACACAATTTATGTCAAGCATTTTTTTCACTAAGTTGACCGTTTCCGAGATATTTCTTGTTATTGGTTTCAGTTTTAAAACACTTTCTCATATGGAAATTTGTAGACTCCTGACCATGCAAAGAAATGGATTTCACTCGGATAGCAACCAGCTTTTAAAAAAACTGATTATTGCTTTAGCCTAACATTTTCCCTTATTTCCTTTCTACTTAAGAGGAAATAAGTAACAAGAGATTTCTGCTAATGTCTATCTTGATTAAGTAGATAGAAGAAGAAGAAGCTTTTTAACAATAATTTGTTGCAGAGATATAGAGAAATTCATGTGAATGGAACACATCAGATTTTTCTTTCTCCTATCCCTATCAGTGTAATATTATGTGTTAATATACAACAAATTAATGGAAGAGGTCTTTTTGAGCTATACTTTCAAGAGTTGAATTCTAAATTGTTTTAGAAAAAATTGTATAAATAAAGGAATACTTTTCATATCAGTTTGTTAATTTCTCATCAATCTTAATGATAATGATCTCCAGAACCTTGGCATAAATAAATATTTAAGAAACTGAATCGATGATGAAGCAGTATTTCTGAAATTTCTTGTAATTGGTTCTCTGACTTTCGTGGAATTTCTAGCCATGACTAAGGGGAACGTCTGATTTCTTGTCCTTGGAGCCAAAATCTCTTGTAAACAATATTGAAATTGCACTACCTGATTTATCAATTTACTACCTCTTCAAGGATATTTTTCCTTCCTATACTGATGCTATCCCATAAACTTAGAAAAGGATATGTATTATTTTAACAATGTATTTGTTCTAATACAAGACATTGTTTTTTTTCAAGACTTCAATGTTGAGAACTGGGGGTCATCTTGCATTTGCAAAATATATTTTCCAAATAGCTTACAGAAGAAAGTAAGTTTCAAATTTCAATGGTATAACCTGGCTGGAAATGTTAAAAATTGCTGCCAAGGTCATGAGGTGAGTATTTCATTTTGTGCCAAAAAATTAAAGGTTAAGGGACCTATAAGCATTCTCATTAGAAAAAAAGATTTCTCTCTGAGACTAAAACTAGAGAACTTCCTTTCACATCCGTAGTTGTGGTAATGTATTAGGAACCAGTGGTCAAACAGAAAGAGAAGTAGCTGTGCATTTTCCTTTCTTCTGGCGCACTATACTATACATTTCCATTCTCTCCTCTGTTTCTCTCTGCCGCCCACAATGTGAACATATGAGTAAATTCAAATTAGGTAAAATTTTTTACAACAATATATTATATGAAGTATATTGTCTTAATAGAAAATTGTATCTATAATCATCATTATAGCTAAGATACCACTGTCACCACCAACCACAGAGTACCAACACCCTTCTCCATCTCTACATTTTGTCTTCTCTAGCTCTCTCGCTCACAATGTGAATTTCCAAATTACTAAAAAATTTATTACAATTTTTTATATACCATAATGTTGTCTAAATAGAAAATTGTATCCATAATTTTTTCAGCTAAGTTCGCTGCTGCATAGACACTGGCATATTTCTGTACCCAATTCAGTTCAATTTTTATTCACGGCAGATATACAATTTGTACATATGGCTTCATCATCACTTACAAACAAAATAGTACAAGAAATATACAGGTGTAATATAATACAGTTGTCCTAATATAATAGGCGCTAAATAACAGAGTTAAGAAAATTTTTATGTTATAAAATTTGTGTTTTAATAATAATTTATGCACTTTAGATTTAAAAATGTTTCCTGGCACAGCTTTTAATGATTATTCCTTTATGGGATACACTATTGAAAGTTTAATTAAGTTGGTGACTGTAAGTGTATTTGCCTCAGTTGTTTGAGTATTATAGGCATGATAATCCTTATTTCTTTTAAAATATTGCTATGAATAAAGGAGACATTTCTGGAATATGTATATATATTTTCTTTTGTATTTTGGATATTGCAATTGATGTTTAGGACTTCCCCAAAAGGGAATTCCATATGAAATTATTGAATGTTCAAATCCAAAGTATACCACACTCATTACCTCTTCACTACAAACTTTGCTTAACACTCTTATTGTATAAGTCAAACGATTCAGTTTATTACTAACAACAAGAATATGATCTTTCCATGTTAATAATGTGGCATCAATTGCGACACCTAGGAATTTAGTACAATGTTAGTGATTCATTGCAACATTTTCAACGAGTATTTGGAATTGATATATGGGGTTTGGGTGCATTTCAAAATTTAAGTAGCATGGTTTATTAACATTTAAAAACAATTTATTATAATTTAACCAATTGCATAATTTTGACATTGAATCATGTATAGTCTGTTGAAGTAAAATTTGACAATGATTTTTATACACAAAGTTTGCATCATCAGCAAATAAAACAGTATTAAACAGGAGTCATATATAATGGTAGGTCATTAATATAAATAAGGAAGAGAACTGGCCCTATTAAGGAGCCTTATGGAATGCTCCACTCCGCAATTTGTAATTTTGATTGTTTACTATCAATTTCGACTAAATGGGCTCTATTTATAAGATGTGATCTAAACCAGTCATTAGCAACACCTCTGATGTCAAACTTATTTAATAAAATGCTATGGTCCACTGTTTCAAATGCCTTAGATAAATCGACAAACAACCCTAAGGCCTGTTCATTCTTATCTTTTGCACAAAAGATTTCTTCAAGAAGGGAGAAAATGGCCATATTTATTGACTTGCCCTTTTGAAACACAAACTGTAATTTAGAAATGATTGTACTTCAGTAAAAAGGGTACTAATCCATTATACATGATTTTTTCAAGTATTTTAGAAAAAACACAGAGTAAAGAAATGGGTCTACAGTTTTCAACACACATTTTATTACCTTTCTTAAAAATGGGAACGATTTTAGTTATTTTAAAAACATCAGGAAAACAGCCAGTAACACGGGATAATATTGCAGATATCTGATAATGGTTTTAGCAGATAAGTTCCACATGCCTTTGCGAGTGAATCAGGTACATTGTCATAGCCACTATAGTTTTTATTTTGAGACCATTAATATGTTGAATTTCATTTTCTGTAGTTAAAAATAAATAAAGTGAGACATAATTATTTACAACGTGGGTTGAAGTTACATTATCAGATAGTGGAAACATAGTTTTTGTTAAGTTCTTAGCAACCATAGCAAAGTAATTATTAAATGTGTCAGAGATCATTTTTTATATACTATTGTGTTGTTATTCACAGATAATGTTATATTATCATTATTATTTTCTTGTTTGCTATTGGTTTAATTTTTTACTATGTTCCAAATTGCCTTGCCCTTATTCCGGTGATTAGTAACATAATTATCATTATTTAGTTTCTTTGCTGCTATTACAACAACATTATTATATAAAATGTTGTAATACTTTTTAAAATAATCTTTAAATTCAGGATCCTGTGTATCTTTATTAATTTTCCTAAGCATTTGCTTTCTTTTATATGACAAAAGGATCCTTTTTGTCAGCCCGCTTTTACAATTCAATGAAGAATTAGAATAGGGTTTGATTCTTTTTAATGGGAATGCTATGTCACGATAATGGGATACTATGTTCAAAATTCTTTTGCTTTTTTATTATTGCAATTATCATCTAGATTTTTCCAGGTCTCCATACTCAAAAAGTACTTGAAATAGTCGATATTTTGTTGATTCTATAACCGTTTGTAAATGGTTTTGTTTTCCTTAAATGAAACTTGATTATTCTTCTCCAGTATTTCTGGGGTTACAAATACTATGTTATGGTCATAAATTCCTGTATTAATGTATTCATACAATTAGGAAAATTGCAACTAAAAAATTTGATCTAGGCATATTTTTGAGGAGTTAGAGATGTGCTATGCATTTTGTATTAGGTGTTTGAGGTTATGGGAGTCGGTAACCATAAGAATTTCAGTAGTTCTCAAGTAAAAAATCTATATTAAAGTCTCCACACAAAATTATAGGGCGTTTTATATTTAGTGAGATACCCCAACACTGTTTGGAGCTTATCAAGGAAGGTATCAATGAACCATCAGGAGATCTTTATATACAGGTAACTAGAAATTTAAAACTAGGGTATATAATCTCACATACATGTTCAAAGTTAATTTCCTCGTTTATATAAGCAGTATGATTAATATTTTTGTGTTGTAGACTAGATTTCAGAACGTTACCTACGCCCCCATTTTTAAGAACTAACCTACAGCAGACATTTATCATACTATAATCAGGAATTTTATACAGTGTATATTCCTCCTCTTTGAGACAATGTTCCATCAAACAAACTATGTCTAATAAATGTAAAAAGAAGCTAGTAACAGTGAAGAATAACACAAATATTAATATAAAAATAATAGTTGCAACAAATCTTCACTTATCTTTTGGGATCCTTGCTTGGACTAGTTTCGCAATGATTTCATTGCATTATCAACATATCCTTTTGGTCTCTTTTTTGATGTTGTTTATTTACATTGTTATGGTTACTGCTACTAGGCGGATTGTGTACTAATGCATTGCTAACTACTGGAATCAAAACAAATTTGGTAAGAGTGTCAATTGGAGGTATATCAAAATTCATTGCATGATTTCTATACTTTAATATAAATATTTTCTCCCAAACCATTAAATCTATGGGCCCATTTAAGTGTTTTAATAATTTAACATCTGGATTTATTTCATGATTAAATTTCCAAAAATGTTCTGCTACAGCTGATTTATCAATTTGTTTGTATTTAATATTCCTAAAGTGTTCTTTTACTCTGGTTTCCAAATGACGTTTAGTCTTACCAATATAAACAAGGTCACAATTTAAACAGTTTAATTGATAAATGCCAGATTTTTTATTTTTTGAAATTTCATCCTTTTTAGAAAAGCCTAACAAATTTTTTATACTGTATTTATTTTGAGGAACCAATATTATGCCGTGCTCTTTGAAAATATTTGTGAATTTTTTATTTGCCCAAGGGTGATAAGTAAATTTTTTAAAAATGTAATTATCTTTTATTTTCTTAAGCGTAGAAATATCTTTAATAACTTTTTGATATTTAAACTTCTCAATTTTTTTATTTATAAAATCAGTATTAAAACCATTAATTAAAGCAGTGTTAATGTGTTTTAATGTGTTTATATTCTTTATAGAATACATCTTTATTAAGGGGTAAATTAATTAACTTATAAATTAAACTATTAAAAACAGCAAATTTATGTGAAAAAGGGTTAAAGCCATTATTTTTTATATAATTATCAGTGTTGCTTTCTGTATATTCCAAAATTCAATTTATTTATGTCTAAATTTGTATATCCCTGATTTAGCATTAAGTCGAGATCCGTTAATTTATTTTTTATGCATTGAATATTTTGCAACATGATCTGACAGGATTTATTTGAACAGGAGAAAGGAATTTCACAAATTGATTACTGCACTGAATTTACATTTACTATTTCATCCACCATTTTGGAATCTAATTTTCCTGAAGTACAGAACTTATTACCTCATTAAGTAGGTTACCAAACTTGAATGAACCTCTCCAGGTCAGATGAATCCCAACTTTACAAAATCATAGTCACACAACCAGAAATTTCGTCTAGCATTATACAGTTCTTTACTTTACATAACCAATTAAGTTCCCAATTAATTCTCATTTTTCTTCTAACTCAGACATTGTACCTGCAAAGAACACCACTTATTACGATTTTCACATCTAGGACCTGAGGTAGGTTAGCATTAACAAGGTCCATAGTATCACCCATGATTTCTTCCACACTTACCTGATAACCAATGTTATTTGTGCCAAAATGCAACACCACCACATCAGGTTTGATTTCTTTAATGTTCATGTTTTCCATTTTATCCTGTAATTCATGCACTTTAATGCCAGGGAAACAAAGCACTTTATAACCTTTCTTCATGCACACTTCACCGGAAAACTTAATTATAGTGTCACCAGTCACAAGCACTTTTTTTATCACTGAAATGCAAGTTTGACAGATTTTAGTTTACAGGTTCCTTCCTTTTTTCCACCTTATTCATATTTTTCTGCTGATCTAATACTTCACATCTGTCGTAGCTCATGACATTTGTGCCTGGAGGTTGTAATGTATGGCGTGTCGTTTTATCTCACAACTGTAGCATAACTGTTGCGATCACTTATTTTTACTTTCTCTATACGCACTATGTACATAGTGTATAGAGAATGTATTGCACTCCACCAAAAAATTCGATACCGAGATTTCACCGGAAATATATGTTTTAGGGTCACCTGTATCTAAAAAAAGTATTTTCAGAAAAAGGTCCGTGTGTATGTGTGTGTGTGTGTCCGTACCCGTGTGTCAGTGTCCATGTGTCTGTGAACACGATAACTCAAAAACGAAAAGTCGGTAAAGTACCAAACTTGGTATTTAAGTTTAGTATCTTCCAGGGATGCGACACGAAGATTTTGAGAAAAATCCCCCCACCCGAAACTACATGGAACTTTTTTCGAAAATTTTGATTTTCTAAAATATGGCTCTAACGATTTTGATTAAAATATCATATATTAAAGATATTTACCTGACAAATAAAATGTATATTTTGAATTTTCTGGCAATAGCCTCTAAAGACTACTTTATTCTGGATGAATTTTGCATAACTACTAAACCGTAATAGATGGACAAAAACCTAACACAAAAAAATGTAGATCACGTTAAAACACACAATTTATGTTATATACATTTTTTTCGTGGAATTGATCATTTTTGAGATATTCCTTTTTCTTGGTTTCAGCTTTGGAAAACATACTTTACTCATACAGGAATTTGTCAACTCTTGTCCATACAAACAAAGGAACATCAGCCACATAACAACCATCTTTTGTCTTTCACTTTAACCTATGGTACTCCCTTATTTCGTTTCTACTTACAATAAAGCAAGAAATAAGACTATTTCTGCTAGTTTTTCTCGATTAGCATGAAATAAATAAAAGATAAGCTTATTAACAATAATTTGTTACAGAGATATAGAGAAAGTCAGGTGAATGGAACACATCAGATTTTTTCCTTAACACTTCATATTCCACATTAAGTACCTGAATTTCTTCCTTGAAATCATCCACTTCTTTTTGGGATTTTAGCAGGTCTCTGTTCAAGATATTTATTACCAAATGTAGAGACGCTATTGTCTCTGCATCACATGGCGAGTTGGGCACAGTAGACAAATTTTCCTGGTGAAATTACTCACTATTTGCCTTCTTGGCTGCATTACTTTTATTTGCTTGTATTCTTTTTATGTTTTTTGCTGTGCATACCACTTCATTAGAATGTATACTAAGTTGATTATCATTATCTGAACTATTTAATTGCATGGCTCGAGTCATAACACCTGCTACTCCACCACCACCATCTTCCCTCTCTCTGCTCAAAATGTAAATTTCCGTGCAAATTTGAATAATTAATTTAGATTATTTCATTCATGACACATGATCTTAGGAAAAATATAATGTAGCAATACAAAGAGATCTGAAATTTATGATATGGACATCAAGTTGCAGTGATTTTGGTGCAAATATACGTCAAGACAAATGGGATTTTAGGAATATTATTCTTGTCTACATAAGTTAATCATTGTTATTTTATTCACAAAATAGTCTTTCTAAATATAACTCGAGCTACAACTTTTCTCTAGATAAAAGTTGGTGCTCTCGTTATATTACTTATGATAATGGTATGTTATTTAAATGGAAAATCCAATACATCATCATTGTTGCAGTTGCAGGCATCACCTTTTCTGTTTGTGCATATACCAATACATCATTTTCCAATCTCCATTCTCCCTCTCTCCTACCCACCTACCCTTCTGCACAAATAAAAATTAAGTAAATAAAATGCAAAAGATTGGATAGGGTGTGTTTGTTCAAAGTATATGGCAAAACTTTAAAATTAAGTTATTATGTCTTCTTTTTATATGAATTATATAAATTCCAAACTTAGGTTCTGAAAAATGGAGGTTCTCTTATATTCATATACAGTAAATGAGCTTATAATGGGTTTCCAGTTCTATGACTAAATTAAAACTATGATGCTAGGAAATCCAAACTCAGATATTAGACTTGCATTGTGCCTGCATTGCACTTCACATTAATTGTGGCTCCATGCTCTAGG
Source organism: Hymenopus coronatus (assembly GCA_030762935.1). Classification (NCBI taxonomy): domain Eukaryota; kingdom Metazoa; phylum Arthropoda; class Insecta; order Mantodea; family Hymenopodidae; genus Hymenopus; species Hymenopus coronatus. The sequence continues at coordinate 25,943,503 of CM060896.1, read as the reverse complement.
AAGTCGACAAGCAGGTGATCCCAAAGAAGAACCTCCATGACTAAAATGGAACTTGTATGGACAGCTTTGGATTTCCTTGGCCGAGGAGAATTGACATGTTTCCATTGTTGGCTTTACTGTTTGCTCTCGGGCTGAAAACATTTTCACCACATTTCATCCACAGTGATGGTACATGACAGAAATGTATATTTTTCATCATGGTACTGCTGCAAAAGACTTAGAAATGCAACTATTCTGTCAATGTTTTGTCTCTATGTCAGCTGAGTGCAAATTTTTCAGCACTGCAGGTGATCTTTGATAAGGCATGCACAGAGCCATGGCTACTGCCAACCTATATATTTCTGAACAACTGAAAATCTTCCAGTTTTCCTGGATCAGATCATGTGTGCAAAATCACATCAGGTGAAATGACTTGATGGGCCTGCCCCAGGTGTGGATCATCTTGTAGTGATATGTATGCTTCACATTCGCAGAATTTCTTCTGTCACTCGTGCACACTGCCTAGTACATGCTGTGTTCACCGTGCACAGCAGACTTACAATAATCAATTTTGCATGCTCTATCACCCTCAACCATCAAGAAACGAACCACACCTCTTTGTTCTTTGCTTGCTGTGAATGATTACACTTTTCACTACATTCACTTCCAGTGTAATAAAGAAACAACTGTGTGTTTTCACTATGCATTTCTCCTATCCTATAGATGACAGTATCAGTATGTATTAACATTGTTGCCAACTTTTGCGAGGAATGTGTTTCATGGGAAATGTTTGGTTTTCATTTTTTTCATTTTTCACTGCCCCTTGAAGTGACTGAGTTGTTTCGTGTATTTGGTTTTCCTGTTTTATTAAAACTGGGTCTACCTGTTCCAGCGGTGGCTGCTGTGTAGAAGCACAAGAGCACGTGAACCTCCAATATTTCTTAGTGGATCTCCTTTTTCTCCTTCAGGAAACATTTAATAAAATGCGCTATCTGGTGCCACTTGTTTAAATGTACCGCGCTCTGCTCTTCAGATTGAACACAGCCAGAACCTGAGTATGTGACAACAACGCTTGTAGCACAGACCTCGTGTGCTAGTTTATAACTTATGTTTAGCAGCTCTGCGCTTGCGCAGGCAACAAAGCAGCTTGGAATTTTAGAGCCAGAAATGAGCACAGTGCGACCGTGCACATTAACACCTCTGTTTATCAGCGAGAGGTGGTGCTATCTTTGAGATTTAGTTGAAACTATCAGAAGTGCAACTGCAGTCTTTGTGGGATGGGCTATTTTTCTTAGTAATTTGCATTTTATGTGAGAGTTAAGCAGTTCATAACAGAAACAACCTCAATGAAGAAACTTTTCCGCAACTAACCGAGCTACTGAAGATTATTATCACTAAAACCATGTCTACATCAGAACCAGAAATATGCTTTTCCACAATAAAAAGAATTAAAATCTTTACTAGGAATACGATGGGTGAAGACCGACTTTCAGCACTGGCAACGCTTGCTATTGAGAAGAAACTGGTCAACAGCATAAAATACTTTAATTACCGAGTGATAGAAAAGTTTGCACACTTGAAAAACCGGTGCATGGAATTTCTGTACAAATAAAGTTGGTGTTAATTGCGTAATTCAAACAATGTAAATATTATTCACTTGAAAGTACCATTCTTCACATGAACTGCATCAAAGGACTTCACCCCTTCATCACCTCATATTGCTGTAACTCTCAAAGACTAAGAAATTCAACATCTTTACAATACTGGGTGGGTGACGATTTGCATAACAAATTTATAATTCTTGTTATTAGGCAATTAGATTTGATGTTTCGGCGACGGCGGTAGCAGTAGCGGCAGCGGTGGTGGTAAATTGCTGATATGTGAACACCTGAATTTTTAATCCACAAGCCGCCACTGACCTGTTCTAAGATTTCTCCTTTTTTTTTCAACATTTTTTCTCTGATACACTAGCTTTTTCATCCATTTGGAGGAATATTCTCTGAATCTTAAGAGCTAATCATTATTAATTCTTTTTATTTCCTTGTTCTGCTTTTGAAAATTAGCTTGCATTTCCTTTTTAAAGTTACTTAGTTATGATTAATAGCTCTCCTGAAATGACTGTAATTTATTATTTAACGGTGACTCAATTCCCCCTTGAGGTGACTGAAATGTTTCTAGTGTTTCCTTTTTATGATTACTTAATTGTGACTGCGTTTCTTCTTGTAATTCTGTTTTATTATTACTGCATTGTGACTGTAATCTCCCTTTAAGTGAATGAGTTGTTTGTTGTATCCCCCTTGGAAATGACTGTATTTCCCTTATTAATGACTGTATTTGTGATTCCTTTCTCTCCTGAGCTAACTGCAATTTCCTTTTAAACATTACAAAGAAATGGGTTCAAGTTTGTGTCTCTCACAGCTGATTCTTCTAGTGGGTTTGCTACCTACCTCTGGTCATTGTTCCTGCACATTTCTACCCCTCCTCCTGAAGTGTGTGACATGGTTCGGTTTGGAGAACCGTCCCTTGACATACTATATACTTCAGGGCTATTAGTTCCCCTTGAACTTGTTCCCTTTCTATGTATTGTTCATGTTCCATATTTCCTGTTACGTTATTTTGTGTGACCCCTTCCTTAATATTATCGGAATCCATTAGGCCTAGCATTTTTACACAAATCACCATTTTGCTTCTCAATAACATGAATATCACAAAATATCCTTTTTTCCCTCCAAAATATCTAGATTAGAATTACTGAAAATGTTATTCTGACCATCTTGTTTCTTGCAGCTGGTTCAACATTTTTTCTTTCTCTGAGGTGACACTTTTACACTTTACATAAGGGAGGACTCAGAATTGATGATCTGAATGTTCTAGTTGTCATTGTGGTTCCTGAAGCTCGTAGTTGGCTGTTAGCTGGTGATGTCGTCGAGGTTTAAGACTTTTGGTTGCCGTCTAGATGTTCTCCAAAGTTTTGCCGAGATGCAGCACTTGGTTATTGTTGCTTCATTCTTTCTTATTCTCACTCCATGTTAGGGCTCCAATATGTCGCTATCATGTTGTCATAAATATGTCGCTATCACATTGGGTGCCAATATGTCGCTATCACGTTGGTTAGCAATAACATGTGTCGTCATTCATTTGTCTTCCTTGGAGTCGGTTGAGATTACCACCTGTGAAATACTTAATAAACAAATGTGTACATACCTATGAAAAGTTCCTTGGATGCACTGACTTTGTTTGTTCCTGTAGAACACTAGTTGATTCTCACTCAGGGGGAAAAAGAATGACTAAGGTATGTAACACGAGGTAGACTCAAAAATAAAAGTATTTCACTTTGGATTCCACTAAATAAAGGTTTTTTATTCTCCTTGTTGCTTGTTGAGGCACTAACCCTACAAGTGACTCCTGACATAAGAAATTTTGAAGACGTAGAATTAATAATAATTAGTGCTAGTTTCTGCTGTTGCAAAGTTCTTGTTGTTGACAGTCATCGGTAGTTACTGCATACATTTCTGTTACGCGACAAATTAACTCATGCAATAATTGCAATATCTCGCATAATAAAATTATATACTTAGGCACTCGCACCGTTGCGTTCACATACGTACAAAGAACAGCTTATAGCATACCGCATAAGCATCACACGTCTATCACTTAGAATAAGCTGCAACAGCAACAATAATCACAATAACAGTAAGAATCACAGTAACCTGATTTCTTGTAAGCGTATGGCTTAAATACCTAAAATCTCCAATATTGAATTCCTTCCTAATTGGCTGAAAAGAAGTGCGAAAATAGCGTTGTCATGCGACTAACTTGGTAAGTTCTTTGTATTCAACTCACGTGACTGCTCTTAATAATGAAGAATTCCGGAGCTTCTGACTTTTTGGGAACTAACCTTTCTCTAAACTTTACCCTATTACTTATGTCTCTAATGCACAAAAATCTTGCTCCACAAAGGCAATTGTGTTACTAGCATTAACAAAGAAAGTAACCTTGGCAGGCATAATAGCAATGTCTTTGCTCTAAGGTTTTGCATTCTACAATCTGCTCAGTTTTGGCTACTGAAGCAGATATTTCCTCTATGAAACCTATATAAAAATATTAATTAAACTAATAAAATACATGGTGGGGCCAATATACTATTGCAACCTACAGTAACAATTAACTACAGTACAGTACAACAATTAACTACTCAGCTGAAAAAGAAACTGATGGACTATTGGTCTTCTTAGACTTAAAAGTACCTTATTCATCCGAATACAAGACAAATGCTTTTTTTCCAAAATATTAATGTTCAGAATTGCAGCATTGAGGGTCGCCTTGCATTTGCGACATGTTTTCCGAATACCATGTGGGGAAAGAGTAAGTTTTAAACTTTGTGGGTATGGCAGAGTCAAAGTCTGGGGGAAATTGTAGAGATTACTGCAAAGGTCATGGACGGCAGATTTTATGCATTTCATTTCACACCAAAAATTATCTGTGATTTTAAGCATTCTCACTGGAACAAAAATTTCTTTCCAAGACTAAAATAAAATTAGAGTTCATTTCACATCAATGGTTGGTTGCACATAATGTAGCATTGATAGCCCACAATTACAACTATGCTGCCATCACATATCTAATCACACACTTTCAGTACCTTTCCATACTCCCCTCTACGTCTCTCTCCCACTCAGAACATGAATTTATGTGCAAATTAGAATTGAGCAAAATGTTTTAGCATGTATAATATTAATTCTGTTGTCTTAATAGAAAATTACGTCCATAATCGTCATTTCAGGTATGCTGCCATCACCGCTACCATCATGCTTCTATCATTGAACACATTCCATACATCTCCGTCTCTCTTCTGCTCAAAAAGTGCATTTACACACAAATACGAATTCGGAGAAATGTTTCTCAATATATTATATGTTGTCTTAATAGAATATCACATCCATAATCGTTGTTACACTAAGTTGGTAGCGTCCCCACTGAGAACAGACCTACTGGCAAATTTCCGTTCTCTCTTTTCCATCTCTTTTCCGCTAACAAATGAACTTCTACACAAATTCAAATGAAGTTCAAACTTTTACATGTGTTATATTAAGTAAGTTGTCTAAATAGAAAATCGCATCTATCACATTGTTACAGCTATGCTGCCACTGCTGCTGCTGCTTTCACGTTCTACATCGCGTTTATACTGTACATTTCTGTACTCCCCTCTCCATCTCCCTGCTGCTCAAAATGTGGATTTTCACGCAAATTCAAATTATTAATTTCGGTAAAACTTTTCACAATGAAGTGTTTTGATAGGTATGTTGTCTAACTAAAAAATCTTATCAATTATCATTGTTTCAGTTGCTCTGCCATTTCCACTATCACCTTCTTTGGTCACATACATATCGGGACATCATTTCTGTTCCCCTCTCCCCCACTTTTTTACCCACCATATTAATTTCTGCACAAATTCAAAAATTACAAAAAAGGAAGGGACTTAATCAGCTTGTGTCCCTTAGTTTGTTCAAAATGTGTAGCAAAACTTTAAAATTCATGTAATAATTAAGTTGTTATGTCTTCATTTTATATAGCTAAACTCCAAAATTAAGTACTGAAAAATGGGATCGTCTTGTATTCGGATAAGCATGGTAATTAAAAAAATGCAGCAAATTAAAATTTGGCATATACAGAAAACCCACACACTCCAACAACCTCATCAAAAGGAACTGTTACAACCCCATATCCCATCAACATGCAGTAATTAACAGCCTCGTGTACAAATTAAGATACCATTGGACCTGGAAGAGTAACCAGTGAATTGAAAAGCATAAGTAAAATAGCAGAAGCAAACAGTTTTAACAAACAGCTAGTTCACAACAAAATAAAAAAAGCCGAAAGAAAGAAATGCATAAAAGACACCAACACCCTCACCACAAGCATAGATTCCACATTCAAGAAATTTACTTACCACCCTTTGGTTTTCAACAAGTTCAAAGACATCTTCAAAGAACACAGTATTATCCTAGCACCTACAAATATTTTTCAATTAAAAACCTCTTGTATTCAAAAGTAAAAGAAGTAATTCCAACAGATAACAGAGCCAGAATATACCAGATAAATTGCTCGGATTGTGATAAATTTAACATAGGAAAAACAAAAAGAAATTTGGCAACTAGGAACATTTCAGGAATATAAAATTAAACATTTTTGGAAAGAACATCACAACATAGAAAAACACAGAGTTTAGTAAAAGCCATAAGGAACAGTTGGGAGAATATCCACATCTGGAAAAATAGAAACAATGTAATGAATTTCATTGATACTGCCTGGAGACATCTTTGTCCAGAAGTTCTTAAATCCCTCACCAGGGGCAAACCCATCCACTACAACACCAGCCGTCAAAGAAAAGTTGATAAATGAAGTAACAATAATCTAAAACATGTAATAAAAAGTAAGTGATGTAAAAGTGTTACAATCAGCTCAAATGATACTTATTCACTAATTCATTCTTGCACACGGCCTGTAACATAACTTTCACAAACATTCCTTGATGGCTTGTGGTAGCCTGTTCTTCTGCAGAGTTTGTTGAGATATCCATGCACTGCAGATCTTTTTGTTTAGTCCTTTCCAACTCTGGTTGGTCTTCACATTGGTCACATAGAAAGCAGTCAATATTTCATTTCTCTTCTGTCTTTTCTCCTTTAATTCAGCTTCTTGTTGAGTAGCTAGTAGCAGCAACCTGGTGCATAGGTCTTCTGCGAGTAAAATTGCATGCACTAACTTATATGCAAGCCCAGATGAGGGCTTGAATTTAAAATTACCTAATTTTGAAATCCCAAGTGCAGCTTTTAGGACTTTGCTTTCAATTTCTAAGGTGTTTAGGAATCCATAGCTGAGGTTGGTTCATATGATTTGCAATAACCTGAATGTTAAAATGGGGAGTACTTCGGTCCTTAAGTTTCATGTCTGTTGCAAGTACTTGTCAGACTTTCATATTATATGGGATGTAAAATATCCTGTATTTCATTGTTTAAATATTGTAATTTGAAAAGTGTGTTCATTCATTAGATTGGAATTGGTAACCACATAGTCACATGGTCATGTAGCTGCTTGTGTGCATGGTCAAGCCAAGAAAAGTAGAAGCATTAGTTGAATATAGTATAAGGTATTTTCTCTTATGAAGCATTTTGTATATTTCAAGATAATTTAAGGTCATAATCATGGTCCAAGATTTGTAAAGAACTTAATACTTTTTTAATGACATTTTTAATCGAGTGTTTCTGGTTCATATGACTGTACAAGGGAGTATTTTCAATATGGAACAAAGAATTGAACACTGAAAGAGTGAGTTGTTTAAATCTGATCAAGTGTGAAATTACCGAATTTAAGTGTGGCTTGTCAAGCTAAGAATGATGCTAGCATTTTTGAATAATGTAACAAAAAATAACAAGCATGAAGATAGTTCAACATATATGGATAACTAATTTGTATTAGAGGCAATTTTCATATGGAAATAATAAACTAAGTGTAAACATTTTTTTAAATGCATATACTTCAGGGCAAAATATGTTTTCGTTTGAAATTTTAACACAAGAGTACAAATAGACTTTATCAAATCAGTGATAACAATACTGCTATTGGCCTTCAAAGTGTTGGGGACGAGTGTCCTTTATTGTCAGTTTAAAAATCTGGCAAGTGTAGTTGCAAGTGATGATGTATATGTCAAAGAAACAAATTGTTCTAATTAGTTTTGACCTGATAGTAGGATATATAAATATTGTTATTAATTGAACCCAAATAGAACTATTGCTATTATATCAGCTCCTGCTCTCTCCTTCATATGCATTTTAAAGGGCTTTGACTTGACACCTTGATGATGACTTCAGCTGAAGGTGATACGCGTCAGGAATAAAGTTTAGGTATGTGAAACCATGGAGTGTCTGTTGAACTCAATCTGTATTATTTTATAAATTATAACAGTGCTTCACAGTGTTAATTCCAATTGGTTTTTCAAATGTTTTGGCTGATGTTTGCAATCCAAAATACATAAAATATGTGTACTAATAATAAAGGGCAATGAGTATTGGAGTAAATGGAATAGTAACAAATGTTAATGTCTGCTGTGCCTAAATGTACACCTAATAATACTGCTCCAACCAAAAAGTAGCTTAAGGTCCTGGCTATTAGAAGCTTGACATTAGACTCCTCATGCAGGTTCTACCCAGTGGAGGGTGATAAGATTTTTTTCAGGTGTAACATCCTTAACATGGCTTCCTTTGGAAGTAAATCCATTGGTCCCATGTTGTAGTTATGTGGCATGTAAAAGAACCTCAAACAGTGGTGGCTTGCAGTAATATTTTCAGGGTAACCAAATATCCACAGTACACAAATTATAGCTCTAGCAGAAACATTTTGCTTTCCTTTACTTGTAAAGTAGACTAATGCTTTGATCCTTCATGCTGGCCTATCGCTCGATGACATCATCATACCATGTCTCCTGTTTTTTTTTTTTTTTTCACCAAATGAAGTTCATCATCAGTAGATGACATTGATATAGTGAAGCCCTGTCCTGTCCCATAAGTAAGATTTCACTTTGTTCAGGCAAGGGAAGCTTCTCTAGACACTGCAACTTGTGAAAGGAATTGTTGCAGCTAAGGTAAACAGTCTGTAAGCTTCCCACAAACCATTTGAGTATCATTTTCCACAAACAGTTACACTTTGAGACAAGAACTGACTGTCAGAGTAGACACACTTGAGCTCGTTTCTCAATCTTGAAAACTCAAAATACATCATAATAATTTTGTAATGAAACTAGCCTTTTGGGAAGAAAACATTTTCTAAAGACAGTTGGAATATTACTTCACAATGTAATACAGTAATTATTAGGACCTAAAAATGTGAATTTCTATTTAATAGGTACTTACTAAAGAGATTTCACTTCTAATTCTCTGTTTCTTCAAAACACATGATTGTTAGTGCAGCAATAAATATTTCGCACACAATAAACTTCATGCACACATTCTGATTGACTTTGGGAGAGCCTGTCAACAAGCAGCAGGGCAGGCAAATTTACTGTGTACTGTTCTTAATATACAATACATGTGCAACTCCAGCATTTGTAACAGCATTTTCCGTAATGCTTACTACCAGGTGCCAAATACTTGGAACTGTGATTGTGACATCAGAAGGCAAGCTATGAGCTATGACTGGATTTGCTTACCCTTCACAGACAAGCGACAATGACTTTTATGTCATTCCAGTATTTAGCGCATTCCCATTAAAATATTACTGTCTTCTTACTTTCTTTTTTCAGCAGACCTGCTGAATTTGCAATAATCCTATTATTTAAGTACTTCTAATTATATGGATGTAATATTATATGTAGTTTTGTTTTGTTATATGGAAGCATTTTAGCTTCGATACCCATACATTGTTATGAGTATTATGAAACGGTTTTTAAAATATTTTTGAAACTATTAGGGTAAGCTTTGTATTGTATTGTATTTATTTTCATCCATAGAAATACAATACATGTTATAGGACATGTCAGTTCAAGATACAAGAAAAAACAAAATTATATCAAGATGCAGACAAGATTAAAACACAGAAATATAAGATTTAACAAATTTTAAATATAAAAGGAAAAAATATACAGAATTGAGTTATGAAGACAATTTATACAAATTGTACAATTTACACCAGTTCCTGATGTATAAATTCATATACACTATAAAAGCCATTGTCCATTAAAAATTTAAACAAAACTTTTTTGAATTTTAGCTGGTATTCAATGTTCTTTATGTATTGGGATAGTTTGTTGTATCAATGTAGACCAGCATATGTGAAGCTATTTTCATACATTTTGGTTCTATGTGAATTTACAACTGTCTTCGCTCTGGTGTGGTATGTATGAACTTCAGCATTTGTTTTGAAGAATTTTAAGTTTTGTTTAGTATAGTTTAGTGTTATAATCATGCATGGTAAAAATTTAAAAACTTTTAAAATATGGTTTACAGCTAGTTTTATTTAAGAATTAGCAATAATTCTTATCCCTGATCTTAAGTTTGTCTGGGTTTTCTTGTATGCTTACTCTTGAGTTAGACAAGACCCCCCACGGTCTTAACTAATTGGGCATTGGGCACTTGGGTAATGGAATAGTAGCAATAATATGTTTCTTAAATCACTTTGCTTTATTTATGGAGATAAACTTTCTTAGAACTAGGTATTTTTTAGAAAATCCTTTCTTTAATGTATTAAATGTAACCATTCAGTTCTATATATTAAGTTTTTACTTAAATTTATACCTGCAGTTTAAAATGGTGCATAATGTGTATTAAAGCAGATACATTGTTTTAAACAGAATCGTAAGGCATTAACAGTAGAACAGATGTATGAAGATGTAAGTCAAGACCATGCTAAAAAGACAGTAACAATGGAGAATCATCCACATTTGCCTGGACCACCAATGGCTTCAGTGCATCCTTGCAAGTAAGTAACATTAATCTAGAAATAAAAGTATTTTATGGAGACTTTTAACCTGCAACATGAATTTGTGAACACTGATATTTATTACCTGTTTGAATTAGGTTCATTCAAAATAGAAGGAAAAGTTCAAAATGAGAGTACTTCTATGATGATATAATAAATACTAAAGTTTAATTACTTTAAATTTTATAGTTACCGAACATATGTGAGTTGCCTTCAACTGAATATACTACTCTAAGAATATGCAGACTGAACATAAATTTGACTGACCTTACTAACTGAAATAAATACTGAAATAAAATGTATGGTATGTAATGCCTCTGGTGCAAGGAATCCAGGTTCAATTCCTGGTACTGGCATGAAGATTTTCTGGGGAAGGACTGGGTGTGTTTGTCCTTTCATCTCATGGAAGGGGCAACACCACCACAATGTCATCCTTGCCTGAATGTTGTGGTCAGGCTGAAGTCCCTCCCAAAATTGTGTGGTATAAATATATATTATGAGTTGTAACAAACCAAAGTTATGGGTTTTATGTTACATTTTTTTCCTAATTTGACTTGAAAAGCCAGTTTAGGTCATTTCTACAACTTTCGTATTTTGTGATCATTTTAACTGTAAGCTTATAATATTTTTCATAGCTGAACAGTGACCAGCAGTTAGGGTAGTTATATATAATAGTCTTAACAGTCTTACCTTTGTTTTTCAATAAGATTACTAAAAGTTCAAACTTAGCAAAAGATTGGTGTGGATGTTTTAGAGCTCACAATCCTTGCAAAGACTCAAATACCTTGTCATGCATATCATGTGGAAATTCTCTGAAGTGCTAGCGATAGATGGGTGTGGGGTCATCAGTCATGCATTGTAAGCTATACCTTGGAGAAATTTAGTTTCAATAAAGAAACATCTTTTCAATACATTAATTCAATGCACTAAAGTGCCGAAAATGAAACCAGGAAAAAATGTCTGTTTATAAATAAATAAAGCAGTATGCAATAAGCATACTGGTCCTAGAAGAAATGAAAGCTACAATACTATGTGCAAAATTTCCACAATTCTACTGTACTACAATTACAGTTTATTTTATAATTCAGATATTAACAAATTAATGTAACTGTGCTGGTATAAACTCCTGAAGCTAAGGCACCCGCTACATATCCATATTTCCATCACTTTGCATACTATTTCAATACAATTTAATGTGAAGAAACCACCCTACTAAATTTATTACAGCACTTAATCATTTAGATTTTTCACTTATTCAACTTATCAAGCATTTATATTAATTACAGTTTCACTTTCATCACTTCTGCATCACCTTTTTCATAAGCATAATGCATGTCCGACTGGAGGCATCATGGGACATTTCCTCTTCTATCCTTGTCTCTCTGCATGTTGCCAACACTCACAATATGAACATAGTGAAGATGCGGTAGCCAACATATTAAATAGGAAAAAAAAAAAGCATACATTACAATGTCACAGGTCATCACTCTAAGCCAAGGGATTGCAAGCTTGAGGGCCCTAAGCTGTAAAGCATTACTGAGGGATTGAGTGTCTAAGCCACAGAGCATATCCGAGAGATTGGGGGCCCTAAGCTCCATAGAGAGTCGAAGGATGTTTGTAGATAGAAAGGAGGGAAGTAGAGCAGCCAAAGGCTGCAACTTTGAAGCAACAACAGGGTGTTGCTGAGGGATCTGTGAAGAGCAAAACCTAATGAATCCTATATAGCCAAGGGATATGTGAGGTTGCAGATGTAATAGCCAAAGGTTAGAGAGTCCTAAGATGTAAAGGGTTAGGGCTTACACCACAGGATTGGGGCCTTAAGTTGCAAAGCTTAGCTGAGGAATATTTATTAGAAGGATACGAGTGAAGCAGATGCGACACGTCAGGGCATAGCCCAGGAAACTGAAGCAAAAAAACCCAATGAATCACATGCAGCTGAGGGATATGCTAGGTCACTGATGCAATTGCTAATGCTTTTCTGTAAAGCATTGGCTGTTACACCAGCAACATATCTTTGTCGTAGTGCGATAGAACAATGTGCTGACATTAATTCCTCATAGTTCTTATCATACCTTGATCATTGTCAACTTCATTTAGTGCTTTGCTGTGTGGCATATACTCCTGTGATAAATAATGAATGAGTTCTTCAGAATGAGTTTAGCTAGGAAGTATAATTATAATTTAATCAAGGAGAAATACAACACAATGAATTGTATTTTACAACCACCATGAAATGTATGATGATGATGATGATGATGATGATGATGATGACAGATGGTTGTTGTATCATCATTATTATAAGGGAACCATATGCCTGGATATCACTGTAACTTCCACCCCTGCCATCATTTTGAAGAAATGCAGCAAAACAAAGCCATCATTGGAGATACTGAAGGATAGAAAGGAGTAGCAACATTTGCTTCTTTTCAAGATTAGTTTTTAATTTGTTTTACCAGATGCTATCTAATGACTGTTTAAATCCATAACATTTTTTGAAATCCATCTGAGTAATTTCAAGGTAATATTGGGATGCTGGGTCCTGGAGTTTTATATTGGACATCCAATATTCCAAGCTGCATTTTCCATTTTAAAATGACAAGTAAATTGGTTTTTTTTAGCTATAATAATAATAATAATAATAACAACAACAATAATGATATTAATAATAATAATAATAATAATTAATGATAATGACAATAATAATAATTAATGATAATGACAATAAAAAGGATGATGACAAGGACGACAATGACGACAACACGACAACAATAATAATTAATAAAAAGAAGAAGACAAAGACTCAACTTTGATAATTTGAGCCTATTTCGAGAAATTTTTGTGCCAATATATACCTTAAACTAAACACTTTTTCCACATATTTAAGCATTTTAATTATGAAATTAGCATTTTATTTATAAGATTTTGCTTATATGGAAACTTAATGGTTTCTGGTCTTCATGTATATTGCATTATCTTAAAACACAAAACATTGCATCTGTGGTCTCAGGATAGGTTTTGCATGCAATTATGCAGTAAATAGCAGGTCCAATTTTTATATAAAAATATTACTAAATTGACATCAATGTGCAAAATACAGTTATATGCCATCCACAAGTATAATACTATAATGCTATCCTCTTTAGCAGAGGTTCTTCATAAAGCAGGAAATGGCAAAAACTATACCTTTGCAAGGGCTGATGTACTCATCAAAGAGTTTATTCTTGTTTTTAAACAGACAGGCACAGTATTGTATTTTATCTAATATTATTATGTAGGATCTAAAATTAGTTTGACATAACAGTGTATTATTTGGATTTTAATAAAATTAAAATTGTGATATTTTTAGGTTTTTCACTTTTCTGATATTTGCAGAAAGCTTTCCAATTAACAATGCTCAGGTGCAGGGCAACAATGCAGCTGCAGACAGCACCTTACTTGATTTTTCAATAAATGACTTGTCAGCAGATGAGGATTACATCTACACTACTGGAGTTTGGAAACAATCACATAGAAGACTCCCCATCACTGAAGAAAAGGAGAGAGAATACTTAAAACAACAGAAGCAGCTATGAGACCATACTAAAAGGGCCATGAAATTGTTCGAGGCAGTTGATAAATGTGTGGTAAATAATGTTCTGAAAAAATAAATGAATAGCAAAGGGTTTTCAAGAACAATGGTTTTCAAGGGTTTACAAATGCCCAACAGCAGAACAAAATAAGTTTTGGCTACAGGAATATCTATATGTAACAAAGGAGGTGAAAAAAAGTGCAGAGGGAAAAATGGTGTCAAACACAACAGGCAAATCAAGGCTCAATATGGTTTAATATTAGTTGGTAATATATTAACTGGTATGCAAAAGGATGTTTCAATCTATTTTTGGATTAATGAAGTTCAAGATTGACTTCATAGTGAAAAACTTAAAATAGTCTCTAGGGCCACATTGCTTAATGCCACATATAGCATATCTCTCTAAATAAGTCATATGAGCCAGCATTTTGGTGTTCAATTTTGTATTCATTATACATAATAATCCATAGTAAGTACTTAAAGCAATGGGATGCTCTTTTAAATAACAGCATGTTAATACATGCAAGACTTCTGATTCCTGCAAATTTAAAATTAAGCAAAGCAGTGATCGAAAGGGAATGATCCAGCTGACTATAGAGCATAACCAACATAGGGAACTTACAAATTTAGGCTGCAAATCAAAGGAAACTAATAAAAATAAGACTAAAGAAGACCCAGCAATGAGAGTATTAGCATTTGACCTTCAGAAAGTTTTAGATACGCCTTTATGTAGTGCAAATGCTTATTTTTATAAACGTCTCTTTTCAACTTATAATTTGAAATTTGGGATTGCACATCAGAAGTTACAACAACTGCTATATGTGGCATGAAGAAATGTATAAAAAAGGATCAGAAGATGTCTCTTCCTGCATTCTAAAAATGCTTGAAAGTGTACTCAGGCACTTGTGGGGTATAAAACAGAAATTTCTCTTACCAGGAATGCACCATGCCTGCATTGAAAGTTAAAGAAGGCTGTGGAATTACCCTGAGATGGGTTCCAATCTGTCGGAACTATAAGAGGCAAAAAACCATTTCAAAAAAAGGTCCAGAAGTGAATCAAAATGCCTTCATATTATTTTCAGAGCTAGTTCAGGAACATATGACTAGAAGGAATGTTGACACAGAAGGAAGGAAAGTGAATTGGCTTGGAATAAAAGACTGAAATATGAGAAAATATTTGAGGTTATAAAATTTAAATATGCTCATGATCAAGAAATTTTCTGGTTACCAGACCTGAGGCAATATAAACAGGAAAATGGCTGATGCTGCTGCTGTTGAAATGTTATAGTGGACCATTTCCAATCAATCTACTGAAGAAGAAGGCCTCTAATTCAGGCATGAAACTGGAAATCAGCAGGAGAGTAGCAGAGTTTTTGGAAAATGAGGAAACTGAAATATGATTTTGTATTCTTAAACTGATAAATATTCTAATAAAATCAATTATATCCTTTTTATTATCTACATACATATTGTTCACTTCTTTCCATTTCCTCTATATGTAGTAGGTGTACATTTCACACAAGTTCATTTCTTAGCAAAACAAAATATGGCAAAGGACGATATGTCCTATATGAGAAAATACAGAACATTCGAAAAGTCACCGCACTCATACTTTGAAAAATTGTCTTTGGGTATTTTACATGATATGATGGCAAGTTTAGATTTACAGATTGTTACAACCTTGAAAAACGGCTCAAAGTTATTTTTAGATCATTGCAGCTGTTGCATTGCTCAAAGTAAGATATTGAATAGTAATCAGAAACAATGGCTTTTATGCATGGAATCATGCCACTATGCTGAAAGCATATTTTGAATTCAAATCATATTAAAGGTGCTTGGAGAAATGGAGAATCTATTTTCCAATGATCTGTCACCAAAAAAAGTGCTGTTTATGCATTAAGTGTCAGTTTCGTGATACTGACCCCTTGGATGATAGACGAAGAAGTGGAAGACCCAAGGTAGTCACACAAAATGTTGTTCATGATATTGACCAGTTAATGTTACATTGCCACAAAAATCGGTAACATTTGGCATAACAAATTGGATCATCAATTTTATCCACATAAAAAGCGCCTAATCTAGTCAAACTGCATCTGTATCGTGTCAAAGTCATCCAGGAGTTGTGGCCAGCTGCTCTAGGGAAACGTCCCATCACTGCCAATGATTCTATACTTTGACATGCAACATTCTCAATAAAACTTTCTTTTTAGAGGAGGCGTGGTTCCACTTAAATAGCTACATTAACTCCCAGAACATTAGATTTTGGGCAACTGATTGTCCATATGTCTTCCATGAAGTGGTGCTTCAGTTGCAAAAAATTGTTGTTTTGTGTGCAATATTGCAAAGAAGAATTGTTGGACCCTTTTCTTTGAGGAAACAGAAAATGATGTCATCTATATGGATATTGTGTTGCAATTCATGACTATGTTAAAAGAGGCTGAAAGGGCAGTTGGTTTCAATAAGATGGAGGCACTTGTCATACTGCAAATGAGTCCATGAAGATGATGAAGTTTTTGGGAAATTAAATAATCTCCAAAAATGTTTGGCCCCCAAACACCCCCAATCTGACCTCTCCAAATTTATTTCTATTGAAGAAAAGAGTGTATAGTGGTAACTCACACTTCCTACAAAACCAAACACACAATTTCCAACTGTATTGCCAAAATATCACCAGCAACGTTAAAAAGGTGTCGCAGAACGTCCGCTGACATGTGTAATTGTGTGTACAAAAAAATGGTGGTAATTTTCAGCACTTGCTGTGAAACACTGACATGAAAAGCATTGTGGAACATGTATCCTTGTGTTTGGAAGAAAATAGTTTGCTGAAAACTGGAACATCATGAAAGTAATGCATGCAAAATTGTATACTGACATGCCACTGTACTTGTCTTCAGAGATTGAGAAATGCTTAAAAATGGGTTTAAGGAATTGGTTTTATGTATTGCAATAAATATACAAATCAATTCAGTTTGTATCTGTGATAAAATTTGAGAAAAAAATTTATAAAATATGGGTGCTGGAACTTTATGTTTGTTCTGTATTTAAATTTTAAAATTATATCATTAACAAATATGTAATATTAATTATAAGTGACCTAATTTCCATATCATAGTAAATAAAACCTGAACAGCAGCAGTTTCCCAAACATTGAAAAACGCCTCCTCAAAAATCACTAATTTTGACATATCTGGTTCTGCCTTAGTACCACAAAATTGCTTTTTTACACATAAGCTGCGTGTAGATCAGGAGTTGGGAAACTGAATGTCATGCCATGGTTCAAATCCTGATCATGGCATTGAATGATTCAATCTGATTCTACCCTTCCAGAAAACTAGCTTTTTATTTTAAAATGCATATAGAAATAATGATAGCGAAAAGAGAAATTCATCTGATTGAAACACATTAGACTTTGTTGTTAGTGCTACTTTCTGAAATTGTTTTTTACACGAAAAACTGGTCACCCACCAATTGTGCCTGAATTGTTACCTGCCACCAGCAGATACGATGGCAGAGAAATGTAATAATTAGATAATTAAGAAATAACAAATAAGCTAATGTAAAGGCTATATTTACTGAATTGAACTTGATATTTTGTAGGGTTTCCTCAGTGTAAAACATGTTGAACATGCAAAATGTTCACTTGTTTCAACAATATATGAGTATACTTCTTTGGATCCCATTTGTGCTCAAATATCTGCACGTCACAGCAAGTGTATGAATGGATGGGGTTCGATTCTTTTTTGTGTTTACAACTGACCCTGTAGTATGCCACTTTGTCACCTAGTCCTACTGCTCTTTGCTGGTATGGAAATGCCAGGAAACCCTTAAATTAACCCATAGACATATATGTCTCCACTATTGTGATTCTTTCTTTAACAGCACACATCTAGATGAGATATTTACTTCACATGTCTTAACCAAGTCACAATGGCTTTCATACTGACAATACAAACCTTAGTTGCAATAGCCTTGCAATAATAGATAACAATTGGTGGGTGACAATGAGCAGTCTAGTACTTGGGGCCAGTTTTTCATGTGTCACTCCATATTTTCTTTAATGTTGCCAATTTTTATCATTATTAATATTAAATAAAATATAACAAATGATCATAATATGTATAATGCAATAATGTACAGTATAGAAATTAATAAAGCTACTAAGTTGCATACTTGAAAAAAATTGTCTTTTGGAATTACAGGCATGCAGAAGTCATGAAGAAGATAATACAGACAGTTACAGAAGGCGGTGGCGAGCTAGGGGTGCATATGTATTTGATAATTTTTCTGAAGTTTGTTCAAGCAGTGATTCCAACTATAGAATATGACTATACCCAAAATTTCACAATGTGATTCTACGTGTTCACCTTTGTTTACTAAAGCAGTGTTTTATAGGTTTAAATGAAAGATGAAAGTAATTTAAGCATTCCATTTTTAATTTGCCCTAATTTTTTTCTTTATCACTGGAAGTAAAAATCTGTCTGTGTGGAAAGGTTTTCCTCACTTTTTGTGCTTATTAGATCAACATTACTTTTTGTAAATGATTATTTTATTTTGCAGTAAATGTAAATAAGGTATTGCAATCAGTTGATTTTGTTATAAGAGTAGCCTCAATATTCAGATATTTATTTATGTATATACTAAATATTATGTCAGAAAATTTTGAAAATGCATTAAAAATGTAAACACTAACTTATGAAATATTGTGACAACTTAACTATTAAAAGCCTGAAGCTAACAAACCTGCCTTTGAGAAGATTAAAAATTTCATGGTGGTGTAGAAATGTTAAATTATGCAACCTTTAAAGGATAAAAGAACAGTAAAAAGCTTAGGGTATCATTTTACAAGGAAGCTAAGAAAAGTTTATAAGCACAGAAAGGATTAATAAACATGGAAAATTTAAAAATCAATCAGTCTACCCCCACCGTTGAATATTTGTACTTGACCGTTTTGGTGGCTTTATATAATATTGGCTCTATTGTGATTGCGACTTTCCCAGAGTTGCTAGTAAACAACAGCAGCTAATTATGAATCTTTCGATCTCATCTAAAGTTGCATATAAATTTTATGCATAGTAGTGAATACCAATGAATAATAACTAATTCATTATTATTGTTAATTCAAAATAACACTGCATAATATATTGTAATGCATGTAGAACAAACTACATACTTTTGGCAGTATAGAACAAGTTAATACTCTGATACTCCTTTCTGCTATAATAGATCTAAATAAGCCTATGTATGGCATCTAACTG
This sequence comes from Hymenopus coronatus, assembly GCA_030762935.1. NCBI lineage: Eukaryota > Metazoa > Arthropoda > Insecta > Mantodea > Hymenopodidae > Hymenopus > Hymenopus coronatus. Next base: position 25,924,231 of record CM060896.1, on the reverse strand, counting down.
GAAAGCAACGTTATTTGTGACTGGACAGGCTGGGTTTTTTTCTGCTGAAGTTTACAGAAATAGGTGTTTGCTGTGTTCCACATGGTTCAGGAATTTTACCTTCCTCCTCTTGAAGTTACCTTGGTGATTCGCTGCACGGTTTTATTAGCAGGAATAGAGGGATGCACAAGAGCCTTCACATACTCCTCCTGTTCAAAGAATTCCCAAGTCCCCAATAATTCCAATGCCTGGCTATTAAGTGGCACTGCGTTAAGCAAAGACTTCCAAATCATCAGTGATCAGTGTGCTTTTTGAGGCATTGTCACACTGCTACTTTGTCATTGGTTTCAGGAAATCTAACAGGTAAAGCTTTTCATTTGTTTTTTAACAAGTTTGCAAACTTGACTGCCAGCTGTTAAGTGTAAATATTTAGCAGCAGTGTATAGTATGAATGCCAGAAAATAGAGTGTTCAAAAATTAAATTATTGAAATTGTTAATCACAATTTGGAATACTTACAAGAATTATAGCAAGACATGTAAGTTCACACCTGACATAAATTGTGCAGATGGTGAAGAGAGTAACAATGATGTGGTGTTCAATTGAAATTGAAGTATCAGTAGATTGTGTCCTTTCTTAAATGCATTTCAGGAATACAATTTTTTCCCTTCTTCAGCAGATATAATATGTGTTCATATACATGGTAAGCAATGAAAATCTTGTAATAACTCTTATTATTACAAATTTTATAGGAGAAGCAAATAGCTGATTTAAAAATACTTATTGTTAGAGAGACAATTCCTACAATTTTTGCTCAATAGCACAAGCTTAGTTATTAGTAGCTAGAAGATTTAATGCAAATGCATATTTTGTCTCTGCTGTTACAAAGTAAGCTTACTAAGTGAGTTAATTAATCAATTTGCAACAATTTAAACCATAAATTAGGATGTTGCATATAATGCATATTTTGCCCTTATGTTAATAAGCATATTAATTCAGCAGTTTGCAAATAATGATGTATGCTTTACATGTATATATAATAAACATATTTTTATTTTATTAATTTTATCTTCATATTTAATCAGATACGAGATTTCAGAAAAGTATGCATCATTTAAGTCATCTTGAAACTGGCAATACTGATGTACTGCTCACATTCAATGCAATAAATAGCTCACTTTGCATTGGTGTATCTGTACCACATCTTGTCATAACTATTCCCTCGCAGTATGATAAGGACTTCAAGTTTGGTGACTGTACATGTGCATAATATTGAATTTGCTTTAAATTTTATTATTTATAACTTTTAATGTTTATAAAAACGTAATTCACTAATTTATACATAGGAAAGCAGAATATTCAACCATTAATAATTTTAGAAATTCTGAAACTATTCTTGCGGATTCACAATCATTCTGCAGTTAAAACCTTCAAACAATTCAACTTGGTGTTGTGATGCTTGTTTTTGGTATAGACCTTGTTTTCATGGACATCCTAACGTTAATATTAAAGATAAAGTTTGATGAGTTAAACAGCTTATTTCACTGAGATAATAAAGATTGCGTAAAATATTCTTAAAGTTTTTATTTTATTTCAATATGTGTCATAATGTTTTTATATGACACATTTATGTATATATTATGGAAGGTTTCCATGTATGTGTGTGAGGGTGGGTGTGGGTGCATATATATATATATATATATATATATATATATATATATATATATATATTTTTTTTTAGGTGTTCACACCCAAATCCAGGTTAATTAAAATTGCTAACGAAGTTTGCACATACTACATATAAAGTTAGAATATTAGTTGTCTAAATTTAGAATGCAAATGAGCTGGACACCAAATTTAGAAAATGTAATACGTATATAACCTCAAGGTCACAACTATATACAAAGAAATACTCTCAATTCTACATCAGTTTAGAACTAATTTTTATATAATTTATATTATTTTTTACTTTCTCCATATGCACTATGTACATAGTGTATAGAGAAAGTATTGCACTCCACCAAAAATTCGATACCAAGATTTCACCGGAAATATATGTTTTAGGGTCCCCAATATCCCAAAAAAAACATTTTCACAAAAAGGTCCGTGTGTGTGTGTGTGTCTGTGAACACGATAACTCAAAAACAAAAAGTCGGTAAAATACCAAACTTGGTATTTAAGTTAAGTATCTTCCAGGGATGCGACACAAAGATTTTGAGAAAAATCCCCCCACCCCCAACTACCCTTTACATGGAACTTTTTTCGAAAATTTTGATTTTCTCAAAAATGGCTCTTAACGATTTTTATTAAAATTTCGGATATTAAACATATTTACCTGACAAATGAACTGTAGTTTATTCTGGATGAATTTTACTAAATTTTGAATTACTGCTAAACCGTAAGAGATGGACAAAAACTTACTACACAAAAAATGTAGAGCACATTAAAACACACAATTTACGTTATATACATTTTTTTCGTGGAGTTCGTAGTTTTTGTGAAATTCCTTATTTTTGGTTTCTGCTATGAAAAACGTATACTTTTCTCATACAGGAACTTGTCAACTTATATAAACAAAGGAACTTCATTGACATAGCAACCAGCTTTTGACTATCACCTTAACCTATGGTTGTCCCTTATTTCGCTTCTACTTACAAGGAAGCGAGTAATAAGACTATTTCTGCTAATGTTTTCTGATTAGCATAAAGTAAATAGAAGTATAAGCTTTTTAAGAATTATTTGTTGCAGGGATATGGAGAAAGTCATGTGAATGGTACACATCAGATTTTTTTTTTTTATAATATGTATATTTGGATTCAGGAAGAGCCAACTAGTGATGCCTTTTTCAAGTTACTAATGAAGTTCTCAAGTCATTGGGTGGCAAACTTAACACACTAGGAATATTCTATGATCTATCAAAGGCATTTGACTGCATTAATCATGCATTACTTCTATCAAGATTATTACACTACAGTATTAGGGGCAAAGGGTATCAATGGTTTACATCTTACTTATTGAAAAGAAAGCAAAAGGTTAGAATAAATACTTCAAATAATAGCAATGCATATTCTGAATAGTGTGAAATAAAGCATGGTGTCCCACAAGGTTCTATTCTGTGTTGCCTATTATTTTTTGTGTATATAAATGATCTACCTGCAGTAATAAACAACACCACCTATCCAGTTCTTTTTGTGGATGAGTATTATAATTAAAGAACACAATCTCAGTCAGCTTCCAGATTCATCTAATAAAATCAACACCCTAAATAATTGGTTTGAAAGTAACAAAGTTCACATAAACTTTGAAAAAGCTAACTACATTAAGTTTTGCACAAAGCATAAATACATCACATACCTAAGAACAGAATATGAAAATAATCAGATTGCAGAAGCCTGTAATACAAAATTCCTAGGTCTTATGATTTATGATAACATGAATTGGAAACACAATATTGATTATGTCTTACCCAAACTGAGCTCTGCATGCTTGGCAATCCAATCTTTAATTCAGCTTATAAATAAGAGCATACTAAAAACAGCTTATGCATATTTTCATTCATTGATGACCTGTGAAATAATATTTTGGGGAAATTCAGTGTTCATTATGCAAAAAAGGCGAAAGACAATCAACTTACTGCAAACCACTTTTCAAAATGTTTGGAATTTTACGATTAGCCTGTGAATATATTGTTGCCATTTCATATATATAAAAATGAATTGCCAAAATGTATGTATGCATATCACTTCCGAACGACTGCACCAAATTGAACAATTCTTTTTATGTTGTGTTCTTTATTGTCATGACAAGGTTTGTGGAAAATAATTTTTTTAAAAATAGTACAGGAAAGGTTTTAAAGTTTCATAATATGAATAATAACGGTGCCAAGGGAACACATTTAAGTTAATTGCCTGGTTTGACAGGTGTTTCAGTTAGTCATTCAACGAGGTTTTGCTAAAATGGAAAAAGTGCGTATTGTTCTGTGATTCACTTTTTACTTTTGGTTGGGAAAATTTGTGAGGCGGTAGTACCAAGGTTATTTGTTGCTAAAGGGCCGTAGTACTGCAATATTTTCAGTCCCCATTCAATGTTAGGGTAACACACAGTTTATCGAGACAATGATGCAAGAGCAATGAAATTCAAATACATTTATATGTATGTATTAACTGTCCTTTCCTTACTCGTATTGTTTAAAAACAAAGAAGCAAAGAATCTTTCCTGGTGATGAACATCTAGAGTAAGTAGTTGTTTATTTGCTGCTAGATGGCCTTAGTATTTTACCTCCCTATTCAATGTTAAAGTAAAGCACCAGTTTATCAAGACAATGATGCAACGCAGCAGTGAAATTCAAATTCATTTTTATGTTAAAACTGTTCTTTCCTTACTCCTATTGTTTAAAATAAAGAAGCAAAGAAGCTTTCCTGGCGATGAACACCTACAGTAAGTACTTATTTATTTGCCGCTAGATGGCCATAGTACTGCTCAATTTTTCTGCCACATTCAATGCTAAGGGAATGCACCCAGTTTTGGAGTCACTGACACAAGAAAAATCATATACCTTTCTTATAAACTATCGTTTCCTTGGTCACATCACTTAATCAAAGAAATAAGTATTTTTTGTTGTAATTGTTTAAAATGAACAAGTTATAAACAATGCACATAACCAATAACCCTTCTTGGAAACTGAAAATGGCGGAGAAATGATGGGACTCGGATAGTAAACCATTTTAGGTTAACTTCCTATTGCAGAAGTTGGTTGTTTGAGGTTATGTGGTGCATGAGCTAGCTAAAGGTGATTTCATCAGAACATGAGGATATTCCCATCACCATCACACTAGAATTACGGTGCTCTTAATACATTTGATCAAGTAATATTTTGGATTAAATGGATACACAAGCTATCATAAATAAAAACTCATCACTTGCCCAACCAGATCTACTTGCTCTTTAGTTATGTCATTGTTAGCCTTAAAATTGGCTGTTTTGACATAGAAGAAAATAAGAAAGAGGTGGAAAAAATTGGGGGTAAAGGAAAGAAAGAGATTCGGAAGAAGCATGAATGTTACTTGGTGACTTTCTCCTTAATATAATTCATTACCTATTTCAGCGTTTAACTGCCACACTATGAAAGCACTGCCATTATTGTTATTATGCCAATGACATCCATGCTTACCCACGCTGTTAAGTGCATATGTTATCCTTTCCACACTACTTTATGGGAGTATTGACTTCATCCTTTTTGCAATACCAACAATATATGCAACATTACACAGATCATTGCGCTTTGCAGATGCAAAGAGATTATTAGATATTGGTGATGAAAAATTCCTGTTGGTACTTCTCCTGGCCTCATTTTGTTTCCATGTAATTTTTGTGACTTCACAATGTCAAAGAAAGAGTTAATATTGATAGTGTTCCCAAATATTGGTGTAAATTACAAAAGCTATGCTTGGTTGAGCGAACAAGCCATTTTAGCAGAAACTAATAAGAATGCAGATGATTTGAATATAAAAAATTAGAGTAAATTTTATGGACAAATGCATTCATTTAAGTCGATCGATTTCATTACCAATCCAAATGAAGTTAATTATCCTACTGAATTCCCAAATTCAATGGATTTGCCAGGATTCCGCCACACAATTTACAGCTCAAGGTTGACTCGATAATAATCATGCTATGCAATCTCAATTAGCCAAAATTGTGCAAAGGAACAAGACTCCTGTTAGAAAAATTATGAAAAATTTGATTTAAATTACTATAAGCATAGGAAAGTTCAAAGGCAAGAATGTACTTATTCCAAGAATACCACTAATGCTAACAGACTTTCTTTTTGAATTTAAGTGTGTTCAGTTTCCCGTGCGCCTTGCATTTGCAATGACAATAAATCCCAAGGTCAATCTTTAGAAATGTATGAAATATACCTTGAATTGCCTGTTTTTCGTATGGACAGTTGTACGTTGCATGCTCAAGTTGGTGCTATTTATTTTCTCCCTGGAAGGAAAGTTGTACATTTACAAGGCATTGCAATAAAGTATTGTCAAATTATTAAATGTAATTTTATTTCATTGCATGGTTGCATTGTAAACGGAAGATTTTGTCTCAGTGTTTTCATTAGGTACACCACCTGTGCAAAGCCAGGGCAGGCAGCTAGTTTGTAATAACACAGAAAAACTTACAAAAAATACAGATATTCATAACAAAGAGACCAGACATAGGCAGGACTTACATAGACCAACAAATTTGCAGTTATTCCAAAGGAATAGTTTTGTTTAATTCACTTCCCTCTTCTATAAAAGAATTGCAAATGAACAAAAACAAATTTAGATCAGAATTAAAAAGATACCTTATTACTCACACCTTCTATACACAGGAGGATTTCATAAAAAAAAAAAAAAAAGCACTGGTAATAATGTAACATTGTCAATGTAATAAACATGGATATTCTAAGAATGCAAGTGTAGGAGTAGGCTTTTGGAAACAGACATCTAATTGAAAATTATGCAAAACTGACACCTCTGAAAATTCATTGTCAAAGTTATTTTGTTAAATAAATGTATTAAGTATGAATAAATGTAATTCCTGACATGACCTACACCCTAGTGTTTGGGCTTTGAGTGTAATCTCATAGTAGGATCTACAGACCCTATTAAACAGATTGCAATGTTGTGTGTGTGCATGCGCGTGTGTGCCATTCCATAATCTGTGTCAATGTGGAGTCAAGGTGGAATTTCATATTTTGCCATCTGCCATCAAATCGAATTATTTAATTTCTGTACTCCAACTATGAATAATATAATAATAATAATAGTAATAATAATAATAAATATACTATGCGAATAACTTTCTATAAGCATGTTTCCGTGCATTATTTCGTACTTCTATAACAGTTTTAAAATTGTAATGATACTTAATAATTTGCCGCAGTTAATTTACTTACAGAAATATTTTCTTTTCATAATACTACTAAACTTCTGCATTCCTATACCCAACAAATGTTGAAATAGTGTATACTTACTGCAACAATGGTGACATTGCGCAGTAGCTCAAAGGTTGTCACATCAACCCATTGGAGTAATATTAAAATAGATTAATTTGAACAGCATCATGGTTCAACAACTTCTATAGTACTTCTAGTATTTCCTTCAACTTCAATCAATAACTTAACTGTTAACCCTGCAATGAGCATATGGTGCATCCATGCCCAGCATAATATACAGTTCAATATTAACTAATATGAAACAACATTTTGGACGTTACTGCAGAAAAATGTTTTATTCTGGATTTGTTTTGATATTATGGCCTCACCATATTACTTCTTAAAAAACTCACTTTCCTATATAATTACATAAATAATTATTTACTATGACAATTACATACATACCTTTAGATATGGAACAGTGTAATAATGAACACACAATAATAGCATATTCAAATAGTAAGTTCTACTATAATGTAATATTAGTCCTTAGTGAGTTAACAGTGGTGCTTGCTAGATATGCAAGGGTTGCAGTGCAACTAAAAGAGTTTAGAAGATATTAATTTTTCACTTGTACTACTACAGGGAGCATAGTGCAATGTGAAACATGTGTTGTCATCATATTAGGCACAAATTTTTTGTGTGCCTGGTGAAATGATGAAGTTTTTATGCCAAGCATTGATATGCTAAAAATGTGAATAAGTCTCATTCCCAAAACATGTTCAAATATATAAGTTGTGATAGTGTCACTGACTTCAATTTCAATAGAATCATGCGTGGTTTACAATAGAGTCGTGTCAGTTGACAGGTAAATTAGTGTCTGTGAATAAGGTTCAAGTGCTGACTGAAGTGCAAATAGTGCTGACATTAGTTGTACCAGTCCTGCAATACTTAGTCACTTCAATGTGTCAAGTAGTAGTCACACCAGATTAATTAATACACACATTAGTTACAAAGTGATGTTTCTTTTTTAACATCTTATATTGCCAAAATATTGATAGGTATAATTAGGTATAATATTAATAGTATTCATAAAACCCATTTTTAAGAATATAACAATGGATATTTTAATCTCTGATTTTCCTCTAGATTAAAATTCTGAGTGTAAGAATACTTGTTATGTACTTAAACTTTTTTTTTCTAAACTCAATTTATAAAAGGCAAATATGGGCATCTAAGAAACAAATTTACTGCAATAGTAAATACTCGGGGCACCAAAGTTCTCAGCAGTAGTCTGCCTAAAGCTCCCTACTAATACTAAATACAGTATACTGCCCTCAAAGTGCAAGGAAATAATACATGAAAAACTGCAACAGAATACAGAAACCTCTAGTGGCAATAAAACACCTGGAAAAAAAAAATTGACTGAACTAATTATAAGGCAGCTGTTGGCAGAAATATAAAGTCAAAATGGGAGAGCAAAATCTAGAGAAAGCATCAAAGAGCTACCAAAAAAAGAATGTACAAATTTGGTCTTTTAAAATATATGCCGCTCATAAATGATACACTAAAGTTAACTCAGTATTTTATATTTGGCCAATATTAAACATGTGAATATATTCAAGCTATTATGTTGAGAAATTGATGTTGGGAAATTAGGCATTATAATTTGATAAACATTAGATTCCTGTACCACTGGATGTTTTAATCTGTTTGTATAAATATCTTGAACAGCAGTCACAGTTATAAATATGGCTTTCATACAGGATTGTAAGGGTATATTAGGTTTTATGTTAGTGTAATGATTTTTTCAGCACAGATGTAATAGGCAGTTTTCCTATGGTCCAAATTGTTCATAATTGTCATTGTAATTTGCACAAAAATTGGCAGCAGTTTGGCAGCTATAAGATTAGTTAAGCAATTTGTTATTCCCAATCCCTTTCCCTTGCAATTGAAGCTAATATATTTCCCCATTACTTCATGGCTACACTTTCATGTATCTTGTTGCTGAATATATTCCACCAACTCATATTAATCAGTGAACCATATTGTCGATTGGGTGCTTCAGAGGGGAGGGTTTAATTGTTTGAAAATCTCTCATCAGGTGGCAGCTTGCTATGTATATTGGCGAACGATTTTAAAGTTGTATTTATGGAAAAATGCATTATTGGTTGTTTTAGATGTAACATTGAAGATAGCAATACTGTCCTCAAGCTTTATGGTTGGGTATTGCAATCGAATGAAATCTACCATCACATTAAAGCACAGAGCATAATCGTACAGTAAATGAAACATTGAATGCAACCAGAGACTACTGAATATTTTGGTTGTTAGTTACTTGAATAATTCGGTAGTTTTCAGTTGGATTGCCCAAAACTAGGATCATTCACTGTGATAGTAAACAACCATTTTAGAGATTCTCTGAAAATGATGCTATGTTCAAGAAGATATGGAAGAGAGAAAATTTGTACAACAGACATGGCAAGCTATGCCTCTTTACTCATTCCTTTTTTTATTTTGTTTACCTGTGGCAATGCAGTAAGGATTCCTAACTGCCAGTGCTGGACATACAAGCATGACACAGGCTAAACTTATCTGTCCCTAACAATGGAGACATATCCTAACTTGAAAAAATTTGCAGGATACTTAATGTCTATATTTGATTCCACATACAGTCGTTTTCAATAAAACAGTTCAGTAGTCTAACTTAAATGAAAATAATATAGTGTCTTGCTAGCAATACTACACTACCAAATAAAGGATACTTATTGAACATATGAACTATCAGTCATAAGAATAAAAGACATTGAAAATATGTATATTGAAATATTTTGTTACTATGTGTATGGTAAAGTATATTTTCACTTATTTCCAGCACTCATAGTAGCTTAATATCATTTAAACTGGCTGGTCATATCAAACAATGAATGATATTTTGGTCAAATGCTCTCAGGGTCCATGGAATTTAAAGTTACTTGAAATTCGTCTTCTTGGGATAAGGGAAAACGACAGGAAAAACCTTATCTGGGTAACTCACCTTAAGTGAGATCCGAACTTGCGAGTTCTTGACAGATTTGGGCAGACATGTTAACATACACTACCAAGGCAGGCGAGTGTGATTTTGTATTGCAAAATAAACTCTTCATTTATTAAGAGCAAAACTACATCATTACACTCAAACTTTGCGCGTTGAAATAAGTAACTTTGAAGATGTTTCAGCTGCTGTTGCCACCATTTTCAGCAGAGTTTTACTGATGAACTTGCGGTAGCATTCTGTAGAGGTCTCTGGGTAGATGAATTTTGAGATGAGACGTTTATTTGTGGGATACTAAAATTTATGACTTCGTTTTTGTTTTCTAGAATTAATAGATTTTCCCAAACTGTTAATTCAATTGGATTCCGCATTGATTTTAACTTGGGTTGACTGTGAAAATTATGGTTTCGAGCCCAAAAATGGTGTGCTACAGCTGACTTATTTGTCTGTTTATGCATTAAATACCTCATGTGTTCTTTAAAACGTTCAATGTTTCTTTTTGTTTTCCCTATATACACCTTTTCACATTTCTTGCAGCTGATTTCATATATCCCTGATTATTTCAATGGGGGGATTTTATATTTTGTGTTTGTATGGACAAGGTTTTTTAAACTGTGCTTATTAACAGGGGCTAAATTGATGTTCCATTTTTTGAAAATCTTTTAAAATTTTTGGTATGCCGAAGGGTGGTAAGTGAATTTTTTGAAGCTGGTTTCTGCTTTTATTCCTTTTAGGAAGCTAATTGTTTTTACTTTCTTCTGTTTCATAAATTTATTAATCTTCTTCTTTACCAGATGTTTTGTGTAGCCCTTCTTTTGTGCAATTTATGTGATCCAATTAAGTTCTAATTTGTATTCCATCTGGCTTAATGGTAGATTTACCATATGAATGTAAGGCTGTTGATCATGGCATGTATGTGTGAAATTGCAGCTGTTGTTTATCATGTAGTTTTTCCATCTGTGTTTCTTTCCTATAGATTCCAAATTCTAGTTTGCTATTTTTAGGTCCAGAAGGGAAGCATGCCATTCAATTCTTTTTCTATTGTGAATTTTATGGAAGTATCCTGAATATTTAGCAATTTAAGGCTGTCCTGGACAACTTTTATGTTTACTGCTGCCAATATGTCATCCACATATCTATACCAGGTTTTGTATATTTGTGGGAAGGCTGTGGTTATGTGAATTTCTAAATTACTTGTATAGATGTGCGCAAGTATTGGAGATAATGGATTTCCCATGGCTAAATGTAATAATGTAATAAAATTTACCTCTTATGTGAAGTAGGTTTGATCAGTACACAATTGGGTGACCTTTTGTAAATCCTCTGCTATTATCTGGTAGTTAGCCATTTTTTTTAGTACTGAAAGTACTTTTTCTCTTAGGATACTGGGGAAAAGCAATACTACATCGAACAAAACCTACATATCATCACTTAGTTTTTTATGTTTTATTTTCTTTATTTATTCAAAGGAATTAATAATTGGGTGGGTGGGTGCATGTGTGTGTGCAGCATAGCTCAAAAACGAAAAGACTGTTAAACACCAAACTTGGTATCTAATTTGTACCTTCTAAGGATGCGACACAATTATTTTCAAGAAAATGCCCCCACACCCCACTACCCATCACATGGAACATATTTTGAAAATTTTCATTTTCTCAAAAATGGCTAATGATTTTGATTAAAATCTCTTATATTTAAGATATTTATGTGAAAAATAAAATGTATATCTTTAATTTTCTGGGAATAGCCTCTGAAGACATGTTTATTCTGGATGAATTTTGCATAACTGGTAACCATAAAAGATAGACAAAAACTTACCACACAAAAGATGTAGAGCTTGTTAAAACATACAATTTATATTATATATTCGTACAGTTGACCATTTTGGAGGTATTCTTTGTTATTAGTTTCAGCTTTAAAATACTTATACTTTTCTCATACGGGAATTTGTCAACAACATACAAACAAAGGTACTTCAACCACAGAGCAACCAGCTTTTAAAAGAGTTCACTATCGATTTGGCCTATGGTACTGCCTTATTTCCCTTCTACTTACAAGAAAGCAGATAATAAGACCTTTTCTGCCAATTTTTTCCTGATTAGAATTAAGTAAATAGAAGAATCAGCTTTTTAACAATTGTTTATTGTAGAGGTGTAGAGACAGGCATGTGAATGGAGCACATCAGATTTTTTCTTGTATATTTCAGAGTTTTAATAACAAATAAACGGTGCAGGCTAATTATGCACTCATCAAAAAAAATAATCTGTTGTATCATCTCATTAGGTTATAATTACAAATAAAGCTCAGATTTTATGCTTTAAAAAACTAAGTAGTATGCCAGAAAGTGTGTATTTATAATTTGCAAAAAAGAAATACATGGAATAATAACAATTCATTTCTTAGGATTGCAGATTTATGTATATCTGTTATTTTACATTAGTATTATTTATTTTAATTTAAAATTATTGAATTATTTTAAAATAAATATCCTCTTAATTCTATGAGAATATACCAACTTAAAATATTTTACACACTTCAAGATTATGGTTGCTATAAATGTACATAATTATTTGCATCTCAGAAAGCAACAATTAGACAAACATTTCTCAAAGTCTTCTGCTTAATTTTTGGTGTGGCATTATTTTGAAAATTGCTAAGGTCTCAGAATAGATCTACTCCTTAAGGTGTTAACATCAAACATTTTGTTCATCTCAAAAGACATCGGCATTTGTAAAACCCAAATGAAAACACTAGAATTGTTTCCAGGTATCTTGCAGGATTAGACAAAGTTTAATGTGCATTCCATAAATTATAAAAACTGCTGAATTATTCCACCATTCTAATAAAATGACTACAATAAAAATGCTCTAAAGTGCAGTGAATCATATTTTTATAAAAATGCCCAGAACTGAGAAAATCTTATCAGCAGAACATTGCAATGCATGTGGGTCACATTATTATTCCAAAGATGATAAAATGGGAATGGTGAATCTAGCTTTCAGTGTAAATGATCTAATGAAATACATAATTAAAACATATCACTTCTTGGTGCAGTGTTTGGATTCTAGGTCCTTTCTTCAGAAAATAATGCACAAAATCAAAAGGTATGCAGGAATATAATCAACTTTATTTAGAGAATTGTGTAGGAAAATGAATTTGAGGAAATTGAGTTACTAATGAAGCATTTATTGTAATAGGATATTAAAAATGTAACATGTATTTACATCTAAATTAGCACTAGTAATCTTCAGAATAGGATACACTTATAAGTGTACAGAGGGGTGAAATGTTAAAGAATGAATTTGATTATGCTATTTGCTAAGTGTATTTATTGAAACACTTCTTATATTTGAATAATGTGTGCAGTAATGTAGTTATGAGTAAAGCCTGGATTTTTGTGTTATGTCAAGGTGCGAAATATGTACATATTTATGTAACAAAAACATCAAAATGTGTAATGAAATATGTAATATCAACAAAATATGTAAAATTATGTAATATTCTAAATGCTAAGATTACCACCTCAACTCTAAATGTGGACTGCAAATTACCCAGAATTTTGTAATTTGATGGGTCTGTAAGTACGTAAATTAATTACAATGAGCTAAAATTTAAACACTAAATATAGAATTAATTATAGGGAAAAATGTTTTGTTTTATGCAGAATTTACCTAAAATTTATTTTTAATTAGGTAATTACAAAATAAATATGTGTTTTGGATTATATTTATTAAAATTACTCATTTCACATAATTATTTTACTTAAATTTTAGACGGTAAAGCAATGTTGAAATACTGAATCAATTTATCAATGAGTGAAACGATTCAAAGTAATTAAATTTTAAAATGAGGATGCATTTTCAGTTTTCTATCTCTTGACATACAATGAACAACCAGACATTTTCATTTTGAGTCTTTTGCTTCTTTCAACATACTGTAAATAACCATATACTTCTCCATATTTTCAGGGGTCTGTCTCCTATCAGATAAATTGTTCTTAGAAGCAGAGAAGCTTCTCTCCATGTTACACAAAGTAACAGGAGCATATTTTAGCATAGAATCTGATTTGCAGAGAAATGTTTTGGTAAATCGACACTGTCACCATTTAGCACTTTAGACAAGCGTAGAGTACCCTAGATTCCTGTTTAGTACAGCTTTGAATTTTTCACCAACCTTCCTTCCTACATCTCCTGCAACTACACTAAGCTTCTGTGATGCACGTTCCATTAAATCCATAGATTTGTGAAGAAGGGAACCTGATGTTTCCAACTGCTTGATGGTGCTAGGCAACCAGCCGAAGTTACTTTTGATGTAAGCAGAGGAGCTTGCCACTTTTGGATCTTTAAAGATTTCCTGAGATTCACCTATGGAAGCGGCTACTTTTGAAGAAAACATGTTCACCACTACTGGACTCCTTCAAAATGTTCACAATAGAAGTTCGCAGCTTCAAATCACGTACCCTATTGTGTAAGTACTGGCTCAGGAGGCAAAGGAATATGTCGGAGATGATTTATATAGCACTGAATTCTGTGCGGTGCTTTCAGAAAGACCCTTTTTGTTGCCAGTATCAACTTATTCAGATAGGGAAAATTACTTCTTACTTCTTCAGCAACACGTTGCAATACATGGGCCAAGCAGATGAAATGAGGTACATTTGGGTAGAAAACCTCAAGAGCAGTAGCAGCTGTGGCATCTGAATACATAATTAAAACCTTTTCCTTACAGACACCTTCTGGCTACAGAATCTTCATCCCATCATTTACAAATCTTGCAATTGTAGAATGATTAGAACAGATTAGAAATGGTTTTGCTGGACTTTTGGAATCTAGTTTTCCTACTACTAAATTTGCTATGTACTGACCCATGTCATCTGTAGTTTCATCGTCGGTGAACCAAATACAGGAATCTCCAATTTCATTCCGTATATGTGCAACTGCTTCTTCATAACACACATGAAGATACTTTTTCCTCAGAGTAGATTCGTTGGAAATATCCTTCTTGCAATATTTTTCTAGAAAGGAGCGAAATTGAGGGATTTGAAGTTTATACCATGGAATATTAGCTGCAACCATTGCACTGTACAGGTCTTTAAAAATATGTTTTATGGACGGTTCCTGTTGTACTTATGTCAACAGATCTTGCTTTCTAGAAGACTGTAGGTGCTTGTTGCATATGTGAAGAGCACTCTTGATGTTATGTTGTTCCAATTGAGATTTCATGGAACAACCAATTTTTTTACTGCATATTTGACAGACTATTATTTTGTCTTTGGTTGTAAAGGCACTATCTAATTTCACCCATGAATTCAACTTGCAGGATAGCGAGGATGCAATTGGTGCCATTTTACTAACACTTGCAAGAAACTAACTGCAGTATTATTGCCTCGCTATATTTTTATGGTTGTCCAGCAGCCTCATTTTGTTTCCTTGCAGTTATATTACAAGATGCGAACTATCGCAACAATGGTAAGAATCAATTTCTTCAGTCCTTGTAAATGCCCAGAGCGCTACGAGAAACGTGACACTGGAGGTCAACATTGTCAAGCGGCACCTGGTTTGATGTAAACGGACAACAATCAGAACGAGGCGAGGCAGTTATTATTGCATTCTTAATTTAATTTGCATCCTATTTGATTTTTGTTGCTTTCAGCAAAACTTGTGAAAACAGTAGTTTATAATGTGACTACAATATTTTTTTAAAAATAATAAAATTGTAACAAAACCCAGAAAATATGTACGTTTTATGTAATATCATTAAAATTTGTAGAAATGTGCAAAATATGTATAAAAATGTAAAATAAAAATTTATAAGGGAGTCCCAAATAACGTAATTTGCCAATATTTTTACTTCTCATTGAAATATGCAGGATTTAAAATATATAATTACATAAAAATTCGGGCTCTAGTTATATGAGTGAGAATTATCCAGAAGTAAGTTTCTGTCTTATATTGGGGTTAATTTTTGTATTCAAGTATCATAGAATTGCCATTTGGAATAGAACCATTGTGTGACCTCTTTGTTATTTTGAAAATGCTTACCAGATAGGAATGGCTTAAGGTGTAAGAAAAGTGATAATGTAAAGAGGACTGGGTAATGTCAACTAAGGGTCTGTGTAGTGCACAATACCGCAAATCCATACCCACTTTAGAAAATGAAAAGTGCTGTAGAAATGTGCAGACAGTGCCAATGGAATGCAGCCAGTTAACTGCCGCAAGACGGCGGCAGTAGAACGGCTATGGTGTTAAATGGGAGTAGAAGTGCTTTTTTTCCCCATTCAATGATATGCTAACGTACCAGTTTATTGAGACAATGAGGCAACATAGTTCCCTTCGTCACATCGTTTAAATAAAGAAATAAAAACATACTTGGTTTACCCACAACATTATGAAAGCGCTGCCATTACTGTTATTATGCCAACAGCATCTTGCTTTCCCACAGCTATTTGCATGCTTCATCTTTTCTACAGAACCCTTTGAATGTGCCACCTTCCCTTTTTTTTTGCAATACCAACTATATATACGCAGAACATTGCACATTTCAGATGCAAAGGCTGGCTGCCTGATATTACGTGGTCAACAGACTCCTATAGTCTGTGTCAAGTTAGTTCAGTCCTGATGTCAACAACAAGGCGGAGCTGGCTCAACTCGCCGCGTGTTAACAGTACATGTGCGCACATAAGTTTTGCAACACTAGCGATATATATCAGCAACCTGTGGAGAGTTCTTCGAGAAATGTGGCAATTCTGTGTCAGAATGTACTGCATGCAAAATTTAGTGTCAATGGTTCATTTCTGAAAAAACAATCATAAACTTTACCGCGAATAGCACTTTTCGCAAAATCATCGTATTTCTCCAAACATTTTTTATATTTACGCGATTTTCCCAGTGTTCTTAGGCTTCCGGATGCTTGCTGTTCCATTCTAACACTATGCACACTAAATGCAGAAACACCAAGGAGATCATCTGTTTCTTTTTCATTATTCTTTATGGCCGATTCGGCGTTTCTTTCTTTAAGCACCGCGAAACAATGCACGACCATTCGCCTCTCGACACTTTTTAAAGGCTTGCCTCGGTTGTATTTTATTACAGCTAATCATCCATGATCAAAAGCTTACTGCTTTTAAACTGCATATAGCAAGTCCCCTGGGCTTGTGAGGCATGCGAGATGTACAGGAAATACAATCTTAAATAACACATTATCAGAGGCGACCCTGCACTATAAAGAATAACAGCTTAATCAGCATTCACCTTGAGAATTACCGGTTGTTTAAGAAAGCTGTCTGGTCCAGGCTTGTAACTTATTGTGCATATAATAGCAGTGTTCTTTAGTAATATAAGTAAGCTGCATTTTATTTAACAGTAATAAGTTAATGAAGTCAATATATAATTTCGCTGGTCTTCTGTCTAATCTATATGTTTTTTATAGAATGTGTACGTCTGTTATAAATATTCCTTTCAGAATTCACGAACCCAGAGCCATCTGCTTGGTATGTGTCGGATATGAATAAAATGTCGGACTATTACCTTTTATAAGAATTGAAGCATTGCATACTTTTCTCTCCGAAACTAACTCGTGCAGAGCAGTGATCTGAAAATTATTACAGTACTGTACTTTTAGGAGGCTGTTACAATATGCATCCACGTAAAAGTTAACATTACCTTCCCTGAACCAATCAACAGCCTAATGCTCTTTTGCTTCCATATCTCTGTCTCTCTCTCTCTTCCCTCCCATATGTTGACATCAGGACTGAACTAACTTGAGACAGATAATAGTCGGCATCATTACCGAGGACTGTAGGAAGATGAGCCATTTGTGGACGAGCATTATCATGGAGCAAAGTATATCTAAGGAGCATGCAGTTTGCATGAGGAGTAAAATGAGACTCATAGTAGACAATATAAATACATAAACTTCTTGCCAAAGTTCAACAGCAAGAGTGTAGGAAATTTGCTAGATCTTATCAACTAGTTAAAAAATTTAAGTATCTCCAAGACAAATTATTTCCTTTGGTGTAAACCTCTTTATTTTCCAGTATACTCATAGAAACTTGAAAAACATCTGAAAGCCTAGCTACAAAATATTTATATATCAACTGAAGAAGCCAAAGACTACCTGTTAACTAATCTTTGCATTAAACAGAACTTCTTTACCTTCCATAACAGTGCTACCAGTAAACAAGATATAGCAATGTAAAATTTATGTTAACCATTTCTAACTGATCTATTTATGGGTAACTTCAAAACCATATCACAAAAGCATTCCAGACCTATAACAACAGGTGTACAGGTACACAAATTACATCATTACAGTTTCCGAAAAATATATAGATAATGTACTTAAAAATTCCTCAATATGCAGAATAAAGCAATTTAGTTCACCGTGGAAACCAAACCAAACAAGAAGGTTGTCTACTATTTCTTGACATCAAGAAAATTGGGACCTAAGAACAAAATCTTAACATTTAGGGTATACAGAAAATCCACAAACAAAGATAACTACATAAAGTACAGTAGCTAAATTCTATATCACACAAATGTATGCAGTTCTGAATAGCATAGCATACAGATTTCTCAGCATTCGCATGGATACTCCAAACAGCTACTAACGACTGCTTGCACAAAAATGAAATGCAAAAGAAACTCCACAAATACAAAAAGCTGAAATGCATAAAACACGCAATAATCCTACCACCTCAGTTCAGAAAATTTACATATCACCCTTGGGCATATAACATATTTCAGATCTTCAAGAATTTCAACATTACCAGCTCGAAAAAACAGTTATACAATCCAGAAATTTTAAAAAAGAATCCAAAAATTAAGTGTAAAAAATTAAAAAATCCTATTCCAGCAATCGAAAAACTGGGAATTAATTAAATAAAATACTCAAACTGTAATATAGTGTACATACTAAGGATAAAGGAAGTCTGGAAACCAAACTAAAAGAACACATGCATCACCTAAAATACAAAGACAAAAATCAGCAGTTCTGGTCATAAGAACATGAAATTGTGCTAAATATAAAAACTGCTAAAACTACCTATTATTTTTATGAAAGTGTGTTGTGGAACAGTGATACATATGAATAGAGTATTTTTGAGCTGGATTTGTAAGTCATACTTAAATTGTTACAAATCCAACTCAAAAATACTCTGTTAAAACCAGCATATCGGCATACAGAGTTAGACATCTGAAAAAATATCTACATAACAAAGAACCATATTATGAATGTTTATATACCACCATATTGCAACGTTTGGTAGTTCATAGAACCAGTAGCAGATGTCTCTACAGTGATACAACCCCATAACCATCACCTTCGTCTTTGATGCTAAGGAAAGAAGTTTCATTTTGAATTAGGGGTTGAAACAGGAACCTGTGTTCTCAAAACCCATCCCAGTAAGTATTTTTAAATGTTGTCTAATGTTTAAACAACCAATTCAACTCTTATCACCAAATGATGGAGATATTTAAATTTGTGATGCTCAACTTAATTTTTTAACCTTTTTGCTCGAAAATTTTGGTGCAAGGAGCAAAAGGATTGCTTTCACCAAGGCATTAAAAATTTGAGAGGATATGCCATAATCAGTGAAATTTTAGAGTTGCTAAATAGGACAGCGTGACATGTCCTCTAATAATTCCCACATGATATATTTTCATCTATCTTCTTTTTTGTCAAGTGGTCTTTTTAGTACTTCTAGCTCATAAAGAATCTTGCATCCGAGTACAATTTGGCAATGTTACCTTTGGCTTCCACTGTGTAGTTTGCTTTATGTAAATTGGTTCCCTTTTTTACTTTCTACAGCATGTATGTACATATTACATAGAGAAAGTATTGTATGCCCCTAAAAATTTGATGACAAGATTTCACCAGAAATACATGTTTTAAAATACCCAGAATAAAAAAAAATAACAGCAATCCTAGAAAAATGCGTGTGTGTCAAAATCAAAAAGTCAATTAAATACCAAACTTGGTATTAAATTTCAGTATCTTCCAAGGATGCAGCTATAAGATTTTCAAGAAAATCTCCGTCCCCACCAGCTATGCTTTACATAGAACATTTTTATTTTCTCAAAAATGGGTGTATAAGATATTTTCATGATAGAGGACATGTATATCTTGAATTTTCTGGGAACAGCTGCTGAAGAGTTCTTAATTCTGAATGATTGATAAACTGTAAGAGCTTGGACAAGAACTCACTGCACAAAAAAAAAAAAAAAAATATAGACCTTGTTAAAACACACAATTTATGTCATATGCACCTTTCTTTGTAGAGTTAACCATATATGATATTCCTTGTTATTGGTTTTGATGTTAAACTTCTTCAACTTTTCTCAAACAGGAATTCATCTTTCATTTCAACTCTCTTTGTTTTGCTCTTGGCAAGCAAAGAAAGCCGAGTGTCAATTGTTTCATGTGATCAACTTCTACTTAAAAAGAAGCAAGTAATAACAATTCTACTTATAACAACAATCTTGATGAAAGGGTGTTTTGTAACAGTGATATGTATGAATAGAATATTTCTGATCTGGGTTTGTTAACACTTTAAGTATCGCTTATGTATTGTATTTATTATTTAAGTGTTACAAACCCAACTCAGAAATATTCAATTCTACTTATGTTTATCTCAATTAGCATGATGTATATAAAAGAAGAATATTTTGTAAGAAAAGTTTTTGGAACAGCTAGAGAAAGTTATGTGAATGGAACACACATTTCATTACTATGCAAAACCCTACTGGGAGGTACCCACTATATTACTGGTTTGATCCTGGTTAAGCATCTTAGAGGCTTTTTAATATCTAATACAATTTTATATCTTCACTGCTGTTTTAAGTTATAAAAGCTGTAATACCTCATCATTCACATTGTTAACGGTTTCATGCCCCCAAAAGCAATTCTTAATTATGCCAACCATGTAAAGGAGCTCTAGCTAGTGATTTAATGAATGTAAATTATTTTGAAACAAATTTCAATGGATTATTTTCAAAACCAATATGTTTTGTATACGTGTAACCACAAGTGAGGAATGGAGGATGCTAGTTAGTACTTGTCAATTTAAACATCAAAGCAGTGGATGTTGTTTTAGCTAGCCATTTTAACTTGCCCATGTGAGACTTCTAAGCTGAGCTTCAGGTGGAGTCTGCCTCTTAGTCTTATTACGAAGTTTATAATTTAAGTTAGCATACCTTCTTGAACATTCTATTACTGTGGTTGGTAATTCTCATTATATGATTATCCTATTTTAATTAAAAGTGAAGGTGACAACGTATTATCACAGATGGGCAATATTTAGTTTGTTGCCTAATGCTATAAACTTTTATTAAAATCTCTGTGATTTTAAAGGTAAAGAGATTAAAGTACAGCTTTTGGCTTTAATATATTGTGTGTAAAATAAAGTTAAGTTGAAAAAATAAATACCGAGGCTTCTCTCTCTCCCTCTTTCTCTCTCTCTTTGTAATACTCAGCTTTGTATTGTTTTTGAAGTGGTACTACAATTACAGTGCTTACCTATCAGTTTTAAGATCTGCTATTTGATTGACACGTAATAGTTTCTATATGCTTTTATTTTGTATTTTTTGTCATGCTAGTTATATCCATAAAAAAAAAAACATCACTTGTCACTTGCGATTTCCAGTTACTTTTGATAAGTTTTAACGTATTTATAACACATCTTAGTGCTACTTGATGTATGACTTGTCGCGTGTCAAAGAATTAGCAAAGAGTGGCCTACAAGCATAGAGCAAATTAAATTTGTAAGCACATTTTAAATCTGTAGCCAAAACAAATACATACAGTTTTGTAAAGCTGATCTGTAAATAGAATTTGCAGTTCAGCTCATGGAAAGGCATGCGAGTTAACAATTCTTCAGTAGGGGTAATATCCTTAAAATATTTAAGGATATTCCATACTGAAATTGTTAATTTCTATAGGTTTTAATCAATTTTGTTTAAGTTTTTATCAAAGAATTCTTTGAAAATTTGAAAGAAATTGAACCGGATTGCCTAAGGAAAATTTGAAGTGACAAAGATGTAAAAGAAGATTGAATAACTACAGTTTTAAAATTTTGTGCACTGTTTGCACATATTTGTGCGCATCCATTTTAATATTCTGTTGGGACGTTTAAATGTTCAGAAGTATAAAACTGTGATTTGATTCCTATCCAACAATGTATGAGAATTCAAAAGGTATTTTATTAACATTTTAGTTATTTTATTTCCTTAAATTATGCAAATGTGTTATAAGAACACAGTGCATGATTAGTCCCCAGACTAACATTTCAAACCATTAAAAACTGAGAGCAATTTAAAACTAGACTTTAGATAGAGTAGCCATGTACTTGCTGGCTGGGATGTTACAGTCAATTTTGCTGTATTAAGATTTGATTTTGAAAAACACTCTGTGAGTGCATTTACCACGAAAACAGGAAAGGCAATATATTTTTTTTCTTTCCTTTTGTTTACATCCATACAGCCTGCATAAATTGTTGTGAACTATTCCACTCTTGAAGCACAGATATGCAATATCACTGACCAGCCCACTTGCATAATAAAAGAGTGGGAGGCAGTGCTCCATCTGCTGCTAATGTGATGATTAGAGCTATTCTGACTCTGGGTTTTTATTGCATGTCCTTCCTTGCCAGGTAAGCTTGCACAATTGTTTACAATGCTTTCTGTATGGCTGCGTCCAATTTCTGATATCATGTCTAATCCCTTGTTCCCACCACTCTTACTACTTCTCATTTCTCCTCTCTTGCACATATGAGTGTTGGGACAATTTGTACAGGCATTTCTCACTATAAATTTCCTGTTCAACATCTATATATATATATATATATATATATATATATATATATATATATATATATATATATATATACATTTCTTTGGAAAAAGTTTGCTACATTTTATTTGAGTAACCAATGATTCCTTCCAAATCTTAGGAAGAGAACATTTGAACCTTGTGTACACTCACTTACACCAAGTTGCTCTTAAGTTGTCACCAAAAGAAATATGTGAATACATGAGTGACTGATGGCCAAGCAGAAGTTTCTAATAGTGAATTTGTTGTATATCAAAAGGATTCTGCTTGTGCACATTAACTAATAAGTAATTTATTATTTTCAGCTAGAAATATAATAATAATAATACTAATAAGATACAAAGAGGCTTAAATGTGTTACATTAAGTCAGTATTGTTTTACAAAAGTCAAGGCAGCCATTTGCAGCATTTGAAGTATTTCAAGCTACAGCTTTACACCTCTCCAAACTGTTACCCACTGGACAGCTGGTAGTATCTGTCGACTTCCGCAACTCCCAGAGAGCCTGGCTCTGTTTCAGTAATAGCAATGTATAACTTGCAAAGAAGATTTGAGATTAGATATTCTCATGTATGCAAGAAAATTATAAAAATTATCATATACTGGGAGAGCCAATGACCTGTGTGGTGTTTTTCCTGTCCGCATCATTAACGCTTGTTGCTGTCTGCCACTATCATAGAATGGTGCGCATGCTACCATACAACATTTTTAAACTATCTTTAAAGATTTTTCTTACCAACTTTATGAAAGGAGATACTGAAACTGGCCACTGTCGTTCATAGATTTTTGGTACCTCTATTCATCACTTGCCACAGCTTACATGCTGGCAATTTCATGACATGTTTTGTATCAATTCTTACAGAGTATGTGGATTGGTCATGTGCACTTTGTTATAATTTACTCCAGAGATAGAAATTACAGAGGATTAAGTCAGAGGACCAAGGGAGCCACAAAGCTTTACAAATTAGTCTTCAAACACCCTTTCAATTGTTCTCAGCAAAATACAGTCCATAAGAGCTGTTACAAAGTCTTGTTGGAAAAAAAAGAAAGAGGCAAAATCATGCTCCTGTCTGTAAATTCTCTAAAACAAGGGGCAAAATTGTATTCGCATATGTATGGGTGTCAACTGTTGGTAAAAAAAAAATTGGCCATATAACATCTGCATGTGGCGCACCATGCACTAATTTTTCATCATGGACAGGTACTTCATGAACAATGTCAGAGCTCCATTAACAATTATTTTGTATAAACACATAGGTTAGTACTATTCTTAGTACTTTCACCTGGAAATACAGCTCATGGTACTATACAAGCTGGTTCTTGTATGTATTATTTTTAATGTGCTATAATTTTGTGTACTTTTGCAGGTTATTTTATACTTGGAAATTGTAGTAAAATAACAGTTTAATGATGAATACAGGTAAAGCATTTAGGCATGAAGCTAAGTCTTTCGCATTACTATGTTATATGCTACTTAATTGAAGTATATCTGGAAATTTAGAATGAAAACTTGAGGTTATTTAATCTTTCTATCCTTGACCTAGCACATGATTCAAACTGTTTTTAAAACATTACATGCTTTTTAGGTAGACATGTTGTTTGTATAAACATTTACTGATTGCTCTTGGATATCAGAATTATATGTTGGAGGTACATTTCACAAGGCTGTACAGGTAAAATGTCAAAGAAATATATGCATTTGTATTGGAATAAAGTTTTTTCTTCCTATCTCCTAATATGTAGGCATTACTTTTTGTGTTACCAGAGGTCCTCTTTAATCCTAGACATGTCCTCTATTTGGACGCTAGGTCTTAGCAGGGTTTTTAGGAAAGGGGAAAATTTCCTCTTTTTTGAGTTATGCAACTGCTTCCACTTGAAAGTGCAGAAGTATAACTCTCCGATCTCTCACAATTTCAAACACCAAAGAATTGGAACCTTTCTTCCAAAATTATTCTTTCTAAACTTGTCTCTTTTCAATGTCATCACCACACCATGTTAAAGTTATGATTTCAGAACAATTGCAATAACTGGCAGAGCAATTAATTGTGAAATATTAGCTGCAAGGTGTTCAGTTAAGAGCATTATGTATGCAACAATAAAAGATACTTAAGCGCTACTTCTAGAATTATTATTTTCAACTGCTCTATTTTCAGTTTTTGAAGTGAAGTGAAGCAGTGTTAATGTTAAATCGAAATTTTGCCAAAATGCTAATGTGATTTTAATGATAAATTACAAAAACAATTTCCTGACTTCAGGCCAGGAAGAATCAACTCCGAGGCAGAATGTCTTATCTGTCCACCTGGTACATTCCTTTCAGTTGCTAATAAAGGTAAGGTTAACTTACTAGTTAACTTGCTTTCATTTTTTCATTGTCTATGATTTGCTAGTCATACAAAATAAGATGGCTTAACAGGCAAGTGTGTATGAATTTAGAAATGTTCTCTTATTTGAAGCACGGCAAATGTTGCTAAATGGAAGTATTAGTGCTCTGTTTTTCTTCCCCATTCATCAGTACCGCACCAGTTTATCCAGGCAATGACGCAACACAACAGTGAAATTCAAATAAATTTTTATGAGTTACTGCTACTGCTACCAATTATAAAATAATAATAATAGTAGTAGATGTGTTTGGACTGACAGTTATTCTTAAAAACATTATTATTATCATCGTAATTATTACTAGTATTATTTTCATCATTATTATTATTATTAACTTCATCATCATTATTATCTCATTGTTACTATTACTACTGTTATCATTATTATTTACTAATAATGCCACTATGTTTTAGTTAAAAAACAAAGCAAACGATAAGTTTTTATTAGATAGTAGTTTTGTGTGTTACATTTCTCCATGTAACCTAAAATATTTCTTCATCAAATGTATTAAGGGCAGCGCAATTGCAGTATGACAGTGATGTTCTGATGAAATGCTAGCTAATGTAAAGTCACGATCAGAAGAATCAAGTGGCGCTGATATCAATCTTTAGATACGCCAAATGCCTACCGCAGAGACACATGAGAGCGCCTTACGAACTAGCAGGGACATGCTCCGGTAGCTCATAGCCAGCACAAACCAAATATCATAAACCCGATGACAGATGGTCCAAATCATATAAGGAAAACTCTTTTCCCAATTGAAGCAGGACTGTCAACTTGTCTACGCTCGATACTGAAGATTCCTTCTCGGTTAAAGGTGTTACGGTAATGCAATGCATACTCTCTTACCGGTTTATCAACTCTACCGCTTTCAACGGTGCCTTAATGCATAAAGGTTATAAAACAAAACTCGTGCTCAAATTGAAAAACAAGAGAAAAACCACATTTTCACATTTCATTAACAATAATCATATGCTCCCCCACATTTGCATTGTTAAGGTCATCACTGCGTACCGGGCGAATATGGCACCTTGTATGCGAGTGCGGTAGACTGCGATAGATACGGAACTTTGTCCATTCACATTTATCTTTTGATTTCAAACCAATTATTTTAAAAATGCATCTCACCCATCTGGCTACGCTACTGTAATTTTATGATCCTAGAAATTCTCCAAGCTGTTTCACTGCTACAGAGATGAGATGGAAAACAACGCTGCTGGGCAAAAGTTCCGCATCGGAATTAACAATGCAACTGAATTTCATTTTAATCTATTCAGAAATTATATTTGTTTAACGTGTGCTGAATATACTAAATATATTCTGGAGTCAGTACTGAATTTTGGTTAGTTTCATTTAAACGTTTCTAATACACATGACGCTAGAACTGGCACTAAAGTTTGGTTAGCTATACATATTTCTAACAGACATACAATGGCGCTTGATATTGTATACATCATTACGACATGACCATTTCGGTGCAATTAATTATACTGCTCAATCATAGCAGTTTTTCCATATTTGATTTTTCAAAACTTTAGCAAATACTACGGCACCCTTCATCACACATGTTCGTATTTTTCACAAAAGTAAATACCCATGTTCTGTTTGGAGCGCGTGAAGGGCGTTCGCGCATAGAGGGTACGAGAATAACATTAAGTCATACTATGCTACCATGTTCTTTTACTGTTCAGAGGTAATGGTGGCCATACGTCCAACTCACAGAGCCCACCTCAGCAATCATTGTAAACTACTGGGCAAATATAAATGCGATTTCAATGAATCTGTAGAAATTGAGATGGTATTGTGTTTCTGTTAAGTGGTTTAGCAGAAGTAAGAATGACTCCAGTGTTGAATACTCTACTTAAAAACGTAACCTTAATTAGCAAGTATACATACATCTTATTAGGATAGCTGAAGTCGTTGAAACGCGGCACTAGTAAACGATTAAGGATTCAGAAAGTGGATCGAATTCCTTTGAATACTCATTTTTATTCTTGTTAACAGAACTGCTTATTTATATAACTTATGCAAAACATAACATTTTACAGTTTAATGGAGCCTCTTTCTGATGCGAGAAAAAAACTTTATAAGGTCTTTTACTTTGCATGGCGTTGTACTATTGCCGTCGTCTTACATACAAACGCTTCAATACCGTTGAAATTTTACAACTGAATGTTTTATATAATGTTAATTGCAAATGCTGCATATAAAACAGAAAAATACGCCTACATCAACTGTCAATTATTCCTCCCAAAATTAATAACATTTTCTATCAATATCCACATTCAACGGGATCTGTAAAAATCTCCAATTTTATTACCATGTTAAAGAAATACTTCGGTCATGCATTGTTAATGTTACATTAATCCACAGTGGATCTATGGAAACATTATATCTTCAGTTATAAAGTCTCGCTTGACAAGAAGAAAATTAAAATGTTTCAGGCACAAGATACGGAAATAATTATTTTAGAAATTTTGAGTAAGCTCAGCATGAATACATTCTTTATGTAGTTAACTATGCAGTTATGCAACACAGATACAATACTATGTGATAACAGGCTCACAGTATTCAAAGCACATAACATAGACAAGAAATTAATAACATAAAAGACGACATTAATGGTTAAAAAAGCATTCCTAAAAGTACCGGACTCCAACGAATAAAGTATTAAATGGAATATTAAACAGAGCACAACGGAGTTGCAATTAGCTGAATGTCTAGAATAGCGCCTTTAACCTGATTCTCCATTCCTGATAATAACAATCTCGAAGTATTAAATAGATTGTTATTGTTCAATGTCAGAAAATAAGCATGAAGGACACAAGATTGGAACCCGCGACAAACGGCGCTGTTGAATTCAACGTATAGGCACGCAACCTCATTGCCTATTCTTCAGTTGGGAACCTATTCGTTTGATAGTATGAACCCATCTGTCCCTAACAAATTTCATTGCAAGGCGGAAAGTTCGTAACATCCTGAGAAATGGTTTCAACGACTTCATCTATCCTAATCAGATGTACGTATCCTTGCTATTTAAGGTTACGTTTGTAAGTAGAGTACTCAACACTGGAGTCATTCTTACTTCTGCTAAACTACTTAACCAAAACATAATACCAACTCAAACTCTACAGATGCATTGAAATCCATTTATAATATTTGCCCATTAGTTTACAGTGATTGCTGAGGTGGGCTCTGTGAGTTGGGCGTATGGCCGCCATTACCTCTGAACAGTTAAAGAGCATGGTGGCATAGTATGACTTAATATTATTCTCATACCCTCTAAGCGAGAAGGCCCTTCACGCGCTCCTAACAGAACATGGGTATTTACTTTTGTGAAAAATACGAACATGTGTGATGAAGGGGGCCGTAGTATTTGCTAAAGTTATGAAAAATCAAATATGGAAAAACCGCAGTATAATTAATTTCACCGAAATGGTCATGCCGTAATGCTGTATAGTATCAAGCGCCGTTATACGTCTGTTAGAAATATGTATAACTAACGAAGCTTTAGTGCCGGTTCTAGCGTCGTGTGTATTATAAACGTTTTAAATGTAACTAACCAAAATTCATTACTGGCTCCAGAATATATTTAGTATATTCAGCACACGTTAAACAAATATAATTTCTGAATGGATTAAAATGAAATTCAATTAGTTGCATTGTTAATTCCGATGCGGAACTTTTGCCTAGCAGTGTTGTTTTCCATCTGATCTCTGTAGCAGTGAAACAGCTTGGAGAATTTCTGGCACCATAAAATTACAATAGCGTAGCCAGATGGGTGGGATGAATTTTTAAAATAATTGGTGTGAAATCAAAAGATAAATGTGAACGGACAAAGTTCCGTATCTATCGCAGTCTACAACACTCGCATACAGGGCGCCATATTCAACCGGTACGCAGTGATGGCCTTAACAATGCAAATGTGGGAGAGCATATGATTATTGTTAATGAAATGTGAAAAGGTGGTTTTTCTCTTCTGTTTTTCAATTTGAGCACGAGTTTTGTTTTATAACCTTTATGCATTAAAACACCGTTGAAAGCGGTAGAGTTGATAAACCGATAAGAGAGTATGCATTGCATTATCGTAACACCTTTAGCTGAGAAGGAATCTTCAGTATCTAGCGTAGACAAGTTGACAGTCCTGCTTCAGTTGGGAAAATATTTTTCCTTATATGATTTGGACCATCTGCCATCAGGTTTATAATATTTAGTTTGTGCTGGTTATGAGCTATGGGAGCATGTCCCTGCTAGTTCGTAAGGTGCTCTTAGGTGTCTCTGCGGTGGGCATGTGGCATATCTAAAGATTGATATCAGCGCCACTTGATTCTTTTGATCGTGACTGTACAGTTGTAGGAATATTTAAGAAGTTAGGGAAGCTTTGCTTTGAGAACAGAAGGAGAGCAGAAACTTTTCAAATATGTAATTAGCATACAAGAACTAGGATTTGGTCTGACAGTAAAACATGTCAGAATTCTTGCATACAAGTCGGGTGAATCATTTGGACGTGGACATTTCTTATATCCGGATAAGAAGATGGCTGGTAATAAACGGGAGGAAATTTTTAAACAACGTTATGGTTTTACTTTACGATTTGCTTAAAATTTGTCAGCTTACCGTGCTTTTATATCTAATCCTATTATAATAGGCGATTTATTTAACAAAGTGGAAGACACGTTGGAAACATTTAATATCCTTAACTAACCAGACCACATATGCAAGTAGATGAAACAGGGTTATACTTTGTTGTAAAATCAACAAAAGTGGTTGCACTGGTGGGGAATAACTGTATCTACAAGAGGACATACACTGAACGTGGAGAGACAATGCCAATGGTTGGATGCGTATGTGCAAACTCAACATGGAATCCCCCTTTCATAATATTCAAGGGTGTGATGTTCAATGAGGCCTACAGGAACGTCTCTCTTCCCAATTCTAAAGTCTATCTTTCTATACAAAAAAAAAAAAAAAAAAAAAAAGATTTCTGTAAAACTTTTTCTGTAAAACGTTTCTTTTTGAGGAGTATTGGAGAAGCCACCACACCAATTCTGATGATGGACTCCCATGGATCCCAAGGAGAATCAAATACACATCCTCACATTTAATGCCCGCACGACCCATATTTTGCAATTAAGCCCTGAAAACCGCTTGGCTCTCATATGTATGATCATCACTTTGATACGCCAACCAAACAAAACTTTTAATCCATGTTCAACTTACCTTTTATTAAGACTGTGTCTTCTAAGACTCAATAATAAATAGGGAAGCTATGTTAATAGATGAACTCTCTCCATCGTTCCTAACAGAACGACCTATTACTGCAAATGAAACTGAGAATGCAGCTGAAGGATATCAAACAAAGACAGTGGATCAACTTGAAGGTGGAGCATCAAAAGGGGATGACATATTGATAATTCCTACAGTACAAGAGCGGACGCCAATGCAGATTTCTGGCAATGCCAAGAGAAGGCGAATAACATCAGAAAAACTTCATACTCCAGTGTAAAACTCATCAAACACAGCAAAAAATGAACTCCTGAACCAGTCATCATCATCATCAGCAGCAGTAGCAGTGCTACCACCAACATCATTAGCGAAAAATGCAACAGCAGTAAAAGCAACATTATGTAAGTCAAAGTTAAAAAAACAAGGAACATCAAAACAAAAACGAAGTGAAGACAGTGACTGGATATGTGGAGTCTCTCAAGATATATTTTCCAGTGACAATAAAAGTAAAAATGAATTAAAGTTGATACCGTGTTCGTTTTGGCTTGTGACATTTCACGAACAATGCCAGAACGAAGCTGTTAAAAACGATGCAATATATATGTGACAAGTGCGGCAATCAATAGATTTGTCAATTAACTATTCAGAAATTCAGTGATAAGTTTATAATTTGTAACCTGAAAACAATATTTAATACAAAAAAGACTAGAAAATGAAATGAAATTGCGTTTAATTTAACTGCTGTATTCTAAACGTCCAATTCTATATTGGGCGTGAAAGACCGCAGAGGTCTCTCTATCAGACTTGAGATTTCTTTACGACACGGGACCAACGGCATTTACTTCCCTTCCGAAGGATTTTTACACCCGAAAAAATCCATCGTCCTCCGCCGAATTTGAACCGCGACCTTGGATAGAAATGAATACAATAATACTATAATACATTATAGTTACATGTAACGAAATTTATGTTTAGTGGCACCAAATTATGGTACCTGTATCACCAACTTAGGTTACATTGTAAACAAATTAGGTTGCACCTTTGAAGAAAATTGGGTGTTTTTTAAATAATACGTTTATAAAATGTAATATTTTTGCTGTAAACATTTTCGTATTACGAGTATACGTGAAAACATTCCACTATGCTTTAAATTTAAACAACCTATTATCCAAGATATAAATTTAATGCTATTTGATTTAGGTGCTTTACGCGTAAACTAATTACAGCAATTTTTAAAGAATATTTGTCCTGGACTTATTTGGTCACCAGATCATTAGAAGCATTAAAAAAAAAAAAAAAAAAAAAAAAAAAAAAAAAAAAAAAATCGAGGTTTCAAGAGACGAAAAATGTCTGTGATATTCCTCTGCACGGATATACCATTTGCAGCGAGTTTTTTTAAAAGAACGTTTGGTCGCCAGAAAACTAGTAGCATAAAAAACCAAGATTCAAGAAGCGAACATTTTCTGTGATATTCGTGTGTTCCAGACTACAAACTGCACGTATTACCATTTGCAGCATTTTTAAAGATTTTTTGTTCTGGGCTTATTTGGTCGCAGAAGACTAGAAGCAACAAAAATCTACATTCAAAATCCGAACATTTTCTGTGATATTCTTTTGCTCCAGGCTCTAGACTAAACGTATTGACCATTTGCAGTGATTTTTAAAGAACTTTTGTTCTGAGCTTATTTGATCGCTAGTATCAAAATTCAAGAAGCGAAAAATTCCTGTAATATTCGTGTAAACTGCAGCAATTTTACAGAATCTTTGTTCTGGGCTTATTTGGTCGCCACAAGGCTAGAAGCCCCACCCCAGGGGTCTACTACGGTAGTACGGGTTCGGTGCACTCGGGGGTTCCCGAACCACCCCTCACTCCCTCGTTTGAGCAACCTCCGAGCGGTGAGGAAGTCAGTCTATCAAAATGCCTACCCACGTGTAGATCGTGCGTGCAGACCCGTGCCGGTGGAAAGGAGTATCCTGGTTGGTTGAGGGTTGCGCATATGAGTCTGGCCTTCTAATCTTCAGTAAATGGGGAGGGTGCGCAGCCTAATACACCGCTTTGGTGTCTGCTGAATCTAAACGGGAGGCTAGGGATTAATCCACCCCTTGTCAATCGGCCAGGACTGGGTATTCTACCGAACTCCAGGATGAGTGGGATGGAACGCCTGCTATATCCCCTGTGTAGCCCTGTTACCCCAGTGGGGTGACCCCTTGTTGGGCTCGGTGGTGCGTTGGGAGCACTGGGTGATTAATTTATATGCTTTTTATGGCAAAACAAAACGTTGATGGAAAAGAAGCAGTCGATTCTGGTGGTTCTCGCTACTTGGTAATAACTAGAAAGAAGGGAGGGAGGAAATTTACGTCGGTTAGCCATTTTTTTTTATCAAAAAGAGGTTGGATAAAATTGCTGGTCCCGTGAAATATTGCATTAGAGCATGCAATGCACACTCTTGGTTGAGGCACTTTCAGCCTCATAGGCAGTAAAATTACTGGAAGCCAATGTGTTAGGTGGTTATCCGATTCAAATTGTCTATCACAAGACCTTGAACTTCTCGCGTGGCGTTATCACCACCCGCGCCTTAGACGGTTTTTCCAACAAGGAGCTTCAAGAAGATCTTGCTGAACAAGGTGTAACATTTGTTTATAGGTTCAGCGGAAAGTGTATGGTGACTTCATACCTACCCGTACCCTGTTCCTTACCTTTGTTCGGGTATATCTTCCCCAAAGGATTAAGGCAGGATACGAAGTCATCGAGGTTGTCGCTATATACCCAACTCACTCAGATGTTACAAGTGTCAGCGGTTTGTGCATGCCAGTAGCTTTTGTACTAGTCATTCTGCATGTGCTATCTGTGGAGCCGCATCGGACGATGAAAATAGTTCCCGCAATTGTCCCTGTTTCACAAAGGAGAGAGCGATCCAAGAGATATGGGTGAGGGAGAAGTTTGTCCTTCTCCTTCACTTGCGCCTCCGCCAACCCTCTATCCCGCGCTCTGGTACCTATAGCTCGGTTGTAACTGAACCGGTACCGCGCCGGAAATCGCGACTCAGATCTGCGATATAAACGAGGCCACTATTACAGAGAATATTATCGTTGCCAGTTCAATACCAAAGCCCACAACATCTTGATCGACTATAGCACCTACGAAATCTGCTATTCTGGATATTCTGCCGGCAAAGGTCTTTAAGACAAGCTATGTGCGCACGATTTTCTAAAACATAATGCAAAGTCCTGTCCTAAAGTATCTAAGGGAAGGAAAATTCCACGTCATTCTCCACGCAGATCTTCTTCTCAGGAATCTTCTGGGTGGAGTACAGATTGGCGACGACCATCTTCACCGATCAGCGCCTCTAATCGGTTCGAGAACCTCGAACCGAAATTCTCAATTGGACAGGGGTCCTCCCAGGTGGAGGAGATGGACCAGCAAGATTCTGCCCTTACTGCCAGACGACTGTAGGATCGTGCTCCTGAAAACATTATTAGTCCGATGGCCAAGAAAATAAGAAAAATAAACTAAACCAACCAGCTCAGCCGAATATGCAGAAACGCCTTTCCATTTAAAACTTATCCCATACAATTGCCCATGGCTATCCTACAGTGGAACATGCGTGGAATTAGATCACATCCTCCAGAGCTTGAATTGTTGCTCAAGCCTT
Source organism: Hymenopus coronatus (assembly GCA_030762935.1). Classification (NCBI taxonomy): domain Eukaryota; kingdom Metazoa; phylum Arthropoda; class Insecta; order Mantodea; family Hymenopodidae; genus Hymenopus; species Hymenopus coronatus. Next base: position 25,890,228 of record CM060896.1, on the reverse strand, counting down.
ATTCGTATGTTTGCAAGAGTTCAAACTCCGCCCTCAAGACTATCTTAGCTTAAAGCAGTACTCTTCTGTCCGGCGGGATTTATTGCCGGCAGATGGTGTCCTGCACATGGTGGCACCATGATTCATATCAGAGATGATATCTTCGCTAAATCCGTACCCGTACATTCCGCTGTACGGATTCTACCCTTCGTTAGCTTCACCACTTGTAGTATTCTATGTGCCTCCATCTGATGACCTCTCGCGCACTGATCTAGAAGAGCTCGTCTCCCAGCTACCAACACCTCTTCTGTTGCTAGGGAATGTGAAAGCCCACCAGCCACTTGGGGTTCCCCTCAGGCTTGTGCGAGAGGTCAAGTGATTGCTGATTTCTTCGATAATATTAATCTATCTTTTCCGAACCCTGGAGAGCCTTCATTTCTTTTTGAGGCCTTGAATGGTTTATCTCACCTGGATATAGCAGTTAGTTTTCCACAGCTGACAGTTTCCTTACAATGGAACATCATCTCTGACTGACATTGTAGTGACCACTTCCCTATTTTTATTTGTCTCTTAGTACAGGATGTATGTTACACACGATTACATTTTTATTTGTCTCTTAGCACAGGATGTATGTTCCACACGATTACTAGACGACACTTAGAACGAGCCGACTGCAACCTTTATTCCAACTTGGCCGTTTTTTCACTTCAGCGAGAACGACTTGGTGGATTGTTTAGTCCAGCACCTCACCGAGACAATTATTTCAGCTTCTGAGCTTTCTATTCCGCGGTCGACTGGACTTCCCCATAGATTTCCTGTCCCTTGGAGACAGATGAATGCCGGAATGTCATTCGTACTCAAAGACCTACTCTCAGGTTTTTCCAGCGTCGCCCTATTCTCGATAATCGTATACAATATAAAAAGCTGCGTGCCCAATCTAGGAAAATTATTAAGGATAGCAAGAAGACACCGTGGAGCAACTTGTAGCATCTTTTGCTCGACATACCCCTTCCTCTGTCGTATGGGATAAGTTAAGATGTGTGACCCGAAAAGCGACCCATATGCCGATAGCAGGCACTGTGGTTAATACGTTTGACGTGGCTAATACTCTTGGCAGTGCTTTCGCTCAAGTATCTAACTCAGAGACTATTCCCCTGAGTTACTTTCAGTTAAGGCTCAGGTGGAATCGTACGGTTTGCCTTCCGCTCTGGAAACCTTGATGACTACAATCGCCTTTTCACCATGGCGGAGCTAGACCATACACTTTCATCTTCGCGAAACTCTGCACCAGATCCAAATGGTATCCACGTCCAAATGTTCCAACATCTCTCTCCTGAAGGTAAGGATTTCCTGCTCGAGGTCTATAATCGTATCTGGGTAAATGTCACTTTCCCAAATCGTTGGCGGGATGCCACCATCATACCTATTTTGAAAACTGGAAAGGACATTCACCTTCCTTCCATTTACAGTCCCATTTCCCTCAACAGTTGCGTCTACAAGGTGATGGAACGCATGATCAATGGACGGTTGGTATGGTGGCTAGAATCCCACAATTTTCAGACAAACATCCAATGCGATTTTCGAAGGCGTCGTTCAGCGGTTGACCACATTGTGTCACTATCGACGCAGACCATGAACGGCTTTCTTCAGAATTGTCAGACGGTTGGGATATTTTTGGACCTCGAGAAGGCTTATGATACGTGTTGGCGGGCAGAGATTTTACGTTCCCTCCACTACTGGAATATACGTGGACGCCTACCGTTGTTCATTCAGAACTTTATAAGCGTCCACTCGGTTTTTTCTAACCATTTTATTCAAGAGAACGGAGTGCTGCAGGGCTCGGTACTAAGCGTGACACTATTTGCTATAGCGATTAATTCCGTATCGCAATGTGTTCCCCCAGGTGTCTCGTCCTGTTTATTCGTGGACGACTTTGTCATTTTCTGCACTTCTCAGCGTACGCCGTTTTTGGAACGCGTCTCCGGCGGTGTTCGGACAATCTCTCTGATTGGAGGTCGAAAAACGGCTTTCGTTTGTCACCTGAGAAGACAGTCTGCATTACTTTCTCGGGCCAGATTTACTTCCCTTCGCAGCTCAGACGAAATTTCTGAGGTTAATATTTGACCGGAAACTATGCTGGTCACTTCATTTAGCACAGCTTAAAACGCGGTGTGAAGTTCTCTGAATATTTTACGGATACTAAGTGGCAAATGTTGGGGTGCAGATCGGACAGTACTGCTGCGTCTTTATCGTGCACTGATCCGGTCAAAGTTAGACTATGGATGTATTGTTTATTCTTCAATACGCCCATCTGTGCTGAGAAAGTAAGATACTGTTCACAATCGGGGCATCCGTGTGGCTGCTGGAGCGTTTCCAAGTAGCCCAGCTGTGAGCCTCTACGCCGAATCTGCCGAACCCCCCTGCGATGTCGGAGGGATGTCCTTCTAATAACTATGGTTTTAGCCTCAAATGCATACCTGTGCATCCATCGTTTACTCCCTTTTTTGATTCTGCATTGGACGACCACTATAGAAATCTCTTACGTAGTTTAACGCCTGCAGGATTTCGCTTCCTAGAGTTGCTTCGACCACACTATCTTGAAATGCCTCACATGTTTCCAAAGGGGGAGAGGGTTCACCCACCTTGTGACGTGCTTCCTCCCACGCAGATCTCGGGATGACGGCTTACGCGAAATTTTCTACGCCTATGTTTAGTATCCGTATTTTTTTTTTTAGAGTTTTTATTAAAATACAGTGGCCGCATGAAATATTAATTGTAAATGGGTGTTATTTATAGACGCTCTTTAACTGGTGTGGTTCTCAGTGTCCCATTCTATACTGGGCGTAAAAGACCGCTTAATTTTGCTCAGAGGCCTCTCTATCAGGATTGAGGTTCTTTTACGTGCCGTAAATCTACGACACAGGACCAACGGCTTTATTTTCCTTCCAAAGGAAGCCATGCTAAGGTTTTTTACACCCGAAAAAGTCCATTGTCCTCTGCCGGGCTTGAACCCGCGACCTTGAGTATAAACAGTGGCCACATTTATTTATATATACATATATACCGATGGAAGTAAGTGTGCCGATGGTGTTAGATGTGCCTTTGTCACTGGAACCGAACCATTTACTTTCGGTGACGCCGCTAATTTTAAACTTGAAGTACGAATAGCGGTAATTTCGAGCAGGCATGGAGAGTGGTCCGCTGTTCGCGGCAACAAACTTAGGGTGGTGAAGGAACTCCCTATACACTGGGTGACTTCCTCACGTCTATCTCGTCGTGAGGAGGTTATTTTAGCTCGATTACGCATTCGCCACTGTGTTTTTGGTCATGGCCCCTTATTTAAAAAAAAAAAAAAAAAATCCGCCTATCTGTCCGCTTTGCGGCGAGGCACTTTCTAGTCACCATGTCTTGACAGAGCTTGCTCATTTAGCATGACTACGAACCACTCTGCAACTGCCGGTCAGGATTTCAGAGCTCCTGACCGATGATTCCGGAGCGGTTGACTACGTTTTTAAGTATTTATCCAAAGTGACATATGCCTTAAGAATCTAGCTTTGTTTTGATTTTATAAAGTGTGTATTGAGGTTCTTAATCTTTTACCCGGCCGCGCCAAGGCCGAGTGGTTAGACCACTCACCTCTCACCTAGACGGCCCGGGTCGATCCCAAGCGATCGATATGAGATTTGTGGTGGACAAAGCGGCGTTGGGCGGGTTTTATCTGGGTTCTCCGGTTTCTCCTGCCATCGCATTCCACCGGTGCTCCATCTTCATTCATGCATCATCAGTGTCATCGCCTGCGGTGCCATAAGTAGTTAAACACTACCAAAAAAACTTTTACTCTGTTTGAAAATTTTCGGCCTTCGTTTTAATCATTGACACCCTTTTCTTTCCATTGTCTTATTTGTACGGTTATATTTATGTCACTTCAGTTGTCTTTTTTTTTTTTTTTTTCTCCGAGATATTTTAGTAGTGTTTTTATTTCTGGTTCCTTGCGGAGTTTTTATTGGTTTCTTTCAAATGTGCATTTTATTTCAGGTTTATTAGAGATTTTATTTTCTAAGGGCGCTTATAAGCTTTGTCGTTGAGCGCTCTTAAACAAAAATCATCACACACAAGGCTAGAAGCACAAAAATCGGCATTCAAGAAGCGAAACATTTCTGTGATATTCCTGTGCTCCAGGCTATAAACTATACTTATATACCATCTGCAGCGATTTTTAAAGAGCTTTAGTTCTGCGGTTAATTGATCGCCGCAAGACTTGAAGCATCAAAAATAGAGATTCAAGAAACCAAACATTTTTGTGATACTTTTCTGCTCCAGGCTTAACTTGCCCGTATATAACGTTTGCATCGATTTTTAAAGAACTATTGGTCTGGGCTTATTTGGTCACCAGATCACCAGAAGCATAAAACATCGAGAATCAAGATGCGAAAAATTGCTGCGATATTCGTGTGCTCCAGGCTGTAAATTGCACATACTATTTGCAGCGATTTTAAAGAACTTTTGTTCTGGGCTTTATTGGTCGCCACAGGACTAGAAGCATAAAAAAATCGAGATTGAAGAAGCGAAATTTTTCTGTGATATTCGTGTGCTCCAGGCGTTAAACTGCACGTGCGTTTTTTTTTAATGCTTCTCATTGGAGATCAAATAAGCCCAGAACAACAGATCTTTAAAATTCGCTGCAAATGGTATACACGTGCAGCTTACAACTTGGAGAACAAGAATATCTTGGACTCTGAAAATGGTGGATAAATGACGGAACCCGGCTAGTATAACGTCTTAGTTTAACCCACATATTGCAGATGTTGGTTATTTGAGATTATGTGGTACAGTCACGACCAGAAGAATCAAGTGGCGACATGCCTATTGCAGATACACCTGCGGGTGCTTTACGAACTAGCAGGGATATGCTCCGGTAGCTCATAACCAGCACAAACCAAATATTATAAACTTGATAACAGATGGTCCAAATCATATGAAGAAAACTCTTTTCCCAATTGAAGCAGGACTGTCAACAGTCTACGCCACATCCTGAAGATTCCTTCCCGGTCAAAGGCGTTACGGTAATGTAATGCATACTCTCTTAACGGTTTATCAACTCTACATAAAGGTTATAAAACAAAGCACGTGCTCAAATTGAAAAACGGAAGAGAAAAACCAGATTTTCACATTCCATTAACAATAATCATATTCTCTCCTACGTTTACATTGTTAAGGCATATGGCACCTTGCGTGCGAGTGTGAAAGTCTGGGCCGCGATAGACAAGGAACTTTGTCGTTTCACATTTATCTTTTGATTTCATACCAATTATTTTACAAATCCACCCACCCATCTAGCTTCGCTAATGTAATTTTACGATGCTAGAAATTCTCCAAGCTATTTCACTGCTACATAGATGGGATGAAAACAACACTGCTGGGCAAAAGTTCCACATCGGAATTAACAATGCAACTGAATTTCTTTTATTCCATTCAGAAATTGCAATTGTTTAACTTGGTCTGATTATACTAAGTATATTCTGGAACCAGCACTGAATTTAGGTTTGTTAGATTTAAAATGTTTCTAACACACACGGAGATAGAACCAGCACTAAAGTTTGGTTAGTTGTACATACATTTTTCTAATAGACATACAACGGCGCTTGATATTGTATACAACATATCGGCATAACCATTTCGGTGCAATTAATTATACTGCGCAATCATAGCGGTTTTTCCAGATTTGATTTTTCATAACTTTAGCAAATACTACGGTCCCCTTCACCACACATGTTCGTATTTTTCACAAAAGTAAATACCCATGTTCTGCTAGGAGCGCGCGAAGAGCGTTTTTGCATAGAGGGTATGAGAATAACTCTGCTATCATGCTCCCTTGCTGTTCAGAATTAATGGCGGCCATACGCCCAACTCACAATCGTTGCAAACTAATGGGCAAATATTATAAATGCGATCTCAGTGTACCTGTAGAAATTGAGTTGGTATTGTGTTTCGGTTAAGTAGTGAAGCAGAAGTAAGAATGACTCCAGTGTTGAGTACTCTACTTACAAACGTAACCTTAATTAGGAAGGATACATATGTCTGATTAGGATAGCTGAATTCGTTGAAACGCGACAGTAGTAAACAACAAAGGATTCAGAAAGTGGGTCGAATCCGTTTGAATACTAATTTTTTTTCTTTTTAACGAACGTTATTTATGTAACGTATACAAAATATAGCATTTTACAGTTTAATGGGACCTCTTTCTGATAAGAGAAAAAAACTTTATAGTAGCAAATTACAAGGCTTTTTACTACGCACAGCGTTGTAATATTGCCGTCCTCTTACATACAAACGCTTCATTATCGTTAAAATTTTACAACTGAATGTTTTATAAAATATTAATTGCAAATGCTGCAAATAAAACAGGAAAATACGCCAATCATTCCTCCCAAAATTAATAACATTTTCTACCAATATCCACATTCAACGGCATTTTTATAAATATCGAATTTTAGTACCATGTTAAAGAAACACTTAGGTCATGCATTGTTAATGTTTACATTAATCTATAGTGGATCTCAGGAAACATTATTATCTTCATGTTAGAAAGTCTCGTTCGACAAGAAGGAGATTAAAATGTTTCAGGCACAAGATACGAAAATAATCATTTTAGAAATTTTGAGTGAGCTCAGCATGAATACATTCCTTATATAGTTAACTATTGCAGTTATGCAACACAAATACAGTACTATGTGAGAATAGGACTCATAGTATTGAAAGCACATAACATAGAGGAGAAATTAGTAACATAAAAGACGATATTAATGGTTAAAAAAGCATTCCTAAAAGTACTGGACTCCAACGAATAAAGTATTAAATGCTATACTAAACAGAGCACAACGGAGTTGTAATGAGCTGGACGTCTAGATTAGCGCCTTGAACCTGATTGTCCATTCCTGATAATAACAATCTTGAAGTATTAAATAGATTGTTATTGTTCAATGTCAGAAAATAAGCATGCGGGACACAAGATTCGAACCCGTGATAGACGGTGCTGTTGAATTCAATCTATAGCCACGCAAACTCCTCGCCTATTCTTCAGCTGTGAACGGTGCGCTCTATTCATTTGTTAGTATGAACCAATCTGTCCTTAACTGGACCACATACGTCATTGCAAAGCTGCAAGTTCGTAGCATCCTGAGATATGCTTTAGATATTTTGCTTTTGTTTCTAGATATTTCTTTAGATTTATTTAGGGGATGAAAAGAGAAGTTATCTATAGCAACCTGAGTATCGCGGTATTCAGTGGGAGGTATAAGTTTTATTAGTTCCGTTTCTTAATGACAAACAAATTGATGAAATAATCAAAACGATATAATAGTTATTAAATTATAATACATTAATAGGCATTTGAAAATACTGTCACGCTCAATATTATAATTTTTATCGTTATTATTATTGACATCCCTATATTATTATTATTATTATTATTATTATTATTATTATTATTATTATTATTATTATTATTATTATTATTATTATTATCATCATCATCATCATCACTATCATTATTATTACTATTATTAGTAATATTATTTTGTCATTTTATTATTAGTAACATTGGTAATATTGCTATTATTATATTTATTATTACCATTATTATTATCATCATTATTCTTATTCTTATTATTGATATTACATGCACATTTTAATAATAATAATATTAATAATAATTACTTATTAATTTATAATGTGCTGAACTGGCATTAAACTTCCACATTGTAACCTTTTTGTCTTTATTTGGTTTATCTTTCCAAAAACCTTACTAAAAACGCAAATAAAACAGCAAGAATGAACAATACATTTTGGCACAATTCTGTAATATATTAAAATGGGTAAAAAAAATTGGGGTCCCAGAGCTAAAAACCCGTCAATTTGACTTCTTCAAGTCCTTGTGTTTTTTTAAATTGTTAATGAAGATATTAATTCAGGTGAAAATAATTATACCAATAATAATCATTGCAATTACAATTAACATGTTATTTTAATTGTTATTATCATTATTAATTCTTGTTATTGTAATTATCATAATCATAGAAGATTGCAGAGTGGCTCTGCGTTTGATCCAAAATTGAGTATGCGATGTAAACTACAGGGGAAGACAGGTTCGGATTTTCAATAAGTAGTCCACCATCCATTATTGTCCAGCACTGCATGCATTCTATTTGGCACAGTTGCCACCAGGTTCTGGCATATTCTTGGTCGACGCCTTAAACTTTCCCATACCTCCATGGCAGGATTCGATAGAGCTGCTACTGATCTTTCTTGTTGATTTTCCCATTCTCGAACCATTATGCCACATATATTCTATATCACATTTAAATCTGGTGATTTAGCTGGCCAAGGAATTGTTAAAACCTCCGGATGTTCTCTGGTGATATTTGAGGTATGGACGCTGCTGTTATCGTGAACTTGAGGCATGTCTTCCCAGAATACTCTGCTCGAACAGTGAGCAGTATGGTGGTGTATTTTTCTGAGTCCTTTCTGGTAGATGTCTGCACCAATTCTCCAACACCAGCAGCTGACATCCAACCCCAGAATGCTGCAGCGATTCTCCCACGTCTCTTAGTAGCGATTGCATGCTCTGGACTGTAGCGAGTGTTGTCTGGTCGCCAAAGCGTCAACCGACCGTCAACATCGGAACAGAACACTTTCTCGTCCGTGCAAACAATGCTCTTCCAAAATTCATATGACATTGGAAAGTACAGAAGGGCGAAGCTCACTCTGTGTTCTCGATGAGCAGGTATTAGAGTTATTTTCTTAGCTACCCTTTGATGATGAACTCCACTCTTCGCACAGTAGTTGCTGCAACGGGAAGACCTAATTGACGACCGATTGCAGCTGCTGGCCAGAAGGGATTGCTTGTGTTAGCTTGCTTTATGGATAGATCCTGCTCGTCAGTTGTTTTTCTTGGCTTGCCACTTTTTGGACGACATCTCAGCCCATCTTCACCCTCTTCATGAAAGCGCCGTATCCAATGTCTGACACAATCTTCTCCTCTGCCAATTGCAATCGAAATTTCGGAAATGGGACGGCCGCTTCCCACATCCCAACAATCCTGCCTCTGGTTATCTCTGCGGTGTATTTTGGCATTTTACGACTTTTAGTTGCAGATAAGAATACTTCAGTTGTTTGTTCCTTTATACGACCCTTATGTGCGCCTTGTCTTGTAGGCGAAGACAAGTGCTTTATGTTGCTATACGAAACAACGACTATTCGCTTCACCAGATACATGCATGTTATCTATTGGTATCCACCCGTATGCTGGCTGCGTACAAATGTACCTTGCTCTGTCCACTGTATTGGCCACTTGGGTAAATGGGAGAATCAGTTCCTCAGAAAAATGTTTACATCAAATGCGTATTATGCAACTGTAACTGCAGATTTAATCACTAATCTAACAGATTGTAATATATCAGCACTCTTGTAACATCTGTGTTCTTTCTTGGATTTTATCTTTTTTTCAGGAGCCGGAGCCATGATTAATTTACAGTCAATCTGGGGATTAAAGAAAAAAGAAAAAAAAAAAACAAACCTATATCAAAATGTGGTTCATAACTGTCAATCCTACATTAAGTAATACATAATTCACGGATAATAATTACTTTTGATGCCACATTCAATATATGTGTATATACGTATATATAACAGCAGTAATAATGTTTAATTTAATTAATTCTTTTGTATTAAAACATTCAGATTGCCTAATTTGATGATATTGGCTTTTATGAATTGAATATTCATTATAACAAATGTATAATACTATGTAAAATACTATGCTACAGTTATATAAGAAGTATAACTTTTCCTGTACGAAAGAGAGAAATAAATTTTCAAAGCCGGGTTTCAAATCTTGGTGCTGAAAGTGTCAAGAATCTGGCTTCTATTCCTAAGCTATACCACAAAAAATATTATAGATATTAGATATCTAAATTTACATGAATTTTCTTCCACAATCCCTGATCAGAATCCACATTTTGTTGGATAATAGCAGCAACCACACGTACAAAATAACAGTATTCACTACAGAAAGCACAAAATGGTGAAAAGTGGTCAACAATCACGCAAGCCTTCGTGATTCTTTCTCCTCAGATGTACATATTGCGCTCGAGAAACCTCAAGACTACAGGCGCACACCTAAGAGTTACTGCTGTCTATTGGCAAACGTTTAAACAATACAAAGAGACCCTTAGTTAAGGCGAGAGGAAACAAAACGTATCACCAACTAAGGTATATCAACAAATTAAGTTTCCTTACACACGTGAAGCTTAACGTCTGGAGCACACGAATATCACAGTAATTCTTCGCTTCTTGAACTACATTTTTTGATGCTTGTAGTCTTCTGGGTACAAATAAGCCCAGATCAAAAGTCCTTTAAAAATCGCTGCAAATGGTATATACGTGCAATTTACAAACATTACAGACATTCTTCGCTTTGTGAATCTCGAATTTTTAATACTTCGTCTTCTGGCGTGCAAATATACCCAGAAAAATTGTCCTTCAAAGATCGCCAGCAAATGGTGTATACACACAGTTTATAGCCTGGAGCACAGGAATATCACAGACATTTTTCCCTTCTGTAATATCTATTTTTTTTATGTTTATAGTCTTTTGGCGACATAATAAACCCAGAAAAAAGGTTCTGTAAAAGTCACTGCAAAATTTATATACGTGTAGTTTAGAGCAAGAGAACAAGCATATCACAGAAATTCTCGATTTTGATGCCTTTAGTCTTTTGGCGACCAGATAAGCATAGAACAAAGATTCCTTGAAATTGCTGTAAATAGTATGTAGGTGCAGTTTAATGCCTGGGGAATAAGAATATCACAGAAATTATACTCTTCATAAATCTCGATGACCAAATAAATCCAGATCAAAAGTTCTTTAAAATCCCTGCATATGGTATACACGTGCAGTTTACAGCATGGAGTACCAATATTACAGACATTTTTTGCTTCTTAATCTCGAATTTTCATTGCTTTATTTACATTTCAACAAAACAACAACAAAAGAAAGTTGTTTAAAAATCGCTGTAGTTGGTATATAGAATAGTTACAGCTGGAGAACACGAATATCACAGAAATTTGTGGTTCCTCTAATGTGGAATATTTGATACTTACAGTCTTGTGGCGACCAAAGAAATGTAGAACAAAAGTTGTTTTAAAATTGTTGCAAATGGTATATATGTGCAGTTTACAACCTGGAGCACAAGAATATCACAGAAATTCTTCGCTTTTTGAGATCGATTTTTTATGCTTGTACACTTCTGGGGACCAAATAAGCTCAAAACAAAAATCCTTTTAAATCGCTGCAAATGGTGCATACGTACAGTTTAGAACCTGGAGCACAAGAATATCACAGAAATTTTCCGCTTCGTGAATCTCGTATTATTGATGCTTCTAATTTTCTGGCGAGAAAATAAACTAAGAACAAAATTTCTTCTAGGATCGTTGTAAATGGTTTATATGCACAGCTTACAGCATGGAGCACGAGAATATCACAAAAAAAAAATTCTCTTCTAGAATATGAATTTTTGAATGTTTTATTCACATGGCAACGAAATAAGCCCAGAACAAAATTTATTTAAAAATTGCTTTAAATATGTACGTGGAATTTACAGCCTGGAGCTAAAAAATATCACAAACATTGTTCGCTTCTATAATCTCGTTTTTTTTGCTTCTAATCTTCTGGCAACCTAATAAGTCCAGAACATATGTTCTTAATATTCACTGCAAATTGTGCATACGTGTAGTTTACACCCTGGAGAACAAGAATATAACAGAAATTATTTGGTTCTTAAATTTCGACTTTATTATGCTTTTATTCATCCGGCAGCGAAATAAGCTCAGAACAAAGGTTCTTTAAAATATATGCAAATAGTATACGCGTACAGTTTACAGCCTGGAGCACACGAATAGCAGAGACATTTTTCTCTTCTTGAATTTGAACTTCTTTGATGCTTCTAGGCATCTGGTGAATAAATAAACCCAGAACAAAGGTAAGGTAAGGCAGGGCAACGCAAAAGACAAGACAAGGCAAGGACAAAGACCAAACGCAAAGCAAAAGCCAAGACAGAGTGAAGCAGGCCAACAGACAAGGCAAGGGAAGGCAAAGCCAAATGGAAGGCAAATTAAGACAAGGCAAGGCAAAAGAAAGGCAAGGCTAAAGGACAAGGCAATACAAGGCAAAAGGTAAGGCGAGGTAATTGACTAGGCAAGAGGCAAGTCGAGGTAAGGAAAAAGGCAAGTCAAGTCAAGGAAAAATGCAAAGTAAGCCAAAAGGCAAGGCAGGGTAAGGCAAAAGGTAAGTCAAGGTAAATGGCAAAAGGCAACGCAAAAATTAAGGCAAGGGGAAAGGCAAAAAGTAAGGCAAAAACCAACGGAAAATGCAATGCAAAAGGCAATGAGTGGCCAAAGGTAAGGCAGGGAAAAAAGCAAGGGAAACAAGGTAGGGTAATGGGCAACGAAATGCAAGGCAAGGCAACGCAAAAGGAAGGCAAGGAAAACAGGACAAGGCAAAACACAAAGCAAAAGGCATTTCAAGGAATGGCAAGGCAAAACACAAGGCAATGCAAAAGGTAAGGGAAAAGGCAAGGAAACAGCAGTGCAAGTAAGGTCGAGGCAAGGTAAGACAAGGTAAAGTAAGGCAAACGGCAAGGCAAAAGGTAAGACAAAAGGCAAAGCCGGAGGCAAGGCAAGACAATATAAGGTAAAAGGCAAGGATAAAGGCTAGACTATTATTTTTTCCCTATTATCCTTAATAAAGTTTAGAACTACTGCAGGTAAAACTGTTCAAAGGATTTCTAAATATTGACCGTCTATATCATATCGGTCTATAAATGTATTTGTTATTAATGATAGGGTTATATAGCCTACTGATATTACAAGGAAGGTAAGGAAAGGCAAGGCCACGCAAGGCAAAGCATCGCAAGGCAAGGAAGGCAAGCCAAGCCAAGCCAAGGCAAGACGAGGCAAGGCAAAAGGCATGTTAAAGCAACTCAAAGTCCAAGGGAAAACGCAAGACAAGGCAAAATAGGAAAGGCAAATGGCGAGGCAAGCCAAGGCAAAATATAAGGCAACGCAAGGCAAATAACGCAAGGAGAGGCAACGAGGGGCAATGCAAGGAAATCAAGGCAAGGATCAGGAAAGACAATGCAGTGTAGGTTCAAGCAAGGTAAAAGAAAGGCAAGGCAAGGCAAGGCAACGCAAAAGCCAAGGCAAAATGCAAGGAAACGAGAGGCAAGGCAACACAACGCAAAAGCGAAGGCAAGGTAAAGCAAGGTAAGAAAAGGCAAGGCAAGAAAAGGATAGACAACGCAAGGTACGGCAATAAATGGCAAGCCATGGCAAGGAAAGGTAAGGTAGGGCAAGGCAAAGTAACACAAGGCAAGGCAGGTCAAGGCAAGGCAAGGTAAAGAAAAAAATAAAAAAAATGGCAACACAAAAGCCAACGCAAAAGGCAAGACAGCGCAAAAGGGAAAGCAGCGAAAAAGCAAGGCAAGGCAAGGCAGGGCAAAAGGCAACGCCAGGCAATTAAAGGCAGGCAAGGATTTGCTAAGCAAAAGGCAAAACTATAGGGAAGGCAAGACAAGACAAGAGAAGACAAGACACGACAAGACAAGTCAAGGCAAGGCAAGGCAAGGCAAGGCAAAAGGCAACGCAAAAGGAAATGCAAGGAAGGGCAATGCAAAAGGTAAGGTAAAAGGCATGGCAAAACACAAAACATGGCAAGACAGAAGGCAAGGCCAGGCCGAAAGGGAGGCAAGACAAGGCAAGGCCTGGCAAAAGGAGAGGCAAGGCAAGGCAAAGCCAAGGCAAAGGGCAAGGCAAGGTAAGGCAAAAGGCAAGGCAAGGCAAAAGGAAAGGCTATTCAAGGCAGTGGAAACCAATAGGACAGGCAAGGCATGGCAAAAAAAAAAAAAAAAAAAAAAAAAGGCCAATCACAAAAACAAAAGGTAAGGCAAAAGGAAGCACAAGGTAAGACAAATGGGAACACAAGGTGAAAGTCAAGGCAAGGCAAAAGGTAACACAAAGTAAGGAAAAGGGGAATACAAGGCGAAAAGCAAGGCAAGGCAAGGTAGAGCTGGGCAAAAGGCATGTCCAGGGAAGGCAAGGCAGCGAAAAATGCAAGTCAAGACAAGGCAAAGGCAAAGTAAGGCAAATTAAGGCAAGGCGAAGTCACGGCAATGCAAAATGAAAGGCAAGGGAAGGCAAGCAAAACCCCACGCAAAACAAAAGGTAAGCAAAGTTGAAGAAAATGGAAAGGAAAATGGCAAGGCAAGGCAAAAGACAGGGCAAATGGTAAGGCAGTAGGTAAAGCAAGGAATGGCAAAATGCAAGGCTAAAGGCAAAAGGCAAGAGGCAAGGCAAAAGACAAAGCAAAAAGCAAGGAAAAACGCAAAGCGCCACGCAAAAGGCAGGGCTAAAGGCTCGGTGAGGCATAGCAAGGCAAAAGTCAAGGCAAGGAAAGGCAGGTCAAGAAAAGGCGAGGCAAGGCAAGATAAGGCAAAGCGAGAGGCAAAAGTCAAGGCAAATAGCAAGGAAAGGCAAAAGGCAAGAATAAGGCAAGGTAAGACAATACAAAGGAACAGACAAGGAAAAAGGCAAGGCAAGACAAAAAAAGGATAGGCGAAGAAAAGCGAGGCAAGGCAAGGCAAAAGGCAGGCAAGGCAAGGTAAGGCAGGGAAGTATAAGCAAGGCATGGAAAGGCTAGGCAAGGCTAAGCCAGCAATGGCCAAACCAGGCCAGGCAACGCAAACCCAGGCAAGACAAGACAAACAAGAACGGGAAAGGTGAGGTCACGCATGGCAAACGGCAAGGTAAAGCAGAGCAAAATGCAAGGCAGAACGGAAGGTAAAAGGTAAGGTAAAGTAAGGCAAATCGAGGCTAAAGGGAAGAAGAGGCAAGACTAAAGGCAATGCAAGGCAAGGCAAAAGGCAAGGCAAATCAAGTTAATGCAAAAGGCAATGCAACGCAAGGCAGAAAGCAAAGCAAGGAAAGGCAAATGGCGAGGCAAGGATAGTGAAGGTCAGACAGGGCAATAGACAACACAAAAGGCAAGGCGTGACTAAGCAAGGCAAAATATAAAGCAACGCAAGGAAAAGAAGGCAAGGGTAGGCAAAGCAAAAGGAGAGGCAAAGAGGGGCTAACCAAGGAAATCAGGCTAGGAACAGAGAAGGCAAAGCAGGGCAAAAGGAAAGGCAAGGCAAAGCAAGGCAAGGAAAGGCAAGGCAAGGCAGTGCAAGGATAGCCAGCCAAGGACAGGCAAGACCTCTCATGGCAGGGTAAGAACAGGCAACGTTTGGCCACGCCATGCAAGGCAAAGCAAACCAAGGAAAGGCAAGATAATCAAAATGCAAGGTAAGGCAATATAAAGGTAAGTCAAAGTAAGGTAGGGCATTGCAAAAGACAAGGTACGTCAAAAAGCAAAAGGCAAGGCAAGGAAAGGCCAGGCAAAAGGTGAGGGTACACAAGGTAAAGGTAAAGGCAAGGCAAGGGTAGGCAAAAGGAGAGGCAGACTAAGGCAAGGAAAGGCAAGGCAAAGGAAAAGTCAATGCAAAGCAGAGCAAGGCTGTAGGCAAGGCAAAACAAGGCAAGGCAAAACAAGGCAAGGCAATGTAGTGCAAAAGGCAAGGCAAAACAATAGGATATGCAAGATAAGGAAAGGCAAGGGCAAAAGCAAAAGAAGGCAAAAACAAAAAAAAATGACAAAGCAAGGCAAAAGGTAACAGAAGGCAAGGCAAAAGGAAAAACAAAGCAAAGATAAGCAAAAGACAAGTAAGGCAAGGCGAAAGGCAAGCAAGGTAAGGCAAAAGTAAGGTCAAGGTAAAGGTAAAAGACAAGGCGAAAGGCAAGGCAAAAGGCGAGGTAAAACGCAAAGGGCAAGGCAAAAGGCAGGGTAAAAGGCAGGGAAAGGCAAAAGTTAGGGCAAAGGGCAAGGGAAGGCAAGGAAAGGAAAGGGAAAGCAAGGCAAGGCAAGACAAAAGACAAGGGAGGACAAGAAGTAAGTCAAGGCAAGGCAACGCAAAAGGCAAAAACAAGATAAGGCAAGGCAAATCACAAGTAAAAACAAGGCAAGGCAGGCAGGACAAGGCAAGGCAGATCAAGGCAAAAGTGAAAGCAAGGCAGAAGGCAAGGCAGGGCAGGGAAAGGTAGAGAAAAAAGCGAGGTAAGGTTAGCCGGGCTAAAAGTCAAGGAAAAAGGCAATTCAAGACAAGGGATAAAGCAAGGCAAGGCAGGACATGGCAAGACAATGCAAGGCAAGGCAAAGAGCAATGCAAAACGCAAGGCAAGGCAAAGGGCAAGGCAAAACGCAAGGCCAGGCAAGGCAACGGAAAAGGCAAAGCAAGGCAAGGTAAAAGGCAAGTCAGAAGGCAAGGCAAATCAAGGCAAGACAAAGGTCAAGGCAAAGCAAAACGCAAGACAAGGCAAGACATAGCAGTGCAAAAGGCTAAGTAAGGCAAGGCAGGGAAAATAGCAAGGCAAAAGGCAACTCAGAAGGCAAGGCAAAGAAAGACAAAAAGCAAGGTAAGAGGTAAAAGGCAAGGCAAATAGCAAAAGGCAACGCAAAAGGCAAGGCATGGTTAAAGCCAAGGCCAGCAAGGCAAGGCAAGGCAAGGCAAGGCAAGGCAAGGCAAGGCAAGGATAGGCTGGGCAAAAGGCAATGCAAGGCAAGGCAGGGCAAGCATAGGCAACAAATAAAAATGAAATAAAATAAAAGCGGTATATTAAACCCCGGTAGCTAATTTCTTAAACCAGGGTAAAATATCCCAAACGTTATACATTTATTACTACTTATTTCAATTACAAATTTAATCATACAATTTAAATTTACAGATATTAATTTAACCTAACAGCCTAAAAGTGTAGAGTTACTAATTAAATTATAATTAGTATCAATTAAACTGTGTGTTAATATTTAATTTAATGTGATTTTAAATTTAATTAATATTAACATTATTATACTTTTGTATTTTTAAAATACATTAATATTTTCATTCAATTTTATTATATATTTTTTATTATTATTATTATTATTGTTATTACTATTTATTAAAATTTGTTTTATATTATTGATTTATATTATTCACATATTTCATTTTAAAAATCATTGTATTATTTTAATAACTGATTTATTAACTAGTATAATTATATTGTTCTTGCTATTATTATTTTATTACTTAAAATTTTATACATATAATACGTAATTATAATTAAAAAAATTATATCTATTTAAAATTCTCTAAAACTGAATATTTTAATTACCTTCAAATCATAATCCCACAAAATTAATATTAAATAATTACATTATTTAAAACTCGAAATCTTTCCATATTCAATATAAATTTATATTGAATTAAATCTTCATTAAATCTAATACACAAAATTATAATTTGAAATTTATAATTTAATTAAAACCTTTTAAAATATTTAAATTTAATTCAAATTTAGAATGTAAATAAATACTTAAAATTAAATCTAATAATTTTTATTTACTGGTATCCAGTTAACTACTATAAGTTAATACTAAAGTACACTACACTAAACCTGCCGGTGTAGGTGCATATATAATAGGATTAAAAATAGTATTGATTACCAATATATATTGGTAACCAATACTGTTTTCAATCCCATTTAATCATCTACATTCAATATTAATCATAATTCTGTAAAAGTCACTTATTGTATTCTTCTATAACTGTAACGTTTAGTTTCTCAACACTCCTATACAAATTATGTGTAATTGTTTAGAATTTAATTTTAATACTATACTTTTCTGTGCTATTCTTCTCATATCACACTCAGTTCCATCTTCTCACTTCACCCCAGAATCCCATATTCTTACTTTTTCCTGGGAACCCCACCTTTTCTTTTTGTTCCAGTCCCCCATCCATTTTCTCACTTCGTCCCAAATATTGCATCTTCTGGCTTCTTCCCAGGAACGTCATCTTCATCTAACCTACAACTTCCAGCGCATATAATCTTCTTCTGCTTCATCGCCGCTTTCCCCATAATTTCCATCTCCCAGCTCTCAATTTGTTCTTCTTTTTCTTCTTCTCTTCCGCTGATTATATGCAATGGTAGGTGCGCTTGTTATTATTAATTGTTATTATTCTCATTCGAATATAATTTTCCTCTTGGGTACCGCAGGAGACGCTAAACATCTCCCTGCATGCCATCCAATTCCCCTCTCTCTGCAAATAATTAAATACACCCTTCAAGGGTATTTACTACATCTAAATCTGTTACATGTAAGATATATCTGGGTCTTAACTTCATTTAACGTGTTCTCTCTAAATTCAATTGAACATTTCTCTCTTCTATTGGTATAACCGCTTCCTCCACACCCTTATTACTTACTTTATTTGCTAATAATTCCAAATGGGTGTATGAATATTTATTTCGTAGAATTTCATTTATATAACAATCTCTAAGTGCTCTCTCTTCCCGTAACTCTTGTGCGCCTTTATTACATTCAAACAATACATGTCCCAGAGTTTCCGGAACATTGCAATTTTATTTAGTTTTTTATTTATTTTCTTGCAATAAGTATAATGCGAGTCATGACCTAATAAATAGCGAATTAGGCCTTTTGAGGCATTTATGTGCTTTATTTTTAGCCGTTCTTTAATGCTGTGGGAAAATGAAAACGTTCTTCTGCCTGTTTCACTCTCTTCCCATTCCTTTTACCATTCTTGCATTAATCTGTTCTTAATATCTAATTTAGTTTGACAGTGGTATCCAATAATTTGTTGTACTTTAATATTATTTTGCTTCTTTAACCAGTAACAAGCAAATGAATTGGCCAAATCCCTGCTACAATTAACAGAGTTAAGGTTGGGGTAGTGGACGTTGCACCTGTAAAGCGTAATAGAACTTTTCTTTGAAATCTTCTAAGTAACATTTTAATTGAACTTTTATTGGCTTTGTCCGCCCATACACCAGTTCCATAACTTATGTCACCCTCCATGGTGTAATGGTTACCATGCTGACTTCATATACCCAAGGTCGCGGTTTCAAACCCGGCGGAGGACGATGGATTTTTTCGGGTGTAAAAATCCTTAGTATGGCTTCCTTCGGAAGGGAAGTAAAGGCGTTGGTCCCGTGTCGTAGATTAACGGCACGTAAAAGAACGTCAAGCCTGATATAGAGGTCTCTGAGCAAAATTAAGCGGTCTTTCACGCCCAATTTAGAATGTGACGCTGAGAACCATCGCAGTTAAAGAACGTCCATAAATAACAGGCAATTTACATTTATTTCCATAATTTACAATGGATGCGAAAATACTAGTATGATAGCAGCTGATGGTCGATAGTAGTATTTTAACTTTGGACTGAACAATTCTAGATAATTTCATTAAAATGTTTTCAGCTTTAAATCTTACAAAATTCACGTGATCCTTAAACTTCCTTTTTTCGTCTAATTTTATTCCTAAATATCTCATAGCCGGACATCTTTTTATACTGTTATCTAAAATTCTTATTATTGGATTTCTCTTTAGGGTACCTTTCAATAACAAAATTGCAGTTTTTTGTGGAGAAATCTTCATTTTCGCTTCTATGCACCATTGGTTTAAGGTTTGCTTCAAATTGTTTTTTTTTTTCAGTTCGTTTAGGGAGTTTCCTTCTATAATAAAAATCACGCTGAAGTAGTAATTTTTATTATAGAGGGAAACTATTATTTAATTATTAAAATTTATTGTTAAAATTATTAATTATTTATTATTATTTATTATTAAAACTTAATTATTAAAATTATTGAGTTTTTATTAAACATCAATAAAAACTGCAGTAATATTTGAGGACATCCTTTTGATATGTTTTTTTGTGATAATTTTATGTATATAAATCAGATAAACTTTTCTATTTTTACAGTAATCAGGGAATATATTATAAAGGGTTTTTGGATATCTACATTCTCTTAGATGTTGTAGAAAAACGGCCACTAGAGATTATCAAATGATCCAGAGATATCAATGGAAATTGCCATTACATATTTAAATATTGAATTGTGTAGACATTCTACTACAGCATTTATTACATCTTCTGTCGACCGTCCTTTTCTAAAGCCATATTGGTTTGCATTGGTGCCAATTAGGAGGCTATATTCTGTGATTCGTTTGTTCAGTAAGGTTTCAAGCACTTTACCCAAGGTGTTTAATAGACAAATAGGTCTGTATGACTTAGGATCACTTGGATCCTTGTCCTGACTCTTTTTTAAAATAAAAAGTTTGGCTTCTTTCCACCGGTCTGGAAAGACTCCTCTTCGATGCAGTCATTGTAATGTGTACATAAACATAGGGTTAAGCTATTTTCCAGTTCTGTTAAGATTTCATTTTTAATCCCGTCTGGGCCAACAGATTTTTTAGTTTTTAGATTTTCAATTATTAGTTTAATTTCTAATGCCTTCGTTGTTATAAGTCTGATTGAGTTTATTTCTTAATTCTCTATTAAAGTTGTTCTCGTCCTCTTCTTTATCGTTTGGTAAAAGTCTGAATATAAGTTCAATCACGGATTCCTCCCAATCATTAGTATTATTGCCATCCTCCTTCCGTAGTGGGTTCAACATATCTGTTTTTTTATTTTTTTTTTTCCATTATAATTTTATATGGTGAACCCCAAATATTTTTACTTAGTCCGAATTCAACAACATTCTTTCATGATTTCTTCCTTATGTTTTTTTGGGTAATTTTAAATTTATCTTTAGCTCTTCTATAGATGTTTAGGTTACGCTCCCTTTCTTGTGCGACTATAGTTCTCTGATAGATTCTCCTTGTTTTACGCATTTTTCTCCTTAATTTGGTTAACTCATCGGCCCAAACAATTATATATATTTTTATATTTTCTTTTTGGTATTGAAGTATTAAGCGTCCACTTTATTTTATCTTCTAATTATTCCACTTCGTAATTGAAATCTTCTCCTTTATAGTCGAGTGCGTATACATCGTTTTCTCTGATTCTCTGGGAAGTTTGCTGTTTATAGTTAAATTGAATTTTCTTCTTGATCCTAATTTGCAAGTAATCAAAATAAATTAGTCCACGGTCGCTCGTAGTCAAATCCTGACCAACTTTCTAATTTACAATCTTATTAAACGTTTTTAGTTTCCGAGAGTTAAATTAATGTTGGAGTTCGCCTCAGCACTATTTTCGAAAGTTGTTGGATTGTTAGCGGTGTGTGTTTAACTAGGTTCAGTTCTGCACTTTTCTCCTCTATCATCTTTGTGTGTATAAAACCACCAGATAGATTTTGCATTGGCATCCATGGTATAAATACTTTCTTTATCACTAAAAAGTATGCTTGTTTTGGTAGTTTTCTCGTATAAGTCTATGGGTTCACTGAAATGAAATTAATGATTAGATAAAATAAACTCCCCATCCTCATAGTTAAGTTGAATACAGTTGGTATGTGTATCGCTTAATTGAGTTATATTAGTGATTTGTAGCTGTGGATTATTAATTATAATGCCTTTGGTGCATGGCCGAAATAATGACCCTTACCATAACTGGTAAATGTATTAACTTACTTTGATATGTATAGGACTCTTGGATGCATAAAATATCCGAGCTTAAATCTTCTAATATTTTCTTTAGCTCTAAAACATAACCAGCAGACTATTATGGGTTTTCATTTGCACTATTTTCATTATTTTCGATATTATCATTAATTTCATTGTGAAATTGTTCTGGAGAATTACACCTAGCAACATAGTTCTCGTCTCTTTCATTCACCGCTTCCAGGCGCCCATCAGAGGTTAGCACGTAGCCTTCAATAAATTGTTGTGGTTGTCTTGAATTACGTTATATTTTGCTGGACTGTTCTTATTTTTTATTCGTATACAAGTGTCCTTGGATGTTGTATTCTCAATTCTTTTTTTTTTTTTAATTTTGAAAACTTTGAGCCTTGAGAAATTTAGGATGAGTATGTTTGATTTTTTATTTGGGTTCGGATTTTGCAGTGGAGTTTTGTTTCGAGGACAGGTCTTGGTTGTTTTGGGAAAAAAAAATGTACTACCGTGGTCAAGTTTTGGGGAATATTGGTGTCATTGATTTCTTTGTTTCAATTTTAGGGTAATCAAGCGAATCGTGCCTAATTACCGCGTAAAAATTTGGCCAACTCTGAGCGCTGTTACACAACAGAGTACAAAGTGTTTATAAACTTCTTCCAAATCTAATTTCTCATTTCTTTTTGCATAAATGTTTTCTAATAACACTAATAATTCATTCGGATCCGTTGTAATATTTAAAACTTCAAACTCCATTCGAACAATCGCATCTGGGACGGGGAATACTATTTTACTAAACGTTTTGGTGTAAGCAAGGAATTTTATTTCGTAAGGCTGTTCTTAAAATGTATTTCTCTTCCAGTTGGCTCATCTGTAAGGTTGACTTAAGGTTAGCGTACGTGTTGTAAGCGCATTGTTAGCCGAACTCGGGACAATGCCTGGCGCTGGAATTACCTGCGTCAGGGATTTTAACCGATTCGTTAAAACTAGTTAAGCTGATGTACTAGGTATGCCGATTTGTGCTACTCTTTCCTCGCTACTTAACTACATGTTGTAATTTAAAACTTTTGAGTCTGATTTCACATTTGATTTTTGGGTCAAAACTTGGTCTTGTTTCTTCCTTTCCCACAGTTCTGATAAATAGCTTTTCTCCCTTCTTCTCTCCGTTACACCATCTGACTTATACTGTGTTATTATTTCGTCGTAGTTAATTACAATCTTCTTCTTTTCTTTATTCATATTTTCGCTTTTATCTTTAGATATAGTGATAGTGTTGCTTGTTTTAGCCATGTCTATCCTAGCCTTTATTAATTTTGTGCTTTTGACGTTTATACCTTTCTGTACATTATGAGTTGGATATACAATTTCAGTTTGTTCTATATTTTGCCTATTTTCAATTATTATAGTCGGTTCTAAATATTTATATTCACACTCTTGCTTATTTTCTAAATGTTTATTTCATTTTCGCTGTTGAATTATTTCTGTAAATTATTGCTTAAAATTTTTATTTTGTGACTTATAACCCTTTTAAGATTCCTTCGAATCCTTCTTGGGGCATTTCTTTGTCTTTTCCTAACTTGTTTCCCTAAACTGTCATTCATATTAAAATAACTATTCATACTTAGTTCTGTTATCTGTTCTCTCTCAATAAAAATTATAAGTTGGGCAATGTTTCTTTCCCCCACCTTTACAGTTCCTTTTACGCAAAGAATTCACACTGGACTCTGTTCTTTTTTTAGCGCAGTCTTTTCTCAAATGCGAATCTTTGCCACAATGACCATATAATGACTTTTCTTCTTTACAACATTTTGAAATGTGTCCAAAATCGCAACACTTTAGACAGCTAGCAACCAACACAAAGTCTTTTACCACGCATGCCTGAAATCCTAAATAAATCCTACCTGATTTTTGTTTTAACAAATTCCTCTTCGCTTGTAGGACCTCTGCCCCGTGGTGGACAGTGACCCTTCCCCTGGGTCCAGTCTTGAACCGCAATTTAAATCCTTCATCAAAATCTTGTTTGGAAACTAAGCCCCCCCAAGTTTAGTAAATATACATTACCCTTGACTTCTTTCTCATCAGTTCCTGCCATTACGTCATGGATTATGACTAATGGCCTTCTCTTCTTCAGTTGCTCTGTTTCCGGTTCCTTTCCTTTCAAATTATTGCTATTTATCACATTATTAACGTCTGACTCTGACCCCACCTCAGGTATTACATTTTTCAAGCTGTTTTTAATCTATTAATTCTTATCTTCTGATCCTTTGACTTTAAGTTTCAATTTCTGTAATTTCTCTGACATCTGTAATTTTCTTGGAGGAAATGAGGACAGTATGTTTCCTCTTTTGTATAGTTTTTTGAATCACTTCTTTGCTATCATCAGGCTTACTGGCTGCTACTTGAGCAAAGCTCAACTTGGGTTCCTGTTAGTAATTTGGCTTCTGTAATTGCTATCTCTTTTTCTCTTTTATCTGTATCATGTATATTACTTTACACCTTAAACAGATCATAATATTTTCCCTTCATCTCATCCCTATTCTTCTCCTCTGATATCAACTTATATAACTGCCAGAATAATTTTATATTCATCTAAATCCTTTTTTCTTACAATACCTGTAATTCCTGCACCCCTAACTTCTTCATATGATCCAAAATTATCATTGTCAACCATTATTTCTTCTTCTTTCTTATATTTTACAAATCTTTCTTAATTATCCTTCTTTTTACCTTCTTCTTAATACATTTCTTTCTATCCTCCTCCTGTAATTTGCTATTTAGGTCCTTGTTTTTCCCTTGTAATAATGGTTATCGTAGCAGTGTGTTTGTTGGCGTAAACACACTTTCCTCATCCGTAGCATTATGGTTGGGGGGAATTACCCCCTAATAACAAATATATTGCTCTTAGTTAATTATATACTATAACATGTATAATAACGATATTATTTATGTACTTAAAGTTCAGTACAGACGATGTCTAATACATATCCAATTAATATATCACTAATAAAGTTTAAACCTTAACATACATTAAAAGAGGCAAAAGCAATGCAACCGTGAATCAACGGCCACATAGCCTGCCACTCGGCTTCCAGAGCAGTAAAAAAAAAAAAAATGAAATATAGGCTAAACAAGGCAAGGCAAGACATAAGACATTGCATGGCACGGCTAGACAACGCTAGAAGAGGCAAGGCAAGGCAAAAGCCAAGGCAACGCAAGGCATAAGGTAAGGAAAGGAAAGGCAATGCAAGGCAAAAGACACGCAGAGGCAAAAGCAAGACAAACCAAGGCAGGGCAAAATGAAAGGCATAAGGCAAGGCAATGCTGAAAACAAAAGGCAAGGTAAAAGACAAGGAGAGGCAAAAGACAAATGTCTAGGCAAAAGGCAAGGCAAGGCAAAAGGCAAGGTAAGGCAAGGCAGGACAATAGGCAAAGAAGGCAAGGCAAGGCAGGGCAAGGTAAAAGGCAAGACAAAGAGCAAGGAGGGCCAAATTCAAGGCAACAAGCTAGGCATACAGAAGGGAAGATAAACGGCAAGGCAAAGGTGAAGGCAACGCAAAAGGCAAGGAAAGGCAAAAGGCAAGGCAAGGCAAAAACAAATGCGAATCAAAAGGCAAAGCAACAGATTACATGGCATGGCTAGACAAGGCAACGCAACGCAAGCATGACCAGGCTAGGAGAGGCAAGAACAGGCAAGACAAGAGGTAAGGCAAGGCAACGCAAGGCAAAAGGTAAGGCAAGGAAAGATAAGGCAAGGAGAGGTAAGGCAAAGAAAGGCAATGCAAAAGGAGAGACAAGGCGAAAGGAAGGCAATATTTTGGGCAATCCAAGGCAAGGCAAAAGACAAAGTGGGCATAAGAATGGCAAGGCAAAGAAAGGTAAGGAAAGGCAACGCAAGCAAACACTAGTCTAGGCAAGGCACGGAAAAAAACAAAGGCCTATGCAAAAGACAAGACAAGGCAATGAAAGGCAGGGCAAGAATTGGCCAGGCAAAAGGCAAAGCAAAAGGGAAGGCAACTCAAAAGGCAACCAAAGGCAAAAGGCAGGCAAAGTAAGGCAACATCTAGTCAAACCATAGCAAAAGGCAGTGCAAAAAGCAACTCAAAGCAAAAAGCAAGATAAGGCAGTGCAAAAGCCAAGCCAAAAGGCAAGGCAAGGCCAAATGGAAGGCAAAAGGCATTGCAAGGAAGGGCCGGGCAAAAGGAAGGGCAAAGCAAGGCAGCGAATAAAGCAAGACAAACCAAGCTAGCAAAGAACGCAGATTAAGGCAACGCAACGCAAAAGGCAAGGCATGGCAAAGCAAAAGGTAAGGCAAGGCAAACGGTAACACAAAAGGGAAAACAAAGCAAAACGCAAGGTATAAAGTAAGGCAAGGCAAAAGACAAAGCAAAAGGCAACGCAAGTACAAGGCAAAGGCAAGGTAAAAGGCGAGGTAAAAGGCGAGGCAAAAGGCAAAAGGCCAAGCAAATGACAAGGCAAAATGGAAGGTAAAAGGCAATGAGAGGCACAAGTCAAAGCAAGGGGTAACGGAAGGTAAAAAAAAAAAAGAAAAAAAAAAGGAAACAGGAAAAAGGAAAAAGAAAAGGCAAGGCACGCCAAGGCAAGACGAAAGCCAAGGGAAGGGAAGCCAAAGTAAAAGGTCAAAGCCAGGTAAGGCAAGACAGGTCAACACTTAAGGCAGTTCAAAGTATGGCATGGGAAGGCGGCTCAAGGCAAAGGTCAAAGCAAGACAAAAGCCAAGGCAAGGCAATGAAAGGCAGCGAAAAATGTATGCCAGGTCAAGGCAAAAGGCAAATGACGAAGTAAAATGCAAGGCAACGTAAAAGGCAAAAGGCAAGGCAAAAGGCAAGGCAAAAGGCAAGGTAAAATTCGAGACAAAGAGCAAAAGGCAAAACTAAAGGTAAGGCAAAAGGCAAAAGCTTAGGCAAAATGAAAGGCAAAAGGTAACGAAAGGCACAAGTCAAGGCAAAGGGCAACGGAAGTTAAAAAAGAAGACAAAAGACTGGGCAATGCAAAAGTCAAGGCTAGACAAAAGGCAAGGAATGCAAAAAGCAAGGCAAGGCAAGTCAACGCAGAAGGCAAAAGCTAGGTAAGGCAAGGCAGGCCTAAAGTTAAGACAAGACAAAGCAAGGCAAGGGAAGGCACGTCAAGGAAAATCAGTGAAAAAGACAAGGCAGGGCAAATCAAGGCAAAGGCAAGGAAACATGTAAGTAAGATAAGAGAATAGGCACGGCAAAACGCAAGGTAAGGCAAGGCAAGGCAAGGCAAGGCAAAACGTAAGGTAAGGCAAGACATAAGGCAAGGCAACGCAAAAGGAACGGCAAGGCAAAGGCAAGGACAGGTAAAGAAAAAGGTAAGCCAGGTCAAAAGGCAAGGCAAGGCAAAGGCAAGGACAGGTAAAGAAAAAGGTAAGCCAGGTCAAAAGGCAAGGCAAGGCAAATGGCAAGGCAGAAGTTAAAGCAAGGCAAATCAAAATGCAAGTCAAAGCAAAGGAACGTCAAGTTAAGGCAACCGGCAAGTTAAGCCAAAAGACAACGCAAGACAAAAGGATACGCAAAGGGCAAGGCAACAAGGAAAGACAAGGCTAGCCCAAGGCAAGGCAAAAGGCAAGGGAAAATGCAAAAGTAATATCAAAGGGCAAAAGGGAACACCAAAGGGAGGAGGCAAAAGGCTATGGAAGGCAAAGTTAGGCAAAAGAACAGGCAGGGAAAAGCGCAAGGCAAGGAAAGGCAGGGCAAGGAAAGGCAAGGCAAGTAAGACAAGGCAAAGCTAGACAAAAGGAAAGGGAAAAGGCAAAACAAGGCAAGCCAAGGAAAGGTTAGGTTAAGGCAAGGCAATTTAAGGTAAGGATAGGCAAGCAAAGAAAGGAATGGTTAGGGAATTTAAGGTAAAGATAGGCAAGCCAAGACAAAACAATGCAAGGAAATGCAAGACAAGGCAAGGCAGAGATGGTCAAGGCATGGCAAGGCACGGCAAGACACGGCAAGACACGGCAGGGCAATGCATGGCAAAAACAGGGCATGGCAGGCAAGGCATGGCAAGGCAGGACAGGACAGGGCAAGGCAGGGCAACGTGAGCAAGGGCAAGACAATGCTAAGCAAGAAAAGCAAGGGAAGGCAGGCAAGGCTAGGCAAAGCTAGGCAAGGCCAGGCAAGGTCAGGCAAGGCCAGGCAAGGCCAGGCAAGGCCAGGCAAGGCCAGGCAAGGCCAGAAAGTCTAGGCAAGGCTAAACAAGGACAGTCAAAACATAGAGAGTAAGGCAAGGCTAGGCAGGGCATGACAAGGCAAAAGGCAAACTAAAGGCAAGGCAGTGCAAAAGGCAAGGAAACGAAAGGCAAGGGGGAAAGGCAAGGCAACACAAAGCCTAAGGCAAAGCAAGGCTTCAAGGCCCAAGGCAAGGCCTAATGCAATGTCTAAGGCAAGGCAAAGCGCAAGCCAAAGAAAAACAAAGGGCAAGGCATAAGTCAAGGCAAGGCAAAAGGCAACGCAAAAGGCAAGCCAGGGTAAAAGGCAAGGAAGGCAAGGCAATGGTGGATAAAGGTAGCCAAGGCAAGGTAAGGCAGAGGCAAAAGAAAAGTCAAAACAATGCAAGGAAACGCAAATATAGGCAAAAGGCAAGAAAAGCAAAGGTCACGCAAGGCCATGCAGTTCAAAGAAAGTTAAGGCAAGGCAGGGAATAGCAAGGAAGGCAAGGCAGGGCAAGGAAGGGGAAGGTAGGGCAAGGCAGGGCATAACAGGGCAAGGTATGGGAAGTCAGGGTTCAGGACAAAGCTGGGCACAGCAGCGCAAGGAGAGGCAATGTAGGGCAAAGCATGCACCGAGAGTAATGGCAAGGCAAAGCAAATCCAGGCAAGGCAAGGCAAGGCAAGGCAAGGCAAGGCAACACAAGGCTAGGCAAGGCAACACAAGGCTAGGCAAGGCCAAGAAAACTTGGAGACTAAGGCAAAGCAGGGCAAAGTAGGGCGACGAGAGGAAGGGCAATGCAAGGCTAAGCTAGACATGGCAAGGCAGGGCAACGGAAGGAAGGGCAGGGAAAATCTAAGAAAAACAAAAGAAGGCAAATCCAGGCAACACAAAACAAGGTCAGGCAAGGCAGGGTAAGGCAGGACAAGGCAAGGCTTGGCTTGGCTAGGCTACACAAGTCCATAAAAAACATATACTAAATTAAGACAAAGCAATTCAAGCCAAGGCAAAAGGCATGGCAAAATGCCTAACAAGGCATAGATAAGGCCAGGCAAAAGGAAAACCAAGGCCAGGCCAAAGGCCAGACAATGTGAAGCAAAATAAGGATAAAGGTAAGGTAAGGCAGCGCAAGGCAATGCAAGGCAAGGCAAAGTAAAAGACAAGGCAAGGTATGGCAAGTCTAGGCAAGGAGAGGCAAAAGGCCAGGAAAAACAAAAGATAAGGCAAGAAAAAATAAACGGCAAGGCAAGGCCAATGGCAGAACAATAAGTAACGGAAAGATAAGACAAAATGTAAGACAATACATGAAAAAAGGCGAAAAAAAAAGAAGTAAACTGCGAGCAAGGTAGTGCAACAGGCATACGCCAAAGGCAAGGCAAAGGGAAGGAAGACAAAAGGCAAACGACAAGGATTTGCAAAAGGCAAGACAAGGGGAAAGGGAAGGGAAAAGGCGAAAGCAAGGTAAAAGGCTACGCAAAAGACAATGCAAGGCAAAAGGCATGGCACGGCAAATGGAAAGGCAAGCCAAACGGCAAAGCAAGTCAATTAGCAAGGTAAAGGTAAGGCAAGGCAAGGCAACGCAAGGCAAGGCTAGGAAAGGCAAGGCAAGGCTGGGCAAAAGGCAAGGTAAGGCAAGCAAGACGAAAAGAAGGGCAAGGCAAACCATGGAAAGACAAAAGGCAAGGCAAGCTAGGGGAAGGAAAAAAGCAAGGCATAATGAAGGCGAGATAAAAGTCAAGGCAGAGTAAAAGCAATGCAAACGGCAGGAAACGTAAAAGCCAAGGAGAGAATAAACGCAAGGCAAAAGATAAAACAGCGTAAAGGGCAAGGAAGGCAAACGGCAAGACAAAGCAAAATGCAACGCTAGCCAAAAAGGAAGCCAAACCAAACGGCAGGGGAAAAAGGCAAGACACAAGGTTAGACAAGGGAGGGCAAGTCAAACGGATACGCAAAAGATATGGCAAAGCAGGACAGAGGGCAAGGCATGTTCCACGTCAAGGAAAAACGCAAGACAAGGAAAAAGGCAAAAGTCAAGGTCAGGCATAGCAGAATGCAAAAAATGGTGGCAATGGGCAAATGCCAACGCCAAAGGAAAGGGAGGCAAAAGGTTATGATAGGCTTAATAAGGCAAAAGGTCAGGCAGGGCAAAACGCAAGGCAAGGCAGGGCAAGGATAGGAAAGGCAAGGCAAGGTAACACAATGCAAGGCAACGTAAAAGGCAAAGGAAAATAAAAGACAAGGTAAGGCAAGGAAAGGAAAGGCTATGCAAAAGAAAGGCAATTTAAGGCAATGATGGGCAAGGCAAGACAAAACAATGCAAGGCAAAGCAAGGCAGTGAAGGGCAAGGAAGGGCAGGTCAAGGCAACGCAAGGTAAAGCAGGAAAAGGCAACGCAAAGCAAGGCAAAAAGATAGGCAAAAGACAGGGAAAAGCAGGGCAAAGGACAAAGCAAGGTCTAAGGCAAGGGAAAAAAAAACACAAAGGAAGGAGAAAGGCAAAAGACAAAGCAAGGCAAGGCAAAAGGGAAGGCAAGATGTAAAAAACAAAGCAACAGGCAAAAGGCAACGCCGAAAGGCAGCAAAGCAAAAGGCTATTGACGGCAAGGTAAGGCAAAGCAAGGCAGGACAAAACACTAGGATAGGCAAGGCAGGCCAAAAATAGGCAAGGCAAGGCAAGCCAGTTCAATGCAAGAGGGAAGAGGCAGGACGAGACAAAGCAAATAAAGGAAAGCATAGTCAAAGGCAAGTCAAGGATAGTCAAGGCAACATCAAACAATGCATGGAAATGCAAGGCAACATAAAACAATGCAAGGAAATGCAAGGCAAGGCAAGACAAAGCAAAGCAGTGAAGGGTAAGGCAAGGCAGGGCAATGCAGCGCAATGCAGGGCTTACAGGGCAAGTCAGGGCAAGGCAGAGCAACGAGAAGGAGGGCATGACAAGGCTAAGAAAGACAAGCCAGCACAAAGCCTGACAAGACTAAGCAAGGCAAGGCAAGTCAGAGCTAAACAAGTCCGTACAAAATATAGAGAGTAACGCAAGACAAAGCAAAGTAAGGCAATGTAAAAGGCTAGGCAAAAGACAAGACAAAAGTTTAGGCAAGGCAAGGCAAGACAAGACAAGGCAAAAGACTAGACAAGGCAAGGCAAAAGGCTAGACAATGCAAGGCAAGGCAGGGAAAAGGCTAGGCAAGGCTATACAAGTCAGGGTAAAAGGGTAAGCGAGACAAAACGCAAGGCAAGGCAAGGCAAGGCAAGGCAAGGCACGGCAAGGCACGGCAAGGCACGGCAAGGCAAGGCAAGGCAAGGCAAGGCTAGGCTATGCAACGCGAAAGCAAGTCAACTCAAGGGAAGGCAAGTAAGGCGAGGCAAGAGGCAAGGGAAGAAAAGGCAAGGTAAGGCAAAGCAGAAGGCACAGGAAGTTAAAAGAGAAATGGCAAGGCAAGATAGAAGGGAAGGCAAGATGCAACGCCAAAGGCCAGGAAAACAAAAGGCAATGGAAGGTAAGGTAAGGCAAAAGCAGGGCAGGGCAAAACGATAAGCAAAGCAAAACTGGGCAAGAAAACGCAAGGCAAGGTAAGGCAAGCCAATTCAAGGCAAGAGGAAAAAGGCAAGTCAACACAAGGCAAGTAAAGGAAAGGATAGGCAAAGGCAAGACAATCTAAGGCAATGATAGGCAAGGCAAGACCAACAATGCAAGGAAGGCTAAAGCAAAACACTGAAGGGCAAGCCAAGGCACGGTAGGGCAACGCAGGGCATACAGGGCAAGTAAGCGCAAGGCAAACAAGGTATGGCAAGGCAGGGCAACGAGAAGAAGGGCTAGGCTAAGCAAGCCAAGCAGCAACGGGTTGACGTTGGAAGGAGGCAAGCCTCCTCCCGTCTGCTTCCAAATCGGGGCTAGGCTCTCTACTGGAGGTGAAGGGGTTTTTGTTTAGGGACGGGAATAGCGGTAAGAGGAAATGTTGGGGGATATTGATTACTTAGGGGAATTTTGGGTGTTTGTTGGATTTATGCAGGAGATTTGGTTGGTTGACTGTGTTAGGTGCCCAGCAGGAGTCTGGGGCGTTTGTAGCGTTCCCGTGGATCGATTTCGTACTCACCTAGACCGCGGATATGGGCATGGAAATTATTTGGGAGATTTTGGAAGAAGGATGGGGCCAGGCGCAGGATGTGGTCCATCAGGGTCGGGATGTTCAGATCCTGACGGATGGTGCGGTTAGGTAGGTACCATGGGGAGTAGGTGGCTATTCGCAGATAGCGGGATTGCAAGGTTTCAAGGCGGTCTAGGTGAGTTCTGGCAGCAGCGCCCCAGACTTCGCAGGCGTATGTGATGGCAGGTCGGAGAACCTGCTTGTAGAGCAGCAGCTTGTTGTCTACGGACATCACCGAGCCACGATTGTACAAGAGATATAGCATCCCCATCCTGTTGTTGATCTTGTTCGCCATAAGTTCAATGTGGTCCTTCCAGGTCAGCTTGCAGTCCAGAAGTACTCCTAGGTACTGGACAGACGTCCTCCAGTGGACCTCCTCGCCAGCCAACCTGATGGGAGCTACGTCCCTCAGGTGGCGCCGGCTGAAGTTTATTGCCTGGCTCTTCTGAGGATGGATGCACAGGCGCCATCGCTTGAACCAGGTAGTGAGGAGATCGGAGTACTGCTGGATCCTTCGGACTGCAGTGTCAAGCTGCGTTGATGTGGAGGTGACCGCTGTGTCGTCGGCGAACAAGTAAAGCGTGCATCGAGGCAATGAAGGTAGGGTATTTATCTACAGAAGGAATAGCGTGGGCCCCAGGACGCTGCCCTGAGGTAAATCAGCTTTTACAGGACGGGGTAGGGAGACGGAAAACGTTTTCTGTTGAAGGTAGGAGTGAATGAGATGGATTAGGTATGGAGGGGTTGCATAGTTTATAAGGCGGGAGAGGAGTCCTTCATGCCACACGCTGTCGAAGGCTCTGGTGATGTCCAGGAGTAAAGCTGAGGTATACTGCTTTCTGTTGAAGCAAGTGTAGATTTCGTCGACCAGCCGAAGTAGTTGGTGTTGGGTGGAGTGGTGAGACCGGAACCCGAATTGCTCCGGCCTTACAACGTTGTTTTCTTCCAGGATGGCTCTCATCCGCGTTTGCACCAGTTTTTCCAACCGGTTGATGAGGGTGAATAGCAAGCTGATTGGGCGGTAATTGGTGGGCAGATGGTGATGACCTTCGCATGCTTCCACGGCGTCGGGAAGTGACCGTAGGTCATAATGGCGTTGAAAAGATCCACTAACACAGCCACCCTAGAAGGAGGAAGGGCTTTAAGTGCTGCGTTAGGGAGGGCATCAAACCCGGGTGATTTGTAGGGCCGGAGGGAGCTGATGATGCCTCGGACTTCGTCTGCTGAGGCGGGCTCAGGAAGGTCCCACGTCTTCGGCTGGTCGAGGAAAGACTGTACCTGGTGCTCAACCATGTGGATGTGGTCGATGTCTGGGGAGTCCGCCGCTGTGAAGGTCGTCTCGAGGAAAGCTGCGTGGAACTCTGCCTTCTCTATGTCGGACTGGGCCAGGGCTAGTCCGTGACGTAGTGGAGGGTCCTTGCGCGGGAGGTTCAGAAGTGTCTTGGTCATGTGCCATAGTGATCTGTCCTCCACACGCAAGGTGGAGAGCCGTTCCTCCCAGCATTCATTTCGGAAGCCTCGAAGCTCCAGCTTCAGGAGTTCCTGAAGATGGCGATACTCCCGGCGATCTGCTGGGCTGCGGGTGTTCGTGTACCTCCTCCTGGCGCGGTTCTTGCGCCGGATGGTGTCACGGATTGCCTGGGGAAGCGGATCCCTGTTGTAGGAGGTCGTCCGAGGTTTTGGAGACGATCTAACCACAGCAGCGGATAACTGGGTGGTGATGGCATCTACGAAGTGCTCTATTTCGGCAGGCGAGTGACACTGTTGCTGGGATGGCGGAGTCTCCTCCATGATGCGCGTGAAGGTTTCCCAGTCTGTTGTCCTGGAAGAGGGAAGGGGCCTTGGTGGCCTGGATGTTGGCTTGTGGGGGAAGGATAGAAGGACAGGGTAGTGGTCCGATGAGAGGGCAGGAACTGTGAAGAGGGTGATATGAGGCCGCACGTTTCGCACCAGGGCAATGTCCAGCCAGTTTTGGGGGCCTTCGGTCCCCGTAGTGTATGGTAGGTTCCCTTGGTGCGAGAGCCACAACATTCCTGGATGTTAGGAACTTGTGGAGTGTGCGACCTCGGTGAGTGAGATAGAGGAATTCCAGATTTGATGCTTGCAGTTGAAATCACCCGCAGCAACAATGACAGTAGGTGCTGAGAAGAGGCGGTCCAGTTCTGTGGCCAGTACAGGTTTCGCAGGGGGAAGGTATGCAGAGTAGAGCAGTTGAGGGCCTCTGCTGGTTTCTACCCGCACACCTGTGGTCTCCAGGTTGTTTGTCCGGTGGATGTAGAGCTGGTGATGGTCTATGGAACGGTGTACGAATATGGCCGTGCCGCCAAAGCCATCGTCCCTGTCGGACCGGTAGGACCGCATCCCAGGGAGGCTGCATCGCTGATGAGGCTGTAGGTGGGTCTCCTGCACCAGGAGTATGTTCACCCGCTGCACCGCCAAGAAGTCGGCGTTCTCCGCAAGTTGCCTGCGGAGGCCGTTGGCGTTCCAATAGCAGATCCTCAGGGTGGAGTATGATGAGGCCCGCTGGCGATTAGAAGCCATTGGAGGTGCAGAAGGTGAAGACTGTCTGAATCAGGACCATTTCAGGGGTTGATGTAGGCGCCCGGGACAAGAGGGCCTCCATCAAGGCAGCTGCGAACTGGATCTGCAGCCTCTGCGGAATGCGGTCTGTTACAGCGCTGAAAGCGGCTATGTCAGTGGTGGGAGTGGAGGCTGGCGCTGGAGGCGGTCGTGCCTGCACCCTTGGTTGGTGGCTTCCTGAGCGCCCTGTTGGCGTTGGTTTCCGGGGTTTGTTGGTGGTGGGGGCGGCTTGTTTTAGCCGTTGGTGGATGGTTGAGAGCGTGAGAGGTGGGGTAGAGGTAGAGGACGACTGCGGAAGATTTGCAGGCGCTGGAGCAGGGGTAGGGAGCGCGGCTGGTGGTACCGCGGAGGGGAGGGTGGATAGAGGTTCGGACAAGGAGTTGGTTGTTGCCAACGCGTAGGACGGGAACTGCCACGTCTTGCGGGATGGGAGTCCTGGAAATCGAGCTCCGTGGAAGTCCTCCCGGGGGATCCCATGAGGATTAGACAGCCTAGGTTGAGCGGTCACCTGAGTTTTCCGTCCATCCTTCTTGTTGCTTTCCAACTCGTATCGGGCCTCTTGCCAGATAGGGCATTTGGCATAGCGACACGAGTGGTCGGCACCGCAGTTAGCACAGGTGGGCTTAGTGTCCCCCACCCGGGTACAGTTATTGCGTAAATGGCCAGCGCGTCCGCAGTGCGAGCAGACGGGTGTCAGCCTGCAGCTATCAGCGCCGTGATAGAACTGCTGGCAGTTTAGGCACTGCTGTGGGCGGAAAGGTGGCTTGTATGGTTCGACGGTGACCACCGCCGAAAGCATTTTGGAGATCTTGTAGATTTCCTCTGCTCCGTCGGACTTCTGTAGGGCCACCCGGAAGTGAGGCAGTGGGCCGGGGTAGGGACCTCTCACGGTCCGCAGTTGGTTGACGCAAGCCCTTGGACAGCAAATGTTCTTGGACCTCCTCCGCAGTGATGTATTGGGGGAGGTTCTTTATGGTGACATGCATTTTCTTCTCGTCTGGGAGCAGGGTGGCCACGAAGGGGATGCGTTGATCCTCCAGCCACTTGCGGAGTTGGCGGTGGGTAGAAGGGTCCACCGGGAGGAGGGCCACGGTGTTCCTGAGGTTCCTCACAGTGAACCCATCGCCGTCTCCTGGGTAGCCGGAGAGCTTTCGTCCATCCTCCGGGAGCCGGAGGTAGATTGGTGGGGTTTTTGCTGCTCTCGGACGCTGCTGAGTGGCTTCGGGAGGTAAAGCTGGGTCGTCTGAGATGGTGGTTACGTCCATGGGGTAGTCCTTGGGAGCGCCGGTGCACAGGCGCTTTATTGCACTTCCATTGGAAGCAACCGGTGGGGACTGCTGTGGGCCTGGAAGTGCCTCCAGCGGAGAAAACCGATTTAGAACAGCCACTGTAGGAGGATGCAGTGGTGCTGAGGGTTTTCTAGAGTGGTTGCCTCCCCTGGTCGACACCTTTTTCCACTCAGAGGCCAGAGCCGTTTCGTGATGGGCGAGATAGCAGGAGATGGCGTCCACCCTTGCGCGGTGACACACCATTTTTTGGAACTCGGCCGAGGCTATAGTAGAATTGTTGCCGTCGGCCGCATTTGCAATAAGGTGGGGAATCAAGGATTCAGCATGTTGGATGTATTGGAGGCGGGCGGTTTTCTCCAGAAGACAAGGCATGGCAAGGCAGGGAGAAGGTAGAGCACCGAGAGGAGGCGAAGGTAAGGTAACGCAAAACAAGGCAACAGAAGCCAAGCCTGGCCTAGGCAAGGAAAGGCAAGCCTCAACAAGTCCATACAAAACATATAGAGTAAAGTAAGATCTAAGCAAGGCAAGGCAACGCAAAGGCAAGGAAAAGACAAGGCAAGAACTAGGCTTTGCAAGGCAAGGCAAAAGGCTTCTAAGCTTCAGGCGACCAAAAATGTTAACAACAAAAATTCCTACAAATTCGTTGCAAATGGTATAAACAAACAGCCTGGAGTGTGGAGACCAAGATATATAATATAAGTATTTCGTCTCGTGAAACTCATATTATTTGTACTTCTAGGCTTCTGAAGATCAAATATGCTCAGAACAAAGGATGTTTAAAATTCGCTGCAAATGGTATAAACGAGCAGTTTGGAGTGTGAACAACAAGAATTTCACGTAAATTTTTCGCTATGTGAAATTCGACTTTTTGATGCTTCTGGGCTTCCGCCAACCAAATATGTTAAGAATCAAAATATGTTTAAAAATCGCTGAAAATGGTATAAACGAGCTCCTTGGAGTGTGGAGACCAAGAATCTCAAAACATTTTTTGCTTCGTGAAAGTAATTTTTTTGCTTCTAGGCTTCTGGCGACCAAATATGCTCAGAACAAAAGGTGTTTAAAACTCGCTGTATATGGTATAAACAAGCGGAGAACCAGAATGTTACATACATTTTTCGTTTTGTGAAACTGGATTTTTTAATACTTCTAGGCTTCTCCGAGAACAAAAGATGCTTAAAAATTGCTGCATATGGTATAAACCAGCAGTTTGGTGGTGTAGAATAAAAATATTAAATACATTTTTCGCTATGTGAAAGTCGATTTTTTATGCTTCTAGTCTTCTACCGACCAAATATGCTTAGAACAAAAGTTATTTAAAATTCGCTGTAAATGATATAAACGAGCAATTTGGTGTATGAAGAACAAGAATATCACATAGATTTGTGGTTTTGTGAATCTAGATTTTTTAATCCTTTAGCTTCTGCCCACCATATATGATAAGAATGTTTAAAAATAGCTGCCAATGCTATAAACGAGCAGTTTGGAGCGAGTAAGAATTACACAAACATTTTTCGCATCGTGAAAGTCGATTTTTTAATGCGTCTAGGCTTCAGGCGACAACATATCTCAGAATAAAAGTTGTTTAAAATTCACTGCATATGCTATAATGGAGCAGTTTTGAATGTGGACAACTAGAATTGCAGATAAATGTTTCGTTTAGTGAAACTTGATTTTTGATGGGTCTATGCTTTTGCCGAGCACAAAAGATGTTTAAAAATCGCTGCAAATGCGATTGGAGTGTGGAGATTAAGAATATCACATACATATTTCTCTACGTGAAAGTCGATTCTCAGAAAAAAAGTTATTTAAGATTCGCTGCAAATGGTACAATCGAGCAGTTTGTAGTGGGAAGTTCAAGAAAATCACATACATTTTTGTTTCTTGAAACTCGATTTTTTGATGCTTCAAGGCTTCTGGCTACCAAATATGCTGAGAAAAAAATATGTTTAAAATCACTTCAAATGCTATAATCGAGCAGTTCGGAGCGTGGAGAACAAGAATATGACACAATTTTTCGCTATGAGAAAGTCGATTTTTTGAGGCCTCTAGACATCTGGCGACTAAATATACGAACAGCGAAAGTTGTTTAAAATTCGCTGGAAATGGTATAAACGGGCAGTTAGCAGTATAGAGAAAGGAAACATCACATACATTTTTCGTTTCGTGAAATTTGATTTTTTTTTATGGTTCTAGGCTTCTGGAGACCAAATATGCTTAGAAGAAAAGTTATTTAAAATTCAGTGCAGATGGTATAAATGAGCAGTAGCTTTTGGCGACCAAATAAGCTCAGAACCAAAACTATTTAAAATTCGCGGAAAATTGTATAGACGAGCCGTTTGTAGTGTGAAGAACCGGAATATCACATACATTTTTCGTGTCGTGAAACACGATTTTTTTATGCTTCCTGGCTTCTGCCGACTAAATATGCTCAGAACAAAATATGTTTAAAAATCGCTGCAAATTTTACAAACGAGCAATTTGAAGTGTGAAGAACAAGAATTTCACATACATTTATCGTTTCGTGAAACTCGATTTTTTAATGCTTCTAGCCTTCTGCCGACCAAATATGCTAAGAATTGAAAGATATAGAAAATCGCTGCAAATGCTATAAACGAGGAGTTTGGAGTGTGGAGAAGGTAAATATCACAAAACTTTTTCGCTTCGTGAAAGTCCATTTTTAATGCTTCTGGCGACCAAATTAGCTCAGAACAAAAGCTGTGTAAAACTTGCTGCATGTGGTATAAAACAGCAGTTAGGAATGTGGAGAACAGGAATATCACATAACTTTTTCTTTTGGTGAAAATGGATTTTTGATACTTCTAGACTTCTTCGAGAACAAAAGATGTTTAAAAATCGCTGCAACTGCTACAAACCTGCAGTTTGGT
Organism: Hymenopus coronatus; assembly: GCA_030762935.1. Taxonomy (NCBI): domain Eukaryota; kingdom Metazoa; phylum Arthropoda; class Insecta; order Mantodea; family Hymenopodidae; genus Hymenopus; species Hymenopus coronatus. Next base: position 25,851,630 of record CM060896.1, on the reverse strand, counting down.
GTTTGAAGAACAGGAATATCACATACATTTTTCGCTACTTTAAATTTGTGTTTTCGATGCTTCTAGGCTTCTGATGACCAAATATACTCTGAACAAAAGGTATTTAAAATTCGCTGTTAATGGTATAAACGAGCAATTTCCGATGTAAAGAACAAGAATATTACAAAAGTTTGTCGTTTCATGAAACTCGATTTTTTTATGCTTCTTCATTTCTGGCGACCAAATATGCTCACAACAAAAGTTGTTACAAATTCGCTACAAATGGTATAAAAGAGCAGTTTGGTGTTTGATGTGCAACAATATAACATACATTTTTCAAGAAAAAGAATATCACAACAGTTTGTCGTTTCGTTAAAATCGATTTTTTGATGCCTCTACACTTCTAGGGATCAAATATTCCTAGAACAAAAGTTATTTAATATTCGATGCAAATGGTATAAACAAGCAATTTGGAGAGTGATGAGCAATACTGTCACATATACTTTTCGCTTCGTAAAACTAGTTTTTTTGATACTTCTAGGCTTGTGCTGACCAAATATGCTCAGAACAGAACTTGTTTAAAAATCGATAAGTTTGGAGTATGGAAAATAAGAATTTCACATACATTTTTCGCTTCGTGAAACTCGATTTTGTGATGCTTCTGTCGACCAAATATGCTCAAAACAAAAGATGTAAAAATTCGCTGCAAATGATATAAACGAGCATTTGGGAGTGTGGAGAACAAGAATATCACATTAATTTTTCGTTTCGGAAAACTCGATTTTTTATGCTTCTAATCCTCTGGGGACCAAATATGCTGAGCACAAAGTTAGTTAGAGCTTCTCTGCAAAGAGTTTAAAACGCAGGCAGGACGCATGGGCAGCAGGTTTCACAGTTTCTCAGCAGTCGACGAATGCAGCAGGCAGGCAAGCAGTCGCAAGGCATCCAGCAGGCAGAAGGACATCAACACCTCACCCGCTCCTGATGTCCGGCGCTCCAGTCGACATCCAGCAACCGAGCAAACAGCAACAGCGCCACAAAGCTAATTGTATTTATTAATACAAATTGCGGTCATCTCATTTACATTAGACCGGCAACGGGCGACCAATAAGGCTACAGCCAACGCCCTCCGGGCGGTTCTAGGCGCACACAGGTGTCCGGCCCTCTATTGGTCACGCTGTATAGCACCCGTTACTGGAGGTAGAGGTTCAGCCAGTTTATTTAAGCATCGCTGCACCCTCGGGTGCAGTGAATCGTGCCCATCTTAATGTCTTCCAATATCCACCGCTCCCATCCAACAAGCAGGCCCCAAACAGTGCAAATGGTTGCACCCACCCCAAGCACCAGCTCTGGTGCTCCTCCTAGAGCAGGCTCGAGTTCGACTCGGCCTACTCAGAAAACCAACCGTTCTCGCCCATTAAGCCCACAGGGCGATGATGGCCAGAACAAACGTCTGGCAACAGCTAACACAGCACCCATCCAGGACGCCTCTCTCTTAAACATTTCCCGAGACAGGCAAAATTCAACACCCGCCCAAGCGGGTCCCAGCGGTGAAGGAAATACCGCAAACCACACTTCAACCACCATGACTGAGGTCATGGAACACTCCACAATGGATGCTGAGGAAGCCAGCTCGTCCGACGTCTCCACGGAGGGGGAAGACGGGGCTGGATGGCAGCAAGTCAGCTACAATCGTGGGAGGCGAGAACAGGCCCCCATCCGGACCACGGAGGGTGCGCCCTCCAGTCAGCAGGGACAGAGCAGGCGACACCTTCCGCCAATCATTGTGGACGACTTCCGGGGCGTGACAGGCTTCCTTAGGGAGGTCATGCCAACGCTAGCGGCGTCGTGCACGGTGACGAAGCGGAGGAGTCGCTACGTCTTCCAGGCGAAAGCTCTGGAGGATTATCAGCGCCTCCTGATAACCATGGGGAAGAAGAACATCCCCCACTTCACCTTCGGACTTGACAAGACGAAGGACATCCGAAGGGTCATCCGGGGACTTCCAGTGGACACACCGGTGAGTGAGATCAAAGACGACCTCCGCCGCCAGGGCATCCGCCCCAGAGTCGTTAAACAACTCACCAAGGCCGCTCCAAATGGCCAAGCAGCCAGAATCCCCATCCCCCTCTTCCTTGTTATAGTGGAGCGGACCAACGACCCGGAGGCAAAGATAGACGGTGTCACCACCATCTGTTACCTCCGGGTAAAGGTAGAGCAGTCCAGGGGCTCTGGCGGTTCCCCCCAAAGTCATAGGTGTCTGGGGTTTAATCACTCCAGCCACTTCTGCTTCAGAAACCTCCGCTGCCTTTGCTGCGGAGGATCCCACACCAAGGAGGTTTGCCCAAGATCCATCTCAGATGTGCCCACTTGTGCAAACTGCCAGGGGCCTCATGTGGCTTGCTACGGCGGGTGCATCAAGAGAAAAGCGATAATAGCAGCTCGACGCCCCCAACCACCACAGAAAGCTCAACCAACACAACCTGCTACAGGTTCGCAGCAGCAACAAGCACCCGCCGCTACCACACAGCAGAAACCACAATCTCCTGCTACAGCCACACAGCAAGAGAAACCAGCTACAGGGACAGGCCGCTTCCCCGGCACACCCACAACAGCACAGACCGTCTCCACGTGACCCGAGGATGTCCACACGAAAGGACACACGACCACGTACGACAGTCCCAGCCACCCATACCAACACCTCTCAGACACCGAGAGAGCGTGGGACCCCCAGGAGGCCGGAAACTGCTTCGGCGGCTCCGGAAGGGCGCCGCGGAGAGAAGCCGGCTCCAGGGACCGTCCCATCGCTCGGACTGAGCCCTCATCCCGCCAAACACCAAAACCAACTCCCGCCCCCACCACCACACAAGCTCCAACCCCCACCTCCGGCTTTGACCTCGCGGAGGTGCTGAAGTGGCTGCAACAGCTGTTGCAGTCTCACGGAACGCAGATCTGTGAGCTGATCGGCCGTTTCCTCTCTGCCAACGACCCGGCCGGCAAAATGCTTGTTGCCATGGAGGGGCTCGCCCTACTGACCAGCATCGTCCCGAGCACCCGGAATGGCGGATCAAACTAGGTGTAGAACCTCGTTTAGATTCGCGTTCTGGAACGCGTGTGGACTGTCTGGCCAGGGGGGAGAGCTCCTGCACTTTGCCAGAAGTCATGCTCTGGACGTCATTCTAGTCTGCGAAACACATCTCCGACCAAACTTCCGCTTCCGCCTACCGGGCTACGTCTGTCACAGGACGGATCGCCAGGGTCGCCCAGGAGGTGGCACCGCGATCCTAGTGAGGCAAAACGTGACCCACAGACCCGTCCAGCTCCCACCCCTCCAAACCCTAGAGGCCACAGCAGCGATGATTGACCTCGGCGGTGAAGAGGTCTTAATAGTCTCCGTGTACCACCCTCCCAGAGGGCAGTTCTTACCCAATGACTACCAATCCATCCTAAACCTACATCCCAGTGCAATACTGGCCGGAGACTTCAATGCCAAGTACCCTCGCTGGCACTGCGGTCGACGGGCAGACGCCCGAGGCAATGCAATAGTTCGCCTGGTTAACGCGGACCCTCAGCTTCAAGTGCAAGGTCCCTGGCAACCCACTCACCATTCGCGAGGTGGAGGACTGGCCACAGTCATCGACTTCGCGATCACTAAACATCTCACATTTCATCTCACTCTCACCACTATCAACGCACTCCATTCCGACCATAATCCAGTGTTGGCAGAGATCAACACTCGGGTTGCCAGCCACGACACTACGGTTAAAAACCGGGTGGTAGATTGGGACGGCGTCAGAAACTGCCTCCGCACTTCCATCCCCCCAAACCCCCAAATTACAGACATCCAAACCCTGGAGGCCGCGGTCTCATCCTTCACCTCCATTGTGACACGAACTGCCCGGAACCTAACCGTGGAATCCCCGGCACCCTTGCACCCTGACGTCCTCCCCTTGGACCTCACCCTACTCATCCGCCGCTCCTGGGCGGCACGGAGACTATACCAGCGACAACGCACGCCGCACAATCGAGCGCTCCTACGGCGACTTCGTCGTCAGGTCTCTCTCCGACTGCGCGAGCACCGAGTGCAAGCGTGGGAGGAGTCGATGACCCGGTTGCGCGTCGAGGAAGGCGACGTGTGGAGAATCGCTAAAATCCTCAAAAACCGCAGAGGCCAATACACCTCACCCCTCCAAGGCACCCGAGGCCTCGCCTACGATCCCCAAGCCAAAGCCGATGTGTTCGCAGACTACCTAGAGCGGACCATGCGTCCAAGAGACGACCCCCAGGACGATCTCTTCTCCGACCAAGTCCGACGGGAGGTTCGACGTTTCTTTCGGAGACCCCCAGAGGACGAGAACCCACTTCCCGTCATACGCCCTAGCGAACTCCAAGGCGCACTCCAGCGCCTCAACCCCAAGAAGGCGGCGGGTCCTGATGGGCTAACCCCCCTCATGCTCCGCCACCTCCCTTTCAACGCTGTGCTCTTCCTCACACGAGTCTTCAATATGTGTCTGTCACTCGGTCACTTTCCACGGGAGTGGAGGGAGGCCAGGGTCATATGCATATTGAAGCCTGGGAAGGACCCGGTGCACCCATCCAATTACCGCTCCATCAGCCTCCTCTCGACCCTCTCTAAGGTACTCGAGAGGATGGTCCTTAACCGCCTGTCCCCGCTTCTAGGGGACATCCAAGCCATCCCAGACCACCAATTTGGATTTCGTCCTGGGCATTCAACGCCCCAGCAGCTGCTACGGTAGTGGAGGCGGCCACCCTGGGCTTCCAGGAGGGCGCATTCACAGTCGCGGTATCGCTGGACGTTGAAAAGGCCTTCTCAACGACGTGGCACGCGGGTCTCCTACATAAACTCATCCACCTGGGATTACCCACACAGGCACTCAACATACTGCACAGCTACCTAAGACACAGACACTTCCACGTCACAGTCGCGGGGAAAACATCTACACGACGACCTGCAAGAGGCGGAGTCCCCGAAGGCTCTGTACTATCCCCGACCCTCTTCAACATCTACATGGCAGACTTTCCTACCCAGCAGTCCGTCAACATCGCCCAATATGCGGATGACGTGCTGCTGTACAACACAGACAGACACTTAATCAGAGCCTTCAGCCCCATACGACGACATCTCCGCCTCATACAAGGATGGTGCCGGCGTTGGCGAATGTCCGTGAACGCGGACAAGAGCCACGCCATTGTTTTCACAAAGCGCCACATCCCCGCAGACTGTCCCACACTGTCCTACCAGGGCCAACAAATAGAGTGGCGAAACTCCGTCTCCTACCTGGGGGTTAAACTGGACAAGGGTCTAACTTTTGGCGAGCACATACGGGGCGTCTCAGCCAAGGCACAGGGGGCTATCGCCTCCCTGTACCCCATGCTGAAGTCCGGGATGCCTGTTCGTCTAAAGATACACCTTTTCCGGGCGCTGATAATCCCCCTCATGCTATACGCCTGCGAGGTCTGGGGCTTGGCGGCAGACAGCTGGTTGCTCCTGCTCCAACGGGCACAGAACAGAGGACTCCGGTCCATCTATTCTGTGGGCCGTGCATTCCCCGTGAGGCTGCTGCATGAGGCTTCCTCGCTACCATATGTGGAGGACGAAATTAGACGCCGGGCCACAAAATTTTACGAAAAGTTACACCAACATCAGAGCGTCCTGGTTAGGTCTCTTGGTGATTATAACCCCAGAACACGCCGTTTCAGGCGTCATCGGGTTCCCCGCATGGCTTGCGGGCATACCAGATAACACTGGAGCAACTCCAACAGCCGCACAAAAGCTGAGCTCCATTACAACCTCACCAAGAGGTGATTAGCTTCTAAATTAAAACCTGCAAAATTATCCTCATATGTTATTAAAAGCATAATTTTGAAAACTCCATACACCAAAAGTGCAGAAGGGTCGCTGCACACAATTGACACTCGTTGGGGAGCAAAATGCTACCTCCTTTATACCCACATCCATCCCAAAAAAAGAAACAGCCATCCTAAACACCCCATCCCGAAATAAAAACCCTGCGGTTAAACCCTGTTGAGGGTGGGCACGCAGCAAAAGCACTCTGGCTGAACCTCAGCCAGCCAGTAACTTGAGTGAGTGAAGAGTTTAAACGGTCGCTTTGGAGTGTGGAGAACAAGAATAACACATACATTTTTTGTTTCCTGAAACTCGATTTTTTATGCTTCTAGGCTTCTGGTTACTAAATATGCTCAGAAAAAAAGCGGCTTAAAATTCGCTGCAAATGGTATAAACGAGCAGTTTGAAGTGCGGCGAAAGGGAATATCACAGGCATGTTTCGTTTCGTGAAACTCGTTTTGATTTTGCTTCTAGGCTTCTGGTGATTTAATATACTAGGAACAAAAGAACCTACAAATTCGTTATAAATGTTATAAACGAGCAGTTGCTTCGGGGCTTCTAGCGACCAAAAATGTGCAAAACAAAATTTATTAAGATTCGCTGCAAATGGTTTAAACGATCCATTTAGAGTGTGAAGAACCGAAATATCACATACATTTTTCGCCTCGTGAAACTCGAATTTTTTATGCTTCAGAAGAAAAGCAGTTACAATTTTGCTGCATATGCTATAAACCAGCACATTGGATGTGTGGAGAATATTTAAATCTAATAAATCTTTCGTTTCGTAAAACTCGAACTTTGATGCTTTTAGGCTATTAGCGGCCTAATATGCTCAGAACAAAAGATGTTTAAAATCGCTGGAAATGCCTCAATCGAGCAGTTTGGAGTGCGGATAACAAGAATATCATATACATTTTTGGCTTCGTGTATGTCTATTTTGTGATGCCTGTAAGCTTTTGGCGTCTAAATATGCTCAGAACAAAAGGAGATAAAAATTCGCTGCAAATGGTATAAACTAGCTGTAGAACCAGAATATTACATAAATTTTTCTTAATCGTGAAACTCGATTTTTTGATGCTCCTAGGCTTTGGGAGACCAAATATGCTCAGAACTAAAGTTATAAAAAATCGCTGCAAATTATATAGACCAGCAGGCTTGAGTGTGGAGAACAAGAATAATACATTAATTTTTCGCAAAGGAAGCAAATGGTATAAACGAGCGGTAGAATCAGAATAACACATAAAATTATCTTTTCGTGAACCTCGATTTTTTTATGCTCCTTTGCTTCGGCTGACCAAATATGTTCAGAACTAGAGTTGAGTAAAAATCGCTGCAAATGGTATAAATCTGCAGAATTGAGTGTGGAGAACAAAAATATCACATACATTTTAGTTTCGTGAAACTTGATTTTTTGATGCTTCTAGGCTTCTAAGGATTAAATACAACGAGCAGGAGAAAGACCTTCTACCGTTCTTAATGTCAACGGCGTTTACTAAGCATTACTAGGCATCTGTAATAAAATAATAACGATAAAAGCTTATATCACTCCTAGCAGCATTGACCCCTTTAACCCTTAATTTACTGACCCGATTAATCCAAAATGTAGGAACATTTATAATCATAAGTTGGTAGTACTTGAATGCGATTAATGAACGTTGGAGTGTCTTAACCTCAAATACAAGGACTATGCTGGTTTATAAACTTTAGCTGAGCAAAATTCCTTATTGTTTATGTTGCAAAATAAAGACTACAATCAAAGTTTTATTTTAAATATCTAAACAATACAGCCGTTACCTATAACAAGACTTGTTTCTTTTTTATACCACAGCTACAAAAAACACAATTTCCATGAACTTTTACGTTCACTGTGAGCAAGAAGTTGTAGTCTTCTTCGGAGATGGTAGCATGTTGTATATGTGAATTGACCTTGGTGTAAACAGCAGAGTTTTAAAACTGACCCGATTAATATGTTGACCCAATTTAGACTAAGTTACCCTAAATGGTATAAACGAAATGTTGCTTCTGGGCTTGTAGCGACCAAATAATCTGAGAAAAAGTTATCTAAAATTCGCTTCAAATGGTTTATACCAGCAATATGGAGTGTGAAGAATCAAAATATCATACATTTTACGCTTCGTGAACAGCGAATTTTGGATGCTTTTAGGTTTCTGGCTACCAAATATGTTTAGAACAAAAGGAAACACAAATTCGCTGCAAATGATGTAAACCAGCAGTTTGGAAATGAGGAGTACAAGTATATCACATACATTTTTCGTATCGTGAACACGAGTTTTTTATCCTCACAGCCCGCTTACGACTTTTCGTGAAACTCGATTTCTTCAGGATTCTAGGCCTTTCGGAGAACAAAAGATGTTTAAAAATCTCTGCAAACGCTATAATGTAGCAGTTTGGTGTGTGGAGAACAAGTTCGCTATGTGAAAGTCGATTTTTGGATGGTTTCTGCCGACCAAATATGCTCATAACAAAAGAGTTAAATTCACTGTTAATCGTACAAACGAACAATTTGTGGTGTGAAGAACAAGAATATCACAGAAGTTTTTCGTTTCATTAGACTAGAATTTGTTATGCCTTTAGGTTTCTGGCTATCAAATATGCTCAGAAAAAAAGTAGTTACAAATTCGCCGCAAATTGTATAAACCAGCAGTTTGGAAGTGTGGATAACAGGTATATTACATAAATTTCTCATTTCGTGAAAATCAATATTTAATGGTTCTTGGCTACTGGCGATCAAATATGTTCAGAGCAATAGTTATTTAAAAATCGCTGTTAATATAACGAGCAATTTGCATGTGAAGAACAAGAATATCACAAAAGTTTTTCGTTTCGTGAAACTTCATTCTTTGATGCTTCTAGGTTTCTGGCGTCCAAATATGCTCAAAACAACAGTGATTACAAATTCTTTGTAAATTATATAAACGCACAGTTTAGAGTGTGGAGAGCAAGAATATGACATACATTTTTCGCTTCGTGAAAGTCGCACTTTTGAAGCTTGTAGGCTTGTGGAAACCAAATGAGGTCATTACAGAAGTTGTTAATAATTCGCTGAAAATGGTATAAACGAGTAGTTTGGAGTGTGGAGAAAAAGAATATCACAACAATTTTTCTATTCGTGAAAGTCGATTATTTGGTGCTTATAGACTTTTGATGACCTAACGTGCTCAGAACAAAGTTGTTACAAATTCACTGCAAATGGAATAATCGATCAGTTTGAAGTCTGGGGATCAAGAATATCACAAAAGTTTTTTGTTTCGAGATGTCTATTTCTTGATGTTTCTAGGTTTCAAGCGACCTTATATGCTAACAACAAAAGGTGATACAAATTCGCTTCAAATGGTACAAACGAGCGTTTGGAGTGTGGAGAACAAGAATATCACATGATTTTTTCGTTTCGGGAAAGTCGATATTTTGATGTTTCTAGGCCTCTGGCTACTAAATATGCCCAGAACAAAAATTGTTAGAAATTCGATTCAAATGTTATAAACGAGCAGTTTGGGGTATGGAGAACAAGGCTATCATAAAAGCTTTCGTTTTGTGAAACACGATTTTTTTATGCGCCTAGTTTCCGTCGACCAAATATACATACCAAGAATAAAACGTGTTACAAATTAGCTGCAAATGGTATAAGCGCGCAGTTTTAAGTGTGGACACCAGGAATATCACATGAATTTTTCGTATTGTGAACCTGGATATTTTGTTTTTACTAGGTTTCTGGCGAGCAAATCTGCTCAGAACAAAATATGTTACAAATCGCTGCAAATGGTATAAACGAGCAGATTAGAGGGTGGAGAACAAGAATATTACATGATTTTTTGTTTAGTGAAGCTGCATTTTTTTATGCTTCCAGGATTATGGTGACCAAATATGTTTAGAACAAAAGCTGTAATAAATTCGCTGCAAATGGTATAACCGAGCTGTTTGTAGTTTGGAGAACTAGAATATCACAAACATTTTTTGTTTCGTGAATGTCCATTTTTTGATGCTTCAAGACATCTAGCGACCAATACGCTGAGAACAGAAGTTGTTAAAAATGAGCAGCAAATGGCATGAACGAGCAGCTTGAGTGTAGAGAACAAGAATGTCACATGAGTTTTTCGTTACGTGAAAATCCATTTTATGATGATCTAGGTTTGTTGGGCCAAATATGCTCAGAACAAAATTGTTACAAATTTGCTGCAAATGGTTTAAACGAGCAGCTTGGAGTGCAGACAACAAGAGTATCGTATACATTTTTCAATTTAAGAAAGTTTTTTGATGTTTCTGGGGTCTTGGCAGCAAAATATATCCAGAACAAAAGTTTTTACAAATTCGCTGCAAATGGTAGAAACGAACAGTTTGGAGTGCGGAGAACAACAATATCACAAAAGTTTTTCCTTTCGTGAATGTCAATTTTTGTATCCTTTCAGTCTTCTGGCGACCTAATATGCTCAGAAAAATTTGTTACATATTCGCTGCAAATGGTATAGACGAGCAGTTTGGATGTGGAGAAGAAGAATATCACTAGACTTTTTCGTTTTGGGAAAGTAGATTTTTTGATATTTCTAGGCTTCTGGCGAAAAAATATGCCCAGAAAAAGGTGTTACAAACTCGCTGAAAATGGTATAAAGGAGCCCTTTGCAGTATGGAGAAGAGGAATGAAATAAATATTTTTCGTTTCATAAAAGTCGCTTTTTGAAGATTCTAGGCTTCTGTCAACCAAATATACCAAGAGCAAAAATTGTTTCATAATCGCTGCAAATGGTATAAACGAGCAGTTTTAGTGTACACAACATAATTATCAGATACATTTTTCAATTCATGATAGTCGATTCTTTGATGCTTCTAGGCTCCTTTCAATCAAATATGCTCAGCACAAAAGTTGTTGTAAATTCGCTGCAAATAGTATAAACGAGCAGTTTGGGGTGTGGAGAACAAGAATATCATAAAAGGTTTTCATTTCGTGAAAGTCGATTTTTTGATGCTTGTAGGCCTCTGGTGACAAAATCTGCTCAGAACAAAATTATTTACAAAATAATTGCAAATGTTATGAACGAGCGGTTTTGATTTTAGGGAACAAGAATATCACAAACATTTTTTGTTTCGTGAAAGTAGATTTTTGCTTCTTTTTGCTTCTAAGTCTATGGCGACCAAATATGTCCAGTACAAAAGCTGCTACAAATTCACTGCAAATGGTATAAACGAGCATTGAGGGTGGTGAACAAAAATATCTCAAAATTTTTTCGTTCCGTTAAAGTCGATTTTTCGATGCTTTCTAGGCTTCTGGCGACCAAATATGCTCGGAACAAAAGTTGACAAAAATTTGCTAAAAATGGTGTAAAAGAGTATTTGTTGTTTTCCAGGTTTCTGAAGACCAAATATGCCCAAATGATAAGTTGTTTTAAATTAGCTGCAAAAGGGATAAACGATCAGTTTGGACTGTGGTGAACAAGAATATCACAAACATTTTTCTTTTCGTAAAAGTCGATTTATGGATGCTTCTAGGCTTCCCGGGACCAAATATGCTCGGAATAAAATATATCGTTTCTTGAAAATTGATTCTTTGATGCTTCTATTTTTCGGGCGAATAAATAAACTCAGAGAAAAAGTTGTTACAAATTCGGTGCAAATGGTATAAACGAGCAGTTTGGATTGTCAAAAACAAGAATAAATAACAAAAAACAAAAAAAAAATCAATTTCGTTTCGTGATAGCCGAATATTTTATGCTTCTAGTCTTCTGGCGACCATATGTGCCCAGAACAAAAGTTGTTACAAATTCACTGCAAATGGTAAAAACAAGCAGTTTGAAGGGTGGAGAACAAGATCACATACATTTTTTATTTCGAGAAAGACGAATTTTTGATAATTCTAGGCTTCTGGGGATCAAAATTGCTCAGAACAAAAGTGAAAAATTCGCTACAAATGGTATAAAGTATCAGTTTGGAGTGTGGAGAACAAGAATGTCTCAAAAATATTTCGTTTCGCGAAAATCTATTTTTTTATGCTTTTACGCTTCTGGCGACCAAATATGTTCTGAACAAAAGTTGTGACACATTCGCATAAAATGATATAAATGAGTAGTTTGGAGTGTGGAGGGCAAGAATGTCACAAAGCATTTTGGTTTTTTTAAAGTCGATTTTTTGTAACCTCTATGCTTTTGGAGACCAAATAAGCCCAGAAGAAAGGTTGTTACATACTCGATGCAAATTATATAAATGAGCATTTTGGAGTGTGGAGTACAAGAATATCACAAACATTTTTCGTTTCGTGAAAGTAGATTTTTGATACTTCAAGGCTTCTGACGACCAAATATGCTGAGAACAAAGGCTGTTAAAAATTCGCTGTATTTTGAGTGTAGAGGACAAAAATATCACATGAATTTTTCTTTTCCTGAAAGTCAATTGTATAATGTTTCTAGTCTTCTGGGACCAAATGTGCTCAGAACAAAATTGTTAGAAATTCGTTGCAAATGGTATAGGCGAGGAGTTTGGAGTGTGGAAAACAAGAATATCACAGACATTATTCGGTTTATTGAAAGTCGATATTTTGATGCTTTTAGGCTTCTTGCGACAATTATGCCCAGAATAAAAGTTGTTACATGTTCGCTGCAAATGGTAAAAACGAGCTTTTTGGAGTGTGGAGAACAAGAATAATACAACTTTTCGTCTCGAGAAAGTCGATTTTTTATGCTTCTAGGTTTCTGACGACCATAAATGCCCAGAACAAAAGTTGTTAGAAATTTTCTGCAAAAGGTATAAGTCGTGCAATTTGGAGTGTGGAGAAAAAGAATACTCCAAACTACTCGTATATAGCTTTTGCAGCGAATTTGAAACAAATTTTGTTCTGAGCATATTTGGTGGTTTAAAAGCTTCGAAGTGTCAAAGAATCGACTTTCGCTAAACGAAAAATGTTAGTGATATTCTTGTTCTCCACACTCCAAACTGCTCGTATATAGCGTTTGCAGCGTATTTAGAGCAACTTTTTTTCTGGGCATATTTGTTAGCAAGAGGCCTAGAATCATCGAAGATTGACTTTCTCGAAACGGAAAATGTTTGTGAAATTCTTGTTCTCCACACTCTAAACTGCTCGTATCTAGCTTATGCAGCAAATATGGACTACATCTTCTTCTGGACATATTTGTTGGCCAGAACCGAAAATCGAAAAATCATCTTTCTTGAAACGAATCTTTTTTGTGATATTCTTTTTCTCCACACTCCAAACTGCTCGTATATTGCTTTTACAGCGAATTTGGAGCTACTTTTGCTCTGAGCATATTTGATTTTGGAGCTTAGAACTATTTATAAAAAAAAAAGACTTTTTCGAAACGAAACATTGTTGTGATATAGTTGTTCTCCACATTCCAAACTGCCCGTATGGAGCTTTTACAGAAAAAATTTGGAGCAACTTTTGTTTTGAGCATATGTGGTGTCCAGAAGTCTAGAAACATCGAAAAATCGATTTTCTCCAAAAGAAACATTTTTGTGATATTTTTGCTCTCCACACCCTATATTGCTCATATATCGCTTTTGCAGCGAATTTGGGGCAATTTTGTTCTGGACATATTTGTTCGCCAGAAGCCTAGAAATATAAAAAAATCTGAATCTCTTGAAACGAAAAACTTTTGTGATATTCTTGTTCTCCACACTCCAAACTGCTCGTTTATACCATTTTCAGCGAATTTGGGGCAAGAGTTGTTCTGGGCATATTTGGTCGGCAGACGCCTAGAATGATCGAAAATCTGAATGTCTCGAATCGAAAAATTTTTGTGAAATTATTGTACCCCACACTGCAAACTGCTCATATATAGCTTTTCCAACGAATTTGAGGCAACTTTTGTTCTTGGGCATATTTAATCGACAGAAGCCCTAGAATCATCGAAGAATCAACTTTCTGGAATAGAAAAATGTTTGTGATATTCTTGTTCTCCACACTGCTCGTATATTTGCAGCGAATTTGGAGAACCTTTTTTATTTGGTATATTTGTTCGCGAGAAGCCTAGATTCATCGAATAATCGCCTTCCTCGAAAGGAAATTTTTTTGTGATATTCTTTTCCTCCACACACGAAATTGCTCGTATATATCTTTTGCAGGGAATTTGGAGGAACATTTTTCTGAGCATATTTGGTTACCAGCAGCATAGAGGTATTAAAAAATCGACTTTCTCGGAACGAAAATTTTTTGTGATATTCTTGTTCTCCACACTCCAAACTGCCCCGTTATACATTTGCAGCAAATTTGTACCAATTTTTTCTTCTGGGCATATTTGTTTGCCGGAATCCTCAAAATATAAAAAAATGGACCTTCTCGATTCGAAACCTTTTTGTGATATACTTGTTCTCTACAGTCCAAAGTTCCCGATTAGATAATTTGCAACAAATTTGTGACAACATTTGTTCTGGGCATATTTTTTTGCTAGAAGCCTAGAAATATAAAAAAAAATCGACTCTCTTGAAACGAAAATCTTTTGTGATATTCTTGTTCTCCACACTCCAAACTGCTCGTTTATACCATTTGCAGCGAATTTGGGGCAACAGTTGTTCTGGGCATATTTGGTTGCCAGAAGCCTGGAATGATCGAAAACTCAAATTTCTCGAAATGAATTTTTTTTGTAATATTCTTGTATTCCACACTCCAAAATGCAGCGGATGCACTCCATTTGCAGCGAATTTGGAGCAACTTTTGCACTGGGCATATTTACTCGCCAGATATCTAGAAGCATCAATAAATCGACTTTCTCGCAACGAAAAATGTTTGTAGTATTCATGTTCTCCACATTCCAAACTGCCTGTTTATACCATTTGCAGCGAATTTGGAGCAACTTTTGTGCTGGGCGTATTGTACGCCAGAAGCTTAGAATTATCGAAAAATCGCCTTCTCGCAACGAAACAATTTTGTGATATTCTTGTTATCCTCAGTCTAAAGTGCCCAATTATACCATTTGCAACGAATTTGGAGCAACTTTTGTCCTGGGCATATTTTTTCACCAGAAAAATCGACGCTCTCGAATCGAAAAAGTTTTGTGGAATTCTTGTTCTCCACACGTAAACTGCTCGTATATAGCTTTTGTAGCGAATTTGGAGCAACTTTTGTTCTGGGGCATATTTAATCATCGAAAATTTGAACTTCTCGCAACGAAAATTTTTTGTGATATTCTTGCTCTGCACACTCCAAACTGCTCGTATATAGATTTTGCAGTGATTTTGAGCACCTTTTGTACTGGGCATATTTGTTCGCCTGAAGCCTATAATAATCGAGAAATCGACTTTCTCGAAACGTAAAATGTTTGTGATATTTTTCCCTTCATCTCATCCCTATTCTTCTCCTTTGATTCCAACTTACATAACTCTGCCTGAATAATTTCATATTCATCTAAATCCTTTTTTTGTTACAAAACTTGTAACTCCTTCACCCCTAACTTCTTCTTATGATCCAAAATTACCATTGTCATCCATTATTTCTTCTTCTTTCTTCTATTTTGCAAATCTTTCTTTATTATTCTTCTTTTTACCTTCTTCTTAATACATTTTTTTTGTATCCTCCTTCTGTAATTTGCTATTTAGGTCCCTGTTTTTACCTTGTAATAATGGTTATCGTAGCAGTGTGTTTGTTGGCGTAAACACACCTTCCTCATCCATAGCATTACGGTGGTGGGAATTACCCCCTAAGAACAAATATATTGCTCTTAGTTAATTGTATACTATAATATGTATAATAACGATATTATTTATGTACTTAAAGTTCAGTACAGATGCTGTCTAATAAATATGCAATTAATATATCACTAATAAATTTTAAACTTTAACACACACTAAAAATGGCCAAAGCAATGCAACCGCGAAGCAACGGCCACATACGTCACCGCTCGGATGCCAGAGCAGTAAAAAAAAAAAACAAACAAACAAAAAGAAAAAAAAATGAAAGATAGGCTAAACAATGCGAGTCAAGTCATAAGACATTGCATGGCACGGCTAGGCAACGAAACGCAAGCATGGCCACGCTAGAAGGGGCAAGGCAAGGCAAAAGCCGAGGCAACGCAAGGCATAAGGTAAGGAAAGGAATGGCAATGCAAGGCAAAAGGCAAGCAGAGGCAAAAGCAGGACAAACCAAGGCAGGGCAAAATGAGAGGCCTAAGGCAAAGCAAAAGACAAATGTCTAGACAAGGCAAAGGTAAGGTAAGGCAAGGCAGGACAATAGGCAAGGAAGCCAAGACAAGGTAGGGCAAGGTAAAAGGCAAGGCAAAGAGCAAGGAGGGCCAAATTCAAGGCAACAAGCCGGGCATACACAAGGGAAGATAAACGGCAAGGCAAAGGAGAAGGCAAAGCAAAAGCCAAGGAAAAGCAAAACGCAAGGCAAGGCAAAAACCAATACAAAGCAAAAGGCAAAGCAACACATTACTTGGCACGGCTAGGCAAGGCAACGCAAGCATGACCAGGCTAGGAGAGGCAAGGACAGGCAAGGCAAGAGGTAAGGCAAGGCAACGCAAGGCAAAAGGTAAGGCAAGGAAAGATAAGGCAAGGAGAGGTAAGGCAAAGAAAGGCAAGGCAAAAGGAGAGACAAGGCGAAAGCCAAAAGCCAAGGCACCGGAAGGCGAAAGGAAGGCAACATATTGGGCAACCCAAGGCAAGGCAAAAGACAAGGTGGGCATAACAAATGGCAAGGCAAAATAAGGTAAGGAAAGGCAACGCAAGGAAACACTAGGCTAGGCAAGGCACGAAAAAACACAAAGGCCTATGCAAAAGACAAGACAAGACATGGCAATGAAAGGCAGAGGAAGAATTGGTTAGGCATAAGGCAAAGCAAAACTCAATAGGCAACCAAAGGCAAAAGGCAGGCAAAGTAAGGCAACATCTAGTCAAATCATAGCAAAAGGCAGTGCAAAAAGCAACTCAAAGCAAAAAGCAAGGCAAGGCTGTGCAAAAGCCAAGCCAAAAGGCAAGGCAATGTCAAATGGAAGCCAAAAGCCATTGCAAGGAAGGACTACGCAAAAGGAAGGGCAAAGCAAGGCAGCGAATAAAGCAAGACAAGGAAAGGCAAGGCAAGTCCAGGCAAAAGAGCGGCAAGACAAAGCAATGCACAAGCTAAGGCAAGACCATGCAAAAGGAGAGGCAGAATAAGGCAAGGCAAGGCAAGGTAAACGGTAACACAAAGAAAATGGCAAGGCATAAGGTAAGGCAAGGCATATATCAAAAGCAAAGGCAAAATGGAAGGTAAAAGGCAAGGCAAGGTGTAACGGAAGGCAATAAAAAAAAAAAAAAAAAAAAAAAAAGGAAAAAGAAAAGTAAATGCGAAAGGCAAGGCACGCCAAGGCAAGACGAAAGGCAAGGGAAGGCAAGACAAAGCAAAAGGCCAAAGCCAGATAAGGCAAGGCAGGACAAAACTTAAGGCAATTCAAAGTAAAGCTAGGGCAAAGGGAGGAGGCAAAAGGCTATGGAAGGCAAAGTTAGGCAAAAGAACAAGCAGGGAAAAGCGCAAGGCAAGGAAAGGCAGGACAAGGAAAGGCAAGGCAAGGTAAGACAAGGCAAGGCAAAAGGCAAGGCAAGGCAAGGCTACTACGCAAAGGGCAAGGGAAAAGGCAAAACAAGGCAAGGCAAGGAAAGGAAAGGTTAGCCAAAGGCAAGGCAATTTAAGGTAAGGATAGGCAAGGCAAATAAAGGAAAGGTTAGGCAAAGGCAAGGCAATTTCGGGTAAGGACAGGCAAGGCAAAACAAAACAATGCAATAGAATGCAAGAGAAGGCAAGCCCGAGATGGTCAAGGCAAGGCAAGGCAAGGCAAGGCAAGGCAGGGCAATGCATGGCAAAACAGGGCAAGGCAGGCAAGGCAGGGCAACGTCAGCAAGGGCAAGACAATGCTAAGCAAGAAAAGCAAGGGAAGGCCAGGCAAGGCTAGGCATAGCTAAGCAAGGTCAGGCAAGGCCAGGCAAGGCCAGAAAGGCTAGGCAAGGCTAAACAAGGGCAGTCAAAGCATAGAGAGTAAGGCAAGGCTAGGCAGGGCATGACAAGGCAAAAGGCAAACTAAAGGCAAGGAAACGAAAGGCAAGGTAACATAAAGCCTAGGGCAAGGCTTCAAGGCCCAAGGCAAGGCCTAATGCAATGTCTAAGGCAAGGCAAAACGCAAGTCAAAGAAAAACAAAAGCCAAGTCATAAGGCAAGGCAAGGCAAAAGGCAACGCAAAAAGCAAGCCAGGGTAAAAGGCAAGGAAGGCAAGGCAATGGTGGATAAAGTTAGCCAAGGCAAGGTAAGGCAAGAGGCAAAACAAAAGTCAAAACCAGGCAAGGAAACGCAAATATAGGCAAAAGGCAAGAAAAGCAAAGGCAAAAATAGGCCACGCAAGGCCATGCTGTTCAAAGAAATATAATGCAAGGCAGGGTATGGCAAGGCAGGCAAGGCAGGGTAAGGAAGGGGAAGGTAGGGCAAGGCAGGGCATAACAGGGCAAGGTATGGGAAGTCAGGGTTCAGGACAAGCCTGGGCGCGGCAGCGCAAGGAGGGGCAATGTAGGGCAAAGCATGGAACGAGAGCAAAGGCAAGGCAAAGCAAGTCCAGGCAACGCAAGGGAACACAAGGCAAGGCAAGGCCAAGAAAACTTGGAGAGTAAGGCAAAGCAGGGCAAAGTAGGGCGATGAAAGGAAGGGCAATGCAAGGCTAAGCAAGACATGTTAAGGCATGGCAAGGCAGGGCAAGGCACGGTAAGGCTGGGCAATGAAAGGAAGGGCAAGGCAAATCTAAGGAAAACAAAGGAAGCAAATCCAGGCAACACAAAACAAGGCCAGGTAAGGCAGGGTAGGGCAGGACAAGCCAATGCTTGGCTTGGCTAGGCTGCACAAGTCCATAAAAAACATACAGTAAAAGTAAGACAAAGCAATTCAAGTCAAGGTAAAAGGCAAGGCAAAAGATAAGGCCTACAAAAGGAGAGGATAGGTAAGGAAAACCAAGGCAAGGCCAAAGGCCAGACAATGTGAAGCAAAATAAGGATAAAGGCAAGGCAAGGCAAAATAACAGGTAAGACAAGGCAAGGCAATGCAAGGCAAGGCGAAGCAAAAGACAAGGCAAGGCATGGCAGGTCTGGGCAAGGATAGGCAAAAGGCCAGGAAAAGCAAAGGATAAGGTAAGAAAAAATAAACGGCAAGGCAAGGCCAATAGCGGAACAACAAGTAACGGATAGGTAAGGCAAAATGTAAGGCAACACATGAAAAAAGCCCAAAAAAAAAGAAAAAAAAATAGATAAAAAAAATAAACTGCGGTCAAGGTAGTGCAATAGACCAAAAGCCAAAGGCAAGGCAAAAGGAAGGAAAACAAAAGGCAAACGACAAGGCAGAGGACGTTGCAAAAGGCATGACAAGGGGAAAGGGAAGGGAAAAGGCCAACTCAAGGTAAAAGGCTACGCAAAAGACATGCAAGGCAAAAGGCAAGACACAGCAAATGGAAAGGCAAGCCAAACGGTAAAGCAAGTCAAATAGCAAAGTAAAGGCAAGCCAAGGCAAGGCTGGGCAAAAGGCAAGGTAAGGGAAGCAAGGCGAAAAGAAACGCAAGGCAAGCCAAGGCATGGAAAGACAGAAGACAAGGAAAGCTAGGGGAAAGAAAAAAGCAATGCAAAATGAAGGCAAGATAAAAGTCAAGGCAGGGTAAAAGCAAGGCAAACGGCCAGGCAACGAAAAAGGCAAGGAAAGGCAAATGGCAAGGCAAAGCATAAAGGCAACCCTAGCCAAAAGGAAGCCAAACCAAAAGGCAAGGTAAGCCAAACGGCAGGGGAAAAAGGCAAGGCACAAGGCTAGACAAGGGAGGGCAAAAGCCAAGGCAAGGTAAGGCAAAATACAACGCTAGTCAAACGGATACGTAAAAGAAATGGCAAAGCAGAACAGAGGGCAAGGCAAGTACCAAGTCAAGGAAAAACGAAGGGCAAGGAAAAAGGCAAAACTCAAGGTCAGGCATAGCAGAATGCAAAAATCGTGGCAAAGGGCAAATGGCAACGCCAAAGGAAAAGGAGGCAAAAGGTTATGATAGGCATAATAAGGCAAAAGGACAGGCAGGGCAAAACGCAGGGCAAGGCAGGGCAAGGATAAGAAAGGCAAGGCAAAGTAACACAAAGCAACGCAAAAGGCAAAGGAAAAGAAAAGACAAGGTAAGGCAAGGAAAGGAAAGGCTAGGAAAAAGCAAGAGCAATTTAAGGCAATGATAGGCAAGGCAAGGCAAGACAAAACAATGCAAAGCAAAGCAAGGCAAGGAAGGGCAAGGAAGGGCAGGGCAAAGAAAGGCAAGGCAAGGCAAGGCAACGCAAGGTAAAGCAGGGAAAGGCAACGCAAGGCAAAGCAAAAAGATAGGCAAAAGACAGGGCAAAGCAGGGCAAAGGGCAAAGCAAGGTCTAAGGCAAGGAAAAGAAAAAAAAAAAAACAAAGGAAGGAAAAAGGTAAAAGACAAAGCAAGGCAAGGCAAAAGGGAAGGCAAGAAGTAAAAATCAAGGCAACAAGCAAACGGCAACGCCGAAGAGAAGGAAAGAAACGGCTATTAACGGCAAGGTAAGGCAAAGCAAGGCAGGGCAAAACACTAGGATAGGCAAGGCAGGCCAAGAATAGGCAAGACAAGGCAAGGTAAGACAAGGCAAGGCAATCCAGTTCAAGGCAAGAGGGAAAAGGCAGGACGAAATAAGGCAAATAAAGGAAAGGATAGGCAAAGGCAAGGAAAGCTAAGTCAAGGATAGTCAAGGCAACATCAAACAATGCAAGGAAATGGAAGGCAACATAAAACAATGCAAGGAAATGCAAGGCAAAGTAAAGCAAAGCAGTGAAGGGCAAGGCAAGGCAAGGCAATGCAGGGCTTACTGCACAAGTCAGGGAAAGGCAGGGCAACGAGAAGAAGGGCTAGGCTAAGCAAGCCAAGACAAGGCATTGCAAGGCAGGGAGAAGGTAGAGCACCGAGAGGAGGCGAAGGTAAGGCAAAGCCTGACAAGCCTAAGCAAGGCATGGCCAGGCAAGGCAAGTCAGGGCTAAACAAGTCCGTACAAAATTGTAGAATAAGGCAAGAAAAGCAAAATAAGGCAATGTAAAAGGCTAGGCAAAAGACAAAAGCCTAGGCAAGGCAATGCAAGGCAAAACAAGGCAAGACAAGGCAAGACAAGGCAAGACAAGGCAAGACAAGGCAAGACAAGACAAAAGGCTAGACAAGGCAAGGCAAGGCAGGGAAAAGGTTAGACAAGGCAAGGCAAAAGCAAGGAAAGGCAAAAAGAAGGCAAGGAAAAAGACAACGATAGCCAGAAAGCAATCAAGCTAAATGAAGGTAAGGCAAACGGAAGTGGGAAAGGCAAGGGCAGGAAAAGGTAAAGCAAAAGGAAAGGGAATTTAAAATGCAGTGCAAAAGGCATGGGAAGTCAAAAGGCATGGGAAGTCAAAAGGCAAAAGAGAAGGCTAGGAAGGCAAAACGCAAGGCAAAAGTCAAGGCAACCATATTACAAAGGGAATGGCAAGACAAGGCAGGGCAAAATGTAAGGCAATGCAAAAGGTTAGCCAAGGGAGGACAAAAGGCAAGGCAAATCAAGGCAAGACAAAAGTTAAGACAAGATAGCGAAAAATGCAAACCTAGGCAACAGGAGGAAAAAGCAAAACAAAGGGCAAGTAAAGGCAAGGAGAGGCAACGCAAGGCAAGGCAAAGCTGGGCAAGGCAACGGAAGGCAAGGCAAGGAGAGGCAACAGGCAAAGCAAGGTAAGGCAAAAGATATGGCAAGATAAAAGGATAGGAAAAAGGCAGGGCAAAGCAGGGCAAAGAACAAGGCAAGGCAGTGATAAGGCAATGCAAAACGATAGGGAAGGAAAAAGGCAAAAACAAGAGAAATGGCAAGGCAAGATAGAAGGGAATGTAAGATGCAACGCCAAAGGCGAGGAAAACAAAAGGCAATGGAAGGTAAGGTAAGGGAAAAGCAAGGCAGGGCAAAACGATAAGCAAGACAAAACAGGGCAAGAAAACGCAAGGCAAGGTAAGGCAAGCCAATTCAAGGCAAGAGGAAAAGGGCAAGTAAAGACAAGGCAAGTAAAGGAAAGGATATTCTGATACTTTTAGGCCTCTGGCGTTCAAATATGCTCAAAAAAAATGTTTAAAAACCGCTTCAAATGCTCTAATCGAGGAGTTTGGAGTGTGGAGAACAAGAATATCACAAAAAATTTTCGCCTCATGAAAGTCGATTTTTTTATGCATCTAGGCTTCTGGCGACCAAATATGCCCAGAACAAAATTTATTTAAAATTCGTTGTAAATGGTATAAACGAGCAGTCGCTTCTAGGTTTTTGGCGACCAAATATGATCAGAACAAAAGTTATTAAAAATTAGCTGCAAATGGTATAAACGAGTAGTTTGGAGTGTGAAAAACCAGAATATCATATACATTTTTCGTTTCTTGAAACTTGATTTTTTAAGGCTCCTGTGCTTTTGCCGCCTAAATATGCTCAGAACAGAAGTAGTTTAACATTCGTTGCAAATGGTATAAACGAGCAGTTTGGAGTGTGAAGAACAACAATATCACATGCATTTTTCGTTTCGTGAAGCTCCATTTTTTGATGCTTCTAGGCTTCTGCGACCATATATGATAAGAATGTTTAAAAATTGCTGCAAATGCTATGAACGAGCAGTTTGGAGCGAGTAAGAATTACACAAACATTTTTCGCATCGTGAAAGTCGATTTTTTAATGCGTCTAGGCTTCAGGCGAAAACATATCTCAGAATAAAAGTTGTTTAAAAGTCACTGCATATGCTATAATGGAGCAGTTTTGAATGTGGACAACTAGAATTACAGATAAATGTTTCATTTAGTGAAACTTGATTTTTGATGGTTCTATGCTTTTGCCGAGCACAAAAGATGTTTAAAAATCACTGCAAATGCGATTGGGGTATGGAGATAAAGAATATCACATACTTATTTCTCTACGTGAAAGTCGATGCTCAGAAAAAACGTTATTTAAGATTCGCTGCAAATGGTACAAACGAGCAGTTTGGAGTGTGAAGTTCAAGAAAATCACATACATTTTGTTTCTTGAAACTCGATTTTTTGATGCTTCAAGGCTTCTGGCTACCAAATATGCTGAGAAAAAATGTGTTAAAATATGCGAACAGCAAAAGTTGTTTAAAATTCGCTAGAAATAGTATAAACGGGCAGTTAGCAGTATGGAGAAAGGAAACATCAGATACATTCTTCGTTTCATGAAACTTGATTTTTTTGTTGGTTCTAGGCTTCTGCTTAGAAGAAAGGTTATTTAAAATTAACTGCAGATGGTATAAAGGAGCAGTTGCTTCTAGACTTTTGGCGACCAAATAAGCTCAGAACCAAAATTATTTAAAATTCGCGGAAAATTGTATAGACGAGCAGTTTGTAGTGTGAAGAACCGGAATATCACATACATTTTTCGTGTCGTGAAACACGATTTTTTATGCTTCCCGGCTTGTGCCGACTAAATATGCTCAGAACAAAATATGTTTTAAAATCGCTGCAAATGGTACAAACGAGCACTTTGAAGTGTGAAGAACAAGAATTTCATATAAATTTATCGTTTCGTGAAACTCGATTTTTTAATGCTTCTAGCCTTCTGCCGATCAAATATGCTAAGAATCAAAAGATGTAGAAAATCACTGCGAATGCTATAAACGAATTTGGAGTGTGGAGAAAGTAAATATCGCAAAACTTTTTCGCTTCGTGAAAGTTCATTTTTAATGCTTCTGGCGACCAAATTAGCTCAGAACAAAAGCTGTGTAAAATTTGCTCCATGTGGTATAAAACAGCAGTTAGGAATGTGGAGAACAAGAATATCACATATCTTTTTCTTTTGGTGAAAATGGATTTTTTGATACTTCTAGGCTTCTTCGAGAACAAAAGATGTTTAGAAATCGCTGCAGCTGCTACACACCTGCAGTTTGGTGTGTGAAGAACAGGAATATCACATACATTTTTCGCTACTTTAAATTTGTGTTTTCGATGCTTCTAGGCTTCTGACGACCAAATATGTTCTGAACAAAAGTTATTTAAAATTCGCTGTTAATGGTATAAACGAGCAATTTCCGATGTAAAGAACAAGAATATCACAAAAGTTTGTCATTTCGTGAAACTCGTATTTTTTATGCTTCTTCATTTCTGGCGACCAAATATGCTCACAACAAAAGTTGTTACAATTTCGCTGCAAATGGTATAAACGAGCAGTTTGGTGTATGATGTGCAATAATATAACATACATTTTTCAAGAAAAAGAATATCACAACAGATTGTCGTTTCGTTAAAATCGATTTTTTGATGCTTCTACACTTCTAGGAACCAAATATTCCTAGAACAAAAGTTATTTAATATACGATGCAAATGGTATAAACAAGCAGTTTGGAGGGTGATGAGCAATAATATCACATACATTTTTCCCTTCGTAAAATTCGTTTTTTTGATACACCTAGGCTTGTGCTGACCAAATATGCTCAGAACAGAACTTGTTTAAAAGCGATCAGTTTGAAGTATGGAGAACCAGAATTTCACATACATTTTTCGCTTCGTGAAACTCGATTTTGTGATGCTTCTAGGCTTCTGCCGACTAAATATGCTCAAAACAAAAGACGTTTAAATTCGTTGCAAATATATAAACGCGCATTTGCGAGTGTGGAGAACAAGAATATCACATTAAATTTTCGTTTCGGTAAACTCGATTTTTTATGCTTCTAATCTTCTGGGGACCAAATATGCTGGGCACAAAGTTAGTTAGAAAGTCGCTGCAAAGAGTTTAAACGATTGGTTTGGAGTGTGGAGAACAAGAATATCACATATATTTTTCGTTTCCTGAAACTCGATTTTTTGATGCTTCTAGGCTTCTGGTGACCAAATATGCTCAGAAAAAAAGTGGTTTAAAATTGGTTGCAAATGGTATAAACGAGAAGTTGCTGCTGGGCTTGTAGCAACCAAATAATCTCATAAAAAGTTATTTAAAATTCGCTGCAAATGGTTTAGACCAACAATATGGAGTGTGACGAATCAAAATATCACATACATTTTACGCTTCGTGAACAGCGAATTTTTTATGCTTCTAGGTTTCTGGCTACCAAATATGTTTAGAACAAAAGAGTTAAATTCACTGTTAATCGTACAAACGAACAATTTGTGGTGTGAAGAACAAGAATATCACAAAAGTTTTTCGTCTCATGAGACTAGAATTTTTTATGCCTTTAGGTTTCTGGCTATCAAATATGCTCAGAAAAAAAAAATAGTTACAAATTCGCCGCAAATTAAATAAACCAGCAGTCTGGAAGTGTGGACAACAGGTATGTCACATAAATTTCTCGTTTCCTGAAACTCAATTTTTAATGGTTCTTGGCTACTGGCGATCAAATATGCTCAGAGCAAAAGTTATTTAAAAATCGCTGTTAATAATATAACGAGCAATTTGCATGTGAAGAACAAGAATATCACAAAAGTTTTTCGTTTCGTGAAACTTCATTCTTTGATGCTTCTAGGTTTCTGGCGTCCAAATATGCCCAAAACTACAGTGGTTACAAATTCTTTGCAAATTATATAAACGCGCAGTTTAGAGTGTGGAGAACAAGAATATCACAACAATATTTCTATTCGTGAAAGTCGATTATTTGGTGCTTATAGACTTTTGATGACCTAACGTGCTCAGAACAAAGTTGTTATAAATTCACTGCAAATTGAATAATCGATCAGTTTGAAGTGTGGGGAACAAGAATATCACAAAAGTTTTTTGTTTTGAGATGTCTATTTTTTGATGTTTCTAGGTTTCAAGCGACCTTATATGCTAACAACAAAAGGTGATATAAATTCGCTGCAAATGGTACAAACGAGCGTTTGGAGTGTGGAGAAAGAGAATATCACATGATTTTTTCTTTTCGGGAAAGTCGATATTTTGAGGCTTCTAGGCCTCTGGCTACTAAATATGCCCAGAACCAAAATTGCTAGAAATTCGAATCAAATGTTACAAACGAGCAGTTTGGGGTATGGAAAACAAGGCTATCATAAAAGCTTTCGTTTTGTGAAACACGATTTTTTTATGCGCCTAGTTTCCGTCGATCAAATATACGATACCAAGAATAAAACGTGTTACAAATTAGCTGCAAATGGTATAAGCGCGCAGTTTTAAGTGTGGACACCAGGAATATCACATGCATTTTTCGTATCGTGAAACTCGATATTTTGTTTTTACTGGGTTTCTTGCGAGCAAATCTGCTCAGAACAAAATATGTTACAAATCGCTGCAAATGGTATAAACGAGCAGATTAGAGGGTGGAGAACAAGAATATTACATGATGTTTTCGTTTAGTGAAGCTGCGCATTTTTTTATGCTTCCAGTATTATGGCGACCAAATATGTTTAGAACAAAAGTTGTAATAAATTCGCTGCAAATGGTATAACCGAGCTGTTTGTAGTTTATAGAACTAGAATATCACAAACATTTTTTGTTTCTTGAATGTCCATTTTTTGATGCTTCAAGACATCTGGCTACCAATACGCTGAGAACAGAAGTTGTTAAAAATTAGCAGCAAATGGCATAAACGAGCAGCTTGAGTGTAGAGAACAAGAATGTCACATGAGTTTTTCGTTACGTGAAAATCCATTTTATGATGATCTAGGTTTGTTGGGCCAAATATGCTCAGAACAAAATTGTTACAAATTTGCTGCAAATGGTTTAAACGAGCAGCTTGGAGTACAGACAACAAGAATATCGCATACATTTTTTAATTCAAGAAAGTGTTTTGATATTTCTGGGGTTCTGGCAACAAAATATATCCAGAACAAAAGTTTTTACAAATTCGCTGCAAATGGTATAAACGAACAATTTGGAGTGCGGAGAACAACAATATCACAAAAGTTTTTCCTTTCGTGAATGTCAATTATTTTATCCTTCCAGTCTTCTGGCGACCTAATATACTCAGAAAAAAAGTTGTTACAAATTCGCTGCAAATGGTATAGACGAGCAGTTTGGAGTGTGGAGAAGAAGAATATCACTAAACTCTTTCGTTTTGGGAAAGTAGATTTTTTGATGTTTCTAAGTTTCTGGCGAACAAATATGCCCAGAAAACAAGTTGTTACAGGCTCGCTCTGAATGATATAAACGAGCAGTGGTGAGTATGGAGGACAAAAATATCAACAAAACCTTTTCCTTTTGTGAAAGTCGAATATTTGATACTTCTAGGCTTCTGGCGAACAAATATGCCCAGAAAACAAGTTGTTACAGGCTCGCTCTGAGTGATATAAACGAGCAGTTGGGAGTATGGAGGACAAAAATATCAACAAAACCTTTTCCTTTTGAGAAAGTCGAATTTTTGATACTTCTAGGCTTCTGGCGAACAAATATGCCCAGAAAAAAGGTGTTACATACTCGCTGAAAATGGTATAAAGGAACCCTTTGCAGTATGGAGAAGATGAATGAAATAAACACCTTTCGTTTCATGAAAGTCGATTTTTTGAAGATTCTAGGCTTCTGTTGACCAAGTATACCTAAAACAAAAATTGTTTCATAATCGCTGCAAATGGTATAAACGAGCAGTTTTTAGTGTACACAACATAACTATCAGATACATTTTTCAATTCATGAAGGTCGATTCTTTGATGTTTCTAGGCTCCTTTCAACCAAATATGCTCAGCACAAAAGTTGTTGAAAACTCGCTGCAAATGGTATAAACGAGCAGTTTCAGAGTGAGGAGAACAAGAATATCATAAAAGGTTTTCATTTCGGGAAAGTCGATTTTTCGATGCTTGTAGGGCTCTGTTGACCAAATGTGCTCAGAACAAACTATTTATAAAATAATTGCAAATGTTATGAACGAGCGGTTTTGATCATGGGGAACAAGAATATCACAAACATTTTTCGTTTCGTGAAAGACGATTTTTTGATAATTCTAGGCTTCTGGGGATCAAAATTGCTCAAATCAAAAGTTAAAAATTCGATACAAATCGTATAAAGTAGCAGTTTGGAGTGTGGAGAACAAGAATGTCTCAAAAATATTTCGTTTCGCGAAAGTCTATTTTTTTATGCTTTTACGCTTCTGGCGACCAAATATGTTCTGAACAAAGGTTGTGACAAATTCGCATAAAATGGTATAAATGAGTAGTTTGGAGTGTGGAGACCAAGAATGTCACAAAGCATTTTGGTTTTCTTAAAGTCGATTTTTTGTAACCTCTATGCTTTTGGAGACCAAATAAGCCCAGAAGAAAGGTTGTTACATATTCGATGCAAATTATATAAATGAGCATTTTGGAGTGTGGAGTACAAGAATATCACAAACAGTTTTCGTTTCGTGAAAGTGGATTTTTGATACTTCAAGGCTTCTGACGAGCAAATACACTGAGAACAAAGGTTGTTAAAAATTCGCTGTATTTTGAGTGTAGAGAACAAAAATATCACATGAGTTTTTCTTTTCCTGAAAGTCAATTTTATAATGCTTCTAGTCTTCTGGGACCAAATATGCTCAGAACAAAATTGTTAGAAATTCGTTGCAAATGGTATAGGCGAGGAGGTTGGAGTGTGGAAATAAGAATATCACAGACATTATTCGGTTTATTGAATCTCGATATTTTGATGCTTTTAGGCTTCTTTAGAACAAATGTGCCCAGAATAAAAGTTGTTACATGTTCGCAGCGAATGGTAAAAAAGAGGTGTTTTGAGAGTGGAGAGCAAGATTATCACATAACTTTTACACTTCATGAAAGTCGATTTTTTTTATGCTTCTAGGCTCCTGGCGACCAAATATGTCCAGAACAACAGTTGTTACAAATTCGCTGCAAATGGTATAAACGAGAAGGTTAGAGTGTGGAGAACAAGAATATCATAAAAATATTTCCTTTCGTGAATGTCGATTTTTTTATGCTAGAGGAATTGTGGGGACCAAAATTGCTCAGAACAAAAGTTGTTAAAATTCGCTGCTAACGGTATAAGCGAGCAGTTTGGTGTGGAAGACAAGAATATCACAAAAAGTTTTGTTTCCTGATAGTTGATTTTTTTATGCCTCTAGGCTTCTGGCGACTAAGTATACCCAGAACAAAATTTGTTACATATTCGCTGCAAATGGTATAAACGAGCATTTTGAGTGTAGACATCAAGAATATCAGATAAATTTTCCAATTCGTGAACGTCGACATTTTATGTTTCTAGGCTACTTTAACCAAATATGCTCAGAACAACAGTTGTTACAAATTCGCTGCAAATTCTGTAAGCGAACAGTTTGGAGTGTGGAGAACAAGAATATTACAAAAAAATGTCGTGACTTGAATATCAATTTTTTGATATTTGATATTCTGGCGATCAAATATGACAGGAACAGAAGTTACAAATTCGCTGCAAATGGTAGAATCGAGCAGTTTAGAGTTTGGAGAACAAGAATATCTCAAAAAATTTTCGTTTCGTGAAAGACGTATTTTTTATGGTTTTAGGCTTCTGACAATCAAATATGACAAGAACCGAAGTTGTTATAAATTCACTGCAAATGGTATAAACGAGCAGTTTGGAGTGTGGAAAACAAAAAATATTACAAAGATGGTTCGTTTCGGGAAAGTCGATTTTGCGATGCATCTAAGCTCCCGAATTGAAAATTTTATCTGATATTCTTGTTGTCTACACTTAAAATACCTGTTTATACCATTTCCAGCGAATATGTAACAAATTTTTTTCTGGTTATACTTGGTCACAGGAAGCTTAGAAGCATCAAAAATCGACTTTCACGAAACGAAACATTTTTGTCATATTCTTGTTCTCCATATTCCAAAACTGATGGTTCATACCATTTGAAGCGACTTTGTAACAACTTTTTCTGAGTATATTTGCACCACAGAAGCCTTGAAGCATCATAAAATAAACTTTAACGAAACGAAAACCTCAATGAATATTCTTGTTCCCCACATTGCAAACTACTCGTTTGTACCATTTGCAGCGAATATGTAGCAACTTTTTTTCTTGTCATATTCGGTTGCCAGAAGCCTAGAAGCTTAAAAAAATAGGCTTTCTCGAAATTAAAAATGTAGTTGATATTCTTGTTCTCCACACTCCAAACTCCTCGTTTATAACATTTGCAGTGAATTTGTAGCAAGTTTTGCTCTGGCCACATTTGGTCGCCAGAAGCCTAAAAGCATCAAATAATCGATTTTCACGAAACGAAAATTTTTTGTGATATTCTTGATCACTACATTCGAAACTGCAGCGAATTTGTAACAACTTTTGTTCTGAGCATATTTGGTTGCTAGAAACTGAGAATTATCAAAATATTCTCTTTCTCGAGCCGAAAAATTGTTATGATATTCTTGTTCTCCCCAATCCAAACTGCTTGTTTATATTATTTGCAGCGAATTTGTAACAACTTTTGTCTGGGCACATTTGGACGGCAGAACCCTAGAAGCATAACAAAATCGACTTTTTCGAAACTAAATTTTTTTTGTGATATTCTGTTTCTCCACACTTCAAACTGCTCGTTTATACCATTTGCGGTGAATTTGTAATAACATTTGTTCTGAGCATATTTGGTAGCCGGACGCTTTTAATTCATCCAAAAATCGACTTTCACGAAACAATAAATGTGTGTGATATTCTTGTGCCCTGCCCTCTAAACTTTTAGTTTATACCACCTGCAGCGAATTTGTAACAACTTTTGTTCTGGTTGTATTTGGTCGACAGGAGTCTACAAGCTTAAAAAATTCGGCTTTCTCGAAATTAAAAGTTTTATTGATATTCTTGGTCTCCACACACCAAACTGCTCGTTTATAACATTTGCAGTGAATTTGTAATATGATTTGTTCTGAGCATTGCAAGAAGCTTAAAATCATTTGAGAATCAATTTTCACGAAATCATAAATATTTTGTTTTAATTATACTTTTATTTAATGTTGCCTAACAACACAGGTCTTATAGTGATATCATGTAACAAAGATAGATTTTATGATATAATATTTACACATTAAATTAATAATTATATCCAGTTTGTATCATTAATTATTGGAATTCTAACAATAATACTTATATACTTTATGTGGTGTTCATACTGAATTTGCATATTATCTGGTAACATTTCCACGTCCTCAGGATGTACAAATATTTGCCTTAGGAAGCTTAAAATGCGGGAGAAATCAGGAAGAGGAATACTAGCTTGTTATATACTCTATGGATGAAACAGGGTATTCCTACTTTCAACATGTTTTCTTCTAGTACATAGTTTGGGATCATTGGGCACACATTAGATATTCTTTAGATTAGATTCTCTGGTTTTTCTCCAGGAGGGGTTTCATTTGGAGTGAAACATTATTTATCATTAATTTGGGATTCTTTGTGGTTAATTCAGTTACGATTTGTGTGTTTGCTAAGTACATGCATATCCTATTATTGGATACACGAGAAACGAATCGGATTTTGGTTGGGTCAGTAAGTTTCCCAATAGCAAGGACATAATCTTTAACTGTAATGTTTTTGTGAGCTTCTACTACTATTGCTTGCTCTTTATTTGGATGCAGAGCTCCAGAGTAGGATATCTTGCAAGTATTTACACTATTATTATTATTATTATTATTATTATTATTATTATTAACATTTTTAGTTTTGCTTTGCTGACAGCATTTGCAGCGAACTTGGACCAACATTTGTTCTGGGCAAATATGGTTGAGGGAAACCTAGAAGCATAAGAAAATCGACTCTCTCGAAACGAAAATTTTTTATGATATTCTGGTCCTCCATACTCCAAACTGCTCGTTTATAAAATTTGCAGCGTGTTTGTAACAACTGTTGTTCAGGACATATTTGGTCGCCAGGAACTTAGAAACATAAAAAAATCGACTTTCTCGAAATAAAATATTTTTATGATATTCTGGTCCTCCACACTCCAAACTGCTCGTTTATAGCATTTACAGAGGGTTTGTAACAACTATTGTTCAGGGAATATTTGGTCGCCAGAAACTCAGTAGCATAAAAAAATTCGACTTTCTGGAAACGAATTTCTTTTATATTATTGTTCTCCGCGTTTCTAAATGCTCGTTTATAACCATTTGCAGCGAATGTGGAGAGACCTTTGTTCTGGGCATATTTGTTCGCTAGAAGCTCGGAAATATAAAAAATCGACATTCTCAAAACGACATTTTTTGTTATATTCTTGTTCTCCACATTCCAAACTACTCGCTTATACCTTTTGCAACGAAATTGCATCAACTTTTGTTCTGAGTATATTTGGTCGCCAGGAGCTTATAAGCATAAAAAAATCGATTTTCTGAAAAAAAAAAAAAAAATTGTGATATTCTTGTTCTCCACACTCCAAACTGCTCGTTTATACCATTTGCAGCGAATTTGGAGCAACTTTGGTTCTACGCATATTTGTTCGCCAGAAGTCTACAAGCATAAAAAAATCGTTTTTCTCGATACCAAAAATTGTTGTGATATTCTTATTCTCCACACTCCAAATTGCACGTTTAAAACTTTTGCAGCGAATTTGAGGCAACTTTTTTCTGAGGTTATTTGGTGACCTGAAGCTTATAAGCATCAAGAAATGCTCTTTCTCTAAACGAAAAATTTTCGTGATATTCTTGTGCTCCACACTCTAACCTGCCCCTTTATACCATTTGCAGCAAATTTGGAGCAAGTTTTGTTCTGGGCATATTTGTGGGCCAGAAGCCTAGAAATATAAGAAAATAGACTTTCTCGAAACGATTTTTGTTGTGATATTCTTGTTCTCCCCACTCCCAAACTGCTCGTTTGTACCTTTCTCAGCAAAATTGGAGCAACTTTTTTTCTGAGAATATTTGGTTGCCAGGAGCTTAGAACCATCAATAAATCGACTTTCTCGAAGCGAAAAATCCTTGATATATTCCTGTTCACCACACTCCAAACTGCTCATCCATAACATTAGCAGCGAATTAGTAACAACTTTTGTTAGCATATTTGGTCACCAGAAGACTAGAAGTATAAAAAAGAAAGACTTTCTCAAAGCGAAAAATGTTTGTGATTTTCTTGTTTTTTACAATCCAAACTGCTCGGTAATACTTTTATTCTGGGCATTTTTGGTATCCAGAAGCCCAGAACCATCAAAACGTATTTGTTCGCCAGAAGCCTAGATTCAACCAAAATTCGATTTTCTTGAAACTTAAAATGTTTGTGATATTCCTGTTATCCACACTCCAAACTGCCCGTTTATACCTTTTGCAGCGAATTTGTGAAAACTTCTTATCTGGACATATTTGTTCACCTGAAGCTTAGAAGCATCGAAAATTTATTTTCTCGTAACGAAAAATTTTGTAACATTCTTGTTCTTCACACTCCAAGCTTCTCGCTTATACAATTTGCAGCAAATTTGTGATGACTTTTGTTCTTGGTATATTTGTCGTTAGAAACCTACAATCAAATAAAAATCGACTTTGTCGAAACGAAAAATTTTTGTGATATACCTCTTCTCAACACTTCAAAATGCACGTTTATAGTTTTTGCAGCGAATTTTGGGTACTTTTGTTCTGAGCATATTTGGTGTCCAGGAGCTTAGAAGTATAAAAAAATCGACTTTCCCGAAAAGAAAAATTGTTGTGATATTCTTGTTCTTCACACTACAAACTGCCCGTTTATACCATTTGAAGCGAATTTGTGACACATTTTGTGCAAGACATTTGTGATCGACAGAAGCTTAGAATTGCAAAAAAAATTGTCTTTCTCGAAAGGACTCATTTTTGTGATATTGTTGTTCTCCGCACTTAAAATACCCGTTTATACCATTTGCTGCGAATTTTCAGCAGCTTTTGTTCTGAGCATATTGGGTTCCCGGAAGGTTAGAATCATCGAAAAATCGACTTACAAGAAAGCATTTTTTTTTTTTTTTTATATATTTTTCTTCTCCACACACCAAACTGCCCTGTATTAACATTGCAAGGAGTTTGGACAAAAATTTGATCTCAGCATATTTGCTGGCCAGAAGCTTAGAAGGATATCGAATCTCTCGAAATAAAAAGTTCTGGTGATATTGTTGTTATCCACACTCCACCCATATTGTTTTTACATTTGCATCGATTTTAGAGCAACTTTTGTTCTGGATATATTTGTTCTCCAGAAACCAAAAATAATCGAAGAGTAAACCTTCCCGAAAAGAAGAATTATTGTAAAGTTCATGTTCTCCACACTCCAAACTGCCCGTTTATAGCATTTGCAGAGCAACTTTTTCTCTGGGCATATTTGTTCAATAGATGCCTATAGGAATAAGCATATTGGCTTTCTCGAAAAGAAACATTTTTATGATATTCTTGTTCTCCACACTCCAAACTGCAGGTCCTTTGGCAGCGAATTTGTAGCAACTTTTGTTTTGAGCATATTTGGAGGCCAGAAGCTAAAAAGGATCAAGAAATCGACTTTCTCGAAAAGAAAAACTATTGTGATATTCTTATTCACCACACTCCAAACTGCTCGTCTATACCCTTTGCAGCAAATTTAGAGCAACGTTTGTTCTGAGCATATGTAGTGGTCAGAAGCTTAGAAGCATCAAGAAATCGATTTTCTCTAAACGAATAATGTTTGTGATATGCTTGTTCTGCACACTCCAAACTGCACGTTTATATTATTATCACCGAATTTGGGCAACTTTTGTTCTGGACATATTTGTTCTCCAGAAACCTAGAAGTATAAAAAGAACGACTTTCTTGAAACGGAAATTGTTTGTGATATTCTTGTTCACCACACTCTGAACTGCTCGTATATAGTTTTTGCAGCGAATTTGGAGCAACTTTTGTACTGAGCATATTTGGTGTTTTGGAGCTTAGAAATATCAAAAAAAAAAAAAAAAAAAAAAAAAAAAAAAGACTTTATCGAAACGAAAAATGTTTGTGATATTGTTGTTCTCCACACACCAATCTGCTCGTATGGAGCTATTACAGTGAATTTGGAGCAACTTATGTTGTGAGCATATTTGGTGGCCAAAAGCCTAGAATCATTGAAAAATCGACGCTCTCGAATCGAAAATTTTTTGTGAATCTATTTTTCAACACACTGCAAACTGCTCGTATAAAGCTTTTCTAGCGAATTTGAGGCAACTTTTGGTCTGGGGCAATTTTAATCGCCAGAAACAAGGAATCATCGAAAAATTGACTTTCTCCAGTCGAAAAATGTTTGTGATTATCTTGTTCTCCACACTCTAAACTGCTCGTATATATCTTCTGCAGGGAATTTGGAGCAACCCTTTTCTGAGCATATTTAGTAGCCAGGAGCTCAGAGGTATCAAAAAATTGACTTTCTGGAAACGAAAATTTTTTGTGATATTCGTGATCTCCACACTCCAAACTGCTCGTTTATACCATTTGCAGCGAATTTGGGACAACAGTCGCTCTTAGCATATTGGAGAGTGTTATGCCAGAGTGAACCAAGCGACATTTTTTAAAAATGTAGAATTTACGCGACAACTAATAGGCATTTCAGGTGGTTTGTCACTGACGGGAAGGTTAAGACCACATTCAGCCCATTAAACTACTACGGGTAAATTTCATTTTTGCTGACTAGATTTTGGTAACACTGGTAGTCAGGGAAAGTGAACTAAGTAGGCAGGAATATCACTTAATGAGTGCATTGTCACAAGTGTAATTATGGACATAGCAGCACACCTTCGGACTTCTCGGCGTTTTCCGATGAAGACTATTCACCTGAATCTGACTTAAGTAAGTAACACTGTTATTTTTTAAATGCTATGAGTAATATTTCCAAAATGTTTAGGCTATCAGGTTATGCAAATTCGTAAATACGTGGTCAGGCGAAGTGAACTATGCGACACGAGTTTTGTTTATTTCTTCATGTGATAGTGACATCTCTTGGGTACGATTTCAACTATGTACTATCTCTATTGAATGTCTCTGTGTCCGGACCGCTTGTACCCGCCACAATGTGTAGTTCACTATGGCTGAATATGATGCCACCAAGACAGCGTGGTATATTATTAGTGCATTTTACGGAGGGTTAACGAAACTTTTCTTCGCAAAGGATTAAGAAACGAGACTTGCTTAACTTCTTTTAAAAATTAATAACATTAAATAACAGTTATTATTATTACCATTATTATGATATATAATTATTTATATTATAAAACTGCGTATTATTTTCAGATTTGTCATCAGATAGCTACTCTAGCTGTCCTGCACCAAAAAGACGTAGGAAAGCAAACCCTGAAATATGAAAAAAGAACCTTAGAAAAAGAAATAAAATTGTGGAAAATCATACAAAAATATTAATGGATTGAAAGTTTCTGCAAAGAAATTCTGCGAGAGTTATGACTGTAATTGCCGCTGGAAATGTAAAGAGAGAATAACTCTGAACAGCGGAAAATTAACTTTGATATGCTTTACAGCAATGGTTCTTGGGATACACAAACAGCTATGCCAGCAAATGCAGTGAAAATGGTTCCTGTTAAACGTCATAGAAAAGGAGAAGACACCCGGAAAGGACAGTCCAGAGAATATTACTTGAATGCAAGCAATGAAACTGTTCGCCATATTTATGAATACCTTGCAAGTTGACAGTGCAAGAGTTCACCGCGCCTTGAAGGAAGCCAATTCAGGTACTTTCGAGGACAAACGAGGTAAACATGTACCTGCAAATGCTACTTCTAATGAAATGTTTACCAGAATTCACAATCATATTCAGTCTTTCCCTTGCTACACAAGCCATTATGAACGTAACAAAGTTCGAAACTTGAAGTACTTACCATGCGAGCTTAATCTGCGAAAAATGTATTGTCTCTACGAGGAAATGATGAGGCAAGAAAATGACAATGGTGCTGATTGGAACAGAAACTGTGCAAGTGAAACTACATATAAACGCATATTCTATCGAGATTTTAACCTTAAGTTCAAATCTCCCAAAAAGGACACATGCAAGACATGTGAC
The DNA here is from genome assembly GCA_030762935.1 of Hymenopus coronatus. Taxonomy (NCBI): domain Eukaryota; kingdom Metazoa; phylum Arthropoda; class Insecta; order Mantodea; family Hymenopodidae; genus Hymenopus; species Hymenopus coronatus. The sequence goes on along the minus strand of CM060896.1, from coordinate 25,814,951 downwards.
GAGTTGAAAGTGCAGATAGATTCTGAGCAAAATAAAAAAGAGTGCAGAAGACTGAAGGCTATGCAGGAATTGCACCATCGATAAGTAGAAAGTGCTAAGAAAGCTCGTGAAAATGATATCATAGGCGGAATAGAAGAAAAAATCCATTTGTGATTTCTTTTGACCTTGAAAAAACTTTTCCGCTCCCAAAATTGTCAACTAATGAAGCTTACTACAAACGCCAGCTTTCTGTTTTTAATCTTGGTGTGCACAATTTAGCTACTCAACAGGCTTATATGTATATTTGGCATGAGGGAATAGCCTCCAGAGGACCTCAAGAGATGGGGAGCTGTGCAAGGAAATGTGAATTCGTCCCAAATGGTTGCTTGGTCTGATGCATGTGGTGGCCAGAACAGAAACATAAAAATTGTGTTGATGTGGATGCATCTGGTAGCTAAAGAGGACTGTCCAGTTGATGTTATTATTCACAAGTTTTGCGTCAGCGGTCACAGCTATCCCCCTAATGACTGAGACTTCAGTCAAATCGAAAACAAATTTCGGAGGAAGGAAAACATTTATTCTATTGATGAGTTTATACAAATTGTGAGATCTTGTCGTCAAAACAAGGCACAGTTTAAAGTTACTGAAATGTCAACTCCACAAAAGAACTTGAAATGAGAATCACTAATCGAAAGCTGGATGTAGACAAACACAAAGTGCATTGGTTAAAAATAAGAGAAATCAGGATTGAAAAATCAAACCTTGGTATCATGAAGTATAAGTATTCTTTTCAGGAAGATGTTCCTTATTATCAGTTAAATTTAAAGAAAAAACTAACTGGATCACCAGCTAGGTTCAATGAAGGTCATTTGCAGTTCCTATACCCTTTAGGTCACACAATTTCTAAAGACAAGAAGAGTGATATACTCCATTTATTGAAATATGTACCACCTGTTCATCACAATTTCATCCAAAACCTTTCTTCAACTGATGAAAATGAAGAAACTGGTGGCATAGTATCTTTCTAGTACAGTGGTTCCGACAATGTAAACTAACATGTTTCAATTGCTTTGGAAAAAAAAAGTTTTAAATATAGTCATGTTGTATCCACCAGAAATAAAAATTCAATAACTACGGTTCAAGATGTACTTAGTCGTGGTGATGCTGAATTATTTGCCGAAAGCTCTAATATACAAAATTATCTTTATATAATTATAACAAGTTTAAAGACACTATAATGCATTTATCTTCAGATATTCAACTGATAGGAAAAATTAACTGTAATATGCTGAAATATTTATTACAAGGTAATAAACTGACACGTGGGAAACAAATATAACTAAATTATATTAATACAGTGAAAATTTTAACATCGGTTACTGTTATAAACCCTAAACAATCATAATGTATTCAGCAAGAGTGAACTATATACCCAATATTCTTAAAACCATTCTGCCAGACTGAACTATGTGCTTGCATTGTAAAAGATAAAACAGAATTTAATATATAATAAAGCAAATAGGATCGGACAGATGATATTGCAATTATTTGTCAAATGCCAATGAATACTCCTCTCGAGTTTCATACAGCTATGCGGCATAACAACGCTACTGTGTCTTCGCAAACTTCAGTGTCTTGTTCTGAAAAATATCCTAAATGTCACTTAGTTCACTCTGGCATAACACTCTCCAATTTGGTCGCCAAAAGCATAGAATGATCGAAAACTCAACTTTCTCGAAATGAACATTTTTTGTAATATTCTTGTTTTTCATACTCCAAAATGCAGCGGATGCACTCCAATTGCAGCGAATTTGGAGCAACTTTTGCTGTGGGCATATTTGTTAGCCAGATACCTAGAAGCATCAACGAAAAATTTTTGTGATATTCTTGTTCCCCACAATTCCAAACTGCCCGTTTATACCATTTGCAGCGAATTTGGAGAAACGTTTGTTCTAAGCACATTTAGTGGAAGAATAAAAGAATCTCTAAAGGAAAAATTTTTGTGATTATATTGTTCTGCACTCTCCAAACCGCACGTTTATATAATTGTAACAGGATTTGATGCTACTTTAGTTCTGGGAATATTTGATTGCCAGAAACCTATATATATATAAAATAATCGCTTTTCTCGAAACGAAAATTTTTTGTGATATTCTTCTTATCGCCACTCCCAAGTGCTCGTTTATAGCTTTTTCAGCGAATTTTAAGCATCTTTCGTTCTGAGCATGTTCGATCACCATATAGCTCAGAAGCATCATAAAATAGAGTTTATCGAAACGAACACCTTATGTGATATTCTTGTTCTCCAGTATCCAAACTGCAGGTTTATAACTTTTGCAGCGAATTTTCAGCATTATTTGTATTTAGCATATTTGGTGGCCAGTAGCTAAGAAGCATAAAGAAATCGAGTTTCTCGGAACGAAACATTGATGTCATATTCATGTTCTCCACACTCCAAACCATTTGCAGCGAATTCGTATCATTTTTTTTGTTCTGGGCATATTTGTTGGCCAGAACCCTAAAAATATAAAGAAATCGAATTTCTCGATTCGAAACCTTTTTGTGATATTCTGGTTCTCCACGGTCCAAAGTTCAATTTGCAACGAATTTGTGACAACATTTGTTCTGGACATATTTTTTTGCTAGAAGCCTAGAAATATAAAAATTCGATTCTCTTGAAACGAAAAACATACTGATATTCTTGTTCTACACACTCCAAACTGCTTATATATAGCTTTTGCAGCAAATTTGGAACAACTTTTGTTCTAGGCATATTTCGTGTCAAGGGAGCCGAGAATCGTCGAAAAATCGACTTACGCGAAATGAAAAATTTTTGTGATATTCCTGTTCACCACACTCCAAACTGCTCGTATACTTTTGCAGCGAATTTGGAGCAACTTTTGTTCTGATTATATTTCGTGTCCAGGGAGCCGTGAATCGTCGAAAAATCGACTAACGCGAAAAGAAAAATTTTTGTGATATTCTTGTTCCCCACACTCCAAACTGCTCGTATATAACTATAGCAGCGAATTTGGAGCAACTATTGTTCTGAGCATATTTCGTGTCCAGGGAGCCGAGAATCGTCGAAAAATCGACTTAAGCGAAATGAAAAATTTTTGTGATATTCTTGATCCTCACACTCCAAACTGCTCGTATATAGCATTTGCAGCGAATTTGGAGCAACTTTTGTTCTAAGCATATTTCGTGTCCAGTGAGCCGAGAATCGTTGAAAAATCGACTTACGCGAAATGAAAAATGTTTGTGATATTCTTGTTCCCCACACTCCAAACTGATCGTATATAGCTCAAGCAGCGAATTTGGAGCAACTTTTGTTCTAGGCATACTTCGTGTCCAGTGAGCCGAGAATCGTCGAAAAAATGACGTACGCGAAATGAGAAAATTTTTGTGATATTCTTTTTCTCCACACTCCAAACTGCTCGTATATAGCTTTTGCAGCGAATTTGCAGCAACTTTTGTTCTGAGCATATTTCGTGTGCAGGGAGCCGATACTCGTCGAAAAATCGTCTTACACGAAATGAAAAATGTTTGTGATATTCTTGTTCCCCACACTCCAAACTGCTCGTATATAACTATAGCAGCGAATTAGGAGCAACTTTTGTTCTGAGCATATTTCGTGTCCAGGGAGCCGAGAATCGTCTAAAAATCGACTTATGCGAAATGAAAAATTTTTGTGATATTCTTGATCCCCACACTCCAAACAGCTCGTATATAGCATTTGCAGCGAATTTGGAGCAACTTTTGTACTAAGCTTATTTCGTGTCCAGTGAGCCGAGAATCTTCGAAGAATCGACTTACGCGAAATGAAAAATGTTTGTGATATTCTTGTTCTCCACACTCCAAACTGCTCGTATATAGCTTTTGCAGCGAATTTGGAGCAACTTTTGTTCTAGGCATATTTCGTGTCAAGGTAGCCGAGAATCGTCGAAAAATCGACTTACGCGAAATGAAAAATTTTTGTGATATTCTTGTTCCCCACACTCCAAACTGATCGTATACTTTTGCAGCGAATTCGGAGCAACTTTTGTTCTGAGTATATTTCGTGCCCAGGAAGCAGTGAATGGTCGAAAAATCGATTTACGCGAAAAGAAAAATGTTTGTGATATTCTTGTTCTCCACACTCCAAACTGCTCGTATATAGCTTTTGCAGCTATTGAAAGCACATAACATAGAGGAGAAATTAGTAACATAAAAGACGACATTAATGGTTAAAAAGGCATTCCTAAAAGTACTGGACTCCAACGGATAAAGTATTAAATGCTATACTAAACAGAGCACAACGGAGTTGTAATGAACTGAACGTCTAGATTAGCGCCTTGAACCTGATGGTCCATTCCTGATAATAACAATCTTGAAGTATTAAATAGATTGTTATTGTTCAATGTCAGAAAATAAGCATGCGGGATTCAAGATTCGAACCCGTGATAGACGGTGCTGTTGAATTCAATCTATAGCCACGCAAACTCCTCGCCTATTCTTCAGCTGTGAACGGTGCGCTCTATTCATTTGTTAGTATGAACCAATCAGTCCTTAACTGGACCACATACGTCATTGCAAAGCGGCAAGTTCGTAGCAACCTGAGATATGCTTTAGATATTTTGCTTTTGTTTCTAGATATTTCTTTAGATTTATTTAGGGGATGAAAAGAGAAGTTATCTATAGCAACATGAGTATCGCGGTATTCAGTGGGAGGTACAAGTTTTATTAGTTCCGTTTCTTAATGACAAACAAGTTGATGAAATAATCAAAACGATATAATAGTTATTAAATTATAATACATTAATAGGCATTTGAAAATACTGTCACGCTCACTATTATAATTTTTATCGTTATTATTATTGACATCACTATTATTATATTATTATTATTATTATTATTATTATTATTATTATTATTATTATTATATAATTATTATAATTATTATTATTATCATCATCACTATCATTTTTATTACTATTATTAGTAATATTATTTTGTCATTTTATTATTAGTAACATTGGTAATATTGTTATTATTATATTTATTATTACCATTATTACTATCATCATTACTCTTATTCTTATTATTGATATTACCTGCACATTTTAATAATAATAATATTAATAATATTACTTATTAATTTATAATGTGCATTAAACTTCCACATTGTAACCTTTTTGTCTTTATTTGGTTTATCTTTCCAAAAACCTTACTAAAAACGCAAATAAAACAGCAAGAATGAACAATACATTTTGGCACAATTCTGTAATATATTAAAATGGGTAAAAAAAATTGGAGTCCCAGAGCTAAATACCCGTCAATTTGACTTCTTCAAGTCCTTGTGTTTTTTTAAATTGTTAATGAAGATATTAATTCAGGTGAAAATAATTATACCAATAATAATCATTGCAATTATAATTAACATGTTATTTTTATTGTTATTACCATTATTAATTCTTGTTATTGTAATTATCATAATCATAGAAGATTGCAGAGTGGCTCTGCGTTTGATCCAAAATTGAGTATGCGATGTAAACTACAGGGGAAGACAGGTTCGGATTTTCAATAAGTAGTCCACCACCCATTATTGTCCAGCACTGCATGCATTCTATTTGGCAGTTGCCACCAGGTTCTGGCATATTCTTGGTCGACGCCTTAAACTTTCCCATACCTCCATGGCAGGATTCGATAGAGCTGCTACTGATCTTTCTTGTTGATTTTCCCATTCTCGAACCATTATGCCCCATATATTCTATATCACATTTAAATCTGGTGATTTAGCTGGCCAAGGAATTGTTAAAACCTCCGGATGTTCTCTGGTGATATTTGAGGTATGGACGCTGCTGTTATCGTGCACTTGAGGCATGTCTTCCCAGAATACTCTGCTCGAACAGTGAGCAGTATGGTGGTGTATTTTTCTGAGTCCTTTCTGGTAGATGTCTGCACCAATTCTCCAACACCAGCAGCTGACATCCAACCCCAGAATGCTGCAGCGATTCTCCCACGTCTCTTAGTAGCGATTACATGCTCGGGACTGTAGCGAGTGTTGTCTGGTCGCCAAAGCGTCAACCGCCCGTCAACATCGGAACAGAACACTTTCTCGTCCGTGCAAACAATGCTCTTCCAAAATTCCGTGGTGTATTCTTCTGAGTCCTTTCTGGTAGATGTCTGTACCAATTCCCCAACACCAGCAGCTGACATCCAACCCCTGAATGCTGCAGCGATTCTCCCACGTCTCTTAGTAGCGATTACATGCTCGGGACTGTAGCGAGTGTTGTCTGGTCGCCAAAGCGTCAACCACCTGTCAACATCGGAACAGAACACTTTCTCGTCCGTGCAAACAATGCTTTTCCAAAATTTATATGACATTGGAAAGTACAGAAGGGCGAAGCTCACTCTGTGTTCTCGATGAGCAGGTATTAGAGTTATTTTCTTAGCTACCCTTTGATGATGAACTCCACTGATATGCAGGCGTCTTCGCACAGTAGTTGCTGCAACGGGAAGACCTAATTGACGACCGATTGCAGCTGCTGGCCAGAAGGGATTGCTTGTGTTAGCTTGCTTTATGGATAGATCCTGCTCGTCAGTTGTTTTTCTTGGCTTGCCACTTTTTGGACGACATCTCAGCCCATCTTCACCCTCTTCTTGAAAGCGCCGTATCCAATGTCTGACACAATCTTCTCCTCTGCCAATTGCAATCGAAATTTCGGAAATGGGACGGCCGCTTCCCACATCCCAACAATCCTGCCTCTGGTTATCTCTGCGGTGTATTTTGGCATTTTACGACTTTTAGTTGCAGATAAGAATACTTCAGTTGTTTGTTCCTTTATACGACCCTTATGTGCGCCTTGTCTTGTAGGCGAAGACAAGTGCTTTATGTTACTATACGAAACAACGACTATTCGCTTCACCAGATACATGCATGTTATCTATTGGTATCCACCCGTATGCTGGCTGCGTACAAATGTACCTTGCTCTGTCCACTGTATTGGCCACTTGGGTAAATGGGAGAATCAGTTCCTCAGAAAAATGTTTACATGAAATCTGGGGATTAAAGAAAAAAGAAAAAGAAAAAAAAACCCTATATCAAAATGTGGTTCATAACTGTCAATCCTACATTAAGTAATACATAATTCACATATAATAAATACTTTTGATGCCACATTCAATATATGTGTATATACGTATATATAACAGCAGTAATAATAATTAATTTAATTAATTCTTTTGTATTAAAACATTCTGATTACCTAATTTGATGATATTGGCTTTTATGATTTGAATATTCATTATAACAAATGTATAATACTATGTAAAATACTATGCTACAGTTATATAAGAAGTATAACTTTGCCTGTACGAAAGAGAGAAATAAATTTTCAAAGCCGGGTTTCAAATTTTGGTGCTGAAAGTGTCAAGAATCTGGCTTCCATTCCTAAGCTATACCACAAAAAATATTATAGATATTAGATATCTAAATTTACATGATTTTTCTTCCACAATCCCTGATCAGAATCCACATTTTGTTGGATAATTGCAGCAACCACACGTACAAAATAACAATATTCACTACAGAAAGCACAAAATGGTGAAAAGTCGTCAACAATCACGCAAGCCTTCGTGATTCTTTCTCCTCAGATGTACATATTGCGCTCGAGAAACCTCAAGACTACAGGCGCACACCTAAGAGTTACTGCTGTCTATTGGCAAACGTTTAAACAATACAAAGAGACCCTTAGTTAAGGCGAGAGGAAACAAAACGTATCACCAGCTAAGGTATATCAACAAATTAAGTTTCCTTACACACGTGAAGCTTAACGTCTGGAGCACACGAATATCACAGTAATTCTTCGCTTCTTGAACTACATTTTTTGATGCTTGTAGTCTTCTGGGTACAAATAAGCCCAGAACAAAAGTTCTTTAAAAATCGCTGCAAATGGTATATACGTGCAACTTACAAACATTACAGACATTCTTCGCTTTGTGAATCTCGAATTTTTAATACTTCGTCTTCTGGCGTGCAAATATACCCAGAAAAATTGTCCTTCAAAGATCGCCAGCAAATGGTGTATACACACAGTTTATAGCCTGGAGCACAGGAATATCACAGACATTTTTCCCTTCTGTAATATCTATTTTTTTATGCTTATAGTCTTTTGGCGACATAATAAACCCAGAACAAAGGTTCTGTAAAAGCCACTGCAAAATTTATATACGTGTAGTTTAGAGCAAGAGAACAAGCATATCAAAGAAATTCTCGATTTTGATGCCCTTAGTCTTTTGGCGACCAGATAAGCATAGAACAAAGATTCCTTGAAATTGCTGTAAATAGTATGTACGTGCAGTTTAATGCCTGGGGAATAAGAAGATCACAGAAATTATACTCTTCATAAATCTCGATGACCAAATAAATCCAGATCAAAAGTTCTTTAAAATCCCTGCATATGGTATACACGTGCAGTTTACAGCATGGAGTACCAATATTACAGACATTTTTTGCTTCTTAATCTCGAATTTTCATTGCTTTATTTACATTTCAACAAAACAACAACAAAAGGAAGTTGTTTAAAAATCGCTGTAGTTGGTATATAGAATAGTTACAGCTGGAGAACACGAATATCACAGAAATTTGTGGTTCCTCTAATGTGGAATATTTGATACTTATAGTCTTGTGGCGACAAAAGAAATGTAGAACAAGAGTTGTTTTAAAATTGTTGCAAATGGTATATATGTGCAGTTTAAAACCTGGAGCACTAGAATATCACAGAAATTCTTCGCTTTTTGAGATCGATTTTTTATGCTTGTACACTTCTAGGGACCAAACAAGCTCAAAACAAAATTCCATTTAAATCGCTGCAAATGGTGCATACGTACAGTTTAGAACCTGGAGCACAAGAATATCACAGAAATTTTCCGCTTCGTGAATCTCGTATTATTGATGCTTCTAATTTTCTGGCGAGAAAATAAACTAAGAACAAAATTTCTTCTAGGATCGTTGTAAATGGTTTATATGCACAGCTTACAGCATGGAGCACGAGAATATCACAAAAAAAATTCTCTTCTAGAATATGAATTTTTGAATGTTTTATTCACATGGCGACGAAATAAGCCCAGAACAAAATTTATTTAAAAATTGCTTTAAATATGTACGTGGAATTTACAGCCTGGAGCTAAAAAATATCACAAACATTGTTCGCTTCTATAATCTCGTTTTTTTTTGCTTCTAATCTTCTGGCAACCTAATACGTCCAGAACATATGTTCTTAATATTCACTGCAAATTGTGCATACATGTAGTTTACACCCTGGAGAACAAGAATATAACAGAAATTATTTGGTTCTTAAATTTCGACTTTATTATGCTTTTATTCATCCGGCAGCGAGATAAACTCAGAACAAAGGTTCTTTAAAATATATGCAAATAGTATACGCGTACAGTTTACAGCCTGGAGCACACGAATAGCAGAGACATTTTTCTCTTCTTGAATTTGAATTTCTTTGATGCTTCTAGGCATCTGGTGAATAAATAAACCCAGAACAAAGGTAAGGTAAGGCAGGGCAACGCAAAAGACAAGACAAGGCAAGGACAAAGGCCAAACGCAAAGCAAAAGCCAAGACAGAGTGAAGCAGGCCAACAGACAAGGCAAGGGAAGGCAAAGCCAAATGGAAGGCAAATTAAAACTAGGCAAGGCAAAAGAAAGGCAAGGCTATAGGGCAAGGCAATACAAAGCAAAAGGTAAGGCGAGGTAAATGACTAGGCAAGAGGCAAGTCGAGGTAAGGAAAAAAGCAAGTCAAGTCAAGGAAAAATGCAAAGCAAGCCAAAAGGCAAGGCAGGGTAAGGCAAAAGGTAAGTCAAGGTAAATGGCAAAAGGCAACGCAAAATGTAAGGCAAGGGGAAAGGCAAAAAGTAAGGCAAAAACCAACGGAAAATGCAATGCAAAAGGCAATGAGTGGCCAAAGGTAAGGCAGGGAAAAAAGCAAGGGAAACAAGGTAGGGTAATGGGCAACGAAATGCAAGGCAAGGCAACGCAAAAGGAAGGCAAGGAAAACCGGACAAAGCAAAAGGCATTTCCAGGAATGGCAAGGCAAAACACAAGGTAATGCAAAAGGTAAGGGAAAAGGCAAGGAAACAGCAGTGCAAGTAAGGTCGAGGCAAGGTAAGACAAGGTAAAGTAAGGCAAACGGCAAGGCAAAAGGTAAGACAAAATGCAAAGCCGGAGGCAAGGCAAGACAATATAAGGTAAAAGGCAAGGATAAAGGCTAGACTATTATTTTTTCCCTATTATCCTTAATAAAGTTTAGAACTACTGCAGGTAAAACTGTTCAAAGGATTTCTAAATATTGACCGTCTATATCATATCGGTCTATAAATTTATTTGTTATTAATGATAGGGTTATATAGCCTACTGAAATTACAAGGAAGGTAAGGAAAGGTCAGGCCACGCAAGGCAAAGCATCGGAAGGCAAGGCAGGCAAGGCAAGCCAAGCCAAGGCAAGACGAGGCAAGGCAAAAGGCATGTTAAAACAACTCAAAGTCCAAGGAAAAACGCAAGACAAGGCAAAATAGGAAAGGCAAATGGCGAGGCAAGCCAAGGCAAAATATAAGGCAACGCAAGGCAAATAACGCAAGGAGAGGCAACGAGGGGCAATGCAAGGAAATCAAGGCAAGGATCAGGAAAGACAATGCAGTGTAGGTTCAAGCATGGTAAAAGAAAAGGCAAGGCAAGGCAACGCAAAAGCCAAGGCAAAATGCAAGGAAACGAGAGGCAAGGCAACACAATGCAAAAGCGAAGGCAAGGTAAAGCAAGGTAAGAAAAGGCAAGGCAAGAAAAGGATAGACAACGCAAGGTACGGCAATGGACGGCAAGCCATGGCAAGGAAAGGTAAGGTAGGGCAAGGCAAAGTAACACAAGGCAAGGCAGGTCAAGGCAAGGCAAGGTAAAGAAAAGGGAAAAAAATAAAAAAATGGCAACACAAAAGCCAACGCAAAAGGCAAGGCAGAGCAAAAGGCAAGACAGCGCAAAAGGGAAGGCAGCGAAAAAGCAAGGCAAGGCAGGGCAAAAGGCAACTCCAGGCAATGAAAGGCAGGCAAGGATTTGCTATGCAAAAGGCAAAACAATAGGGAAGGCAAGACAAGACAAGAGAAGACAAGACAAGAGAAGACAAGACAAGAGAAGACAAGACACGACAAGACAAGTCAAGGCAAGGCAAGGCAAGGCAAAAGGCATGGCTAGGCAAAAGGCAACGCAAAAGGAAATGCAAGGAAGGGCAATGCAAAAGGTAAGGTAAAAGGCATGGCAAAACACAAAACATGGCAAGACAGAAGGCAAGGCCAGGCCGAAAGGGAGGCAAGACAAGGCAAGGCCTGGCAAAAGGAGAGGCAAGGCAAGGTAAAGCCAAGGCAAAGGGCAAGGCAAGTTAAGGAAATGCTATTCAAGACAGTGGAAACCAATAGGACAGGCAAGGCATGGCAAAGAAGAAGAAGAAGAAAAAGGCAAGGCCCATCACAAAAACAAAAGGTAAGGCAAAAGGAAGCACAAGGTAAGACAAATGGGAACACAAGGTGAAAGTCAAGGCAAGGCAAAAGGTAACACAAAGTAAGGAAAAGGGGAATACAAGGCGAAAAGCAAGGCAAGGCAAGGTAGAGCTGGGCAAAAGGCATGTCCAGGGAAGGTATGGCAGCGAAAAGTGCAAGTCAAGACAAGGCAAAGGCAAAGTAAGGCAAATTAAGGCAAGGCAAAGTCACGGCAATGCAAAATGAAAGGCAAGGGAAGGCAAGCAAAACCCCACGCAAAACAAAAGGTAAGCAAAGTTGAAGAAAATGGAAAGGAAAATGGCAAGGCAAGGCAAAAGACAGGGCAAATGGTAAGGCAGTAGGTAAAGCAAGGAATGGCAAAATGCAAGGCTAAAGGCAAAAGGCAAGGGGCAAAAGGCAAGGCAAAAGACAAAGCAAAAAGCAAGGAAAAACTCAAAACGCCACGCAAAAGGCAGGGCTAAAGGCTCGGTGAGGCATAGCAAGGCAAAAGTCAAGGCAAGGAAAGGCAGGTCCAGAAAAGGCGAGGCAAGGCGAGATAAGGCAAAGCGAGAGGCAAAAGTCAAGGCAAATAGTAAGGAAAGGCAAAAGGTAAGAATAAGGCAAGGTAAGACAATACAAAGCAACAGACAAGGAAAAAGGCAAGGCAAGACAAAAAAAAAAGGATAGGCGAAGAAAAGCGAGGCAAGGCAAAAGGCAGGCAAGACAAGGTAAGGCAGGGAAGGATAAGCAAGGCATGAAAAGGCTAGGCAAGGCTAAGCCAGCAATGGCCAAACCAGGCCAGGAAACACAAGGCCAGGCAACGCAAACCCAGGCAAGGCAAGACAAACAAGAACGGGAAAGGTGAGGTCACGCATGGCAAACGGCAAGGTAAAGCAGAGCAAAATGCAAGGCAAAACGCAAGGTAAAAGGTAAGGTAAAGTAAGGCAAATCGAGGCTAAAGGGAAGAAAAGGCATGACTAAAGGCAATGCAAGGCAAGGCAGAAGGCAAGGCAAATCAAGTTAATGTTTAAGGCAATGCAACGCAAGGCAGAAAGCAAAGCAAGGAAAGGCAAATGGCGAGGCAAGGATAGTGAAGGTCAGACAGGGCAATAGACAACACAAAGAGCAAGGCGTGACAAGGCAAGGCAAAATATAAAGCAACGCAAGGAAAAGAAGGCAAGGGTAGGCAAAGCAAAAGGAGAGGCAAAGAGGGGCTAACCAAGGAAATCAGGCTAGGAACAGAGAAGGCAACGCAGGGCAGGTAAAAACAAGGTAAAGGAAAAGGCAAGGCAACGCAACGCAAAAGCCAAAACAAAATGCAAGGAAACGAGAGGTAAGGCTTTACAACGCAAAATCCAAGGCAAGGGAAAGCAAGGTAAGGAAACGCAAGTCAAGGAAAGGCTAGATAAGGCAAAGCACGGCAAGGCAGGACAAGCCAAGGCAAGGTATGGCAAGGCAAAGCAAGGCAATATAAGTCAGGGCAAAAGGCAAAGCAAGGCAATGAAAGACAGGCAAATTTGGCTTGACAAATGGCAAAGGAAAAGGGAAGGCAACTCAAAAGGCAAAGAAGGGCAAAATATTGACAGGCCACGCAAAAAACAAGGCAAAGCAAAATGTAAGGCAATAGGCAAGGTATGCCAAAAAGCAACGGAAGGAATAAGGCAAGGTAAAAGGCAAGGCAAAACGCCAGGCTTGGCAAGACAAGGCAAGGGCATGCAAAAGGAAGGCAAAAGGGAAGTCAAATGCCAAGGCAAGCCTAAGCAAAAAACAAGGCAAAGGCAAGGCAAGGCAAGGCAGGTCAAGGCAATGCAAGGGAAGGCAAGGTAAGGCAAGTCAAGTCAATGCAAGGGAGGCAAGGCCGGGCATGGCTTCTCAAGACAGGGCAAGGTAGGGCAAGCAAAGGCAAGGCAAGAAAGGGTAACGAGAATCAAGGCAAGGCACGGTGGTTCAAGACAAATACAGGCAAAGCAAGGCAAGGCCAGGCAAAACAAGTCAAATTAGGCTAGACAAGGCAAGACAGGCTAGGCAAAAGGCCAGGCAAGAGGAAATGCAAGGAAGAGCATGGCAAAGCAATAGAAGACAAGGCAAAAGGTAAGGCCAGGCCAAAGAGGAGGCAAGGCAAGGTAAAACGAAATGCAGGGCAAGGCAAGGCCTGGCAAAAGGAGAAGTAAAGCAAGGCAAGGCAGGGCCAAAATGAAGTCAATGCATAGCAAGCCAAGGCAAACGGCTAGGCAAGACAAGACAGGGCAGGCAAGGCAGCGCCAAAGGCAGGGTAAGGCTAGGCAAGGGAAAACGGAAGGTAAGGCAAAAAAAAAAAAAAGAAAAAAAAAGCAAAGCAAAAACAAAAGACAAGGCGAAAAGTAACATAACTCAGGGCAAAAGGGAATACAAGGCGAAAGGCCAGGCAAGGCAAGACAAAAGGCAAAGGGCAAGTCAAGGGAAGGCAAGGCAGCGAAAAATGCAAGTCAAGCAAAAGGTAAGAAAAAAGGCAACTCTGCAAAAGGCAAGGTAAGGCGAAGTAAAACAAGGTAAAATCAAGGCAGGGCAAGACAAGGCAAGGCACGGCAAGGCAAATGGCAAGGAAAGGCCAAAAGCATGACAGGGCAAGGCACGGCAAGGTATGGCGAGGAGAATGACAACGAAAATGGCAATGCAAAGTAAAAGGCAAGCCATGAAAATGGCAAGGCAAGAAAATGCGAAAGGCGAGATAAAGGGCAAAGGAAACTGAAAGTCAGGGCAAAAGACAAAGCAGGCAAGGCAAGATACCACAAAGGCCAAGGCAAGGCAAAGCAGGGCAAAAGGAAAGGCAAGGCAAAGCAAGGCAAGGAAAGGCAAGGCAAGGCAGTGCAAGGATAGCCAGCCAAGGACAGGCAAGACTTCTCATGGCAGGGTAAGAACAGGCAACGTTTGGCCACGCCATGCAAGGCAAAGCAAACCAAGGAAAGGCAAGATAAACAAAATGCAAGGTAAGGCAATAAAAAGGTAAGTCAAAGTAAGGTAGGACATTGCAAAAGACAAGGTACGTCAAAAAGCAAAAGGCAAGTCAAGGAAAGGCCAGGCAAAAGGTGAGGGTACACAAGGTAAAGGTAAAGGCAAGGCAAGGGTAGGCAAAAGGAGTGGCAGACTAAGGCAAGGAAAGGCAAGGCAAAGGAAAAGTCAATGCAAAGCAGAGCAAGGCTGTAGGCAAGGCAAAACAAGGCAAGGCAAAACAAGGCAAGGCAATGTAGTGCAAAAGGCAAGGCAAAACAATAGGATATGCAAGATAAGGAAAGGCAAGGGCAAAAGCAAAGCAAGGCAAAAACAAAAAAAATGACAAAGCAAGGCAAAAGGTAACAGAAGGCAAGGCAAAAGGAAAAACAAAGCAAAGACAAGCAAAAGACAAGTAAGGCAAGGCGAAAGGCAAGCAAGGTAAGGCAAAAGTAAGACCAAGGTAAAGGTAAAAGACAAGGCGAAAGGCAAGGCAAAAGGCGAGGTAAAACGCAAAGGGCAAGGCAAAAGGCAGGGTAAAAGGCAGGGAAAGGCAAAAGTTAGGGCAAAGGGCAAGGGAAGGCAAGGAAAGGAAAGCGAAAACAAGGCAAGGCAAGATAAAAGACAAGGGAGGACAAGAAGTAAGTCAAGGCAAGGCAACGCAAAAGGCAAAAACAAGATAAGGCAAGGCAAATCACAAGTAGAAACAAGGCAAGGCAGGCAGGACAAGGCAAGGCATATCAAGGCAAAAGTCAAAGCAAGGCAGAAGTCAAGGCAGGGCAGGGAAAGGTAGAGAAAAAAGCAAGGTAAGGTAAGCCGGGCTAAAAGTCAAGGAAAAAGGCAATTCAAGACAAGGGAAAAAGCAAGGCAAGACAGGACATGGCAAGACAATGCAAGGCAAGGCAAAGAGCAATGCAAAACGCAAGGCAAGGCAAAGGGCAAGGCAAAACGCAAGGCCAGGCAAGGCAACGGAAAAGGCAGAGCAAGGCAAGGGAGGGCAAATAGCTAGGTAAAAGGCAAGTCAGAAGGCAAGGCAAATCAAGGCAAGACAAAGGTCAAGGCAAAGCAAAACGCAAGACAAGGCAAGACATAGCAGTGCAAAAGGCTAAGTAAGGCAAGGCAAGGAAAATAGCAAGGCAAAAGGCAACTCAGAAGGCAAGGCAAAGACAGACAAAAAGCAAGGCAAGAGGTAAAAGGTAAGGCAAATAGCAAAAGGCAACGCAAAAGGTAAGGCATGGTTAAAGCCAAGGCCAGCAAGGCAAGGCAAGGCAAGGCAAGGCAAGGCAAGGATAGGATAGGCTGGGCAAAAGGCAATGCAAGGCAAGGCAGGGCAAGCATAGGCAACAAATAAAAATGAAATAAAATAAAAGCGGTATATTAAACCCCGATAGCTAATTTCTTAAACCAGGGTAAAATATCCCAAACGTTATACATTTATTACTACTTATTTCAATTACAAATTTAATCATACAATTTAAATTTACAGATATTAATTTAACCTAACAGCCTAAAAGTGTAGAGTTACTAATTAAATTATAATTAGTATCAATTAAACTGTCTGTTAATATTTAATTTAATGTGATTTTAAATTTAATTAATATTAACATTATTGTACTTTTGAATTTTTAAAATATATTAATATTTTCATTCAATTTTATTATATAGTTTTTATTATTATTATTATTATTATTATTATTATTATTATTATTATTAATATTATTATTAATATTATTATTATTATTATTATTACTATTATTATTATTGTTATTGTTATTACTATTTATTAAAATATGTTTTATATCATTGATTTATATAATTCACATATTTCATTTTAAAAATCATTGTATTATTTTAATAACTGTTTTATTAACTGGTATAATTATATTGTTCTTGCTATTATTATATTATTACTTAAAATTTTATACATATAATACGTAATTATAATTAAAAAAATTATATTTATCTAAAATTCTCTAAAACTGAATATTTTAATTACCTTCAAATCATAGTCCCATAAATTTAATATTAAATAATTACATTATTTAAAACTCGAAATCTATCCATATTCAATATAAATTTATATTCAATTAAATCTTCATTAAATCTAATACACAAAATTATAATTTGAAATTTATAATTTAATTAAAACCTTTTAAAATATTTAAATTTAAATCAAATTTATAATGTAAATAAATACTTAAAATTAAATCTAATAATTTTTAATTACTGGTATCCAGTTAATTACTATAAGTTAATATTAAAGTACACTACACTAAAGCTGCCGGTGTAGGTGCATATATAATAGGATTAAAAATAATATTGATTACCAATATATATTGGTAACCAATACTGTTTTCAATCCCATTTAATCATCTACATTCAATATTAATCATAATTCTGTAAAAGTCACTTATTGTATTCTTCTATAACTGTAACGTTTAGTTTCTCAACACTCCTATACAAATTATGTGTAATTGTTTAGAATTTAATTTTAATACTATACTTTTCTGTGCTATTCTTCTCATATCACACTCAGTTCCATCTTCTCACTTCACCCCAGAATCCCATATTCTTACTTTTTCCTGGGAACCCCACCTTTTCTTTTTGTTCCAGTCCCCCATCCATTTTCTCACTTCGTCCCAAATATTGCATCTTCTGGCTTCTTCCCAGGAACGTCATCTTCATCTAACCTACAACTTCCAGCGCATATAATCTTCTTCTGCTTCATCGCCGCTTTCCCCATAATTTCCATCTCCCAGCTCTCAATTTGTTCTTCTTTTTCTTCTTCTCTTCCGCTGATTATATGCAATGGTAGGTGCGCTTGTTATTATTAATTGTTATTATTCTCATTCGAATATAATTTTCCTCTTGGGTACCGCAGGAGACGCTAAACATCTCCCTGCATGCCATCCAATTCCCCTCTCTCTGCAAATAATTAAATACACCCTTCAAGGGTATTTACTACATCTAAATCTGTTACATGTAAGATATATCTGGGTCTTAACTTCATTTAACGTGTTCTCTCTAAATTCAATTGAACATTTCTCTCTTCTATTGGTATAACCGCTTCCTCCACACCCTTATTACTTACTTTATTTGCTAATAATTCCAAATGGGTGTATGAATATTTATTTCGTAGAATTTCATTTATATAACAATCTCTAAGTGCTCTCTCTTCCCGTAACTCTTGTGAGCCTTTATTGCATTCAAACAATACATGTCCCAGAGTTTCCGGAACATTGCAATTTTATTTAGTTTTTTATTTATTTTCTTGCAATAAGTATAATACGAGTCATGACCTAATAAATAGCGAGTTAGGCCTTTTGAGGCATTTATGTGCTTTATTTTTAGCCGTTCTTTAATGCTGTGGAAAAATGAAAACGTTCTTCTGCCTGTTTCACTCTCTTCCCATCCCTTTTACCATTCTTGTATTAATCTGTTCTTAATATCTAATTTAGTTTGACAGTGGTATCCAATAATTTGTTGTACTTTAATATTATTTTGCTTCTTTAACCAGTAACAAGCAAATGAATTGGCCAAATCCCTGCTACAATTAACAGAGTTAAGGTTGGGGTAGTGGACGTTGCACCTGTAAAGCGTAATAGAACTTTTCTTTGAAATCTTCTAAGTAACATTTTAATTGAACTTTTATTGGCTTTGTCCGCCCATACACCAGTTCCATAACTTATGTCACCCTCCATGGTGTAATGGTTACCATGCTGACTTCATATACCCAAGGTCGCGGTTTCAAACCCGGCGGAGGACGATGGATTTTTTCGGGTGTAAAAATCCTTAGTATGGCTTCCTTCGGAAGGGAAGTAAAGGCGTTGGTCCCGTGTCGTAGATTAACGTCACGTAAAAGAACGTCAAGCCTGATATAGAGGTCTCTGAGCAAAATTGAGCGGTCTTTCACGCCCAATTTAGAATGTGACGCTGAGAACCATCGCAGTTAAAGAACGTCCATAAATAACAGGCAATTTACATTTATTTCCATAATTTACAATGGATGCGAAAATACTAGTATGATAGCAGCTGATGGTCGAGAGTAGTATTTTAACTTTGGACTGAACAATTCTAGATAATTTCATTAAAATGTTTTCAGCTTTAAATCTTACAAAATTCACGTGATCCTTAAACTTCCTTTTTTCGTCTAATTTTATTCCTAAATATCTCATAGCCGGACATCTTTTTATACTGTTATCTAAAATTCTTATTATTGGATTTCTCTTTAGGGTACCTTTCAATAACAAAATTGCAGTTTTTTGTGGAGAAATCTTCATTTTCGCTTCTATGCACCATTGGTTTAAGGTTTCCTTCAAATTGTTTTTTTTTTTCAGTTCGTTTAGGGAGTTTCCTTCTATAATAAAAATCACGCTGAAGTAGTAATTTTTATTATAGAGGGAAACTATTATTTAATTATTAAAATTTATTGTTAAAATTATTAATTATTTATTATTATTTATTATTAAAACTTAATTATTAAAAATTATTTAGTTTTTATTAAACATCAATAACAACTGCAGTAATACTTGAGGACATCCTTTTGATATGTTTTTTTGTGATAATTTTATGTATATAAATCAGATAAACTTTTCTATTTTTACAGTAATCAGGGAATATATTATAAAGGGTTTTTGGATATCTACATTCTCTTAGATGTTGTAGAAAAACGGCCACTAGAGATTATCAAATGATCCAGAGATATCAATGGAAATTGCCATTACATATTTAAATATTGAATTGTGTAGACATTCTACTACAGCATTTATTACATCTTCTGTCGACCGTCCTTTTCTAAAGCCATATTGGTTTGCATTGGTGCCAATTAGGAGCCTATATTCTGTGATTCGTTTGTTCAGTAAGGTTTCAAGCACTTTACCCAAGGTATTTAATAGACAAATAGGTCTGTATGACTTAGGATCACTTGGGTCCTTGTCCTGACTCTTTTTTAAAATAATAAGTTTGGCTTCTTTCCACCGGTCTGGAAAGACTCCTCTTCGATGCAGTCATTGTAATGTGTACATAAACATAGGGTTAAGCTATTTTCCAGTTCTGTTAAGGTTTCATTTTTAATTCCGTCTGGGCCAACAGCTTTTTTAGTTTTTAGATTTTCGTTGTTATAAGTCTGATTGAGTTTATTTCTTAATTCTCTATTAAAGTTGTTATCGTCCTCTTCTTTATCGTTTGGTAAAAGTCTGAATATAAGTTCAATCACGGATTCCTCCCAATCATTAGTATAATTGCCATCCTCCTTCCGTAGTGAGTTCAACATATCTGTTTTTTTATTTTTTTTTCCATTATAATTTTATATGGTGAACCCCAAATATTTTTACTTAGTCCGAATTCAACAACATTCTTTCATGATTTCTTCCTTATGTTTTTTTGGGTAATTTTAAATTTATCTTTAGCTTTTCTATAGATGTTTAGGTTACGCTCCCTTTCTTGTGCGACTATACTTCTCTGATAGATTCTCCTTGTTTTACGCATTTTTCTCCTTAATTTGGTTAACTCATCGGCCCAAACAATTATATATATTTTTATATTTTCTTTTTGGTATTGAAGTATTAAGCGTCCACTTTATTTTATCTTCTAATTATTCCACTTCGTAATTTAAATCTTCTCCTTTATAATCGAGTGCGTATACATCGTTTTCTCTGATTCTCTGGGAAGTTTGCTGTTTATAGTTAAATTGAATTTTCTTCTTGATCCTAATTTGCAAGTAATCAAAATAAATTAGTCCACGGTCGCTCGTAGTCAAATCCTGACCAACTTTCTAATTTACAATCTTATTAAACGTTTTTAGTTTCCGAGAGTTAAATTAATGTTGGAGTTAGCCTCAGCACTATTTTCGAAAGTTGTTGGATTGTTAGCGGTGTGTGTTTAACTAGGTTCAGTTCTGCACTTTTCTCCTCTATCATCTTTGTGTGTATTAAACCACCAATTAGATTTTGCATTGGCATCCATGGTATAAATACTTTCTTTATCACTAAAAAGTATGCTTGTTTTGGTAGTTTTCTCGTATAAGTCTATGGGTTCACTGAAATGAAATTAATGATTAGATAAAATAAACTCCCCATCCTCATAGTTAAGTTGAATACAGTTGGAATGTGTATCGCTCAATTGAGTAATATTAGTGATTTGTAGCTGTGGATTATTAATTATAATGCCTTTGGTGCATGGCCAAAATAATGACCCTTACCATAACTGGTAAATGTATTAACTTATTTTGATATGTATAGGACTCTTGAATGCATAAAATATCCGAGCTTAAATCTTCTAATATTTTCTTTAGCTCTAACATAACCAGCAGACTATTATGGGTTTTCATTTGCACTATTTTCATTATTTTCGATATTATCATTAATTTCATTGTGAAATTGTTCTGGAGGATTACACCTAGCAACATAGTTCTCGTCTCTTTCATTCACTGCTTCCAGGCGCCCACCAGAGGTTAGCACGTAGCCTTCAATAAAATGTTGTGGTTTTCTTGAATTACGTTATATTTAGCTGGACTGTTCTTATTTTTTATTCGTTTACAAGTGTCCTTGGATGTTATTTTCTCAATTCTTTTGTTTTTTTAATTTTGAAAACTTTGAGCCTTGAGAAATTTAGGATGAGTATGTTTGATTTTTTATTTGGGTTCGGATTTTGCAGTGGAGTTTTGTTTCGAGGACAGGTCTTGGTTGTTTTGGGAAAAAAAAATGTACTACCGTGGTCAAGTTTTGGGGAATATTGGTGTCATTGATTTCTTTGTTTCAATTTTAGGGTAATCAAGCGAATCGTGTCTAATTACCGCGTAACAATTTGGCCAACTCTGAGCGCTGTTACACAACAGAGTACAAAGTGTTTATAAACTTCTTCCAAATCTAATTTCTCATTTCTTTTTGCATAAATGTTTTCTAATAACACTAATAATTCATTCGGATCCGTTGTAATATTTAAAACTTCAAACTCCATTCGAACAATCGCATCTGGGACGGGGAATACTATTTTACTAAACGTTTTGGTGTAAGCAAGGAATTTTATTTCGTAAGGCTGCTCTTAAAATGTGTTTCTCTTCCAGTTGGCTCATCTGTAAGGTTGACTTAAGGTTAGCGTACGTGTTGTAGGCGCATTGTCAGCCGAACTCGGGACAATGCCTGGCGCTGGAATTACCTGCGTCAGGGATTTTAACCGATTCGTTAAAACTAGTTAAGCTGATGTACTAGGTATGCCGATTTGTACTACTCTTTCCTCGCTACTTAACTACATGTTGTAATTCAAAACTTTTGAGTCTGATTTCACATTTGATTTTTGGGTCAAAACTTGGTCTTGTTTCTTCCTTTCCCACAGTTCTGATAAATAACTTTTCTCCCTTCTTCTCTCCGTTACACCATCTGACTTATACTGTGTTATTATTTCGTCGTAGTTAATTACAATCTTCTTCTTTTGTTTATTCATATTTTCGCTTTTATCTTTACATATAGTGATAGTGTTGCTTGTTTTAGCCATGTCTATCCTAGCCTTTATTAATTTTGTGCTTTTGACGTTTATACCTTTCTGTACATTATGAGTTGGATATACAATTTCATTTTGTTTTATATTTTGCCTATTTTCAATTATTATAGTCGGTTCTAAATATTTATATTCAAACTCTTGCTTATTTTCTAAATGTTTATTTTATTTTCGCTGTTGAATTATTTCTGAAAATATTGCTTACAATTTTTATTTTGTGACTTATAACCCTTTTAAGATTCCTTCGAATCCTACTTGGGGCATTTCTTTGTCTTTTCTTAACTTGTTTCCCTAAACTGTTATTCATATTAAAATAACTATTCATACTTAGTTCTGTTATCTGTTCTCTCTCAATAAAAATTATAAGTTGGAAAATCTTTCTTTCCCCCCCATTTACAGTTCCTTTTACGCAAAGAATTCACACTGGACTCTGTTCTTTTTTTTAGCGCAGTCTTTTCTCAAATGCGAATCTTTGCCACAATGACCATATAATGACTTTTCTTCTTTACAACATTTTGAAATGTGTCCAAAATCGCAACACTTTAGACAGCTAGCAACCAACTTAAAGTCTTTTACCACGCATGCCTGAAATCCTAAATAAATCCTACCTGATTTTTGTTTTAACAAATTCCTAATCGCTTGTAGGACCTCTGCCCCGTGGTGGACAATGACCCTTCCCCTTGTCCAGTCTTGAACCGCAATTTAAATCCTTCATCAAAATCTTGTTTGGAAATTAAGCCCCCCAAGTTTAGTAAATATACATTACCCTTGACTTCTTTCTCATCAGTTCCTGCCATTATGTCATGGATTATGACTAATGGCCTTCTCTTCTTCAGTTGCTCTGTTTCCGGTTCCTTTCCTTTCAAATTATTGCTATTTATCACATTATTAACGTCTGACTCTGATCCTACCTCAGGTATTACATTTTTCCAGCTGTTTTTAATCTATTAATTCTTATCTTCTGATCTTTTGACTTTAAGTTTCAATTTCTGTAATTTCTCTGACAACTGTAATTTTCTTGGAGGAAATGAGGACAGTATGTTTCCTCTTTTGTATAGTTTTTTGAATCACATCTTTGCTATCATCAGGCTTACTGGCTGCTACTTGAGCAAAGCTCAACTTGGGTTCCTGTTAGTAATTTGGCTTCTGTAATTGCTATCTCTTTTTCTCTTTTATCTGTATCATGTATATTACTTTACACCTTAAACAGATCATAATATTTTCCCTTCATCTCATCCCTATTCTTCTCCTCTGATATCAACTTATATAACTGCCAGAATAATTTTATATTCATCTAAATCCTTTTTTCTTACAATACCTGTAATTCCTGCACCCCTAACTTCTTCATATGATCCAAAAGTGCCATTGTCATCCATTATTTCTTCTTCTTTCTTATATTTTACAAATCTTTCTTAGTTATCCTTCTTTTTACCTTCTTCTTAATGCATTTCTTTCTATCCTCCTTCTGTAATTTGCTATTAGGTCCTTGTTTTTCCCTTGTAATAATGGTTATCGTAGCAGTGTGTTTGTTGGCGTAAACACACTTTCCTCATCCGTAGCATTATGGTTGGGGGGAATTACCCCCTAATAACAAATATATTGCTCTTAGTTAATTGTATACTATAACATGTATAATAACGATATTATTTATGTACTTAAAGTTCAGTACAGACGATGTCTAATAAATATCCAATTAATATATCACTAATAAAGTAACCTTAACATATATTAAAAAGGCAAAAGCAATGCAACCGTGAAGCAACGGCCACATAGCCTGCCGCTTGGCTTCCAGAGCAGTAAAAAAAAAAAAAAAAAAAAAATAATGAAAGATAGACTAAACAAGGCAAGGCAAGACATAAGACATTGCATGGCACGGCTAGACAACGAAACGCAAGCATGGCCACGCTAGAAGAGGCAAGGCAAGGCAAAAGCCAAGGCAACGCAAGGCATAAGGTAAGGAAAGGAAAGGCAATGCAAGGCAAAATGCACGCAGAGGCAAAAGCAAGACAAACCAAGGCAGGGCAAAATGAAAGGCCTAAGGCAAGGCAATGCTGAAAACAAAAGGCAAGGCAAAAGACAAATGTCTAGGCAAAAGGCAAGGCAAGGCAAAAGGCAAGGTAAGGCAAGGCAGGACAATAGGCAAAGAAGGCAAGGCAAGGCAGGGCAAGGTAAAAGGCACGGCAAAGGGCAACGAGGGCCAAATTCAAGGCAACAAGCCAGGCATACAGAAGGGAAGATAAACGGCAAGGCAAAGGTGAAGGCAACGCAAAAGGCAAGGAAAGGCAAAAGGCAAGGCAAGGCAAAAACAAATGCGAATCAAAAGGCAAAGCAACAGATTACATGGCATGGCTAGACAAGGCAACGCAACGCAAGCATGACCAGGCTAGGAGAGGCAAGAACAGGCAAGACAAGAGGTAAGGCAAGGCAACGCAAGGCAAAAGGTAAGGCAAGGAGAGGTAAGGCAAAGAAAGGCAATGCAAAAGGAGAGACAAGGCGAAAGGAAGGCAATATATTGGGCAATCCAAGGCAAGGCAAAAGACAAAGTGGGCATAAGAATGGCAAGGCAAAGAAAGGTAAGAAAGGCAACGCAAGCAAACACTAGTCTAGGCAAGGCACGGAAAAAAACAAAGGCCTATGCAAAAGACAAGACAAGGCAATGAAAGGCAGGGCAAGAATTGGCCAGGCAAAAGGCAAAGCAAAAGGGAAGGCAACTCAAAAGGCAACCAAAGGCAAAAGGCAGGCAAAGTAAGGCAACATCTAGTCAAACCATAGCAAAAGGCAGTGCAAAAAGCAACTCAAAGCAAAAAGCAAGATAAGGCAGAGCAAAAGCCAAGCCAAAAGGCAAGGCAAGGCCAAATGGAAGGCAAAAGGCATTGCAAGGAAGGGCCGGGCAAAAGGAAGGGCAAAGCAAGGCAGCGAATAAAGCAAGACAAACCAAGCTAGCAAAGAACGCAGATTAAGGCAACGCAACGCAAAAGGCAAGGCATGGCAAAGCAAAAGGTAAGGCAAGGCAAACGGTAACACAAAAGGGAAAACAAAGCAAAACGCAAGGTATAAAGTAAGGCAAGGCAAAAGACAAAGCAAAAGGCAACGCAAGTACAAGGCAAAGGCAAGGTAAAAGGCGAGGCAAAAGGCAAAAGGCCAAGCAAATGACAAGGCAAAATGGAAGGTATAAGGCAATGAGAGGCACAAGTCAAGGCAAGGGGTAACGGAAGGTAAAAAAAAACAAAAAAAAGGAAAAAGAAAAGGCAAGGCACGCCAAGGCAAGACGAAAGCCAAGGGAAGGGAAGCCAAAGTAAAAGGTCAAAGCCAGGTAAGGCAAGGCAGGAAGGCGGCTCAAGGTAAAGGTCAAAGCAAGACAAAAGCCAAGGCAAGGCAATGAAAGGCAGCGAAAAATGTATGCCAGGTCAAGGCAAAATGCAAATGACGAAGTAAAATGCAAGGCAAGGTAAAAGGCAAAAAGCAAGGCAAAAGGAAAGGTAAAATTCGAGACAAAGAGCAAAAGCCAAAACCAAAGGTAAGGCAAAAGGCAAAAGCTAAGGCAAAATGGAAGGCAAAAGGTAACGAAAGGCACAAGTCAAGGCAAAGGGCAACGGAAATTAAAAAAGAAGACAAAAGACTGAGCAATGCAAAAGGCAAGGCTAGACAAAAGGCAAGGAATGCAAAAAGCAAGGCAAGGCAAGTCAACGCAGAAGGCAAATGCTAGGTAAGGCAAGGCAGGCCTAAAGTTAAGACAAGACAAAGTAAGGCAAGGGAAGGCACGTCAAGGAAAATCAGTGAAAAAGACAAGGCAGGGCAAATCAAGGCAAAGGCAAGGAAACATGTAAGAAAGATAAGAGAATAGGCACGGCAAAACGCAAGGTAAGGCAAGGCAAGGCAAGGCAAAACGTAAGGTAAGGCAAGACATAAGGCAAGGCAACGCAAAAGGAACGGCAAGGCAAAGGCAAGGACAGGTAAAGAAAAAGGTAAGCCAGGTCAAAAGGCAAGGCAAGGCAAATGGCAAGGCAGAAGTTAAAGCAAAGCAAATCAAAATGCAAGTCAAAGCAAAGGAACGTCAAGCTAAGGCAACCGGCAAGGTAAGCCAAAAGACAACGCAAGACAAAAGGATACGCAAAGGGCAAGGCAAAGCAGGGCAAAGGGCAAGGCAAGGCTAGGCAAGGAAAGACAAGGCTAGCCCAAGGCAAGGGAAAATGCAAAAGTCATAGCAAAGGGCAAAAGGGAACACCAAAGGGAGGAGGCAAAAGGCTATGGAAGGCAAAGTTAGGCAAAAGAACAGGCAGGGAAAAGCGCAAGGCAAGGAAAGGCAGGTCAAGGAAAGGCAAGGCAAGTAAGACAAGGCAAGGCAAAAGGCAAGGCAAGGAAAGGCTAGACAAAAGGAAAGGGAAAAGGCAAAACAAGGCAAGCTAAGGAAAGGTTAGGTTAAGGCAACGCAATTTAAGGTAAGGATAGACAAACAAAGAAAGGAATGGTTAGGGAATTTAAGGTAAAGGTAGGCAAGGAAAGAGAAAACAATGCAAGGAAATGCAAGACAAGGCAAGGCAAAGATGGTCAAGGCATGGCAAAGCACGGCAAGGCACGGCAGGGCAATGCATGGCAAAAACAGGGCAGGGCAGGACAGGACAAGACAGGGCAAGGCAGGGCAACGTGAGCTAAGAAAGAAAAGCAAGGGAAGGCAGGCAAGGCTAGGCAAAGCTAGGCAAGGCCAGAAAGGCTAGGCAAGGCTAAACAAGGGCAGTCAAAACATAGAGAGTAAGGCAATGCTAGGCAGGGCATGACAAGGCAAAAGGAAAACCAAAGTCAAGGCAGTGCAAAAGGCAAGGAAACGAAAGGCAAGGGGGAAAGGTAAGGCAACACAAAGCCTAAGGCAAAGCAAGGCCTCAAGGCCCAAGGCAAGGCCTAATGCAATGTCTAAGGCAAGGCAAAGCGCAAGTCAAAGAAAAACAAAGGGCAAGGCATAAGTCAAGGCAAGGCAAAAGGCAACGCAAAAGGCAAGCCAGGGTAAAAGGCAAGGAAGGCAAGGCAATGGTGGATAAAGGTAGCCAAGACAAAGTAAGGCAGAGGCAAAACAAAAGTCAAAACCATGCAAGGAAACGCAAATATAGGCAAAAGGCAAGAATGCAAAGGCCACGCAAGGCCATGCAGTTCAAAGAAAGTTAAGGCAAGGCAGGGAATAGCAAGGAAGGCAAGGCAGGGCAAGGAAGGGGAAGGTAGGGCAAGGCAGGGCATAACAGGGCAAGGTATGGGAAGTCAGGGTTCAGGACAAGGCTGGGCACGGCAGCGCAAGGAGAGGCAATGTAGGGCAAAGCATGCACCAAGAGTAATGGCAAGGCAAAGCAAGTCCAGGCAAAACAAGGCAAGGCAAGGCAACTCAAGGCTAGGCAAGAACAAGAAAACTAGGAGACTAAGGCAAAGCAGGGCAAAGTAGGGCAAAGTAGGGCGACGAGAGGAAGGGCAATGCAAGGCTAAGCTAGATATGGTAAGGCAGGGCAACGGAAGGAAGGGCAGGGAAAATCTAAGAAAAACAAAAGAAGGCAAATCCAGGCAACACAAAACAAGGTCAGGCAAGGCAGGGTAGGGGAGGACAAGGCAAGGCTTGGCTTGGCTAGGCTACACAAGTCCATAAAAAACAGTTACAGTAAATTAAGACAAAGCAATTCAAGCCAAGGCAAAAGGCATGGCAAAAGGCCTAACAAGACATAGATAAGGCCAGGCAAAAGGAAAACCAAGGCAAGGCCAAAGGCCAGACAATGTGAAGCAAAATAAGGATAAAGGTAAGGTAAGGCAGCGCAAGGCAATGCAAGGCAAGGCAAATTAAAAGAAAAGGCAAGGTATGGCAAGTCTAGGCAAGGAGAGGCAAAAGGCCAGGAAAAACAAAAGATAAGGCAAGAAAAAATAAACGGCAAGGCAAGGCCAATGGCAGAACAATAAGTAACGGAAAGATAAGACAAAATGTAAGACAATACATGAAAAAAGGCGAAAAAAAAAGAAGTAAACTGCGAGCAAGGTAGTGCAACAGGCATACGCCAAAGGCAAGGCAAAGGGAAGGAAGACAAAAGGCAAACGACAAGGATTTGCAAAAGGCAAGACAAGGGGAAAGGGAAGGGAAAAGGCGAAAGCAAGGTAAGAGGCTACGCAAAAGACAATGCAAGGCAAAAGGCATGGCACGGCAAATGGAAAGGCAAGCCAAACGGCAAAGCAAGTCAAATAGCAAGGTAAAGGTAAGGCAAGGCAAGGCAACGCAAGGCAAGGCTAGGAAAGGCAAGGCAAGGCTGGCCAAAGGCAAGGTAAGGCAAGCAAGACGAAAAGAAAGGCAAGGCAAGCCATGGAAAGACAAAAGGCAAAGCAAGCTAGGGGGAGGAATAAAGCAAGGCATAATGAAGGCGAGATAAAAGTCAAGGCAGAGTAAAAGCAATGCAAACGGCAGGAAACGCAAAAGGCAAGTACAGAATAAACGCAAGGCAAAAGATAAGGCAACGTAAAAGGCAAGGAAGGCAAACGGCAAGACAAAGCAAAATGCAACGCTAGCCAAAAAGGAAGCCAAACCAAACGGCAGGGGAAAAAGGCAAGACACAAGGTTAGACAAGGGAGGGCAAGTCAAACGGATACGCAAAAGATATGGCAAAGCAGGACAGAGGGCAAGGCAAGTTCCAAGTCAAGGAAAAAGGCAAGACAAGGAAAAAGACAAAAGTCAAGGTCAGGCATAGCAGAATGCAAAAATCGTGGCAATGGGCTAATTCCAACGCCAAAGGAAAGGGAGGCAAAAGGTTATGATAGGCACAATAAGGCAAAAGGACAGGCAGGGCAAAACGCAAGGCAGGGCAGGGATAGGAAAGGCAAGGCAAGGTAACACAATGCAAAGCAACGCAAGGCAAGGCAAAAAGATAGGCAAAAGACAGGGCAAAGCAGGGCAAAGGACAAAGCAAGGTCTAAGGCAAGGAAAAAAAAAACACACACACACAAACGAAGGAGAAAGGCAAAAGACAATGCAAGGCAAGGCAAAAGGGAAGGCAATATGTAAAAAACAAAGCAACAGGCAAAAGGCAACGCCGAAAGGCAGGAAAGCAAAAGGCTATTGACGGCAAGGTAAGGCAAAGCAAGGCAGGGCAAAACTCTAAGATAGGCAAGGCAGGCCAAGAATAGGCAAGGCAAGGCAAGCCAGTTCAATGCAAGAGGGAAGAGGCAGGACGAGACAAAGCAAATAAAGGAAAGCATAGTCAAAGGCAAGTCAAGGATAGTCAAGGCAACATCAAACAATGCATGGAAATGCAAGGCAACATAAAACAATGCAAGGAAATGCAACGCAAGGCAAGACAAAGCAAAGCAGAGAAGGGTAAGGCAAGGCAGGGCAATGCAGCGCAATGCAGGGCTTACAGGGCAAGTCAGGGCAAGGCAGGGCAACGAGAAGAAGGGCATGACAAGGCTAAGAAAGACAAGCCAGCGCAAAGCCTGACAAGACTAAGCAAGGCATGGCCAGGCAAGGCAAGTCAGAGCTAAACAAGTCCGTACAAAATATACAGAGTAAGGCAAGAAAAATAAAGTAAGGCAATGTAAAAGGCTAGGCAAAAGACAAGACAAAAGTTTAGGCAAGGCAAGGCAAGACAAGACAAGTCAAAAGACTAGACAAGGCAAGGCAAAAGGCTAGACAATGCAAAGCAAGGCAGGGAAAAGGCTAGGCAAGGCTAGACAAGTCAGGGTAAAAGGGTAAGCGAGACAAAACGCAAGGCAAGGCAAGGCAAGGCAAGGCAAGGCAAGGCAAGGCAAGGCAAGGCTAGGCTATGCAACGCAAAAGCAAGTCAACTCAAGGGAAGGCAAGTAAGGCGAGGCAAGAGGCAAGGGGAAAAAAAGGCAAGGTAAGGCAAAGCAGAAGGCACAGAAAGTCTAAAGACAAGTCAAGGCAATGCAGAAGGCAAGGCAAGTCACAAGGCAAACTAAAACCAAGGAAAAGCAAGACGAAGGAAAGCCAAGACAGCGCAAGGAAAGGCAAGGGTAGGCAAAGTCCAAGGCAAGTCTAAGACAAGGAAAAACGCAAGGCAAGGAAAATACAAAAGGCAAGCAAAAGGCAAGGTCTAAGGCAACGCAAAAGGAAGATCAAGTTAAGGCAAAAGACCAGGCAGGGCAAAAGGATGGGTATAAGGCAAGGCAAAGCAGAGCAAAGGGCAAGACAAGGCATGGCAAGGCAAGGCCCAAGGCAAGGCAAATAGCAAAACAGGGCAAAAGGGAAGGCAAGGCATGGCAAGGCAAGGCCAAAAGCAAGGCAAATAGCAAAGCAGGGCAAAATGGAAGGCAACATATAAAAATCAAGGGAAAAGGCAACGCAAAAAGGTAATGAAGGCAAAAGGCTTCGGAAGGTAAGGTAAAGCAAAATGCAAGCCAGGGAAGAACGAAAGGCAAGGCACGGCAAAATGCAAGGCAAGGGAAGTCAGGGCAAGAATAGGCAAGGCAAGGTAAGACAAGGCAGAAGGCAAGGCAAGCAAAGGGCAAGGAAAAAGGCAACAGTTTAGGTGAAACTGGGAAAAAAGGCAAGACAAACACTCGCCAAAGCAAAAGGCAAGACTAGCTAAAAGACAAGTTAGAAGGAAATGTAAGGTAAGGCAAAATACAAGGCAAAGCAAGGAATAGCAAGATAAGACAAAGCTGGTCAATACTAGGCTAGGCAAAGAAAGGAGAGGACAGTCAAGGCTAGGCAAGTCAGCGAAAAAGGCAAGGCAACACAAGGAAAGGCAAAGGAAAAGGCAAGACAAAAGGCTCGTCAAGGCAAGGAAAAATGCAAAGAGCAAGGCAAGGCAGGGAAGGAAAAGGGCAAAAACAAGAGAAATGGCAAGGCAAGATAGAAGGGAAGGCAAGATGCAACGCCAAAGGCCAGGAAAAGAAAAGGCAATGGAAGGTAAGGTAAGGCAAAAGCAAGGCAGGGCAAAACGATAAGCAAAGCAAAACTGGGCAAGAAAACGGAAGGCAAAGTAAGGCAAGCCAATTCAAGGCAAGAGGAAAAAGGCAAGTCAACATAAGGCAAGTGAAGGATAGGATAGGCAAAGGCAAGGCAAGCTAAGGCAATGACAGGCAAGGCAAGACCAAACAATGCAAGGAAATGCAAGGAAGGGTAAAGCAAAACACTGAAGGACAAGCCAAGGCACGGTAGGGCAACGCAGGGCATACAGGGCAAGTAAGCGCAAGACAAACAAGGGATGGCAAGGCAGGGCAACGAGAAGAAGGGCTAGGCTAAGCAAGCTAAGCAGCAACGGGTTGACGTTGGAAGGAGGCAAGCCTCCTTCCGTCTGCTTCCAAATCGGGGCTAGGCCCTCTGCTGGAGGTGAATGGGTTTTTGTTTAGGGACGGTAATAGCGGTAAGAGGAAATGTTGAGGGATATTGATTACTTAGGGGACTTTTGGGTGTTTGTTGGATTTATGCAGGAGATTTGGATGGATGATTGTGTTAGGTGCCCAGCAGAAGTCTGGGGCGTTTGTAGCGTTCCCCTGGATCGATGTCGTACTCACCTAGACCGCGGATATAGGCATGGAAATTATTTGGGAGATTTTGGAAGAAGGATGGGGGCAGGCGCAGGATGTGGTCCATCAGGGTCGGGATGTTCAGATCCTGATGGATGGTGCGGTTAGGTAGGTACCATGGGGAGCTGGTGGCTATTCGCAGATAGCGGCATTGCAAGGTTTCAAGGCGGTCTAGGTGAGTTCTGGCAGCAGCGCCCCAGATTTCGCAGGCGTATGTGATGGCAGGTCGGAGAACCTGTTTGTAGAGCCACGATTGTACAAGGGATATAGCATCCCCATCCTCTTGTTGATCTTGTTCGCCATAAGTTCAATGTGGTCCTTCCAGGTCAGCTGGCAGTCCAGAAGTACTCCTAGGTACTGGACAGACGTCCTCCAGTGGACCTCCTCGCCAGCCAACCTGATGGGAGCTAGGTCCCTCTGGTGGCGCCGGCTGAAGTTCATTGCCTGGCTCTTCTGAGGATGGATGCACAGGCGCCATCGCTTGAACCAGATAGTGAGGAAATCGGAGTACTGCAGTGTCGAGCTGCGTTGATGTGGAGGTGACCGCTGTGTCGTCGGCGAACAAGAAAAGCGTGCTTCGAGGCAATGAAGGTAGGGTATTTATGTACAGAAGGAATAGCGTGGGCCCCAGGACGCTGCCCTGAGGTACACCAGCTTTTACAGGACGGGGTAGGGAGACGGAAAACGTTCTCTGTTGAAGGTAGGAGTGAATGAGATGGATTAGGTAGGGAGGGGTTGCATAGTTTATAAGGCGGGAGAGGAGTCCTTCATGCCACACGCTGTCGAAGGCTCTGGTGATGTCCAGGAGTAAAGCTGAGGTATACTGCTTTCTGTTGAAGCAAGTGTAGATTTCGTCGACCAGCCGAAGTAGTTGGTGTTGGGTGGAGTGGTGAGACCGGAGCCCGAATTGCTCCGGCCTTACAACGTTGTTTTCTTCCAGGATGGCTCTCATCTGCGTTTGCACCAGTTTTTCCAACAGCTTGCTGAGGGTGAATAGCAAGCTGATTGGGCGGTAACTGGTGGGCTGAGCTGCATCCTTCCCGGGTTTGCAGATGGTGATGACCTTCGCATGCTTCCACGCCGTCGGGAAGTGACCGTAGGTCATAATGGCGTTGAAAAGATCCACTAACGCAGCCACCCAAGAAGGAGGAAGGGCTTTAAGTGCTTCGTTAGGGAGGGCATCAAACCCGGGTGATTTGTAGGGCCGGAGGGAGCTGATGATGCCTCGGACTTCGTCTGCTGAGGCGGGCTCGGGAAGGTCCCACGTCTTCGGCTGGTCGAGGAAAGACTGTACCTGGTGCTCAACCATGTGGATGTGGTCGATGTCTGGGGTGTCCGCCGCTGTGAAGGTCGTCTCGAGGAAGGCTGCGTGGAGCTCTGCCTTCTCTATGTCGGACTGGGCGAGGGCTAGTCCGTGACGTAGTGGAGGGTCCTTGCGCGGGAGGATCAGAAGTGTCTTGGTCATGTGCCATAGTGATCTGTCCCCCACACGCAAGGTGGAGAGCCGTTCCTCCCAGCATTCGTTTCGGAAGTCTCGAAGCTCCAGCTTCAGGAGTTCCTGAAGATGGCGATACTCCCGGCGATCGGCTGGGCTGCGGGTGTTCATGTACCTCCTCCTGGCGCGGTTCTTGCACCGGATGGTGTCACGGATTGCCTGGGGAAGCGGATCCCTGTTGTAGGAGGTCGTCCGACGTTTTTGAGACGATCTAAGCTCAGCAGCGGATAACTGGGTGGTGATGGCATCTACGAAGTGCTCTATTTCGGCAGGGAGTGACACTGTTGCTGGGGTGGCAGAGTCTCCTCCATGATGCGCGTGAAGGTTTCCCAGTTGTTGTCCTGGGAGAGGGAAGGGGCCTTGGTGGCCTGGATGTTGGCTTGTGGGGGAAGGATAGAAGGACAGGGTAGTGGTCCGATGAGAGGGCAGGAGCTGTGAAGAGGGAGATATGAGGCCGCACGTTTCGCACCAGGGCAATGTCCAGCCAGTCTGGGGGTCGTCGGTCCCCGTAGTTTATGGTAGGTTCCCTTGGTGCGAGAGCCACAACATTCCTGGATGTTAGGAAGTTGTGGAGTGTGCGACCTCGGTGAGTGAGATAGAGGAATTCCAAATTTGATGCTTGCAGTTGACATCACCCGCAGCAACAGTGACAGTAGGTGTTGAGAAGAGGCGGTCCAGTTCTGTGGCCAGTACAGGTTTCGCAGGGGGAAGGTATGCAGAGTAGAGCAGCAGAGGGCCTCTGCTGGTCTCTTCCCGCACATCTGTGGTCTCCAGGATGTTTGTCCGGGGGATGTAGAGCTGGTGATGGTCTATGGAACGGTGTACGAATATGGCCGTACCGCCAAAGCCATCGTCCCGGTCGGACCGGTAGGACCGCATCCCAGGGAGGCTGCATCGCTGATGAGGCTGTAGGTGGGTCTCCTGCACCAGGAGTATGTTCACCCGCTGCACCGCCAAGAAGTCGGCGACCTCCGCAAGTTGCCTGCGGAGGCCGTTGGCGTTCCAATAGCAGATCCTCAGGGTGGAGTTATGATGAGGCCCGCTGGCGATTAGAAGCCATTGGAGGTGCAGAAGGTGAAGACTGTCTGAATCAGGACCATTTCAGGGGTTGATATAGGCGCCCGGGAAAGGAGGGCCTCCATCAAGGCAGCTGTGAACTGGATCTGCAGCCTCTGCGGAATGCGGTCTGTTACAGCGCT
The DNA here is from genome assembly GCA_030762935.1 of Hymenopus coronatus. NCBI lineage: Eukaryota > Metazoa > Arthropoda > Insecta > Mantodea > Hymenopodidae > Hymenopus > Hymenopus coronatus. The sequence goes on along the minus strand of CM060896.1, from coordinate 25,780,801 downwards.
GAAAGCGGCTATGTCAGTGGTGGGAGTGGAGGTTGGCGCTGGAGGCGGTCGTGCCTGCACCCTTGGTTGGTGGCTTCCTGAGCACCCTGTTGGCGTTGGTTTCCGGGGTTTGTTGGTGGTGGGGGCGGTTTGTTTTAGCCGTTGGTGGATGGTTGAGAGCGTGGGAGGTGGGGTAGAGGTAGAGGACGACTGTGGAAGATTTGCAGGCGCTGGAGCAGGGGTAGGGAGCGCGGCTGGAGGTACCGCGGAGGGGAGGGTGGATAGAGATTCGGACAAGGAGTTGGTTGTTGCCACCGCGTAGGACAGGAACTGCCACGTCTTGCGGGATGGGAGTCCTGGAAATCGAGCTCCGTGGAAGTCCTCCCGGGGGATCCCATGAGGATTAGGCAGCCTAGGTTGAGCGGTCACCTGAGTTCTCCGTCCACCCTTCTTGTTGCTTTCCAACTCGTATCGGGCCTCTTGCCAGATAGGGCATTTGGCATAGCGACACGAGTGGTCGGCACCGCAGTTAGCACAGGTGGGCTTAGTGTCCCCAACCCGGGTACAGTTATTGCGTAAATGGCCAGCGCGTCCGCAGTGCGAGCAGACGGATGTCAGCCTGCAGCCATCAGCGCCGTGATAGAACTGCTGGCAGTTTAGGCACTGCTGCGGGCGGAAAGGTGGCTGGTATGGTTAGACGGTGACCACCGCCGAAAACATTTTGGAGATCTTGTAGATTTCCTCTGCTCCGTCGGACTTCTGTAGGGCCACCCGGAATTGAGGCAGTGGGCCGGGGTAGGGACCTCTCACGGTCCGCAGTTGGTTGACGCTGTCCATGGGCAAGCCCTTGGACAGCAGATGTTCTTTGACCTCCTCCGCGGTGATGTATTGGGGGAGTTTCTTTATGGTGACCTGCATTTCCTTCTCGTCTGGGAGCAGGGTGGCCACGAAGGGGATGCGTTGATCCTCCAGCCACTTGCAGAGTTGGCGATGGGTAGAGGGGTCCACCGGGAGGAGGGCCACGGTGTTCCTGAGGTTCGTCACAGTGAACCCATCGCCGTCTCCTGGGTAGCCGGAGAGTTTCCGTCCATCCTCCGGGAGCCGGAGGTAGATTGGTGGGGGTTTTGCTGCTCTCGGACGCTGCTGAGTGGCTTCGGGAGGCAAAGCTGGGTCGTCTGAGATGGTGGTTGCGTCCATGGGAGAGTCCTTGGGAGCGCCGGTGCACAGGCGCTTTACTGCACCTCCATTGGAAGCAACCGGTGGGGACTGCTGTGGGCCTGGAAGTGCCTCCAGCGGAGAAAACCGATTTAGAACAGCCACTGTAGGAGGATGCAGTGGTGCTGAGGGTTTTCTAGAGCGGTTGCCTCCCCTGGTCGGCACCTGCTTCCACTCAGAGGCCAGAGCCGTTTCGTGATGGGCGAGATAGCAGGAGATGGCGTCCACCCTTGCGCGGTGACACACCATTTTTTGGAACTCGGCCGAGGCTATAGTAGAATTGTTGCCGTCGGCCGCATTTGCAATAAGGTGGGGAATCAAGGATTCAGCCTGTTGGATGTATTGGAGGCGGGCGGTTTTCTCCAGAAGACAAGGCATGGCAAGGCAGGGAGAAGGTAGAGCACCGAGAGGAGGCGAAGGTAAGGTAACGCAAAACAAGGCAACAGAAGCCAAGCCTGGCCTAGGCAAGGGAAGGCAAGCCTCAACAAGTCCATACAAAACATATAGAGTAAAGTAAGATCTAAGCAAGGCAAGGCAACGCAAAGGCAAGGAAAAGACAAGGCAAGAACTAGGCTTTGCAAGGCAAGGCAAAAGGTTTCTAAGCTTCAGGCGACCAAAAATGTTAACAACAAAAATTCCTACAAATTAGTTGCAAATGGTATAAACAAACAGCTTGGAGTGTGGAGACCAAGATATATAATATAAGTATTTCGTCTCGTGAAACTCATATTATTTGTGCTTCTAGGCTTCTGAAGATCATATATGTTCAGAACAAAAAATGACTATCACTGCAAATGGTATAAACGAGCAGTCTGGAGTGTGAAGTACATACATTTTTTGCTTTAGAAAAGTAGATATTTTGATTCTAGGCTTCTGGCGACCAAATATGCTCAAAACAAAATATGTTTAAAAACGGCTTCAAATGCTCTAATCGAGCAGTTTGGAGTGTGCAGAACAAGAATATCACAAAAAATTTTCGCCTCATGAAAGTCGATTTTTTGATGCATCTAGGCTTCTGGCGACCTAATATGTCCAGCACACAAAAGCTATTTAAAATTCGTTGTAAATGGTATAAACCAGCAGTCGCTTCTAGGTTTTTGGCGACCAAATATGATCAGAACAAAAGTTATTAAAAATTAGCTGCAAATGGTATAAACGAGTAGTTTGGAGTGTGAAAAACAACAATATCGCATACATTGTTTGTTTCGTGAAGCTCGATTTTTTTATGCTTCTAGGCTTCTGCCAACCAAATATGCTCACAAGAAAAGATGTTTAAACATCGCTTCAAATGCTATAATCGAGCAGTCTGGAGTGTAGAGAACAGGAATATCAACATTTTTCGCTTCGTGAAATCCGATTTTTTATGCCTGTTGAATTCTGGCGACAAAATATGCACAAATTTGCTGCAAATGGTACAAAGGAGCAATTTGGAGTATGGAGAAAGGGAACATCACCTAAATTTTTCGTTACGTGAAACTCCATTTTTTGATGCTTCTAGACTTCTGGCGACCAAATATGCAGAGAACAAAAGTAATTTAAAAGTCGTTGTAAATGGTATAAACTAGCAGTTTGGAGTGTGAAGAACCTGAATATCACGTAAGTTTTTCGTTTCGTGAAACTCGATTATTTGATGGTTGTAGGCTTCTGCCGACTAAATATGCTCAAAACAAAGGATGTTTAAAATTCGCTGCAAATGGTATAAACGAGCAGTTTGGAGTGTGAACAACAAGAATTTCACGTAAATTTTTCGCTATGTGAAATTCGACTTTTTGATGCTTCTGGGCTTCCGCCAACCAAATATGTTAAGAATCAAAATATGTTTAAAAATCGCTGAAAATGGTATAAACGAGCTCCTTGGAGTGTGGAGACCAAGAATCTCAAAACATTTTTTGCTTCGTGAAATTAAATTTTTTGCTTCTAGGCTTCTGGCGACCAAATATGCTCAGAACAAAAGGTGTTTAAAACTCGCTGTATATGGTATAAACAAGCGGAGAACCAGAATGTTACATACATTTTTCGTTTTGTGAAACTGGATTTTTTAATACTTCTAGGCTTCTCCGAGAACAAAAGATGCTTAAAAATTGCTGCATATGGTATAAACCAGCAGTTTGGTGTGTGTAGAATAAAAATATTAAATAAATTTTTCGCTATGTGAAAGTCGATTTTTTATGCTTCTAGTCTTCTACCGACCAAATATGCTTAGAACAAAAGTTATTTAAAATTCGCTGTAAATGATATAAACGAGCAATTTGGTGTATGAAGAACAAGAATATCACATAGATTCGTGGTTTTGTGAATCTAGATTTTTTAATCCGTTAGCTTCTGCCCACCATATATGATAAGAATGTTTAAAAATAGCTGCCAATGCTATAAACGAGCAGTTTGGAGCGAGTAAGAATATTACAAGCATTTTTCGCATCGTGAAAGTCGATTTTTTAATGCGTCTAGGCTTCAGGCGACAACATATCTCAGAATAAAAGTTGTTTAAAATTCACTGCATATGCTATAATGGAGCAGTTTTGGATGTGGACAACTAGAATTACAGATAAATGTTTCGTTTAGTGAAACTTGTTTTTTGATGACTAGCTTTAATTTTATTGTCATTTATTTTTTTAATTAGAAGATATTCTTTATTAGATTTTTTTTATATTAAACTTCATAAAATTAAAGATAAAAATAAAGAAAAAATAGGACAAACATATGCTTTTGCCGAGCACAAAAGATGTTTAAAAATCGCTGCAAATGCGATTGGAGTGTGGAGATTAAGAATATCACATACATATTTCTCTACGTGAAAGTCGATGCTCAGAAAAAAAGTTATTTAAGATTCGCTGCAAATGGTACAATCGAGCAGTTTGTAGTGTGAAGTTCAAGAAAATCACATACATTTTTGTTTCTTGAAACTCGATTTTTTGATGCTACAAGGCTTCTGGCTACCAAATATGCTGAGAAAAAAATATGTTTAAAATCACTTCAAATGCTATAATCGAGCAGTTCGGAGCGTGGAGAACAAGAATATTACACCATTTTTCGCTATGAGAAAGACGATTTTTTGAGGCCTCTAGACATCTGGCGACTAAATATACGAACAGCGAAAGTTGTTTAAAATTCGCTGGAAATGGTGTAAACGAGCAATTTCCGATGTAAAGAACAAGAATATTACAAAAGTTTGTCGTTTCATGAAACTCGATTTTTTTATGCTACTTCATTTCTGGCGACCAAATAAGCTCACAACAAAAGTTGTTACCAATTCGCTACAAATGGTATAAAAGAGCAGTTTGGTGTTTGATGTGCAACAATATAACATACATTTTTCAAGAAAAAGAATATCACAACAGTTTGTCGTTTCGTTAAAATCGATTTTTTGATGCTCTACACTTCTAGGGATGAAATATTCCTAGAACAAAAGTTATTTAATATTCGATGCAAATGGTATAAACAAGCAATTTGGAGAGTGATGAGCAATACAACATAAACTTTTCGCTTCGTAAAACTAGTTTTTTTGATACTTCTAGGCTTGTGCTGACCAAATATGCTCAGAACAGAACTTGTTTAAAAATCGATAAGTTTGGAGTATGGAAAATAAGAATTTCACATACATTTTTCGCTTCGTGAAACTCGACTTTGTGATGCTTCTGCCGACCAAATATGCTCAAAACAAAAGATGTTTAAATTCGCTGCAAATGATATAAACGAGCATTTGGGAGTGTGGAGAACAAGAATATCACATTAATTTTTCGTTTCGGAAAACTCGATTTTTTATGCTTCTAATCCTCTGGGGACCAAATATGCTGAGCACAAAGTTAGTTAGAACTTCTCTGCAAAGAGTTTAAACGGTCGCTTTGGAGTGTGGAGAACAAGAATAACACATACATTTTTTGTTTCCTGAAACTCGATTTTTTATGCTTCTAGGGTTCTGGTTAATAAATATGCTCAGAAAAAAAGCGGCTTAAAATTCGCTGCAAATGGTATAAACGAGCAGTTTGAAGTGCGGCGAAAGGGAATATCACAGGCATTTTTCGTTTCGTGAAACTCGTTTTGATTTTGCTTCTAGGCTTCTGGTGATTTAATATACTAGGAACAAAAGAACCTACAAATTCGTTATAAATGTTATAAACGAGCAGTTGCTTCGGGGCTTCTAGCGACCAAAAATGTGCAAAACAAAATTTATTAAGATTCGCTGCAAATGGTTTAAACGATCCATTTAGAGTGTGCAGAACCGAAATATCACATAAATTTTTCGCCTCGTGAAACTCGAATTTTTTTGCTTCAGAAGAAAAGCAGTTACAATTTTGCTGCATATGCACGTTGGATGTGTGGAGAATATTTAAATCTAATAAATCTTTCGTTTCGTAAAACTCGAATTTTGATGCTTTTAGGCTATTAGTGGCCTAATATGCTCAGAACAAAAGATGTTTAAAATCGCTGGAAGTGCCTCAATCGAGCAGTTTGGAGTGCGGATAACAAGAATATCATATACATTTTTGGCTTCGTGTATGTCTATTTTTTGATGCCTGTAAGCTTTTGGCGTCTAAATATGCTCAGAACAAAAGGAGATAAAAATTCGCTGCAAATGGTATAAACTAGCTGTAGAACCAGAATATTACATACATTTTTCTTAATCGTGAAACTCGATTTTTTGATGCTCCTAGGTTTTGGGAGACCAAATATGCTCAGAACTAAAGTTATAAAAAATCGCTGCAAATTATATAGACCTGCAGGCTTGAGTGTAGAGAACAAGAATAATACATTAATTTTTCGCAAAGGAAGCAAATGGTATAAACGAGCGGTAGAATCAGAATAACACATAAAATTATCTTTTCGTGAACCTCGATTTTTTTATGCTCCTTTGCTTCGGCTGACCAAATATGTTCAGAACTAGAGTTGAGTAAAAATCGCTGCAAATGGTATATATCTGCAGAATTGAGTGTGGAGAACAAAAATATCACATACATTTTAGTTTCGTGAAACTTGATTTTTTGATGCTTCTAGGCTTCTAAGGATTAAATACAACGAGCAGGAGAAAGACCCTCTACCGTTCTTAATGTCAACGGCGTTTATAAGCATTACTAGGCATCTGTAATAAAATAATAACGATAAAAGCTTATATCACTCATAGCAGCATTGAACCCTTTAACCCTTAATTTACTGACCCGATTAATCCAAAATGTAGGAACATTTATAATCATAAGTTGGTAGTACTTGAATGCGATTAATGAGCGTTGGAGTGTCTTAACCTCAAATACAAGGACTATGCTGGTTTATAAACTTTAGCTGAGCAAAATTCCTTATTGTTTATGTTGCAAAATAAAGACTACAATCAAAGTTTTATTTTAAATATCTAAACAATACAGCCGTTACCTATAACAAGACTTGTTTCTTTTTTATACCACAGCTACAAAAAACACAATTTCCATGAACTTTTACGTTCACTGTGAGCAAGAAGTTGTAGTCTTCTTCGGAGATGGTAGCATGTTGTATATGTGAATTGACCTTGGTGTAAACAGCAGAGTTTTAAAACTGACCCGATTAATATGTTGACCCAATTTAGACTAAGTTACCCTAAATGGTATAAACGAAATGTTGCTTCTGGGCTTGTAGCGACCAAATAATCTGAGAAAAAGTTATCTAAAATTCGCTTCAAATGGTTTATACCAGCAATATGGAGTGTGAAGAATCAAAATATCATACATTTTACGCTTCGTGAACAGCGAATTTTGGATGCTTTTAGGTTTCTGGCTACCAAATATGTTTAGAACAAAAGTAAACACAAATTCGCTGCAAATGATGTAAACCAGCAGTTTGGAAGTGAGGAGTACAAGTATATCACATACATTTTTCGTATATTGAACACACTTTTTTTATCCTCACAGCCCGCTTACGACTTTTCGTGAAACTCGATTTCTTCAGGATTCTAGGGCTTTCGGAGAACAAAAGATGTTTAAAAATCTCTGCAAACGCTATAATGTAGCACTTTGGTGTGTGGAGAACAGGAACATCAGGTCAATTTTTCGCTATGTGAAAGTCGATTTTTGGATGGTTTCTGCCGACCAAATATGCTCAGAACAAAAGAGTTAAATTCACTGTTAATCGTACAAACGAACAATTTGTGGTGTGAAGAACAAGAATATCACAGAAGTTTTTCGATTCATGAGACTAGAATTTGTTATACCTTTAGGTTTCTGCTATCAAATATGCTCAGAAAAAAAGTAGTTACAAATTCGCCGCAAATTGTATAAACCAGCAGTTTGGAAGTGTGGATAACAGGTATATTACATAAATTTCTCGTTTCGTGAAACTCAATGTTTAATGGTTCTTGGCTACTGGCGATCAAATATGTTCAGAACAAAAGTTATTTAAAAATCGCTGTTAATATAACGAGCAATTTGCATGTGAAGAACAAGAATATCACAAAAGTTTTTCGTTTCGTGAAACTTCATTCTTTGATGCTTCTAGGTTTCTGGCGTCCAAATATGCTCAAAACAACAGTGGTTACAAATTCTTTGCAAATTATATAAACGCACAGTTTAGAGTGTGGAGAACAAGAATATGACATACATTTTTCGCTTCGTGAAAGTCGCACTTTTGAAGCTTGTAGGCTTGTGGAAACCAAATGAGGTCATTACAGAAGTTGTTAATAATTCGCTGAAAATGGTATAAACGAGTAGTTTGGAGTGTGGAGAAAAAGAATATCACAACAATTTTTCTATTCGTGAAAGTCGATTATTTGGTGCTTATAGACTTTTGATGACCTAACGTGCTCAGAACAAAGTTGTTACAAATTCACTGCAAATGGAATAATCGATCAGTTTGAAGTCTGGGGATCAAGAATATCACAAAAGTTTTTTGTTTCGAGATGTCTATTTCTTGATGTTTCTAGGTTTCAAGCGACCTTATATGCTAACAACAAAAGGTGATACAAATTCGCTTCAAATGGTACAAACGAGCGTTTGGAGTGTGGAGAACAAGAATATCACATGATTTTTTCGTTTCGGGAAAGTCGATATTTTGATGTTTCTAGGCCTCTGGCTACTAAATATGCCCAGAACAAAAATTGTTAGAAATTCGATTCAAATGTTATAAACGAGCAGTTTGGGGTATGGAGAACAAGGCTATCATAAAAGCTTTCGTTTTGTGAAACACGATTTTTTTATGCGCCTAGTTTCCGTCGACCAAATATACATACCAAGAATAAAACGTGTTACAAATTAGCTGCAAATGGTATAAGCGCGCAGTTTTAAGTGTGGACACCAGGAATATCACATGAATTTTTCGTATTGTGAACCTGGATATTTTGTTTTTACTAGGTTTCTGGCGAGCAAATCTGCTCAGAACAAAATATGTTACAAATCGCTGCAAATGGTATAAACGAGCAGATTAGAGGGTGGAGAACAAGAATATTACATGATTTTTTGTTTAGTGAAGCTGCATTTTTTTATGCTTCCAGGATTATGGTGACCAAATATGTTTAGAACAAAAGCTGTAATAAATTCGCTGCAAATGGTATAACCGAGCTGTTTGTAGTTTGGAGAACTAGAATATCACAAACATTTTTTGTTTCGTGAATGTCCATTTTTTGATGCTTCAAGACATCTAGCGACCAATACGCTGAGAACAGAAGTTGTTAAAAATGAGCAGCAAATGGCATGAACGAGCTGCTTGAGTGTAGAGAACAAGAATGTCACATGAGTTTTTCGTTACTTGAAAATCCATTTTATGATGATCTAGGTTTGTTGGGCCAAATATGCTCAGAACAAAATTGTTACAAATTTGCTGCAAATGGTTTAAACGAGCAGCTTGGAGTGCAGACAACAAGAGTATCGTATACATTTTTCAATTTAAGAAAGTTTTTTGATGTTTCTGGGGTCTTGGCAGCAAAATATATCCAGAACAAAAGTTTTTACAAATTCGCTGCAAATGGTAGAAACGAACAGTTTGGAGTGCGGAGAACAACAATATCACAAAAGTTTTTCCTTTCGTGAATGTCAATTTTTTTTATCCGTCCAGTCTTCTGGCGACCTAATATACTCAGAAAAAAGTTGTTACACATTCGCTGCAAATGGTATAGACGAGCAGTTTGGATGTGGAGAAGAAGTATATCACTAAACTTTTTCGTTTTGGGAAAGTAGATTTTTTTATGTTTCTAGGTTTCTGGCGAACAAATATGCCCAGAAAACAAGTTGTTCCAGCCTCGCTCTGAATGATATAAACGAGCAGTTGGGAGTATGGAGGACAAAAATATCTACAAAACCTTTTACTTTTGAGAAAGTCGAATATTTGATGCTTCTAGGCTCCTTTCAATCAAATATGCTCAGCACAAAAGTTGTTGTAAATTCGCTGCAAATAGTATAAACGAGCAGTTTGGGGTGTGGAGAACAAGAATATCATAAAAGGTTTTCATTTCGTGAAAGTCGATTTTTTGATGCTTGTAGGCCTCTGGTGACAAAATCTGCTCAGAACAAAATTATTTACAAAATAATTGCAAATGTTATGAACGAGCGGTTTTGATTTTAGGGAACAAGAATATCACAAACATTTTTTGCTTCGTGAAAGTAGATTTTTGCTTCTTTTTGCTTCTAAGTCTATGGCGACCAAATATGTCCAGTACAAAAGCTGTTACAAATTCGCTGCAAATGGTATAAACGAGCATTGAGGGTGGTGAACAAAAATATCTCAAAATTTTTTCGTGCCGTGAAAGTCGATTTTTCGATGCTTTCTAGGCTTCTGGCGACCAAATATGCTCGGAACAAAAGTTGACAAAAATTTGCTAAAAATGGTGTAAAGGAGTATTTGTTGTTTTCCAGGTTTCTGAAGACCAAATATGCCCAAATGATAAGTTGTTTTAAATTAGCTTCAAAAGGGATAAACGATCAGTTTGGACTGTGGTGAACAAGAATATCACAAACATTTTTCTTTTCGTAAAAGTCGATTTATGGATGCTTCTAGGCTTCCCGGGACCAAATATGCTCGGAATAAAATATTTCGTTTCGTGAAAATTGATTTTTTGATGCTTCTATTTTTCGGGCGAATAAATAAACTCAGAGAAAAAGTTGTTACAAATTCGGTGCAAATGGTATAAACGAGCAGTTTGGATTGTCAAAAACAAGAATAAAAACAAAAAACAAAAAAAAATTCAATTTCGTTTCGTGATAGCCGAATATTTTATGCTTCTAGTCTTCTGGCGACCATATATGCCCAGAACAAAAGTTTTTACAAATTCACTGCAAATGGTAAAAACAAGCAGTTTGAAGGGTGGAGAACAAGATCACACACATTTTTTATTTCGAGAAAGACGATTTTTTGATAATTCTAGGCTTCTGGGGATCAAAATTGCTCAGAACAAAAGTTAAAAATTCGCTACAAATGGTATAAAGTATCAGTTTGGAGTGTGGAGAACAAGAATGTCTCAAAAATATTTCGTTTCGCGAAAGTCTATTTTTTTATGCTTTTACGCTTCTGGCGACCAAATATGTTCTGAACAAAAGTTGTGACACATTCGCATAAAATGATATAAATGAGTAGTTTGGAGTGTGGAGGGCAAGAATGTCACAAAGCATTTTGGTTTTTTTAAAGTCGATTTTTTGTAACCTCTATGCTTTTGGAGACCAAATAAGCCCAGAAGAAAGGTTGTTACATACTCGATGCAAATTATATAAATGAGCATTTTGGAGTGTGGAGTACAAGAATATCACAAACATTTTTCGTTTCGTGAAAGTAGATTTTTGATACTTCAAGGCTTCTGACGACCAAATCCGCTGAGAACAAAGGCTGTTAAAAATTCGCTGTACTTTGAGTGTAGAGGACAAAAATATCACATGAATTTTTCTTTACCTTAAAGTCAATTGTATAATGTTTCTAGTCTTCTGGGACCAAAAATGCTCAGAACAAAATTGTTAGAAATTTGTAAAACTTTTTTTTTTGTTCTGGGCATATTTGGACTCCAGAAGCCTAGAAGCATAACAAAAAACAACTTTTTGGAAACGAACATTTTTGATATATTCTTGTTGTACAACACACCAAACTGCTCTTTTATACTATTTGCAGCGAATATGTTACAACTTTTAAACTCAGCTTATTTTTTTCGCCAGGAGCCTAGAAGCATAAAAGAATCGAATTTCTCGAAATGAATTTTGTTGTTGTTGATATTCTTGTTATTCATGCTTCAAATTGCTCGTTTAATCCATTTGCAGCGAACTTGGACCAACTTTTGTTCTGGGCAAGTATGGTTGAGGGAAGCCTGGAAGCATACAAAAATCGACTTTATCTAAACGAAACATTTTTTTTTAAATTTTTTTCTCCAAACTGCTCGTATATAGCTTTTGCAGGAAATATGGAGCAAGCTTTGTTCAGGGCGTATGTGTTCCTCAGAAGCATGGAATCAACGAAAAACGACTTTCTCGAAAAGAAAAATTTCTGTGATATTCTCGTTCTCAATACCCCAGCTGCTCGTATATAGCTTTTACAGCGAATTTTGAACAACTTTATTTCTGAGCATATTTAGTGACCAAGAGCTCAGAAGTATAAAAAATCGTCATTCTCGAAACGAAACATTTTCGTGCTATTCTTGTTCATCACATTCCAAACCTCCCTATTATACCATTTGTAGCGATTTTGGAGTAACTTTTGTTCTGGGCATACATGTTGGCCAGAGGCCTAGAATAATTGATAAATCGACTTTCTCTAAGAGAAATTTTATTTGTGATATCCTTGTTCTCCACACTCCAAACTACTCGTATATAGCTTTTGCAGCGAATAACAAATTTTGTTCTGAGCATATTTGGTGGTTTAAAAGCTTCGAAGTGTCAAAGAATCGACTTTCGCTAAACGAAAAATGTTAGTGATATTCTTGTTCTCCACACTCCAAACTGCTCGTATATAGCGTTTGCAGCGTATTTAGAGCAACTTTTTTTCTGGGCATATTTGTTAGCAAGAGGCCTAGAATCATCGAAAAATTGACTTTCTCGAAACGGAAAATGTTTGTGAAATTCTTGTTCTCCACACTCTAAACTGCTCGTATCTAGCTTATGCAGCAAATATGGACTACATTTTCTTCTGGACATATTTGTTGGCCAGAACCGAAAATCGAAAAATCGTCTTTCTTGAAACGAATCTTTTTTGTGATATTCTTTTTCTCCACACTCCAAACTGCTCGTATATTGCTTTTACAGCGAATTTGGAGCTACTTTTGCTCTGAGCATATTTGATTTTGGAGCTTTGAACTATAAAAAAAAAAAAGACTTTATCGAAACGAAAAATTGTTGTGATATAGTTGTTCTCCACATTCCAAACTGCCCGTATGGAGCTTTTGCAGAAAAATTTTGGAGCAACTTTTGTTTTGAGCATATGTGGTGTCCAGAAGTCTAGAAACACCGAAAAATCGATTTTCTCCAAAAGAAACATTTTTGTGATATTTTTGCTCTCCACACCCTATATTGCTCATATATCGCTTTTGCAGCGAATTTGGGGCAATTTTGTTCTGGACATATTTGTTCGCCAGAAGCCTAGAAATATAAAAAAATCTGAATCTCTTGAAACGAAAAACTTTTGTGATATTCTTGTTCTCCACACTCCAAACTGCTCGTTTATACCATTTTCAGCGAATTTGGGGCAAGAGTTGTTCTGGGCATATTTGGTCGGCAGAAGCCTAGAATGATCGAAAATCTGAATCTCTCGAATCGAAAAATTTTTGTGAAATTATTTTACCCCACACTGCAAACTGCTCATATATAGCTTTTCCAACGAATTTGAGGCAACTTTTGTTCTTGGGCATATTTAATCGACAGAAGCCCTAGAATCATCGAAGAATCAACTTTCTGGAATGGAAAAATGTTTGTGATATTCTTGTTCTCCACACTGCTCGTATATAGCTTTTGCAGCGAATTTGGAGAACTTTTTTTTATTTGGTATATTTGTTCGCGAGAAGCGTAGATTCATCGAATAATCGCCTTCCTCGAAAGGAAATTTTTTTGTGATATTCTTTTCCTCCACACACGAAATTGCTCGTATATATCTTTTGCAGGGAATTTGGAGGAACATTTTTCTGAGCATATTTGGTTACCAGTAGCTTAGAGGTATTAAAAAATCGACTTTCTCGGAACGAAAATTTTTTGTGATATTCTTGTTCTCCACACTCCAAACTGCCCCGTTATACATTTGCAGCAAATTTGTACCAATTTTTTCTTCTGGGCATATTTGTTTGCCGGAATCCTCAAAATATAAAAAAATGGACCTTCTCGATTCGAAACCTTTTTGTGATATATTTGTTCTCTACAGTCCAAAGTTCCCGATTATATAATTTGCAACAAATTTGTGACAACATTTGTTCTGGGCATATTTTTTTGCTAGAAGCCTAGAAATATAAAAAAAATCGACTCTCTTGAAACGAAAATCTTTTTGATATTCTTGTTCTCCACACTGCAAACTGCTCGTTTATACCATTTGCAGCGAATTTGGGGCAACAGTTGTTCAGGGCATATTTGGTTGCCAGAAGCCTGGAATAATCGAAAACTGAAATTTCTCGAAATGAATTTTTTTTTGTAATATTCTTGTATTCCACACTCCAAAATGCAGCGGATGCACTCCATTTGCAGCGAATTTGGAGCAACTTTTGCACTGGGCATATTTACTCGCCAGATATCTAGAAGCATCAATAAATCGACTTTCTCGCAACGAAAAATGTTTGTGGTATTCTTGTTCTCCACATTCCAAACTGCCTGTTTATACCATTTGCAGCGAATTTGGAGCAACTTTTGTGCTGGGCGTATTTGTACGCCAGAAGCTTAGAATCATCGAAAAATCGCCTTCTCGCAACGAAACAATTTTGTGATATTCTTGTTATCCTCAGTCTAAAGTGCCCAATTATACCATTTGCAACGAATTTGGAGCAACTTTTGTCCTGGGCATATTTTTTCACCAGAAAAATCGACACTCTCGAATCGAAAAAGTTTTGTGGAATTCTTGTTCTCCACACGTAAACTGCTCGTATATAGCTTTTGTAGCGAATTTGGAGCAACTTTTGTTCTGGGGCATATTTAATCATCGAAAATTTGAACTCCTCGCAACGAAAATTTTTTGTGATATTCTTGCTCTGCACACTCCAAACTGCTCGTATATAGATTTTGCAGTGATTTTGAGCACCTTTTGTACTGGGCATATTTGTTCGCCTGAAGCCTATAATAATCGAGAAATCGACTTTCTTGAAACGAAAAATGTTTGTGATATTTTTCCCTTCATCTCATCCCTATTCTTCTCCTTTGATTCCAACTTACATAACTCTGCCTGAATAATTTCATATTCATCTAAATCCTTTTTTTGTTACAAAACTTGTAACTCCTTCACCCCTAACTTCTTCTTATGATCCAAAATTACCATTGTCATCCATTATTTCTTTTTCTTTCTTCTATTTTGCAAATCTTTCTTTATTATCCTTCTTTTTACCTTCTTCTTAATACATTTTTTTTGTATCCTCCTTCTGTAATTTGCTATTTAGGTCCCTGTTTTTACCTTGTAATAATGGTTATCGTAGCAGTGTGTTTGTTGGCGTAAACACACCTTACTCATCCATAGCATTACGGTGGGGGAATTACCCCCTAAGAACAAATATATTGCTCTTAGTTAATTGTATACTATAATATGTATAATAACGATATTATTTATGTACTTAAAGTTCAGTACAGATGCTGTCTAATAAATATGCAATTAATATATCACTAATAAATTTTAAACTTTAACACACACTAAAAATGGCCAAAGCAATGCAACCGCGAAGCAACGGCCACATACGTCACCGCTTGGATGCCAGAGCAGTAAAAAAAAAACCAAACAAACAAAAAGAACAAACAAAAAAAGAAAAAAAAATTAAAGATAGGCTAAACAATGCAAGTCAAGTCATAAGACATTGCATGGCACGGCTAGGCAACGAAACGCAAGCATGGCCACGCTAGAAGGGGCAAGGCAAGGCAAAAGCCGAGGCAACGCAAGGCATAAGGTAAGGAAAGGAATGGCAATGCAATGCAAAAGGCAAGCAGAGGCAAAAGCAGGACAAACCAAGGCAGGGCAAAATGAGAGGCCTAAGGCAAAGCAAAAGACAAATGTCTAGACAAGGCAAAGGCAAGGTAAGGCAAGGCAGGACAATAGGCAAGGAAGCCAAGACAAGGTAGGGCAAGGTAAAAGGCAAGGCAAAGAGCAAGGAGGGCCAAATTCAAGGCAACAAGCCAGGCATACACAAGGGAAGATAAACGGCAAGGCAAAGGAGAAGGCAACGCAAAAGCCAAGGAAAAGCAAAACGCAAGGCAAGGCAAAAACCAATACAAAGCAAAAGGCAAAGCAACACATTACTTGGCACGGCTAGGCAAGGCAACGCAAGCATGACCAGGCTAGGAGAGGCAAGGACAGGCAAGGCAAGAGGTAAGGCAAGGCAACGCAAGGCAAAAGGTAAGGCAAGGAAAGATAAGGCAAGGAGAGGTAAGGCAAAGAAAGGCAAGGCAAAAGGAGAGACAAGGCGAAAGCCAAAAGCCAAGGCACCGGAAGGCGAAAGGAAGGCAACATATTGGGCAACCCAAGGCAAGGCAAAAGACAAGGTGGGCATAACAAATGGCAAGGCAAAATAAGGTAAGGAAAGGCAACGCAAGGAAACACTAGGCTAGGCAAGGCACGAAAAAACACAAAGGCCTATGCAAAAGACAAGACAAGACATGGCAATGAAAGGCAGAGGAAGAATTGGTTAGGCATAAGGCAAAGCAAAACTCAATAGGCAACCAAAGGCAAAAGGCAGGCAAAGTAAGGCAACATCTAGTCAAATCATAGCAAAAGGCAGTGCAAAAAGCAACTCAAAGCAAAAAGCAAGGCAAGGCTGTGCAAAAGCCAAGCCAAAAGGCAAGGCAATGTCAAATGGAAGCCAAAAACCATTGCAAGGAAGGACTACGCAAAAGGAAGGGCAAAGCAAGGCAGCGAATAAAGCAAGACAAGGAAAGGCAAGGCTAGTCCAGGCAAAGGAGCGGCAAGACAAAGCAATGCACAAGGTAAGGCAAGACCAAGCAAAAGGAGAGGCAGGATAAGGCAAGGCAAGGCAAGGTAAACGGTAACACAAAAGGGAAAACAAAGCAAAAGGCAAAGCATAAGGTAAGGCAAGGCAAAAGACAAAGCAAAAGGCAATGCAAGTAAAAGGCAAAAGGCGAGGCAAAAAGCAAAAGGCCAAGCAAATGGCAAGGCATATATCAAAAGCAAAGGCAAAATGGAAGGTAAAAGGCAAGGCAAGGGGAAACGGATGGCAAAAAAAAAAAAAAAAAAAAAAAAAAAAAAAAAAAAAAAAAAGGAAAACGAAAAGTAAATGCGAAAGGCAAGGCACGCCAAGGCAAGACGAAAGGCAAGGGAAGGCAAGTCAAAGCAAAAGGCCAAAGCCAGATAAGGCAAGGCAGGACAAAACTTAAGGCAATTCAAAGTAAAGCTAGGGCAAAGGGAGGAGGCAAAAGCTATGGAAGGCAAAGTTAGGCAAAAGAACAGGCAGGAAAAAGCGCAAGGCAAGGAAAGGCTACTACGCAAAGAGCAAGGGAAAAGGCAAAACAAGACAAGGCAAGGAAAGGAAAGGTTAGGCAAAGGCAAGACAATTTAGGGTAAGGATAGGCAAGGCAAATAAAGGAAAGGTTAGGCAAAGGCAAGGCAATTTAGGGTAAGGACATGCAAGGCAAAACAAAACAATGCAAGAGAATGCAAGAGAATGCAAGACAAGGCAAGCCCGAGATGGTCAAGGCAAGGCAAGGCAAGGCAAGGTAAGGCAAGGCAGGGCAATGCATGGCAAAACAGGGCAAGGCAGGCAAGGCAGGGCAACGTCAGCAAGGGCAAGACAATGCTAAGCAAGAAAATCAAGGGAAGGCCAGGCAAGGCTAGGCTAGGCAAAGCTAAGCAAGGTCAGGCAAGGCCAGAAAGGCTAGGCAAGGCTAAAAAGGGCAGTCAAAACATAGAGAGTAAGGCAAGGCTAGGCAGGGCATGACAAGGCAAAAGGCAAACTAAAGGCAAGGAAACGAAAGGCAAGGGGGAAAGGCAAGGTAACATAAAGCCTAGGGCAAGACTTCAAGGCCCAAGGCAAGGCCTAATACAATGTCTAAGGCAAGGCAAAACGCAAGTCAAAGAAAAACAAAAGGCAAGTCATAAGGCAAGGCAAGGCAAAAGGCAACGCAAAAAGCAAGCCAGGGTAAAAGGCAAGGAAGGCAAGGCAATGGTGGATAAAGTTAGCCAAGGCAAGGTAAGGCAAGAGGCAAAACAAAAGTCAAAACCAAGCAAGGAAACATAAATATAGGCAAAAGGCAAGAAAAGCAAAGGCAAAGATAGGCCACGCAAGGCCATGCAGTTCAAAGAAATATAATGCAAGGCAGGGTATGGCAAGGCAGGCAAGGCAGGGTAAGGAAGGGGAAGGTAGAGCAAGGCAGGGCATAACAGGGCAAGGTATGGGAAGTCAGGGTTCAGGACAAGGCTGGGCGCGGCAGCGCAAGGAGGCGCAATGTAAGGCAAGCATGGAACGAGAGCAAAGGCAAGGCAAAGCAAGTCCAGGCAAGGCAAGGGAACACAAGGCTAGGCAAGGCCAAGAAAACTTGGAGAGTAAGGCCAAGCAGGGCAAAGTAGGGCGATGAGAGGAAGGGCAATGCAAGGCTAAGCAAGACATGTTAAGGCATGGCAAGGCAGGGCAAGGCACGGTAAGGCTGGGCAATGAAAGGAAGAGCAAGGCAAATCTAAGGAAAACAAAGGAAGCAAATCCAGGCAACACAAAACAAGGCCAGGTAAGGCAGGGTAGGGCAGGACAAGCCAATGCTTGGCTTGGCTAGGCTGCACAAGTCCATAAAAACATATACAGTAAAAGTAAGACAAAGCAATTCAAGTCAAGGCAAAAGGCAAGGCAAAAGATAAGGCCTACAAAAGGAGAGGATAGGTAAGGAAAACCAAGGCAAGGCCAAAGTCCAGACAATGTGAAGCAAAATAAGGATAAAGGCAAGGCAAGGCAAAATAACAGGTAAGACAAGGCAAGGCAATGCAAGGCAAGGCGAAGCAAAAGACAAGGCAAGGTATGGCAAGTCTGGGCAAGGATAGGCAAAAGGCCAGGAAAAGCAAAGGATAAGGTAAGAAAAAATAAACGGCAAGGCAAGGCCAATAGCGGAACAACAAGTAACGGATAGGTAAGGCAAAATGTAAGGCAACACATGAAAAAAGCCAAAAACAAAGGAAAAAAAAAATAGATAAAAAAAAATAAACTGCGGGCAAGGTAGTTCAATAGACCAAAAGACAAAGGCAAGGCAAAAGGAAGGAAAACAAAAGGCAAACGACAAGGCAGAAGACGTTGCAAAAGGCAAGACAAGGGGAAAGGGAAGGGAAAAGGTCAACGCAAGGTAAAAGGCTACGCAAAAGACAATGCAAGGCAAAAGGCAAGGCACGGCAAATGGAAAGGCAAGCCAAACGGTAAAGCAAGTCAAATAGCAAAATAAAGGCAAGGCAAGGCAAGGCTGGGCAAAAGGCAAGGTAAGGGAAGCAAGGCGAAAAGAAACGCAAGGCAAGCCAAGGCATGGAAAGACAGAAGGCAAGGAAAGCTAGGGGAAAGAAAAAAACAATGCAAAATGAAGGCAGGATAAAAGTCAAGGCAGGGTAAAAGCAAGGCAAACGGCCAGGCAACGAAAAAGGCAAGGAGAGAATAAACGCAAGGCAAAAGAAGTGGCAACGTAAAAGGCAAGGAAAGGCAAATGGCAAGGCAAAGCAAAAGACAACCCTAGCCAAAAGGAAGCCAAACCAAAAGGCAAGGTAAACCAAACGGTAGGGGGAAAAAGGCAAGGCACAAGGCTAGACAAGGGAGGGCAAAAGCCAAGGCAAGGTAAGGCAAAATACAACGCTAGTCAAACGGATACGTAAAAGAAATGGCAAAGCAGAACAGACCAAGTACCAAGTCAAGGAAAAACGAAGGGCAAGGAAAAAGGCAAAAGTCAAGGTCAGGCATAGCAGAATGCAAAAATCGTGGCAAAGGGCAAATGGCAACGCCAAAATAAAGGGAGGCAAAAGGTTATGATAGGCATAATAAGGCAAAAGGACAGGCAGGGCAAAACGCAGGGCAAGGCAGGGCAAGGATAAGAAAGGCAGGGCAAGGTAACACAAGGCAACGCAAAAGGCAAAGGAAAAGAAAAGACAAGGTAAGGCAAGGAAAGGAAAGTCTAGGCAAAAGCAAGAGCAATTTAAGGCAATGATAGGCAAGGCAAGGCAAGACAAAACAATGCAAGGCAAAGCAAGGCAAGGAAGGGCAAGGAAGGGCAGGGCAAAGAAAGGCAAGGCAAGGCAAGGCAACGCAAGGTAAAGCACGGAAAGGCAACGCAAGGCAAAGCAAAAAAGCAGGGCAAAGGGCAAAGGGCAAAGCAAGGTCTAAGGCAAGGAAAAGAGAAAAAAAAAAAAAAACACAAAGGAAGGAAAAAGGCAAAAGACAAAGCAAGGCAAGGCAAAAGGGAAGGCAAGATGTAAAAATCAAGGCAACAAGCAAACGGCAACGCCGAAGAGAAGGAAAGAAACGGCTATTAACGGCAAGGTAAGGCAAAGAAGGCAGGGCAAAACACTAGGATAGGCAAGGCAGGCCAAGAATAGGCAAGACAAGGCAAGGTAAGACAAGGCAAGGCAATCCAGTTCAAGGCAAGAGGGAAAAGGCAGGACGAAATAAGGCAAATAAAGGAAAGGATAGGCAAAGGCAAGGAAAGCTAAGTCAAGGATAGTCAAGGCAACATCAAACAATGCAAGGAAATGGAAGGCAACATAAAACAATGCAAGGAAATGCAAGGCAAAGCAAAGCAAAGCAGTGAAGGGCAAGGCAAGGCAAGGCAATGCAGGGCTTACTGCACAAGTCAGGGAAAGGCAGGGCAACGAGAAGAAGGGCTAGGCTAAGCAAGCCAAGACAAGGCATGGCAAGGCAGGGAAAAGGTAGAGCACCGAGAGGAGGCGAAGGTAAGGCAAAGCCTGACAAGCCTAAGCAAGGCATGGCCAGGCAAGGCAAGTCAGGGCTAAACAAGTCCGTACAAAATTGTAGAATAAGGCAAGAAAAGCAAAGTAAGGCAATGTAAAAGGCTAGGCATAAGACAAAAGCCTAGGCAAGGCAAGGCAAGACAAGGCAAGACAAGGCAAGACAAGGCAAGACAAGGCAAGACAAGGCAAGACAAGACAAAAGGCTAGACAAGGCAAGGCAAGGCAGGGAAAGGCAAAAAGAAGGCAAGGAAAAAGGCAACGATAGCCAGAAAGCAATCAAGCTAAATGAAGGTAAGGCAAACGGAAGTGGGAAAGGCAATGGCAGGAAAAGGTAAAGCAAAAGGAAAGGGAATTTAAAATGCAGTGCAAAAGGCATGGGAAGTCATAGGGCATGGGAAGTCAAAAGGCAAAACAGAAGGCTAGGAAGGCAAAACGCAAGGCAAAAGTCAAGGCAACCATATTACAAAGGGAATGGCAAGGCAAGGCAGGGCAAAATGTAAGGCAATGCAAAAGGTTAGCCAAGGGAGGACAAAAGGCAAGGCAAATCAAGGCAAGACAAAAGTCAAGGCAAGATAGCGAAAAATGCAAACCTAGGCAACAGGAGGAAAAAGCAAAACAAAGGGCAAGTAAAGGCAAGGAGAGGCAACGCAAGGCAAGGCAACGGAAGGCAAGGCAAGGAGAGGCAACAGGCAAAGCAAGGTAAGGCAAAAGATATGGCAAGATAAAAGGATAGGAAAAAGGCAGGGCAAAGCAGGGCAAAGAACAAGGCAAGGCAGGGATAAGGCAAGGCAAAACGATAGGGAAGGAAAAAGGCAAAAACAAGAGAAATGGCAAGGCAAGATAGAAGGGAATGCAAGATGCAACGCCAAAGGCCAGGAAAACAAAAGGCAATGGAAGGTAAGGTAAGGGAAAAGCAAGGCAGGGCAAAACGATAAGCAAGACAAAACAGGGCAAGAAAACGCAAGGCAAGGTAAGGCAAGCCAATTCAAGGCAAGAGGAAAAGGGCAAGTAAAGACAAGGCAAGTAAAGCAAAGGATATTCTGATACTTCTAGGCTTCTGGCGTTCAAATATGCTCAAAAAAATGTTTAAAAACCGCTTCAAATGCTCTAATCGAGGATTTTGGAGTGTGGAGAACAAGAATATCACAAACAATTTTCGTCTCATGAAAGTCGATTTTTTTATGCATCTAGGCTTCTGGCGACCAAATATGCCCAGAACAAAAGTTATTTAAAATTCGTTGTAAATGGTATAAACGAGCAGTCGCTTCTAGGTTTTTGGCGACCAAATATGATCAGAACAAAAGTTATTAAAAATTAGCTGCAAATGGTATAAACGAGTAGTTTGGAGTGTGAAAAACCAGAATATCATACACATTTTTCGTTTCTTGAAACTTGATTTTTTAAAGCTCCTGTGCTTCTGCCGCCTAAACATGCTCAGAACAGAAGTAGTTTAAAATTCGTTGCAAATGGTATAAACGAGCAGTTTGGAGTGTGAAGAACAACAATATCACATGCATTTTCGTTTCGTGAAGCCTCATTTTTTGATGCTTCTAGGCTTCTGCGACCATATATGATAAGAATGTTTAAAAATATCTGCAAATGCTATAAACGAGCAGTTTGGAGCGAGTAAGAATTACACAAACATTTTTCGCATCGTGAAAGTCGATTTTTAATGCGTCTAGGCTTCAGGCGAAAACATATCTCAGAATAAAAGTTGTTTAAAATTCACTGCATATGCTATAATGGAGCAGTTTTGAATGTGGACAACTAGAATTACAGATAAATGTTTCATTTAGTGAAACTTGATTTTTGATGGTTCTATGCTTTTGCCGAGCACAGAAGATGTTTAAAAATCACTGCAAATGCGATTGGAATATGGAGATAAAGAATATCACATACATATTTCTCTACGTGAAAGTCGATGCTCAGAAAAAACGTTATTTAAGATTCGCTGCAAATGGTACAAACGAGCAGTTTGGAGTGTGAAGTACAAGAAAATCACATACATTTTGTTTCTTGAAACTCGATTTTTTGATGCTTCAAGGCTTCTGGCTACCAAATATGCTGAGAAAAAATGTGTTAAAATATGCGAACAGCAAAAGTTGTTTAAAATTCGCTAGAAATAGTATAAACGGGCAGTTAGCAGTATGGAGAAAGGAAACATCAGATACATTCTTCGTTTCATGAAACTTGATTTTTTTGATGGTTCTAGGCTTCTGCTTAGAAGAAAGGTTATTTAAAATTAACTGCAGATGGTATAAAGGAGCAGTTGCTTCTAGACTTTTGGCGACCAAATAAGCTCAGAACCAAAATTATTTAAAATTCGCGGAAAATTGTATAGACGAGCAGTTTATAGTGTGAAGAACCGGAATATCACATACATTTTTCGTGTCGTGAAACACGATTTTTTATGCTTCCCGGCTTGTGCCGACTAAATATGCTCAGAACAAAATATGTTTTAAAATCGCTGCAAATGGTACAAACGAGCACTTTGAAGTGTGAAGAACAAGAATTTCATATAAATTTATCGTTTCGTGAAACTCGATTTTTTAATGCTTCTAGCCTTCTGCCGATCAAATATGCTAAGAATCAAAAGATGCAGAAAATCACTGCGAATGCTATAAACGAATTTGGAGTGTGGAGAAAGTAAATATCGCAAAACTTTTTCGCTTCGTGAAAGTTCATTTTTAATGCTTCTGGCGACCAAATTAGCTCAGAACAAAAGCTGTGTAAAATTTGCTCCATGTGGTATAAAACAGCAGTTAGGAATGTGGAGAACAAGAATATCACATAACGTTTTCTTTTGGTGAAAATGGATTTTTTGATACTTCTAGGCTTCTTCGAGAACAAAAGATGTTTAAAAATCGCTGCAGCTGCTACACACCTGCAGTATGGTGTGTGAAGAACAGGAATATCACATACATTTTTCGCTACTTTAAATTTGTGTTTTCGATGCTTCTAGGCTTCTGACGACCAAATATGTTCTGAACAAAAGTTATTTAAAATTCGCTGTTAATGGTATAAACGAGCAATTTCCGATGTAAAGAACAAGAATATCACAAAAGTTTGTCATTTCGTGAAACTCGTATTTTTTATGCTTCTTCATTTCTGGCGACCAAATATGCTCACAACAAAAGTTGTTACAAATTCGCTGCAAATGGTATAAACGAGCAGTTTGGTGTATAATGTGCAATAATATAACATACATTTTTCAAGAAAAAGAATATCACAACAGTTTGTCGTTTCGTTAAAATCGATTTTTTGATGCTTCTACACTTCTAGGAACCAAATATTCCTAGAACAAAAGTTATTTAATATACGATGCAAATGGTATAAACAAGCAGTTTGGAGGGTGATGAGCAATAATATCACATACATTTTTCCCTTCGTAAAACTCGTTTTTTTGATACACCTAGGCTTGTGCTGACCAAATGTGCTCAGAACAGAACTTGTTTAAAAGCGATCAGTTTGGAGTATGGAGAACCAGAATTTCACATACATTTTTCGCTTCGTGAAACTCGATTTTGTGATGCTTCTAGGCTTCTGCCGACCAAATATGCTCAAAACAAAAGACGTTTAAATTCGTTGCAAATATATAAACGAGCATTTGCGAGTGTGGAGAACAAGAATATCACATTAAACTTTCGTTTCGGTAAACTCGATTTTTTAGGCTTCTAATCTCCTGGGGACCAAATATGCTGGGCACAAAGTTAGTTAGAAATTCGCTGCAAAGAGTTTAAACGGTCGGTTTGGAGTGTGGAGAACAAGAACATCACATATATTTTTCGTTTCCTGAAACTCGATTTTTTGATGCTTCTAGGCTTCTGGTGACCAAATATGCTCAGAAAAAAAAGTGGTTTAAAATTGGTTGCAAATGGTATAAACGAGAAGTTGCTGCTGGGCTTGTAGCAACCAAATAATCTCATAAAAAGTTATTTAAAATTCGCTGCAAATGGTTTAGACCAGCAATATGGAGTGTGACGAATATATCTGAAAACTGACACCTTTTATGTTGGCCGATGTGTTTGAAAATTTTCTTGATCTTGCATTGAAAATCTATGGTTTGGATCCTAGTCACTACTTCACATTATCAGGATTAGCATTCAATTACGAACATAAAAATATATTGACAACCGATAAAGGAATAGATATTTTCGAGTCAGCTATCAGAGGAGCATGGCATGGCATCCAAACGCTATGTAAAATCTAACAATAAATACATGTCTGATTATGATAATTTACAACCCGATAAAAGTCTGGCCTACTTGGATATCAATAATTTATATCCTACTGGAATGTTAGAATTTCTGCCATACGGAGGACTCAGATGGTTAAGTAGAGACGAAATCAGTAATACCCATTTCTTAAAAATATCATCCAATTCAAATGTCGGCTACTTAGAATATCCATCTTCACTACACTACTGCCATAATGAATTCCCATTATGCGTACAGAGTTAGATTCCGCCCAAGGGGGAATACAAAAAACTGTTATCTACACTAGCACCTAAACGTAATTATATATTACACTATGGAAACCTGCAGCAATGTATCCAATTAGGGATTACTTTAACTCGCATACATAGAGTGGTCGCATGTTCTCAATCAGATTGGCTTAAAACATGCATAAACTTAAATTCAGATTTGCGTGCGAAGGAGAGCTCTAAATTAGGACAGAATCTATACAAATTGATCAACAATTGTGTTTATGGTAAGTTCATTGATAACGTACGAAAATACAGTGATTTCATCTCGTTACTTCATGGAAGCAGGCACGTAAACTAATTGCACGTCCAAATTTTGTTAGGTATGTAGTATTTTCAGAGGAACTTTTAAGCATTGAAATGGCGAGTGAGGAAGTTCGTATGACTAAACCTACATATAGGGGTCAGGCAATTCCTGACAAGCCAAATTTATAATGTACAATTTATATTACAATATATTGAAACCAAAGTTAAAATATCTAATTCTAAAATTACGTTGACACAGATGTAGCACAGATATATACCAATTCATAAAAATAATCATAGAAAAAAGGTGTTACATACTCGCTGAAAATGGTATAAAGGAACCCTTTGCAGTATGGAGAAGAAGAGTGAAATAAACATCTTTCGTTTCATGAAAGTCGATTTTTTGAAGATTCTAGGCTTCTGCTGACCAAGTATACCTAAAACAAAAATTGTTTCATAATCGCTGCAAATGGTATAAACGAGCAGTTTTTAGTGTACACAACATGACTATCAGATACATTTTTCAATTCATGAAGGTCGATTCTTTGATGTTTCTAGGCTCCTTTCAACCAAATATGCTCAGCACAAAAGTTGTTGTAAACTCGCTGCAAATGGTATAAACGAGCAGTTTCTGGGTGAGGAGAACAAGAATATCATAAAAGGTTTTCATTTCGTGAAAGTCGATTTTTTGATGCTTGTAGGGCTCTGTTGACCAAATGTGCTCAGAACAAACTATTTATAAAATAATTGCAAATGTTATGAACGAGCGGTTTTGATTATGGGGAACAAGAATATCACAAACATTTTTCGTTTCGTGAAAGACGATTTTTTGATAATTCTAGGCTTCTGGGGATCAAAATTGCTCAGAACAAAAGTTAAAAATTCGATACAAATGGTATAAAGTAGCAGTTTGAAGTGTGGAGAACAAGAATGTATCAAAAATATTTCGTTTCGCGAAAGTCTGTTTTTTTATGCTTTTACGCTTCTGGCGACCAAATACTCGTATGTTCTGAACAAAGGTTGTGAAAAATTCGCATAAAATGGTATAAATGAGTAGTTTGGAGTGTGGAGGCCAAGAATGTCACAAAGCATTTTGGTTTTCTTAAAGTCGATTTTTTGTTACCTCTATGCTTTTGGAGACCAAATAACCCCAGAACAAAGGTTGTTACATATTCTATGCAAATTATATAAATGAGCATTTTGGAGTGTGGAGTACAAGAATATCACAAACATTTTTCGTTTCGTGAAAGTGGATTTTTGATACTTCAAGGCTTCTGACGAGCAAATACACTGAGAACAAAGGTTGTTAAAAATTCGCTGTGTTTTGATTGTAGAGAACAAAAATATCACATGAGATTTTCTTTTCCTGAAAGTCAATTGTATAATGCTTCTAGTCTTCTGGGACCAAATATGCCCAGAACAAAATTGTTAGAAATTCGTTGCAAATGGTATAGGCGAGGAGGTTGGAGTGTGGAAACAAGAATATCACAGACATTATTCGGTTTATTGAACCTCGATATTTTGATGCTTTTAGGCTTCTTTAGAACAAATGTGCCCAGAATAAAAGTTGTTACATGTTCGCAGCGAATGGTAGAAAAGAGGTGTTTTGAGAGTGGAGAGCAAGATTATCACATAACTTTTACGCTTCATGAAAGTCGATTTTTTTATGCTTCTAGGCTCCTGGCGACCAAATATGTCCAGAACAACAGTTGTTACAAATTCGCTGCAAATGGTATAAACGAGAAGGTTAGAGTGTGGAGAACAAGAATATCATAAAAATATTTCCTTTCGTGAATGTCGATTTTTTTATGCTAGAGGAATTGTGGGGACCAAAATTTCTCAGAACAAAAGTTGTTAAAATTCGCTGCTAACGGTATAAGCGAGCAGTTTGGTGTGGAGGACAAGAATATCACAAACATTTTTGTTTCCTGATAGTTGATTCTTTTATGCCTCTAGGCTTCTGGCGACTAAGTATACCCAGAACAAAATTTGTTACATATTCGCTGCAAATGGTATAAACGAGCATTTTGAGTGTAGACATCAAGAATATCAGATAAATTTTCCAATTCGTGAACGTCGACATTTTATGTTTCTAGGCTACTTTAACCAAATATGCTCAGAACAACAGTTGTTACAAATTCGCTGCAAATTCTGTAAGCGAACAGTTTGGAGTGTGGAGAACAAGAATATTACAAAAAAATGTCGTGACTTGAATATCAATTTTTTGATATTTGATATTCTGGCGATCAAATATGACAGGAACAGAAGTTACAAATTCGCTGCAAATGGTAGAATCGAGCAGTTTAGAGTTTGGAGAACAAGAATATCTCAAAAAGTTGTCGTTTCGTGAAAGACGTATTTTTTATGGTTTTAGGCTTCTGACAATCAAATATGACAAGAACCGAAGTTGTTATAAATTCACTGCAAATGGTATAAACGAGCAGTTTGGAGTGTGGAAAACAAAAAATATTACAAAAATGGTTCGTTTCGGGAAAGTCGATTTTGCGATGCATCTGAGCTCCCGAATTGGAAAATTTATCGATATTCTTGTTGTCTACACTTAAAATACCTGTTTATACCATTTCCAGGGAATATGTAACAAATTTTTTTCCGGTTATACTTGGTCACAGGAAGCTTAGAAGCATCAAAAATCGACTTTCACGAAACGAAACATTTTTGTTATATTCTTGTTCTCCATATTCCAAAACTGATGGCTCATACCATTTGAAGCGACTTTGTAACAACTTTTTCTGAGTATATTTGCACCACAGAAGCCTTGAAGCATCATAAAATAAACTTTAACGAAACGAAAACCTCAATGAATATTCTTGTTCCCCACATTGCAAACTACTCGTTTGTACCATTTGCAGCGAATATGTAGCAACTTTTTTTCTGGTCATATTTGGTTGCCAGAAGCCTAGAAGCTTAAAAAAATAGGCCTTCTCGAAATTAAAAATGTAGTTGATATTCTTGTTCTCCACACTCCAAACTCCTCGTTTATGACATTTGCAGTGAATTTGTAGCAAGTTTTGCTCTGGCCACATTTGGTCGCCAGAAGCCTAAAAGCATCAAATAATCGATTTTCACGAAACGAAAATTTTTTGTGATATTCTTGATCACTACATTCGAAACTGCAGCGAATTTGTAACAACTTTTGTTCTGAGCATATTTGGTTGCTAGAACCTGAGAATTATCAAAATATTCTCTTTCTCGAGCCGAAAAATTGTTATGATATTCTTGTTCTCCCCAATCCAAACTGCTTGTTTATATTATTTGCAGCGGATTTGTAACAACTTTTGTCTGGGCACATTTGGACGGCAGAACCCTAGAAGCACAACAAAATCGACTTTTTCGAAACTAAATTTTTTTTGTGATATTCTTTTTCTCCACACTTCAAACTGCTCGTTTATACCATTTGCGGTGAATTTGTAATAACATTTGTTCTGAGCATATTTGGTAGCCGGACGCTTTTAATTCATCCAAAAATCGACTTTCACGAAACAATAAATGTGTGTGATATTCTTGTGCCCTGCCCTCTAAACTTTTAGTTTATACCACCTGCAGCGAATTTGTAACAACTTTTGTTCTGGTTGTATTTGATCGACAGGAGTCTACAAGCTTAAAAAATTCGGCTTTCTCGAAATTAAAAGTTTTATTGATATTCTTGTTCTCCACACACCAAACTGCTCGTTTATAGCATTTGCAGTGCATTTGTAATAAGATTTGTTCTGAGCATTGCAAGAAGCTTAAAATCATTGGAGAATCGATTTTCACGAAATCATAAATATTTTGTTTTAATTATACTTTTATTTAATGTTGCCTAACAACACAGGTCTTATAGTGATATCATGTAACAAAGATAGATTTTATGATATAATATTTACACATTAAATTAATAATTATATCCAGTTTGTATCATTAATTATTGGAATTCTAACAATAATACTTATATACTTTATGTGGTGTTCATACTGAATTTGCATATTATCTGGTAACATTTCCACGTCCTCAGGATGTACAAATATTTGCTGTCGGAAGCTTAAAATGCCGGAGAAGTCAGGAAAGGAATATTAGCTTGTTATATACTCTATGGATGAAACAGGGTATTCCTACTTTCAACATGTTTTCTTCTAGTACATAGTTTGGGATCATTGGGCACACATTAGATATTCTTTAGATTAGATTCTCTTGTTTTTCTCCAGGAGGGGTCTCATTTGGAGTGAAACATTATTTATCATTAATTTGGGATTCTTTGTGGTTAATTCAGTTACGATTTGTGTGTTTGCTAAGTACATGCATATCCTATTATTGGATACACGAGAAACGAATCGGATTTTGGTTGGGTCAGTAAGTTTCCCAATAACAAGGACATAATCTTTAACTGTAATGTTTTTGTGAGCTTCTACTACTATTGCTTGCTCTTTATTTGGATGCAGAGCTCCAGAGTAGGATATCTTGCAAGTATTTACACTATTATTATTAACATTTTTAGGTTTGCTTTGCTGACAGCTGTTAGCTGCAGGCATTTGTTTGGTTAGGTTCTCGCACAGCTTTATGTGCGTGAACTATATTACTAAAATGATTAGTACTCACTCAAAATTATTCCAACAGTCTCAAACTAGCCAGGAGTTGAATGTGCCACCTCAAAAGTGCGAATAGTAACCTTTGTTAATAATTATGTGAATAAATATCAGACAGGGTGACCGTGCGCAATCTAGAGAAAATTTTGTTTATTCTTGTTCTCCGCACTCTAAGCATATAGTTTATAGCACTTGCAGCGAATTTGAAACAACTTTTGTTGTGGTCATATTTGTGTCCAGAAGCCTAGAAATATAATAAATTCGACTTTCTCGAAACGAACGTTTTTTGTGATTTTCTTGTACTCCACACTACAAGCTGCTGGTTAATACCATTTCCAGCGAATTTGTAAACCTTTTTTTTCATTCTGGGCATATTTGGTCGCCAGAAGCCTAGAAGCATAAAAAAAATCAACTTTCTGGAAACGAACATTTTTGATATATTCTTGTTGTACAACACGCTAAACTGATCTTTTGTACCATTTGCAGCGAATTTGTTACAACTTTTAAACACAGCTTATTTTTTCGCCAGGAGCCTAGAAACATAAAAGAATCAAGTTTCTCGAAATAATTTTTTGTTGTTGATATTCTTGTTATCCACACTCCAAATTGCTCGTTTATTCCATTTGCAGCGAACTTGGACCAACATTTGTTCTGGGCAAATATGGTTGAGGGAAACCTAGAAGCATAAGAAAATCGACTCTCTCGAAACGAAAATTTTTTATGATATTCTGGTCCTCCATGCTCCAAACTGCTCGTTTATAAAATTTGCAGCGTGTTTGTAACAACTGTTGTTCAGGGCATATTTGGTCGCCAGAAACTTAGAAACATAAAAAAATCGACTTTCTCGAAATAAAATATTTTTATGATATCCTGGTCCTCCACACTCCAAACTGCTCGTTTATAGCATTTACAGAGGGTTTGTAACAACTATTGTTCAGGGAATATTTGGTCGCCAGAAACTCAGTAGCATAAAAATATTCGACTTTCTGGAAACGAATTTTTTTTATATTATTGTTCTCCGCGTTTCTAAATGCTCGTTTATAACCATTTGCAGCGAATGTGGAGAGACCTTTGTTCTGGGCATATTTGTTCGCTAGAAGCTCAGAAATATAAACAAATCGACATTCTCAAAACGAATTTTTTCTGTTATATTCTTGTACTCGCTTATACCTTTTGCAACGAAATTGCATCAACTTTTGTTCTGAGTATATTTGGTCGCCAGGAGCTTATAAGCATAATCGATTTTCTTGAAAAAAAAAATTGTGATATTCTTGTTCTCCACACTCCAAACTGCTCGTTTATACCATTTGCAGCGAATTTGGAGCAACTTTGGTTCTACGCATATTTGTACGCCAGAAGTCTACAAGCATAAAAATATAGTTTTTCTCGATTGCTGTGATATTCTTGTTCTCCACACTCCAAATTGCACGTTTAAAACTTTTGCAGCGAATTTGAGGCAACTTTTTTCTGAGGTTATTTGGTGACCTGGAGCTTATAAGCATCAAGAAATGCTCTTTCTCTAAACGAAAAATTTTTGTGATATTCTTGTGCTCCACACTCCAACCTGCCCCTTTATACCATTTGCAGCGAATTTGGAGCAAGTTGGAGCCTAGAAATATAAGAAAATAGACTTTCTCGAAACGATTTTTGTTGTGATATTCTTGTTCTCCCCGCTCCAAACTGCTCGTTTGTACCTTTCTCAGCAAAATTGGAGCAACTTTTTTTCTGAGAATATTTGGTTGCCAGGAGCTTAGAACCATCAATAAATCGACTTTCTCGAAGCGAAAAATCTTTGATATATTCCTGTTCACCACACTCCAAACTGCTCATCCATAACATTAGCAGCGAATTAGTAACAACTTTTGTTAGCATATTTGGTCACCAGAAGACTAGAAGTATAAAAAGGAAATACTTTCTCAAAGCGAAAAATGTTTGTGACTTTCTTGTTTTTTACAATCCAAACTGCTCGGTAATACAACTTGCAAAGAATTTTATCGAATTTTGTTCTGGGCATTTTTGGTATCCAGAAGCCCAGAACCATCAAAACGTATTTGTTCGCCAGAAGCCTAGATTCAACCAAAATTCGATTTTCTCGAAACTTAAAACTTAAAATGTTTGTGATATTCCTGTTATCCACACTCCAAACTGCCCGTTTATACCTTTTGCAGCGAATTTGTGAAAACTTTTTATCTGGACATATTTGTTCACCTGAAGCTTAGAAGCATCGAAAATTTATTTTCTCGTAACGAAAACTTTTGTAATATTCTTGTTCTTCACACTCCAAGCTTCTCGTTTATACAATTTGCAGAAAATTTGTGATGACTTTTGTTCTTGGCATATTTGTCGTTAGAAACCTACAATCAAATAAAAATCGACTTTGTCGAAACGAAAATTTTTTGTGATATACCTCTTCTCAACACATCAAAATGCACGTTCATAGTTTTTGCAGCGAATTTTGGGTACTTTTGTTCTGAGCATATTTGGTGGCCAGGAGCTTAGAAGTATAAAAAAATCGACTTTCCCGAAAAGAAAAATTGTTGTGATATTCTTGTTCTTCACACTCCAAACTGCCCGTTTATACCATTTGAAGCGAATTTGTGACACATTTTGTGCAAGACATTTGTGATCGACAGAAGCTTAGAATTGCAAAAAAATTGTCTTTCTCGAAAGGACTCATTTTTGTGACATTGTTGTTCTCCGCACTTAAACTACCCGTTTATACCATTTGCTGCGAATTTTCAGCAGCTTTTGTTCTGAGCATATTGGGTTCCCAGAAGCTTAGAATCATCGAAAAATCGACTTACAAGATAGCAATTCTTTTTTTATATTTTTCTTCTCCACACACCAAACTGCCCTGTATTAACATTGCAAGGAGTTTGGACAAAAATTTGATCTCAGCATATTTGCTGGCCAGAAGTTTAGAAGGATATCGAATCTCTCGAAATAAAAAGTTCTGGTGATATTGTTGTTATCCACACTCCTCCCATATTGTTTTTACATTTGCATCGATTTTAGAGCAACTTTTGTTTTGGATATATTTGTTCTCCAGGAACAAAAATAATCGAAGAGTAAACCTTCCCGAAAAGAAGAATTATTGTAAAGTTCATGTTCTCCACACTCCAAACTGCCCGTTTATAGCATTTGCAGAGCAACTTTTTCTCTGGGCATATTTGTTCAATAGATGCCTATAGGAATAAACAAATTGGCTTTCTCGAAAAGAAACATTTTTATGATATTCTTGTTCTCCACACTCCAAACTGCAGGTCCTTTGGCAGCGAATTTGTAGCAACTTTTGTTTTGAGCATATTTGGAGGCCAGAAGCTAAAAAGGATCAAGAAATCGACTTTTTCGAAACGAAAAACTATTGTGATATTCTTGTTCACCACAATACAAACTGCTTGTCTATACCCTTTACAGCGAATTTTGAGCAACGTTTGTTCTGAGCATATGTAGTGGTCAGAAGCTTAGAAGCATCAAAAAATCGATTTTCTCTAAACGAATAATGTTTGTGATATGCTTGTTCTGCACACTCCAAACTGCACGTTTATATCATTATCACCGAATTTGGGCAACTTTTGTTCTGGACATATTTGTTCTCCAGAAACCTAGAAGTATAAAAAGAACGACTTTCTTGAAACGGAAATTGTTTGTGATATTCTTGTTCACCACACTCTGAACTGCTCGTATATAGTTTTTGCAGCGAATTTGGAGCAACTTTTGTACTGAGCATATTTGGTGTTTTGGAGCTTAGAACTATCAAAAAAAAAAAAAAAAAAAAAAAAAAAGAAGAAAAAAAAAAAAAAGACTTTATCGAAACGAAAAATGTTTGTGATATTGTTGTTCTCCACACACCAATCTGCTCGTATGGAGCTATTACAGCGGATTTGGAGCAACTTTTGTTGTGAGCATATTTGGTGGCCAAAAGCCTAGAATCATTGAAAAATCGACGCTCTCGAATCGAAAATTTTTTGTGAATTTATTTTTCTGCACACTGCAAACTGCTCGTATAAAGCTTTTCTAGCGAATTTGAGGCAACTTTTGTTCTGGGGCAATTTTAATCGCCAGAAACAAGGAATCATCGAAACATTGACTTTCTCCAGTCGAAAAATGTTTGTGATTATCTAGTTCTCCACACTCTAAACTGCTCGTATATATCTTCTGCACGGAATTTGGAGCAACCCTTTTCTGAGCATATTTGGTGGCCAGGAGCTCAGAGGTATCAAAAAATTGACTTTCTCGAAACGAAAAATTTTTGTGATATTCGTGATCTCCACACTCCAAACTGCTCGTTTATACCATTTGCAGCGAATTTGGGACAACAGTTGCTCTGAGCATATTTGGAGAGTGTTATGCCAGAGTGAATCAAGCGACATTTTTTAAAAATGTAGAATTTACGCGACAACTAATAGGCATTTCAAGTGGTTTGTCACTGACGGGAAGGTTAAGAACCACATTCAGCCCATTAAACTACTGCAGGTAAATTTCATTTTTGCTGACTAGATTTTGGTAACACTGGTAGTCAGGGAAAGTGAACTAAGTAGGCAGGAATATCACTTAATGAGCGCATTGTCACAAGTGTAATTATGGACATAGCATCACACCTTCGGACTTCTCGGCGTTTTCCGATGAAGACTATTCACCTGAATCTGTCTTAAGTAAGTAACTATGTTATTTTTTAAATGCTATGAGTAATATTTCCAAAATGTTTAGGCTATTAGGTTATGCAAATTCGTAAATACGTGGTCAGGCGAAGTGAACTATGCGACACGAGTTTTGTTTATTTCTTCATGTGATAGTGACATCTCTTGGGTACGATTTCAACTATGTACTATCTCTATTGAATGTCTCTGTGTCCGGACAGCTTGTACCCGCCACAATATATAGTTCACTATGGTTGAATATGATGCCACCAAGACAGCGTGGTATATTATTAGTGCATTTTACGGAGGTTTAACGAAAATTTTTGGCGCAAAGGGTTAAGAAACGAGATGACATTAAATAACAGTTATTATTATTACCATTATTATGAAATATAAATATTTATTATATAATAAAACTGCGTATTATTTTCAGATTTGTCATCAGATAGCTACTCTAGCTGTCCTGCACCAAAAAGACGTAGGAAAGCAAACCCTGAAATATGAAAAAAGAACATTAGAAAAAGAAATCGAAATTGTGGAAAACCATACAAAAATATTAATGGATTGAAAGTTCCTGCAAAGAAATTCTGCGAGAGTTATGACTGTAATTGCCGCTGGAAATGTAAAGAGAGAATAACTTCTGAACAGCGGAAAATTAACTTTGATATGTTTTACAGCAATGGTTCTTGGGATACACAAACAGCTATGCCAGCAAATGCAGTGAAAATGGTTCCTGTTAAACGTCATAGAAAAGGAGAAGACACCCGGAAAGGACAGTCGAGAGAATATTACTTGAATGCAAGCAATGAAACTGTTCGCCATATTTATGAATACTTTGCAAGTTGACAGTGCAAGAGTTCACCGCGCCTTGAAGGAAGCCAATTCAGGTACTTTCGAGGACAAACGAGGTAAACATGTACCTGCAAATGCTACTTCTAATGAAATGTTTACCAGAATTCACAATAATATTCAGTCTTTCCCTTGCTACACAAGCCATTATGAACGCAACAAAGTTCGAAACTTGAAGTACTTACCATGCGAGCTTAATCTGCGAAAAATGTATTGTCTCTACGAGGAAATGATGAGGCAAGAAAATGACAATGGTGCTGATTGGGACAGAAACTGTGCAAGTGAAACTACATATAAACGCATATTCTATCGAGATTTTAACATTAAGTTCAAATCTCCCAAAAAGGACACATGCAAGACATGTGACGAGTTGAAAGTGCAGATAGATTCTGAGCAAAATAAAAAAGAGTGCAGAAGACTGAAGGCTATGCAGGAATTGCACCATCGATAAGTAGAAAGTGCTAAGAAAGCTCGTGAAAATGATATCATAGGCGGAATAGAAGAAAAAATCCATGTGATTTCTTTTAACCTTGAAAAAACTTTTCCGCTCCCAAAATTGTCAACTAATGAAGCTTACTACAAACGCCAGCTTTCTGTTTTTAATCTTGGTGTGCACAATTTAGCTACTCAACAGGCTTATATGTATATTTGGCATGAGGGAATAGCCTCCAGAGGACCTCAAGAGATGGGGAGCTGTGCAAGGAAATGTGAATTCGTCCCAAATGGTTGCTTGGTCTGATGCATGTGGTGGCCAGAACAGAAACATAAAAATTGTGTTGATGTGGATGCATCTGGTAGCTAAAGAGGACTGTCCAGTTGATGTTATTATTCACAAGTTTTGCGTCAGCGGTCACAGCTATCCCCCTAATGACAGAGACTTCAGTCAAATCGAAAACAAATTTCGGAGGAAGGAAAACATTTATTCTATTGATGAGTTTATACAAATTGTGAGATCTTGTCGTCAAAACAAGGCACAGTTTAAAGTTACTGAAATGTCAACTCCACAAAAGAACTTGAAGTGAGAATCACTAATCGAAAGCTGGATGTAGACAAACACAAAGTGCATTGGTTAAAAATAAGAGAAATCAGGATTGAAAAATCAAACCTTGGTATCATGAAGTATAAGTATTCTTTTCAGGAAGATGTTCCTTATTATCAGTTAAATTTAAAGAAAAAACTAACTGGATCACCAGCTAGGTTCAATGAAGGTCATTTGCAGTTCCTATACCCTTTAGGTCACACAATTTCTAAAGACAAGAAGAGTGATATACTCCATTTATTGAAATATGTACCACCTGTTCATCACAATTTCATCCAAAACCTTTCTTCAACTGATGAAAATGAAGAAACTGATAGCATAGTATCTTTCTAGTACAGTGGTTCCGACAATGTAAACTAACATGTTGCAATTGCTTAGGGAAAAAAAAAGTTTTAAATATAGTCATGTTGTATCCACCAGAAATAAAAATTCATTAACTACGGTTCAAGATGTACTTAGTCGTGATGATGCTGAATTATTTGCCGAAAGCTCTAATATACAAAATTAACTTTATATAATTGTAACAAGTTTAAAGACACTATAATGTATTTATCTTCAGATATTCAACTGATAGGAAAAATTAACTGTAATATGCCGAAATATTTATTACAAGGTAATAAACTGACACATGGGAAACAAATATAACTAAATTATATTAATACAGTGAAAATTTTAACATCGGTTATTGTTATAAACCCTAAACAATCATAATGTATTCAGCAAGAGTGAACTATATACCCAATATACTTAAAACCATTCTGCCAGACTGAACTATGTGCTTGCATTGTAAAAGATAAAACAGAATTTAATATATAATAAAGCAAATAGGATCGGACAGATGATATTGCAATTATTTGTCAAATGCCAATGAATACTCCTCTCGAGTTTCATACAGCTATGCGGCATAACAACGCTACTGTGTCTTCGCAAACTTCAGTGTCTTGTTCTGAAAGATATTCTAAATGTCACTTAGTTCACTCTGGCATAACACTCTCCATTTGGTCACCAAAAGCAACTTTGGAGCAACTTTTGTTCTGAGTATATTTCGTGTCCAGGGAACCCAGAATCGTCGAAAAATCGACACGCTAAATGAAAAAATTTTGTGATATTTGTGTTCCCCACGCTCCAAACTGCTCGTATATGAGCAACTTTTGTTATATGTATATTTCGGGACCAGGGAGCCGAGAATCGTCGAAATATCGACTTACACGAAATGAAATATTTTTGTGATATTCTTGTTCCCCACACTCCAAACTGCTCGCATATAGCTTTTGCAGCCAATTTGGAGCAACTTTTGTTCTGAATATATTTCGTGTCCAGGGAACCCGGAATCGTCGAAAAATCGACTTACGCGAAATGAAAATTTTTTGTGATATTCTGATTCCCCACGCTCCAAACTGCTCGTATATAACTTTTGCACCGAATTTGGAGCAACTTTTGTTCTGAGTATATTTCGTGTCCAGGTAGCCGAGAATCGTCGAAATATCGACTTACACGTGATGAAACATTTTTTGATATTCTTGTTCCCAACACTCTAAACTGCTCGTATATAGCTTTTGCAACGAATTTGGAGCAACTTTTATTCAGAGAATATTTCGTGTCCATGGAGCCGAGAATCGTCGAAAATCGAATTACGCGAAATGAAAACTTTTTGTGATATTCTTGTTCCCTTCACCACAAACTGCTCGTTAATAGCTTTTAAGCGAATTTGGAGCAACTTTTGTTCTAGGCATATTTCGTGTCCAGGGAAAAATCGACTTACGCGAAATGAAAAATGTTTGTGATATTCTTGTTCCCCACACTTAAAACAGCTCGTATATAACTATAGCAGCGAATTAGGAGCAACTTTTGTTCTAGGCATATTTCGTGTCCAGGGAGCCGAGAATCGTCGAAAAATCGACTTACGCGAAATGAAAAATTTTTTGTGATATTCTTGTTCCCCACACTCCAAACTGCTCGTATATAGCTTTAGCAGCGAATTTGGAGCAACTTTTAATTTGAGCACATTTCGGGTCCAGGGAGCCGAGAATCGTCGAAAAATCGACTTACGCGAAATGAAATATTTTTGTGATATTCTTGTTCCCCACACTCCAACCTGCTCGCATATAGCTTTTGCAACGAATTTGGAGCAACTTTTGTTCTGAGTATATTTCTTGTCCAGGTAGTCGGGAATCATCGAAAAATCGACTTACGCGAAATGAAAAAAATTTGCGATATTCTTGTTCCCCACACTCCAAAATGCCCGTATATAGCATTTGCAGCGTATTTCGAGGAACTTTTGTTCTGAGGATATTCCGTGTCCAGGGAGCCGTGAATCGTCGAAAAATCGACTTACGCGAAATGAATCATATTTGTGATATTCTTGTTCTCCAGACTCCAAACTGCTCGTATATAGCTTTTGCAGCTATTGAAAGCACATAACATAGAGGAGAAATGAGTAACATAAAAGACGACATTAATGGTTAAAAAAGCATTCCTAAAAGTACTGGACTCCAACGAATAAAGTATTAAATGCTATACTAAACAGAGCACAACGGAGTTGTAATGAGCTGAAAGTCTAGATTAGCGCCTTGAACCTGATTTTCCATTCCTGATAATAACAATGTTGAAGTATTAAATAGATTGTTATTGTTCAATGTCAGAAAATAAGCATGCGGGACACAAGATTCGAACCCGTGATAGACGGTGCTGTTGAATTCAATCTATAGTCACGCAAACTTCTCGCCTATTGTTAAGCTGTGAACGGTGCGCTCTATTCATTTGTTAGTATGAACGAATCTGTCCTTAACTGGACCACATACGTCATTGCAAAGCGGCAAGTTCGTAGCATCCTGAGATATGCTTTAGATATTTTGCTTTTGTTTCTAGATATTTCTTTAGATTTATTTAGGGGATGAAAAGAGAAGTTATCTATAGCAACATGAGTATCGCGGTATTCAGTGGGAGGTATAAGTTTTATTAGTTCCGTTTCTTAATGACAAACAAATTGATGAAATAATCAAAACGATATAATAGGTATTAAATTATAATACATTAATAGGCATTTGAAAATACTGTCACGCTCAATATTATAATTTTTATCGTTATTATTATTGACATCCCTGTTATATTATTATTATTATTATTATTATCATCATCATCATCACTATCATTATTATTACTATTATTAGTAATATTATTTTGTCATTTTATTATCAGTAACATTGGTAATATTGCTATTATTATATTTATTATTACCATTATTAGTATCATCATTATTCTTATTCTTATTATTGATATTACATGCACATTTTAATAATAATAATATTAATAATAATAATTACTTATTAATTTATAATGTGCTGAACTGGCATTAAACTTCCACATTGTAACCTTTTTGTCTTTATTTGGTTTATCTTTCCAAAAACCTTACTAAAAACGCAAATAAAACAGCAAGAATGAACAATACATTTTGGCACAATTCTGTAATATATTAAAATGGGTAAAAAAAATTGGGGTCCCAGAGCTAAAAACCCGTCAATTTGACTTCTTCAAGTCCTTGTGTTTTTTTAAATAGTTGATGAAGATATTAATTCAGGTGAAAATAATTACACCAATAATAATCATTGCAATTATAATTAACATGTTATTTTTATTGTTATTAACATTATTAATTCTTGTTATTGTAATTATCATAATCATAGAAGATTGCAGAGTGGCTCTGCGTTTGATCCAAAATTGAGTATGCGATGTAAACTACAGGGGAAGACAGGTTCGGATTTTCAATAAGTAGTCCACCACCCATTATTGTCCAGCACTGCATGCATTCTATTTGGCACAGTTGCCACCAGGTTCTGGCATATTCTTGGTCGACGCCTTAAACTTTCCCATACCTCCATGGCAGGATTCGATAGAGCTGCTACTGATCTTTCTTGTTGATTTTCCCATTCTCGAACCATTATGTCCCATATATTCTATATCATATTTAAATCTGGTGATTTAGCTGGCCAAGGAATTGTTAAAACCTCCGGATGTTCTCTGGTGATATTTGAGGTATGGACGCTGCTGTTATCGTGCACTTGAGGCATGTCTTCCCAGAATACTCTGCTCGAACAGTGAGCAGTATGGTGGTGTATTTTTCTGAGTCCTTTCTGGTAGATGTCTGCACCAATTCTCCAACACCAGCAGCTGACATCCAACCCCAGAATGCTGCAGCGATTCTCCCACGTCTCTTAGTAGCGATTACATGCTCGGGACTGTAGCGAGTGTTGTCTGGTCGCCAAAGCGTCAATCGCCCGTCAACATCGGAACAGAACACTTTCTCGTCCGTGCAAACAATGCTCTTCCAAAATTCCGTGGTGTATTCTTCTGAGTCCTTTCTGGTAGATGTCTGTACCAATTCCCCAACACCAGCAACTGACATCCAACCCCTGAATGCTGCAGCGATTCTCCCACGTCTCTTAGTAGCGATTGCATGCTCAGGACTGTAGCGAGTGTTGTCTGGTCGCCAAAGCGTCAACCGCCTGTCAACATCGGAACAGAACACTTTCTCGTCCGTGCAAACAATGCTCTTCCAAAATTCATATGACATTGGAAAGTACAGAAGGGCGAAGCTCACTCTGTGTTCTCGATGAGCAGGTATTAGAGTTATTTTCTTAGCTACCCTTTGATGATGAACTCCACTGATATGCAGGCGTCTTCGCACAGTAGTTGCTGCAACGGGAAGACCTAATTGACGACCGATTGCAGCTGCTGGCCAGAAGGGATTGCTTGTGTTAGCTTGCTTTATGGATAGATCCTGCTCGTCAGTTGTTTTTCTTGGCTTGCCACTTTTTGGACGACATCTCAGCCCATCTTCACCCTCTTCTTGAAAGCGCCGTATCCAATGTCTGACACAATCTTCTCCTCTGCCAATTGCAATCGAAATTTCGGAAATGGGACGGCCGCTTCCCACATCCCAACAATCCTGCCTCTGGTTATCTCTGCGGTGTATTTTGGCATTTTACGACTTTTAGTTGCAGATAAGAATACTTCAGTTGTTTGTTCCTTTATACGACCCTTATGTGCGCCTTGTCTTGTAGGCGAAGACAAGTGCTTTATGTTGCTATACGAAACAACGACTATTCGCTTCACCAGATACATGCATGTTATCTATTGGTATCCACCCGTATGCTGGCTGCGTACAAATGTACCTTGCTCTGTCCACTGTATTGGCCACTTGGGTAAAGGGGAGAATCAGTTCCTCAGAAAAATGTTTACATGAAATGCGTATTATGCAACTGTAACTGCAGAGTTAATCACTAATCTAACAGATTGTAATATATCAGCACTCTTGTAAGATCTGTGTTCTTTCTTGGATTTTATCTTTTTCTCAGGAGCCGGAGCCATGATTAACTTACAGTCAATCTGGGGATTAAAGAAAAAAGAAGAAAAAAAAACCCTATATCAAAATGTGGTTCATAACTGTCAATCCTACATTAAGTAATACATAATTCACGGATAATAATTACTTTTGATGCCACATTCCATATATGTGTATATACGTATATATAACAGCAGTAATAATGTTTAATTTAATTAATTCTTTTGTATTAAAACATTCAGATTGCCTAATTTGATGATATTGGCTTTTATGAATTGAATATTCATTATAACAAATGTATAATACTATGTAAAATACTATGCTACAGTTATATAAGAAGTATAACTTTTCCTGTACGAAAGAGAGACATAAATTTTCAAAGCCGGGTTTCAAATCTTGGTACTGAAAATGTCAAGAATCTGGCTTCCATTCCTAAGCTATACCACAAAAAATATTATAGATATTAGATATCTAAATTTACATGACTTTTCTTCCACAATCCCTGATCAGAATCCACATTTTGTTGGATAATAGCAGCAACCACACGTACAAAATAACAGTATTCACTACAGAAAGCATAAATGGTGAAAAGTCGTCAACAATCACGCAAGCCTTCGTGATTCTTTCTCCTCAGATGTACATATTGCGCTCGAGAAACCTTAAGACTACAGGCGCACACCTAAGAGTTACTGCTGTCTATTGGCAAACGTTTAAACAATACAAAGAGACCCTTAGTTAAGGCGAGAGGAAACAAAACGTATCACCAACTAAGGTATATCAACAAATTAAGTTTCCTTACACACGTGAAGCTTAACGTCTGGAGCACACGAATATCACAGTAATTCTTCGCTTCTTGAACTACATTTTTTGATGCTTGTAGTCTTCTGGGTACAAATAAGCCCAGAACAAAAGTTCTTTAAAAATCGCTGCAAATGGTATATACGTGCAATTTACAAACATTACAGACATTCTTCGCTTTGTGAATCTCGAATTTTTAATACTTCGTTTTCTGGCGTGCAAATATACCCAGAAAAATTGTCCTTCAAAGATCGCCAGCAAATTGTGTATACACACAGTTTATAGCCTGGAGCACAAGAATATCACAGACATTTTTCCCTTCTGTAATATCTATTTTTTTATGCTTATAGTCTTTTGGCGACATAATAAACCCAGAAAAAAGGTTCTGTAAAAGTCACTGCAAAATTTATATACGTGTAGTTTAGAGCAAG
This sequence comes from Hymenopus coronatus, assembly GCA_030762935.1. Lineage (NCBI taxonomy): Eukaryota > Metazoa > Arthropoda > Insecta > Mantodea > Hymenopodidae > Hymenopus > Hymenopus coronatus. Next base: position 25,738,222 of record CM060896.1, on the reverse strand, counting down.
AGAACAAGCATATCACAGAAATTCTCGATTTTTATGCCCTTAGTCTTTTGGCGACCAGATAAGCATAGAACAAAGATTCCTTGAAATTGCTGTAAATAGTATGTACGTGCAGTTTAATGCCTGGGGAATAAGAAGATCACAGAAATTATACTCTTCATAAATCTCGATGACCAAATAAATCCAGATCAAAAGTTCTTTAAAATCCCTGCGTATGGTATACACGTGCAGTTTACAGCATGGAGTACCAATATTACAGACATTTTTTGCTTCTTAATCTCGAATTTTCATTGCTTTATTTACATTTCAACAAAACAACAACAAAAGAAAGTTGTTTAAAAAACGCTGTAGTTGGTATATAGAATAGTTACAGCTGGAGAACACGAATATCACAGAAAGTTGTGGTTCCTCTAATGTGGAATATTTGATACTTACAGTCTTGTGGCGACCAAAGAAATGTAGAACAAAAGTTGTTTTAAAATTGTTGCAAATGGTATATATGTGCAGTTTACAACCTGGAGCACAAGAATATCACAGAAATTCTTCGCTTTTTGAGATCGATTTTTTATGCTTGTACACTTCTGGGGACCAAATAAGCTCAAAACAAAAATCCTTTTAAATCGCTGCAAATGGTGCAAACGTACAGTTTAGAACCTGGAGCACAAGAATATCACAGAAATTTTCCTCTTCGTGAATCTGGTATTATTGATGCTTCTAATTTTCTGGCGAGAAAATAAACTAAGAACAAAATTTCTTCTAGGATCGTTGTAAATGGTTTATATGCACAGCTTACAGCATGGAGCACGAGAATATCACAAAAATATGAATTTTTGAATGTTTTATTCACATGGCAACGAAATAAGCCCAGAACAAAATTTATTTAAAAATTGCTTTAAATATGTACGTGGAATTTACAGCCTGGAGCTAAAAAATATCACAAACATTGTTCGCTTCTATAATCTCGTTTTTTTTGCTTCTAATCTTCTGGCAACCTAATAAGTCCAGAACATATGTTCTTAATATTCACTGCAAATTGTGCATACGTGTAGTTTACACCCTGGAGAACAAGAATATAACAGAAATTATTTGGTTCTTAAATTTCGACTTTATTATGCTTTTATTCATCCGGCAGCGAAATAAGCTCAGAACAAAGGTTCTTTAAAATATATGCAAATAGTATACGCGTACAGTTTACAGCCTGGAGCACACGAATAGCAGAGACATTTTTCTCTTCTTGAATTTGAACTTCTTTGATGCTTCTAGGCATCTGGTGAATAAATAAACCCAGAACAAAGGTAAGGTAAGGCAGGGCAACGCAAAAGACAAGACAAGGCAAGGACAAAGGCCAAACGCAAAGCAAAAGCCAAGACAGAGTGAAGCAGGCCAACAGACAAGGCAAGGGAAGGCAAAGCCAAATGGAAGGCAAATTAAGACAAGGCAAGGCAAAAGAAAGGCAAGGCTAAAGGACAAGGCAATACAAGGCAAAAGGTAAGGCGAGGTAATTGACTAGGCAAGAGGCAAGTCGAGGTAAGGAAAAAGGCAAGTCAAGTCAAGGAAAAATGCAAAGTAAGCCAAAAGGCAAGGCAGGGTAAGGCAAAAGGTAAGTCAAGGTAAATGGCAAAAGGCAACGCAAAAATTAAGGCAAGGGGAAAGGCAAAAAGTAAGGCAAAAACCAACGGAAAATGCAATGCAAAAGGCAATGAGTGGCCAAAGGTAAGGCAGGGAAAAAAGCAAGGGAAACAAGGTAGGGTAATGGGCAACGAAATGCAAGGCAAGGCAACGCAAAAGGAAGGCAAGGAAAACAGGACAAGGCAAAACACAAAGCAAAAGGCATTTCAAGGAATGGCAAGGCAAAACACAAGGCAATGCAAAAGGTAAGGGAAAAGGCAAGGAAACAGCAGTGCAAGTAAGGTCGAGGCAAGGTAAGACAAGGTAAAGTAAGGCAAACGGCAAGGCAAAAGGTAAGACAAAAGGCAAAGCCGGAGGCAAGGCAAGACAATATAAGGTAAAAGGCAAGGATAAAGGCTAGACTATTATTTTTTCCCTATTATCCTTAATAAAGTTTAGAACCACTGCAGGTAAAACTGTTCAAAGGATTTCTAAATATTGACCGTCTATATCATATCGGTCTATAAATGTATTTGTTATTAATGATAGGGTTATATAGCCTACTGAAATTACAAGGAAGGTAAGGAAAGGCAAGGCCACGCAAGGCAAAGCATCGCAAGGCAAGGCAGGCAAGCCAAGCCAAGCCAAGGCAAGACGAGGCAAGGCAAAAGGCATGTTAAAGCAACTCAAAGTCCAAGGGAAAACGCAAGACAAGGCAAAATAGGAAAGGCAAATGGCGAGGCAAGCCAAGGCAAAATATAAGGCAACGCAAGGCAAATAACGCAAGGAGAGGCAACGAGGGGCAATGCAAGGAAATCAAGGCAAGGATCAGGAAAGACAATGCAGTGTAGGTTCAAGCAAGGTAAAAGAAAGGCAAGGCAAGGCAAGGCAACGCAAAAGCCAAGGCAAAATGCAAGGAAACGAGAGGCAAGGCAACACAACGCAAAAGCGAAGGCAAGGTAAAGCAAGGTAAGAAAAGGCAAGGCAAGAAAAGGATAGACAACGCAAGGTACGGCAATAAACGGCAAGCCATGGCAAGGAAAGGTAAGGTAGGGCAAGGCAAAGTAACACAAGGCAAGGCAGGTCAAGGCAAGGCAAGGTAAAGAAAAAAAAATAAAAAAAATGGCAACACAAAAGCCAACGCAAAAGGCAAGACAGCGCAAAAGGGAAAGCAGCGAAAAAGCAAGGCAAGGCAAGGCAGGGCAAAAGGCAACGCCAGGCAATTAAAGGCAGGCAAGGATTTGCTAAGCAAAAGGCAAAACTATAGGGAAGGCAAGACAAGACAAGAGAAGACAAGACACGACAAGACAAGTCAAGGCAAGACAAGGCAAGGCAAGGCAAAAGGCAAGGCTAGGCAAAAGGCAACGCAAAAGGAAATGCAAGGAAGGGCAATGCAAAAGGTAAGGTAAAAGGCATGGCAAAACACAAAACATGGCAAGACAGAAGGCAAGGCCAGGCCGAAAGGGAGGCAAGACAAGGCAAGGCCTGGCAAAAGGAGAGGCAAGGCAAGGCAAAGCCAAGGCAAAGGGCAAGGCAAGGTAAGGTAAAAGGCAAGGCAAGGCAAAAGGAAAGGCTATTCAAGGCAGTGGAAACCAATAGGACAGGCAAGGCATGGCAATATAAAAAAAAAAAGATAAAAAAAAAAAAAAAGGCCAATCACAAAAACAAAAGGTAAGGCAATAGGAAGCACAAGGTAAGACAAATGGGAACACAAGGTGAAAGTCAAGGCAAGGCAAAAGGTAACACAAAGTAAGGAAAAGGGGAATACAAGGCGAAAAGCAAGGCAAGGCAAGGTAGAGCTGGGCAAAAGGCATGTCCAGGGAAGGTAAGGCAGCGAAAAATGCAAGTCAAGACAAGGCAAAGGCAAAGTAAGGCAAATTAAGGCAAGGCGAAGTCACGGCAATGCAAAATGAAAGGCAAGGGAAGGCAAGCAAAACCCCACGCAAAACAAAAGGTAAGCAAAGTTGAAGAAAATGGAAAGGAAAATGGCAAGGCAAGGCAAAAGACAGGGCAAATGGTAAGGCAGTAGGTAAAGCAAGGAATGGCAAAATGCAAGGCTAAAGGCAAAAGGCAAGAGGCAAGGCAAAAGACAAAGCAAAAAGCAAGGAAAAACGCAAAGCGCCACGCAAAAGGCAGGGCTAAAGGCTCGGTGAGGCATAGCAAGGCAAAAGTCAAGGCAAGGAAAGGCAGGTCAAGAAAAGGCGAGGCAAGGCAAGATAAGGCAAAGCGAGAGGCAAAAGTCAAGGCAAATAGCAAGGAAAGGCAAAAGGCAAGAATAAGGCAAGGTAAGACAATACAAAGGAACAGACAAGGAAAAAGGCAAGGCAAGACAAAAAAAGGATAGGCGAAGAAAAGCGAGGCAAGGCAAAAGGCAGGCAAGGCAAGGTAAGGCAGGGAAGTATAAGCAAGGCATGGAAAGGCTAGGCAAGGCTAAGCCAGCAATGGCCAAACCAGGCCAGGAAACACAAGGCCAGGCAACGCAAACCCAGGCAAGACAAGACAAACAAGAACGGGAAAGGTGAGGTCACGCATGGCAAACGGCAAGGTAAAGCAGAGCAAAATGCAAGGCAGAACGGAAGGTAAAAGGTAAGGTAAAGTAAGGCAAATCGAGGCTAAAGGGAAGAAGAGGCAAGACTAAAGGCAATGCAAGGCAAGGCAAAAGGCAAGGCAAATCAAGTTAATGCAAAAGGCAATGCAACGCAAGGCAGAAAGCAAAGCAAGGAAAGGCAAATGGCGAGGCAAGGATAGTGAAGGTCAGACAGGGCAATAGACAACACAAAAGGCAAGGCGTGACTAAGCAAGGCAAAATATAAAGCAACGCAAGGAAAAGAAGGCAAGGGTAGGCAAAGCAAAAGGAGAGGCAAAGAGGGGCTAACCAAGGAAATCAGGCTAGGAACAGAGAAGGCAAAGCAGGGCAAAAGGAAAGGCAAGGCAAAGCAAGGCAAGGAAAGGCAAGGCAAGGCAGTGCAAGGATAGCCAGCCAAGGACAGGCAAGACCTCTCATGGCAGGGTAAGAACAGGCAACGTTTGTCCACGCCATGCAAGGCAAAGCAAACCAAGGAAAGGCAAGATAAACAAAATGCAAGGTAAGGCAATATAAAGGTAAGTCAAAGTAAGGTAGGGCATTGCAAAAGACAAGGTACGTCAAAAAGCAAAAGGCAAGGCAAGGAAAGGCCAGGCAAAAGGTGAGGGTACACAAGGTAAAGGTAAAGGCAAGGGTAGGCAAAAGGAGAGGCAGACTAAGGCAAGGAAAGGCAAGGCAAAGGAAAAGTCAATGCAAAGCAGAGCAAGGCTGTAGGCAAGGCAAAACAAGGCAAGGCAAAACAAGGCAAGGCAATGTAGTGCAAAAGGCAAGGCAAAACAATAGGATATGCAAGATAAGGAAAGGCAAGGGCAAAAGCAAAGCAAGGCAAAAACAAAAAAAATGACAAAGCAAGGCAAAAGGTAACAGAAGGCAAGGCAAAAGGAAAAACAAAGCAAAGATAAGCAAAAGACAAGTCAGGCAAGGCGAAAGGCAAGCAAGGTAAGGCAAAAGTAAGGTCAAGGTAAAGGTAAAAGACAAGGCGAAAGGCAAGGCAAAAGGCGAGGTAAAACGCAAAGGGCAAGGCAAAAGGCAGGGTAAAAGGCAGGGAAAGGCAAAAGTTAGGGCAAAGGGCAAGGGAAGGCAAGGAAAGGAAAGGGAAAGCAAGGCAAGGCAAGACAAAAGACAAGGGAGGACAAGAAGTAAGTCAAGGCAAGGCAACGCAAAAGGCAAAAACAAGATAAGGCAAGGCAAATCACAAGTAAAAACAAGGCAAGGCAGGCAGGACAAGGCAAGGCAGATCAAGGCAAAAGTGAAAGCAAGGCAGAAGGCAAGGCAGGGCAGGGAAAGGTAGAGAAAAAAGCAAGGTAAGGTTAGCCGGGCTAAAAGTCAAGGAAAAAGGCAATTCAAGACAAGGGATAAAGCAAGGCAAGGCAGGACATGGCAAGACAATGCAAGGCAAGGCAAAGAGCAATGCAAAACGCAAGGCAAGGCAAAGGGCAAGGCAAAACGCAAGTCCAGGCAAGGCAACGGAAAAGGCAAAGCAAGGCAAGGTAAAAGACAAGTCAGAAGGCAAGGCAAACCAAGGCAAGACAAAAGTCAAGGCAAAGCAAAACGCAAGACAAGGCAAGACATAGCAGTGCAAAAGGCTAAGTAAGGCACGGCAGGGAAAATAGCAAGGCAAAAGGCAACTCAGAAGGCAAGGCAAAGAAAGACAAAAAGCAAGGTAAGAGGTAAAAGGCAAGGCAAATAGCAAAAGGCAACGCAAAAGGCAAGGCATGGTTAAAGCCAAGGCCAGCTAGGCAAGGCAAGGCAAGGCAAGGCAAGGATAGGCTGGGCAAAAGGCAATGCAAGGCAAGGCAGGGCAAGCATAGGCAACAAATAAAAATGAGATAAAATAAAAGCGGTATATTAAACCCCGATAGCTAATTTCTTAAACCAGGGTAAAATATCCCAAACGTTATACATTTATTACTACTTATTTCACTTACAAATTTAATCATACAATTTAAATTTACAGATATTAATTTAACCTAACAGCCTAAAAGTGTAGAGTTACTAATTAAATTATAATTAGTATCAATTAAACTGTGTGTTAATATTTAATTTAATGTGATTTTAAATTTAATTAATATTAACATTATTATACTTTTGTATTTTTAAAATATATTAATATTTTCATTCAATTTTATTATATAGCTTTTATTATTATTATTATTGTTATTACTATTTATTAAAATTTGTTTTATATTATTGATTTATATTATTCACATATTTCATTTTAAAAATCATTGTATTATTTTAATAACTGTTTTATTAACTATTATAATTATATTGTTCTTGCTATTATTATTTTATTACTTAAAATTTTATACATATAATACGTAATTATAATTAAAAAAGTTATATCTATTTAAAATTCTCTAAAACTGAATATTTTAATTACCTTCAAATCATAATCCCACAAAATTAATATTAAATAATTACATTATTTAAAACTCGAAATCTTTCCATATTCAATATAAATTTATATTGAATTAAATCTTCATTAAATCTAATACACAAAATTATAATTTGAAATTTATAATTTAATTAAAACCTTTTAAAATATTTAAATTTAATTCAAATTTAGAATGTAAATAAATACTTAAAATTAAATCTAATAATTTTTATTTACTGGTATCCAGTTAACTACTATAAGTTAATACTAAAGTACACTACACTAAAGCTGCCGGTGTAGGTGCATATATAATAGGATTAAAAATAGTATTGATTACCAATATATATTGGTAACCAATACTGTTTTCAATCCCATTTAATCATCTACATTCAATATTAATCATAATTCTGTAAAAGTCACTTATTGTATTCTTCTATAACTGTAACGTTTAGTTTCTCAACACTCCTATACAAATTATGTGTAATTGTTTAGAATTTAATTTTAATACTATACTTTTCTGTGCTATTCTTCTCATATCACACTCAGTTCCATCTTCTCACTTCACCCCAGAATCCCATATTCTTACTTTTTCCTGGGAACCCCACCTTTTCTTTTTGTTCCAGTCCCCCATCCATTTTCTCACTTCGTCCCAAATATTGCATCTTCTGGCTTCTTCCCAGGAACGTCATCTTCATCTAACCTACAACTTCCAGCGCATATAATCTTCTTCTGCTTCATCGCCGCTTTCCCCATAATTTCCATCTCCCAGCTCTCAATTTGTTCTTCTTTTTCTTCTTCTCTTCCGCTGATTATATGCAATGGTAGGTGCGCTTGTTATTATTAATTGTTATTATTCTCATTCGAATATAATTTTCCTCTTGGGTACCGCAGGAGACGCTAAACATCTCCCTGCATGCCATCCAATTCCCCTCTCTCTGCAAATAATTAAATACACCCTTCAAGGGTATTTACTACATCTAAATCTGTTACATGTAAGATATATCTGGGTCTTAACTTCATTTAACGTGTTCTCTCTAAATTCAATTGAACATTTCTCTCTTCTATTGGTATAACCGCTTCCTCCACACCCTTATTACTTACTTTATTTGCTAATAATTCCAAATGGGTGTATGAATATTTATTTCGTAGAATTTCATTTATATAACAATCTCTAAGTGCTCTCTTTTCCCGTAACTCTTGTGAGCCTTTATTGCATTCAAACAATACATGTCCCAGAGTTTCCGGAACATTGCAATTTTATTTAGTTTTTTATTTATTTTCTTGCAATAAGTATAATACGAGTCATGACCTAATAAATAGCGAGTTAGGCCTTTTGAGGCATTTATGTGCTTTATTTTTAGCCGTTCTTTAATGCTGTGGGAAAATGAAAACGTTCTTCTGCCTGTTTCACTCTCTTCCCATTCCTTTTACCATTCTTGCATTAATCTGTTCTTAATATCTAATTTAGTTTGACAGTGGTATCCAATAATTTGTTGTACTTTAATATTATTTTGCTTCTTTAACCAGTAACAAGCAAATGAATTGGCCAAATCCCTGCTACAATTAACAGAGTTAAGGTTGGGGTAGTGGACGTTGCACCTGTAAAGCGTAATAGAACTTTTCTTTGAAATCTTCTAAGTAACATTTTAATTGAACTTTTATTGGCTTTGTCCGCCCATACACCAGTTCCATAACTTATGTCACCCTCCATGGTGTAATGGTTACCATGCTGACTTCATATACCCAAGGTCGCGGTTTCAAACCCGGCGGAGGACGATGGATTTTTTCGGGTGTAAAAATCCTTAGTATGGCTTCCTTCGGAAGGGAAGTAAAGGCGTTGGTCCCGTGTCGTAGATTAACGGCACGTAAAAGAACGTCAAGCCTGATATAGAGGTCTCTGAGCAAAATTAAGCGGTCTTTCACGCCCAATTTAGAATGTGACGCTGAGAACCATCGCAGTTAAAGAACGTCCATAAATAACAGGCAATTTACATTTATTTCCATAATTTACAATGGATGCGAAAATACTAGTATGATAGCAGCTGATGGTCGATAGTAGTATTTTAACTTTGGACTGAACAATTCTAGATAATTTCATTAAAATGTTTTCAGCTTTAAATCTTACAAAATTCACGTGATCCTTAAACTTCCTTTTTTCGTCTAATTTTATTCCTAAATATCTCATAGCCGGACATCTTTTTATACTTATATCTAAAATTCTTATTATTGGATTTCTCTTTAGGGTACCTTTCAATAACAAAATTGCAGTTTTTTGTGGAGAAATCTTCATGTTCGCTTCTATGCACCATTGGTTTAAGGTTTGCTTCAAATTGTTTTTTTTTTCAGTTCGTTTAGGGAGTTTCCTTCTATAATAAAAATCACGCTGAAGTAGTAATTTTTATTATAGAGGGAAACTATTATTTAATTATTAAAATTTATTGTTAAAATTATTAATTATTTATTATTATTTATTATTAAAACTTAATTATTAAAAATTATTGAGTTTTTATTAAACATCAATAAAAACTGCAGTAATATTTGAGGACATCCTTTTGATATGTTTTTTTGTGATAATTTTATGTATATAAATCAGATAAACTTTTCTATTTTTACAGTAATCAGGGAATATATTATAAAGGGTTTTTGGATATCTACATTCTCTTAGATGTTGTAGAAAAACGGCCACTAGAGATTATCAAATGATCCAGAGATATCAATGGAAATTGCCATTACATATTTAAATATTGAATTGTGTAGAGATTCTACTACAGCATTTATTACGTCCTTTTCTAAAGCCATATTGGTTTGCATTGGTGCCAATTAGGAGGCTATATTCTGTGATTCGTTTGTTCAGTAAGGTTTCAAGCACTTTACCCAAGGTATTTAATAGACAAATAGGTCTGTATGACTTAGGATCACTTGGATCCTTGTCCTGACTCTTTTTTAAAATAAAAAGTTTGGCTTCTTTCCACCGGTCTGGAAAGACTCCTCTTCGATGCAGTCATTGTAATGTGTACATAAACATAGGGTTAAGCTATTTTCCAGTTCTGTTAAGGTTTCATTTTTAATCCCGTCTGGGCCAACAGCTTTTTTAGTTTTTAGATTTTCAATTATTAGTTTAATTTCTAATGCCTTCGTTGTTATAAGTCTGATTGAGTTTATTTCTTAATTCTCTATTAAAGTTGTTCTCGTCCTCTTCTTTATCGTTTGGTAAAAGTCTGAATATAAGTTCAATCACGGATTCCTCCCAATCATTAGTATTATTGCCATCCTCCTTCCGTAGTGAGTTCAACATATCTGTTTTTTTATTTTTTTTTTCCATTATAATTTTATATGGTGAACCCCAAATATTTTTACTTAGTCCGAATTCAACAACATTCTTTCATGATTTCTTCCTTATGTTTTTTTGGGTAATTTTAAATTTATCTTTAGCTCTTCTATAGATGTTTAGGTTACGCTCCCTTTCTTGTGCGACTATAGTTCTCTGATAGATTCTCCTTGTTTTACGCATTTTTCTCCTTAATTTGGTTAACTCATCGGCCCAAACAATTATATATATTTTTATATTTTCTTTTTGGTATTGAAGTATTAAGCGTCCACTTTATTTTATCTTCTAATTATTCCACTTCGTAATTGAAATCTTCTCCTTTATAGTCGAGTGCGTATACATCGTTTTCTCTGATTCTCTGGGAAGTTTGCTGTTTATAGTTAAATTGAATTTTCTTCTTGATCCTAATTTGCAAGTAATCAAAATAAATTAGTCCACGGTCGCTCGTAGTCAAATCCTGACCAACTTTCTAATTTACAATCTTATTAAACGTTTTTAGTTTCCGAGAGTTAAATTAATGTTGGAGTTCGCCTCAGCACTATTTTCGAAAGTTGTTGGATTGTTAGCGGTGTGTGTTTAACTAGGTTCAGTTCTGCACTTTTCTCCTCTATCATCTTTGTGTGTATTAAACCACCAGATAGATTTTGCATTGGCATCCATGGTATAAATACTTTCTTTATCACTAAAAAGTATGCTTGTTTTGGTAGTTTTCTCGTATAAGTCTATGGGTTCACTGAAATGAAATTAATGATTAGATAAAATAAACTCCCCATCCTCATAGTTAAGTTGAATACAGTTGATATGTGTATCGCTTAATTGAGTTATATTAGTGATTTGTAGCTGTGGATTATTAATTATAATGCCTTTGGTGCATGGCCGAAATAATGACCCTTACCATAACTGGTAAATGTATTAACTTACTTTGATATGTATAGGACTCTTGGATGCATAAAATATCCGAGCTTAAATCTTCTAATATTTTCTTTAGCTCTAACATAACCAGCAGACTATTATGGGTTTTCATTTGCACTATTTTCATTATTTTCGATATTATCATTAATTTCATTGTGAAATTGTTCTGGAGAATTACACCTAGCAACATAGTTCTCGTCTCTTTCATTCACCGCTTCCAGGCGCCCACCAGAGGTTAGCACGTAGCCTTCAATAAATTGTTGTGGTTGTCTTGAATTACGTTATATTTTGCTGGACTGTTCTTATTTTTTATTCGTATACAAGTGTCCTTGGATGTTGTCTTCTCAATTCTTTTTTTTTTTAATTTTGAAAACTTTGAGCCTTGAGAAATTTAGGATGAGTATGTTTGATTTTTTATTTGGGTTCGGATTTTGCAGTGGAGTTTTGTTTCGAGGACAGGTCTTGGTTGTTTTGGGAAAAAAAAATGTACTACCGTGGTCAAGTTTTGGGGAATATTGGTGTCATTGATTTCTTTGTTTCAATTTTAGGGTAATCAAGCGAATCGTGCCTAATTACCGCGTAAAAATTTGGCCAACTCTGAGCGCTGTTACACAACAGAGTACAAAGTGTTTATAAACTTCTTCCAAATCTAATTTCTCATTTCTTTTTGCATAAATGTTTTCTAATAACACTAATAATTCATTCGGATCCGTTGTAATATTTAAAACTTCAAACTCCATTCGAACAATCGCATCTGGGACGGGGAATACTATTTTACTAAACGTTTTGGTGTAAGCAAGGAATTTTATTTCGTAAGGCTGTTCTTAAAATGTGTTTCTCTTCCAGTTGGCTCATCTGTAAGGTTGACTTAAGGTTAGCGTACGTGTTGTAAGCGCATTGTTAGCCGAACTCGGGACAATGCCTGGCGCTGGAATTACCTGCGTCAGGGATTTTAACCGATTCGTTAAAACTAGTTAAGCTGATGTACTAGGTATGCCGATTTGTGCTACTCTTTCCTCGCTACTTAACTACATGTTGTAATTTAAAACTTTTGAGTCTGATTTCACATTTGATTTTTGGGTCAAAACTTGGTCTTGTTTCTTCCTTTCCCACAGTTCTGATAAATAGCTTTTCTCCCTTCTTCTCTCCGTTACACCATCTGACTTATACTGTGTTATTATTTCGTCGTAGTTAATTACAATCTTCTTCTTTTCTTTATTCATATTTTCGCTTTTATCTTTAGATATAGTGATAGTGTTGCTTGTTTTAGCCATGTCTATCCTAGCCTTTATTAATTTTGTGCTTTTGACGTTTATACCTTTCTGTACATTATGAGTTGGATATACAATTTCAGTTTGTTCTATATTTTGCCTATTTTCAATTATTATAGTCGGTTCTAAATATTTATATTCACACTCTTGCTTATTTTCTAAATGTTTATTTCATTTTCGCTGTTGAATTATTTCTGTAAATTATTGCTTAAAATTTTTATTTTGTGACTTATAACCCTTTTAAGATTCCTTCGAATCCTACTTGGGGCATTTCTTTGTCTTTTCCTAACCTGTTTCCCTAAACTGTCATTCATATTAAAATAACTATTCATACTTAGTTCTGTTATCTGTTCTCTCTCAATAAAAATTATAAGTTGGGCAATGTTTCTTTCCCCCACCTTTACAGTTCCTTTTACGCAAAGAATTCACACTGGACTCTGTTCTTTTTTTAGCGCAGTCTTTTCTCAAATGCGAATCTTTGCCACAATGACCATATAATGACTTTTCTTCTTTACAACATTTTGAAATGTGTCCAAAATCGCAACACTTTAGACAGCTAGCAACCAACACAAAGTCTTTTACCACGCATGCCTGAAATCCTAAATAAATCCTACCTGATTTTTGTTTTAACAAATTCCTCTTCGCTTGTAGGACCTCTGCCCCGTGGTGGACAGTGACCCTTCCCCTGGGTCCAGTCTTGAACCGCAATTTAAATCCTTCATCAAAATCTTGTTTGGAAACTAAGCCCCCCCAAGTTTAGTAAATATACATTACCCTTGACTTCTTTCTCATCAGTTCCTGCCATTACGTCATGGATTATGACTAATGGCCTTCTCTTCTTCAGTTGCTCTGTTTCCGGTTCCTTTCCTTTCAAATTATTGCTATTTATCACATTATTAACGTCTGACTCTGACCCCACCTCAGGTATTACATTTTTCAAGCTGTTTTTAATCTATTAATTCTTATCTTCTGATCCTTTGACTTTAAGTTTCAATTTCTGTAATTTCTCTGACATCTGTAATTTTCTTGGAGGAAATGAGGACAGTATGTTTCCTCTTTTGTATAGTTTTTTGAATCACATCTTTGCTATCATCAGGCTTACTGGCTGCTACTTGAGCAAAGCTCAACTTGGGTTCCTGTTAGTAATTTGGCTTCTGTAATTGCTATCTCTTTTTCTCTTTTATCTGTATCATGTATATTACTTTACACCTTAAACAGATCATAATATTTTCCCTTCATCTCATCCCTATTCTTCTCCTCTGATATCAACTTATATAACTGCCAGAATAATTTCATATTCATCTAAATCCTTTTTTCTTACAATACCTGTAATTCCTGCACCCCTAACTTCTTCATATGATCCAAAATTATCATTGTCAACCATTATTTCTTCTTCTTTCTTATATTTTACAAATCTTTCTTAATTATCCTTCTTTTTACCTTCTTCTTAATACATTTCTTTCTATCCTCCTTCTGTAATTTGCTATTTAGGTCCTTGTTTTTCCCTTGTAATAATGGTTATCGTAGCAGTGTGTTTGTTGGCGTAAACACACTTTCCTCATCCGTAGCATTATGGTTGGGGGGAATTACCCCCTAATAACAAATATATTGCTCTTAGTTAATTATATACTATAACATGTATAATAACGATATTATTTATGTACTTAAAGTTCAGTACAGACGATGTCTAATAAATATCCAATTAATATATCACTAATAAAGTTTAAACCTTAACATACATTAAAAAAGGCAAAAGCAATGCAACCGTGAATCAACGGCCACATAGCCTGCCACTCGGCTTCCAGAGCAGTAAAAAAAAAAAAAAAAAAAAAAAAAAAAAAAAATGAAATATAGGCTAAACAAGGCAAGGCAAGACATAAGACATTGCATGGCACGGCTAGACAACGCTAGAAGAGGCAAGGCAAGGCAAAAGCCAAGGCAACGCAAGGCATAAGGTAAGGAAAGGAAAGGCAATACAAGGCAAAAGACACGCAGAGGCAAAAGCAAGACAAACCAAGGCAGGGCAAAATGAAAGGCATAAGGCAAGGCAATGCTGAAAACAAAAGGCAAGGTAAAAGACAAGGAGAGGCAAAAGACAAATGTCTAGGCAAAAGGCAAGGCAAGGCAAAAGGCAAGGTAAGGCAAGGCAGGACAATAGGCAAAGAAGGCAAGGCAAGGCAGGGCAAGGTAAAAGGCAAGGCAAAGAGCAAGGAGGGCCAAATTCAAGGCAACAAGCCAGGCATACAGAAGGGAAGATAAACGGCAAGGCAAAGGTGAAGGCAACGCAAAAGGCAAGGAAAGGCAAAAGGCAAGGAAAGGCAAAAGGCAAGGCAAGGCAAAAACAAATGCGAATCAAAAGGCAAAGCAACAGATTACATGGCATGGCTAGACAAGGCAACGCAACGCAAGCATGACCAGGCTAGGAGAGGCAAGAACAGGCAAGACAAGAGGTAAGGCAAGGCAACGCAAGGCAAAAGGTAAGGCAAGGAAAGATATGGCAAGGAGAGGTAAGGCAAAGAAAGGCAATGTAAAAGGAGAGACAAGGCGAAAGGAAGGCAATATTTTGGGCAATCCTAGGCAAGGCAAAAGACAAAGTGGGCATAAGAATGGCAAGGCAAAGAAAGGTAAGGAAAGGCAACGCAAGCAAACACTAGTCTAGGCAAGGCACGGAAAAAAACAAAGGCCTATGCAAAAGACAAGAGAAGGCAATGAAAGGCAGGGCAAGAATTGGCCAGGCAAAAGGCAAAGCAAAAGGGAAGGCAACTCAAAAGGCAACCAAAGGCAAAAGGCAGGCAAAGTAAGGCAACATCTAGTCAAACCATAGCAAAAGGCAGTGCAAAAAGCAACTCAAAGCAAAAAGCAAGATAAGGCAGTGCAAAAGCCAAGCCAAAAGGCAAGGCAAGGCCAAATGGAAGGAAAAAGGCATTGCAAGGAAGGGCAAAGCAAGGCAGCGAATAAAGCATGACAAACCAAGCTAGCAAAAAACGCAAATTAAGGCAACGCAGCGCAAAAGGCAAGGCAGGGCAAAACAAAAGGTAAGGCAAGGCAAAGCACAAGGCAAGCAAAGTAAACGGTAACACAAAAGGGAAAACAAAGCAAAACGCAAGGTATAAAGTAAGGCAAGGCAAAAGACAAAGCAAAAGGCAACGCAAGTACAAGGCAAAGGCAAGGCAAAACGCGAGGTAAAAGACGAGGCAAAAGGCAAAAGGCCAAGCAAATGGCAAGGCAAAATGGAAGGTAAAAGGCAATGAGAGGCACAAGTCAAAGCAAGGGGTATCGGAAAGTAAAAAAAAAAAAAGAAACATCCCAAAAAAAAGGAAAAAGAAAAGGCAATGCAAAAGGCAAGGCACGCCAAGGCAAGACGAAAGGCAAGGGAAGGGAAGCCAAAGTAAAAGGTCAAAGCCAGGTAAGGCAAGGCAGGTCAACACTTAAGGCAGTTCAAAGTATGGCATGGGAAGGCGGCTCAAGGCAAAGGTCAAAGCAAGACAAAAGCCAAGGCAAGGCAATGAAAGGCTGCGAAAAATGTATGCCAGGTCAAGGCAAGAGGCAAATGACGAAGTAAAACGTAAGGCAAGGTAAAAGGCAAAAGGCAAGGCAAAAGGCAAGGTAAAATTTGAGACAAAGAGCAAAAGGCAAAACTAAAGGTAAGGCTAAAGGCAAAAGCTAAGGCAAACTGGAAGGCAAAAGGTAACGAAAGGCACAAGTCAAGGCAAAGGGCAACGGAAGTTAAAAAAGAAGACAAAAGACTGGGCAATGCAAAAGGCAAGGCTAGACAAAAGGCAAGGAATGCAAAAAGCAAGGCAAGGCAAGTCAACGCAGAAGGCAAAAGCTAGGTAAGCCAAGGCAGGCCTAAAGTTAAGACAAGACAAAGCAAGGTAAGGGAAGGCACGTCAAGGAAAATCAGTGAAAAAGACAAGGCAGGGCAAATCAAGGCAAAGGCAAGGAAACATGTAAGAAAGATAAGAGAATAGGCACGGCAAAACGCAAGGTAAGGTAAGGCAAGGCAAGGCAAAACGTAAGGTAAGGCAAGACATAAGGCAACGCAAAAGGAACGGCAAGGCAAAGGCAAGGACAGGTAAATAAAAAGGTAAGCCAGGTCAAAAGGCAAGGCAAGGCAAATGGCAAGGCAGAAGTTAAAGCAAGGCAAATCAAAATGCAAGTCAAAGCAAAGGAACGTCAAGCTAAGGCAACCGCCAAGGTAAGCCAAAAGACAACGCAAGACAAAAGGATACGCAAAGGGCAAGGCAAAGCAGGGCAAGGCAAAGCAGGGCAAGGCAAAGCAGGGCAAGGCAAAGCAGGGCAAAGGGCACGGCAAGGCTAGGCAAGGAAAGACAAGGCTAGCCCAAGGCAAGGGAAAATGCAAAAGTCATAGCAAAGGGCAAAAGGGAACACCAAAGGGATGAGGCAAAAGGCAAAGCGCAAGTCAAAGAAAATCAAAGGGCAAGGCATAAGTCAAAGCAAGGCAAAAGGCAACGCAAAATGCAAGCCAGGGTAAAAGGCAAGGAAGGCAAGGCAATGGTGGATAAAGGTAGCCAAGGCAAGGTAAGGCAGAGGCAAAACAAAAGTCAAAACCATGCAAGGAAACGCAAATATAGGCAAATGGCAAGAAAAGCAAAGGCCACGCAAGGCCATGCAGTTCAAAGAAAGTTAAGGCAAGGCAGGGAATAGCAAGGAAGGCAAGGCAGGGCAAGGAAGGGGAAGGTAGGGTAAGGCAGGGTATAACAGGGCAAGGTATGGGAAGTCAGGGTTCAGGACAAGGCTGGGCACGGCAGCGCAAGGAGAGGCAATGTAGGGCAAAGCATGCACAGAGAGTAATGGCAAGGCAAAGCAAGTCCAGGCAAGGCAAGGCAAGGCAAGGCAAGGCAACACAAGGCTAGGCAAGGCCAAGAAAACTTGGAAACTAAGGCAAAGCAGGGCAAAGTAGGGCGACGAGAGGAAGGGCAATGCAAGGCTAAGCTAGACATGGCAAGGCAGGGCAACGGAAGGAAGGGCAGGGCAAATCTAAGAAAAACAAAAGAAGGCAAATCCAGGCAACACAAAACAAGGTCAGGCAAGGCAGGGTAGGGCAGGACAAGGCAAGGCTTGGCTTGGCTAGGCTACACAAGTCCATAAAAAACAGATACAGTAAATTAAGAAAAAGCAATTCAAGCCAAGGCAAAAGGCATGGCAAAAGGCCTAACAAGGCATAGATAATACCAGGAAAAAGGTAAACCAAGGCAAGGCCAAAGGCCAGACAATGTGAAGCAAAATAAGGATAAAGGTAAGGTAAGGCAGCGCAAGGCAATGCAAGACAAGGCAAAGTAAAAGACAAGGCAATGTATGGCAAGTCTAGGCAAGGAGAGGCTAAAGGCCAGGAAAAGCAAAAGATAAGGCAAGAAAAAATAAACGACAAGGCAAGGCCAATGGCAGAACAATAAGTAACGGAAAGGTAAGACAAAATGTAAGACAACACATGAAAAAAGGCGAAAAAAAAAGAAGTAATCTGCGGGCAAGGTAGTGCAACAGGCATACGCCAAAGGCAAGCCAAAGGGAAGGAAGACAAAAGGCAAACGACAAGGCAGAAGGCTTTGCAAAAGGCAAGATAAGGGGAAAGGGAAGGGAAAAGGCGAAAGCAGGGTAAAAGGCTACGCAAAAGACAATGCAAGGCAAAAGGCATGGCACGGCAAATGGAAAGGCAAGCCAAACGGCAAAGCAAGTCAAATAACAAGGTAAAGGTAAGGCAAGGCAAGGCAACGCAAGGCAAGGCTAGGAAAGGCAAGGCAAGGCTGGGCAAAAGGCAAGGTAAGGCAAGCAAGACGAAAAGAAAGGCAAGGCAAACCATGGAAAGACAAAAGGCAAGGCAAGCTAGGGGAAGGAAAAAAGCAAGGCATAATGAAGGCGAGATAAAAGTCAAGGCAGAGTAAAAGCAATGCAAACGGCAGGAAACGTAAAAGGCAAGGAGAGAATAAACGGAAGGCTAAAGATAAGGCAACGTAAAAGGCAAGGAAGGCAAACGGCAAGACAAAGCAAAAGGCAACGCTAGCCAAAAAGGAAGCCAAACCAAACGGCAGGGGAAAAAGGCAAGACGCAAGGTTAGACAAGGGAGGGCAAGTCAAACGGATACGCAAAAGACATGGCAAAGCAGGACAGAGGGCAAGGCAAGTTCCAAGTCAAGAAAAAACGCAAGACAAGGAAAAAGGCAAAAGTCATGGTCAGGCATAGCAGAATGCAAAAAATGGTGGCAATGGGCAAATGCCAACGCCAAAGGAAAGGGAGGCAAAAGGTTATGATAAGCATAATAAGGCAAAAGGACAGGCAGGGCAAAACGCAAAGCAAGGCAGGGCAAGGATATGAAAGGCACGGCAAGGTAACACAATGCAAGGCAACGCAAAAGGCAAAGGAAAATATAAGACAAGGTAAGAAAAGGAAATGCTATGCAAAAGAAAGGCAATTTAAGGCAATGATGGGCAAGGCAAGACAAAACAATGCAAGGCAAAGCAAGGCAGTGAAGGGCAAGGAAGGGCAAGGAAGGGCAGGGCAAGGCAACGCAAGGTAAAGCAGGAAAAGGCAACGCAAGGCAAGGCAAAAAGATAGGCAAAAGACAGGGCAAAGCAGGGCAAAGGATAAAGCAAGGTCTAAGGCAAGGAAAAAAAAAACACAAAGGAAGGAGAAAGGCAAAAGACAAAGCAAGGCAAGGCAAAAGGGAAGGCAAGATGTAAAAAACAAAACAACAGGCAAAAGGCAACGCCGAAAGGCAGGAATGCAAAAGGCTATTGACGGCAAGGTAAGGCAAAGCAAGGCAGGGCAAAACACTAGGATAGGCAAGACAGGCCAAGAATAGACAAGGCAAGGCAAGCCAGTTCAATGCAAGAGGGAAGAGGCAGGACGAGACAAAGCAAATAAAGGAAAGCATAGTCAAAGGCAAGTCAAGGATAGTCAAGGCAACATCAAACAATGCATGGAAATGCAAGGCAACATAAAACAAAGCAAGGAAATGCAAGGCAAGGCTAGACAAAGCAAAGCAGTGAAGGGTAAGGCAAGGCAGGGCAATGCAGCGCAATGCAGTGCTTACAGGGCAAGTCAGGGCAAGGCAGGGCAACGAGAAGAAGGGCATGACAAGGCTAAGAAAGACAAGCCAGCGCAAAGACTGACAAGACTAAGCAAGGCATGGCCAGGCAAGGCAAGTCAGAGCTAAACAAGTCCGTACAAAATATACAGAGTAAGGCAAGACAAAGCAAAGTAAGGCAATGTAAAAGGCTAGGCAAAAGACAAGACAAAAGTTTAGGCAAGGCAAGGCAAGACAAGACAAGGCAAAAGACTAGACAAGGCAAGGCAAAAGAATAGACAATACATGGCAAGGCAGGGAAAAGGCTAGGCAAGGCTAGACAAGTCAGGGTAAAAGGGTAAGCGAGACAAAACGCAAGGCAAGGCAAGGCAAGGCTAGGCTATGCAACGCAAAAGCAAGTCAACTCAAGGGAAGGCAAGTAAGGCGAGGCAAGATGCAAGAGAAAAAAAGGCAAGGTAATGCAAAGCAGAAGGCACAGGAAGTCAAAAGACAAGTCAAGGCAATGCAGAAGGCAAGGAAGTCACAAGGCAAACTAAAACCAAGGAAAGGCAAGACGAAGGAAAGCCAAGACAGCGCAAGGAAAGGCAAGGGTAGGCAAAGTCCAAGGCAAGTCTAAGACAAGGAAAAACGCAAGGCAAGGAAAATACAAAAGGCAAGGAGAAAGCAAGGTCTAAGGCAACGCAAAAGGAAGATCAAGGTAAGGCAATGGAGCAGGCAGGGCAAAAGGATGGGTATAAGCCAAGGCAAAGCAGAGCAAAGGGCAAGGCATGGCATGGCAAGGCAAGGCCCAAGGCAAGGCAAATAGCAAAACAGGGCAAAAGGGAAGGCAAGTCATGGCAAGGCAAGGCCCAAAACAAGGCAAATAGCAACGCAGGGCAAAATGGAAGGCAACATATAAAAATCAAGGGAAAAAGCAACGCAAAAGGTAATGAAGGCAAAAGGCTTCGGAAGGTAAGGTAAAGCAAAATGCAAGCCAGGGAAGAACGAAAGGCAAGGCACGGCAAAATGCAAGGCAAGGGAAGTCAGGGCAAGAATAGGCAAGGTAAGACAAGGCAGAAGGCAAGGCAAGGCAAAGGGAAGGAAAAAGGCAAAAGTTTAGGTAAAACACGGAAAAAAAGGCAAGACAAACACTCGCCAAAGCAAAAGGCAAGGCTAGCTAAAAGACAAGTTAGAAGGAAATTTAAGGTAAGGCAAAATACAAGGCAAAGCAAGGAATAGCAAGATAAGACAAAGCTGGACAATACTAGACTAGGCAAAGAAAGGAGAGGACAGTCAAGGCTAGGCAAGTAAGCGAAAAAGGCAAGGCAACACAAGGAAAGGCAAAGGAAAAGGCAAGACAAAAGGCACGTCAAGGCAAGGAAAAATGCAAAGAGCAAGGCAAGGCAGGGAAGGAAAAAGGCAAAAACAAGAGAAATGGCAAGGCAAGATAGAAGGGAAGGCAAGATGCAACGCCAAAGGCCAGGAAAACAGAAGGCAATGGAAGGTAAGGTAAGGCAAAAGCAAGGCAGGGCAAAAAGATAAGCAAAGCAAAACTGGGCAAGAAAACGCAAGGCAAGGTAAGGCAAGCCAATTCAAGGCAAAAGGAAAAAGGCAAGTCAACACAAGGCAAGTAAAGGAAAGGATAGGCAAAGGCAAGGCAAGCTAAGGCAATGATAGGCAAGGCAAGACCCAACAATGCAAGGAAATGCAAGGAAGGGTAAAGCAAAACACTGAAGGGCAAGCCAAGGCACGGTAGGGCAACGCAGGGCATACAGGGCAAGTAAGCGCAAGACAAACAAGGTATGGCAAGGCAGGGCAACGAGAAGAAGGGCTAGGCTAAGCAAGCCAAGCAGCAACGGGTAGACGTTGGAAGGAGGCAAGCCTCCTTCCGTCTGCTTCCAAATCGGGGCTAGGCCCCCTACTGGAGGTGAAGGGGTTTTTGTTTAGGGACGGGAATAGCGGTAAGAGGAAATGTTGGGGGATATTGATTACTTAGGGGAATTTTGGGTGTTTGTTGGATTTATGAAGGAGATTTGGATGGTTGATTGTGTTAGGTGCCCAGCAGGAGTCTGGAGCGTTTGTAGCGTTCCCCTGGATCGATGTCGTAGTCACCTAGACCGCGGATATGGGATTGGAAATTATTTGGGTGATTTTGGAAGAAGGATGGGGCCAGGCTCAGGATGTGGTCCATCAGGGTCGGGATGTTCAGATCCTGACGGATAGTGCGGTTAGGTAGGTACCATGGGGAGTTGGTGGCTATTTGCAGATAGCGGGATTGCAAGGTTTCAAGGCGGTCTAGGTGAGTTCTGGCAGCAGCGCCCCAGACTTCGCAGGCGTATGTGATGGCAGGTCGGAGATCCTGCTTGTAGAGCTGCAGCTTGTTGTCTACGGACATCACAGAGCCACGATTGTACAAGGATATAGCATCCCCATCCTCTTGTTGATCTTGTTCGCCATAAGTTCAATGTGGTCCTTCCAGGTCAGCTTGCAGTCCAGAAGTACTCCTAGGTACTGGACAGACGTCCTCCAGTGGACCTCCTCGCCAGCCAACCTGATGGGAGCTACGTCCCTCAGGTGGCGCCGGCTGAAGTTTATTGCCTGGCTCTTCTGAGGATGGATGCACAGGCGCCATCGCTTGAACCAGGTAGTGAGGAGATCGGAGTACTGCTGGATCCTTCGGACTGCAGTGTCAAGCTGCGTTGATGTGGAGGTGACCGCTGTGTCGTCGGCGAACAAGTAAAGCGTGCATCGAGGCAATGAAGGTAGGGTATTTATGTACAGAAGGAATAGCGTGGGCCCCAGGACGCTGCCCTGAGGTAAATCAGCTTTTACAGGACGGGGTAGGGAGACGGAAAACGTTTTCTGTTGAAGATAGGAGTGAATGAGATGGATTAGGTATGGAGGGTGTGCATAGTTTATAAGGCGGGAGAGGAGTCCTTCATGCCACACGCTGTCGAAGGCTCTGGTGGTGTACAGGAGTAAAGCTGAGGTATACTGCTTTCTGTTGAAGCAAGTGTAGATTTCGTCGACCAGCCGAAGTAGTTGGTGTTGGGTGGAGTGGTGAGACCTGAACACGAATTGCTCCGGCCTTACAACGTTGTTTTCTTCCAGGATGGCTCTCATCCGGTTTGCACCAGTTTTTCCAACAGGTTGCTGAGAGTGAATAGCAAGCTTATTGGGCGGTAACTGGTGGGCTGAGCTGCATCCTTCCCGGGTTTGCAGATGGTGATGACCTTCGCATGCTTCCACGCCGTCGGGAAGTGACCGTAGGTCATAATGGCGTTGAAAAGATCCACTAACGCAGCCACCCAAGAAGGAGGAAGGGCTTTAAGTGCTGCGCTAGGGAGGGCATCAAACCCGGGTGATTTGTAGGGCCGGAGGGAGCTGATGATGCCTCGGACTTCGTCTGCTGAGGCGGGCTCGGGAAGGTCCCAAGTCTTGGGCTGGTCGAGGAAAGACTGTACCTGGTGCTCAACCATGTGGATGTGGTCGATGTCTGGGGTGTCCGCCGCTGTGAAGGTCGTCTCGAGGTAGGCTGCGTGGAGCTCTGCTTTCTCTATGTCGGACTGGGCCAGGGCTAGTCCGTGACGTAGTGGAGGCTCCTTGCGCGGGAGGTTCAGAATGTCTTGGGCATGTGCCATAGTGATCTGTCCTCCACACGCAAGGTGGAGAGCCGTTCCTCCCAGCATTCGTTTCGGAAGTCTCGAAGCTCCAGCTTCAGGAGTTCCTGAAGATGGCGATACTCCCGGCGATCGGCTGGGCTGCGGGTGTTCATGTACCTCCGCCTGGCGCGGTTCTTGCGCCGGATGGTGTCACGAATTGCCTGGGGAAGCGGATCCCTGTTGTAGGAGGTCGTCCGAGGTTTTGGAGACGATCTAACCACAGCAGCGGATAACTGGGTGGTGATGGCATCTACGAAGTGCTCTATTTCGGCAGGCGAGTGACACTGTTGCTGGGGTGGCGGAGTCTCCTCCATGATGCGCGTGAAGGTTTCCCAGTCTGTTGTCCTGGGAGAGGGAAGGGGCCTTGGTGGCCTGGATGTTGGCTTGTGGGGGAAGGATAGAAGGACAGGGTAGTTGTCCGATGAGAGAGCAGGAACTGTGAAGAGGGTGATATGATGCCGCACGTTTAGCACCAGGGCAATGTCCAGCCAGTCTGGGGGCCTTCGGTCCCCGTATTGTAAGGTAGGTTCCCTTGGTGCGAGAGACACAACATTCCTGGATGTTAGGAACTTGTGGAGTGTGCGACCTCGGTGAGTGTGATAGAGGAATTCCAGATTTGATGCTTGCAGTTGAAATCACCCGCAGCAACAATGACAGTAGGTGTTGAGAAGAGGCGGTCCAGTTCTGTGGCCAGTTCAGGTTTCGCAGGGGGAAGGTATGCAGAGTAGAGCAGCAGAGGGCCTCTGCTGGTCTCTACCCGCACACCTGTAGTCTCCAGGTTGTTTGTCCGGGGGATGTAGAGCTGGTGATGTCTATGGAACGGTGTACGAATATGGCCGTGCCGCCAAAGCCATCGTCCCGGTCGGACCGGTAGGACCGCATCCCAGGGAGGCTGCATCGCTGATGAGGCTGTAGGTGGGTCTCCTGCACCAGGAGTATGTTCACCCGCTGCACCGCCAAGAAGTCGGCGTTCTCCGCAAGTTGCCTGCGGAGGCCGTTGGCGTTCCAATAGCAGATCCTCAGGGTGGAGTATGATGAGGCCCGCTGGCGATTAGAAGCCATTGGAGGTTCAGAAGGTGAAGACTGTCTGATTCAGGACCATTTCAGGGGTTGATGTAGGCGCCCGGGACAAGAGGGCCTCCATCAAGGCAGCTGCGAACTGGATCTGCAGCCTCTGCGGAATGCGGTCTGTTACAGCGCTGAAAGCGGCTATGTCAGTGGTGGGAGTGGAGGCTGGCGCTGGAGGCGGTCGTGCCTGCACCCTTGTTTGGTGGCTTCCTGAGCGCCCTGTTGGCGTTGGTTTCCGGGGTTTGTTGGTGGTGGGGGCGGTTTGTTTTAGCCGTTGGTGGATGGTTGAGAGCGTGAGAGGTGAGGTAGAGGACGACTGCGGAAGATTTGCAGGCGCTGGAGCAGGGGTAGGGAGCGCGGCTGGTGGTACCGCGGAGGGGAGGGTAGATAGAGGTTCGGACAAGGAGTTGGTTGTTGCCACCGCGTAGGACGGGAACTGCCACGTCTTGCGGGATGGAAGTCCTAGAAATCGAGCTCCGTGGAAGTCCTCCCGGGGGATCCCATGAGGATTAGGCAGCCTAGGTTGAGCGGTCACCTGAGTTCTCCGTCCACCCTTTATGTTGCTTTCCAACTCGTATCCGGCCTCTTGCCAGATAGGGCATTTGGCATAGCGACACGAGTGGTCGGCACCGCAGTTAGCACAGGTGGGCTTAGCGTCCCCCATCCGGGTACAGTTATTGCGTAAATGGCCAGCGCGTCCGCAGTGCGAGCAGACGGGTGTCATCCTGCAGCCATCAGCGCCGTGATAGAGCTGCTGGCAGTTTAGGCACTGCTGTGGGCGGAAAGGTGGCTGGTATGGTCCGACGGTGACCACCGCCGAAAACATTTTGGATATCTTGTAGATTTCCTCTGCTCCGTCGGACTTCTGTAGGGCCACCCGGAAGTGAGGCAGTGGGCCGGGATAGGTACCTCTCACGGTCCGCAGTTGGTTGACGCTGTCCATGGGCAAGCCCTTGGACAGCAGATGTTCTTGGACCTCCTCCGCGGTGATGTATTGGGGGAGGTTCTTTATGGTGACCTGCATTTCCTTCTCGTCTGGGAGCAGGGTGGCCACGAAGGGGATGCGTTGATCCTCCAGCCACTTGCGGAGTTGGCGGTGGGTAGAGGGGTCCACCGGGAGGAGGGCCACGGTGTTCCTGAGGATCGTCACAGTGAACCCATCGCCGTCTCCTGGGTAGCCGGAGAGTTTCCGTCCATCCTCCGGGAGCCGGAGGTGGATTGGTGGGGTTTTTGCTGCTCTCGGACGCTGCTGAGTGGCTTCGGGAGGTAAAGCTGGGTCGTCTGAGATGGTGGTTACGTCCATGGGATAGTCCTTGGGAGCGCCGGTGCACAGGCGCTTTATTGCACCTCCATTGGAAGCAACCGGTGGGGACTGCTGTGGGCCTGGAAGTGCCTCCAGCGGAGAAAACCGATTTAGAACAGCCACTGTAGGAGGATGCAGTGGTGCTGAGGGTTTTCTAGAGTGGTTGCCTCCCCTGGTCGACACCTTTTTCCACTCAGAGGCCAGAGCCGTTTCGTGATGGGCGAGATAGCAGGAGATGGCGTCCACCCTTGCGCGGTGACACACCATTTTTTGGAACTCGGCCGAGGCTATAGTAGAATTGTTGCCGTCGGCCGCATTTGCAATAAGGTGGGGAATCAAGGATTCAGCATGTTGGATGTATTGGAGGAGGGCGGTTTTCTCCAGAAGACAAGGCATGGCAAGGCAGGGAGAAGGTAGAGCACCGAGAGGAGGCGAAGGTAAGGTAACGCAAAACAAGGCAACAGAAGCCAAGCCTGGCCTAGGCAAGGGAAGGCAAGCCTCAACAAGTCCATACAAAACATATAGAGTAAAGTAAGATCTAAGCAAGGCAAGGCAACGCAAAGGCAAGGAAAAGACAAGGCAAGAACTAGGCTTTGCAAGGCAAGGCAAAAGGCTTCTAAGCTTCAGGCGACCAAAAATGTTAACAACAAAAATTCCTACAAATTCGTTGCAAATGGTATAAACAAACAGCTTGGAGTGTGGAGACCAAGATATATAATATAAGTATTTCGTCTCGTGAAACTCATATTATTTGTGCTTCTAGGCTTCTGAAGATCAAATATGCTCAGAACAAAAAATGACTATCACTGCAAATGGTATAAACGAGCAGTCTGGAGTGTGAAGTACATACATTTTTTGCTTTAGAAAAGTAGATATTTTGATTCTAGGCTTCTGGCGACCAAATATGCTCAAAACAAAATATGTTTAAAAAGCGCTTCAAATGCTCTAATCGAGCAGTTTGGAGTGTGCAGAACAAGAATACCACAAAAAATTTTCGCCTCATGAAAGTCGATTTTTTGATGCATCTAGGCTTCTGGCGACCTAATATGTCCAGCACACAAAAGTTATTTAAAATTCGTTGTAAATGGTATAAACGAGCAGTCGCTTCTAGGTTTTTGGCGACCAAATATGATCAGAACAAAAGTTATTAAAAATTAGCTGCAAATGGTATAAACGAGTAGTTTGGAGTGTGAAAAACAACAATATCGCATACATTGTTTGTTTCGTGAAGCTCGATTTTTTTATGCTTCTAGGCTTCTGCCAACCAAATAAAGATGTTTAAACATCGCTTCAAATGCTATAATCGAGCAGTCTGGAGTGCAGAGAACAGGAATATCAACATTTTTCGCTTCGTGAAATCCGATTTTTTATGCCTGTTGAATTCTGGCGACAAAATATGCTCAAATTTGCTGCAAATGGTACAAAGGAGCAATTTGGAGTATGGAGAAAGGGAACATCACCTAAATTTTTCGTTACGTGAAACTCCATTTTTTGATGCTTCTAGACTTCTGGCGACCAAATATGCTGAGAACAAAAGTAATTTAAAAGTCGTTGTAAATGGTATAAACTAGCAGTTTGGAGTGAGAAGAACCTGAATATCACGTAAGTTTTTCGTTTCGTGAAACTCGATTATTTGATGGTTGTAGGCTTCTGCCGACTAAATATTCTCAAAACAAAGGATGTTTAAAATTCGCTGCAAATGGTATAAACGAGCAGTTTGGAGTGTGAACAACAAGAATTTCACGTAAATTTTTCGCTATGTGAAATTCGACTTTTTGATGCTTCTAGGCTTCCGCCAACCAAATATGTTAAGAATCAAAATATGTTTAAAAATCGCTGAAAATGGTATAAACGAGCTCCTTGGAGTGTGGAGACCAAGAATCTCAAAACATTTTTTGCTTCGTGAAAGTAAATTTATTGCTTCTAGGCTTCTGGCGACCAAATATGCTCAGAACAAAAGGTGTTTAAAACTCGCTGTATATGGTATAAACAAGCGGAGAACCAGAATGTTACATACATTTTTCGTTTTGTGAAACTGGATTTTTTAATACTTCTAGGCTTCTCCGAGAACAAAAGATGCTTAAAAATTGCTGCATATGGTATAAACCAGCTGTTTGGTGTGTGTAGAATAAGAATATGAAATAAAATTTTCGCTACGTGAAAGTCGATTTTTTATGCTTCTAGTCTTCTACCGACCAAATATGCTTAGAACAAAAGTTATTTAAAATTCGCTGTAAATGATATAAACGAGCAATTTGGTGTATGAAGAACAAGAATATCACATAGATTTGTCGTTTTGTGAATCTAGATTTTTTAATCCTTTAGCTTCTGCCCACCATATACGATAAGAATGTTTAAAAATAGCTGCCAATGCTATAAACGAGCAGTTTGGAGCGAGTAAGAATTACACAAACATTTTTCGCATCGTGAAAGTCGATTTTTTAATGCGTCTAGGCTTCAGGCGACAACATATCTCAGAATAAAAGTTGTTTAAAATTCACTGCATATGCTATAATGGAGCAGTTTTGAATGTGGACAACTAGAATTACAGATAAATGTTTCGTTTAGTGAAACTTGATTTTTGATGGTTCTATGCTTTTGCCGAGCACAAAAGATGTTTAAAAATCGCTGCAAATGCGATCGCAGTGTGGAGATTAAGAATATCACATACATATTTCTCTACGTGAAAGTCGATGCTCAGAAAAAAAGTTATTTAAGATTCGCTGCAAATGGTACAATCGAGCAGTTTGTAGTGTGAAGTTCAAGAAAATCACATACATTTTTATTTCTTGAAACTCGATTTTTTGATGCTTCAAGGCTTCTGGCTACCAAATATGCTGAGAAAAAAATATGTTTAAAATCACTTCAAATGCTATAATCGAGCAGTTCGGAGCGAGGAGAACAAGAATATGACACAATTTTTCGCTATGAGAAAGTCGATTTTTTGAGGCCTCTAGACATCTGGCGACTAAATATACGAACAGCGAAAGTTGTTTAAAATTCGCTGGAATTGGTATAAACGGGCAGTTAGCAGTATAGAGAAAGGAAACATCACATACATTTTTCGTTTCGTGAAACTTGATTTTTTTTTATGGTTCTAGGCTTCTGGAAACCAAATATGCTTAGAAGAAAAGTTATTTAAAATTCAGTGCAGATGGTATAAATGAGCAGTAGCTTTTGCCGATCAAATAAGCTCAGAACCAAAATTATTTAAAATTCGCGGAAAATTGTATAGACGAGCCATTTGTAGTGTGAAGAACGGGAATATCACATACACTTTTCGTGTCGTGAAACACGATTTTTTTATGCTTCCCGGCTTCTGCCGACTAAGTATGCTCAGAACAAAATATGTTTAAAAATCGCTGCAAATTGTACAAACGAGCAATTTGAAGTGTGAAGAACAAGAATTTCACATACATTTATCGTTTCGTGAAACTCGATTTTTTAATACTTCTAGCCTTCTGCCGACCAAATATGCTAAGAATCGAAAGATATAGAAAATCGCTGCAAATGCTATAAACGAGGAGTTTGGAGTGTGGAGAAGGTAAATATCACAAAACTTTTTGGCTTCGTAAAAGTTCATTTTTAATGCTTCTGGCGACCAAATTAGCCTAGAACAAAAGCTGTGTAAAACTTGCTGCATGTGGTATAAAACAGCAGTTAGGAATGTGGAGCACAGAAATATCACATAACTTTTTCTTTTGGTGAAAATGGATTTTTTGATACTTCTAGACTTCTTCGAGAACAAAAGATGTTTAAAAATCGCTGCAACTGCTACGAACCTGCAGTTTGGTGTTTGAGGAACAGGAATATCACATACATTTTTCGCTACTTTAAATTTGTGTTTTCGATGCTTCTAGGCTTCTGATGACCAAATATACTCCGAACAAAAGTTATTTAAAATTCGCTGTTAATGGTATAAACGAGCAATTTCCGATGTAAAGAACAAGAATATTACAAAAGTTTGTCGTTTCATGAAACTCGATTTTTTTATGCTTCTTCATTTCTGGCGACCAAATATGCTCACAACAAAAGTTGTTACAAATTCGCTACAAATGGTATAAAAGAGCAGTTTGGTGTTTGATGTGCAACAATATAACATACATTTTTCAAGAAAAAGAATATCACAACAGTTTGTCGTTTCGTTAAAATCGATTTTTTGATGCCTCTACACTTCTAGGGATGAAATATTCCTAGAACAAAAGTTATTTAATATTCGATGCAAATGGTATAAACAAGCAATTTGGAGAGTGATGAGCAATACAACATAAACTTTTCGCTTCGTAAAACTAGTTTTTTTGATACTTCTAGGCTTGTGCTGACCAAATATGCTCAGAACAGAACTTGTTTAAAAATCGATAAGTTTGGAGTATGGAAAATAAGAATTTCACATACATTTTTCGCTTCGTGAAACTCGATTTTGTGATGCTTCTGCCGACCAAATATGCTCAAAACAAAAGATGTTTAAATTCGCTGCAAATGATATAAACGAGCATTTGGGAGTGTGGAGAACAAGAATATCACATTAATTTTTCGTTTCGGAAAACTCGATTTTTTATGCTTCTAATCCTCTGGGGACCAAATATGCTGAGCACAAAGTTAGTTAGAACTTCTCTGCAAAGAGTTTAAATGGTCGCTTTGGAGTGTGGAGAACAAGAATAACACATAGATTTTTTGTTTCCTGAAACTCGATTTTTTATGCTTCTAGGCTTCTGGTTACTAAATATGCTCAGAAAAAAAGCGGTTTAAAATTCGCTGCAAATGGTATAAACGAGCAGTTTGAAGTGCGGCGAAAGGGAATATCACAGGCATCTTTCGTTTCGTGAAACTCGTTTTGATTTTGCTTCTAGGCTTCTGGTGATTTAATATACTAGGAACAAAAGAACCTACAAATTCGTTATAAATGTTATAAACGAGCAGTTGCTTCGGGGCATCTAGCGACCAAAAATGTGCAGAACAAGAGTTATTAAGATTCGCTGCAAATGGTTTAAACGATCCATTTAGAGTGTGAAGAACCGAAATATCACATACATTTTTCGCCTCGTGAAACTCGAATTTTTTATGCTTCAGAAGAAAAGCAGTTACAATTTTGCTGCATATGCACGTTGGATGTGTGGAGAATATTTAAATCTAATAAATCTTTCGTTTCGTAAAACTCGAATTTTGATGCTTTTAGGTTATTAGCGGCCTAATATGCTCAGAACAAAAGATGTTTAAAATCGCTGGAAATGCTTCAATCGAGCAGTTTGGAGTGCGGATAACAAGAATATCATATACATTTTTGGCTTCGTGTATGTCTATTTTTTGATGCCTGTAAGCTTTTGGCGTCTAAATATGCTCAGAACAAAAGGAGATAAAAATTCGCTGCAAATGGATAAACTAGCTGTAGAACCAGAATATTACATAAATTCTTCTTAATCGTGAAACTCGATTTTTTGATGCTCCTAGGCTTTGGGAGACCAAATATGCTCAGAACTAAAGTTATAAAAAATCGCTGCAAATTATATGGACCTGCAGGCTTGAGTGTGGAGAACAAGAATACATTAATTTTTCGCAAAGGAAGCAAATGGTATAAACGAGCGGTAGAACCAGAATAACACATAAAATTATCTTTTCGTGAACCTCGATT
This sequence comes from Hymenopus coronatus, assembly GCA_030762935.1. NCBI lineage: Eukaryota > Metazoa > Arthropoda > Insecta > Mantodea > Hymenopodidae > Hymenopus > Hymenopus coronatus. The sequence continues at coordinate 25,707,459 of CM060896.1, read as the reverse complement.
TTTTTATGCTCCTTTGCTTCGGCTGACCAAATATGTTCAGAACTAGAATTGAGTAAAAATCGCTGCTTATGGTATAAATCTGCAGAATTGAGTGTGGAGAACAAAAATATCACATACATTTTAGTTTCGTGAAACTTGATTTTTAATGCTTCTAGGCTTCTAAGGATTAAATACAACGAGCAGGAGAAAGACCCTCTACCGTTCTTAATGTCAACGGCGTTTAATAAGCATTACTAGGCATCTGTAATAAAATAATAACGATAAAAGCTTATATCACTCCTAGCAGCATTCACCCCTTTAACCCTTAATTTACTGACCCGATTAATCCAAAATGTAGGAACATTTATAATCATAAGTTGGTAGTACTTGAATGCGATTAATGAGCGTTGGAGTGTCTTAACCTCAAATACAAGGACTATGCTGGTTTATAAACTTTAGCTGAGCAAAATTCCTTATTGTTTATGTTGCAAAATAAAGACTACAATCAAAGTTTTATTTTAAATATCTAAACAATACAGCCGTTACCTATAACAAGACTTGTTTCTTTTTTATACCACAGCTACAAAAAACACAATTTCCATGAACTTTTACGTTCACTGTGAGCAAGAAGTTGTAGTCTTCTTCGGAGATGGTAGCATGTTGTATATGTGAATTGACCTTGGTGTAAACAGCAGAGTTTTAAAACTGACCCGATTAATATGTTGACCCAGTTTAGACTAAGTTACCCTAAATTGTATAAACGAAATGTTGCTTCTGGGCTTGTAGCGACCAAATAATCTGAGAAAAAGTTATCTAAAATTCGCTGCAAATGGTTTATACCAGCAATATGGAGTGTGAAGAATCAAAATATCATACATTTTACGCTTCGTGAACAGCGAATTTTGGATGCTTTTAGGTTTCTGGCTACCAAATATGTTTAGAACAAAAGTAAACACAAATTCGCTGCAAATGATGTAAACCAGCAGTTTGGAAGTGAGGAGTATAAGTATATCACATACATTTTTCGTATAGTGAACACGAGTTTTTTATCCTCACAACCCGCTTACGACTTTTCGTGAAACTCGATTTCTTCAGGATTCTAGGGCTTTCGGAGAATAAAAGATGATTAAAAATCTCTGCAAACGCTATAATGTAGCAGTTTGGTATGTGGAGAACAAGAACATCAGGTCAATTTTTCGCTATGTGAAAGTCGATTTTTGGATGGTTTCTGCCGACCAAATATGCTCATAACAAAAGAGTTAAATTCACTGTTAATCGTACAAACGAACAATTTGTGGTGTGAAGAACAAGAATATCACAGAGGTTTTTCGTTTCATGAGACTAGAATTTTTTATGCCCTTAGGTTTCTGGCTATCAAATATGCTCAGAAAAAAAATAGTTACAAATTCGCCGCAAATTAAATAAACCAGCAGTTTGGAAGTGTGGACAACAGATATATCACATAAATTTCTCGTTTCGTGAAACTCAATTTTTAATGGTTCTTGGCTACTGGCGATCAAATATGCTCAGAGCAAAAGTTATTTAAAAATCGCTGTTAATAATATAACGAGCAATTTACATGTGAAGAACAAGAATATCACAAAAGTTTTTCGTTTCGTGAAACTTCATTCTTTGATGCTTCTAGGTTTCTGGCGTCCAAATATGCCCAAAACTACAGTGGTTACAAATTCTTTGCGAATTATATAAACGCGCAGTTTCGAGTGTGGAGAACAAGAATATGACTACATTTTTCGCTTCGTGAAAGTCGCACTTTTGAAGCTTGTAGCCTTGTGGAAACCAAATGAGGTCATAACAGAAGCTGTTAATAATTCGCTACAAATGGTATAAACGTGCAGTTTGGAGTGTGGAGAACAAGAATATCACAACAATATTTCTATTCCTGAAAGTCGATTATTTGGTGCTTATAGACTTTTGATGACCTAACGTGCTCAGAACAAAGTTGTTACAAATTCACTGCAAATTGAATAATCGATCAGTTTGAAGTGTGGGGAACAAGAATATCACAAAAGTTTTTTGTTTTGAGATGTCTATTTTTTGATGTTTCTAGGTTTCAAGCGACCTTATATGCTAACAACAAAAGATGATATAAATTCGCTGCAAATGGTACAAACGAGCGTTTGGAGTGTGGAGAAAGAGAATATCACATGATTTTTTCTTTTCGGGAAAGTCGATATTTTGAGGCTTCTAGGCCTCTGGCTACTAAATATGCCCAGAACCAAAATTGCTAGAAATTCGAATCAAATATTACAAACGAGCAGTTTGGGGTATGGAAAACAAGGCTATCATAAAAGCTTTCGTTTTGTGAAACACGATTTTTTTATGCGCCTAGTTTCCGTCGATCAAATATACGATACCAAGAATAAAACGTGTTACAAATTAGCTGCAAATGGTATAAGCGCGCAGTTTTAAGTGTGGACACCAGGAATATCACATGCGTTTTTCGTATCGTGAAACTCGATATTTTGTTTTTACTAGGTTTCTGGCGAACAAATCTGCTCAGAACAAAATATGTTACAAATCGTTGCAAATGGTATAAACGAGCAGATTAGAGGGTGGAGAACAAGAATATTACATGATGTTTTCGTTTAGTGAAGCTGCATTTTTTTATGCTTCCAGGATTATGGCGACCAAATATGTTTAGAACAAAAGTTGTAAGAAATTCGCTGCAAATGGTATAACCGAGCTGTTTGTAGTTTGGAGAACTAGAATATCACAAACATTTTTTGTTTCGTGAATGTCCATTTTTTGATGCTTCAAGACATCTGGCAACCAATACGCTGAGAACAGAAGTTGTTAAAAATTAGCAGCAATAGCATAAACGAGCAGCTTGAGTATAGAGAACAAGAATGTCACATGAGTTTTTCGTTACGTGAAAATCCATTTTATGATGATCTAGGTTTGTTGGGCCAAATATGCTCAGAACAAAATTGTTACAAATTTGCTGCAAATGGTTTAAACGAGCAGCTTGGAGTACAGACAACAAGAATATCGCATACATATTTCAATTCAAGAAAGTGTTTTGATATTTCTGGGGTCCTGGCAACAAAATATATCCAAAACAAAAGTTTTTACAAATTCGCTGCAAATGGTATAAACGAACAATTTGGAGTGCGGAGAACAACAATATCACAAAATTTTTTCCTTTCGTGAATGCCAATTTTTTTATCCTTCCAGTCTTCTGGCGACCTAATATACTCAGAAAAAAGTTGTTACAAATTCGCTGCAAATGGTATAGACGAGCAGTTTGGAGTGTGGAGAAGAAGAATATCACTAAACTCTTTCGTTTTGGGAAAGTAGATTTTTTGATGTTTCTAAGTTTCTGGCGAACAAATATGCCCAGAAAACAAGTTGTTACAGGCTCGCTCTGAATGATATAAACGAGCAGTGGTGAGTATGGAGGACAAAAATATCAACAAAACCTTTTCCTTTTGTGAAAGTCGAATATTTGATACTTCTAGGCTTCTGGCGAACAAATATGCCCAGAAAAAAGGTGTTACATACTCGCTGAAAATGGTATAAAGGAACCCTTAGCAGTATGGAGAAGAAGAATGAAATAAACATCTTTCGTTTCATGAAAGTCGATTTTTTGAAGATTCGAGGTTTCTGCTGACCAAGTATACCTAAAACAAAAATTGTTTCATAATCGCTGCAAATGGTATTAACGAGCAGTTTTTAGTGTACACAATATAACTATCAGATACATTTTTCAATTAATGAAGGTCGATTTTTTGATGTTTCTAGGCTCCTTTCAACCAAATATGCTCAGCACAAAAGTTGTTGTAAACTCGCTGCAATTGGTATAAACGAGCAGTTTCTGGGTGTGGAGAACAAGAATATCATAAAAGGTTTTCATTTCGTGAAAGTCGATTTTTTTATGCTTGTAGGGCTCTGTTGACCAAATGTGCTCAGAACAAACTATTTATAAAATAATTGCAAATGTTATGAACGAGCGGTTTTGATTATGGGGAACAAGAATATCACAAACATTTTTCGTTTCGTGAAAGACGATTTTTTGATAATTCTAGGCTTCTGGGGATCAAAATTGCTCAGAACAAAAGTTAAAAATTCGATACAAATGGTATAAAGTAGCAGTTTGGAGTGTGGAGAACAAGAATGTCTCAAAAATATTTCGTTTCGCGAAAGTCTATTTTTTTATGCTTTTACGCTTCTGGCGACCAAATATGTTCTGAACAAATTCGAATAAAATGGTATAAATGAGTAGTTTGGAGTGTGGAGGCCAAGAATGTCACAAAGCATTTTGGTTTTCTTAAAGTCGATTTTTTGTAACCTCTATGCTTTTGGAGACCAAATAACCCCAGAACAAAGGTTGTTACATATTCGATGCAAATTATATAAATGAGCATTTTGGAGTGTGGTGTACAAGAATATCACAAACATTTTTCGTTTCGTGAAAGTGGATTTTTGATACTTCAAGGCTTCTGACGAGCAAATACACTGAGAACAAAGGTTGTTAAAAATTCGCTGTATTTTGAGTGTAGAGAACAAAAATATCACATGAGTTTTTCTTTTCCTGAAAGTCAATTGCATAATGCTTCTAGTCTTCTGGGACCAAATATGCTCAGAATAAAATTGTTAGAAATTCGTTGCAAATGGTATAGGCGAGGAGGTTGGAGTGTGGAAACAAGAATATCACAGACATTATTCGGTTTATTGAACTTCGATATTTTGATGCTTTTAGGCTTCTTTAGAACAAATGTGCCCAGAATAAAAGCTGTTACATGTTCGCAGCGAATGGTAAAAAAGAGGTGTTTTGAGAATGGAGAGCAAGATTATCACATAACTTTTACGCTTCATGAAAGTCGATTTTTTTATGCTTCTAGGCTCCTGGCGACCAAATATGTCCAGAACAACAGTTGTTACAAATTCGCTGCAAATGGTATAAACGAGAAGGTTAGAGTGTGGAGAACAAGAATATCATAAAAATATTTCCTTTCGTGAATGTCGATTTTTTTATGCTAGAGGAATTGTGGGGACCAAAATTGCTCAGAACAAAAGTTGTTAAAATTCGCTGCTAACGGTATAAGCGAGCAGTTTGGTGTGGAGGACAAGAATATCACAAAAAGTTTTGTTTCCTGATAGTTGATTTTTTTATGCCTCTAGGCTTCTGGCGACTAAGTATACCCAGAACAAAATTTGTTACATATTCGCTGCAAATGGTAAAACGAGCACTTTGAGTGTAGACATCAAGAATATCAGATAAATTTTCCAATTCGTGAACGTCGACATTTTATGTTTCTAGGCTACTTTAACCAAATATGATCAGAACAACAGTTGTTACAAATACGCTGCAAATTCTGTAAGCGAACAGTTTGGAGTGTGGAGAACAAGAATATTACAAAAAAATGTCGTGACTTGAATATCAATTTTTTGATGATTCCAGGCTTCTGGTGATCAAATATGACAGGAACAGAAGTTACAAATTCGCTGCAAATGGTAGAATCGAGCAGTTTAGAGTTTGGAGAACAAGAATATCTCAAAAAATTTTCGTTTCGTGAAAGACGTATTTTTTATGGTTTTAGGCTTCTGACAATCAAATATGACAAGAACCGAAGTTGTTATAAATTCACTGCAAATGGTATAAACGAGCAGTTTGGAGTGTGGAAAACAAAAAATATTACAAAAATGGTTCGTTTCAGGAAAGTCGATTTTGCGATGCATCTGAGCTCCCGAATTGGAAAATTTATCTGATATTCTTGTTGTCTACACTTCAAATACCTGTTTATACTATTTCCAGCGAATATGTAACAAATTTTTTTCTGGTTATACTTGGTCACAGGAAGCTTAGAAGCATCAAAAATCGACTTTCAAGAAACGAAACATTTTTGTTATATTCTTGTTCTCCATATTCCAAAACTGATGGTTCATACCATTTGAAGCGACTTTGTAACAACTTTTTCTGAGTATATTTGCACCACAGAAGCCTTGAAGCATCATAAAATAAACTTTAACGAAACGAAAACCTCAATGAATATTCTTGTTCCCCACATTGCAAACTACTCGTTTGTACCATTTGCAGCGAATATGTAGCAACCTTTTTTCTGGTCATATTTGGTTGCCAGAAGCCTAGAAGCTTAAAAAAATAGGTTTTCTCGAAATTAAAAATGTAGTTGATATTCTTGTTCTCCACACTCCAAACTCCTCGTTTATAACATTTGCAGTGAATTTGTAGCAAGTTTTGCTCTGGCCACATTTGGTCGCCAGAAGCCTAAAAGCATCAAATAATCGATTTTCACGAAACGAAAATTTTTTGTGATATTCTTGATCACTACATTCGAAACTGCAGCGAATTTGTAACAACTTTTGTTCTGAGCATATTTGTTTGCTAGAACCTGAGGATTATCAAAATATTCTCTTTCTCGAGCCGAAAAATTGTTATGATATTCTTGTTCTCCCCAATCCAAACTGCTTGTTTATATTATTTGCAGCGAATTTGTAACAACTTTTATCTGGGCACATTTGGACGGCAGAACCCTAGAAGCATAACAAAATCGACTTTTTCGAAAGTAATTTTTTTTTGTGATATTCTTTTTCTCCACACTTCAAACTGCTCATTTATACCATTTGCGGTGAATTTGTAATAACATTTGTTCGAGCATATTTGTTAGCCGGACGCTTTTAATTCATCCAAAAATCGACTTTCACGAAACAATAAATGTGTGTGATATTCTTGTGCCCTGCCCTCTAAACTTTTAGTTCATACCACCTGCAGCGAATTTGTAACAACTTTTGTTCTGGTTGTATTTGGTCGACAGGAGTCTACAAGCTTAAAAAATTCGGCTTTCTCGAAATTAAAAGTTTTATTGATATTCTTGTTCTCCACACACCAAACTGCTCGTTTATAGCATTTGCAGTGCATTTGTAATAAGATTTGTTCTGAGCATTGCAAGAAGCTTAAAATCATTGGAGAATCGATTTTCACGAAATCATAAATATTTTGTTTTAATTATACTTTTATTTAATGTTGCCTAACAACACAGGTCTTATAGTGATATCATGTAACAAAGAGAGATTTTATGATATAATATTTACACATTAAATTAAAATTTATATCCAGTTTGTATCATTAATTATTGGAATTCTAACAATAATACTTATATACTTTATGTGGTGTTCATACTGAATTTGCATATTATCTGGTAACATTTCCACGTCCTCAGGATGTACAAATATTTGCCGTCGGAAGCTTAAAATCCGGGAGAAGTCAGGAAGAGGAATACTAGCTTGTTATATAATCTATGGATGAAACAGGGTATTCCTACTTTCAACATGTTTTCTTCTAGTACATAGTTTGGGATCATTGGGCACACATTAGATATTCTTTAGATTAGATTCTCTTGTTTTTCTCCAGGAGGGGTCTCATTTGGAGTGAAACATTATTTATCATTAATTTGGGATTCTTTGTGGTTAATTCAGTTACGATTTGTGTGTTTGCTAAGTACATGCATATCCTATTATTGGATACACGAGAAACGAATCGGATTTTGGTTGGGTCAGTAAGTTTCCCAATAGCAAGGACATAATCTTTAACTGTAATATTTTTGTGAGCTTCTACTACTATTGCTTGCTCTTTATTTGGATGCAGAGCTCCAGAGCAGGATATCTTGAAAGTTTTTACACTATTATTATTATTATTATTATTATTATTATTATTATTATTATTATTATTATTATTATTAACATTTTTAGTTTTGCTTTGCTGACAGCTGTTATCTGCAGGCATTTGTTTGGTTAGGTTCTCGCACAGCTTTATGTGCGTGAACTATATTAGTAAAATGATTAGTACTCACTCAAAATTATTCCAACAGTCTCAAACTAGCCAGAAGTTGAATGTGCCACCTCAAAAGTGCGAATAGTAACCTTTGTTAATAATTATGTGAATAAATATCAGACAGGGTGACCGTGCGCAATCTAGAGAAAATTTTGTTTATTCTTGTTCTCCGCACTCTAAGCTTATAGTTTATAGCACTTGCAGCGAATTTGAAACAACTTTTGTTGTGGTCATATTTGTGTCCAGAAGCCTAGAAATATAATAAATTCGACTTTCTGGAAACGAAAGTTTTGTGTGATTTTCTTGTACTCCACACTACAAACTGCTAGTTAATACCATTTCCAGCGAATTTGTAAACCTTTTTTTTCATTCTGGGCATATTTGGTCGCCAGAAGCCTAGAAGCATAAAAAAATCAACTTTCTGGAAACGAACATTTTTGATATATTCTTGTTGTACAACACGCTAAACTGATCTTTTGCACCATTTGCAGCGAATTTGTTACAACTTTTAAACTCAGCTTATTTTTCCGCCAGGAGCCTAGAAACATAAAAGAATCAAGTTTCTCGAAATAATTTTTTGTTGTTGATATTCTTGTTATCCACACTCCAAATTGCTCGTTTATTCCATTTGCAGCGAACTTGGACCAACTTTTGTTCCGGGCAAATATGTTTGAGGGAAACCTAGAAGCATAAGAAAATCGACTCTCTCGAAACGAAAATTTTTTATGATATTCTGGTCCTCCATACTCCAAACTGCTCGTTTATAGCATTTACAGAGGGTTTGTAACAACTATTGTTCAGGGAATATTTGGTCGCCAGAAACTCAGTAGCATAAAAAAATTCGACTTTCTGGAAACGAATTTTTTTTATATTATTGTTCTCCACGTTTCTAAATGCTCGTTTATAACCATTTGCAGCGAATGTGGAGAGACCTTTGTTCTGGGCATATTTGTTCGCTAGAAGCTCAGAAATATAAACAAATCGACATTCTCAAAACGAATTTTTTTGTTATATTCTTGTTCTCCACATTCCAAACTACTCGCTTATACCTTTTGCAACGAAATTGCATCAACTTTTGTTCTGAGTATATTTGGTCGCCAGGAGCTTATAAGCTTAAAAAAATCGATTTTCTTGAAAAAAAAAAATTGTGATATTCTTGTTCTCCACACTCCAAACTGCTCGTTTATACCATTTGCAGCGAATTTGGAGCAACTTTGGTTCTACGCATATTTGTACGCCAGAAGTCTACAAGCATAAAAAAATTGCTGTGATATTCTTGTTCTCCACACTCCAAATTGCACGTTTAAAACTTTTGCAGCGAATTTGAGGCAACTTTTTTCTGATGTTATTTGGTGACCTGGAGCTTATAAGCATAAAGAAATGCTCTTTCTCTAAACGAAAAATTTTTGTGATATTCTTGTGCTCCACACTCCAACCTGCCCCTTTATACCATTTGCAGCGAATTTGGAGCAAGTTTTGTTCTGGGCATATTTTTGGGCCAGAAGCCTAGAAATATAAGAAAATAGACTTTCTCGAAACGATTTTTGTTGTGATATTCTTGTTCTCCCCGCTCCAAACTGCTCGTTTGTACCTTTCTCAGAAAAATTGGAGCAACTTTTTTTCTGAGAATATTTGGTTGCCAGGAGCTTAGAACCATCAATAAATCGACTTTCTCGAAGCGAAAAATCTTTGATATATTCCTGTTCACCACACTCCAAACTGCTCATCCATAACATTAGCAGCGAATTAGTAACAACTTTTGTTAGCATATTTGGTCACCAGAAGACTAGACGTATAAAAAGGAAAGACTTTCTCAAAGCGAAAAATGTTTGTGATTTTCTTGTTTTTTACAATCCAAACTGCTCGGTAATACAACTTGCAAAGAATTTTATCGACTTTTGTTCTGGGCATTTTTGGTATCCAGAAGCCCAGAACCATCAAAACGTATTTGTTCGTCAGAAGCCTAGATTCAACCAAAATTCGATTTTCTCGAAACTTAAAATGTTTGTGATATTCCTGTTATCCACACTCCAAACTGCCCGTTTATACCTTTTACAGCGAATTTGTGAAAACTTTTTATCTGGACATATTTGTTCACCTGAAGCTTAGAAGCATCGAAAATTTATTTTCTCGTAACGAAAAATTTTGTAATATTCTTTTCTTCACACTCCAAGCTTCTCGTTTATACAATTTGCAGCAAATTTGTGATGACTTTTGTTCTTGGCATATTTGTCGTTAGAAACCTACAATCAAATAAAAATCGACTTTCTCGAAACGAAAAATTTTTGTGATATACCTCTTCTCAACACTTCAAAATGCACGTTTATAGTTTTGCAGCGAATTTTGGGTACTTTTGTTCTGAGCATATTTGGTGGCCAGGAGCTTAGAAGTATAAAAAAATCGACTTTCCCGAAAAGAAAAATTCTTGTTCTTCACACTCCAAACTGCCAGTTTATACCATTTGAAGCGAATTTGTGACACATTTTGTGCAATACATTTGTGATCGACCGAAGCTTAGAAATGCAAAAAAATTCTTTCTCGAAAGGACTCATTTTTGTGATATTGTTGTTCTCCGCATTTAAACTACCCGTTTATACCATTTGCTGCGAATTTTCAGCAGCTTTTGTTCTCAGCATATTGGGTTCCCAGAAGCTTAGAATCATCGAAAAATCGACTTACAAGAAAGCAATTTTTTTTTTATATTTTTCTTCTCCACACACCAAACTGCCCTGTATTAACATTGCAAGTAGTTTGGACAAAAATTTGATCTCAGCATATTTGCTGGCCAGAAGCTTAGAAGGATATCGAATCTCTCGAAATAAAAAGTTCTGGTGATATTGTTGTTATCCACACTCCACCCATATTGTTTTTACATTTGCATCGATTTTAGAGCAACTTTTGTTCTGGATATATTTGTTCTCCAGGAACCAAAAATAATCGAAGAGTAAACCTTCCCGAAAAGAAGAATTATTGTAAAGTTCATGTTCTCCACACTCCAAACTGCCCGTTTATAGCATTTGCAGAGCAACTTTTTCTCTGGGCATATTTGTTCAATAGATGCCTATAGGAATAAACAAATTGGCTTTCTCGAAAAGAAACATTTTTATGATATTCTTGTTCTCCACACTCCAAACTGCAGGTCCTTGGCAGCGAATTTGTAGCAACTTTTGTTTTGAGCATATTTGGAGGCCAAAAGCTAAATAGGATCAAGAAATCGACTTTTTCGAAACGAAAAACTATTGTGATATTCTTGTTCACCACACTCCAAACTGCTCGTCTATACCCTTTACAGCGAATTTGGAGCAACGTTTGTTCTGAGCATATGTAGTGGTTAGAAGCTTAGAAGCTTCAAAAAATCGATTTTCTCTAAACGAATAATGTTTGTGATATGCTTGTTCTGCACACTCCAAACTGCACGTTTATATTATTATCACCGAATTTGGGCAACTTTTGTTCTGGACATATTTGTTCTCCAGAAACCTAGAAGTATAAAAAGAACGACTTTCTTGAAACGGAAATTGTTTGTGATATTCTTGTTCACCACACTCTGAACTGCTCGTATATAGTTTTTGCAGCGAATTTGGAGCAACTTTTGTACTGAGCATATTTGGTGTTTTGGAGCTTAGAACTATCAAAAAAAAAAAAAAAAAAAAAGACTTTATCGAAACGAAAAATGTTTGTGATATTGTTGTTCTCCACACACCAATCTGCTCGTATGGAGCTATTACAGTGAATTTGGAGCAACTTTTGTTGTGAGCATATTTGGTGGCCAAAAGCCTAGAATCATTGAAAATTCGACGCTCTCGAATCGAAAATTTTTTGTGAATTTATTTTTCTGCACACTGCAAACTGCTCGTATAAAGCTTTTCTAGCGAATTTGAGGCAACTTTTGTTCTGGGGCAATTTTAATCGCCAGAAAAGAGGAATCATCGAAAAATTGACTTTCTCCAGTCGAAAAATGTTTGTGATTATCTTGTTCTCCACACTCTAAACTGCTCGTATATATCTTCTGCACGGAATTTGGAGCAACCCTTTTCTGAGCATATTTGGTGGCCAGGAGCTCAGAGGTATCAAAAAATTGACTTTCTCGAAACGAAAATTTTTTGTGATATTCGTGATCTCCACACTCCAAACTGCACGTTTATACCATTTGCAGCGAATTTGGGACAACAGTTGCTCTGAGCATATTTGGAGAGTGTTATGCCAGAGTCAACCAAGCGACATTTTTTAAAAATGTAGAATTTACGCGCCAACTATTAGGCATTTCAGGTGGTTTGTCACTGACGGGAAGGTTAAGACCACATTCAGCCCATTAAACTACTGCAGGTAAATTTCATTTTTGCTGACTAGATTTTGGTAACACTGGTAGTCAGGGAAAGTGAACTAAGTAGGCAGGAATATCACTTAATGAGTCCAGTCCAGTGTGATTGGCAGGCTGAGGGCAGCCCGAGGTGTGTTAGACGTGTCCCTGTTCTCAGAGAGAACTTAACCACGTTCTGACGGGATTGTGGGTTTTGTAGGATGGCGGGTGTGTATTGGGGTTGTGGAGTGACAGGAGGAGGCGAATATTGCTCCTCGACGGTTGCCTTGATGGTGCAACGGCCTTTGTGCACCGCTGGTGTGTTTTTATCAAAATGTTTCTTGAGGTTAAATTTTGAATCCAAGCAACTCTTGAAGGATAATAAGGAGCTTAGCCGTAGCAGCTGTTGGTGGTGCTCCTTCGTTACCGGGGATGCCCGCAAGCCATGCGGGGAAGCCGGTATCGCCTGAAGCGGCGGTTTGTGGGATCGTAATCCCCAAGAGACCTAACGAGGGCGCTCCGATGGAATGGTAACCCTTCGTTGAATTTTGTTGCCCGACGCCTAATCTCGTCCTCCAGGTATGGTAGACCAGAGGCCTCGTGCAGGAGTCTCGTTGGAAAGCCTCGAGGCACAGAATAGATAGCCCGGAGACACCTATTCTGTACCCGCTGAAGCAACAGCAGACTGGAGTCTGCCGCCATGCCCCAGATCTCACAGGCGTAGATTAATAAGGGGATAATAAGAGCCCTCAAAAGGCGCAACTTAAGGGGAACCGTCATCGAGGACCTCAGCATCGGGTACAGTGAGGCCGCAGCCCCATTGCCCCGGCACCACAGCCCCCGGACGTGCTCCCTAAAAGTGACGCCCCTGTCAAGCTTCACCCCCAAGTAGGTGATGGTGTTGGTCCATTGTATCCTTCGTCTGAGGTACGTGAATGTGGGGAAGTTTGCGGGAAAGCGGCGCTTGGTGAAGAGAATGGCGTGGCTTTTCTCCGGATTTATGGACAATCGCCAACGCTCGCACCACTCTTGGATGAGGCAGAGGTGTCTCTGGATAGGGTTGAAGGCTCTGCGTGGGTGTTTATTTGTACAGTATAACAGCACGTCATCAGCATACTGAGCTATGTTGACTTGCTGCACTGTTGGTAGGTCGGCCATGTAGACGCTAAAGAGCGTAGGGGAAAGTACAGAGCCTTCGGGGACTCCGCCTCTTACTGGCCTAGGTGTTGATTTGTGTCCCGCAACTGAAACTACAAAAAATCTGTGTTTAAGATATGAGTGTAGTAGGTGTATGATGTGTGTCGGGAGCTCCAGTTGGATGAATTTGAGGAGCAGACCCGCGTGCCAGGTCGTAGAGAAGGCTTTCTCCACGTCCAGCGACACTGCCGCAGTGTAGGCTCTGTCCTGGAAGCCCAGGGCAGCGGCCTCCACCACTCTCAGTAGTTGCTGGGGTGTAGAATGCCCAGGACGAAAACCAAATTGGTGATCTGGGATGGCATGAATGTCGCCCAAGAGAGGGGACAAGCGGGCTAATATTAGCCTCTCGAAAACCTTCGAGAGAACTGACAGGAGACTGATGGATCGGTAATTGGATGGGTGTAACGGGTCTTTCCCCGGCTTCAAGATGCATATCACCCGGGCCTCCCTCCACTCGCGTGGAAAGTGGCACAAGGTGAGGCACATGTTGAAAACCTTGGTTAGAAAGAGTACCGCCTTGATGGGAAGGCATCGGAGCATGGCGGGGGTTAGTCCGTAAGGACCCGCTGCCTTTTTGGGGTTGAGGCGCCGGAGTGCGCCCTGGAGTTCACTGGGTCGGATGACGGGAAGTCGGTCCGCCTCGTCGGGGGGGCGCCGAAGGTATCGACGCACCTCCCGTCGAGCACGGTCCGAGAAGTCTTCGTCCTGGGGGTACTTAATGCGTGCATTGTCACAAGTGTAATTATGGACATAGCAGCACACTTTCGGACTTCTCGGCGTTTTCCGATGAAGACTATTCACCTGAATCTGACTTAAGTAAGTAACTATGTTATTTTTTAAATGCTATGAGTAATATTTCCAAAATGTTTAGGCTATCAGGTTATGCAAATTCGTAAATACGTGGTCAGGCGAAGTGAACTATGCGACACGAGTTTTGTTTATTTCTTCATGTGATAGTGACATCTCTTGGGTACGATTTCAACTATGTACTATCTCTATGGAATGTCTCTGTGTCCGGACAGCTTGTACCCGCCACAATATATAGTTCACTATGGTTGAATATGATGCCACCAAGACAGCGTGGTATATTATTAGTGCATTTTACGGAGGTTTAACGAAAATTTTTGGCGCAAAGGGTTAAGAAACGAGATGACATTAAATAACAGTTATTATTATTACCATTATTATGAAATATAAATATTTATTATATAATAAAACTGCGTATTATTTTCAGATTTGTCATCAGATAGCTACTCTAGCTGTCCTGCACCAAAAAGACGTAGGAAAGCAAACCCTGAAATATGAAAAAAGAACATTAGAAAAAGAAATCGAAATTGTGGGAAACCATACAAAAATATTAATGGATTGAAAGTTCCTGCAAAGAAATTCTGCGAGAGTTATGACTGTAATTGCCGCTGGAAATGTAAAGAGAGAATAACTTCTGAACAGCGGAAAATTAACTTTGATATGTTTTACAGCAATGGTTCTTGGGATACACAAACAGCTATGCCAGCAAATGTAGTGAAAATGGTTCCTGTTAAACGTCATAGAAAAGGAGAAGACACCCGGAAAGGACAGTCGAGAGAATATTCTATCGAGATTTTAACCTTAAGTTCAAATCTCCCAAAAAGGACACATGCAAGACATGTGACGAGTTGAAAGTGCAGATAGATTCTGAGCAAAATAAAAAAGAGTGCAGAAGACTGAAGGCTATGCAGGAATTGCACCATCGATAAGTAGAAAGTGCTAAGAAAGCTCGTGAAAATGATATCATAGGCGGAATAGAAGAAAAAATCCATGTGATTACTTTTAACCTTGAAAAAACTTTTCCGCTCCCAAAATTGTCAACTAATGAAGCTTATTACAAACGCCAGCTTTCTGTTTTTAATCTTGGTGTGCACAATTTAGCTACTCAACAGGCTTATATGTATATTTGGCATGAGGGAATAGCCTCCAGAGGACCTCAAGAGATGGGGAGCTGTGCAAGGAAATGTGAATTCGTCCCAAATGGTTGCAATCATAATGTATTCAGCAAGAGTGAACTATATACCCAATATTCTTAAAACCTTCCTGCCAGACTGAACTATGTGCTTGCATTGTAAAAGATAAAACAGAATTTAATATATAATAAAGCAAATAGGATCGGACAGATGATATTGCAATTATTTGTCAAATGCCAATGAATACTCCTATCGTGTTTCATACAGCTATGCGGCATAACAATGCTACTGTGTCTTCGCAAACTTCAGTGTCTTGTTCTGAAAAATATCCAAAATGTCACTTAGTTCACTCTGGCATAACACTCTCCATTTGGTCACCAAAAGAAACGTTGGAGCAACTTTTGTTCTGAGTATATTTCGTGTCCAGGGAACCCAGAATCGTCGAAAAATCGATACGCTAAATGAAAAAATTTTGTGATATTCGTGTTCCCCACGCTCCAAACTGCTCGTATATGAGCAACTTTTGTTATATGTATATTTCGTGACCAGAGAGCCGTGAATCGTCGAAAAATCCACTTACACGTAATGAAA
This sequence comes from Hymenopus coronatus, assembly GCA_030762935.1. Classification (NCBI taxonomy): domain Eukaryota; kingdom Metazoa; phylum Arthropoda; class Insecta; order Mantodea; family Hymenopodidae; genus Hymenopus; species Hymenopus coronatus. The sequence continues at coordinate 25,691,642 of CM060896.1, read as the reverse complement.
CATTTTTGTGATATTCTTGTTACCCATACTCCAATCTGCTCGTATATAGCTTTTTCAGTGAATTTGGAGCAACTTTTGTTCTGAGAATATTTCGTATCCAGGGAACCGAGAATCGTCAAAAAATCGACTTACGCGAAATGAAAACTTTTTGTGATATTCTTGTTCCTCACGCTCCAAACTGCTCGTATATACCATTTGCTGTGAATTTGGAGCAACTTTTGTTATATGTATATGTCGTGTCCAGGGAGCCGAGAATCGTCGAAATATCGACTTACACGAAATTAAATATTTTTGTGATATTCTTGTTGCCCACACACCAAACTGCTGGTATATAGCTTTTGCAGCGTATTTGGAGCAACTTTTGTTCTGAAAATATTTGGTGTCCAGGCAGCCGAGAATCGTCGAAAAATCCACTTACGCGAAATGAATCATTTTTATGATATTCTTGTTCCCCACACTCCATACTGCTCGTATATAGCTTTTGCAGCGAAATTGGAGCAACTTTTGTTCTGAGTATATTTCGTGTCCAGAGAGCCGAGAATCGTCGAAAAATCCACTTACACGTAATGAAACATTTTTGTGATATTCTTGTTCCCCACACACCAAACTGCTCGTATGTAGCTGTTGCAGCGAATTTGGAGCAACTTTTGTTCTGAGCCTATTTCGTGTCCAGGGAGCCGAGTATCGTCGAAAAATCGACTTACACGTAATGAAACAATTTTGTGATATTCTTGTTCCCCACACCCTAAATTGCTCGTATATAGAATTTGCAGCGAATATGGAGCAACTTTTGTTATAGGCATATTTCGTGTCCAGGGAGCCGAGAACCGTCGTAAAATCGACTTACACGTAAAACAAACATTTTTTTGATATTCTTGCTCCCCACACTCGAAACTGCTCGTATATAGCTTTTGCATTGAATTTGCAGCAACTTTTGTTCTGTGTATAATTCGTGTCCAGGGAACCGAGTATAGTCGAAAAATCGACTTACACGTAATGAAAAATTTTTGTAATATTCTTGTTCCGCACATTCCAAACTGCTCGCATATAGCTTTTGCAGCGAATTTGGAGCAACTTTTGTTATAGGCATATTACGTGTCCAGGGAGCCGAGAATCGTCGAAAATTCGACACATGCGAAAATAAACATTTTTGTGATATTCTTGTTCCCCACACTCCAAACTGCTCGTATATAGCTTTTGCAGTGAATTTGGAGCAGCTTTTGTTCTGAGTATATTTCCTGTCCAGGGAACCGAGAATCGTCTAAAAATCGACACGCGAAATGAAACATATTTGTGATATTCTTGTTCCCCATACTCCAAAATGCTCGTATATATCTTCTGCAACGAATTTGGAGCAACTTTAGTTCTGAGAATATTTCGTGTCCAGGGAGCCGAGAATCGTCGAAAAATCGACTTAAACGAAATGAAACATTTTCATGCTATTCTTGTTCCCCACACTCCATACTGCTCGTATATAGCTTTTGCAGCGAATTTGTAGCAACTTTTGTTCTGAGTATATTTCGTGTCCAGGGAGCCGAAATCGTCGAAAAGTCAACTTACACGTAATGAAACATTTTTGTGATATTCTTGTTGCCCATACTACAAAAGGCTCGTATATAGGTTTTGCAGCGAATTTAGAGCAACTTTTGATCTCAGAATATTTCGTGTCCAGGGAGCCGAGAATCGTCGAAATATCAACTTACACGAAATGAAATATTTTTGTGATATTCTTGTTTCCCACACTCCAAACTGCTCGTATATAGCTTTTGCAGCGAATTTGGAGCAACTTTTGTTATAGGCATATTTCGTGTCCAGGGAGCCGAGAATCGTCGTAAAATCGACTTACACATTATAAAACATATTTATGATATTGTTGTTCCCCACGCTCCAAACTGCTCGTATATATCATTTGCAGCGAATTAGGAGCAACTTTTGTTATATGTGAATTTCGTGTCCAGGGAGCCGAGAATCGTCGAAATATCAACTTACACGAAATGAAATATTTTTGTGATATTCTTGTTCCCCACACTCCAAACTGCTCGTATATTGCTTTTGCAGCGAATTTGGAGCAACTTTTGTTATAGGCATATTTCGTGTCCAGGGAGCCGAGAATCGTCGAAATATCAACTTACACGAAATGAAATATTTTTGTGATATTCTTGTTTCCCACACTCCAAACTGCTCGTATATAGCTTTTGCAGCGAATTTGGAGCAACTTTTGTTATAGGCATATTTCGTGTCCAGGGAGCCGAGAATCGTCGTAAAATCGACTTACACATTATAAAACATATTTATGATATTGTTGTTCCCCACGCTCCAAACTGCTCGTATATAGCATTTGCAGCGAATTAGGAGCAACTTTTGTTATATGTGAATTTCGTGTCCAGGGAGCCGAGAATCGTCGAAATATCAACTTACACGATAAGAAATATTTTTGTGATATTCTTGTTCCCCACGCTCCAAACTGCTCGTGTATAGCATTTGCAGCGAATTTGGAGCAACTTTTGTTCTGAATATATTTCGTGTCCAGGGGTCAGAGATTCGTCGAAATATCAACTTACACGAAATGAAATATGTTTGTGATATTCTTGTTCCCCACACTCCAAACTGCTCGTATATAGCTTTTGCAGCGAATTTGGAACAACTGTTGTTATAATTCAAAATCTTCTCGGGCTTCTAGCCAGGTAAAAACTTGGCTTGACACCAACGTTTCGAAGAAGTGCATCTTCCTCGTCTTCAGGGTGAACTGATGGTTTGAGCTTGCGGAGACTGGTATTTATAAGAGCTGGGATGAAGCTAACATCTGATTGGTTCGCGAGATATTGTGGCTTTTTTTTTTTTTTTTTTTTTTTTTTTTTTTTTTTTTTTAGTTTCAAGTGGAGGGGAAAAATCCACCTTAAGGACTAACCCGGGCTGGCATGCCCGGAGTGTCGGGGTCTCCCAGGATGGGCCTACCGACTAAAAAAAACCCCTCCACCGGTATTGGAAGGTAAGGATACTGCGGTACCGCTGTTGCACCCGCGCAGTAAAAGGTGAAGGTAAACTGGCCCGCTGTGCGGCCGCCAGGGGTGAGGGTTGTGCTAGTAGACCGGCTTGACCGAGGCCCAGCCGGCCCCTGTAGCGAATTGTAGGTGAGGAGTTGAGGAAATTATGGGTGGTTGGGAGTTGTTGGTGAACATGGGATTGGAAGTGTAGGGAGAGCTGCCACTCTCTCCCTGTGGTGATGATGACGGCACTGGATATTGATGGTGAAGTTGGTGCTGCAGCTCTCGGACACCCACGACCGAAGCCTCGAGAGACCCCAGCCGCGGGCACTGGTCGTGTAAGTGATGGGAGTTAGTGGTGATGTCTGCCAAGTTTAAGGTGACTCTTCCGGGTGTACCCTTGCTCTGATTGGAATTCTCTGAGCAATTGCTGCGGAGTCTTAGGCTGCTGAGGGAATGTTCCTTCAGCTACCTGCTGTTGATAATTTTGGGCGCTGGCTATCCGGTTGGACAGCTCAGCGGTGGAGGCCTGTAGAGTGGAGATGGCGGCGGTGTTGGCAGCTTGTAGGGCGTCGATCCTGGTGGACAGGTCGGCGGCTGTAGTCTGCTGGCTGGTGGCTGCTGCGTCGTTAGAAGCTTGTAGTTCCTGTAGCTTCTGTGTGAGGAGACTCCATGTCTCTTCCAGGGCAGCTAGTCGAGCGCCGACGTTCAGGATCTCCGCGTGGAGGTCCTGAATGGCTTCTCGCGTCGCTGCGTCTGTTGAGAGTGCAGGTGGTGAGGCCTCAGTGTTGGTTGTCTGCGGTGGAGTGGTACGGCGGGCAGAAGTTGGTGATGAAGTGCTGCTCCTTGGGTAGAGAGGGCACTGGGCTTGCCCTGTGTAGTGTCCTGTGCCACGACAGGTGGCACAGAATCGGCGGCGTCGGCGGAGATCATGCCCAGTGCACTCGGTGGTGGTGGAGTTGGTACCGCAGTAGTGGCACCTCGGCGCCGAAGAGCAGTCTTCAGCTGTGTGGCCGTAGGCACAGCAGCGTCGGCAGGGCCGATGGCGTTCCTGTCGGCTAGCCTCGACGACCAGAAGTCGCCCTAATAAGGGCAACCCTGACGCCAAGGCAGCTTCCAGGTCAGCCTGGTCCTGTATCTCCAGGCGGACGAGCGGCGTTGGTCCCCGGGCGCAGAAAATGCGGGTGGCCCTCAAGCATGAAGGCCACCGCGACTGCACGGCGGTGAGCAGATGCCGGGTGGTAAGGTCCCTAGGGACCCCCCGTACCACGGCACTGAACCGGGGCGGCGTCCTAGAGCTGGGTGGAGGCGTCGGTGGCGGCGGTGTTGGCGGCAACTGCGGCTGCAGTTGCGGCGAGACTGCGGTGGCGGCCGGCGAAGCAGGGCTTGCCGGGACCGGTATCAACGGAGAAGCTGCCTCCTCGGCGGCTGCCGAGGAAGAGGCGTCGGGTGCTGCCTTAGCAGCGGCGAGTCTGCGCAGTCTCTTCTTGGCCATCTTAGCGAGTCGAAGAAGAAGCTCCGTCCTTTGTGGCTTTTTTTTTTTTTTTTTTTTTTTTTTTTTTTTTTTGGAAAGGGGAGACAGAGAGAGAGTTGGAGGGTTGAAAGAATGGCTTATCTCGCCATTGGGTGAAGATTAGAAGGGAAAAATCGGGTGAGATAGGAAAGGAACAGTGAATGGGGAATGATGGAGTTCCGCGATAGCACCTCCGTGATTATTGGTAAAGTTGATGTTGCTGCAGCACATGGGGCTGCAACAAGGAATGGCTTATCTAGTCTGTAAACATGACCCGAGGGCCCTGAGTACAGCGCTAGGGAGTCTTGGGTGAGCTTTAGTACTGATGTCTGGTGTTGCGGGTGTGTGTGAGAGGGCATGATTTGGTGGTAAGGTCCTGAAGAATCCGATGGTGACTATTTGAAATTTGCTCGGCTACATTGTTGACTGTCAGTTCTTGGCTGTCAAGAACTGCAGTATAGCATTTATTGACGTCCTTTCGGGTTCCCTTGAGTAGGTCATCCAGAAAGGTGAGGCGTAATGGCAATTTTGAAGTTTGAACATAGAGGTCCTGGTTGGCCTCCAAGATCCTGGCGTTTACGTCATGGATTTCCTGTAGTAGGGTGTAGAGGACGTCCAGCTCCAGGAGGAACTCAGACGTGACCTTATTCTGGGCTATGGCATCGGTGTCTTGACGGTTGGCTGTAGAAGTGGTGTGGGCGTCTGAGATGGCTGCGGTCATGGTAGTGAGGGCTTCTTCCAGCGTGTTCAATCGGCCGCTAATGAGCAGGACCTCTGAGTGCAGGTCCTGCACGGCGTCTTTAACGGCGCTGTCGGATGGCGCATCTGCCTGTGGGGTGTTAGTGGCGGCAGGCATGTGATGGGTGATGGAGTCTTCCGTCTGCGTCGAGGTGGTGGTTGTTGAAGTCCTCGCCTCTTTGTCTATGGGTGTGGCGGCAGAGGCTGGTGTCAGGTGGCGGCGGCTGCGTGGGTAATAGGGGCACTGCGCCTGTCCTGTGAAATGACCAGGGCCATCACAGGTGGCGCAGTACCGGCGTCGAAATCTGAGATCATGAGCTGCGCATTCAGCTGTCAATCTGGGCGCCCCACAGTAGTGGCACCGTGGGGGCTCAGCGCAGGTGTCGGCGGTGTGGCCGAATGCGCAGCAGCGGCGACATGGAAGCTGGCGACTACCTCTGCTGGCCTCAACTGTGTGACGGCGCCCACAGATGAGCAGACCGTCAGTCAAGGCTGCAGTGTAGTCGGTTGCGTTGGAGAATTCGAGGCGCACCAATGGTGTTGGACCCCTCGAACTAGTGATACGGGAAGCCCGTATCACTGAGGGCCACTGGTGGCAAGCTGCTGCGGTGAAGAAGCGGTGGGGGAGGTCCAGCGGAACTCCCCGGATCACCGCGCTGTGCCTCACAGGAAGCACAGGTTGGTTGGGCTGCGGCGGCTGCGTTGTACATGGCTTGGTCACAGCGGCGGTGGATGATTTGCTGGCCGGCAGGTGCGGCTGCAACTGCCGGCATTCTGCGGCGGCTGGAGGCGGAAGGGTGGCACTGCTCTCAGCCGAGAGGGCCGGTTGGTGCTCGGTTGTGGCTGCGGCGACTGGAGGCGGAAGAGTGGCACTGCTCTCAGCCGAGAATGCCGGTTGGCACTCGGCTGTGGCTTCGGCGGTGTATGAGGCGGTTTGGTTTCCGCGTTTCTGCTTGGACGGCAGTGAAGGCGGCGCTGAGGCCGGCAACTACACCAGTTCATATTCAACCAGAATGGTATTTCTTATTCGCTTATGCCATTTTACGATCTATTCCTAATAAATTAGGAGGAGCGATTGCCTTAGTTATATCAATTGCAATTCTATTTTTTATACCCTTAACTATTACAAATTCACGAGGATTACAATATTATCCAATTAATCAATTTATATTCTGAACCATAGTTATAATTGTAATTCTATTAACCTGAATTGGAGCCCGACCCGTTGAAGATCCTTATATTCTAACAGGACAAATTCTAACCATTTTATACTTCCTTTACTATATTTTAAATCCCTTAATTATTAAAATATGAGATAATACTCTTTATCAATAATATTCAGTTATAAACTTAATGAATAAGCTTATGTCTCGAAATCATAATGAAAGGGTTTAATACCCTTATTAACTTTATTACATAACTAAACCCTTAAAAGAAAATTTTTAATCCTAAATATAAAAATAAAAAATTTAAAGATAAAGGTAAAAATCTCCTTCATGCTAAATATATTAACTTATCATACCGATATCGAGGTAATGTCCCTCGCACTCATACATATAAAAAAGCAATAAAAATCAGTTTTAAATAAAATATAAAAGAATTTAAATCAGACCCAAGAAAAATAACACATATTAATATTCTTATAAATAAAATTCTAGAATATTCTCTTAAAAAACTTAAGGCAAAACCACCTCTTCCATATTCAACATTAAATCCTGATACTAATTCAGATTCCCCTTCAGCAAAATCAAATGGTCTACGATTTGTTTCAGCAAGACAAGAAACAAACCATACATTACATAAAGGTAAACATAAAAAAAGAAATCATATACCCATTCGATAATAAGAAAAATCTAATAAAGAATATCTTCTAATTAAAAAAATAAATGACAATAAAATTAAAGCTAGTCTTACTTCATAGGAAATAGTTTGTGCTACTGCGCGTAAACCCCCTAATAATGCATAACTAGAATTAGAAGATCAACCAGTCAATATTACTGAATATACTCCTATACTTGTACAAACCAAAAAACAATCCTAAATTAAAAGTGTATAATCCTCTTATATAAGGCATTAAGCTTCATAAAATCAAAGATAAAAATAAAGAAAAAATAGGACAAATATAATACAATAAATAATTAGATACTAAAGGATTCACGTGTTCCTTACAAAATAATTTAACAGCATCACTAAAAGTTGTAAAATTCCTATAAATCCTACTTTATCAGGTCCTTTACGAAGATGAATATATCCTAATACCCTACGCTCCAATAAAGTAAAAAAAGCCACACCAACTGTAACAAAAATAATTAAAATTAAAGCTATTAAAATTAATATTAATAATTCCCTTATCATTTACTACTTATGATTATCTATCATATTTACAGATTCTAAATCTGTTACACTCTTTCTGCCAAAATAGTCAAATTAATAAAATTCAATTTCAATTAAAATTATTTTAAATATCTGGTCCTCTCGTACTAAGATATTTAACATTATTAAAGATAGAAACCAACCTGGCTCACGCCGGTTTAAACTCAGATCATGTAAGATTTTAAAGGTCGAACAGACCTAGTTTATGAACATCTACACCCATAACTAATCTTAATCCAACATCGAGGTCACAATCTTATCTTTCAATTAGAACTCTTAAAAAAAATTATGCTGTTATCCCTAAGGTAATTTAATCTTTTAATCATTATCAATGGATCATTCAACTAATCATTATATTAGATCTTAAAAAAAGTTTTATTTATCTTTTAATCACCCCAATCAAATAAATTTTACAATAATTTAAATTACCTATTAACCCAAATAATCTATACATTTATTAAACTCTATAGGGTCTTCTCGTCCCTTAATAACATTTAAGTCTTTTTACTTAAAATCTAAATTCAACTTAATAAATATAAAACAGAATTCACCTCATTCAACCATTCATACAAGCCTTCAATTAAAATACTAATGATTATGCTACCTTCGCACAGTCAATATACCGCGGCCCTTCAAAAAATGTTCAGTGGGCAGGTTAGATCTCTTAAATATATCAAGAAGCCATGTTTTTAATAAACAGGTGAGCAAAATATTTACCTAATTCTTCATATTTATATATAAATAAAACATCATAATATAAATTAAATAATTTTACTAATTAAATCATTTTTTCCAAAACTATAAAATTTTATCTAACATTTTAATAAAAAATTAAATAAAAATTAAAATAAAACAAGAATTAAATTTTAACATCCTTAAAATAATAACAAATTCTAAATTCATATAATCCTAATATAAAAACCTTATTATAATCTTATTTTTTAAAAAGCTATTTCCCTATAAAATTAGAAATATTTTATATTCTAATAATTAAATAAAAAATAATTAAAATATTTGCCGAATTAAATTCGTTTATTAAAAAACTAGATATCCTTAAAAACGATAAACATTTCATTACCAATAAAGCATTATTAATATTTATGAAACAATAACAAAAATACTAAATTAATTCTCTTAAATTCGAGACAAAAAAATTTATAATTTATTTTAATACACTCTGATACACAAGATACAATTAATAAAATTACCTTCAATTAATTATAACATCATTCTTTAATTTCCTCCACAGTATTAATTTACTATAGTAAAGATAATTTTATCAATTCATTCTACAAAAACATAAATTTATTCAATTTAAATATATAAAACAAACTTAATAATACATCGAATTGCACGATTAACAGCTTCAGTGTAAATGAAAATCTTAACTTTAAGTTTAATCTGCAAATCATTCTAGGTACATCTTGGCGATGTGTACACATTATAGAGCTATGATCTTTTATTAATCTTCATAAAATTACAATTAAATCCACCTTCAAATTATATTTTCAATAATAATCCATATTATAAATAAAATTTATTGTAATCCATTATTCAACTTACATATAACTGCACTTTGACTTGAAATACTAATTAATAATATTTCCAGAAAATTACCTGAAAGTATTTTCTTAAACAGCGGTATACAAAAACTTAACATAAGTAAGGTTCAACGTGGATTATCGATTACATAACAGATTCCTCTAAATAGACTATAAAACCGTCAAATTCTTTAAGTTTAAAGATTATATCTATTAATACTCTAGTATAAAAATTTACAATAAAAATAATAGGGTATCTAATCCTAGTTTATATCTTTAATTTCATAACAATCATACTATTAATACTCATATAACACCTCAAAATAATATAAATTTCACCCTAAATTATCCCAATTATTATATTAAAAATAATATTAATTACTTAAGAACCAATAATGCTCATTTGATTTTGCTGTCTAACCGCGGATGCTGGCACAACCTTTACCAAACCTTAAAAATAATACATTTACTAAATCTAAACTAATTTAATATCAATAAAATTATCTACTGCTACACTACTTAATAATTTTAAATCCCTTCTAGAAATTTCAAAATACACAAATTTACATATAGATTATAGTAATAATGAACAAATTTAAGCAAGAATAAAACTCTTCCTCTCCCTTTTTAGTAAAGGAGAGGCGAATTGGATCAGTAAAGGAGAGGTGAATTGGATCAGTAAAGGAGAGGTGAATTAAGTAAAAATAAGCAAAGGCCTTTCCTCCCTAAAAAAGAATTTTTGCCCAAAATTCGAACTTTTAGGAATAAAGAAAAACATTGGTCTTATTTATATACTTTTAGTTATTTTTATACTCATAGATTCCATTTTTTTTTTTTTTTAATTCTCTTAAAAAATGGAATCTATGAGTATAACAATATACTGTAAGTATATATAATAAGAATTTAATATATATATATATATATATATATATATATATATATATATATATATATATATATATATATACCTTATTAGAATTAATAAAAAATATTGGAATACACATCTTATGTATTTATTATTTTAACCCTTTTCTCTTTCTCGTGTAGGTTATTATACTTTATAAATAAAGGTGTTAATTTATACGAAGAATATTAAATAAATCTTCCTTGATAAGATCTTAATATAAATAAAATAAATACATACTATTAAGTTATTATTATACTATGAGTACAATTTTTACTGAAGTCTACCTTCAAAAAAAAAAAATTATAAATAATAATAAAATATATACCAATGAATATAAAGTTTCCTAAAAAGAAAGAAAGTTTTATTTAAAAAACAGTAAAATGCCTGATTTAAAAGGATTATCGTGATAGGATAAATAATGTAATTTTATTACTTTTACTAAATTGCTGACCATAATCTATAATTATTACATTTAACAGAATTAAACTGTAATCTTAAAATATCAAAAATTTTTGTGCACCTTACACCAAAATGTAGAAAAATAAGCTAAATTTAAGCTAATGGGTTCATACCCCATCTATAGAGTTAATGTCTCTTTTCTAATGCCCAATAATTCAACAAAAATCCTCTTTTTAAGAACCTTAATTAGAGGTGTATTAATTTCACTTTGTGCCAATTCATGAATAGGAGCATGAATAGGTCTAGAAATTAATTTACTCTCCTTCATTCCTTTGCTATCTTCCAACAAAAACATATATTCTACTGAAGCTTCATTAAAATACTTTCTAATTCAAGCTATCGCATCCTCATCTTTATTATTCCTGATTCTCTTAAAAACAAACCTTTATGAAATATTTTATTTTATAAAAAATAGAACATGAAATAATCTTATTATAATTCCCCTTTTAATAAAAATTGCGTGTGCACCTTTTCACTGATGACTACCTTCAGTAGTAGAAGGACTTTCCTGAATAAACTATTTCATTATTTTATCAATTCAAAAAATTGCCCCATTAATGTTAATTTCCTATATACTAATCAATAATTACTACATTCAAATTATAATGATCCTTTCTGCATTTATTGGAGCAATTGGAGGATTTTATCAAATTTCCATCCGAAAAATCTTATCCTTTTCATCAATTAATCATATTGGTTGAATACTAACTACCATAATTATAGGTATAAATTTATGATTAACTTATTTCCTCATCTACACTATCAATATTACCTCCATTATTTTCTTAACAAATATGAGCAATATATCCTACATTTCACAAAGATTTAATTCACTAAACCATAAAAAAATCATCAAATTTACACTCTTTATTTCAATATTATCCTTAGGTGGCTTACCACCCTTTTTAGGTTTTTTCCCAAAATGAATTGCAATTCAATTTATAACTCAAAATCTAATAATTTTTACATCTACTATTCTTATCATATCATCTTTAATTACTCTTTTCTATTACATACGAATAATATACACAACATTAATAATTACTAATACAGAAATCATTTGAACCACCTTAATTCAACAAAAAATTTTTTGCTCAAAAACAATTATATTCTCACTAATTACAGTATTTTTAGGGATATTAGTTAGCACTTTAATTTTATTGATATATTAAAGACTTTAAGTTAAAAAAACTAATATCCTTCAAAGTTATAAATAAAGAAAATTTATCTTTAAGTCTTAGTACAATTAATACACCACTAGAATTGCAATCTAATATCATTTCATGAATATAAAACCTATTTTACTGGTAAAAGAGAAAAATTCTCCTTAATAAATTTACAATCTATCACCTATAATCTCAGCCATTTTACCTTGCAACGGTGATTATTTTCAACCAACCATAAAGACATCAGAACATTATATTTTATTTTTGGTGCATGAGCAGGAATACTAGGGACATCTTTAAGAATTTTAATTCGAACTGAATTAGGTCAACCTGGATCTCTAATTGGAGATGATCAAATTTACAACGTGATTGTAACTGCACATGCTTTTATCATAATTTTCTTCATAGTAATACCTATTATAATTGGAGGATTTGGTAATTGATTAGTACCTTTAATATTAGGAGCACTAGATATAGCATTCCTTCGAATAAATAATATAAGCTTTTGACTTCTACCTCCTTCTATTATTCTATTAATTATTAGAAGAACTGTTGAAAGAGGAGCAGGTACAGGATGAACAGTATATCCTCCTTTTTCAGCCAGTATTGCCCACGCTGGGCCTGCAGTAGATTTAACTATTTTTTCTTTACACCTTGCAGGGATATCTAGAATTATAGGAGCAGTAAATTTTATTACTACTATAATCAACATAAAACCTATTTATATAAATCAAGCCCAAATACCATTATTCGTTTGATCAGTTGGTATTACCGCACTTTTACTTTTACTATCCCTCCCAGTTTTAGCTGGAGCTATTACTATACTCTTAACTGATCGAAATTTAAATACTTCTTTCTTTGATCCAGCAGGAGGTGGTGATCCTATTTTATATCAACACTTATTTTGATTTTTTGGACATCCTGAAGTCTACATTTTAATCCTTCCTGGGTTTGGAATAATTTCCCATGTAATTTCTCATGAAAGAGGAAAAAAAGAAGCATTTGGAAATTATGGAATAATCTGAGCTATATCAGCCATTGGTTTCTTAGGTTTTGTAGTATGAGCTCACCATATATTTACAGTAGGAATAGATGTAGATGCACGAGCTTATTTTACAGGAGCTACAATAATTATTGCCGTACCAACCGGTATTAAAATTTTTAGTTGACTCGCAACAATATATGGATCCAAGTTTATTTTTAGTCCTGCATCAATATGAGCTCTAGGTTTTATTTTTCTATTTACAGTAGGAGGCTTAACAGGAGTAATTCTAGCTAATTCAGCCATTGATATTATTCTCCATGATACTTATTATGTAGTCGCCCATTTCCATTATGTACTTTCCATAGGAGCTGTTTTCGCAATTATAGCCGGTTTTGTCCATTGTTATCCACTATTTACAGGATTATCCCTTAACCCAAACTGATTAAAAGCTCAATTTTTAACAATATTTGTAGGAGTTAATTTGACATTTTTTCCTCAACACTTCCTTGGATTAGCAGGGATACCTCGACGATATTCAGATTATCCAGATGCTTACACTTCATGAAATATTGTATCATCAATAGGATCAATAATTTCATTCATTGCAGTTGTTATGTTTATTCTCATTTTATGAGAAAGCATAATTGCTAAACGATCCGTTCTATATTCATCCCAAATGAATAGATCAATTGAATGAATATATAATTTTCCTCCTGCTGAACATACCTATAATGAATTAACTTTAATCACCAAGTAATTTTAATATGGCAGATTAGTGCAATGGATTTAAACTCCATAAATAAAGTCTATATACTTTTTTTAGAACATGTCTACACAAGCAAATTTAGGCTTACAAGATAGTGCCTCACCTTTAATAGAACAACTTATATACTTTCATGATCATTCAATATTTATTATTACCATAATTGTAATTTCAGTAGGTTATATAATTCTATCACTTATAATAAATAAATTTATAGATCGATATGTAATAGACGGTCAATATTTAGAAATTCTTTGAACAGTTTTACCTGCAGTAGTTTTAATTTTTATTGCACTACCATCAATCCGAATCCTTTATTTAATTGATGAAAGTGTTAAACCCACATTAACACTCAAAACTATTGGATACCAATGATACTGAAGTAGTAATGAATATTCAGATTTTCTAGATATTGAATTCGACTCCTATATAATTCCTCTAAATGAATTAGATCCTTATAATATTCGACTACTCGAAGTCGATAATCGAACAACATTACCAATAAAAGTATTAACACGAATTCTAATCTCATCTGAAGATGTAATTCATTCATGAACAATTCCTAGTCTTGGAGTAAAAGCTGATGCTACTCCAGGACGATTAAATCAAGCAACCTTTTGATTTAATCATCCTGGAGTATTTTACGGACAATGTTCAGAAATCTGTGGAGCTAACCACAGATTTATACCTATTGTAATTGAATCTACCTCTGCTAATGATTTTGTCAACTGAATTTCTAGTCTACATGAAGAATAGCATCAGATGACTGAAAAGCAAGTAATGGTCTCTTAAACCACATTATAGTAATATAGCAATTACTTCTGATGAAAAGAAGTTAGTTAAAAAATAACATTAATATGTCATATTAAAATTATTAATAATTTAATACCTCTTTATCCCACAAATAATACCCTTAAATTGATTTTTATTATTCAAATTATTAATTGGAAAAAAAAAAAATTAACAAAGGATCCACATTTATTTTCATTTCTATTTTTTCTATTATCTTATTTAACACTTTTATAGGCCTATTCCCATATATCTTTACTAGAACTAGACATATAGTTATAACCCTTTCATTAGCTCTACCCATATGATTAAGTTTTATATTATTTGGATGAATTAATAACACCAAACATATATTTGTCCATCTAGTTCCCCAAGGAACCCCAGGTATTTTAATACCTTTTATAGTATGTATTGAAACAATCAGAAATATTATCCGACCCGGTACACTAGCAATTCGATTAGCCGCTAATATAATTGCAGGACATCTTCTTATAACACTATTAGGAAATACCGGTAGTACAATAGTAATATACCTTTTACCCCTTTTAATTATTACACAAATTCTACTTTTAACCTTAGAATCTGCAGTAGCTATTATCCAATCTTATGTATTTGCAGTCTTAAGAACACTTTATTCTAGAGAAGTTAATTAATGTCAATACATACTAATCACTCCTTCCAGTTAGTTACTTATAGACCATGACCAATTGTAGCAGCAACAAGTATTATAATTGCAATAGTTGGATTTATTAAATTTTCCTATGAATTTAATGAAAAACTTATATTTACAGGTATAATAATTTTAACATTAACTATTATCCAATGATGACGAGATGTAGTCCGAGAAAGAACATATCAAGGATGACATACTAGAGAAGTAATAACAGGATTACGATGAGGAATAATCCTTTTTATTGTCTCAGAAGTATTTTTCTTCGTTTCATTTTTTTGAACATTCTATATCACAGAAGACTTGCTCCTGCTATTGATATTGGATCACTTTGACCTCCTATAAGAATTATTCCTTTTAATGCCTTGCAAGTTCCCTTACTTAATACTACTGTATTACTAGCCTTAGGAATTACAATTACATGAAGTCATCATGGATTATTAGAAAATAATAATAATCAAGCTATTCAAGGATTATTATTTACTGTTCTATTAGGTATTTATTTTACTTTTTTACAACTCTTTGAATATATTGAAGCACCGTTCACCATTGCAGATTCAGTATTCGGCTCCTCTTTCTTTGTAGCAACAGGATTTCATGGAACTACCTTTCTAATTACATGTTTATGCCAAATATTATCTATACATTTTACATCAATTCATCATTTTGGATTTGAAGCAGCCGCTTGATACTGACATTTCGTTGATGTAGTATGACTTTTCCTTTACGTATCTATTTACTGATGAGGAGGATAAAATATTTATTTAGTATAATCAAGTACTTTTGATTTCCAATCAAAAAGTCTATAATAATTAGAATAAATAATTCAAATTCTAACTATAATATCCTTAATCGTATTAATACTCTCCTTTATTGTAATAATATTAACCAATTTTCTTTCAAAAAAAATTATTGAAGATCGTGAAAAAAATTCTCCTTTTGAATGTGGATTTGATCCTATAAGATCCTCACGCCTACCTTTCTCTTTACGATTCTTCTTAATTCCTATTATTTTTTTAATTTTTGACGTTGAAATTGCATTAATTTTACCAATAACTATTATTTTAACTAGCTCAAACATAAAAATATGAATAATTACAAGAATCTTGTTCTTATTAATTTTAACAATTGGACTTTACCATGAATGAAATCAAGGATCCTTAGAATGAGCCTCCTAATAATAAAAATAAGGGTTTTAGTTAAATATAACATTTGATTTGCATTCAAAAAGTATTGAAATATCAATCATCCTTATTTAGTTGAAATTAAGTAAGAAGCAAATTAATTGTAATCAGTTTCGACCTGATAGGAAGATAAATATCCTTATTTAGTTGAAATTAAGTAAGAAGCAAATTAATTGTAATCAGTTTCGACCTGATAGGAAGATAAATAAATATCCTTATTTAGTTGAAATTAAGTAAGAAGCAAATTAATTGTAATCAGTTTCGACCTGATAGGAAGATAAATAAATATCCTTATTTAGTTGAAACCAAAATAGAGGTTTATCACTGTTAATGATAAAATTGAATAAAGTATTCCAATTAAGAAGATGTGTTAATCGAATATAAGCTGCTAACTTAGTATTCAAGTGGTTAAAACCCATTTACATCTTAATTTATTTATATAGTTTAAATAAAGCATTACATTTTCATTGTAAAAATAAAAATATTTATTTTTATAAATATATTCAAAGATAATAATTATCTCAATAACAGCTTCAGTGTTATACTCTTTAATATAAGATATTTGAATAAATTATAAATATTATTATAATTAACATAACCAGAAAAATAATTAAATAAGATTTTAAATTATTAACTTGAAATCATTGATTTAATCTTCCCATTTTTATCAAAATATAATATAAATTTTGAGCACCAAAAAATTCTCTTCAACCTAAATCAATATTTTTAATTGAATCCAATCCAATTGTTAAAGGTTTAAAACTAACTCCCTTAGTAAAAATTAAAGGTATAAATGATATAGAACCTGAAAAAATAATAAATCCATAATATTTAAATATATTAAAATAATAATTTAAATTATATTTAAATATTACACTCCCTAATCATAACCCTAAAATACTGACTAAAATAGGCATTATTTTTATAATTAAAGGTAAACAAATAAAATAAGGAGTTAAAAAAATTATTCAATTTAATAGACTTCCTCCAATATCTGCAAAAATTATTAATCCTAACATTCCATAAATTATTATTCATCTCTCTTCTCTTAATTTATATATAGGTACTAAATTAAAATCACCTCATAAAACATAATAAAATAAACGAAAAGAATAACATACTGTTAAACCTGTAGAAAAAAAAATACAAAAAATACATAAATATATTTAAATTTCTTAAAGAAACTACTTCCAAAATTATATCCTTAGAATAAAAACCAGCCAAAAAAGGCATTCCACATAAAGCAAAATTTGATACTATAAAACAAGCAGAAGTTAAAGGTATAAAAATTGATAAATTCCCTATAAAACGAATATCCTGAAAATTTTTTACATTATGAATAACTATTCCTGCACACATAAATAATAAAGCTTTAAATAAAGCATGAGTTAATAAATGAAAAAAAGCTAAATCAGAAAATCCTATAGATAAAATTCTTATTATTAAACCTAACTGACTTAAAGTAGATAAAGCAATAATTTTCTTTAAATCATACTCAAAATTAGCCCCTAAACCTGATATAAATATTGTTAAAACAGAAATTACTAACAAAAATTTCAATAGTTATCCAGGAAAAGCCTTACTAAATCGAATCAATAAATAAACTCCTGCTGTAACCAAGGTTGAAGAATGAACTAACACAGATACAGGAGTAGGAGCTGTGTAATCATGCCGAGAAAGGAATTTGAGCACTCTTAGTTATACCAGCTAAAACAACTAAAAATGAAATTAAATACATCTCATTTCTATTAAATAAACAATCCAAATAAAAAACATAATTTCATCTTCCAAAATTTATTATTCATGCAATAGCCATTAATAAAGCAACATCCCCTACCCGATTAGATAAAGCAGCATTATAAGACTTTACATTCTGATAATAAATAACTAAACAATAAGAGACTAAACCTAAGCCATCTCCTCCTAACAAAATTCAAATTAAATAAGGACTAATAATTAAAAAAATTATTGAAAATACAAATATTAAGACTAAGAAAATAAAACGATTTAACGTAACATCCCCTATTATATAATCTTCACTATATAAAATCACTAAAGAAGAAATTAATATTACAAAACTTATAAATAATAAAGATATTCAATCCAACAATAAGGTTATAACAATAGAAGAAGATCTTAATCTAATTAATTCCCATTCAATAAAATAAATTATATTATTTATAATAAAATATATACTGAGAATAAATATTATTAGTGACATAAATATTAAAAAAAAAAAAAAACTAATAAAACATAAAGATAAATATATCATAACCTAAGATAAATTTTATTATATCTATGACACCACAAATCATAATTTTTTTTAAATTACTTAAGTAAATTTAAAATCAAATTAATACATAATCTCTCTTTAAAATCAATAAATTTAAAGGTAATCAATGTAACATAAGTAATAAATATTCACGAATAACCTCTTACTCTTCTATAAATACCAGAATAATAAATTCCATGTTGACTATAAGAATATAAATATAAAGTATAAGCAGCTCTAAAAAATGAAATCATTATTAAAAATAGCATAACTAATCATATTCAACCAATTATTCTATTTAATAAACCAATTTCTCCTAATAAATTTAATGAAGGAGGAGCTGCTATATTACAAGAAGATAATAAAAATCATCATAATGCCATTCTAGGCATCAAATTTAATAAACCTTTATTAATTAATAATCTCTGTGTACCTAAACGTTCATAACTAATATTAGCTAACCAAAATAATCCTAAAGAACATAAACCATGAGCAATTATTAAAACAAAAGTTATATAAAATCCTCGAGTATTTAATGTTATTACACCCCCAATTACTAATCCCATATGAGCCACAGAAGAATAAGCAATTAAAGCTTTTATATCCACTTGATGTAAACATATTAATCTAACTAAAAAGCCTCCTACTAATCTAATTGATAATAAAAATACATTTATTAATATACCAATTTCTATTAAATATTCAAACACCCGTAATAATCCATAACCACCTAATTTAAGTAATACTCCTGCTAAAATTATAGATCCTGAATAGGTAATCATAAATGCATACTGCTCGTATATAGCTTTTGCAGTGAATTTGGAGCAACTAATGTTCTGAGTATATTTCGTGTCCAGAGAGCCGAGAATCTTCGAAAAATCCACTTACACGTAATGAAACATTTTTGTGATATTCTGATTCCCCACACTCCATACTGCTCGTATATAGCTTTTGCAGCGAATTTGGAGCAACTTTTGTTCTGAGTATATTTCGTGTCCAGGGAGCAGAGAATCGTCGAAAAATCGACTTACACATAATAAAACATTTTTGTGATATTCTTGTTCCCCATACTCTTAACTGCTCATATGTAGCTTTTGCAGCGAATTTGGAGCAACTTTCGTTCAGAGAATATTTCGCGTCCACGGAGCCGAGAATCCTCGAAAAATCGACTTATGCAAAATGAAACATTTTTGTGATATTCTTGTTCCCCACACTCCAAATTGCTCGTATATAGCTTTTGAGTGAATTTAGAGCAACTTTTGTTCTGACTATATTTCGTGTCCAGGGAACCGAGAATCGTCGAAATATCGACTTACACGAAATGAAATATTTTTGTGACATTCTTGTTCCCCACACTCCAAACTGCTCATATATAGCTTGTAAAGATAATTTGGAGCAACTTTTGTTCTGAGAATATTTCGTGTCCAGGGAGCCACGAGTCGTCCAAAAATCTACTTATGCGAAATGAAACATTTTTGTGATATTCTTGTTCCCCACACTCCAAACTGCTCCTATATAGCTTTTGCAGCGAATTTGCGGCAACTCATGTTCTGAGGATATTTCGTGTCCAGGGAGCCAAGAATCGTCGTAAAATCGACTTAAACTTAATGAAACATTTTTATGATATTCTTATTCCCCCCACTCCCAACTGCTCGTATATAGCTTTTGCAGCGAATTTGGAGCTACTTTTGTTATAGTCATATTTCGTGTCCAGGGAGCCGAGAATCGTCGAAATATCAACTTACAACAACAGAAATATTTTTGTGATATTCTGGTTCCCCACACTCCAAACTGCTCGTATATAGCTTTTGCAGCGAATTTGGAGCAACTTTTGTTATAGGCATAATTCGGGTCCAGGGAGCCGAGAATCGTCGTAAAATCGACTTACACGTAATGAAAGATTTTTATGATATACTTGTTCCCCACGCTCCAAACTGCTCGTATATAGCATTTGCAGCGAATTAGAGCAACTTTTGTTATATATATATTTCGTGTCCAGGGAGCCGAGAATCGTCGAAATATCATCTTACACGAAATGAAATATTTTTGTGATATTCTTGTTCCCCACACTCCAAACTGCTCGTATATATCTTTATCAGTGAATTTGGTGCAACTTTTGTTCTGAACATATTTCGTGTCCAGGGAGCAAAGAATCGTCGAAAAATCGACTTACCCGTAAAGAAAATTTTTTGTATTACTCTAGTTCCCCACATTCCAAACTGCTCGTATATAGCATTCGCAGCGAATTAGAGCAACTTTTGTTATATGTATATTTCGTGTCCAGGGAGCCGAGAATCGTCGAAACATCAACTTACACGATTCTCGGCTTCCTGGACACGAAATACATGTATATCAAAAGTTGCTCCAAATTCGCTGCAAACGCTACACACGAGCTGTTTGGAGCGTGAGAAACAAGAATATCACAAAAATTTTTCATTTCGCGTAAGTCGATTTTTCGACGATTATCGGTTCCCTGGACACGATTTATATATACTCAGAACAAAAGTTGCTCCAAATTCACTGCCAAAGCTATATACGACCAGTTTGAAGTGTGGGGAACAAGAATATCACAAAAATATTTCATTTGTTGTAAGTCGATATTTCGACGATTCTCGGCTCCCTGGACACGAAATATACATATTACAAAAGTTGCTCCTAATTCACTGCAGATGCTATAAGCGAGCAGTTTGGAGCGTGAGGAACAAGAATATCACAAAAAGTTTTCATTTCGCGTAAGTCGATTTTTCGACGATTCTCGGTTCCCTGGACACGAAATATACTCAGAAGAAAAGTTGCTCCAAATTAACTGAAAAAGCTATAAAAGAGCAGTTTCGAGGGCGGGAAACAAGAATATCACAAAAATATTTCATTGCGAGTAAGTGGATTTTTCGACGATTCACGGCTCTCTGGACACGAAATATACTCAGAACAAAAGTTTCTTCAAATTCGCTGCAAATGCTATATACGAGCAGTTTCGAACGTGGGGAAGAAGAATTTCTCAAAAATTTTTCATTTCGCGTAAGTCGATTTTTCGACGATTATCGATTCCCTGGACACGAATTATATATACTCAGAACAAAAGTTGCCCCAAATTCACTGCAAAAGCCATATACGAGCAGTTTGGAGCGTGGGGAACAAGAATATCACAAAAATATTTCATTTCGTGTAAGTTGATATTTCGACGATTCTCGGCTCCCTGGTCACGAAATATACACATAACAAAATTTGCTCCAAGTTCGCTGCAAAAGCTATACAAGACCATTTTGAAGTGTGGGGAACAAGAATATCACAAAAATATTTCGTTTGTTGTAAGTTGATATTTCGACGATTCTCGGCTCCCTGGACACGAAATATACATATTACAAAAGTTGCTCCAAATTCACTGCAAATGCTATAAGCGAGCAGTTTGGAGCGTGAGGAACAAGAACATCACAAAAAGTTTTCATTTCGCGTAAGTTGATTTTTCGAAGATTCTCGGTTCCCTGGACAAGAAATAAACGCAGAACAAAAGTTACTCCAAATTTACTGAAAAAGCTATACACGAGCAGTTTCGAGGGTGGGAAACAAGAATATCACAAAAATATTTCATTTCGTGTAAGTTGAATTTTCGACGATTCTCGGCTCCCTGGTCACGATTATACATATAACAAAAGTTGCTCCAAATTCGCTGCAAATGCTATACACGAGCAGTTTGGAGCGTGGGGAACAAGAATATCACAAAAAGTTTTCATTTCGCGTAAGTCGATTTTTCGACGATTCTCGGTTCCCTGGACACGAATTATATATACTCAGAACAAAAGTTGCTCCAAATTCACTGCAAAAGCTATATACGAGCATACTGGAGTATGGCGTACAAGAATATCACAAAAATGTTTCATTACATGTAAGTGGATATTTCGACGATTCACGGCTCTCTGGACACGAAATATACTCAGAACAAAAGTTGCTTCAAATTCGCTGCAAATGCTATATACGAGTAGTTTCGGGCGTGGGGAAGAAGAATTTCTCAAAACTTTTTCAATACGTGTAAGTGGATTTTTCGACGATTCTCGGTTCCCTGGACACGAAATATACTCAGAACAAAAGTTGCTCCAAATTCGATGTAAAAGCTATATACCAGCAGTTTGGAGTGTGGGGAACAAGAATGTCACAAAAATATTTCATTTCGCGTAAGTCGATTTTTCGACGATTATCGGTTCCCTGGACACGATTTATATATACTCAGAACAAAAGTTGCTCCAAATTCACTGCCAAAGCTATATACGACCAGTTTGAAGTGTGGGGAACAAGAATATCACAAAAATATTTCATTTGTTGTAAGTCGATATTTCGACGATTCTCGGCTCCCTGGACACGAAATATACATATTACAAAAGTTGCTCCAAATTCACTGCAAATGCTATAAGCGAGCAGTTTGGAGCGTGAGGAACAAGAATATCACAAAAAGTTTTCATTTCGCGTAAGTCGATTTTTCGACGATTCTCGGTTCACTGGACACGAAATATACTCAGAAGAAAAGTTGCTCCAAATTAACTGAAAAAGCTATACAAGAGCAGTTTCGAGGGCGGGAAACAAGAATATCACAAAAATATTTCATTGCGAGTAAGTTGATTTTTCGACGATTCACGGCTCTCTGGACACGAAATATACTCAGAACAAAAGTTGCTTCAAATTCGCTGCAAATGCTATATACGAGCAGTTTCGAACGTGGGGAAGAAGAATTTCTCAAAAATTTTTCATTTCGTGTAAGTCGATTTTTCGAAGATTATCGATTCCCTGGACACGAATTATATATACTCAGAACAAAATTTGCCCCAAATTCACTGCAAAAGCCATATACGAGCAGTTTGAAGTGTCGGGAACAAGAATATCACAAAAATATTTCATTTGTTGTAAGTGGATATTTCGACGATTCTCGGCTACCTGGACACGAAATATACATATTACAAAAGTAGTTCCAAATTCACTGCAAATGCTATATACGAGCAGCTTGGAGCGTGAGGAACAAGAATATCACAAAAAGTTTTCATTTCGCGTAAGTCGATTTTTCAACGATTCTCGGTTCCCTGGACACCAATTATTTATACTCAGAACAAAAGTTGCTCCAAATTCACTGCAAAAGCTATATAAGAGCATATTGGAGTATGGGGAACAAGAATATCACAAAAATGTTTCATTACGTGTAAGTGGATTTTTCGACGATTCTCGGTGCCTGGACACGAAATATTTTCAGAACAAAAGTTGCTCCAAATTCAATGCAAAAGCTATATACCAGCAGTTTGGAGTGTGGGGAACAAGAATATCACAAAAATATTTCATTTCGCGTAAGTCTATTTTTCGACGATTCTCGGTTCTCTGGACACGAATTATACTCAGAACAAACGTTGCTCCAAATTCACTGCAAAAGCTATATACGAGCAGATTGGAGTATGGGGAACAAGAATATCACAAAAATTTTTCATTACGGGTAAGTGGATTTTTCGACGATTCACGGCTCTCTGGACACGAAATATACTCAGAACAAAAGTTGCTCCAAATTCACTGCAAAAGCTATATACCAATTGTTTGGAGTGTCGGGAACAAGAATATCACAAAAATATTTCATTTATTGTAAGTCGATATTTCGACGATTCTGGGCTCCCTGGACACGACATACACATATAACAAAAGTTGCTCCAAATTCGCTGCAAATGCTATACACGAGCAGTTTGGAGCGTGGGGAACAAGAATATCACAAAAATACTTAATTACGTGTAAGTTCATATTTCGACGATTCTCGGCTCCCTGGTCACGAAATATACATATAATAAAATTTGCTCCAAGTTCGCTGCAAAAGCTATATAAGACCAGTTTGAAGAGTGGGGAACAAGAATATCATAAAAATGTTTCATTACGTGCAAGTCGATTTTTCGTTGATTCTCGGCTGCCTGGACACGAAATATTTTCAGAACAAAAGTTGCTCCAAATTACCTGCAAAAGCTATATAACAGAAGTATATAGTGTGGGGAACAAGAATATCACAAAAATATTTCATTTGTTGTATGTCGATATTTCGAAGATTCTCGGCTCCCTGGAGACGAAATTTACATATTACAAAAGTTGCTCCAAAATCACTGCAAATGCTATATACGAGCAGTATGGAGCGTGAGGAACAAGAATATCACAAAAAGTTTTCATTTCGCGTAAGTGGATTTTTCGACGATTCTCGGCTGCCTGGACACGAAATATTTTCAGTACAAAAGTTGCTCCAAATTCGATGCAAAAACTATATACCAGCAGATTGGAGTATGGGGAACAAGAATATCACAAAAATGTTTCATTACGTGTAATTGGATTCTTCGACGATTCACGGCTCTCTGGACACGAAATATACTCAGAACAAAAGTTGCTCCAAATTCACTGTAAAAGCTATATACGAGCAGATTGGAGTATGGGGATGAAGAATATCTTAAAAAGTTTTCATTTCGCGTAAGTCGATTTTTCGACGATTCTCGGTTCCCTGGACACGAAATATACTCAGAACAAAAGTTTCTCCAAATTAACTGAAAAAGCTATAAAAGAGCAGTTTCGAGCGTTGGGAACAAGAATATCACAAAAATATTTCATTTCGTGTAAGTTGTTATTTCGACGATTCTCGGCTCCCTGGACACGAAATATACATATATCAAAAGTTGCTCCAAATTCACTGCAAACGCTATACACGAGCAGTTTGGACCGTGAGAAACAAGAATATCACAAAAAGTTTTCATTTCGCGTAAGTCGATTTTTCGACGATTCTCGGTTCCCTGGATACGAATTATATATACTCAGAACAAAAGTTGCACCAAAATCACTGCAAAAGCTATATACGAGCAGGTTCGAGTATGGGGAACAAGAATATCACAAGAATATTTCATTTCGTGTAAGCTGATATTTCGACGATTCTCGGCTCCCTAGTCACGAAATATATAAATAACAAAATTTGCTCCAAGTTCGCTGCAAAAGCTATACAAGGCCAGTTTGGAGTGTGGGGAACAAGAATATCACAAAAATATTATATTTGTTGTAAGTCGATATTTCGACGATTCTCGGCTCCCTGGACACGAAATATATATATTACAAAAGTTGCTCCAAATTCACTGCAAATGCTATATACGAGCAGTTTGGAGCGTGAGGAAGAATATCACAAAAAGTTTTCATTTCGCGTAAGTGGATTTTTCGACGATTCTCGGCTGCCTGGACACGAAATATTTTCAGAACAAAAGTTGCTCCAAATTCGATGCAAAAGCTATATACCAGCAGATTGGAGTATGATGAACAAGAATATCACAAAAATGTTTCATTTCGTGTAAGTTGAATTTTCGACGATTCACGGCTCCCTGGACACGAAATATACTCAGAACAAAAGTTGCTCCAAATTCACTTCAAAAGCTATATACGAGCAGATTGGACTTTGGGGAAGCAGAATATCTCAAAACGTTTTCATTTCGCGTAAGTCGATTTTTCGACGATTCTAGGTTCCCTATACACGAAATATATTCAGAACAAAAGTTGCTCCAAATTAACTGAAAAAGCTATACAAGAGCAGTTTCGAGCGTGGGGAACAAGAATATCACAACAATTTTTCATTTGTTGTAATTCGATATTTCGACGAATTTCGGTTCCCTGGACACGAAATATACATATTACAAAAGTTGCTCCAAATTCACTGCAAATGATATATACGAGCAGTTTGGAGTGTGGGGAACAAGAATATTACAAAAAGTTTTCATCTCGCGTAAGTCGATTTTTCGACGATTCTCGGTTCCCTGGACACGAATTATTTATACTCATAACAAAAGTTGCTCCAAATTCTCTGCAAAAGCTATATACGAGCAGTTTGGAGTGTGGGGAACAAGAATATCATAAAAATGTTTCATTTCGTGTAAGTCGATTTTTCGACGATTCTCGGTTCCCTGGACACGAAATATTTTCAGAACAAAGGTTGCTCGAAATTCGCTGCAAAAGCTATATACCACATGTTTGGAGTGTCGGGAACATGAATATCAAAAAAATATTTCATTTGTTGTAAGTCGATTTTTCGACGATTCTCTGTTCACTGGACACCAATTATACTCAGAACAAAAGTTGCTGCAAACATACTATAAAAGCTATACAAGAGATGTTTCGAGTGTGGGGAACAAGAATTACATAAAAATGTTTGTTTTACGTGTAAGTCGATTTTACGACGATTCTCGGCTCCCTGAACACGAAATATGCCTATAAAAAAGTTGCTCCAAATTTTCTGCTAATACTATATACGAGCAGTTTGGAGCGTGGGGAACAAGAATATCATAAACTTGTTTCATTACGTGTAAGTCGAATTTACAACGATTCTCGGCTCCTTGGACACGAAGTAAGAATATAACAAAAGTTTCTCCAAATTCGCTGCAAAAGCTATATACGAGCAGTCTGGAGTGTGGGGAACTAGAATATCACAAAAATATTTCATTTCGCGTAAGTCGATTTTTCGACGATTATCGGTTCCCTGGACACGAATTATAATATACTCATAACAAAAGTTGCTCCGAATTCACTGCAAAAGCTATATACGAGCAGTTTGGAGTGTGGGGAACAAGAATATCATAAAAATGTTTCATTTCGTGTAAGTTGAATTTTCGACGATTCTCGGCTCCCTGGACACGAAATATACATATAACAAAATTTGCTCCAAGTTCGCTGCAAAAGCTATACAAGACCAGTTTGAAGTGTGGGGAACAAGAATGTCACAAAAATATTTCATTTGTTGTAAGTCGATATTTCGACGATTCTCGGCTCGCTGGACACGAAATATACATATTACAAAAGTTGCTCTAAATTCACTGCAAATGCTATTTAGAGCAGTTTGGAGCGTGAGGAACTAGAATATCACAAAAAGTTTTCATTTCGCGTAAGTCGATTTTTCGACGATTATCGGTTCCCTGGACACGAAATATATATACTCAGAACAAAAGATGCTCCAAATTCATTGCAAAAGCTATATACGAGCAGTTTGGAGTGTGGGGAACAAGAATATAACAAAAATTTTTCATTTTGCGTAATTCGATTTTTCGACGATTATCGGTTCCCTGGACACGAATTATATATACTCAGAGCAAAAGTTGCTCCAAATTCACTGCAAAAGTTATATACGAGCAGTTTGGAGTGTGGGGAACAAGAATATCATAAAAATGTTTCATTACGTGCAAGTCGATTTTTCGTTGATTCTCGGCTGCCTGGACACGAAATATTTTCAGAACAAAAGTTGCTCCAAATTCCCTGCAAAAGCTATATACCAGAAGATTGGAGTGTGGAGAACAAGAATATCACAAAAATATTTCATTTGTTGGAAGTCGATATTTCGACGATTCTCGGCTCCCTGGACACGAAATATACATATAACAAAAGTTGCTCCAAATTCACCGCAAATGCTATATACAAGCAGTTTGGAGCGTGAGGAACAAGAATATCACAAAAAGTTTTCATTTCGCGTAAGTCGATTTTTCGATGATACTCTGTTCCCTGGACACCAATTATACTCAGAACAAAAGTTGCTCCAAATTCACTGCAAAAGCTATATACGAGCAGATTGGATTGTGGGGAACAAGAATATTACAAAAATTTTTCATTTCGCGTAAGTCGATTTTTCGACGATTATCGGTTCCCTGGACACGAATTATATATACTCTTAACAAAAGTTGCTCCAAAATCACTGCAAAAGCTTTATACGAGCAGTTTGGAATGTGGGGAACAAGAATATCATAAAAATGTTTCATTTCGTGTAAGTTGAATTTTCGACGATTCTCGGCTCCCTGGACACGAAATATACATATAACAAAATTTGCTCCAAGTTCGCTGCAAAAGCTATACAAGACCAGTTTGAAGTGTGGGGAACAAGAATTTCACGAAAATATTTCATTTGTTGTAAGTCGATATTTCGACGATTCTCGGCTCGCTGGACACGAAATATACATATTACAAAAGTTGCTCTAAATTCACTGCAAATGCTATATACGAGCAGTTTGGAGCGTGAGGAACTAGAATATCACAAAAAGTTTTCATTTCGCGAAAGTCGATTTTTCGACGATTATCCGTTCCCTGGACACGAATTATATATACTCTTAACAAAAGTTGCTCCAAAATCACTGCAAAAGCTTTATACGAGCAGTTTGGAATGTGGGGAACAAGAATATCATAAAAATATTTCAGTTGTTGTAAGTCGATATTTCGACGATTCTCGGCTCCCTGGACACGTAATATACATATAACAAAAGTTGCTCCAAATTCACCGCAAATGCTATATACAAGCAGTTTGGAGCGTGAGGAACAAGAATATCACAAAAAGTTTTCATTTCGCGTAAGTCGATTTTTCGACGATACTCTGTTCCCTGGACACCAATTATATTCAGAACAAAAGTTGCTCCAAATTCACTGCAAAAGCTATATACGAGCAGTTTGGAGTGTGGGGAACAACAATATCACAAAAAGTTTTCATTTCTCGTAAGTCGATTTTTCGACGAATCTCGGTTCCCTGGACACGAATTATATATACTCAGAACAAAAGTTGCTCCAAATTCACTGCAAAAGCTATATACGAGCAGATTGGATTATGGGGAACACAAAAATGTTTCATTACGTGTAAGTGGATTTTTCGACGATTCACGGCTCTCTGGACACGAAATATACTCAGAACAAAATTTGCTCCAAATTCGATGTAAAAGCTATATACCAGCAGTTTGGAGTGTGGGGAACAAGAATGTCACAAAAATATTTCATTTCGCGTAAGTCGATTTTTCGACGATTCTCGGTTCCCTGGACACGAATTATATATACTCAGAACAAAAGTTGCTCCAAATTCACTGCAAAAGCTATATACGAGCAGATTGGAGTATGGGGAACAAGAATATCACAAAAATGTTTCATTACGTGTAAGTGGATTTTACGATGATTCTCCGTTCCCTGGACACGAAATATACTCAGAACAAAAGTTGCTCCAAATTCACTGCAGAAGCTATATACGAGCAGTTTCGAGCGTGGGGAACAAGAATATCACAGAAATTTTTCATTTCGTGTAAGTTGATATTTCGACGATTCTCGGTTCCCTGGACACGTATTATATATACTCATAACAAAAGTTGCTCCGAATTCACTGCAAAAGCTATATACGAGCAGTTTGGAGTGTGGGGAACAAGAATATCATAAAAATGTTTCATTTCGTGTAAGTTGAATTTTCGACGATTCTCGGCTCCCTGGACACGAAATATACATATAACAAAAGTTGCTCCAAATTCGCTGCAAATGCTATACGCGAGCAGTTTGGAGCGTGGGGAACAAGAATATCACAAAAATATTTCATTTCGTGTAAGTTGATATTTCGACGATTCTCGGCTCCCTGGTCACGAAATATACATATAACAAAATTTGCTCCAAGTTCGCTGCAAAAGCTATACAAGCCCAGTTTGAAGTGTGGGGAACAAGAATGTCACAAAAATATTTCATTTGTTGTAAGTCGATATTTCGACGATTCTCGGCTCGCTGGACACGAAATATACATATTACAAAAGTTGCTATAAATTCACTGCAAATACGAGCAGTTTGGAGCGTGAGGAACTAGAATATCACAAAAAGTTTTCATTTCGCGAAAGTCGATTTTTCGACGATTCTCGGTTCCCTGTACACGAATTATATATACTCAGAACAAAAGTTGCTCCAAATTCACTGCAAAAGCTATATACGAGCAGATTGGAGTATGGGGAACAAGAATATCACAAAAAGTTTTCATTTCGCGTAAGTCGATTTTTCGACGATTATCGGTTCCCTGGACACGAATTATATATACTCAGAACAAAAGTTGCTCCAAATTCACTGCAAAAGCTATATACGAGCAGTTTGGAGCGTGGGGAACAAGAATATCACAAAAATATTTCATTTCGTGTAAGTTGATATTTCGATGATTCTCGGCTCCCTGGTCACGAAATATACATACAACAAAATTTGCTCCAAGTTCGCTTCAACAGCTATACAAGACCAGTTTGAAGTGTGGGGAACAAGAATAGAACAAAAATATTTCATTTGTTGTAAGTCGATATTTCGACGATTCTCGGCTCGCTGGACACGAAATATACATATTACAAAAGTTGCTCCAAATTCACTGAAAATGCTATCTATATACGAGCAGTTTGGAGCGTGAGGAACAAGAATATCACAAAAAGTTTTCATTTCGCGTAAGTCGATTTTTCGACGATTCTCGGTTCTCTGGACACGAATTATACTCAGAACAAATGTTGCTCCAAATTCACTGCAAAAGCTATATACGAGCAGATTGGAGTATGGGGAACAAGAATATCACAAAAATTTTTCATTACGGGTAAGTGGATTTTTCGACGATTCACGGCTCTCTGGACACGAAATATACTCAGAACAAAAGTTGCTCCAAATTCACTGCAAAAGCTATATACCAATTGTTTGGAGTGTCGGGAACAAGAATATCACAAAAATATTTCATTTATTGTAAGTCGATATTTCGACGATTCTGGGCTCCCTGGACACGACATACACATATAACAAAAGTTGCTCCAAATTCGCTGCAAATGCTATACACGAGCAGTTTGGAGCGTGGGGAACAAGAATATCACAAAAATACTTAATTACGTGTAAGTTCATATTTCGACGATTCTCGGCTCCCTGGTCACGAAATATACATATAATAAAATTTGCTCCAAGTTCGCTGCAAAAGCTATATAAGACCAGTTTGAAGAGTGGGGAACAAGAATATCATAAAAATGTTTCATTACGTGCAAGTCGATTTTTCGTTGATTCTCGGCTGCCTGGACACGAAATATTTTCAGAACAAAAGTTGCTCCAAATTACCTGCAAAAGCTATATAACAGAAGTATATAGTGTGGGGAACAAGAATATCACAAAAATATTTCATTTGTTGTATGTCGATATTTCGAAGATTCTCGGCTCCCTGGAGACGAAATTTACATATTACAAAAGTTGCTCCAAAATCACTGCAAATGCTATATACGAGCAGTATGGAGCGTGAGGAACAAGAATATCACAAAAAGTTTTCATTTCGCGTAAGTGGATTTTTCGACGATTCTCGGCTGCCTGGACACGAAATATTTTCAGTACAAAAGTTGCTCCAAATTCGATGCAAAAACTATATACCAGCAGATTGGAGTATGGGGAACAAGAATATCACAAAAATGTTTCATTACGTGTAATTGGATTCTTCGACGATTCACGGCTCTCTGGACACGAAATATACTCAGAACAAAAGTTGCTCCAAATTCACTGTAAAAGCTATATACGAGCAGATTGGAGTATGGGGATGAAGAATATCTTAAAAAGTTTTCATTTCGCGTAAGTCGATTTTTCGACGATTCTCGGTTCCCTGGACACGAAATATACTCAGAACAAAAGTTTCTCCAAATTAACTGAAAAAGCTATAAAAGAGCAGTTTCGAGCGTTGGGAACAAGAATATCACAAAAATATTTCATTTCGTGTAAGTTGTTATTTCGACGATTCTCGGCTCCCTGGACACGAAATATACATATATCAAAAGTTGCTCCAAATTCACTGCAAACGCTATACACGAGCAGTTTGGACCGTGAGAAACAAGAATATCACAAAAAGTTTTCATTTCGCGTAAGTCGATTTTTCGACGATTCTCGGTTCCCTGGATACGAATTATATATACTCAGAACAAAAGTTGCACCAAAATCACTGCAAAAGCTATATACGAGCAGATTCGAGTATGGGGAACAAGAATATCACAAGAATATTTCATTTCGTGTAAGCTGATATTTCGACGATTCTCGGCTCCCTAGTCACGAAATATATAAATAACAAAATTTGCTCCAAGTTCGCTGCAAAAGCTATACAAGGCCAGTTTGGAGTGTGGGGAACAAGAATATCACAAAAATATTATATTTGTTGTAAGTCGATATTTCGACGATTCTCGGCTCCCTGGACACGAAATATATATATTACAATAGTTGCTCCAAATTCACTGCAAATGCTATATACGAGCAGTTTGGAGCGTGAGGAAGAATATCACAAAAAGTTTTCATTTCGCGTAAGTGGATTTTTCGACGATTCTCGGCTGCCTGGACACGAAATATTTTCAGAACAAAAGTTGCTCCAAATTCGATGCAAAAGCTATATACCAGCAGATTGGAGTATGATGAACAAGAATATCACAAAAATGTTTCATTTCGTGTAAGTTGAATTTTCGACGATTCACGGCTCCCTGGACACGAAATATACTCAGAACAAAAGTTGCTCCAAATTCACTTCAAAAGCTATATACGAGCAGATTGGACTTTGGGGAAGCAGAATATCTCAAAACGTTTTCATTTCGCGTAAGTCGATTTTTCGACGATTCTAGGTTCCCTATACACGAAATATATTCAGAACAAAAGTTGCTCCAAATTAACTGAAAAAGCTATACAAGAGCAGTTTCGAGCGTGGGGAACAAGAATATCACAACAATTTTTCATTTGTTGTAATTCGATATTTCGACGAATTTCGGTTCCCTGGACACGAAATATACATATTACAAAAGTTGCTCCAAATTCACTGCAAATGATATATACGAGCAGTTTGGAGTGTGGGGAACAAGAATATTACAAAAAGTTTTCATCTCGCGTAAGTCGATTTTTCGACGATTCTCGGTTCCCTGGACACGAATTATTTATACTCATAACAAAAGTTGCTCCAAATTCTCTGCAAAAGCTATATACGAGCAGTTTGGAGTGTGGGGAACAAGAATATCATAAAAATGTTTCATTTCGTGTAAGTCGATTTTTCGACGATTCTCGGTTCCCTGGACACGAAATATTTTCAGAACAAAGGTTGCTCGAAATTCGCTGCAAAAGCTATATACCACATGTTTGGAGTGTCGGGAACATGAATATCAAAAAAATATTTCATTTTTTGTAAGTCGATTTTTCGACGATTCTCTGTTCACTGGACACCAATTATACTCAGAACAAAAGTTGCTGCAAACATACTATAAAAGCTATACAAGAGATGTTTCGAGTGTGGGGAACAAGAATTACATAAAAATGTTTGTTTTACGTGTAAGTCGATTTTACGACGATTCTCGGCTCCCTGAACACGAAATATGCCTATAAAAAAGTTGCTCCAAATTTTCTGCTAATACTATATACGAGCAGTTTGGAGCGTGGGGAACAAGAATATCATAAACTTGTTTCATTACGTGTAAGTCGAATTTACAACGATTCTCGGCTCCTTGGACACGAAGTAAGAATATAACAAAAGTTTCTCCAAATTCGCTGCAAAAGCTATATACGAGCAGTCTGGAGTGTGGGGAACTAGAATATCACAAAAATATTTCATTTCGCGTAAGTCGATTTTTCGACGATTATCGGTTCCCTGGACACGAATTATAATATACTCATAACAAAAGTTGCTCCGAATTCACTGCAAAAGCTATATACGAGCAGTTTGGAGTGTGGGGAACAAGAATATCATAAAAATGTTTCATTTCGTGTAAGTTGAATTTTCGACGATTCTCGGCTCCCTGGACACGAAATATACATATAACAAAATTTGCTCCAAGTTCGCTGCAAAAGCTATACAAGACCAGTTTGAAGTGTGGGGAACAAGAATGTCACAAAAATATTTCATTTGTTGTAAGTCGATATTTCGACGATTCTCGGCTCGCTGGACACGAAATATACATATTACAAAAGTTGCTCTAAATTCACTGCAAATGCTATTTAGAGCAGTTTGGAGCGTGAGGAACTAGAATATCACAAAAAGTTTTCATTTCGCGTAAGTCGATTTTTCGACGATTATCGGTTCCCTGGACACGAATTATATATACTCAGAACAAAAGATGCTCCAAATTCATTGCAAAAGCTATATACGAGCAGTTTGGAGTGTGGGGAACAAGAATATAACAAAAATTTTTCATTTTGCGTAATTCGATTTTTCGACGATTATCGGTTCCCTGGACACGAATTATATATACTCAGAGCAAAAGTTGCTCCAAATTCACTGCAAAAGTTATATACGAGCAGTTTGGAGTGTGGGGAACAAGAATAT
This sequence comes from Hymenopus coronatus, assembly GCA_030762935.1. Lineage (NCBI taxonomy): Eukaryota > Metazoa > Arthropoda > Insecta > Mantodea > Hymenopodidae > Hymenopus > Hymenopus coronatus. The sequence goes on along the minus strand of CM060896.1, from coordinate 25,657,220 downwards.
CATAAAAATGTTTCATTACGTGCAAGTCGATTTTTCGTTGATTCTCGGCTGCCTGGACACGAAATATTTTCAGAACAAAAGTTGCTCCAAATTCCCTGCAAAAGCTATATACCAGAAGATTGGAGTGTGGAGAACAAGAATATCACAAAAATATTTCATTTGTTGGAAGTCGATATTTCGACGATTCTCGGCTCCCTGGACACGAAATATACATATAACAAAAGTTGCTCCAAATTCACCGCAAATGCTATATACAAGCAGTTTGGAGCGTGAGGAACAAGAATATCACAAAAAGTTTTCATTTCGCGTAAGTCGATTTTTCGATGATACTCTGTTCCCTGGACACCAATTATACTCAGAACAAAAGTTGCTCCAAATTCACTGCAAAAGCTATATACGAGCAGATTGGATTGTGGGGAACAAGAATATTACAAAAATTTTTCATTTCGCGTAAGTCGATTTTTCGACGATTATCGGTTCCCTGGACACGAATTATATATACTCTTAACAAAAGTTGCTCCAAAATCACTGCAAAAGCTTTATACGAGCAGTTTGGAATGTGGGGAACAAGAATATCATAAAAATGTTTCATTTCGTGTAAGTTGAATTTTCGACGATTCTCGGCTCCCTGGACACGAAATATACATATAACAAAATTTGCTCCAAGTTCGCTGCAAAAGCTATACAAGACCAGTTTGAAGTGTGGGGAACAAGAATTTCACGAAAATATTTCATTTGTTGTAAGTCGATATTTCGACGATTCTCGGCTCGCTGGACACGAAATATACATATTACAAAAGTTGCTCTAAATTCACTGCAAATGCTATATACGAGCAGTTTGGAGCGTGAGGAACTAGAATATCACAAAAAGTTTTCATTTCGCGAAAGTCGATTTTTCGACGATTATCCGTTCCCTGGACACGAATTATATATACTCTTAACAAAAGTTGCTCCAAAATCACTGCAAAAGCTTTATACGAGCAGTTTGGAATGTGGGGAACAAGAATATCATAAAAATATTTCAGTTGTTGTAAGTCGATATTTCGACGATTCTCGGCTCCCTGGACACGTAATATACATATAACAAAAGTTGCTCCAAATTCACCGCAAATGCTATATACAAGCAGTTTGGAGCGTGAGGAACAAGAATATCACAAAAAGTTTTCATTTCGCGTAAGTCGATTTTTCGACGATACTCTGTTCCCTGGACACCAATTATATTCAGAACAAAAGTTGCTCCAAATTCACTGCAAAAGCTATATACGAGCAGTTTGGAGTGTGGGGAACAACAATATCACAAAAAGTTTTCATTTCTCGTAAGTCGATTTTTCGACGAATCTCGGTTCCCTGGACACGAATTATATATACTCAGAACAAAAGTTGCTCCAAATTCACTGCAAAAGCTATATACGAGCAGATTGGATTATGGGGAACACAAAAATGTTTCATTACGTGTAAGTGGATTTTTCGACGATTCACGGCTCTCTGGACACGAAATATACTCAGAACAAAATTTGCTCCAAATTCGATGTAAAAGCTATATACCAGCAGTTTGGAGTGTGGGGAACAAGAATGTCACAAAAATATTTCATTTCGCGTAAGTCGATTTTTCGACGATTCTCGGTTCCCTGGACACGAATTATATATACTCAGAACAAAAGTTGCTCCAAATTCACTGCAAAAGCTATATACGAGCAGATTGGAGTATGGGGAACAAGAATATCACAAAAATGTTTCATTACGTGTAAGTGGATTTTACGATGATTCTCCGTTCCCTGGACACGAAATATACTCATAACAAAAGTTGCTCCGAATTCACTGCAAAAGCTATATACGAGCAGTTTGGAGTGTGGGGAACAAGAATATCATAAAAATGTTTCATTTCGTGTAAGTTGAATTTTCGACGATTCTCGGCTCCCTGGACACGAAATATACATATAACAAAAGTTGCTCCAAATTCGCTGCAAATGCTATACGCGAGCAGTTTGGAGCGTGGGGAACAAGAATATCACAAAAATATTTCATTTCGTGTAAGTTGATATTTCGACGATTCTCGGCTCCCTGGTCACGAAATATACATATAACAAAATTTGCTCCAAGTTCGCTGCAAAAGCTATACAAGCCCAGTTTGAAGTGTGGGGAACAAGAATGTCACAAAAATATTTCATTTGTTGTAAGTCGATATTTCGACGATTCTCGGCTCGCTGGACACGAAATATACATATTACAAAAGTTGCTATAAATTCACTGCAAATACGAGCAGTTTGGAGCGTGAGGAACTAGAATATCACAAAAAGTTTTCATTTCGCGAAAGTCGATTTTTCGACGATTCTCGGTTCCCTGTACACGAATTATATATACTCAGAACAAAAGTTGCTCCAAATTCACTGCAAAAGCTATATACGAGCAGATTGGAGTATGGGGAACAAGAATATCACAAAAAGTTTTCATTTCGCGTAAGTCGATTTTTCGACGATTATCGGTTCCCTGGACACGAATTATATATACTCAGAACAAAAGTTGCTCCAAATTCACTGCAAAAGCTATATACGAGCAGTTTGGAGCGTGGGGAACAAGAATATCACAAAAATATTTCATTTCGTGTAAGTTGATATTTCGATGATTCTCGGCTCCCTGGTCACGAAATATACATACAACAAAATTTGCTCCAAGTTCGCTTCAACAGCTATACAAGACCAGTTTGAAGTGTGGGGAACAAGAATAGAACAAAAATATTTCATTTGTTGTAAGTCGATATTTCGACGATTCTCGGCTCGCTGGACACGAAATATACATATTACAAAAGTTGCTCCAAATTCACTGAAAATGCTATCTATATACGAGCAGTTTGGAGCGTGAGGAACAAGAATATCACAAAAAGTTTTCATTTCGCGTAAGTCGATTTTTCGACGATTCTCGGTTCCCTGGACACGAATTATATATACTCAGAACAAAAGTCGCTCCAAATTCACTGCAAAAGCTATATACGAGCAGATTGGAGTATGGGGAACAAGAATATCACAAAAAGTTTTCATTTCGCGTAAGTCGATTTTTCGACGATTCTCGGTTCCCTGGACACGAATTATATATACTCAGAACAAAAGATGCTCCAAATTCACTGCAAAAGCTATATACGAGCAGTTTGAAGTGTGGGGAACAAGAATATCATAAAAATGTTTCATTACGTTCAAGTCGATTTTTCGTTGATTCTCGGCTGCCTGGACACGAAATATATTCAGAACAAAAGTTGCTCCAAATTCCCTGCAAAAGCTATATACCAGAAGATTGGAGTGTGGGGAACAAGAATATCATAAAAATGTTTCATTTCGTGTAAGTTGAATTTTCGACGATTCTCGGCTCCCTGGACACGAAATATACATATAACAAAATTTGCTCCAAGTTCGCTGCAAAAGCTATACAAGACCAGTTTGAAGTGTGGGGAACAAGAATGTCACAAAAATATTTCATTTGTTGTAAGTCGATATTTCGACGATTCTCGGCTCGCTGGTCACGAAATATACATATTACAAAAGTTGCTCTAAATTCACTGCAAATGCTATTTAGAGCAGTTTGGAGCGTGAGGAACTAGAATATCACAAAAAGTTTTCATTTCGCGTAAGTCGATTTTTCGACGATTATCGGTTCCCTGGACACGAATTATATATACTCAGAACAAAAGATGCTCCAAATTCATTGCAAAAGCTATATACGAGCAGTTTGGAGTGTGGGGAACAAGAATATAACAAAAATTTTTCATTTTGCGTAATTCGATTTTTCGACGATTATCGGTTCCCTGGACACGAATTATATATACTCAGAGCAAAAGTTGCTCCAAATTCACTGCAAAAGTTATATACGAGCAGTTTGGAGTGTGGGGAACAAGAATATCATAAAAATGTTTCATTACGTGCAAGTCGATTTTTCGTTGATTCTCGGCTGCCTGGACACGAAATATTTTCAGAACAAAAGTTGCTCCAAATTCCCTGCAAAAGCTATATACCAGAAGATTGGAGTGTGGAGAACAAGAATATCACAAAAATATTTCATTTGTTGGAAGTCGATATTTCGACGATTCTCGGCTCCCTGGACACGAAATATACATATAACAAAAGTTGCTCCAAATTCACCGCAAATGCTATATACAAGCAGTTTGGAGCGTGAGGAACAAGAATATCACAAAAAGTTTTCATTTCGCGTAAGTCGATTTTTCGATGATACTCTGTTCCCTGGACACCAATTATACTCAGAACAAAAGTTGCTCCAAATTCACTGCAAAAGCTATATACGAGCAGATTGGATTGTGGGGAACAAGAATATTACAAAAATTTTTCATTTCGCGTAAGTCGATTTTTCGACGATTATCGGTTCCCTGGACACGAATTATATATACTCTTAACAAAAGTTGCTCCAAAATCACTGCAAAAGCTTTATACGAGCAGTTTGGAATGTGGGGAACAAGAATATCATAAAAATGTTTCATTTCGTGTAAGTTGAATTTTCGACGATTCTCGGCTCCCTGGACACGAAATATACATATAACAAAATTTGCTCCAAGTTCGCTGCAAAAGCTATACAAGACCAGTTTGAAGTGTGGGGAACAAGAATTTCACGAAAATATTTCATTTGTTGTAAGTCGATATTTCGACGATTCTCGGCTCGCTGGACACGAAATATACATATTACAAAAGTTGCTCTAAATTCACTGCAAATGCTATATACGAGCAGTTTGGAGCGTGAGGAACTAGAATATCACAAAAAGTTTTCATTTCGCGAAAGTCGATTTTTCGACGATTATCCGTTCCCTGGACACGAATTATATATACTCTTAACAAAAGTTGCTCCAAAATCACTGCAAAAGCTTTATACGAGCAGTTTGGAATGTGGGGAACAAGAATATCATAAAAATATTTCAGTTGTTGTAAGTCGATATTTCGACGATTCTCGGCTCCCTGGACACGTAATATACATATAACAAAAGTTGCTCCAAATTCACCGCAAATGCTATATACAAGCAGTTTGGAGCGTGAGGAACAAGAATATCACAAAAAGTTTTCATTTCGCGTAAGTCGATTTTGCGACGATACTCTGTTCCCTGGACACCAATTATATTCAGAACAAAAGTTGCTCCAAATTCACTGCAAAAGCTATATACGAGCAGTTTGGAGTGTGGGGAACAACAATATCACAAAAAGTTTTCATTTCTCGTAAGTCGATTTTTCGACGAATCTCGGTTCCCTGGACACGAATTATATATACTCAGAACAAAAGTTGCTCCAAATTCACTGCAAAAGCTATATACGAGCAGATTGGATTATGGGGAACACAAAAATGTTTCATTACGTGTAAGTGGATTTTTCGACGATTCACGGCTCTCTGGACACGAAATATACTCAGAACAAAATTTGCTCCAAATTCGATGTAAAAGCTATATACCAGCAGTTTGGAGTGTGGGGAACAAGAATGTCACAAAAATATTTCATTTCGCGTAAGTCGATTTTTCGACGATTCTCGGTTCCCTGGACACGAATTATATATACTCAGAACAAAAGTTGCTCCAAATTCACTGCAAAAGCTATATACGAGCAGATTGGAGTATGGGGAACAAGAATATCACAAAAATGTTTCATTACGTGTAAGTGGATTTTACGATGATTCTCCGTTCCCTGGACACGAAATATACTCAGAACAAAAGTTGCTCCAAATTCACTGCAGAAGCTATATACGAGCAGTTTCGAGCGTGGGGAACAAGAATATCACAGAAATTTTTCATTTCGTGTAAGTTGATATTTCGACGATTCTCGGTTCCCTGGACACGTATTATATATACTCATAACAAAAGTTGCTCCGAATTCACTGCAAAAGCTATATACGAGCAGTTTGGAGTGTGGGGAACAAGAATATCATAAAAATGTTTCATTTCGTGTAAGTTGAATTTTCGACGATTCTCGGCTCCCTGGACACGAAATATACATATAACAAAAGTTGCTCCAAATTCGCTGCAAATGCTATACGCGAGCAGTTTGGAGCGTGGGGAACAAGAATATCACAAAAATATTTCATTTCGTGTAAGTTGATATTTCGACGATTCTCGGCTCCCTGGTCACGAAATAACCATATAACAAAATTTGCTCCAAGTTCGCTGCAAAAGCTATACAAGCCCAGTTTGAAGTGTGGGGAACAAGAATGTCACAAAAATATTTCATTTGTTGTAAGTCGATATTTCGACGATTCTCGGCTCGCTGGACACGAAATATACATATTACAAAAGTTGCTATAAATTCACTGCAAATACGAGCAGTTTGGAGCGTGAGGAACTAGAATATCACAAAAAGTTTTCATTTCGCGAAAGTCGATTTTTCGACGATTCTCGGTTCCCTGTACACGAATTATATATACTCAGAACAAAAGTTGCTCCAAATTCACTGCAAAAGCTATATACGAGCAGATTGGAGTATGGGGAACAAGAATATCACAAAAAGTTTTCATTTCGCGTAAGTCGATTTTTCGACGATTATCGGTTCCCTGGACACGAATTATATATACTCAGAACAAAAGTTGCTCCAAATTCACTGCAAAAGCTATATACGAGCAGTTTGGAGCGTGGGGAACAAGAATATCACAAAAATATTTCATTTCGTGTAAGTTGATATTTCGATGATTCTCGGCTCCCTGGTCACGAAATATACATACAACAAAATTTGCTCCAAGTTCGCTTCAACAGCTATACAAGACCAGTTTGAAGTGTGGGGAACAAGAATAGAACAAAAATATTTCATTTGTTGTAAGTCGATATTTCGACGATTCTCGGCTCGCTGGACACGAAATATACATATTACAAAAGTTGCTCCAAATTCACTGAAAATGCTATCTATATACGAGCAGTTTGGAGCGTGAGGAACAAGAATATCACAAAAAGTTTTCATTTCGCGTAAGTCGATTTTTCGATGATTCTCGGTTCCCTGGACACGAATTATATATACTCAGAACAAAAGTTGCTCCAAATTCACTGCAAAAGCTATATACGAGCAGATTGGAGTATGGGGAACAAGAATATCACAAAAAGTTTTCATTTCGCGTAAGTCGATTTTTCGACGATTCTCGGTTCCCTGGACACGAATTATATATACTCAGAACAAAAGATGCTCCAAATTCACTGCAAAAGCTATATACGAGCAGTTTGAAGTGTGGGGAACAAGAATATCATAAAAATGTTTCATTACGTTCAAGTCGATTTTTCGTTGATTCTCGGCTGCCTGGACACGAAATATATTCAGAACAAAAGTTGCTCCAAATTCCCTGCAAAAGCTATATACCAGAAGATTGGAGTGTGGGGAACAAGAATATCATAAAAATGTTTCATTTCGTGTAAGTTGAATTTTCGACGATTCTCGGCTCCCTGGACACGAAATATTCTCAGAACAAAAGTTGCTCCAAATTCACTTCAAAAGCTATATACGAGCAGATTGGACTTTGGGGAAGCAGAATATCTCAAAACGTTTTCATTTCGCGTAAGTCGATTTTTCGACGATTCTAGGTTCCCTATACACGAAATATATTCAGAACAAAAGTTGCTCCAAATTAACTGAAAAGCTATACAAGAGCAGTTTCGAGCGTGGGGAACAAGAATATCACAACAATTTTTCATTTGTTGTAAGTCGATATTTCGACGAATTTCGGTTCCCTGGACACGAAATATACATATTACAAAAGTTGCTCCAAATTCACTGCAAATGATATATACGAGCAGTTTGGAGTGTGGGGAACAAGAATATTACAAAAAGTTTTCATCTCGCGTAAGTCGATTTTTCGACGATTCTCGGTTCCCTGGACACGAATTATTTATACTCATAACAAAAGTTGCTCCAAATTCTCTGCAAAAGCTATATACGAGCAGTTTGGAGTGTGGGGAACAAGAATATCATAAAAATGTTTCATTTCGTGTAAGTCGATTTTTCGACGATTCTCGGTTCCCTGGACACGAAATATTTTCAGAACAAAGGTTGCTCGAAATTCGCTGCAAAAGCTATATACCAATTGTTTGGAGTGTCGGGAACAAGAATATCACAAATATATTTCATTTGTTGTAAGTCGATTTTTCGACGATTCTCTGTTCACTAGACACCAATTATACTCAGAAAGTAAGTTGCTGCAAACATACTATAAAAGCTATATAAGAGATGTTTCGAGTGTGGGGAACAAGAATTACATAAAAATGTTTGTTTTACGTGTAAGTCGATTTTACGACGATTCTCGGCTCCCTGAACACGAAATATGCCTATAAAAAGTTGCTCCAAATTTTCTGCTAATGCTATATACGAGCAGTTTGGAGCGTGGGGAACAAGAATATCATAAACTTGTTTCATTACGTGTAAGTCGAATTTACAACGATTCTCGGCTCCTTGGACACGAAGTAAGAATATAACAAAAGTTTCTCCAAATTCGCTGCAAAAGCTATATACGAGCAGTCTGGAGTGTGGGGAACTAGAATATCACAAGAATATTTCATTTCGCGTAAGTCGATTTTTCGACGATTCTCGGCTCCCTGGACACGAAATATACACATAACATAAGTTGCTCCAAATTCGATGCAAAAGCTATATACGAGCAAGTTGGAGCGTGGGGTACAAGAATATAAAAATGTTTCATTACGTGTAAGTTGATTTTACGACGTTTCTCGGCTCCCTGCACACGAAACATGTATATAACAAAAGTTGCTCCAAATTCACTGCAAAAGCTATATACGAGCAGATTGGAGTATGGGGAACAAGAATATCACAAAAAAGTTTCATTACGTGTAAGTGGATTTTTCGACGATTCACGGCTCTCTGGACACAAAATATACTCAGAACAAAAGTTGCTACAAATTCCCTGCAAAAGCTATATACGAGCAGATTGGAGTATGGGGAAGAAGAATATCTCAAAAGGTTTTCATTTCACGTAAGTCAATTTTTCGACCATTCTCTGTTCCCTGGACACGAATTATATACACTCAGAACAAAAGTTGCTCCAAATTCACTGCAAAAACTATATACGACCAGTTTGGAGTGTGGGGAACAAGAATATCACAAAAATTTTTCATTTGGCGTAAGTCGATTTTTCGACGATTATCGGTTCTCTGGACACGAATTATATATACTCAGAACAAAAGTTGCTCCAAATTCACTGCAAAAGCTATATACCAGCAGTTTGTGGTGTGGGGAACAAGAATATCATAAAAATGTTTCATTTCGTGTAAGTTGAATTTTCGACGATTCTCGGCTCCCTGTACACGAAATATACATATAAAAAAAGTTGCTCCAAATTCGCTGCAATTGCTATACACGAGCAGTTTGGAGCGTGGGGAACAAGAATATCATAAAAATATTTCATTTCGTGTAAGTTGATATTTCGACGATTCTCGGCTCCCTGGTCACGAAATATACATATAACAAAATTTGCTCCAAGTTCGCTGCAAAAGCTATACAAGACCAGTTTGAAGTGTGGGGAACAAGAATATCACAAAAATATTTCATTTGTTGTAAGTCGATATTTCGACGATTCTCGGCTCGCTGGACACGATATATACATATTACAAAAGTTGCTCTAAATTCACTGCAAATGCTATATACGAGCAGTTTGGAGCATGAGGAACTAGAATATCACAAAAAGTTTTCATTTCGCGAAAGTCGATTTTTCGACGATTATCGGTTCCCTGGACACGAATTATATATACTCTTAACAAAAGTTGCTCCAAAATCACTGCAAAAGCTTTATACGAGCAGTTTGGAATGTGGGAAACAAGAATATCATAAAAATATTTCAGTTGTTGTAAGTCGATATTTCGACGATTCTCGGCTCCCTGGACACGTAATATACATATAACAAAAGTTGCTCCAAATTCACCGCAAATGCTATATACAAGCAGTTTGGAGCGTGAGGAACAAGAATATCACAAAAAGTTTTCATTTCGCGTAAGTCGATTTTTCGACGATACTCTGTTCCCTGGACACCAATTATACTCAGAACAAAAGTTGCTCCAAATTCACTGCAAAAGCTATATACGAATAGTTTGGAGTGTGGGGAACAACAATATCACAAAAAGTTTTCATTTCTCGTAAGTCGATTTTTCGACGAATCTCGGTTCCCTGGACACGAATTATATATACTCAGAACAAAAGTTGCTCCAAATTCACTGCAAAAGCTATATACGAGCAGATTGGATTATGGGGAACACGAATATCACAAAAATGATTCATTACGTGTAAGTGGATTTTTCGACGATTCACGGCTCTCTGGACACGAAATATACTCAGAACAAAATTTGCTCCAAATTCGATGTAAAAGCTATATACCAGCAGTTTGGAGTGTGGGGAACAAGAATGTCACAAAAATATTTCATTTCGCGTAAGTCGATTTTTCGACGATTCTCGGTTCCCTGGACACGAATTATATATACTCAGAACAAAAGTTGCTCCAAATTCACTGCAAAAGCTATATACGAGCAGATTGGAGTATGGGGAACAAGAATATCACAAAAATGTTTCATTACGTGTAAGTGGATTTTACGATGATTCTCCGTTCCCTGGACACGAAATATACTCAGAACAAAAGTTGCTCCAAATTCACTGCAGAAGCTATATACGAGCAGTTTCGAGCGTGGGGAACAAGAATATCACAGAAATTTTTCATTTCGTGTAAGTTGATATTTCGACGATTCTCGGTTCCCTGGACACGTATTATATATACTCATAACAAAAGTTGCTCCGAATTCACTGCAAAAGCTATATACGAGCAGTTTGGAGTGTGGGGAACAAGAATATCATAAAAATGTTTCATTTCGTGTAAGTTGAATTTTCGACGATTCTCGGCTCCCTGGACACGAAATATACATATAACAAAAGTTGCTCCAAATTCGCTGCAAATGCTATACGCGAGCAGTTTGGAGCGTGGGGAACAAGAATATCACAAAAATATTTCATTTCGTGTAAGTTGATATTTCGACGATTCTCGGCTCCCTGGTCACGAAATATACATATAACAAAATTTGCTCCAAGTTCGCTGCAAAAGCTATACAAGCCCAGTTTGAAGTGTGGGGAACAAGAATGTCACAAAAATATTTCATTTGTTGTAAGTCGATATTTCGACGATTCTCGGCTCGCTGGACACGAAATATACATATTACAAAAGTTGCTATAAATTCACTGCAAATACGAGCAGTTTGGAGCGTGAGGAACTAGAATATCACAAAAAGTTTTCATTTCGCGTAAGTCGATTTTTCTACGATTATCGGTTCCCTGGACACGAATTATATATACTCAGAACAAAAGTTGATCCAAATTCACTGCAAAAGCTATATACGAGCAGTTTGGAGCGTGGGGAACAAGAATATCACAACAATATTTCATTTCGTGTAAGTTGATATTTCGATGATTCTCGGCTCCCTGGTCACGAAATATACATACAACAAAATTTGCTCCAATTCGCTGCAAAAGCTATACAAGACCAGTTTGAAGTGTGGGGAACAAGAATAGCACAAAAATATTTCATTTGTTGTAAGTCGATATTTGGACGATTCTCGGCTCGCTGGACACGAAATATACATATTACAAAAGTTGCTCCAAATTCACTGAAAATGCTATCTATATACGAGCAGTTTGGAGCGTGAGGAACAAGAATATCACAAAAAGTTTTCATTTCGCGTAAGTCGATTTTTCGACGATTCTTGGTTCCCTGGACACGAATTATATATACTCAGAACAAAAGTTGCTCCAAATTCACTGCAAAAGCTATATAGGAGCAGATTGGAGTATGGGGAACAAGAATATCACAAAAAGTTTTCATTTCGCGTAAGTCGATTTTTCGACGATTCTCGGTTCCCTGGACACGAATTATATATACTCAGAACAAAAGATGCTCCAAATTCACTGCAAAAGCTATATACGAGCAGTTTGGAGTGTGGGGAACAAGAATATCACAAAAATTTTTCATTTCGCGTAAGTCGATTTTTCGACGATTATCGGTTCCCTGGACACGAATTATATATACTCAGAACAAAAGTTGCTCCAAATTCACTGCAAAAGCTATATACGAGCAGTTTGAAGTGTGGGGAACAAGAATATCATAAAAATGTTTCATTACGTTCAAGTCGATTTTTCGTTGATTCTCGGCTGCCTGGACACGAAATATATTCAGAACAAAAGTTGCTCCAAATTCCCTGCAAAAGCTATATACCAGAAGATTGGAGCGTGGGGAACAAGAATATCATAAAAATGTTTCATTTCGTGTAAGTTGAATTTTCGACGATTCTCGGCTCCCTGGACACGAAATATTCTCAGAACAAAAGTTGCTCCAAATTCACTTCAAAAGCTATATACGAGCAGATTGGACTTTGGGGAAGCAGAATATCTCAAAACGTTTTCATTTCGCGTAAGTCGATTTTTCGACGATTCTAGGTTCCCTATACACGAAATATATTCAGAACAAAAGTTGCTCCAAATTAACTGAAAAAGCTATACAAGAGCAGTTTCGAGCGTGGGGAACAAGAATATCACAACAATTTTTCATTTGTTGTAAGTCGATATTTCGACGAATTTCGGTTCCCTGGACACGAAATATACATATTACAAAAGTTGCTCCAAAGTCACTGCAAATGATATATACGAGCAGTTTGGAGTGTGGGGAACAAGAATATTACAAAAAGTTTTCATCTCGCGTAAGTCGATTTTTCGACGATTCTCGGTTCCCTGGACACGAATTATTTATACTCATAACAAAAGTTGCTCCAAATTCTCTGCAAAAGCTATATACGAGCAGTTTGGAGTGTGGGGAACAAGAATATCATAAAAATGTTTCATTTCGTGTAAGTCGATTTTTCGACGATTCTCGGTTCCCTGGACACGAAATATTTTCAGAACAAAGGTTGCTCGAAATTCGCTGCAAAAGCTATATACCAATTGTTTGGAGTGTCGGGAACAAGAATATCACAAATATATTTCATTTGTTGTATGTCGATTTTTCGACGATTCTCTGTTCACTAGACACCAATTATACTCAGAACAAAAGTTGCTGCAAACATACTATAAAAGCTATATAAGAGATGTTTCGAGTGTGGGGAACAAGAATTACATAAAAATGTTTGTTTTACGTGTAAGTCGATTTTACGACGATTCTCGGCTCCCTGAACACGAAATATGCCTATAAAAAGTTGCTCCAAATTTTCTGCTAATGCTATATACCAGCAGTTTGGAGCGTGGGGAACAAGAATATCATAAACTTGTTTCATTACGTGTAAGTCGAATTTACAACGATTCTCGGCTCCTTGGACACGAAGTAAGAATATAACAAAAGTTTCTCCAAATTCGCTGCAAAAGCTATATACGAGCAGTCTGGAGTGTGGGGAACTAGAATATCACAAGAATATTTCATTTCGCGTAAGTCGATTTTTCGACGATTCTCGGCTCCCTGGACACGAAATATACACATAACATAAGTTGCTCCAAATTCGATGCAAAAGCTATATACGAGCAAGTTGGAGCGTGGGGTACAAGAATATAAAAATGTTTCATTACGTGTAAGTTGATTTTACGACGTTTCTCGGCTCCCTGCACACGAAACATGTATATAACAAAAGTTGCTCCAAATTCACTGCAAAAGCTATATACGAGCAGATTGGAGTATGGGGAACAAGAATATCACAAAAAAGTTTCATTACGTGTAAGTGGATTTTTCGACGATTCACGGCTCTCTGGACACAAAATATACTCAGAACAAAAGTTGCTACAAATTCCCTGCAAAAGCTATATACGAGCAGATTGGAGTATGGGGAAGAAGAATATCTCAAAAGGTTTTCATTTCACGTAAGTCAATTTTTCGACCATTCTCTGTTCCCTGGACACGAATTATATACACTCAGAACAAAAGTTGCTCCAAATTCACTGCAAAAACTATATACGACCAGTTTGGAGTGTGGGGAACAAGAATATCACAAAAATTTTTCATTTGGCGTAAGTCGATTTTTCGACGATTATCGGTTCTCTGGACACGAATTATATATACTCAGAACAAAAGTTGCTCCAAATTCACTGCAAAAGCTATATACCAGCAGTTTGTGGTGTGGGGAACAAGAATATCATAAAAATGTTTCATTTCGTGTAAGTTGAATTTTCGACGATTCTCGGCTCCCTGTACACGAAATATACATATAAAAAAAGTTGCTCCAAATTCGCTGCAATTGCTATACACGAGCAGTTTGGAGCGTGGGGAACAAGAATATCATAAAAATATTTCATTTCGTGTAAGTTGATATTTCGACGATTCTCGGCTCCCTGGTCACGAAATATACATATAACAAAATTTGCTCCAAGTTCGCTGCAAAAGCTATACAAGACCAGTTTGAAGTGTGGGGAACAAGAATATCACAAAAATATTTCATTTGTTGTAAGTCGATATTTCGACGATTCTCGGCTCGATGGACGCGAAATATACATATTACAAAAGTTGCTCCAAATTCACTGCAAATGCTATATACGAGCATTTTGGAGCGTGAGGAACAAGAATATCACAAAAAGTTTTCATTTCGCGTAAGTCGATTTTTCGACGATTCCTGGTTCCCTGGACACGAAATATACTCAGAACAAAAGTTTCTCCAAATTCACTGCAAAAGCTATCTATATACGAGCAGATAGTAGTATTAGGAACAAGAATATCACAAAAATGTTTCATTACGTGTAAGTGGATTTTTCGACGATTCTCGGCTGCCTGGACACGAAATATTTTCAGAACAAAAGTTGCTCCAAATTCGATGCAAAAGCTATATACCAGCAGTTTGGAGTGTGGGGAACAAGAATATCACAAAAATATTTCATTTGTTGTAAGTCGATATTTCGACGATTCTCGGCTCGCTGGACACGAAATATACATATTACAAAAGTTGCTCCAAATTCACTGCAAATGCTATATACGAGCAGTTTGGAGCGTGAGGAACAAGAATATCACAAAAAGTTTTCATTTCGCGTAAGTCGATTTTTCGACGATAATCGGTTCCCTGGACACGAATTATATATACTCAGAACAAAAGATGCTCCAAATTCACTGCAAAAGCTATATACGAGCAGTTTGGAGTGTGGGAAACAAGAATATCACAAAAATTTTTCATTTCGCGTAAGTCGATTTTTCGACGATTATCGGTTCCCTGGACACGAATTATATATACTCAGAACAAAAGATGCTCCAAATTCATTGCAAAAGCTATATACGAGCAGTTTGGAGTGTGGGGAACAAGAATATCATAAAAAAGTTTCATTACGTGCAAGTCGATTTTTCGTTGATTCTCGGCTGCCTGGACACGAAATATTATCAGAACAAAAATTGCTCCAAATTCCCTGCAAAAGCTATATACCAGAAGATTGGAGTGTGGAGAACAAGAATATCACAAAAATATTTCATTTGTTGTAAGTCGATATTTCGACGATTCTCGGCTCCCTGGACACGAAATATACATATAACAAAAGTTGCTCCAAATTCACCGCAAATGCTATATACCAGCAGTTTGGAGCGTGAGGAACAAGAATATCACAAAAAGTTTTCATTTCGCTTAAGTCGATTTTTCGACGATACTCTGTTCCCTGGACACCAATTATACTCAGAACAAAAGTTGCTCCAAATTCACTGCAAAAGCTATATACTAGCAGTTTGGAGTGTGGGGAACAAGAATATTACAAAAATTTTTCATTTCGCGTAAGTCGATTTTTCGACGATTATCGGTTCCCTGGACACGAATTACATATACTCTTAACAAAAGTTGCTCCAAAATCACTGCAAAAGCTTTATACGAGCAGTTTGGAATGTGGGGAACAAGAATATCATAAAAATGTTTCATTTCGTGTAAGTTGAATTCTCGACGATTCTCGGCTCCCTGGACACGAAATATACATATAACAAAATTTGCTCCAAGTTCGCTGCAAAAGTTATACAAGACCAGTTTGAAGTGTGGGGAACAAGAATATCACAAAAATATTTCATTTGTTGTAAGTCGATATTTCGACGATTCTCGGCTCGCTGGACACGAAATATACATATGACAAAAGTTGCTCTAAATTCACTGCAAATGCTATATACGAGCAGTTTGGAGCGTGAGGAACTAGAATATCACAAAAAGTTTTCATTTCGCGAAAGTCGATTTTTCGACGATTCTCGGTTCCCTGTACACGAATTATATATACTCAGAACAAAAGTTGCTCTAAATTCACTGCAAAAGCTATATACGAGCAGATTGGAGTATGGGGAACAAGAATATCACAAAAAGTTTTCATTTCGCGTAAGTCGATTTTTCGACGATTCTCGGTTCCCTAGACACGAATTATATATACTCAGAACAAAAGATGCTCCAAATTCACTGCAAAAGCTATATACGAGCAGTTTGGAGTGTGGGGAACAAGAATATCACAAAAATTTTTCATTTCGCGTAAGTCGATTTTTCGACGATTATCGGTTCCCTGGACACGAATTATATATACTCAGAACAAAAGATGCTCCAAATTCATTGCTAAAGCTATATACGAGCAGTTTGGAGTGTGGGGATCAAGAATATCACAAAAAGTTGTCATTTTCCGTAATTCGATTTTTCGACGATTATCGGTTCCCTGGACACGAATTATATATACTCAGAGCAAAAGTTGCTCCAAATACACTGCAAAAGCTATATACGAGCAGTTTGGAGTGTGGGGAACAAGAATATCATAAAAATGTTTCATTACCTGCAAGTCGATTTTTCGTTGATTCTCGGCTGCCTGGACACAAAATATTTTCAGAACAAAAGTTGCTCCAAATTCCCTGCAAAAGCTATATACCAGAAGATTGGAGTGTGGAGAACAAGAATATAACAAAAATATTTCATTTGTTGTAAGTCGATTTTTCGACGATTCTCGGCTCCCTGGACACGAAATATACATATTACAAAATTTGCTCCAAATTCACTGCAAATGCCATATGCGAGCAGTTTCGAGCGTGAGGAACAAGAATATCACAAAAAGTTTTCATTTCGCCTAAGTCGATTTTTCGACGATTATCGGTTCCCTGGACACGAATTATATATACTCAGAACAAACGTTGCTCCAAATTCACTGAAAAAGATATATACGAGCAGATTGGAGTATTAGGAACAGGAATATCACAAAAATGTTTCATTACGTTTAAGTGGATTTTTCGACGATTCTCGGCTGCCTGGACACGAAATATTTTCAGAACAAAAGTTTTTTCAAATTCGCTGCAAATGCTATATACGAGCAGT
Organism: Hymenopus coronatus; assembly: GCA_030762935.1. Taxonomy (NCBI): domain Eukaryota; kingdom Metazoa; phylum Arthropoda; class Insecta; order Mantodea; family Hymenopodidae; genus Hymenopus; species Hymenopus coronatus. The sequence continues at coordinate 25,639,954 of CM060896.1, read as the reverse complement.
TTCGAGCGTGGGGAAGAAGAACATCACAAAAAGTTTTCATTTCGCGTAAGTCGATTTTTCGACGATTCTCGGTTCCCTGGACACGAATTATATATACTCAGAACAAAAGTTGCTCCAATTTCACTGCAAAAGCTATATACGAGCAGATTGGAGTGTGGGGAACAAGAATATCACAAAAATGTTTCATTACGTGTAAGTGGATTTTTCGACGATTCACGGCTCTCTGGACACGAAATATACTCAGAACAAAAGTTGCTTAAAAATCGCTGCAAATGCTATATACGAGCAGTTTCGAGCGTGGGGAAGAAGAATTTCTCAAAAATCTTTCATTTCGCGTAAGTCGATTTTTCGACGATTATCGGTTCCCTGGACACGAATTATATATACTCAGAACAAAAGTTGCTCCAAATTCACTGCAAAAGCTATATACGAGCAGTTTGGAGTGTGGGGAACAAGAATATCACAAAAATTTTTCATTTCGCGTAAGTCGATTTTTCGACGATTATCGGTTCCCTGGACACGAATTATATATACTCAGAACAAAAGTTGCTCCAAATTCACTGCAAAAGCTATATACGAGCAGTTTGGAGCGTGGGGAACAAGAATATCACAACAATATTTCATTTCGTGTAAGTTGATATTTCGATGATTCTCGGCTCCCTGGTCACGAAATATACATACAACAAAATTTGCTCCAATTCGCTGCAAAAGCTATACAAGACCAGTTTGAAGTGTGGGGAACAAGAATAGCACAAAAATATTTCATTTGTTGTAAGTCGATATTTGGACGATTCTCGGCTCGCTGGACACGAAATATACATATTACAAAAGTTGCTCCAAATTCACTGAAAATGCTATCTATATACGAGCAGTTTGGAGCGTGAGGAACAAGAATATCACAAAAAGTTTTCATTTCGCGTAAGTCGATTTTTCGACGATTCTCGGTTCCCTGGACACGAATTATATATACTCAGAACAAAAGTTGCTCCAAATTCACTGCAAAAGCTATATACGAGCAGATTGGAGTATGGGGAACAAGAATATCACAAAAAGTTTTCATTTCGCGTAAGTCGATTTTTCGACGATTCTCGGTTCCCTGGACACGAATTATATATACTCAGAACAAAAGATGCTCCAAATTCACTGAAAAAGCTATATACGAGCAGTTTGGAGTGTGGGGAACAAGAATATCACAAAAATTTTTCATTTCGCGTAAGTCGATTTTTCGACGATTATCGGTTCCCTGGACACGAATTATATATACTCAGAACAAAAGTTGCTCCAAATTCACTGCAAAAGCTATATACGAGCAGTTTGAAGTGTGGGGAACAAGAATATCATAAAAATGTTTCATTACGTTCAAGTCGATTTTTCGTTGATTCTCGGCTGCCTGGACACGAAATATATTCAGAACAAAAGTTGCTCCAAATTCCCTGCAAAAGCTATATACCAGAAGATTGGAGTGTGCGGAACAAGAATATCATAAAAATGTTTCATTTCGTGTAAGTTGAATTTTCGACGATTCTCGGCTCCCTGGACACGAAATATACTCAGAACAAAAGTTGCTCCAAATTCACTTCAAAAGCTATATACGAGCAGATTGGACTTTGGGGAAGCAGAATATCTCAAAACGTTTTCATTTCGCGTAAGTCGATTTTTCGACGATTCTAGGTTCCCTATACACGAAATATATTCAGAACAAAAGTTGCTCCAAATTAACTGAAAAAGCTATACAAGAGCAGTTTCGAGCGTGGGGAACAAGAATATCACAACAATTTTTCATTTGTTGTAATTCGATATTTCGACGAATTTCGGTTCCCTGGACACGAAATATACATATTACAAAAGTTGCTCCAAATTCACTGCAAATGATATATACGAGCAGTTTGGAGTGTGGGGAACAAGAATATTACAAAAAGTTTTCATCTCGCGTAAGTCGATTTTTCGACGATTCTCGGTTCCCTGGACACGAATTATTTATACTCATAACAAAAGTTGCTCCAAATTCTCTGCAAAAGCTATATACGAGCAGTTTGGAGTGTGGGGAACAAGAATATCATAAAAATGTTTCATTTCATGTAAGTCGATTTTTCGACGATTCTCGGTTCCCTGGACACGAAATATTTTCAGAACAAAGGTTGCTCGAAATTCGCTGCAAAAGCTATATACCAATTGTTTGGAGTGTCGGGAACAAGAATATCAAAAAAATATTTCATTTGTTGTAAGTCGATTTTTCGACGATTCTCTGTTCACTGGACACCAATTATACTCAGAACAAAAGTTGCTGCAAACATACTATAAAAGCTATACAAGAGATGTTTCGAGTGTGGGAAACAAGAATTACATAAAAATGTTTGTTTTACGTGTAAGTCGATTTTACGACGATTCTCGGCTCCCTGAACACGAAATATGCCTATAAAAAAGTTGCTCCAAATTTTCTGCTAATGCTATATACGAGCAGTTTGGAGCGTGGGGAACAAGAATATCATAAACTTGTTTCATTACGTGTAAGTCGAATTTACAACGATTCTCGGCTCCTTGGACACGAAGTAAGAATATAACAAAAGTTTCTCCAAATTCGCTGCAAAAGCTATATACGAGCAGTCTGGAGTGTGGGGAACTAGAATATCACAAAAATATTTCATTTCGCGTAAGTCGATTTTTCGACGATTCTCGGCTCCCTGGACACGAAATATACACATAACATAAGTTGCTCCAAATTCGATGCAAAAGCTATATACGAGCAAGTTGGAGCGTGGGGTACAAGAATATAAAAATGTTTCATTACGTGTAAGTTGATTTTACGACGTTTCTCGGCTCCCTGCACACGAAACATGTTTATAAACAAAAGTTGCTCCAAATTCACTGCAAAAGCTATATACGAGCAGATTGGAGTATGGGGAACAAGAATATCACAAAAAAGTTTCATTACGTGTAAGTGGATTTTTCGACGATTCACGGCTCTCAGGACACAAAATATACTCAGAACAAAAGTTGCTACAAATTCCCTGCAAAAGCTATATACGAGCAGATTGGAGTATGGGGAAGAAGAATATCTCAAAAGGTTTTCATTTCACGTAAGTCAATTTTTCGACCATTCTCGGTTCCCTGGACACGAATTATATACACTCAGAATAAAAGTTGCTCCAAATTCACTGCAAAAACTATATACGACCAGTTTGGAGTGTGGGGAACAAGAATATCACAAAAATTTTTCATTTCGCGTAAGTCGATTTTTCGACGATTATCGGTTCTCTGGACACGAATTATATATACTCAGAACAAAAGTTGCTCCAAATTCACTGCAAAAGCTATATACCAGCAGTTTGTGGTGTGGGGAACAAGAATATCATAAAAATGTTTCATTTCGTGTAAGTTGAATTTTCGACGATTCTCGGCTCCCTGGACACGAAATATACATATAAAAAAAGTTGCTCCAAATTCGCTGCAATTGCTATACACGAGCAGTTTGGAGCGTGGGGAACAAGAATATCATAAAAATATTTCATTTCGTGTAAGTTGATATTTCGACGATTCTCGGCTCCCTGGTCACGAAATATACATATAACAAAATTTGCTCCAAGTTCGCTGCAAAAGCTATACAAGACCAGTTTGAAGTGTGGGGAACAAGAATATCACAAAAATATTTCATTTGTTGTAAGTCGATATTTCGGCGATTCTCGGCTCGCTGGACGCGAAATATACATATTACAAAAGTTGCTCCAAATTCACTGCAAATGCTATATACGAGCATTTTGGAGCGTGAGGAACAAGAATATCACAAAAAGTTTTCATTTCGCGTAAGTCGATTTTTCGACGATTCCTGGTTCCCTGGACACGAAATATACTCAGAACAAAAGTTGCTCCAAATTCACTGCAAAAGCTATATACGAGCAGGTTGTAGTATTAGGAACAAGAATATCACAAAAATGTTTCATTACGTGTAAGTGGATTTTTCGACGGTTCTCGGCTGCCTGGACACGAAATATTTTCAGAACAAAAGTTGCTCCAAATTCGATGCAAAAGCTATATACCAGCAGTTTGGAGTGTGGGGAACAAGAATATCACAAAAATATTTCATTTGTTGTAAGTCGATATTTCGACGATTCTCGGCTCACTGGACACGAAATATACATATTACAAAAGTTGCTCCAAATTCACTGCAAATGCTATATACGAGCAGTTTGGAGCGTGAGGAACAAGAATATCACAAAAAGTTTTCATTTCGCGTAAGTCGATTTTTCGACGATAATCGGTTCCCTGGACACGAATTATATATACTCAGAACAAAAGTTGCTCCAAATTCACTGCAAAAGCTATATACGGGCAGTTTGGATTGTGGGGAACAAGAATATCATAAAACTGTTTCATTTCGTGTAAGTTGAATTTTCGACGATTCTCGGCTCCCTGGACACGAAATATACATATAACAAAAGTTGCTCCAAATTCGCTGTAAATGCTATACACGAGAAGTTTGGAGCGTGGGGAACAAGAATATCACAAAAATATTTAATTATGTGTAAGTTGATATTTCGACGATTCTCGGCTCCCTGGTTACGAAATATACATTTAATAAAATTTGCTCCAAGTTCGCTGCAAAAGCTATATAAGACCAGTTTGAAGTGTGGGGAACAAGAATATCATAAAAATGTTTCATTACGTGCAAGTCATTTTTCGTTGATTCTCGGCTGCCTGGTCACGAAATATTTTCAGAACAAAAATTGCTCCAATTTCCCTGCAAAAGCTATATACCAGAAGATTGGAGTGTGGGGAACAAGATTATCACTAAAATATTTCATTTGTTGTAGGTCGATATTTCGATGATTCTCGGCTCCCTGGACACGAAATATACATATAACAAAAGTTGCTCCAAATTCACTGCAAATGCTATATACGAGCAGTTTGGAGCGTGAGGAACAAGAATATCACAAAATGTTTTCATTTCGCGTAAGTCGATTTTTCGACGATTCTCTGTTCCCTGGACACCAATTATACTCAGAACAAAAGTTGCTCCAAATTCAGTGTAAAAGCTATATACGAGCAGTTTGGAGTGTGGGGAACAAGAATATCACAAAAATTTTTCATTTCGCGTAAGTGGATTTTTCGACGATTATTGGTTCCCTGGACACGAATTATATATACTCATAACAAAAGTTGCTCCAAATTCACTGCAAAAGCTATATACGAGCAGTTTGGAGTGTGGGGAACAAGAATATCATAAAAATGTTTCATTTCGTGTAAGTTGAATTTTCGACGATTATCGGCTCCCTGGACACGAAATATACATATAATAAAAGTTGCTCCAATTTCGCTGCAAATGCTATACACGAGCAGTTTGGAGCGTGGGGAACAAGAATATCACAAAAATATTTCATTTCGTGTAAGTTGATATTTCGACGATTCTCGGCTCCCTGGTCACGAAATGTACATATAACAAAATTTGCTCCAAGTTCGCTGCAAAAGCTATACAAGACCAGTTTGAAGTGTGGGGAACAAGAATATCACAAAAATATTTCATTTGTTATTCTCGGCTCCCTGGACACGAAATATACATATTACAAAAGTTGCTCCAAATTCACTGCAAATGCAGTTTGGAGCGTGAGGAACAAGAATATCACAAAAAGTTTTCATTTCGCGTAAGTCGATTTTTCGACGATTCTCGGTTCCCTGGACACGAATTATATATACTCATAACAAAAGTTGCTCCAATTTCACTGCAAAAGCTATATACGAGCAGTTTGGAGTGTGGGGAACAAGAATATCATAAAAATGTTTCATTTCGTGTAAGTCGATTTTTCGACGATTCTCGGCTGCCTGGACACGAAATATTTTCAGGACAAAAATAGCTCCAAATTCGATGCAAAAGCTATATACCAGCAGTTTGGAGTTTGGGGAACAAGAATATCACAAAAATATTTCATTTCGCGTAAGTCGATTTTTCGACGATTCTCGGTTCCCTGGACACGAATTATATATACTCAGAACAAAAGTTGCTCCAAATTCACTGCAAAAGCTATATACGAGCAGATTGGAGTATGGGGAACAAGAATATCACAAAAATGTTTCATTACTCAGTCTGGTTTGTGCGCCCGGGCCGAGCGGACGCTACCAGGAAGCTCTAGTGTTGTTTACAAGTGGTGGTGCAGTGACAGCGAGTGAGTGAAAGAGGGTCTTACCGCGCTTTGTCTACAACCTTTTGTCAATACTTTTGTGTTATATTTGTGTGTTACAGAGTACTTTCTCTGTGAAAAATGGAAATGTACGCCAGGAAGAATACAATTAGAGTTAAATTTGCGTTAAATGCAACGAGACCGACAGCTTATGAGGTACATGACTTTATTGCCGATACCTTACGGTTAAATGCGGAACAAGTGGACACCATTCAGTTAATCGCCAGTGAACGGGCAATTTACGTAAAACTGATATCAGCACTCCTGTTAGAGAAGACTTTAAATACCTTCTCGGACGAAACGAATTTCACCTACATGAATGGGGAAATAACTAAAGTAATACTTGACCACGCGACCGGTAATGCGCTATCTGTGCGTGTTTTTGACGTTCCACCTGAACTTCCGAATGAGGTGTTAAAGCAAACACTGCAACGTTATGGGACAGTGTATGATGTCCGAAAAGAACAATGGGGCCGTCATTATCGTGTTCCAGTGTTTAACGGTATACGTACGGTTAAAATGCAACTGAAGACGACTATTCCTAGCTTTCTTGTCATTGGCAGCTACAGATTATCCGTGTCTTATGCTGGACAGCCACGCTCATGTTATGTCTGTAATAGTGTGGAACATCTGAAGGAAGTCTGCCCTCACCGATCCACTAATGTGCGCCCGGTGACTGTTGGACATCGGAACGACTTGGCACCCGTTTCTCCGGTAACTGACCAGCAGAATGACAGTTTCCCACCTTTGAATGTCCGTGTACAGCCTTCCGTGTCAATTGAACCTCAGCAGCATGGTGCGACCCAGGATGAGTCCATGCATGAGCAGCATAGGGAGTATGCAACTGTGCTCCGCGAAGTCGCGGGTAAACGCGGTTTTCCGCCCACCTTCGAGGGGAGAGAGCAGGTCGGTTCTGATCCACTAGTTGTTGATGTAGCTGCAGGGGTAGAGAAACGGCCGACTGGACAACAGAGTGGTAAGCGCGCAAAGCTCCGCAAAACGAGTGGTGCAAAATTGCCCAGGAGCAGCCAGCTGGAAACTGAGCAAGACATGGAGGCAGAACAGCAGTACACTATTCCGGCAGAACAGCCTAAACCACAGCTAATGACGCCAGTGGCATCGACTTTTTTGAGTGAGTCGCAGACAGCAGTGTCATCCGCGTCGCTTAGCATGGAGGAAACAGTAAGCAGGTCGTCATGCGACTCCCGGGATGCTGGAAGGGACGCTGGGAGTTCTAACTGTGGTGATGGTGGAGGGCTGGCACCAGGGCAGAAAGCTGCGCAATTCCCAGAGGAGGTTACTGTTGAGGCCCGCTCTGGGGCCAGTTGTCCCAACGTACCTCCTGATATCCGAGTCACAGTTTCACCTGTGGGACGGGGGTCGTGTTCTGCACGAGACCCTAGGCTAAAAGTACGCGAACTGCAACACAGCCACTCCGGGGATAGCCAGTCTACTCCCGCGGAGTACGCAGTTCTACATCCAGCAGTGGCGACCGGTGGGACCCAACCCTCTCGTGCCGCCCCGGGAAAGATAGATACGGACCCGTTACTTCTTCCTCCGCTTGGAGGGGAAGGAAGGAGTTCTTCTGATGAACCGAGGATTCGCGGACATATTGCAACACAGATCTCTTCAGATGGAGAAAGTGACACCAGCCAGTAATGTTCGTAGTATTGATAGCAGGTATTTGATGGTGCTGCTCTTGCTGGTACTGTCCTTGTGCTCGTGCCATCTTAGCATGATTTATCTGCAATCAATAGCGACTTTAAATGTGAACGGTTGTCGCAATCTTGTGACACAGAAACTGCTCAACACCTTCCTCGGAGTGAATAACGTTGATATCTGTTTTCTGCAAGAAGTAAACACTTATAATTTGGACACTCTTTATGGTTATAACTATAAAGTCAATCTTGGATCAGACGGAAGGGGCACGGCCATTGTCTATCGGGAAGGTCTTCAACTACAGAACTTTCAAATGGACCCCTCGGGGAGGATCATCTCTGCGACCTTAGATGATATTGCGTTAGTGAATATATACGCTCCTGCAGGTACCCAACATCGACAGGAACGAGAGCGGTTGTTTCAGAATGATTTAATTCCACATTTACAGCATGCTAAGGAATGCTTCCTCGCAGGTGATTTTAATTGTACGCTGCATGCTAAGGACCAAAAAGGTGCGACCAACTTCAGCACTATGTTACATCAACTAGTGACGCAGCTCCAGCTTCAGGATGCCTGGGAAATAAAGTATGGCGCTGCTGTAACATTTACCTTTCTTCGTCACAACTCTGCATCTCGATTAGATCGTATATATGTTTCTCCAGGGATATCTACTGCTGTACACCGCATTTGCGTTATTCCGTTGGCATTTAGCGACCATCATGCCGTCATCTATCAACTCCAGGTTCAGCAACTCAGCATTCGGAAGGCCGGCCGAGATTACTGGAAGATTAATAACGCCATTTTAAAGGATACCGAAGTCCTGGAGCACTTTAAAGTTAAATGGAACCAGCTACAAACCTCATTCAGAACCGCACCCCGGAAGAGTGTTTGGTGGACTGAAATTGCAAAACCGGCGATCCGCTCGTTTTTTAAATACTGGAGTATTTTGCGGGCACGGGCGAAAAAGGAATTGCTGCTTTTTTATAACGAGGCCCTGGGGGACCTGTGTGCGAAGCAACGAGAGGGCTGTGATGTGACGGCAGCGATCAAACGACTGAAAGAGATTATTAAGATGAAACAATTACAGCACCTAGATGGCCATAAAGTCCGAGCCAAGGCCCGGCACATACACGATGAGGAACGGCATTCATTTTATTATTTTGCTAAAGAAAGGAAGGAGGGGCGTGCAAAATATCCAGAAGTCCTTCAGAATGTTGTCACTGGAGCCCCATGCTCTGGGACCAGAGCCATTCTTCAACTTATCGCGGATCATTTCCAAGCTTTGTTTCACGAGGAACCAGCACAAGGCACATCGCATATGTATGCTGATCGTCAGCTATTTAAAACTGACGTCTCGCAAGACACCTCAGAGATGCTAACCAGCCCTATCACCGAACGTGAAGTGTTAGATGCCCTTCTCCAGGCGAGTCAACACACGTCTCCGGGTCCTGATGGACTGTCCTATGAATTTTATAGGACGTGTTGGCCAATCATAAAGCACGCAATCATGCCAATCTTTGTGGAATTGTGGGATACAGCTTCTTTTCCCGACACATTTGCGGATGGAATTATAGTATTACACCCAAAGGCAGCTCGGGCAACCACAATGAATGATTACCGTCCAATAACATTGCTCAATGCGGACTATAAATTATTCGCTAAAGTATTGGCTAACAGACTGAAAGGTGCTTATGCTGAAATATTAAATTACAATCAGGCGGCAATGTCACAGAAAAATATCATTGCAACGTTAGTGGAACTTCGGGATGTACTAATGCAGCTCCGAAAGGAACAGCAAGTAGCAGCTTTGATCAGTCTCGATTTCCAAAAAGCTTTCGATAGAGTGCACCATCAATATTTATGGAAATGCTTGGAAGCAGCACATTTTCCTGTGCCGACGGTTCAACTGATTCAAGGTCTCTACAGAACAGCGAAGTCTCGGGTGTTGTGGAACGGATGGCTCTCCATCCCGATTCAAATCAGCCGGTCAGTGCGTCAGGGGTGCCCTTTATCTATGGGACTGTTTTGCCTGTCATTAAATCCTTTACTCCAGATTCTTCAAGACACCCTCCGAGGAGTTACTGTGTATAATGAGCGCTTTACTGTCACCGCCTATGCTGACGATGTGACAATTGCGGCTGTTGATAACCTAGATATGGCAGCATTACAGCATGGCCTGGAGGTGTATAAGGGATTGTCAGGTGCAGCGTTAAATGTGGCCAAATCGGAGATATTGGTAGTCGGAAACTGGCCGGAGCCGCTTAATCCGTTGGGCATGAAACTTGTTTCCACTACACGAATCCTGGGTGTCTCCTTCATGGAAAATGTGAACGACACCATTACTCTTAACTGGAGGGATAAAATCAACCAACTACGATATTCCTTATCCATTGAGCGGACTCGAAATTTGAATTTGCTGCAGCGCATCTGGTATATTCATACCTATGGTCTCAGTCAAATTTGGTATTTAGCACAGCTTCTGCCGATTACAAAATATGACGCACAGAGAATTGAACAACTTATCGGTTATTTCTTATGGACTGGTAAAGCATACAGGGTGAACAGACCTCAACTACGCTTGCCACGTTCCCAGGGTGGATGTGGATTAGTGGACGTCACAAAGAAATGTTTGGCATTATTGGGGAAAACTGCCATCCGATCACTCAGTGGTAATGCTTCAGCAATCGATAGAGCGTTCTGGGAGGAGCAATTGCAAGATCCTTATACGGTACGTTCCGGCTTTAAACCGATCGTCACACATTTGAAGCGCCTTCTGGACACATGCACGGAGATCACAGCATTTGAGCAAACCCGGAACCACTACCGTCTATTGACTGCCGCTCCGCTTGCTCCTAGGATTGAAGAGAAACATGCTCGGAGATGGAACATTATTTGGCAGAATGTCTACTGTAAACATATTTCAGCTGATTGGCAAGAGACGGCTTATGAAGTGTTAAATGAGACCATACCGACAGCAGACAAACTCTGGCGACATGGGCGAGTACAATCTAACCTCTGTGCACTCTGCTCCAACGTGGATACTTTGGAGCATCGCCTTATATCGTGTCGGCAGGTTGCTGGCATTTGGTTGGTGCTTAATAGCTATCTAATCAAATGGTGCCAGCCGGAGACCCCGCCGTGCCTGGAGAAACTCTGGCGCCTGGAATTTCATTTCTCGAATACCTACCTTCAACGTAGTGTGATTTGGTTGGTAGCGGGAACACTCCATTGGATTTTGAAACAGAATATCGACACTGTGGCAAAGAGGGAAGACTGGTTTGGGTTCCTGAGACAAGAACGATGGAAAGTGATAAAGTCCGGATTTATCGGCGATATGCAGCCATTTATCACCATGTTTGAGGTTACCACCTAACATTGTTAGTCTCTCGGTGGACTATCACCTCCACACTAAGAAGCACTGACAATGTTGTTAGGTTCAGCTTCCCGCTTCTGTGATTAAAAAAGAAACTATTATGGTCAACTAGCATTAAAAAAAAAAAAAAACAAAAAAACAAAACAAAACAAAAAAAAAAAAAAACTTTGCCAGATTTGAAAAAAAAAAAAAAAAAGTAACTATTCGGGCTAAGGATTCATTAACCCGATATTAATTATGTTTATTTTGTTGTGGTTTAGTTTTAGAAGATGATGGTAAAAAAAAAAAAAGCAAGTCTGACATGGCAGAGAGAGAGAGAGAGAGAGAGAGAGAGAGAGAGAGAGAGAGAGACACGGAGGTATAAAGAAAAAAAAAAAAAAATTACGTGTAAGTGGATTTTTCGACGATTCACGGCTCTCTGGACACGAAATATACTCAGAACAAAAGTTGCTCCAAATTCACTTCAAAAGCTATATACGAGCAGATTGGACTATGGGGAAGCAGAATATCTCAAAAAGTTTTCATTTCGCGTAAGTCGATTTTTCGACGATTCTAGGTTCCCTATACACGAAATATATTCAGAACAAAAGTTGCTCCAAATTAACTGAAAAAGCCATACAAGAGCAGTTTCGAGCGTGGGGAACAAGAATATCACAAAAATATTTCATTTCGTGTAAGTTGATATTTCGACGATTCTCGGCTCCCTGGTCAGGAAATATACATATAACAAAATTTGCTCCAAGTTCGCTGCAAAAGCTATACAAGACCAGTCTGAAGTGTGGGGAACAAAAATATCACAAAAATATTTCATTTGTTGTAAGTCGATGTTTCGACGATTCTCGGCTCCCTGGACACGAAATATAGATCTTACAAAATTTGCTCCAAATTCACTGCAAATGCCATATGCGAGCAGTTTGGAGCGTGAGGAACAACAATATCACAAAAAGTTTTCATTTCGCGTAAGTCTATTTTTCGACGATTCTCGGTTCCCTGGACACGAAATATACTCAGAACAAACGTTGCTCCAAATTCACTGAAAAAGCTATATACGAGCAGATTGGAGTATTAGGAACAGGAATATCACAAAAATGTTTCATTACGTGTAAGTGGATTTTTCGACGATTCTCGGCTGCCTGGACACGAAATATTTTCAGAACAAAAGTTTCTTCAAATTCGCTGCAAATGCTATATCCGAGCAGTTTCGAGCATGGGGAAGAAGAATTTCTCAAAAATTTTTCATTTCGCGTAAGTCGATTTTTCGACGATTATCGGTTCCCTGGACACGATTTATATATACTCAGAACAAAAGTTGCTCCAAATTCACTGCAAAAGCTATATACGAGCACTTTGGAGCTTGGGGAACAAGAATATCACAAAAATATTTCATTTCGTGTAAGTTGATATTTCGACGATTCTCGGCTCCCTGGTCACGAATTATACATATAACAAAATTTGCTCCAAGTTCGCTGCAAAAGCTATACAAGACCAGTTTGAAGTGTGGGGAACAAGAATATCACAAAAATATTTCATTTGGTGTAAGTCGATATTTCGACGATTCTCGGCTCGCTGGACACGAAATATACATATTACAAAAGTTGCTCCAAATTCACTGCAAAAGCTATATACGAGCAGTTTGGAGTGTGGGGAAGAAGAATATCACAAAAATTTTTCATTTCGCGTAAGTCGATTTTTCGACGATTATCGGTTCCCTGGACACGAATTATATATACTCAGAACAAAAGATGCTCCAAATTCACTGCAAAAGCTATATACGAGCAGTTTGGAGTGTGGGGAACAAGAATATCACAAAAATTTTTCATTTCGCGTAAGTCGATTTTTCGACGATTATCGGTTCCCTGGACACGAATTATATATACTCAGAACAAAAGTTGCTCCAAATTCGTTGCAAAAGCTATATACGAGCAGTTTGGAGTGTGGGGAACAAGAATATCATAAAAATGTTTCATTTCGTGTAAGTTGAATTTTCGACGATTCTCGGCTCCCTGGACACGAAATATACATATAACAAAAGTTGCTCCAAATTCGCTGCAAATGCCATACACGAGAAGGTTGGAGCGTGGGGAACAAGAATATCACAAAAATATTTAATTTTGTGTAAGTTGATATTTCGACGATTCTCGGCTCCCTGGTTACGAAATATACATTTAATAAAATTTGCCCCAAGTTCGCTGCAAAAGCTATATAAGACCAGTTTGAAGTTTGGGGAACAAGAATATCATAAAAATCTTTCATTACGTGCAAGTCGATTTTTCGTTGATTCTCGGCTGCCTGGACACGAAATATTTTCAGAACAAAAGTTGCTCCAAATTCCCTGCAAAGCTATATACCAGAAGATTGGAGTGTGGGGAACAAGAATATCACAAAAATATTTCATTTGTTGTAAGTCGATATTTCGACGATTCTCGGCTCCCTGGACACGAAATATACATATAACAAAAGTTGCTCCAAATTCACTGCAAATGCTATATACGAGCAGTTTGGAGCGTGAGGAACAACAATATCACAAAAAGTTTTCATTTTGCGTAAGTCGATTTTTCGACAATTCTCTGTTCCCTGGACACCAATTATACTCAGAACAAAAGTTGCTCCAAATACACTGCAAATGCTATACACGCGAAGGTTGGAGCGTGGGGAACAAGAATAACACAAAAATATTTAATTTTTTGTAAGTTGATATTTCGACAATTCTCGGCTCGCTGGACACGAAATATACATATTACAAAATTTGCTCCAAATTCACTGCAAATGCCATATGCGAGCAGTTTGGAGCGTGAGGTACAAGAATATCACAAAAAGTTTTCATTTCGCGTAAGTCGATTTTTCGACGATTCTCGGTTCCCTGGACACGAATTAAATATACTCAGAACAAACTTTGCTCCAAATTCACTGAAAAAGCTATATACGAGCAGATTGGAATATTAGGAACAGGAATATCACAAAAATGTTTCATTACGTTTAAGTGGATTTTTCGACGATTCTCGGCTGCCTGGACACGAAATATTTTCACAACAAAAGTTTCTTCAAATTCGCTGCAAATGCTATATACGAGCAGTTTCGAGCGTGGGGAAGAAGAATATCTCAAAAAATTTTTCATTTCGCGTAAGTCGATTTTTCGACGATTATCGGTTCCCTGGACACGAATTATATATGCTCAGAACAAAAGATGCTCCAGATTCACTGCAAAAGCTATATACGAGCAGATTGGAGTATGGGGAACAAGAATATCACAAAAAGTTTTCATTTCGCGTAAGTCGATTTTTCGACGATTCTCGGTTCCCTGGACACGAATTATATATACTCAGAACAAAAGATGCTCCAGATTCACTGCAAAAGCTATATACGAGCAGTTTGGAGTGTGGGTAACAAGAATATCACAAAAATTTTTCATTTCGCGTAAGTGGATTTTTCGACGATTATCGGTTCCCTGGACACGAATTATATATATTCAGAACAAAAGATGTTCCAAATTCACTGCAAAAGCTATATACGAGCAGTTTGGAGTATGGGGAACAAGAATATCACAAAAATTTTTCATTTCGCGTAAGTCGATTTTTCGACGATTATCGGTTCCCTGGACACGAATTATAGATACTCAGAACAAAAGTTGCTCCAAATTCACTGCAAAAGCTATGTACGAGCAGTTTGGAGTGTGGGGAACAAGAATATCACAAAAAGTTTTCATTTCGCGTAAGTCGATTTTTCGACGATTCTCTGTTCCCTGGACACCAATTATACTCAGAACAAAAGTTGCTCCAAATTCACTGCAAAAGCTATATACGAGCAGTTTGGAGTGTGGGGAACAAGAATATTACAAAAATTTTTCATTTCGCTTAAGTGGATTTTTCGACGATTATCGGTTCCCTGGACACGAATTATATATACTCAGAACAAAAGTTGCTCCAAATTCACTGCAAAAGCTATATACGAGCAGTTTGGAGTGTGGGGAACAAGAATATCATAAAAAAATTTCATTTCGTGTAAGTTGAATTTTCGACGATTCTCGGCTCCCTGGACACGAAATATACATATAACAAAAGTTGCTCCAAATTCGCTGCAAATGCTATACGCCAGCAGTTTGGAGCGTGGGGAACAAGAATATCTCAAAAATATATTCATTTGTTGTAAGCCGATATTTCGACGATTCTCGGCTCCCTGGACACGAAATATACATATTACAAAAATTGCTCCAAATTCACTGCAATTGCTATATACGAGCAGTTTGGAGCGTGAGGAACAAGAATATCACAAAAAGTTTTCATTTCGCGTAAGTCGATTTTTCGACGATTCTCGGTTCCCTGGACACGAATTATATATACTCAGAACAAAAGTTGCTCCAAATTCACTGAAAAAGCTATATACGAGCAGATTGGAGTATTACGAACAAGAATATCACAAAAATGTTTCATTACGTGTAAGTGGATTTTTCGACGATTCTCGGCTCGCTGGACACGAAATATACATATTACAAAAGTTGCTCCAAATTCACTGTAAATGCTATAAACGAGCAGTTTGGAGCGTGAGGAACAAGAATATCACAAAAAGTTTTCATTTCGCGTAAGTCGATTTTTCGAAGATTCTCGGTTTCCTGGACACGAAATATATATATACTCATAACAAAAGTTGCTCCAAATTCACTGCAAAAGCTATATACGAGCAGTTTGGAGTGTGGGGAACAAGAATATCACAAAAATGTTTCATTACGTGTAAGTGGATTTTTCGACGATTCTCGGCTGCCTGGACACGAAATATTTTCAGAACAAAAGTTGCTCCAAATTCGATGCAAAAGCTATATACCAGCAGCTTGGAGTGTGGGGAACAAGAATATCACAAAAATATTTCATTTCGCGTAAGTCGATTTTTCGACGATTCTCGGTTTCCTGGACACGAATTATTTATACTCAGGACAAACGTTGCTCCAAATTCACTGCAAAAGCTATATACGAGCAGTTTGGAGCGTGGGGAAAATGAATATCACAAAAAAATATCATTTCGTTTAAGTTGACATTTCGACGATTCTCGGCTCCCTGGTCACGAAATATACATATAACAAAATTTGCTCCAAGTTCGCTGCAAAAGCTATACAAGACCAGTTTGAAGTGTGGGGAATAAGAATAAAACAAAAATATTTCCTTTGTTGTAAGTCGATATTTCGACGGTTCTCGGCTCCCTGGACACGAAATATACATATTACAAAAATTGCTCCAAATTCACTGCAAAAGCCATATGCGAGCAGATTGGAGTGTGGGGAACAAGAATATCACAAAAATGTTTCATTACGTGTAAGTGGATTTTTCGACGATTCTCGGTTCCCTGGACACGAATTATATATACTCAGAACAAAAGATGCTCCAAATTCACTGCAAAAGCTATATACGAGCAGTTTGGAGTGTGGGGAACAAGAATATCACAAAAATTTTTCATTTCGCGTAAGTTGATTTTTCGACGATTATCGGTTCCCTGGTCACGAATTATATATACTCAGCACAAAAGATGCTCCAAATTCATTACAAAAGCTATATACGAGCAGTTTGGAGTGTGGAGAACAAGAATATCACAAAAATTTTTCATTTTGCGTAAGTCGATTTTTCGACGATTATCCGTTCCCTGGACACGAATTATTTATACTCAGAACAAAAGTTGCTCCAAATTCACTGCAAAAGTTATATACGAGCAGTTTGGAGTGTGGGGAACAAGAATATCATAAAAATGTTTCATTACGTGCAAGTCCATTTTTCGTTGATTCTCGGCTGCCTGGACACGAAATATTTTCAGAACAAAAGTTGCTCCAAATTCCCTGCAAAAGCTATATACCAGAAGATTGGAGTGTGGGGAACAAGAATATCACAAAAATATTTCATTTGTTGTAAGTCGATATTTCGACGATTCTCGGCTCCCTGGACACGAAATATACATTAACAAAAGTTGCTCCAAATTCACTGCAAATGCTATATACGAGCAGTTTGGAGCGTGAGGAACAAGAATATCACAAAAAGTTTTCATTTCGCGTAAGTCGATTTTTCGACGATTCTCGGTTCCCTGGACACGAATTATATATACTCAGAACAAAAGTTGCTCCAAATTCACTGAAAAAGCTATATACGAGCAGATTGGAGTATTAGGAACAGGATTATCACAAAAATGTTTCATTACGTTTAAGTGGATTTTTCGACGATTCTCGGCTGCCTGGACACGAAATATTTTCAGAACAAATGTTTCTTCAAATTCGCTGCAAATGCTATATACGAGCAGTTTCGAGCGTGGGGAAGAAGAATTTCTCAAAAATGTTTCATTTCGCGTAAGTCGATTTTTCGACGATTATCGGTTCCCTGGACACGAATTATATATACTCAGAACAAAAGTTGCTCCAAATTCACTGCAAAAGCTATATACGAGCAGTTTGGAGCGTGGGGAACAATAATATCACAAAAATATTTCATTTCGTGTAAGTTGATATTTCGACGATTCTCGGCTCCCTGGTCACGAAATATACATATAACAAAATTTGCTCCAAGTTCGCTGCAGAAGCTATACAAGACCAGATTGAAGTGTGGGGAACAAGAATATCACAATAATATTTCATTTGTTGTAAGTCGCTATTTCGACGATTCTCGGCTCGCTGGACACGAAATATACATATTACAAAGGTTGCTCCAAATTCACTGCAAATGTTATATACGAGCAGTTTGGAGCGTGAGGAACAAGAATATCACAAAAAGTTTTCATTTCGCGTAAGTCGATTTTTCGACGATTCTCGGTTCCCTGGACACGAATTATATATACTGAGAACAAAAGTTGCTCCAAATTCACTGTAAAAGCTATATACGAGCAGATTGGAGTATGGGGAACAAGAATATCACAAAAAGTTTTCATTTCGCGTAAGTCGATTTTTCGACGATTCTCGGTTCCCTGGAAAAGAATTATATATACTCAGAACAAAAGATGCTCCAAATTCACTGCAAAAGCTATATACGAGCAGTTTGGAGTGTGGGGAACAAGAATATCACAAAAATTTTTCATTTTGCGTAAGTCGATTTTTCGACGATTATCGGTTCCCTGGACACGAATTATATATACTCAGAACAAAAGTAGCTCCAAATTCACTGCAAAAGCTATATACGAGCAGTTTGGAGTGTGGGGAACAAGAATATCATAAAAAAGTTTCATTACGTGCAAGTCCATTTTTCGTTGATTCTCGGCTGCCTGGACACGAAATATTTTCAGAACAAAAGTTGCTCCAAATTCCCTGCAAAAGCTATATACCAGAAGATTGGAGTGTGGGGAACAAGAATATCACAAAAATATTTCATTTGTTGTAAGTCGATATTTCGACGATTCTCGGCTCCCTGGACACGAAATATACATATAACAAAAGTTGCTCCAAATTCACTGCAAATGCTATATACGAGCACTTTGGAGCGTGAGGAACAAGAATATCACAAAAAGTTTTCAT
Organism: Hymenopus coronatus; assembly: GCA_030762935.1. Lineage (NCBI taxonomy): Eukaryota > Metazoa > Arthropoda > Insecta > Mantodea > Hymenopodidae > Hymenopus > Hymenopus coronatus. Next base: position 25,621,281 of record CM060896.1, on the reverse strand, counting down.
TTCGCGTAAGTCGATTTTTCGACGATTCTCTGTTCCCTGGACACCAATTATACTCAAAACAAAAGTTGCTCCAAATTCACTGCAAAAGCTATATAGGAGCAGCTTGGAGCGTGGGGAACAAGAATATCACAAAAATATTTCATTTCGTTTAAGTTGACATTTCGACGATTCTCGGCTCCCTGGTCACGAAATATACATATAACAAAATTTGCTCCAAGTTCCCTGCAAAAGCTACACAAGACCAGTTTGAAGTGTGGGGAACAAGAATATCACAAAAATTATTCATTTGTTGTAAGTCGATATTTCCAGGATTCTCGGATCCCTGGACACGAAATATACATATTACAAAAATTGCTCATAATTCACAGCAAATGCTATATACGAGCAGTTTGGAGCGCGAGGAACAAGAATATCACAAAAAGTTTTCATTTCGCGTAAGTGGATTTTTTGACGATTCTCGGCTGCCTGGACACGAAATATTTTCAGAACAAAAGTTGCTCCAAATTCGATGCAAAAGCTATATACGAGCAGTTTGGAGTGTGGGGAACAAGAATATCATAAAAATGTTTCATTTCGTGTAAGTTGAATTTTCGCAGATTCTCGGCTCCCTGGACACGAAATATACATATAACAAAAGTTGCTCCAAATTCCCTGCAAATGCTATACGCGAGCAGTTTGGAGCGTGGGGAACAAGAATATCACAAAAATATTTCATTTCGTGTAAGGTGATATTTCGACGATTCTCGGCTCCCTGGACACGAAATATACATATTACAAAATTTGCTCCAAATTCACTCCAAATGCCATATGCGAGCAGTTTGGAGCGTGAGGAACAAGAATATCACAAAAAGTTTTCATTTCGCGTAAGTCGATTTTTCGACGATTCTCGGTTCCCTGGACACGAAATATACTCAGAAAAAACGTTGCTCCAAATTCACTGAAAAAGCTATATACGAGCAGATTGGAGTATTAGGAACAGGAATATCACAAAAATGTTTCATTACGTTTAAGTGGATTTTTCGACGATTCTCGGCTGCCTGGACACGAAATATTTTCAGAACAAAGGTTACTTCAAATTCGCTGCAAATGCTATATACGAGCAGTTTCGAGCGTGGGGAAGAAGAATATCTCAAAAATTTTTCATTTCGCATAAGTCGATTTTTCGACGATTATCGGTTCCCTGGATACGAATTATATATACTCAGAACAAAAGTTGCTCCAAATTCACTGCAAAAGCTATATACGAGCAGTTTGTGGTGTGGGGAACAAGAATATCATAAAAATGTTTCATTTCGTGTAAGTTGAATTTTCGACGATTCTCGGCTCCCTGGACAGGAAATATACATATAAAAAAAGTTGCTCCAAATTCGCTGCAAGTGCTATACACGAGCAGTTTGGAGCGTGGGGAACAAGAATATCATAAAAATATTTCATTTCGTGTAAGTTTATATTTCGACGATTCTCGGTTCCCTGGTCACGAAATATACATATAACAAAATTTGCTCCAAGTTCGCTGCAAATGCTATACAAGACCAGTTTGAAGTGTGGGGAATAAGAATATCACAAAAATATTTCATTTGTTGTAAGTCGATATTGCGACGATTCTCGGCTCGCTGGACACGAAATATACATATTACAAAAGTTGCTCCAAATTCACTGCAAATGCTATATACGAGCATTTTGGAGCGTGGGGAACAAGAATATCACAAAAAGTTTTCATTTCGCGTAAGTCGATTTTTCGACGATTCTCTGTTCCCTGGACACGAAATATACTCAGAACAAAAGTTGCTCCAAATTCACTGAAAAAGCTATATACGAGCAGATTGGAGTATCAGGAACAAGAATATCACAAAAATGTTTCATTATGTGTAAGTGGATTTTCGACGATTCTCGGCTGCCTGGTCACGAAATATTTTCAGAACAAAAGTTGCTGCAAATTCGATGCAAAAGCTAATATACCAGCAGTTTGGAGTGTGGGGAACAAGAATATCACAAAAATATTTCATTTCGCGTAAGTCGATTTTTCGACGATTCTCGGTTCCCTGGACACGAATTATTTATACTCAGGACAGAAGTTGCTCCAAATTCACTGTAAAAGCTATATACGAGCAGATTGGAGTATGGGGAACAAGAATATTTCAAAAATGTTTCATTACGTGTAAGTGGATTTTTCGACGATTCACGGCTCCCTGGACACGAAATATACATATAACAAAAGTTGCTCCAAATTCGCTGAAATGCTATACACGAGCATTTTGGAGCGTGAGGAACAAGAATATCACAAAAAGTTTTCATTTCGCGTATGTCGATTTTTCGACGATTCTCGGTTCCCTGGACACGAAATATACTCAGAACAAAAGTTGCTCCAAATTCACAAAAATGTTTCATTACGTGTAAGTGGATTTTTCGACGATTCTCGGCTGCCTGGACACGAAATATTTTCAGAACAAAAGTTGCTCCAAATTCGATGCAAAAGCTATATACCAGCAGTTTGGAGTTTGGGGAACAAGAATATCACAAAAATATTTCATTTGTTGTAAGTCGATATTTCGACGATTCTCGGCACCCTGGACACGAAATATACATAACAAAAGTTGCTCCAAATTCACTGCAAATGCTATATACGAGCAGTTTGGAGCGTGAGGAACAAGAATATCACAAAAAGTTTTCTTTTCGCGTAAGTCGATTTTTCGACGATTCTCTGTTCCCTGGACACCAATTATACTCAGAACAAAAGTTACTCCAAATTCACTGCAAAAGCTATATACGAGCAGTTTGGAGTGTGGGGAACAAGAATATTACAAAAATTTTTCATTTCGCGTAAGTGGATTTTTCGACGATTATCGGTTCCCTGGACACGAATTATATATACTCATAACAAAAGTTGCTCCAAATTCACTGCAAAATCTATATTCGAGCAGATTAGTGTATGGGGAACAAGAATATCACAAAAATGTTTCATTACGTGTAAGTGGATTTTTCGACGATTCACGGCTCTCTGGACACGAAATATACTCAGAACAAAAGTTGCTCCAAATTCACTGCAAAAGCTATATACGAGCAGATTGGAGTATGGGGAAGAAGAATATCTCAAAAAGTTTTCATTTCGCGTAAGTCGATTTTTCGACGATTCTCGGTTCCCTGAACACGAAATATACTCAGAACAAAATTTGCCTCAAATTAACTGAAAAAGCTATACAAGAGCAGTTTCCAGCGTGGGGAACAAGAATTTCACAAAAATATTTCATTTCGTGTAAGTTGATATTTCGACGATTCTCGGCTCCCTGGACACGAAATATACATATATCAAAAGTTGCTCCAAATTCGCTGCAAACGCTATACACTAGCAGTTTGGAGCGAGAAACAAGAATATCACAAAAAGTTTTCATTTCACGTAAGTCGATATTCGACGATTCTCGGTTCCCTGGACACGAATTATATATACTCAGAACAAAAGTTGCTCCAAATTCACTGCAAAAGCTATATACGAGCAGTTTGGGGTGTGGCGAACAAGAATATCATAAAAATGTTTCATTTCGTGTAAGTTGAATTTTCGACGATTTTCGGCTCCCTGGACACGAAATATACATATAACAAAAGTTGCTCCAAATTCGCTGCAAATGCTAAACACGAGCAGTTTGGAGCGTGAGGAACAAGAATATCACAAAAAGTTTTCATTTCGCGTAAGTCGATTTTTCGACGATTCTCGGTTCTCTGGACACGAAATATACTCAGAACAAACGTTGCTCCAAATTCACTGAAAAGCTATATACGAGCAGATTGGAGTATTAGGAACAGGAATATCACAAAAATGTTTCATTACGTTTAAGTGGATTTTTCGACGATTCTCGGCTGCCTGGACACGAAATATTTTCAGAACAAAAGTTTCTTCAAATTCGCTGCAAATGCTATATACGAGCAGTTTCGAGCGTGGGGAAGAAGAATATCTCAAAAAATTTTTCATTTCGCGTAAGTCGATTTTTCGACGATTATCGGTTCCCTGGACACGAATTATATATACTCAGAACAAAAGTTGCTCCAAATTCACTGCAAAAGCTATATACGAGCAGTTTGTGGTGTGGGGAACAAGAATATCATAAATATGTTTCATTTCGTGTAAGTTGAATTTTCGACGATTCTCGGCTCCCTGGACAGGAAATATACATATTAAAAAAGTTGCTCCAAATTCGCTGCAAGTGCTATACACGAGCAGTTTGGAGCGTGGGGAACAAGAATATCATAAAAATATTTCATTTCGTGTAAGTTGATATTTCGACGATTCTCGGCTCCCTGGTCACGACATATACATATAACAAAATTTGCTCCAAGTTCGCTGCAAAAGCTATACAAGACCAGTTTGAAGTGTGGGGAACAAGAATATCACAAAAATATTTCATTTGTTGTAAGTCGATATTTTGACGATTCTCGGCTCGCTGGACACGAAATATACATATTACAAAAGTTGCTCCAAATTCACTGCATATGCTAGATATGAGCAGTTTGGAGTGTGGGGAACAAGAATATCACAAAAATTTTTCATTTCGCGTAAGTCGATTTTTCGACGATTATCGGTTCCCTGGTCACGAATTATATATACTCAGCACAAAAGATGCTCCAAATTCATTACAAAAGCTATATACGAGCAGTTTGGAGTGTGGAGAACAAGAATATCACAAAAATTTTTCATTTTGCGTAAGTCGATTTTTCGACGATTATCCGTTCCCTGGACACGAATTATTTATACTCAGAACAAAAGTTGCTCCAAATTCACTGCAAAAGTTATATACGAGCAGTTTGGAGTGTGGGGAACAAGAATATCATAAAAATGTTTCATTACGTGCAAGTCCATTTTTCGTTGATTCTCGGCTGCCTGGACACGAAATATTTTCAGAACAAAAGTTGCTCCAAATTCCCTGCAAAAGCTATATACCAGAAGATTGGAGTGTGGGGAACAAGAATATCACAAAAATATTTCATTTGTTGTAAGTCGATATTTCGACGATTCTCGGCTCCCTGGACACGAAATATACATTAACAAAAGTTGCTCCAAATTCACTGCAAATGCTATATACGAGCAGTTTGGAGCGTGAGGAACAAGAATATCACAAAAAGTTTTCATTTCGCGTAAGTCGATTTTTCGACGATTCTCTGTTCCCTGGACACCAATTATACTCAAAACTAAAGTTGCTCCAAATTCACTGCAAAAGCTATATACGAGCAGTTTGGAGTGTGGGGAACAAGAATATCATAAAAATGTTTCATTTCGTGTAAGTTGAATTTTCGACGATTCTTGGCTCCCTGGACACGAAATATACATATAACAAAACTTGCTCCAAATTCGCTGCAAATGCTATACACGAGCAGTTTTGAGCCTGGGGAACAAGAATATCACCAAAATATTTCATTTCGTGTAAGTTGGTATTTCGACGATTCTCGGCTCCCTGGTCACGAAATATACATATAACAAAATTTGCTCCAAGTTCGCTGCAAAAGCTATACAAGAACAGTTTGAAGTATGGGGAACAAGAATATCACAAAAATATTTCATTTGTTGTAAGTCGATATTTCGACGATTCTCGGCTCCCTGGACACGAAATATACATATTACAAAATTTGCTCCAAATTCACTGCAAATGCCATATGCGAGCAGTTTGGAGCGTGAGGAACAAGAATATCACAAAAAGTTTTCATTTCGCGTAAGTCGATTTTTCGACGATTCTCGGTACCCTGGACACGAAATATACTCAGAACAAACGTTGCTCAAAATTCACTGAAAAAGCTATATACGAGCAGATTGGAGTATTAGGAACAGGATTATCACAAAAATGTTTCATTACGTTTAAGTGGATTTTTCGACGATTCTCGGCTGCCTGGACACGAAATATTTTCAGAACAAATGTTTCTTCAAATTCGCTGCAAATGCTATATACGAGCAGTTTCGAGCGTGGGGAAGAAGAATTTCTCAAAAATGTTTCATTTCGCGTAAGTCGATTTTTCGACGATTATCGGTTCCCTGGACACGAATTATATATACTCAGAACAAAAGTTGCTCCAAATTCACTGCAAAAGCTATATACGAGCAGTTTGGAGCGTGGGGAACAATAATATCACAAAAATATTTCATTTCGTGTAAGTTGATATTTCGACGATTCTCGGCTCCCTGGTCACGAAATATACATATAACAAAATTTGCTCCAAGTTCGCTGCAGAAGCTATACAAGACCAGATTGAAGTGTGGGGAACAAGAATATCACAATAATATTTCATTTGTTGTAAGTCGCTATTTCGACGATTCTCGGCTCGCTGGACACGAAATATACATATTACAAAGGTTGCTCCAAATTCACTGCAAATGTTATACACGAGCAGTTTGGAGCGTGAGGAACAAGAATATCACAAAAAGTTTTCATTTCGCGTAAGTCGATTTTTCGACGATTCTCGGTTCCCTGGACACGAATTATATATACTGAGAACAAAAGTTGCTCCAAATTCACTGTAAAAGCTATATACGAGCAGATTGGAGTATGGGGAACAAGAATATCACAAAAAGTTTTCATTTCGCGTAAGTCGATTTTTCGACGATTCTCGGTTCCCTGGAAAAGAATTATATATACTCAGAACAAAAGATGCTCCAAATTCACTGCAAAAGCTATATACGAGCAGTTTGGAGTGTGGGGAACAAGAATATCACAAAAATTTTTCATTTTGCGTAAGTCGATTTTTCGACGATTATCGGTTCCCTGGACACGAATTATATATACTCAGAACAAAAGTAGCTCCAAATTCACTGCAAAAGCTATATACGAGCAGTTTGGAGTGTGGGGAACAAGAATATCATAAAAAAGTTTCATTACGTGCAAGTCCATTTTTCGTTGATTCTCGGCTGCCTGGACACGAAACATTTTCAGAACAAAAGTTGCTCCAAATTCCCTGCAAAAGCTATATACCAGAAGATTGGAGTGTGGGGAACAAGAATATCACAAAAATATTTCATTTGTTGTAAGTCGATATTTCGACGATTCTCGGCTCCCTGGACACGAAATATACATATAACAAAAGTTGCTCCAAATTCACTGCAAATGCTATATACGATCACTTTGGAGCGTGAGGAACAAGAATATCACAAAAAGTTTTCATTTCGCGTAAGTCGATTTTTCGACGATTCTCTGTTCCCTGGACACCAATTATACTCAAAACAAAAGTTGCTCCAAATTCACTGCAAAAGCTATATAGGAGCAGCTTGGAGCGTGGGGAACAAGAATATCACAAAAATATTTCATTTCGTTTAAGTTGACATTTCGACGATTCTCGGCTCCCTGGTCACGAAATATACATATAACAAAATTTGCTCCAAGTTCCCTGCAAAAGCTACACAAGACCAGTTTGAAGTGTGGGGAACAAGAATATCACAAAAATTATTCATTTGTTGTAAGTCGATATTTCCAGGATTCTCGGATCCCTGGACACGAAATATACATATTACAAAAATTGCTCAAAATTCACAGCAAATGCTATATACGAGCAGTTTGGAGCGCGAGGAACAAGAATATCACAAAAAGTTTTCATTTCGCGTAAGTGGATTTTTTGACGATTCTCGGCTGCCTGGACACGAAATATTTTCAGAACAAAAGTTGCTCCAAATTCGATGCAAAAGCTATATACGAGCAGTTTGGAGTGTGGGGAACAAGAATATCATAAAAATGTTTCATTTCGTGTAAGTTGAATTTTCGCAGATTCTCGGCTCCCTGGACACGAAATATACATATAACAAAAGTTGCTCCAAATTCCCTGCAAATGCTATACGCGAGCAGTTTGGAGCGTGGGGAACAAGAATATCACAAAAATATTTCATTTCGTGTAAGGTGATATTTCGACGATTCTCGGCTCCCTGGACACGAAATATACATATTACAAAATTTGCTCCAAATTCACTCCAAATGCCATATGCGAGCAGTTTGGAGCGTGAGGAACAAGAATATCACAAAAAGTTTTCATTTCGCGTAAGTCGATTTTTCGACGATTCTCGGTTCCCTGGACACGAAATATACTCAGAAAAAACGTTGCTCCAAATTCACTGAAAAAGCTATATACGAGCAGATTGGAGTATTAGGAACAGGAATATCACAAAAATGTTTCATTACGTTTAAGTGGATTTTTCGACGATTCTCGGCTGCCTGGACACGAAATATTTTCAGAACAAAGGTTACTTCAAATTCGCTGCAAATGCTATATACGAGCAGTTTCGAGCGTGGGGAAGAAGAATATCTCAAAAATTTTTCATTTCGCGTAAGTCGATTTTTCGACGATTATCGGTTCCCTGGATACGAATTATATATACTCAGAACAAAAGTTGCTCCAAATTCACTGCAAAAGCTATATACGAGCAGTTTGTGGTGTGGGGAACAAGAATATCATAAAAATGTTTCATTTCGTGTAAGTTGAATTTTCGACGATTCTCGGCTCCCTGGACAGGAAATATACATATAAAAAAAGTTGCTCCAAATTCGCTGCAAGTGCTATACACGAGCAGTTTGGAGCGTGGGGAACAAGAATATCATAAAAATATTTCATTTCGTGTAAGTTTATATTTCGACGATTCTCGGTTCCCTGGTCACGAAATATACATATAACAAAATTTGCTCCAAGTTCGCTGCAAATGCTATACAAGACCAGTTTGAAGTGTGGGGAATAAGAATATCACAAAAATATTTCATTTCGTGTAAGGTGATATTTCGACGATTCTCGGCTCCCTGGACACGAAATATACATATTACAAAATTTGCTCCAAATTCACTCCAAATGCCATATGCGAGCAGTTTGGAGCGTGAGGAACAAGAATATCACAAAAAGTTTTCATTTCGCGTAAGTCGATTTTTCGACGATTCTCGGTTCCCTGGACACGAAATATACTCAGAAAAAACGTTGCTCCAAATTCACTGAAAAAGCTATATACGAGCAGATTGGAGTATTAGGAACAGGAATATCACAAAAATGTTTCATTACGTTTAAGTGGATTTTTCGACGATTCTCGGCTGCCTGGACACGAAATATTTTCAGAACAAAGGTTACTTCAAATTCGCTGCAAATGCTATATACGAGCAGTTTCGAGCGTGGGGAAGAAGAATATCTCAAAAATTTTTCATTTCGCGTAAGTCGATTTTTCGACGATTATCGGTTCCCTGGATACGAATTATATATACTCAGAACAAAAGTTGCTCCAAATTCACTGCAAAAGCTATATACGAGCAGTTTGTGGTGTGGGGAACAAGAATATCATAAAAATGTTTCATTTCGTGTAAGTTGAATTTTCGACGATTCTCGGCTCCCTGGACAGGAAATATACATATAAAAAAAGTTGCTCCAAATTCGCTGCAAGTGCTATACACGAGCAGTTTGGAGCGTGGGGAACAAGAATATCATAAAAATATTTCATTTCGTGTAAGTTTATATTTCGACGATTCTCGGTTCCCTGGTCACGAAATATACATATAACAAAATTTGCTCCAAGTTCGCTGCAAATGCTATACAAGACCAGTTTGAAGTGTGGGGAATAAGAATATCACAAAAATATTTCATTTGTTGTAAGTCGATATTGCGACGATTCTCGGCTCGCTGGACACGAAATATACATATTACAAAAGTTGCTCCAAATTCACTGCAAATGCTATATACGAGCATTTTGGAGCGTGGGGAACAAGAATATCACAAAAAGTTTTCATTTCGCGTAAGTCGATTTTTCGACGATTCTCTGTTCCCTGGACACGAAATATACTCAGAACAAAAGTTGCTCCAAATTCACTGAAAAAGCTATATACGAGCAGATTGGAGTATCAGGAACAAGAATATCACAAAAATGTTTCATTACGTGTAAGTGGATTTTCGACGATTCTCGGCTGCCTGGTCACGAAATATTTTCAGAACAAAAGTTGCTGCAAATTCGATGCAAAAGCTAATATACCAGCAGTTTGGAGTGTGGGGAACAAGAATATCACAAAAATATTTCATTTCGCGTAAGTCGATTTTTCGACGATTCTCGGTTCCCTGGACACGAATTATTTATACTCAGGACAGAAGTTGCTCCAAATTCACTGTAAAAGCTATATACGAGCAGATTGGAGTATGGGGAACAAGAATATTTCAAAAATGTTTCATTACGTGTAAGTGGATTTTTCGACGATTCACGGCTCCCTGGACACGAAATATACATATAACAAAAGTTGCTCCAAATTCGCTGAAATGCTATATACGAGCATTTTGGAGCGTGAGGAACAAGAATATAACAAAAAGTTTTCATTTCGCGTATGTCGATTTTTCGACGATTCTCAGTTCCCTGGACACGAAATATACTCAGAACAAAAGTTGCTCCAAATTCACAAAAATGTTTCATTACGTGTAAGTGGATTTTTCGACGATTCTCGGCTGCCTGGACACGAAATATTTTCAGAACAAAAGTTGCTCCAAATTCGATGCAAAAGCTATATACCAGCAGTTTGGAGTTTGGGGAACAAGAATATCACAAAAATATTTCATTTGTTGTAAGTCGATATTTCGACGATTCTCGGCACCCTGGACACGAAATATACATATAACAAAAGTTGCTCCAAATTCACTGCAAATGCTATATACGAGCAGTTTGGAGCGTGAGGAACAAGAATATCACAAAAAGTTTTCTTTTCGCGTAAGTCGATTTTTCGACGATTCTCTGTTCCCTGGACACCAATTATACTCAGAACAAAAGTTACTCCAAATTCACTGCAAAAGCTATATACGAGCAGTTTGGAGTGTGGGGAACAAGAATATTACAAAAATTTTTCATTTCGCGTAAGTGGATTTTTCGACGATTATCGGTTCCCTGGACACGAATTATATATACTCATAACAAAAGTTGCTCCAAATTCACTGCAAAATCTATATTCGAGCAGATTAGTGTATGGGGAACAAGAATATCACAAAAATGTTTCATTACGTGTAAGTGGATTTTTCGACGATTCACGGCTCTCTGGACACGAAATATACTCAGAACAAAAGTTGCTCCAAATTCACTGCAAAAGCTATATACGAGCAGATTGGAGTATGGGGAAGAAGAATATCTCAAAAAGTTTTCATTTCGCGTAAGTCGATTTTTCGACGATTCTCGGTTCCCTGAACACGAAATATACTCAGAACAAAATTTGCCTCAAATTAACTGAAAAAGCTATACAAGAGCAGTTTCCAGCGTGGGGAACAAGAATTTCACAAAAATATTTCATTTCGTGTAAGTTGATATTTCGACGATTCTCGGCTCCCTGGACACGAAATATACATATATCAAAAGTTGCTCTAAATTCGCTGCAAACGCTATACACTAGCAGTTTGGAGCGAGAAACAAGAATATCACAAAAAGTTTTCATTTCACGTAAGTCGATATTCGACGATTCTCGGTTCCCTGGACACGAATTATATATACTCAGAACAAAAGTTGCTCCAAATTCACTGCAAAAGCTATATACGAGCAGTTTGGGGTGTGGCGAACAAGAATATCATAAAAATGTTTCATTTCGTGTAAGTTGAATTTTCGACGATTTTCGGCTCCCTGGACACGAAATATACATATAACAAAAGTTGCTCCAAATTCGCTGCAAATGCTAAACACGAGCAGTTTGGAGCGTGAGGAACAAGAATATCACAAAAAGTTTTCATTTCGCGTAAGTCGATTTTTCGACGATTCTCGGTTCTCTGGACACGAAATATACTCAGAACAAACGTTGCTCCAAATTCACTGAAAAGCTATATACGAGCAGATTGGAGTATTAGGAACAGGAATATCACAAAAATGTTTCATTACGTTTAAGTGGATTTTTCGACGATTCTCGGCTGCCTGGACACGAAATATTTTCAGAACAAAAGTTTCTTCAAATTCGCTGCAAATGCTATATACGAGCAGTTTCGAGCGTGGGGAAGAAGAATATCTCAAAAATTTTTCATTTCGCGTAAGTCGATTTTTCGACGATTATCGGTTCCCTGGACACGAATTATATATACTCAGAACAAAAGTTGCTCCAAATTCACTGCAAAAGCTATATACGAGCAGTTTGTGGTGTGGGGAACAAGAATATCATAAATATGTTTCATTTCGTGTAAGTTGAATTTTCGACGATTCTCGGCTCCCTGGACAGGAAATATACATATTAAAAAAGTTGCTCCAAATTCGCTGCAAGTGCTATACACGAGCAGTTTGGAGCGTGGGGAACAAGAATATCATAAAAATATTTCATTTCGTGTAAGTTGATATTTCGACGATTCTCGGCTCCCTGGTCACGACATATACATATAACAAAATTTGCTCCAAGTTCGCTGCAAAAGCTATACAAGACCAGTTTGAAGTGTGGGGAACAAGAATATCACAAAAATATTTCATTTGTTGTAAGTCGATATTTTGACGATTCTCGGCTCGCTGGACACGAAATATACATATTACAAAAGTTGCTCCAAATTCACTGCATATGCTAGATATGAGCAGTTTGGAGCGTGAGGAACAAGAATATCACAAGAAGTTTTCATTTCGCGTAAGTGGATTTTTCGACGATTCTCGGCTGTCTAGACACGAAATATTTTCAGAACAAAAGTTGCTCCAAATTTGATGCAAAAGCTATATACGAGCAGTTTCGAGTGTGTGGAACAAGAATATCATAAAAATGTTTCATTTCGTGTAAGTTGAATTTTCGACGATTCTCGGCTGCCTGGACACGAAATATACATATAACAAAATTTGCTCCAAGTTCGCTGCAAAAGCTATATAAGACCAGTTTGAAGTGTGGGGAACAAGAATATCATAAAAATGTTTCATTACGTTCAAGTCGATTTTTCGTTGATTCTCGGCTGCCTGGACACGAAATATTTTCAGAACAAAAGTTGCTCCAAATTCCCTGCAAAAGATATATACCAGAAGTTTGGAGTGTGGGGAACAAGAATATCACAAAAATATTTCATTTGTTGTAAGTCGATATTTCGACGATTCTCGGCTGCCTGGACACGAAATATTTTCAGAACAAAAGTTGCTCCAAATTCGATGCAAAAGCTATATACGAGCAGTTTGCAGTGTGGGGAACAAGAATATCATAAAACTGTTTCATTTCGTCTTCAACAAAAAAAATCAATATTCAATAAGAATATTAATCTCAAAAAAAATAATAAATTCTGAATCAAATATCATCCCCCATAAATAAAACATAAAGGGATTATAAAAATTATACAAAATATATATATATTAACATTGTAATAAACCGAATGAATTAAAATAATCATTACCATGAGTACGAATTATTGACACCAAAATAGATAAACCTAAAGCCCCTTCACAAACTGCAAAAGATAAAAAAAAATATCGTTATATACAATTCTCTATTTATTATATCCATATAATAATATAAAATAATAAATAAAATTAAAACAATAAATTCTAATCTTAATAAAGTTATTAATAAATGCTTACGTTTTGAAGAAAATACCCATAAACCACAAAAAATATAAAATAAAATATTATTAACATTAAATGTTTTAATAGTTTAAAAATAAAACATTGGTCTTGTAAACCAAAATTAAGTCTTCTTACTTTTAAAACTTCAAAGGGAAGAATTTCTTATCATTAATTCCCAAAACTAACATTTTAATTTAAACTACCCTATGATATATATATATATATATATATATATATATATATATATATTATTAAGAATTATACTAACTTTAAGAATTATATTTTTATTTCTAAATCATCCTTTATCTATAGGATTAATTCTATTTTTACAAACAATTTGTATATGTTTAATTAGAGGATATATATCCTTACGATTTTGATTCTCCTATGATTTACTCCTAATTTATTTAGGAGGTATATTAGGTATGTAACTAGCTTAGCCTCAAATGAAATATTTTTCTATTCTAATAAAATTTTATTAACCATAATTTCTTTCCCAATTATCCTTACAAGAATTTATTATATCAATATAAATTATTCCATAAATTTATACGAAAATTTAGAAAATAGATTAATACTAAACCTATTACCTAATAATTTTTTACTAAAAATATATAATCAACCTATTAATATAATTATAATTTTAATTGCATCATATCTATTTTTAACTTTAATTGCAGTTGTTAAAATTATTAATATTTATAAAGGACCCCTACGTCAAATAAATTAATGTTTAAACCCTTACGTAAAATTCATCCCCGAATTAAAATTTCCAATAACGCCCTAGTTGATTTACCAACACCATCAATATTTCAACCTGATGAAATTTTGGTTCTCTTTTAGGATTATGTTTAGGAATTCAAATTATAACAGGTTTATTCTTAGCAATACATTATTCAGCTCATATTGATTTAGCATTTTCCAGAGTAGCTCATATATGTCGAGATGTAAACTATGGTTGACTCCTACGTACTTTACATGCAAATGGTGCTTCAATATTTTTTGTTTGTATTTATTTACATATTGGACGAGGAATATATTACGGCTCATATAAATTTTATTATACATGAATAGTTGGTGTAGTAATTTTATTCTTAGTTATAGCAACAGCATTTATAGGTTACGTATTACCCTGAGGACAAATATCTTTTTGAGGAGCTACAGTAATTACTAACTTATTGTCAGCTATTCCTTATTTAGGTATTGATTTAGTTCAATGAGTATGAGGTGGTTTTGCCGTTGATAATGCAACTTTAAACCGTTTTTTTACATTTCATTTTGTTCTCCCATTCATTGTAGCAGCAACAGTTATAGTCCATTTATTATTTCTACACCAAACTTGATCCAATAACCCATTAGGATTAAATAGAAATATTGATAAAATTCCCTTTCATCCTTATTTCACATTTAAAGACCTCTTAGGATTTATTATATTATTCATTATCCTATCTTTATTATCTTTAAAAGAACCTTATATTTTATTAGATCCAGATAACTTTATCCCTGCTAATCCATTAGTTATACCAGTTCATATTCAACCAGAATGGTATTTCTTATTCGCTTATGCCATTTTACGATCTATTCCTAATAAATTAGGAGGAGCGATTGCCTTAGTTATATCAATTGCAATTCTATTTTTTATACCCTTAACTATTACAAATTCACGAGGATTACAATATTATCCAATTAATCAACTTATATTCTGAACCATAGTTATAATTGTAATTCTATTAACCTGAATTGGAGCCCGACCCGTTGAAGATCCTTATATTCTAACAGGACAAATTCTAACCATTTTATACTTCCTTTACTATATTTTAAATCCCTTAATTATTAAAATATGAGATAATACTCTTTATCAATAATATTCAGTTATAAACTTAATGAATAAGCTTATGTCTCGAAATCATAATGAAAGGGTTTAATTCCCTTATTAACTTTATTACATAACTAAACCCTTAAAAGAAAATTTTTAATCCTAAATATAAAAATAAAAAATTTAAAGATAAAGGTAAAAATCTCCTTCATGCTAAATATATTAACTTATCATACCGATATCGAGGTAATGTCCCTCGCACTCATACATATAAGAAAGCAATAAAAATCAGTTTTAAATAAAATATAAAAGAATTTAAATCAGACCCAAGAAAAATAACACATATTAATATTCTTATAAATAAAATTCTAGAATATTCTCTTAAAAAACTTAAGGCAAAACCACCTCTTCCATATTCAACATTAAATCCTGATACTAATTCAGATTCCCCTTCAGCAAAATCAAATGGTCTACGATTTGTTTCAGCAAGACAAGAAACAAACCATACATTACATAAAGGTAAACATAAAAAAAGAAATCATATACCCATTCGATAATAAGAAAAATCTAATAAAGAATATCTTCTAATTAAAAAAATAAATGACAATAAAATTAAAGCTAGTCTTACTTCATAGGAAATAGTTTGTGCTACTGCGCGTAAACCCCCTAATAATGCATAACTAGAATTAGAAGATCAACCAGTCAATATTACTGAATATACTCCTATACTTGTACAAACCAAAAAACAATCCTAAATTAAAAGTGTATAATCCTCTTATATAAGGCATTAAGCTTCATAAAATCAAAGATAAAAATAAAGAAAAAATAGGACAAATATAATACAATAAATAATTAGATACTAAAGGATTCAAGTGTTCCTTACAAAATAATTTAACAGCATCACTAAAAGTTGTAAAATTCCTATAAATCCTACTTTATCAGGTCCTTTACGAAGATGAACATATCCTAATACCCTACGCTCCAATAAAGTAAAAAAAGCCACACCAACTGTAACAAAAATAATTAAAATTAAAGCTATTAAAATTAATATTAATAATTCCCTTATCATTTACTACTTATGATTATCTATCATATTTACAGATTCTAAATCTGTTACACTCTTTCTGCCAAAATAGTCAAATTAATAAAATTCAATTTCAATTAAAATTATTTTAAATATCTGGTCCTCTCGTACTAAGATATTTAACATTATTAAAGATAGAAACCAACCTGGCTCACGCCGGTTTAAACTCAGATCATGTAAGATTTTAAAGGTCGAACAGACCTAGTTTATGAACATCTACACCCATAACTAATCTTAATCCAACATCGAGGTCACAATCTTATCTTTCAATTAGAACTCTTAAAAAAAATTATGCTGTTATCCCTAAGGTAATTTAATCTTTTAATCATTATCAATGGATCATTCAACTAATCATTATATTAGATCTTAAAAAGAGTTTTATTTATCTTTTAATCACCCCAATCAAATAAATTTTACAATAATTTAAATTACCTATTAACCCAAATAATCTATACATTTATTAAACTCTATAGGGTCTTCTCGTCCCTTAATAACATTTAAGTCTTTTTACTTAAAATCTAAATTCAACTTAATAAATATGAAACAGAATTCACCTCATTCAACCATTCATACAAGCCTTCAATTAAAAGACTAATGATTATGCTACCTTCGCACAGTCAATATACCGCGGCCCTTCAAAAAATTTTCAGTGGGCAGGTTAGATCTCTTAAATATATCAAGAAGCCATGTTTTTAATAAACAGGTGAGCAAAATATTTACCTAATTCTTCATATTTATATATAAATAAAACATCATAATATAAATTAAACAATTTTACTAATTAAATCATTTTTTCCAAAACTATAAAATTTTATCTAACATTTTAATAAAAAATTAAATAAAAATTAAAATAAAACAAGAATTAAATTTTAACATCCTTAAAATAATAACAAATTCTAAATTCATATAATCCTAATATAAAAACCTTATTATAATCTTATTTTTTAAAAAGCTATTTCCCTATAAAATTAGAAATATTTTATATTCTAATAATTAAATAAAAAATAATTAAAATATTTGCCGAATTAAATTCGTTTATTAAAAAACTAGATATCCTTAAAAACGATAAACATTTCATTACCAATAAAGCATTATTAATATTTATGAAACAATAACAAAAATACTAAATTAATTCTCTTAAATTCGAGACAAAAAAATTTATAATTTATTTTAATACACTCTGATACACAAGATACAATTAATAAAATTACCTTCAATTAATTATAACATCATTCTTTAATTTCCTCCACAGTATTAATTTACTATAGTAAAGATAATTTTATCAATTCATTCTACAAAAACATAAATTTATTCAATTTAAATATATAAAACAAACTTAATAATACATCGAATTGCACGATTAACAGCTTCAGTGTAAATGAAAATCTTAACTTTAAGTTTAATCTGCAAATCATTCTAGGTACATCTTGGCGATGTGTACACATTATAGAGCTATGATCTTTTATTAATCTTCATAAAATTACAATTAAATCCACCTTCAAATTATATTTTCAATAATAATCCATATTATAAATAAAATTTATTGTAATCCATTATTCAACTTACATATAACTGCACTTTGACTTGAAATACTAATTAATAATATTTCCAGAAAATTACCTGAAAGTATTTTCTTAAACAGCGGTATACAAAAACTTAACATAAGTAAGGTTCAACGTGGATTATCGATTACATAACAGATTCCTCTAAATAGACTATAAAACCGTCAAATTCTTTAAGTTTAAAGATTATATCTATTAATACTCTAGTATAAAAATTTACAATAAAAATAATAGGGTATCTAATCCTAGTTTATATCTTTAATTTCATAACAATCATACTATTAATACTCATATAACACCTCAAAATAATATAAATTTCACCCTAAATTATCCCAATTATTATATTAAAAATAATATTAATTACTTAAGAACCAATAATGCTCATTTGATTTTGCTGTCTAACCGCGGATGCTGGCACAACCTTTACCAAACCTTAAAAATAATACATTTACTAAATCTAAACTAATTTAATATCAATAAAATTATCTACTGCTACACTACTTAATAATTTTAAATCCCTTCTAGAAATTTCAAAATACACAAATTTACATATAGATTATAGTAATAATGAACAAATTTAAGCAAGAATAAAACTCTTCCTCTCCCTTTTTAGTAAAGGAGAGGCGAATTGGATCAGTAAAGGAGAGGTGAATTGGATCAGTAAAGGAGAGGTGAATTAAGTAAAAATAAGCAAAGGCCTTTCCTCCCTAAAAAAGAATTTTTGCCCAAAATTCGAACTTTTAGGAATAAAGAAAAACATTGGTCTTATTTATATACTTTTAGTTATTTTTATACTCATAGATTCCATTTTTTTTTTTTTTTAATTCTCTTAAAAAATGGAATCTATGAGTATAACAATATACTGTAAGTATATATAATAAGAATTTAATATATATATATATATATATATATATATATACCTTATTAGAATTAATAAAAAATATTGGAATACACATCTTATGTATTTATTATTTTAACCCTTTTCTCTTTCTCGTGTAGGTTATTATACTTTATAAATAAAGGTGTTAATTTATACGAAGAATATTAAATAAATCTTCCTTGATAAGATCTTAATATAAATAAAATAAATACATACTATTAAGTTATTATTATACTATGAGTACAATTTTTACTGAAGTCTACCTTCAAAAAAAAAAAATTATAAATAATAATAAAATATATACCAATGAATATAAAGTTTCCTAAAAAGAAAGAAAGTTTTATTTAAAAAACAGTAAAATGCCTGATTTAAAAGGATTATCGTGATAGGATAAATAATGTAATTTTATTACTTTTACTAAATTGCTGACCATAATCTATAATTATTACATTTAACAGAATTAAACTGTAATCTTAAAATATCAAAAATTTTTGTGCACCTTACACCAAAATGTAGAAAAATAAGCTAAATTTAAGCTAATGGGTTCATACCCCATCTATAGAGTTAATGTCTCTTTTCTAATGCCCAATAATTCAACAAAAATCCTCTTTTTAAGAACCTTAATTAGAGGTGTATTAATTTCACTTTGTGCCAATTCATGAATAGGAGCATGAATAGGTCTAGAAATTAATTTACTCTCCTTCATTCCTTTGCTATCTTCCAACAAAAACATATATTCTACTGAAGCTTCATTAAAATACTTTCTAATTCAAGCTATCGCATCCTCATCTTTATTATTCCTGATTCTCTTAAAAACAAACCTTTATGAAATATTTTATTTTATAAAAAATAGAACATGAAATAATCTTATTATAATTCCCCTTTTAATAAAAATTGCGTGTGCACCTTTTCAGTGAATTGCCCCATTAATGTTAATTTCCTATATACTAATCAATAATTACTACATTCAAATTATAATGATCCTTTCTGCATTTATTGGAGCAATTGGAGGATTTTATCAAATTTCCATCCGAAAAATCTTATCCTTTTCATCAATTAATCATATTGGTTGAATACTAACTACCATAATTATAGGTATAAATTTATGATTAACTTATTTCCTCATCTACACTATCAATATTACCTCCATTATTTTCTTAACAAATATGAGCAATATATCCTACATTTCACAAAGATTTAATTCACTAAACCATAAAAAAATCATCAAATTTACACTCTTTATTTCAATATTATCCTTAGGTGGCTTACCACCCTTTTTAGGTTTTTTCCCAAAATGAATTGCAATTCAATTTATAACTCAAAATCTAATAATTTTTACATCTACTATTCTTATCATATCATCTTTAATTACTCTTTTCTATTACATACGAATAATATACACAACATTAATAATTACTAATACAGAAATCATTTGAACCACCTTAATTCAACAAAAAATTTTTTGCTCAAAAACAATTATATTCTCACTAATTACAGTATTTTTAGGGATATTAGTTAGCACTTTAATTTTATTGATATATTAAAGACTTTAAGTTAAAAAAACTAATATCCTTCAAAGTTATAAATAAAGAAAATTTATCTTTAAGTCTTAGTACAATTAATACACCACTAGAATTGCAATCTAATATCATTTCATGAATATAAAACCTATTTTACTGGTAAAAGAGAAAAATTCTCCTTAATAAATTTACAATCTATCACCTATAATCTCAGCCATTTTACCTTGCAACGGTGATTATTTTCAACCAACCATAAAGACATCAGAACATTATATTTTATTTTTGGTGCATGAGCAGGAATACTAGGGACATCTTTAAGAATTTTAATTCGAACTGAATTAGGTCAACCTGGATCTCTAATTGGAGATGATCAAATTTACAACGTGATTGTAACTGCACATGCTTTTATCATAATTTTCTTCATAGTAATACCTATTATAATTGGAGGATTTGGTAATTGATTAGTACCTTTAATATTAGGAGCACTAGATATAGCATTCCCTCGAATAAATAATATAAGCTTTTGACTTCTACCTCCTTCTATTATTCTATTAATTATTAGAAGAACTGTTGAAAGAGGAGCAGGTACAGGATGAACAGTATATCCTCCTCTTTCAGCCAGTATTGCCCACGCTGGGCCTGCAGTAGATTTAACTATTTTTTCTTTACACCTTGCAGGGATATCTAGAATTATAGGAGCAGTAAATTTTATTACTACTATAATCAACATAAAACCTATTTATATAAATCAAGCCCAAATACCATTATTCGTTTGATCAGTTGGTATTACCGCACTTTTACTTTTACTATCCCTCCCAGTTTTAGCTGGAGCTATTACTATACTCTTAACTGATCGAAATTTAAATACTTCTTTCTTTGATCCAGCAGGAGGTGGTGATCCTATTTTATATCAACACTTATTTTGATTTTTTGGACATCCTGAAGTCTACATTTTAATCCTTCCTGGGTTTGGAATAATTTCCCATGTAATTTCTCATGAAAGAGGAAAAAAAGAAGCATTTGGAAATTATGGAATAATCTGAGCTATATCAGCCATTGGTTTCTTAGGTTTTGTAGTATGAGCTCACCATATATTTACAGTAGGAATAGATGTAGATGCACGAGCTTATTTTACAGGAGCTACAATAATTATTGCCGTACCAACCGGTATTAAAATTTTTAGTTGACTCGCAACAATATATGGATCCAAGTTTATTTTTAGTCCTGCATCAATATGAGCTCTAGGTTTTATTTTTCTATTTACAGTAGGAGGCTTAACAGGAGTAATTCTAGCTAATTCAGCCATTGATATTATTCTCCATGATACTTATTATGTAGTCGCCCATTTCCATTATGTACTTTCCATAGGAGCTGTTTTCGCAATTATAGCCGGTTTTGTCCATTGTTATCCACTATTTACAGGATTATCCCTTAACCCAAACTGATTAAAAGCTCAATTTTTAACAATATTTGTAGGAGTTAATTTGACATTTTTTCCTCAACACTTCCTTGGATTAGCAGGGATACCTCGACGATATTCAGATTATCCAGATGCTTACACTTCATGAAATATTGTATCATCAATAGGATCAATAATTTCATTCATTGCAGTTGTTATGTTTATTCTCATTTTATGAGAAAGCATAATTGCTAAACGATCCGTTCTATATTCATCCCAAATGAATAGATCAATTGAATGAATATATAATTTTCCTCCTGCTGAACATACCTATAATGAATTAACTTTAATCACCAAGTAATTTTAATATGGCAGATTAGTGCAATGGATTTAAACTCCATAAATAAAGTCTATATACTTTTTTTAGAACATGTCTACACAAGCAAATTTAGGCTTACAAGATAGTGCCTCACCTTTAATAGAACAACTTATATACTTTCATGATCATTCAATATTTATTATTACCATAATTGTAATTTCAGTAGGTTATATAATTCTATCACTTATAATAAATAAATTTATAGATCGATATGTAATAGACGGTCAATATTTAGAAATTCTTTGAACAGTTTTACCTGCAGTAGTTTTAATTTTTATTGCACTACCATCAATCCGAATCCTTTATTTAATTGATGAAAGTGTTAAACCCACATTAACACTCAAAACTATTGGACACCAATGATACTGAAGTAGTAATGAATATTCAGATTTTCTAGATATTGAATTCGACTCCTATATAATTCCTCTAAATGAATTAGATCCTTATAATATTCGACTACTCGAAGTCGATAATCGAACAACATTACCAATAAAAGTATTAACACGAATTCTAATCTCATCTGAAGATGTAATTCATTCATGAACAATTCCTAGTCTTGGAGTAAAAGCTGATGCTACTCCAGGACGATTAAATCAAGCAACCTTTTGATTTAATCATCCTGGAGTATTTTACGGACAATGTTCAGAAATCTGTGGAGCTAACCACAGATTTATACCTATTGTAATTGAATCTACCTCTGCTAATGATTTTGTCAACTGAATTTCTAGTCTACATGAAGAATAGCATCAGATGACTGAAAAGCAAGTAATGGTCTCTTAAACCACATTATAGTAATATAGCAATTACTTCTGATGAAAAGAAGTTAGTTAAAAAATAACATTAATATGTCATATTAAAATTATTAATAATTTAATACCTCTTTATCCCACAAATAATACCCTTAAATTGATTTTTATTATTCAAATTATTAATTGGAAAAAAAAAAAATTAACAAAGGATCCACATTTATTTTCATTTCTATTTTTTCTATTATCTTATTTAACACTTTTATAGGCCTATTCCCATATATCTTTACTAGAACTAGACATATAGTTATAACCCTTTCATTAGCTCTACCCATATGATTAAGTTTTATATTATTTGGATGAATTAATAACACCAAACATATATTTGTCCATCTAGTTCCCCAAGGAACCCCAGGTATTTTAATACCTTTTATAGTATGTATTGAAACAATCAGAAATATTATCCGACCCGGTACACTAGCAATTCGATTAGCCGCTAATATAATTGCAGGACATCTTCTTATAACACTATTAGGAAATACCGGTAGTACAATAGTAATATACCTTTTACCCCTTTTAATTATTACACAAATTCTACTTTTAACCTTAGAATCTGCAGTAGCTATTATCCAATCTTATGTATTTGCAGTCTTAAGAACACTTTATTCTAGAGAAGTTAATTAATGTCAATACATACTAATCACCCCTTCCAGTTAGTTACTTATAGACCATGACCAATTGTAGCAGCAACAAGTATTATAATTGCAATAGTTGGATTTATTAAATTTTCCTATGAATTTAATGAAAAACTTATATTTACAGGTATAATAATTTTAACATTAACTATTATCCAATGATGACGAGATGTAGTCCGAGAAAGAACATATCAAGGATGACATACTAGAGAAGTAATAACAGGATTACGATGAGGAATAATCCTTTTTATTGTCTCAGAAGTATTTTTCTTCGTTTCATTTTTTTGAACATTCTATATCACAGAAGACTTGCTCCTGCTATTGATATTGGATCACTTTGACCTCCTATAAGAATTATTCCTTTTAATGCCTTGCAAGTTCCCTTACTTAATACTACTGTATTACTAGCCTTAGGAATTACAATTACATGAAGTCATCATGGATTATTAGAAAATAATAATAATCAAGCTATTCAAGGATTATTATTTACTGTTCTATTAGGTATTTATTTTACTTTTTTACAACTCTTTGAATATATTGAAGCACCGTTCACCATTGCAGATTCAGTATTCGGCTCCTCTTTCTTTGTAGCAACAGGATTTCATGGAACTACCTTTCTAATTACATGTTTATGCCAAATATTATCTATACATTTTACATCAATTCATCATTTTGGATTTGAAGCAGCCGCTTGATACTGACATTTCGTTGATGTAGTATGACTTTTCCTTTACGTATCTATTTACTGATGAGGAGGATAAAATATTTATTTAGTATAATCAAGTACTTTTGATTTCCAATCAAAAAGTCTATAATAATTAGAATAAATAATTCAAATTCTAACTATAATATCCTTAATCGTATTAATACTCTCCTTTATTGTAATAATATTAACCAATTTTCTTTCAAAAAAAATTATTGAAGATCGTGAAAAAAATTCTCCTTTTGAATGTGGATTTGATCCTATAAGATCCTCACGCCTACCTTTCTCTTTACGATTCTTCTTAATTCCTATTATTTTTTTAATTTTTGACGTTGAAATTGCATTAATTTTACCAATAACTATTATTTTAACTAGCTCAAACATAAAAATATGAATAATTACAAGAATCTTGTTCTTATTAATTTTAACAATTGGACTTTACCATGAATGAAATCAAGGATCCTTAGAATGAGCCTCCTAATAATAAAAATAAGGGTTTTAGTTAAATATAACATTTGATTTGCATTCAAAAAGTATTGAAATATCAATCATCCTTATTTAGTTGAAATTAAGTAAGAAGCAAATTAATTGTAATCAGTTTCGACCTGATAGGAAGATAAATATCCTTATTTAGTTGAAATTAAGTAAGAAGCAAATTAATTGTAATCAGTTTCGACCTGATAGGAAGATAAATAAATATCCTTATTTAGTTGAAATTAAGTAAGAAGCAAATTAATTGTAATCAGTTTCGACCTGATAGGAAGATAAATAAATATCCTTATTTAGTTGAAACCAAAATAGAGGTATATCACTGTTAATGATAAAATTGAATAAAGTATTCCAATTAAGAAGATGTGTTAATCGAATATAAGCTGCTAACTTAGTATTCAAGTGGTTAAAACCCATTTACATCTTAATTTATTTATATAGTTTAAATAAAGCATTATATTTTCATTGTAAAAGTAAAATATTTATTTTTATAAATATATTCAAAGATAATAATTATCTCAATAACAGCTTCAGTGTTATACTCTTTAATATAAGATATTTGAATAAATTATAAATACTATTATAATTAACATAACCAGAAAAATAATTAAATAAGATTTTAAATTATTAACTTGAAATCATTGATTTAATCTTCCCATTTTTATCAAAATATAATATAAATTTTGAGCACCAAAAAATTCTCTTCAACCTAAATCAATATTTTTAATTGAATCCAATCCAATTGTTAAAGGTTTAAAACTAACTCCCTTAGTAAAAATTAAAGGTATAAATGATATAGAACCTGAAAAAATAATAAATCCATAATATTTAAATATATTAAAATAATAATTTAAATTATATTTAAATATTACACTCCCTAATCATAACCCTAAAATACTGACTAAAATAGGCATTATTTTTATAATTAAAGGTAAACAAATAAAATAAGGAGTTAAAAAAATTATTCAATTTAATAGACTTCCTCCAATAACTGCAAAAATTATTAATCCTAACATTCCATAAATTATTATTCATCTCTCTTCTCTTAATTTATATATAGGTACTAAATTAAAATCACCTCATAAAACATAATAAAATAAACGAAAAGAATAACATACTGTTAAACCTGTAGAAAAAAAAATACAAAAAATACATAAATATATTTAAATTTCTTAAAGAAACTACTTCCAAAATTATATCCTTAGAATAAAAACCAGCCAAAAAAGGCATTCCACATAAAGCAAAATTTGATACTATAAAACAAGCAGAAGTTAAAGGTATAAAAATTGATAAATTCCCTATAAAACGAATATCCTGAAAATTTTTTACATTATGAATAACTATTCCTGCACACATAAATAATAAAGCTTTAAATAAAGCATGAGTTAATAAATGAAAAAAAGCTAAATCAGCAAATCCTATAGATAAAATTCTTATTATTAAACCTAACTGACTTAAAGTAGATAAAGCAATAATTTTCTTTAAATCATACTCAAAATTAGCCCCTAAACCTGATATAAATATTGTTAAAACAGAAATTACTAACAAAAATTTCAATAGTTATCCAGGAAAAGCCTTACTAAATCGAATCAATAAATAAACTCCTGCTGTAACCAAGGTTGAAGAATGAACTAACACAGATACAGGAGTAGGAGCTGTGTAATCATGCCGAGAAAGGAATTTGAGCACTCTTAGTTATACCAGCTAAAACAACTAAAAATGGAATTAAATACATCTCATTTCTATTAAATAAACAATCCAAATAAAAAACATAATTTCATCTTCCAAAATTTATTATTCATGCAATAGCCATTAATAAAGCAACATCCCCTACCCGATTAGATAAAGCAGCATTATAAGACTTTACATTCTGATAATAAATAATTAAACAATAAGAGACTAAACCTAAGCCATCTCCTCCTAACAAAATTCAAATTAAATTAGGACAAATAATTAAAAAAATTATTGATAATACAAATATTAAGACTAAGAAAATAAAATGATTTAACGTAACATCCCCTATTATATAATCTTCACTATATAAAATCACTAAAGAAGAAATTAATATTACAAAACTTATAAATAATAAAGATATTCAATCCAACAATAAGGTTATAACAATAGAAGAAGATCTTAATCTAATTAATTCCCATTCAATAAAATAAATTATATTATTTAAAATAAAATATATACTGAGAATAAATATTATTAATGATATAAATATTAAAAAAAAAAAAACTAATAAAACATAAAGATAAATATATCATAACCTAAGATAAATTTTATTATATCTATGACACCACAAATCATAATTTTTTTTAAATTACTTAAGTAAATTTAAAATCAAATTAATACATAATCTCTCTTCAAAATCAATAAATTTAAAGGTAATCAATGTAACATAAGTAATAAATATTCACGAATAACATCTTACTCTTCTATAAATACCAGAATAATAAATTCCATGTTGACTATAAGAATATAAATATAAAGTATAAGCAGCTCTAAAAAATG
Source organism: Hymenopus coronatus (assembly GCA_030762935.1). NCBI lineage: Eukaryota > Metazoa > Arthropoda > Insecta > Mantodea > Hymenopodidae > Hymenopus > Hymenopus coronatus. The sequence goes on along the minus strand of CM060896.1, from coordinate 25,594,038 downwards.
AAATCATTATTAACAATAGCATAACTAATCATATTCAACCAATTATTCTATTTAATAAACCAATTTCTCCTAATAAATTTAATGAAGGAGGAGCTGCTATATTACAAGAAGATAATAAAAATCATCATAATGCCATTCTAGGCATCAAATTTAATAAACCTTAATTCAAAATCTTCTCGGGCTTCTAGCCAGGTAAAAACTTGGCTTGACACCAACGTTTCGAAGAAGTACATCTTCCTCGTCTTCAGGGTGTAGATGTACTTCTTCGAAACGTTGGTGTCAAGCCAAGTTTTTACCTGGCTAGAAGCCCGAGAAGATTTTGAATTAACACGTCGCCAGGAAAGCTTTAGTTCTTATTTTAATAAACCTTTATTAATTAATAATCTCCGTGTACCTAAACGTTCATAACTAATATTAGCTAACCAAAATAAACCTAAAGAACATAAACCATGAGCAATTATTAAAACAAAAGTTATATAAAAATCTCAAGTATTTAATGTTATTACAACCCCAATTACTAATCCCATATGAGCCACAGAAGAATAAGCAATTAAAGCTTTTATATCCACTTGACGTAAACATATTAATCTAACTAAAAAGCCTCCTACTAATCTAATTGATAATAAAAATACATTTATTAATATACCAATTTCTATTAAATATTCAAACACCCGTAATAATCCATAACCACCTAATTTAAGTAATACTCCTGCTAAAATTATAGATCCTGAATAGCTAATCATAAATGCATACTGCTCGTATATAGCTTTTGCAGTGAATTTGGAGCAACTAATGTTCTGAGTATATTTCGTGTCCAGAGAGCCGAGAATCTTCGAAAAATCCACTTACACGTAATGAAACATTTTTGTGATATTCTGATTCCCCACACTCCATACTGCTCGTATATAGCTTTTGCAGCGAATTTGGAGTAACTTTTGTTCTGAGAATATTTCGTGTCCAGGGAGCCAAGAATCGTCGTAAAATCGACTTAAACTTAATGAAACATTTTTATGATATTCTTATTCTCCCCACTCCCAACTGCTCGTATATAGCTTTTGCAGCGAATTTGGAGCTACTTTTGTTATAGTCATATTTCGTGTCCAGGGAGCCGAGGATCGTCGAAATATCAACTTACAACAACAGAAATATTTTTGTGATATTCTGGTTCCCCACACTCCAAACTGCTCGTATATAGCTTTTGCAGCGAATTTGGAGCAACTTTTGTTATAGGCATAATTCGGGTCCAGGGAGCCGAGAATCGTAAAATCAACTTACACGTAATGAAGGATTTTTATGATATACTTGTTCCCCACGCTCCAAACTGCTCGTATATAGCATTTGCAGCGAATTTGAGCAACTTTTGTTATATGTATATTTCGTGTCCAGGGAGCCGAGAATCGTCGAAACATCAACTTACACGAAATTAAATATTTTTGTGATATTCTTGTTCCCCACACTCCAAAATGCTCGTATATAGCTTTTGCAGCGAATTTGGTGCAACTTATGTTCTGAGCATACTTCGTGTCCAGGGAGCTGAGAATCGTCGAAAAATCGACTTACATGTAAAGAAAAATTTTTGTGATATTCTAGTTCCCCACATTCCAAACTGCTCGTATATAGCTTTTGCAGCGAATTTGGAGCAACTTTTGTTATAGGCATATTGCGTGTCCAGGGAGCCGAGAATCGTCGAAAAATCGACTTATGCGAAATGAAACATTTTTGTGATATTCTTGTTCCCCACACTCCAAACTGCTCGTATATATCTTTATCAGTGAATTTGGAGCAACTTTTGTTCTGGGTATTATTCGTGTCCAGGGAACTGAGAATCGTCGAAAAATCGTCTTACGCGAAATGAAAAATTTGTGATATTCTTGTTCCTCACGCTCCAAACTGCTCGTATATAGCATTTGCACTTAATTTGGGGCAACTTTTGTTCTGAGCATATTTCGTGTTCAGGGAGCCGAGAAACGACGAAAAATCGACCTACAGGTAATGAAACATTTTTGTGATATTCTTGCTCCCCTTACTCCAATCTGCTCGTATATTGCTTTTGCCATGAATTTGGAGCAACTTTTGTTCTGAGAATATTTCGTGTCCAGGGAGCCGCGAATCGTCAAAAAATCGACTTATGCGAAATGAAACATTTTTGTGATATTCTTGTTCCCCATACTTCAATCTGCTCGTATATAGCTTTAGCATTGAATTTGGAGCAACTTTTGTTCTAAGTATATTTCGTTTACTGGGAACCGAGAATCGTCGAAAAATCGACTTACGCGAATTGAAAACTTTTTGTGTTATTCTTGTTCCCCACACTCCAAACTGCTCGTATATAGCTTTTGCAGCGAATTTGGTGCAACTTTTATTTTTGAGCATATTTCGTGTCCAGGGAGCAAAGAATCGTCGAAAAATCGACTTACCCGTAATGAAAATTTTTTGTGATATTCTAGTTCCCCACATTCCAAACTGCTCGTATAAAGCTTATGCAGCGAATTTGGAGCAACTTTTGTTATAGGCATATTTCGTGTCCAGGGAACCGAGAATCGTCGAAATATCGACTTACACGAAATGAAAAATTTTGGTGATATACTTGTTCCCCATACTCCAAACTGCTCATATGCAGCTTATGCAGCAAATTTGGAGCAACTTTTGTTCTGAGCATATTTCGTGTCCAGGGAGCCGGGAAGCGTCCAAAAATCGACTTACACGTACTGAAACATTTTTGTGATATTCTTGTTCCCCACACTCCAAACTGCTCGTATATAGCTTTTGCAGCGAATTTGGAGCAACTTTTGTTATAGGCATATTTCGTGTCTATTGGAGCCGCGAATCGTCGTAAAATCGACCTACACGTAATGAAACATTTTTATGATATTCTTGTTCCCCAGGCTCCAAACTGCTCCTATATAGCATTTGCAGCGAATTTGCGCACCTTTTGTTATATGTATATTTCGTGTGCAGGCAGCCGAGAATCGTCGAAAAATCGACTTACACGTAGTGAAAAACTTTTGTGATATTCTAGTTCCCCACTTTCCAAACTGTTCGTATATAGCTTTTGCAGCGAATATGCAGCAACTTTAAAGGCATATTGCGTGTCCAGGGTGCCGAGATTCGTCGAAAAATCGACTTATGCGAAATGAAATATTTTTGTGATATTCTTATTCCCCACACTCCAAACTGCTCGTATATAGCTTTATCAGTGAATTTGGAGCAGCTTTTGTTGTGGGTATATTTCGTGTCCAGGGAACCGAGAATCGTCGTAAAATGGACTTACACGTAAAGAAACATTTTTATGATATTCTTGTTCCCCACATTCCAAACTGCTAGTATATAGCGTTTGCAGCGAATTTGGAGCAACTTTTGTTGTGGGTATATTTCGTGTCCAGGGAACCGAGAATCGTCGTAAAATGGACTTACACGTACAGAAACATTTTTGTGATATTCTTGTTCCCCACACTCCAAACTGCCCCTATGTAGGTTTTGCAGCGAATTTGTGGCAACTCATGTTCTGAGAATATATCGTGTCCAGGGAGCGTAGAATCGTCGTAAAATCGACATAAACATAATGAAACATTTTTATGATATTCTTGCTCCCTAAACTCCAAACTGCTCGTATATAGCTTTTACTGCGAATTTGGAGCCACTTTTGTTCTGAGTATATATCGGGTCCAGGGAACCGAGAATCGTCAAAAAATCAATTTTTGCGAAATTAAACATTTTTGTGATATTCTTGTTCCCCACACTCCAAACTGCTCGTATATAGCTTTTTTAGTGAATTTGGAGCAACTTTTGTTATATGTATATTTCTTGTCCAGGTAGCCGAGAATCGCCGAAATATCAGCTTACACGAATGAAATATATTGTGATATTCTTGTTCCCCACACTCCAAACTCTGGTATATAGCTGTTGCAGCGAATTTGGAGCAACTCTTTTTCTGAAAATATTTCGTGTCCAGGCAGCCGATAATTGTCGAAAAATCGACTTACGGGAAATGAAACATTTTTGTGATACTCTTGTTCCCCTTACTCCAATCTGCTCGTGTATAGCTTTTGCAGCGAATTTAGAGCCACTTTTGTTATAGGAATATTGCGTGTCCAGGGAGCCGAGAATCGTCGAAAAATCGACTTATGCGAAATGAAGCATTTTTGTGATATTCTTGTTCCCCACACTCCAAACCGCTCGTATATAGCTTTATCAGTGAATTTGGAGCAACTTTTGTTCCGAGTATATTTCGTGTCCAGGGAACCGAGAATCGTCGTAAAATCGACTTACACGTAATGAAAATTGTTTATGATATTCTGATTCCCCACGCTCCAATCTGCTCGTATATAGCATTTGCAGCGAATTTGGAGCAACTTTTGTTGTGAGTATATTTCGTGTCCAGGATGCCGAGAATCGACAAAAAATCGACGTACACGTAATGAAACATTTTTATGATATTCCTATTCCCCACACACCAAACTGCTAGTATATAGCTTTTCCAGCAAATTTGGAGCCACTTTTGTTCTGAGTATATTTCGTGTCCAGGGAACCGAGAATCTTCGAAAAATCGACTTACGCGAAATGAATTATTTTTGTGATATTCTTGTTCCCCACACTCCAAACTGCTCGTATATAGCTTTTGCAGTGAATTTGGAGCAACTTTTGTTATATTTATTTTTCTTGTCCAGGATGCCGAGAATCGTCGAAATATCGACTTAAGCGAAATGAAACATTTTTATGATATTCTTGTTCCCCACACTCCAAACTGCTCGTATATAGCTTTTGCAGCGAATTTGGAGCCACTTTTGTTCTGAGTATATTTCGTGTCCAAGGAACCGAGATTCGTCGAAAAATCGACTTACGCGAAATGAAACATTTTTGTGATATTCTTGTTCCCCAGACTCCAAACTGCTCGTATATAGCTTTTGCAGTGAATTTGGGGCAACTATTGTTATATGTATATTTCTTGTCCAGGATGCCGAGAATCGTCGAAATATCGACTTACACGAAATGAAATATTTTTTATATATTCTTGGTCTCCACACTCCATACTGCTGGTATATAGCTTTTGCAGCGAATTTGGAGAAACTTTTGTTCTGAAAACATTTCGTGTCCAGGCAGCCGAGATACGTCGAAAAAGCGACTTACACGTAATGAAACATTTTTGCGAAATTCTTGTTCCCCATACTCCACTCCGCTCGTATATAGCTTTTGCATTGAATTTGGGGTAACTTTTGTTCAGAGAATATTTTGTGTCCAGGAAGCCGAGAATCCTCGAAAAATCGACTTACGCGAAATGAAACATTTTTGTGATAGACTTGTTCACCATACTCCAAACTGCTAGTACATAGCTCTTGCAGCCCATTTGGAGCAACTTTTGTTCTCAGCATATTTCGTGTCTTGGGAAATGAGAATCGTTGAAAAATCGACTTACACGTACAGAAACTTTTTTGTGATATTCTTGTTCCCCACACTCCAAACTGCCCCTATATAGGTTTTGCAGCGAATTTGCGGCAACTCATGTTCTGAGAATATATCGTGTCCAGGGAGCGTAGAATCGTCGTAAAATCGACATAAACATAATGAAACATTTTTATGATATTCTTGCTCCCTAAACTCCAAACTGCTCGTATATAGCTTGTGCAGCCAATTTGTAGCAACATTTGTTCTGAGCATTTTCGTTTCCACGGAGCCGAGATTCGTCGTAAAATGGACTTACACGTAATGAAACATTTTTATGATATTCTTGTTCCCCACGCTCCAAACTGCTCGTATATAGCATTTGCAGCGAATTTGGAGCATCTTTTGTTATAGGCATTTTGCGCGTACAGGGAGCCGAGATTCGTCGAAAAGTCGACTTATGCGAAATAAAACATTTTTGTGATATTCTTGTTCCCCACACTCCAAACTGCTCGTATATAGCTTTATGAGTGAATTTGGAGCAACTTTTGTTCCGAGTATATTTCGTGTCCAGGGAACCGAGAATCGTCAAAAAATCGAATTACGCGAAATGAAACATTTTTGTGATAGTCTTGTTCCCCACACTCCAAACTGCTCTTTTTTAGTGAATTTGGATCAACTTTTGTTATATGTATATTACTTGTCCAGGATCCCGAGAATCGTCGAAATATCAGCTTACACGAAATGAAACAGTTTGTGATATTCTTGTTCCCCACACTTCAAATTCCGGTATATAGCTTTTGCAGCGAATTTGGAGCAACTTTTGTTCTGAAAATATTTCGTGTCCAGGCAGCCGAGAATCGTCGAAAAATCGACCTACGCGAAAAGAAACATTTTTGTGATATTCTTGTTCCCCTTACTCCAATCTGCTCGTATATTGCTTTTGCCGTGAATTTGGAGCAACTTTTGTTCTGAATATATTTCGTGTCCAGGGAGTCGAGAATCGACGAAAAATCGACTTACACGTAATGAAACATTTTTATGATATTCTTGTTCCCCACACTCCAAACTGCACGTGTATAGCTTTTGCAGCGAATTTAGAGCAACTTTTATTATAGGAATATTGCGTGTCCAGGGAGCCGAGAATCGTCGAAAAACTAATTTATTCGAAATGAAGCATTTTTGTGATATTCTTGTTCCCCACACTCCAAACCGCTCGTATATACTTTATCAGTGAATTTGGAGCAACTTTTGTTCTCAGTATATTTCATGTCCAGGGAGCCGAGAATCGACAAAAAATCGACTTAAACGTAATGAAACATTTTTATGATATTCTTGCTCCCCAAACTCCAAACTGCTCGTATAAAGCAATTGCACAGAATATGAAGCAACTTTTGTTATATGTATTTTCGTGTCCAGGGAGTCGAGATTCGTCGAAATATCAACTTACACGAAATGAGATATTTTTGTGATATTCTTGTTCCCCACACTCCAAACTGCTCGTATATAGCATTTGCAGCGCATTTGGAGCAACTTTTGTTCTTAGAATATTTCGTGTCCAGGGAGCCGCGAATCGTCGAAAAATCGACTTCCACGGAGTGAAACATTTTTGTGATAATCTTCTTCCCCACATTCCAAACTGCTAGTATATAGCTTATGCAGGGAATTTGGAGCAACTTTTTTTCTGAAAATATTTCGTGTCCTGGCAGCCCAGAATCGTCGAAAAATCGACTTACGCGAAAATAAACATTTTTGTGATATTCTTGTTCCCCTTACTCCAATCTGCTCGTATATTGCTTTTGCCGTGAATTTGGAGCAACTGTTGTTCTGAATATATTTCGTGTCCAGGGAGCCGAGAATCGTCGAAAAATCCACTTACACGTAATGAAACATTTTTGTGAAATTCTTGTTCCCCATACTCCACTCTGCTCGTATATAGCTTTTCATTGAATTTGGGGTAACTTTTGTTCAGAGAACATTTTGTGTCCAGGGAGCCGAGAATCCTCGAAAAATCGACTTACGCGAAATGAAATATTTTTGTGATTATCTTGTGCCCCGCGCTGCAAACTGCTCGTATATAGCTTTTGCAGCGAATTTGTAGCAACTTTTGTAATATGTATATTTCGTGTCCAGGCAAACGAGAATCGTCGAAAAATCGACCTACACGTAGTGAAAAATTTTTGTGATATTCTAGTTCCCCACACTCCAAGCTGCTCGTATATAGCTTTTGCAGCGAATTTGGAGCAACTTTTGTTCTGAGCATATTTCGTGTCCAGGGAGCTGAGAATCGTCGAAAAATCGACTTACTTGTAAAAAAAAAAATTTGTGATATTCTAGTTCCCCACTGTCCAAACTGCTCGTATATAGCTTTTGCAGCGAATTTGCAGCAACTTTAAAGGCATATTGCGTGTCCAGGTGGCCGAGAATTGTCGAAAAATCGACTTACGCGAAATTTAACATTTTTGTAATATTCTTGTTCCCCACACTTCAAACTGCCCGTATATAGCTTTTGCATTGAATTTTGAGCAACTTTTGTTCTGCATATGTTTCGTGTCCAGGGAGCCGAGAATTCGTAGAAATATCAGCTAAAACGAAATAAAATATTTTTGTGATATTCTTGTTCCCCTTACACCAATCTGCTCGTATATTGCTTTTGCCGTGAATTTGGAGCAACTTTTGTTCTGTATATATTTCGTGTCCAGGAAGCCGAGAATCGACGAAAAATCGACTTACACGTAATGAAACATTTTTATGATATTCTTGTTCCTCACACTCCAAACTGCTCGTATTTAGCTTTTGCAGCGAATTTGGAGCCAGTTTTGTTCTGAGTATATTGCGTGTCCAGGGAACCGAGAATCGTCGAAAAATTGACTTACGCGAAATGAAACATTTTTGGGATATTCTTGTTCCCCACACTCCAAACTGCTCGTGTATAGCTTTTGCAGTGAATTTGGAGCAACTTTTGTTATATGTATATATCTTGTCCAGGATGCCGAGAATCGTCGAAATATCGACTTACACGAAATGAAACATTTTTGTGAAATTCTTGTTCCCCATACTCCACTCTGCTTGTATATAGCTTTTGCATTGAATTTGGGGTAAATTTTGTTCAGAGAATATTTTGTGTCCAGGGAGCCGAGAATCCTCGAAAAATCGACTTACGCGAAATGAAACATTTTTGTGATAGTCTTGTTCACCACACTTCAAACCCGCTCGTATATAGCTTTTGCAGCGAATTTGGAGAAACTTTTGTTCTGAATATATTTCGTGTCCATGGAGCCGAGAATCGTCGAAAAATAGACTTACACATAGTGAAACACTTTTGTGATATTCTTGTTCCCCATACTCTTAACTGCTCATATATAGCATTTGCAGCGTATTTGGAGCAACTTTTGTTAAGAGAATATTTCGTGTCCAGGGAGCCGAGAATCTTCTAAAAATCAACTTACGCGAAATGAAACATTTTTGTTATATTCTTGTTCCCCACATTCCAAACTGCTCGTATATAGCTTTTCAGTGAATTTGGAGCAACTTTTGCTCTGACTATATTTCGTGTCCAGGGAACCGAGAATCGTCGAAATATCGACTTATACGAAGTGAAAAATCTTTGTGATAATCTTGTCCCCCACACTCCAAACTGCTCATATATAGCTTGTGCAGCCAATTTGGAGCAACATTTGTTCTGAGCATTTTCGTGTTCACGGAGCCGAGATTCGTCGTAAAATCGACTTACACGTAATGAAACATTTTTATGATATTCTTGTTCCCCACGCTCCAAACTGCTCTTATATAGCATTTGCAGCGAATTTGGAGCAACTTTTGTTATAGGCATATTGCGTGTCCAGGGAGACGAGATTCGTCGAAAAGTCGACTTATGCGAAATGAAACATTTTTGTGATATTCTTGTTCCCCACACTCCAGGGAACCGAGAATCGTCGTAAAATCGACTTACACGTAAAGAAAATTTTTTATGATATTCTGATTCCCCACGCTCCATACTGCTCGTATATAGCAATTGCAGCGAATTTGTAGCAACTTTTGTTCTGAATATATTTCGTGTCCAGGGAGCCGAGAGTCCTCGAAAAATCGACTTACGCGAAATGAAAGCTTTTTGCTCGTAAATAGCATTTCTAGCGAATTTGTAGCAACTTTTGTTATATGAATATTTCGTGACCAAGGAGCAGAGAATCGTCGAAATATCGACTTACACGAAATGAAAACTTTTTATTTTCTTGTTCCTCACGCTCCAACTGCTCCTATATAGCTTTTGCAGCTAATTTGCGGCAACTCATGTTCTGAGAATAAATATATGGTGTCCAGGGAGCGTAGAATAGTCGTAAAATCGACTTAAACGTAATGAAACATTTTTATGATATTCTTGCTCCCCACGCTCCAAACTGCTCTTATATAGCATTTGCAGCGAATTTGGAGCAAATTTTGTTAAATGTATTTTCGTGTCCAGGGAGCCGAGAATCGTCGAAATATCAACTTACACGAAATGAAATATTTTTGTGATATTCTTGTTCCTCACGCTCCAAACTGCTCGTAAATAGCATTTGCAGCGAATTTGGAGCAACGTTTGTTATATGTATATTTCGTGACCAGGGAGCCGAGATTCGTCGAAATATCGACTTACACGAAATGAAAAATTTTTGTGATATTCTTGTTCCCCACACTCCAAACTGCTCGTATATACCATTTGCAGCGAATTTGGATCAACTTTTGTTATATGTATATTTCGTGACCAGGGAGCCGAGAATCGTCGAAAAAACGACTTACGCGAAATGAAAATTTCTTGTGATATTCTGATTCCCCACGCTCCATACTGCTCGTATGTAGCAGTTGCAGAAAATTTGGGGCAACTATTGTTCTGAGCATATTTCGTGTCCAGAGAGCCGAGAATCGTCAAAAAATACACTTACGCGTAATGAAACATTTTTAAGATATTCTTGTTCCCCACACTCCATACTGCTCGTATATATCTTTTTTTTAGCGATTTTGGAGCAACTTTTGTTGGAGTATATGTCGTGTCCAGAGAGCCGAGAATCTTCGAAAAATCCACTTACACGTAATGAAACATTTTTGTGGTATTATGACTCCCCACGCTCCAAACTGCTCGCATATAGCTTTTGCAGCGAATTTGGAGCAACTTTTGTTCAGAGAATATTTCGTGTCCCGGGACCCGAGAATCCTCGTAAAATCGACTTACACATAATGAAACATTTTTATGATATTCTTGCTCCCTTCGCTCCAAACTGCTCGTATATAGCATTTGCACTTAATTTGGGGCAACTTTTGTTCTGAGCATATTTCGTGTTCAGGGAGCCGAGAATCGTCGTAAAATCAACCTACACGTAATGAAACATTTTTGTGATAGTCTTCTCCCCACACTCCAAACTATACGTATATAGCTTTTCTAGCGAATTTGGAACAACTTTTGTTCTGGCAATATTACCTGTCCAGGGACCCGGGAATCCTCGAAAAATATACTTACTCAAAATGAAACATTTTTGTGATATTCTTGTTCCCCACACTCCAAACTGCTCGTATATAGCTTTTGCAGCGAATTTGGAGGAACTTTTGTTCTGAGAATATTTCGTGTCCACGGACCCGAGAATCCTCGAAAAATCGACTTACGCGAAATGAAACATTTTTGTGATATTCTTGTTCCCCACACTCCAAACTGCTCGCGTATAGCATTTGCAGCGAATTAGGAGCAACTTTTGTTATATGTATATTAGGTGTCCAGGGAGCCGAGAATCGTCGAAAATTCATATTACACGAAATGAAACATTTTTATGATATTTTTGTTCGCCACACCCCAAACTGCTCGTATATAGCTTTTGCAGTGAATTTGGAGCAACTTTTGTTCTGAGTATAATTCGTGTCCAGGGAACCGAGAATCGTCGAAAAATCGACTTACGCGAAATGAAAACTTTTTGTGATATTCTTGTACCTCACGCTCCAAACTGCTCGTATGTAGCATTTGCAGTGAATTTGGAGCAACTTTTGTAATATGTATATTTCGTGTCCAGGGAGCCTAGAATCGTCGAAATATCGACTTACAACAAATGAAATATTTTTGTGATATTCTTGTTCCCCACACTTCAAACTGGTCTTGTATAGCTTTTGCAGGGAATTTGGAGCAAATTTTGTTATATGTATATCTCGTGACCAGGGAGCCGAGAATCGTCGAAAATTCAACTTACACGAAATGAAACAGTTTTATGATATTCTTGTTCCCCACACTGCAAACTGCTCGTATATAGCTTTTGCATCGAATTTGGAGCAACTTTTGTTCTGAAAATATTTCGTGTCCAGGCAGCCGAGAATCGTCGAAAAATCCACTTACGCGAAATGAAAACTGTTTGTGATATTCTTGTTCCTCACGCTCCAAACTGCTCATATCTAGCATTTGCAGTGACTTTGGAGCAACTTTTGTAATATGTATATTTCGTGTCCAGGGAGCCGAGGATCGTCGAAATATCGACTTACAACAAATGAAATATTTTTGTGATATTCTTGTTCCCCACACTCCAAACTTCTGGTATATATCTTTTGCAGGGAATTTGGAGCAACTTTTGTTCTGAAAATATTTCGTGTCCAGGCAGCCGAGAATCAACGAAAAATCGACTTGAACGTAATGAAACATTTTTATGATATTCTTGTTCCCCACACTTCAAACTGGTCTTATATAGCTTTTGCAGCGAACTTGGAGCAAATTTTGTTATATGTATATTTCGTGTCCAGGGAGCCGAGAATCGTCGAAAATTCAACTTACACGAAATGAAACATTTTTATGATATTCTTGTTCCACACACTCGAAACTGCTCGTATATAGCTTTTGCATCAAATTTGGAGCAACTTTTGTTCTGAAAATATTTCGTGTCTAGACAGCCGAGAATCGTCGAAAAATCCACTTACGCGAAATGAAAACTTCTTGTGATATTCTTGTTCCTCACGCTCCAAACTGCTCATATCTAGCATATGCAGTGAATTTGGAGCAACTTTTGTAATATGTATATTTCGTGTCCAGCGAGCCGAGAATCGTCAAAATATCGACTTACAACAAATGAAATATGTTTGTGATATTCTTGTTCCCCACACTTCAAACTGGTCTTGTATAGCTTTTGCAGCGAACTTGGAGCAAATTTTGTTATATGTATATGTCGTGACCAGGGAGCCGAGAATCGTCGAAATATCAACTTACACGAAATGAAATATTTTTATGATATTCTTGTTCCCCACGCTCCAAACTGCTCGCGTATAGCACTTGCAGCGAATTTGGAGCAACTTTTTTAATATGTATATTTCCTGTCCAGGGAGCCGAGAATCGTCGAAAATTCAACTTACACGAAATGAAACATATTTATGATATTCTTGTTCCCCACACCACAAACTGCTCGTATATAGCTTTTGCAGTGAATTTGGAGCAACTTTTGTTCTGAGTATATATAATTCGTGTCCAGGGAACCGATAATCGTCGAAAAATCGACTTACGCGAAATGAAAAATTTTTGAGATATTCTTCTTCCCCACGCTCGAAACTGCTCGTATATAGCATTTGCAGCGAATTTGAAGAAACTTTTGTTCTGAAAATATTTCGTATCCAGGCAGCCGAGAATCGTCGAAAAATCCACTTAAACGTAATGAAACATTTTTGTGATATTCCTGTTCCTAATACTCCAATCTGCTCGTATATAGCTTTTCAGTGAATTTGGAGCAACGTTTGTTCTGAGTATATTTCGTGTCCAGAGAACCGAGAATCGTCGAAAAATCGACTTACGCGAAATGAAAACTTTTTGTGATATTCTTGTTCCTCACGCTCCAAACTGCTCGTGTTTAGCATTTGCAGCGAATTTGGAGCAACGTTTGTTATATATATATTTCGTGTCCAGGGAGCCGAAAATCGTCGAAAATTCAACTTACACGAAATGAAACATTTTTATGATATTCTTGTTCGCCACACCCCAAACTGCCCGTATATAGCTTTTGCAGTGAATTTGGAGCAACTTTTGTTCTGAGTATATATAATTCGTGTCCAGGGAACCGAGAATCGTCGAATATCGACTTACGTGAAATGAAAACTTTTTGTGATATTCTTGTTTCTCACGCTCCAAACTGCTAGTGTATAGCGTTTGCAGCGAATTTGGAGCAACTTTTGATATATGTATATTTCGTGTCCAGGGAGCCGAGAATCGTCGAAATATCAACTTACACGAAATGAAATATTTTTGTGAAATTCTTGTTCCCCACGCTGGAAACTGCTCTTGTATAGCTTTTTCAGTTAATTTGAGGCAAATTTTGTTCTGAGTATATTTCGTGTTCAGGGAACCGAGAATCGTCGAAAAATCGACTTACGCGAAATGAAAACTTTTTGAGATATTCTTCTTCCCCATACTCCAATCTGCTCGTATATAGCTTTTGCAGTGAATTTGGAGCAACTTTTGTTCTGAGTATATTTCGTGTCCAGAGAGCCGTGAATCGTCGAAAAATCCACTTACACGTAATGAAACATTTTTGTGATATTCTTGTTCCCCATACACTAATCTGCTCGAATATAGATTTTGCAGTGAATTTGGAGCAACTTTTGTTATGAGTATATATAATTCGTGTCCAGGGAACCGATAATCGTCGAAAAATCCACTTACGCGAAATGAAAAATTTTTGTAATATTCTTGTTCCCCACACTCCAAACTGCTCGTATATAGCTTTTGCAGTGAATTTGGAGTAACTTTTGTTCTGAGTATAATTGGTGTCCAGGGAACAGAGAATCGTCGAAAAATCGACTTACGCGAAAAGAAAACTTTTTGTGATATTCTTGTTCCTCACGCTCCAAACTGCTCGTATATAGCATTTGCAGTGAATTTGGAGCAACTTTTGTTATATGTATATTTCGTGTCCAGGGTGCCGAGAATCGTCGAAATATCGACTTACAACAAATGAAATATTTTTGTGATATTCTTGTTCCCCAAACTCCAAACTGCTGGTATATAGCTTTTGCATCGAATTTGGAGCAACTTTTGTTCTGAAAATATTTCGTGTCCAGGCAGCCGAGAATCGTCGAAAAATCCACTTACACGTAATGAAACATTTTTGTGAATTTGGAGCAACTTTTGTTCTGAGTATATTTCCTGTCCAGGGAACCGAGAATCGTCGAAAAATCGACATACGCGAAATGAAAACTTTTTGTGATATTCTTGTTCCTCACGCTCCAAAATGCTCGTGTATAGCATTTCAGCGAATTTGGAGCAACTTTTGTTATATGTATATTTCGTGTCCAGGGAGCCGTGAATCGTCGAAAAATCCACTTACACGTAATGAAACATTTTTGAAATATTCTTGTTCCCCATACTCCAATCTGCTCGTATATAGCTTTTACAGTGAATTTGGAGCAACTTCTGTCCTGAGTATAAATAATTCGTGTCCAGGGAACCGAGAATCGTCGAAAAATCGACTTACGCGAAATGAAATATTTTTGTGATATTCTTGTTCCCCACACTCCAAACTGCTGGTATATAGCTTTTGCATCGAATTTGCAGCAACTTTTGTTCTGAAAATATTTCGTGACCAGGCAGCCGAGAATCGTCGAAAATCCACTTACACGTAATGAAACATTTTTGTGATATTCTTGTTCCTGATACTCCAATCTGCTCGTATAAAGCTTTTTCAGTGAATTTGGAGCAACTTTTGTTTTGAGTATATTTCGTGTCCAGGGAACAGAGAATCGCCGAAATATCGACTTACAACAAGTGAAATATTTTTGTGATATTCTTGTTCCCCACACTCCAAACTGCTCGTATATAGCATTTGCAGCGAATTTGAAGAAACTTTTGTTCTAAAAATATTTCGTGTCCAGGCAGCCGAGAATCGTCGAAAAATCCACTTACACGTAATGAAACAATTATGTGATATTCCTGTTCCTAATACTCCAATCTGGTCGTATATAGCTTTTTCAGTGAATTTGGAGCAACGTTTGTTCTGAGTATATTTCGTGTCCAGGGAACCGAGAATCGTCGAAAAATCGACTTACGCGAAATGAAAAATTTTTGTGATATTCTTGTTCCCCACGCTCCAAAATGCTCGTATATAGCATTTGCAGTGAATTTGGAGCAACTTTTGTAATATGTATATTTCGTGTCCAGCGAGCCGAGAATCGTCGCAATATCGACTTACAACAAATGAAATATTTTTGTGATATTCTTGTTCCCCACACTTCAAACTGGTCTTGTATAGCTTTTGCAGCGAACTTGGAGCAAATTTTGTTATATGTATATTTCGTGACCAGGGAACCGAGAGTCGTCGAAATATAAACTTACACGAAATGAAATATTTTTATGATACTCTTGTTCCCCACGCTCCAAACTGCTCGTGTATAGCACTTGCAGCGAATTTGGAGCAACTTTTTTTATATGTATATTTCCTGTCCAGGGAGCCGAGAATCGTCGAAAATTCAACTTACACGAAATGAAACATTTTTATGATATTCTTGTTCCCCACACCACAAACTGCTCGTATATAGCTTTTGCAGTGAATTTGGAGCAACTTTTGTTCTGAGTATATATAATTCGTATCCAGGGAACCGATAATCGTCGAAAAATCGACTTACGCGAAATGAAAAATTTTTGAGATATTCTTCTTCCCCTCGCTCGAAACTGCTCGTATATAGCATTTGCAGCGAATTTGAAGTAACCTTTGTTCTGAAAATATTTCGTGTCCAGGCAGCCGAGAATCGTCGAAAAATCCACTTAAACGTAATGAAACATTTTTGTGATATTCTTGTTCCCCACACTCCAAACTGCTCGTATATAGCTTTTGCAGTGAATTTGGAGCAACTTTTGTAATATGTATATTTCGTGTCCAGCGAGCCGAGAATCGTCGAAAAATCCACTTACACGTAATGAAACAATTTTGTGATATTCCTGTTCCTAATACTCCAATCTGGTCGTATATAGCTTTTTCAGTGAATTTGGAGCAACGTTTGTTCTGAGTATATTTCGTGTCCAGGGAGCCGAGAATCGCCGAAATATCGACTTACAACAAGTGAAATATTTTTGTGATATTCTTGTTCCCCACACTCCACACTGCTCGTATATAGCATTTGCAGCGAATTTGAAGAAACTTTTGTTCTAAAAATATTTCGTGTCCAGGCAGCCGAGAATCGTCGAAAAATCCACTTACACGTAATGAAACAATTTTGTGATATTCCTGTTCCTAATACTCCAATCTGGTCGTATATAGCTTTTTCAGTGAATTTGGAGCAACGTTTGTTCTGAGTATATTTCGTGTCCAGGGAACCGAGAATCGTCGAAAAATCGACTTACGCGAAATGAAAAATTTTTGAGATATTCTTCTTCCCCACGCTCGAAACTGCTCGTATGTAGCATTTGCAGCGATTTGAAGAAACTTTTGTTCTGAAAATATTTCGTGTCCAGGCAGCCGAGAATCGTCGAAAAATCCACTTAAACGTAATGAAACATTTTTGTGATATTCCTGTTCCTAATACTCCAATCTGCTCGTATATAGCTTTTTCAGTAAATTTGAGCAAAGTTTGTTCTGAGTATATTTAATTCGTGTCCAGGGAACCGAGAATCGTCGAAAAATCGACTTACGCGAAATGAAAATTTTTTGTAATATTCTTGTTCCCCACACTCCAAACTGCTCGTATATAGCTTTTGCAGCGAACTTGGAGCAAATTTTATTAAATGTATATTTCGTAACCAGGGAGCCGAGAATCGTCGAAATATCAACTTACACAAAATTAAATATTTTTGTGATATTCTTGTTCCCCACGCTCCAACCTTCTCGGGTATAGCATTTGCAGCGAATTTGGAGCAACTTTTGTTATATGTATATTTCGTGTCCAGGGAGCCGAGAATCGACGAAATATCGACTTACACAAAATTAAATATTTTTGTGATATTCTTGTTCCCCACGCTCCAACCTTCTCGTGTATATCATTTGCAGCGAATTTGGAGCAACTTTTGTTCTGAGTATATATAATTCGTGTCCAGGAAACCGAGAATCGTCGAAAAATCGACTTACGCGAAATGAAAACTTTTTGTGATATTCTTTTTCCTCACGCTCCAAACTGCTCGTATATAGCATTTGCAGTGAATTTGGAGCAATTTTTGTAATATGTATATTTCGTGTCCAGGGAGCCGAGAATCGTCGAAAAATCGACTTACGCGAAATGAAAAATTTTTGTAATATTCTTGTTCCCCACACTCCAAACTGCTCGTATATAGCTTTTGCAGTGAATTTGGAGCAACTTTTGTTCTGAGTATAATTGGTGTCCAGGGAACAGAGAATCGTCGAAAAATCGACTTACGCGAAATGAAAACTTTTTGTGATATTCTTGTTCCTCACGCTCCAAACTGCTCGTATATAGCATTTGCAGTGAATTTGGAGCAACTTTTGTTATATGTATATTTCGTGTCCAGGGAGCCGAGAATCGTCGAAAAATCGACTTACAACAAATGAAATATTTATGTGATATTCTTGTTCCCCACACTCCAAACTTCTGGTATATAGTTTTGCAGGGAATTTGGAGCAACTTTTGTTCTGAAAATATTTCGTGTCCAGGCAGCCGAGAATCAACGAAAAATCGACTTGCACGTAATGAAACATTTTTATGATATTCTTGTTCCCCACACTTCAAACTAGTTTTATATAGCTTTTGCAGCGAACTTGGAGCAAATTTTATTAAATGTATATTTCGTAACCAGGGAGCCGAGAATCGTCGAAATATCAACTTACACAAAATTAAATATTTTTGTGATATTCTTGTTCCCCACGCTCCAACCTTCTCGGGTATAGCATTTGCAGCGAATTTGGAGCAACTTTTGTTATATGTATATTTCGTGTCCAGGGAGCCGAGAATCGACGAAATATCAACTTACACAAAATTAAATATTTTTGTGATATTCTTGTTCCCCACGCTCCAAACTTCTCGTGTATAGCATTTGCAGCGAATTTGGAGCAACTTTTGTTCTGAGTATATATAATTCGTGTCCAGGGAACCGAGAATCGTCGAAAAATCGACTTACGCGAAATGAAAATTTTTTGAGATATTCTTCTTACCCACGCTCGAAATTGCTCGTATATAGCATTTGCAGCGAATTTGAAGAAACTTTTGTTCTAAAAATATTTCGTGTCCAGGCAGCCGAGAATCGTCGAAAAATCCACTTACACGTAATGAAACATTTTTGTGATATTCCTGTTCCTAATACTCCAATCTGGTCGTATATAGCTTTTTCAGTGAATTTGGAGCAACGTTCGTTCTGAGTATATTTCGTGTCCAGGGAACCGAGAATCGTCGAAAAATCGACTTACGCGAAATGAAAACTTTTTGTGATATTCTTGTTCCTCACGCTCCAAACTGCTCGCATATGGCATTTGTAGTCAGTTTGGAGCAAATTTTGTAATATGTATATTTCATGTCCAGGGAGCCGAGAATCGTCGAAATATCGACGTACAACAAATGAATATAATTTTGAGATATTCTTGTTCCCCACGCTCCAAACTGCTCGCGTATAGCATTTGCAGCGAATTTGGAGCAACTTTTGTTATATGTATATTTCGTGTCCAGGGAGCCGAGAATCGTCGAAAATTCAACTTACACGAAATGAAACATTTTTATGATATTCTTGTTCCCCACACTCCAAACTTCTCGTATATAGCTTTTGCAGTGAATTTGGAGCAACTTTTGTTCTGAGAATGTATAATTCGTGTCCAGGGAACCGATAATCGTCGAAAAATCCACTTAAGCGAAATGAAAAATTTTTGTAATATTCTTGTTCCCCACACTCCAAACTGCTCGTATATAGCTTTTGCAGTGAATTTGGAGCAAGTTTTGTTCTGAGTATAATTGGTGTCCAGGGAACAGAGAATCGTCGAAAAATCGACTTACGCGAAATGAAAACTTTTTGTGATATTCTTGTTCCTCACGCTCCACACTGCTCGTATATAGCATTTGCAGTGAATTTGGAGCAACTTTTGTAATATGTATATTTCGTGTCCAGGGAGCCGAGAATCGTCGAAAAATCCACTTACACGTAATGAAACAATTTTGTGATATTCCTGTTCCTAATACTCCAATCTGGTCGTATATAGCTTTTTCAGTGAATTTGGAGCAACGTTTGTTCTGAGTATATTTCGTGTCCAGGGAGCCGAGAATCGCCGAAATATCGACTTACAACAAGTGAAATATTTTTGTGATATTCTTGTTCCCCACACTCCACACTGCTCGTATATAGCATTTGCAGCGAATTTGAAGAAACTTTTGTTCTAAAAATATTTCGTGTCCAGGCAGCCGAGAATCGTCGAAAAATCCACTTACACGTAATGAAACAATTTTGTGATATTCCTGTTCCTAATACTCCAATCTGGTCGTATATAGCTTTTTCAGTGAATTTGGAGCAACGTTTGTTCTGAGTATATTTCGTGTCCAGGGAACCGAGAATCGTCGAAAAATCGACTTACGCGAAATGAAAAATTTTTGAGATATTCTTCTTCCCCACGCTCGAAACTGCTCGTATGTAGCATTTGCAGCGATTTGAAGAAACTTTTGTTCTGAAAATATTTCGTGTCCAGGCAGCCGAGAATCGTCGAAAAATCCACTTAAACGTAATGAAACATTTTTGTGATATTCCTGTTCCTAATACTCCAATCTGCTCGTATATAGCTTTTTCAGTAAATTTGAGCAAAGTTTGTTCTGAGTATATTTAATTCGTGTCCAGGGAACCGAGAATCGTCGAAAAATCGACTTACGCGAAATGAAAATTTTTTGTAATATTCTTGTTCCCCACACTCCAAACTGCTCGTATATAGCTTTTGCAGCGAACTTGGAGCAAATTTTATTAAATGTATATTTCGTAACCAGGGAGCCGAGAATCGTCGAAATATCAACTTACACAAAATTAAATATTTTTGTGATATTCTTGTTCCCCACGCTCCAACCTTCTCGGGTATAGCATTTGCAGCGAATTTGGAGCAACTTTTGTTATATGTATATTTCGTGTCCAGGGAGCCGAGAATCGACGAAATATCGACTTACACAAAATTAAATATTTTTGTGATATTCTTGTTCCCCACGCTCCAACCTTCTCGTGTATATCATTTGCAGCGAATTTGGAGCAACTTTTGTTCTGAGTATATATAATTCGTGTCCAGGAAACCGAGAATCGTCGAAAAATCGACTTACGCGAAATGAAAACTTTTTGTGATATTCTTTTTCCTCACGCTCCAAACTGCTCGTATATAGAATTTGCAGTGAATTTGGAGCAATTTTTGTAATATGTATATTTCGTGTCCAGGGAGCCGAGAATCGTCGAAAAATCGACTTACGCGAAATGAAAAATTTTTGTAATATTCTTGTTCCCCACACTCCAAACTGCTCGTATATAGCTTTTGCAGTGAATTTGGAGCAACTTTTGTTCTGAGTATAATTGGTGTCCAGGGAACAGAGAATCGTCGAAAAATCGACTTACGCGAAATGAAAACTTTTTGTGATATTCTTGTTCCTCACGCTCCAAACTGCTCGTATATAGCATTTGCAGTGAATTTGGAGCAACTTTTGTTATATGTATATTTCGTGTCCAGGGAGCCGAGAATCGTCGAAAAATCGACTTACAACAAATGAAATATTTTTGTGATATTCTTGTTCCTCACACTCCAAACTTCTGGTATATAGTTTTGCAGGGAATTTGGAGCAACTTTTGTTCTGAAAATATTTAGTGTCCAGGCAGCCGAGAATCAACGAAAAATCGACTTGCACGTAATGAAACATTTTTATGATATTCTTGTTCCCCACACTTCAAACTAGTTTTATATAGCTTTTGCAGCGAACTTGGAGCAAATTTTATTAAATGTATATTTCGTAACCAGGGAGCCGAGAATCGTCGAAATATCAACTTACACAAAATTAAATATTTTTGTGATATTCTTGTTCCCCACGCTCCAACCTTCTCGGGTATAGCATTTGCAGCGAATTTGGAGCAACTTTTGTTATATGTATATTTCGTGTCCAGGGAGCCGAGAATCGACGAAATATCAACTTACACAAAATTAAATATTTTTGTGATATTCTTGTTCCCCACGCTCCAAACTTCTCGTGTATAGCATTTGCAGCGAATTTGGATCAACTTTTGTTCTGAGTATATATAATTCGTGTCCAGGGAACCGAGAATCGTCGAAAAATCGACTTACGCGAAATGAAAACTTTTTGTGATATTCTTTTTCCTCACGCTCCAAACTGCTCGTATATAGCATTTGCAGTGAATTTGGAGCAATTTTTGTAATATGTATATTTCGTGTCCAGGGAGCCGAGAATCGCCGAAATATCGACTTACAACAAATAAAATATTTTTCTGATATTCTTGTTCCCCACACTCCAAACTGCTCGTATATAGCTTTTGCAGTGAATTTGGAGCAACTTTTGTTCTGAGTATATATAATTCGTGTCCAGGGAACCGATAATCGTCGAAAAATCGACTTACGCGAATTGAAAAATTTTTGAGATATTCTTCTTACCCACGCTCGAAATTGCTCGTATATAGCATTTGCAGCGAATTTGAAGAAACTTTTGTTCTAAAAATATTTCGTGTCCAGGCAGCCGAGAATCGTCGAAAAATCCACTTACACGTAATGAAACATTTTTGTGATATTCCTGTTCCTAATACTCCAATCTGGTCGTATATAGCTTTTTCAGTGAATTTGGAGCAACGTTCGTTCTGAGTATATTTCGTGTCCAGGGAACCGAGAATCGTCGAAAAATCGACTTACGCGAAATGAAAACTTTTTGTGATATTCTTGTTCCTCACGCTCCAAACTGCTCGCATATGGCATTTGTAGTCAGTTTGGAGCAAATTTTGTAATATGTATATTTCATGTCCAGGGAGCCGAGAATCGTCGAAATATCGACGTACAACAAATGAATATATTTTTGAGATATTCTTGTTCCCCACGCTCCAAACTGCTCGCGTATAGCATTTGCAGCGAATTTGGAGCAACTTTTGTTATATGTATATTTCGTGTCCAGGGAGCCGAGAATCGTCGAAAATTCAACTTACACGAAATGAAACATTTTTATGATATTCTTGTTCCCCACACTCCAAACTTCTCGTATATAGCTTTTGCAGTGAATTTGGAGCAACTTTTGTTCTGAGAATGTATAATTCGTGTCCAGGGAACCGATAATCGTCGAAAAATCCACTTAAGCGAAATGAAAAATTTTTGTAATATTCTTGTTCCCCACACTCCAAACTGCTCGTATATAGCTTTTGCAGTGAATTTGGAGCAAGTTTTGTTCTGAGTATAATTGGTGTCCAGGGAACAGAGAATCGTCGAAAAATCGACTTACGCGAAATGAAAACTTTTTGTGATATTCTTGTTCCTCACGCTCCACACTGCTCGTATATAGCATTTGCAGTGAATTTGGAGCAACTTTTGTAATATGTATATTTCGTGTCCAGGGAGCCGAGAATCGTCGAAAATTCAACTTACACGAAATGAAACATTTTTATGATATTCTTGTTCCCCACACTCCAAACTGCTCGTATATAGCTTTTGCAGTGAATTTGGAGCAACTTTTGTTCTGAGTATATATAATTCGTGTCCAGGAAACCGATAATCGTCGAAAAATCGAGTTACGCGAAATGAAAAATTTTTGTGATATTCTTGTTCCCCACACTCCAAACTGCTCGTATATAGGTTTTGCAGTGAATTTGGAACATCTTTTGTTCTGAGTATATATAATTCGTGTCCAGGGAACCGATAATCGTCGAAAAATCGACTTACGCGAAATGAAAAATTTTTGTGATATTCTTGTTACCTACACTCCAAACTGCCCGTATATAGCTTTTGCAGTGAATTTGGAGCATCTTTTGTTCTGAGTATATATAATTCGTGTCCAGGGAACCGAGAATCGTCGAAAAATCGACTTACGCGAATTGAAAACTTTTTGTGATATTCTTGTTCCCCATACTCCAATCTGCTCGTATATAGCTTTTGCAGTGAATATGGAGCAACTTTTGTTCTGAGTATATATAATTCGTGTCCAGGGAACCGATAATCGTCGAAAAGTGGACTTACGCGAAATGAAACATTTTTGAGATATTCTTCTTGCCCACGCTCGAAACTGCTCGTATATAGCATTTGAAGCGAATTTGAAGAAACTTTTGTTCTGAAAATATTTCGTGTCCAGGCAGCCGAGAATCGCAGAAAAATCCACTTAAACGTAATGAAACATTTTTGTGATATTCCTGTTCCTAATACTCCAATCTGCTCGTATATAGCTTTTTCAGTGAATTTTGAGCAACGTTTGTTCTGAGTATATTTAATTCGTGTCCAGGGAACCGAGAATCGTCGAAAAATCCACTTACGCGAAATGAAAAATTTTTGTAATATTCTTGTTCCCCACACTCCAAACTGCTCGTATATAGCTTTTGCAGTGAATTTGGAGCAACTTTTGTTCTGAGTATAATTGGTGTCCAGGGAACAGAGAATCGTCGAAAAATCGACTTACGCGAAATGAAAACTTTTTGTGATATTCTTGTTCCTCAAGCTCCAAACTGCTCGTATATAGCGTTTGCAGTGAATTTGGAGCAACATTTGTTATATGTATATTTCGTGTCCAGGGAGCCGAGAATCGTCGAAATATCGACTTACAACAAATGAAATATTTTTGTGATTTTCTTGTTCCCCACACTCCAATCTTCTGGTATATAGATAGCTTTTGCAGTGAATTTGGAGCAACTTTTGTTCTGAAAATATTTCGTGTCCAGGCAGCCGAGAATCAACGAAAAATCGCCTTGCACGTAATGAAACATTTTTATGATATTCTTGTTCCCCACACTTCAAACTGGTCTTATATAGCTTTTGCAGCGAACTTGGAGCAAATTTTATTAAATGTATATTTCGTAACCAGGCAGCCGAGAATCGTCGTAATATCAACTTACAACAAATAAAATATTTTTGTGATATTCTTGTTCCCCACTCTTCAAACTGGTCTTGTATAGCTTTTGCAGCGAACTTGGAGCAAATTTTGTTATATGTATATTTCGTGACTAGGGAGCCGAGAATCGTCGAAATGTCAACTTAAACGAAATGAAATATTTTTGTGATATTCTTGTTCCCCACGCTCCAATATAGCTTTTGCAGTGAATTTGGAGCAACTTTTGTTCTGAGTATATATAATTCGTGTCCAGGTTACCGATAATCGTCGAAAAATCAACTTACTCGAAATGAAAACTTTTTGTGATATTCTTCTTCCCCACGCTCGAAACTGCTCGTATATAGCATTTGCAGCGAATTTGAGGAAACTTTTGTTCTGAGAATATTTCGTGTCCAGGCAGCCGAGAATCGTCGAAAAATCTACTTACACGTAATGAAACATTTTTGTGATATTCCTGTTCCTAATACTCCAATCTGCTCGTATATAGCTTTTTCAGTGAATTTGGAGCAACGTTTGTTCTGAGTATATTTCGTGTCCAGGGAACCGAGAATCGTCGAAAAATCGACTTACGCGAAATGAAAACTTTTTGTGATATTCTTGTTCCTCACGCTCCAAACTGCTCGCATATGGCATTTGCAGTGAATTTGGAGCAAATTTTGTAATATGTATATTTCGTGTCCAGCGAGCCGAGAATTGTCGAAATATCAACTTACAAAAAATTAAATATTTTTGTGTTATTCTTGTTCCCCACGCTCCAACCTTCGCGTGTATAGCATTTGCAGTGTATTTGGAGCAACTTTTGTTCTGAGTATAATTGGTGTCCAGGGAACAGAGAATCGTCGAAAAATCGACTTACGCAAAATGAAAACTTTTTGTGATATTGTTGTTCCTCACGCTCCAAACTGCTCGTATATAGCATTTGCAGTGAATTTGGAGCAACTTTTGTTATATGTATATTTCGTGTCCAGGGAGCCGAGAATCGTCGAAATATCGACTTACAACAAATGAAATATTTTTGTGATATTCTTGTTCCCCACACTCCAATCTTCTGGTATATAGATAGCTTTGCAGGGAATTTGGAGCAACTTTTGTTCTGAAAATATTTAGTGTCCAGGCAGCCGAGAATCAACGAAAAATCGACTTGCACGTAATGAAAGATTTTTATGATATTCTTGTTCCCCAAACTTCAAACTGGTCTTATATAGCTTTTGCAGCGAACTTGGGGCAAATTTTATTAAATGTATATTTCGTAACCAGGGAGCCGAGAATCGTCGAAATATCAACTTACACAAAATTAAATATTTTTGTGATATTCTTGTTCCCCACGCTCCAAACTTCTCGTGTATGGCATTTGCAGCGAATTTGGAGCAACTTTTGTTATATGTATATTTCGTGTCCAGGGAGCCGAGAATCGTCGAAAATTCAACTTACACGAAATGAAACATTTTTATGATATTCTTGTTCCCCACACTCCAAACTGCTCGTATATAGCTTTTGCAACGAATTTGGAGCAACTTTTGTTCTGAGTATATATAATTCGTGTCCAGGGAACCGATAATCGTCGAAAAATCGACTTACGCGAAATGAAAAATTTTTGTGATATTCTTGTTCCCCACACTCCAAACAGCTCGTATATAGCTTTTGCAGTGAATTTGGAGCATCTTTTGTTCTGAGTATATATAATTCGTGTCCAGGGAACCGATAATCGTCAAAAAATCGACTTACGCGAAATGAAAAATTTTTGTGATATTCTTGTTCCCCACACTCCAAACTGCTCGTATATAGCTTTTGCAGTGAATTTGGAGCAACTTTTGTAATATGTATATTTCGTGTCAAGCGAGCCGAGAATCGTCGAAATATCGACTTACACCAAATGAAATATTTTTGTGATATTCTTGTTCCCCACACTTCAAACTGGTCTTGTATAGCTTTTGCAGCGAACTTGGAGCAAATTTTGTTATATGTATAATTCGTGACCAGGGAGCCGAGAATCGTCGAAATATCAACTTACACGAAATGAAATATTTTTGTGATATTCTTGTTCCCCAAGCTCCAAAGTGCTCGTATATAGCTTTTGCAGTGAATTTGGAGCAACTTTTGTTCTGAGTATATATAAATCGTGTCCAGGGAACCGATAATCGTCGAAAAATCGACTTACGCGAAATGAAAAATTTTTGAGAAATTCTTCTTCCCCATGCTCGAAACTGCTCGGATATAGCATTTGCAGCGAATTTGAAGAAACTTTTGTTCTGAAAATATTTCGTGTCCAGGCAGCCGAGAATCGTCGAAAAATCCACTTACACGTAATGAAACATTTTTGTGATATTCCTGTTCCTAATACTCCAATCTGCTCGTATATAGCTTTTTCAGTGAATTTGGAGCAACGTTTGTTCTGAGTATATTTCGTGTCCAGGGAACCGAGAATTGTCGAAAAATAGACTTACGCGAAATGAAAACTTTTTGTGATATTGTTGTTCCTCACGCTCCAAACTGCTCGCATATGGCATTTGCAGTGAATTTGGAGCAAATTTTGTAAGATCTATATTTCGTGTCCAGGGAGCCGAGAATCGTCGAAACATCGACTTACAACAAATGAAATATTTTTGTGATATTTTTGTTCCCCACACTTCAGACTGGTCTTGTATAGCTTTTGCAGCGAACTTGGAGCAAATTTTGTTATATGTATATTTCCTGACCAGGGAGCCGAGAATCGTCGAAATATCAACTTACACGAAATGAAATATTTTTGTGATATTCTTGTTCCCCACGCTCGAAACTGCTCTTGTATGGCTTTTTCAGTTAATTTGGAGCAACTTTTGTTCTGAATATATTTCGTGTATAGGGAACCTAGAATCTTCGAAAAATCGACTTACGCGAAATGAAAACTTTTTGAGATATTCTGCTTCCCCATAGTCCAATCTGCTCGTATATAGCTTTTGAAGTGAATTTGGAGCAACTTTTGTTCTGAGTATATTTCGTGTCCAGAGAGCCGTGAATCGTCGAAAAATCCACTTACACGTAATTTTTTTTTTTTTTTTTATTCTTTATACCTCCGTGTCTCTCTCTCTCTCTCTCTCTCTCTCTCTCTCTCTCTCTCTGCCATGTCAGACTTGCTTTTTTTTTTTTTTTTTTTACCATCATCTTCTAAAACTAAACCACAACAAAATAAACATAATTAATATCGGGTTAATGAATCCTTAGCCCGAATAGTTACTTTTTTTTTTTTTTTTTTCAAATCTGGCAAAGTTTTTTTTTTGTTTGTTTTGTTTTGTTTTTTTGTTTTTTTTTTTTTTTTAATGCTAGTTGACCATAATAGTTTCTTTTTTAATCACAGAAGCGGGAAGCTGAACCTAACAACATTGTCAGTGCTTCTTAGTGTGGAGGTGATAGTCCACCGAGAGACTAACAATGTTAGGTGGTAACCTCAAACATGGTGATAAATGGCTGCATATCGCCGATAAATCCGGACTTTATCACTTTCCATCGTTCTTGTCTCAGGAACCCAAACCAGTCTTCCCTCTTTGCCACAGTGTCGATATTCTGTTTCAAAATCCAATGGAGTGTTCCCGCTACCAACCAAATCACACTACGTTGAAGGTAGGTATTCGAGAAATGAAATTCCAGGCGCCAGAGTTTCTCCAGGCACGGCGGGGTCTCCGGCTGGCACCATTTGATTAGATAGCTATTAAGCACCAACCAAATGCCAGCAACCTGCCGACACGATATAAGGCGATGCTCCAAAGTATCCACGTTGGAGCAGAGTGCACAGAGGTTAGATTGTACTCGCCCATGTCGCCAGAGTTTGTCTGCTGTCGGTATGGTCTCATTTAACACTTCATAAGCCGTCTCTTGCCAATCAGCTGAAATATGTTTACAGTAGACATTCTGCCAAATAATGTTCCATCTCCGAGCATGTTTCTCTTCAATCCTAGGAGCAAGCGGAGCGGCAGTCAATAGACGGTAGTGGTTCCGGGTTTGCTCAAATGCTGTGATCTCCGTGCATGTGTCCAGAAGGCGCTTCAAATGTGTGACGATCGGTTTAAAGCCGGAACGTACCGTATAAGGATCTTGCAATTGCTCCTCCCAGAACGCTCTATCGATTGCTGAAGCATTACCACTGAGTGATCGGATGGCAGTTTTCCCCAATAATGCCAAACATTTCTTTGTGACGTCCACTAATCCACATCCACCCTGGGAACGTGGCAAGCGTAGTTGAGGTCTGTTCACCCTGTATGCTTTACCAGTCCATAAGAAATAACCGATAAGTTGTTCAATTCTCTGTGCGTCATATTTTGTAATCGGCAGAAGCTGTGCTAAATACCAAATTTGACTGAGACCATAGGTATGAATATACCAGATGCGCTGCAGCAAATTCAAATTTCGAGTCCGCTCAATGGATAAGGAATATCGTAGTTGGTTGATTTTATCCCTCCAGTTAAGAGTAATGGTGTCGTTCACATTTTCCATGAAGGAGACACCCAGGATTCGTGTAGTGGAAACAAGTTTCATGCCCAACGGATTAAGCGGCTCCGGCCAGTTTCCGACTACCAATATCTCCGATTTGGCCACATTTAACGCTGCACCTGACAATCCCTTATACACCTCCAGGCCATGCTGTAATGCTGCCATATCTAGGTTATCAACAGCCGCAATTGTCACATCGTCAGCATAGGCGGTGACAGTAAAGCGCTCATTATACACAGTAACTCCTCGGAGGGTGTCTTGAAGAATCTGGAGTAAAGGATTTAATGACAGGCAAAACAGTCCCATAGATAAAGGGCACCCCTGACGCACTGACCGGCTGATTTGAATCGGGATGGAGAGCCATCCGTTCCACAACACCCGAGACTTCGCTGTTCTGTAGAGACCTTGAATCAGTTGAACCGTCGGCACAGGAAAATGTGCTGCTTCCAAGCATTTCCATAAATATTGATGGTGCACTCTATCGAAAGCTTTTTGGAAATCGAGACTGATCAAAGCTGCTACTTGCTGTTCCTTTCGGAGCTGCATTAGTACATCCCGAAGTTCCACTAACGTTGCAATGATATTTTTCTGTGACATTGCCGCCTGATTGTAATTTAATATTTCAGCATAAGCACCTTTCAGTCTGTTAGCCAATACTTTAGCGAATAATTTATAGTCCGCATTGAGCAATGTTATTGGACGGTAATCATTCATTGTGGTTGCCCGAGCTGCCTTTGGGTGTAATACTAGAATTCCATCCGCAAATGTGTCGGGAAAAGAAGCTGTATCCCACAATTCCACAAAGATTGGCATGATTGCGTGCTTTATGATTGGCCAACACGTCCTATAAAATTCATAGGACAGTCCATCAGGACCCGGAGACGTGTGTTGACTCGCCTGGAGAAGGGCATCTAACACTTCACGTTCGGTGATAGGGCTGGTTAGCATCTCTGAGGTGTCTTGCGAGACGTCAGTTTTAAATAGCTGACGATCAGCATACATATGCGATGTGCCTTGTGCTGGTTCCTCGTGAAACAAAGCTTGGAAATGATCCGCGATAAGTTGAAGAATGGCTCTGGTCCCAGAGCATGGGGCTCCAGTGACAACATTCTGAAGGACTTCTGGATATTTTGCACGCCCCTCCTTCCTTTCTTTAGCAAAATAATAAAATGAATGCCGTTCCTCATCGTGTATGTGCCGGGCCTTGGCTCGGACTTTATGGCCATCTAGGTGCTGTAATTGTTTCATCTTAATAATCTCTTTCAGTCGTTTGATCGCTGCCGTCACATCACAGCCCTCTCGTTGCTTCGCACACAGGTCCCCCAGGGCCTCGTTATAAAAAAGCAGCAATTCCTTTTTCGCCCGTGCCCGCAAAATACTCCAGTATTTAAAAAACGAGCGGATCGCCGGTTTTGCAATTTCAGTCCACCAAACACTCTTCCGGGGTGCGGTTCTGAATGAGGTTTGTAGCTGGTTCCATTTAACTTTAAAGTGCTCCAGGACTTCGGTATCCTTTAAAATGGCGTTATTAATCTTCCAGTAATCTCGGCCGGCCTTCCGAATGCTGAGTTGCTGAACCTGGAGTTGATAGATGACGGCATGATGGTCGCTAAATGCCAACGGAATAACGCAAATGCGGTGTACAGCAGTAGATATCCCTGGAGAAACATATATACGATCTAATCGAGATGCAGAGTTGTGACGAAGAAAGGTAAATGTTACAGCAGCGCCATACTTTATTTCCCAGGCATCCTGAAGCTGGAGCTGCGTCACTAGTTGATGTAACATAGTGCTGAAGTTGGTCGCACCTTTTTGGTCCTTAGCATGCAGCGTACAATTAAAATCACCTGCGAGGAAGCATTCCTTAGCATGCTGTAAATGTGGAATTAAATCATTCTGAAACAACCGCTCTCGTTCCTGTCGATGTTGGGTACCTGCAGGAGCGTATATATTCACTAACGCAATATCATCTAAGGTCGCAGAGATGATCCTCCCCGAGGGGTCCATTTGAAAGTTCTGTAGTTGAAGACCTTCCCGATAGACAATGGCCGTGCCCCTTCCGTCTGATCCAAGATTGACTTTATAGTTATAACCATAAAGAGTGTCCAAATTATAAGTGTTTACTTCTTGCAGAAAACAGATATCAACGTTATTCACTCCGAGGAAGGTGTTGAGCAGTTTCTGTGTCACAAGATTGCGACAACCGTTCACATTTAAAGTCGCTATTGATTGCAGATAAATCATGCTAAGATGGCACGAGCACAAGGACAGTACCAGCAAGAGCAGCACCATCAAATACCTGCTATCAATACTACGAACATTACTGGCTGGTGTCACTTTCTCCATCTGAAGAGATCTGTGTTGCAATATGTCCGCGAATCCTCGGTTCATCAGAAGAACTCCTTCCTTCCCCTCCAAGCGGAGGAAGAAGTAACGGGTCCGTATCTATCTTTCCCGGGGCGGCACGAGAGGGTTGGGTCCCACCGGTCGCCACTGCTGGATGTAGAACTGCGTACTCCGCGGGAGTAGACTGGCTATCCCCGGAGTGGCTGTGTTGCAGTTCGCGTACTTTTAGCCTAGGGTCTCGTGCAGAACACGACCCCCGTCCCACAGGTGAAACTGTGACTCGGATATCAGGAGGTACGTTGGGACAACTGGCCCCAGAGCGGGCCTCAACAGTAACCTCCTCTGGGAATTGCGCAGCTTTCTGCCCTGGTGCCAGCCCTCCACCATCACCACAGTTAGAACTCCCAGCGTCCCTTCCAGCATCCCGGGAGTCGCATGACGACCTGCTTACTGTTTCCTCCATGCTAAGCGACGCGGATGACACTGCTGTCTGCGACTCACTCAAAAAAGTCGATGCCACTGGCGTCATTAGCTGTGGTTTAGGCTGTTCTGCCGGAATAGTGTACTGCTGTTCTGCCTCCATGTCTTGCTCAGTTTCCAGCTGGCTGCTCCTGGGCAATTTTGCACCACTCGTTTTGCGGAGCTTTGCGCGCTTACCACTCTGTTGTCCAGTCGGCCGTTTCTCTACCCCTGCAGCTACATCAACAACTAGTGGATCAGAACCGACCTGCTCTCTCCCCTCGAAGGTGGGCGGAAAACCGCGTTTACCCGCGACTTCGCGGAGCACAGTTGCATACTCCCTATGCTGCTCATGCATGGACTCATCCTGGGTCGCACCATGCTGCTGAGGTTCAATTGACACGGAAGGCTGTACACGGACATTCAAAGGTGGGAAACTGTCATTCTGCTGGTCAGTTACCGGAGAAACGGGTGCCAAGTCGTTCCGATGTCCAACAGTCACCGGGCGCACATTAGTGGATCGGTGAGGGCAGACTTCCTTCAGATGTTCCACACTATTACAGACATAACATGAGCGTGGCTGTCCAGCATAAGACACGGATAATCTGTAGCTGCCAATGACAAGAAAGCTAGGAATAGTCGTCTTCAGTTGCATTTTAACCGTACGTATACCGTTAAACACTGGAACACGATAATGACGGCCCCATTGTTCTTTTCGGACATCATACACTGTCCCATAACGTTGCAGTGTTTGCTTTAACACCTCATTCGGAAGTTCAGGTGGAACGTCAAAAACACGCACAGATAGCGCATTACCGGTCGCGTGGTCAAGTATTACTTTAGTTATTTCCCCATTCATGTAGGTGAAATTCGTTTCGTCCGAGAAGGTATTTAAAGTCTTCTCTAACAGGAGTGCTGATATCAGTTTTACGTAAATTGCCCGTTCACTGGCGATTAACTGAATGGTGTCCACTTGTTCCGCATTTAACCGTAAGGTATCGGCAATAAAGTCATGTACCTCATAAGCTGTCGGTCTCGTTGCATTTAACGCAAATTTAACTCTAATTGTATTCTTCCTGGCGTACATTTCCATTTTTCACAGAGAAAGTACTCTGTAACACACAAATATAACACAAAAGTATTGACAAAAGGTTGTAGACAAAGCGCGGTAAGACCCTCTTTCACTCACTCGCTGTCACTGCACCACCACTTGTAAACAACACTAGAGCTTCCTGGTAGCGTCCGCTCGGCCCGGGCGCACAAACCAGACTGAGTAATGAAACATTTTTGTGATATTCTTGTTCCCCATACTCCAATCTGCTCGTATATAGCTTTTGCAGTGAATTTGGAGCAACTTTTGTTCTGAGTATATATAATTCGTGTCCAGGGAACCGAGAATCGTCGAAAAATCGACTTACGCGAAATGAAATATTTTTGTGATATTCTTGTTCCCCAAACTCCAAACTGCTGGTATATAGCTTTTGCATCGAATTTGGAGCTATTTTTGTCCTGAAAATATTTCGTGTCCAGGCAGCCGAGAATCGTCGAAAAATCGACTTACACGAAATGAAACATTTTTATGATATTCTTGTTCCCCACACTCCAAACTGCTCGTATATAGCTTTTGCAGTGAAATTGGAGCAACTTTTGTTATGAGTATATATAATTCGTGTCCAGGGAACCGAGAATCGTCGAAAAATCGACTTACGCGAAATGAAAACTTTTTGTGATATTCTTGTTCCTCACGCTCCAAACTGCATTTGCAGTGAATTTGGAGCAACTTTTGTAATATGTATATTTCGTGTCCAGGGAGCCGAGAATAACAAATGAAATATTTTTGTGATATTCTTGTTCCCCACACTTCAAACTGGTCTTGTATAGCTTTTGCAGCGAACTTGGAGCAAATTTTGTTATATGTACATTTCGTGACCAGGGAGCCGAGAATCGTCGAAATATCAACTTACACGAAATGAAATATTTTTGTGATATTCTTGTTCCCCACGCTCCAAACTGCTCGTGTATAGCTTTTGCAGTGAATTTGGAGCAACTTTTGTTATGAGTATATATAATTCGTGTCCAGGGAACCAATAATCGTCGAAAAATCCACTTACGCGAAATGAAAAATTTTTGTGATATTCTTGTTCCCCACACTCCAAACTGCTCGTATATAGCTTTTACACTGAATTTGGAGCAACTTTTGTTCTGAGTATAATTGGTGTCCAGGGAACAGAGAATCGTCGAAAAATCGACTTACGCGAAATGAAAACATTTTGTGATATTCTTGTTCCTCACGCTCCAAACTGCTCGTATATAGCATTTGCAGTGAATTTGGAGCAACTTTTGTTATATGTATATTTCGTGTCCAGGGAGCCGAGAATCATCGAAATATCGACCTACAACAAATGAAATATTTTAGTGATAATCTTGTTCCCCACACTCCAATCTTCTGGTATATAGCTTTTGCAGGGAAATTGGAGCAACTTTTGTTCTGAAAATATTTCGTGACCAGGCAGCCGAGAATCAACGAAAAATGACTTGCACGTAATGAAACATTTTTATGATATTCTTGTTCCCCACACTTCAAACTGGTCTTATATAGCTTTTACAGCGAATTTGGAGCAACTTTTGTTATATGTATATTTCGTGTCCAGGGAGCCGAGAATCGTCGAAAATTCAACTTACACGAAATGAAACAGTTTTATGATATTCTTGTTCCCCACAATCCAAACTGCCCGTATATAGCTTTTGCAGTGAATTTGGAGCAACTTTTGTTCTGAGTATATATAATTCGTGTCCAGGGAACCGATTATCGTCGAAAAATCGACTTACGCGAAATGAAAACTTTTTGTGATATTCTTGTTCCTCACGCTCCAAACTGCTCGTATATAGCATTTGCAGTGAATTTGGAGCAACTTTTGTAATATGTATATTTCGTGTCCAGTGAGCCGAGAATCGTCGAAATATCGACTTACAACAAATGAAATATTTTTGTGATATTCTTGTTCCCCACACTCCAAACTGCTGGTATATAGCTTTTGCATCGAATTTGGAGCAACTTTTGCTCTGAAAATATTTCGTGTCCAGGCAGCCGAGAATCGTCGAAAAATCCACTTACACGTAATGAAACATTTTTGTGATATTCTTGTTCCTAATACTACAATCTGCTCGTATATAGCTTTTGCAGTGAATTTGGAGCAACTTTTGTTCTGAGTATATTTCGTGTCCAGGGAACCAGGAATCGTCGAAAAATCGACTTACGCGAAATGAAAACTTTTTGTGATATTCTTGTTCCTCACGCTCCAAAATGCTCGTATATAGCATTTGCAGTGAATTTGGAGCAACTTTTGTAATATGTATATTTCGCGTCCAGCGAGCCGAGAATCGCCGAAATATCGACTTACAACAAATGAAATATTTTTGTGATATTCTTGTTCCCCACACTTCAAACTGGTCTTGTATAGCTTTTGCAGCGAACTTGGAGCAAATTTTGTTATATGTATATTTCGTGACCAGGGAGCCGAGAATCGTCGAAATATCAACTTACACGAAATGAAATATTTTTATGATATTCTTGTTCCCCACGCTCCATACTGCTCGTGTATAGCAATTGCAGCGAATTTGGAGCAACTTTTTTTATATGTATATTTCGTGTCCAGGGAGCCGAGAATCGTCGAAAATTCAACTTACACGAAATGAAACATTTTTATGATATTCTTGTTCCCCACACCACAAACTGCTGGTATATAGCTTTTGCAGTGAATTTGGAGCAACTTTTGTTCTGAGTATATATAATTCGTGTCCAGGGAACCAATAATCGTCGAAAAATCCACTTACGCGAAATGAAAAATTTTTGTGATATTCTTGTTCCCCACACTCCAAACTGCTCGTATATAGCCTTTACACTGAATTTGGAGCAACTTTTGTTCTGAGTATAATTGGTGTCCAGGGAACAGAGAATCGTCGAAAAATCGACTTACGCGAAATGAAAACATTTTGTGATATTCTTGTTCCTCACGCTCCAAACTGCTCGTATATAGCATTTGCAGTGAATTTGGAGCAACTTTTGTTATATGTATATTTCGTGTCCAGGGAGCCGAGAATCATCGAAATATCGACCTACAACAAATGAAATATTTTAGTGATAATCTTGTTCCCCACACTCCAATCTTCTGGTATATAGCTTTTGCAGGGAAATTGGAGCAACTTTTGTTCTGAAAATATTTCGTGACCAGGCAGCCGAGAATCAACGAAAAATGACTTGCACGTAATGAAACATTTTTATGATATTCTTGTTCCCCACACTTCAAACTGGTCTTATATAGCTTTTGCAGCGAACTTGGAGCAAATTTTATTAAATGTATATTTCGTAACCAGGGAGCCGAGAATCGTCGAAATATCAACTTACACATAATTAAATATTTTTGTGATATTCTTGTTCCCCACGCTCCAAACTTCTCGTGTATAGCATTTACAGCGAATTTGGAGCAACTTTTGTTATATGTATATTTCGTGTCCAGGGAGCCGAGAATCGTCGAAAATTCAACTTACACGAAATGAAACAGTTTTATGATATTCTTGTTCCCCACAATCCAAACTGCCCGTATATAGCTTTTGCAGTGAATTTGGAGCAACTTTTGTTCTGAGTATATATAATTCGTGTCCAGGGAACCGATTATCGTCGAAAAATCGACTTACGCGAAATGAAAACTTTTTGTGATATTCTTGTTCCTCACGCTCCAAACTGCTCGTATATAGCATTTGCAGTGAATTTGGAGCAACTTTTGTAATATGTATATTTCGTGTCCAGCGAGCCGAGAATCGTCGAAATATCGACTTACAACAAATGAAATATTTTTGTGATATTTATGTTCCCCACACTCCAAACTGCTGGTATATAGCTTTTTCATCGAATTTGGAGCAACTTTTGTTCTGAAAATATTTCGTGTCCAGGCAGCCGAGAATCGTCGAAAAATCCACTTACACGTAATGAAACATTTTTGTGATATTCTTGTTCCTAATACTACAATCTGCTCGTATATAGCTTTTGCAGTGAATTTGGAGCAACTTTTGTTCTGAGTATATTTCGTGTCCAGGGAACCAGGAATCGTCGAAAAATCGACTTACGCGAAATGAAAACTTTTTGTGATATTCTTGTTCCTCACGCTCCAAAATGCTCGTATATAGCATTTGCAGTGAATTTGGAGCAACTTTTGTAATATGTATATTTCGCGTCCAGCGAGCCGAGAATCGTCGAAATATCGACTTACAACAAATGAAATATTTTTGTGATATTCTTGTTCCCCACACTTCAAACTGGTCTTGTATAGCTTTTGCAGCGAACTTGGAGCAAATTTTGTTATATGTATATTTCGTGACCAGGGAGCCGAGAATCGTCGAAATATCAACTTACACGAAATGAAATATTTTTATGATATTCTTGTTCTCCACGCTCCAAACTGCTCGTGTATAGCAATTGCAGCGAATTTGGAGCAACTTTTTTTATATGTATATTTCGTGTCCAGGGAGCCGAGAATCGTCGAAAATTCAACTTACACGAAATGAAACATTTTTATGATATTCTTGTTCCCCACACCACAAACTGCTGGTATATAGCTTTTGCAGTGAATTTGGAGCAACTTTTGTTCTGAGTATATATAATTCGTGTCCAGAGAACCGATAATCGTCGAAAAATCGACTTACGCGAAATGAAAAATTTTTGTGATATTCTTGTTCCCCACACTCCAAACTGGTCGTATATAATTTTTGCAGTGAATTTGGAGCAACTTTTGTTCTGAGTGTATATAATTCGTGTCCAGGGAACCGAGAATGGTCGAAAAATTGACTTACGTGAAATGAAAACCTTTTGAGATATTCTTCTTCCCCATACTCCAATCTGCTCGTATATAGCTTTTGCAGGGAATTTGTAGCAACTTTTGTTCTGAAAATATTTCGTGTCCAGGCAGCCGAGAATCGTCGAAAAATCCACTTACACGTAATGAAACATTTTTGTGATATTCTTGTTCCTAATACTACAATCTGCTCGTATATAGCTTTTGCAGTGAATTTGGAGCAACTTTTGTTCTGAGTATATTTCGTGTCCAGGGAACCAGGAATCGTCGAAAAATCGACTTACGCGAAATGAAAACTTTTTGTGATATTCTTGTTCCTCACGCTCCAAAATGCTCGTATATAGCATTTGCAGTGAATTTGGAGCAACTTTTGTAATACGTATATTTCGCGTCCAGCGAGCCGAGAATCGTCGAAATATCGACTTACAACAAATGAAATATTTTTGTGATATTCTTGTTCCCCACACTTCAAACTGGTCTTGTATAGCTTTTGCAGCGAACTTGGAGCAAATTTTGTTATATGTATATTTCGTGACCAGGGAGCCGAGAATCGTCGAAATATCAACTTACACGAAATGAAATATTTTTATGATATTCTTGTTCTCCACGCTCCAAACTGCTCGTGTATAGCAATTGCAGCGAATTTGGAGCAACTTTTTTTATATGTATATTTCGTGTCCAGGGAGCCGAGAATCGTCGAAAATTCAACTTACACGAAATGAAACATTTTTATGATATTCTTGTTCCCCACACCACAAACTGCTGGTATATAGCTTTTGCAGTGAATTTGGAGCAACTTTTGTTCTGAGTATATATAATTCGTGTCCAGAGAACCGATAATCGTCGAAAAATCGACTTACGCGAAATGAAAAATTTTTGTGATATTCTTGTTCCCCACACTCCAAACTGGTCGTATATAGTTTTTGCAGTGAATTTGGAGCAACTTTTGTTCTGGGTGTATATAATTCGTGTCCAGGGAACCGAGAATGGTCGAAAAATTTACTTACGTGAAATGAAAACCTTTTGAGATATTCTTCTTCCCCATACTCCAATCTGCTCGTATATAGCTTTTGCAGGGAATTTGTAGCAACTTTTGTTCTGAGTATATTTTGTGTCCAGAGAGCCGTGAATCGTCGAAAAATCCACTTACACGTAATGAAACTTTTTTGTGATATTCTTGTTCCCCATACTCCAATCTGCTCGTATATAGCTTTTGCAGTGAATTTGGAGCAACTTTTGTTATATACATGTTTCGTGTGCAGGGAGCCGAGAAACGTCGTAAAATCAACTTACACGTAATGAAACATTTTTATATTCTTGTACCCCACGCTCCTACTTGCTCGTATATAGCTTTTGCATCGAATTTGGAGCAACTTATGTTATGTGTATATTTCGTGTCCAGGGAGCCGAGAATCGTCGAAAAATCGACTTACGCGAAATGAAATATTTTTGTGATATTCTAGTTCCCCACACTCCAGACAGCTCGTATATAGCTTTTGCAGCGAATTTGGAGAAACTTTTGTTATATTCTTACTTCGTGTCCAAGGAGCCGAGAATCGTTGTAAATTCGACTTACACGTAATGAAACAAGTTTATGATATTCTTGTTCCCCACGCTCCAAACTGCTCGTATATAGCATTAGCAGAAAATTTGGAGCAACTTTTTTATAGGCATATTTCGTGTTCAGGGAGCCGAGAATCGTCGTAAAATCGACTTACACGTAAAACAAACATTTTTATGTAATTCTTGTTCCCCACACTCGAAACATCTCTTATATAGCTTTTATAGTATGTTTGCAGCAACTTTTGTTCTGAGTATAATTGGTGTCCAGTGAACAGAGAATCGTCGAAAAATCGACTTAAAACAAATGAAATATTTTTTTGATATTCTTGTTCCCTACACTCCAAACAATTGGTATATAGCTTTTGCAGCGAATTTAGAGCAACCTTTGTTCTGAAAATATTTCGTGTCCAGGGAACCGAGAATCGTCGAAAAATCGACTTACACGAAATGAAACATTTTTATGATATTCTTGTTCCCCACACTCCAAACTGCTCGTATATAGCTTTTGCAGAGAATTTGGAGCAACTTTTGTTATGAGTATAAATAATTCGTGTCCAGGGAACCGAGAATCGTCGAAAAATCGACTTACGCGAGATGAAAACTTTTTGTAATATTCTTGTTCCCCACACTCCAAACTGCTCGTATATATCATTTGCAGTGAATTTGGAGCAACTTTTGTAATATGTATATTTCGTGTCCAGGGAACCGAAATTCGTCGAAATATCGAATTACAACAAATGAAAAATTGTTGTGATATTCTTGTTCCCCACGCTCGAAACTGCTCTTGTATAGCTTTTTCAGTTAATTTGGAGCAACTTTTGTTCTGAATATATTTCGTGTATAGGGAACCTAGAATCGTCGAAAAATCGACTTACGCGAAATGAAAACGTTTTGAGATATTCTGCTTCCCCAAAGTCCAATCTGCTCGTATATAGCTTTTGAAGTGAATTTGGAGCAACTTTTGTTCTGAGTATATTTCGTGTCCAGGGAGCCGAGAATCGTAGAAAATTCAACTTACACGAAATGAAACATTTTTATGATATTCTTGTTCCCCACACTCCAATCTTCTGGTATATAGCTTTTGCAGGGAATTTGGAGCAACTTTTGTTCTGAATATATTTCGTGTCCAGGCAGCCGAGAATCAACGAAAAATCGACTTGAACGTAATGAAACATTTTTATGATATTCTTGTTCCCCACACTTCAAACTGCTCGTATATAGCTTTTGCAGTGAATTTGGAGCAACTTTTGTTCTGAGTATATATAATTCGTGTCCAGGGAACCGATAATCGTCGAAAAATCGACTTACGCGAAATGAAAAACTTTTGTGATATTCTTGTTCCCCACACTCCAAACTGCTCGTATATAGCTTTTGCAGTGAATTTGGAGCAACTTTTGTTCTGAGTATATATAATTCGTGTCCAGGGAACCGAGAATCGTCGAAAAATCGACTTACGCGAAATGAAAACTTTTTGTGATATTCTTGTTCCTCACGCTCCAAACTGCTCGTATATAGATAGCATTTTCAGTGAATTTGGAGCAACTTTTGTAATATGTATATTTCGTGTCCAGCGAGCCGAGAATCGTCGAAATATCGACTTACAACAAATGAAATATTTTTGTGCTATTCTTGTTCCCCACACTTCAAACTGGTCTAGTATAGCTTTTGCAGCGAACTTGGAGCAAATTTTGTTGTATGTATATTTCGTGACCAGGGAGCCGAGAATCATCGAAATATCAACTTACACGAAATGAAATATTTTTGTGATATTCTTGTTCCCCACGCTCCAAACTGCTCGTATATAGCTTTTGCAGTGAATTTGGAGCAACTTTTGTTCTGAGTATATATAATTCGTGTCCAGGGAACCGATAATCGTCGAAAAATCGACTTACGCGAAATGAAAAATTTTTGTGATATTCTTGTTCCCCATACTCCAATCTGCTCGTATATAGCTTTTGAAGTGAATTTGGAGCAACTTTTGTTCTGAGTATATATGATTCGTGTCCAGGGAACCGAGAATCGTCGAAAAATCGACTTACGCGAAATGAAAACTTTTTGTGATATTCTTGTTCCTCACGCTCCAAACTGCTCGTATATAGATAGCATTTTCAGTGAATTTGGAGCAACTTTTGTAATATGTATATTTCGTGTCCAGCGAGCCGAGAATCGTCGAAATATCGACTTACAACAAATGAAATATTTTTGTGCTATTCTTGTTCCCCACACTTCAAACTGGTCTTGTATAGCTTTTGCAGCGAACTTGGAGCAAATTTTGTTGTATGTATATTTCGTGACCAGGGAGCCGAGAATCATCGAAATATCAACTTACACGAAATGAAATATTTTTGTGATATTCTTGTTCCCCACGCTCCAAACTGCTCGTATATAGCTTTTGCAGTGAATTTGGAGCAACTATTGTTTTGAGTATAATTGGTGTCCAGGGAACAGAGAATCGTCGAAAAATCGACTTACGCGAAATGAAAACATTTTGTGATATTCTTGTTCCTCACGCTCCAAACTGCTCGTATATAGCTTTTGCAGGGAAATTGGAGCAACTTTTGTTCTGAAAATATTTCGTGACCAGGCAGCCGAGAATCAACGAAAAATGACTTGCACGTAATGAAAGATTTTTATGATATTCTTATTCCCCACACTTCAAACTGGTCTTATATAGCTTTTGCAGCGAACTTGTAGCAAATTTTATTAAATGTATATTTCGTAACCAGGGAGCCGAGAATCGTCGAAATATCAACTTACACATAATTAAATATTTTTGTGATATTCTTGTTCCCCACGCTCCAAACTTCTCGTGTATAGCATTTACAGCGAATTTTGAGCAACTTTTGTTATATGTATATTTCGTGTCCAGGGAGCCGAGAATTGTCGAAAATTCAACTTACACGAAATGAAACAGTTTTATGATATTCTTGTTCCCCACAATCCAAACTGCTCGTATATAGCTTTTGCAGTGAATTTGGAGCAACTTTTGTTCTGAGTATATATAATTCGTGTCCAGGGAACCGATTATCGTCGAAAAATCGACTTACGCGAAATGAAAACTTTTTGTGATATTCTTGTTCCTCACGCTCCAAGCTGCTCGCATATGGCATTTGCAGTGAATTTGGAGCAAATTTTGTAATACGTATATTTCGTGTCCAGGGAGCCGAGAATCGTCGAAATATCGACTTACAACAAATGAAATATTTTTGTGATATTCTTGTTCCCCACACTCCAATCTTCTGGCATATAGCTTTTGCAGGGAATTTGGAGCATGTTTTGTTCTGAATATATTTCGTGTCCAGGCAGCCGAGAATCAACGAAAAATGACTTGCACGTAATGAAACATTTTTATGATATTCTTGTTCCCCACGCTCCAAACTGCTCGCGTATAACATTTGCAGCGAATTTGGAGCAACTTTTGTTATATGTATATTTCGTGTCCAGGGAGCCGAGAATCGTCGAAAATTCAACTTACACGAAATGAAACATTTTTATGATATTCTTGTTCCCCACACTCCAAACTGCTCGTATATAGCTTTTGCAGTGAATTTGGAGCAACTTTTGTTATGAGTATATATAATTCGTGTCCAGGGAACCGATAATCTTCGAAAAATCCACTTACGCGAAATGAAAAATTTTTGTAATATTCTTGTTCCCCACACTCCAAACTGCTCGTATATAGCTTTTGCAGTGAATTTGGAGCAACTTTTGTTTTGAGTATAATTGGTGTCCAGGGAACAGAGAATCGTCGAAAAATCGACTTACGCGAAATGAAAAATTTTTGTGATATTCTTGGTCCCCACACTTCAAACTTCTCGTATATAGCTTTTGCAGTGAACTTGGAGCAACTTTTGTTCTGAGTATATATAATTCGTGTCCAGGGAACCGATAATCGCCGAAAAATCGACTTACGCGAAATGAAAAATTTTTGTGATATTCTTGTTCCCCACACTCCAATCTGCTCGTATATAGCTTTTGCAGTTAATTTGGAGCATCTTTTGTTCTGAGTATATATAATTCGTGTCCAGGGAACCGAGAATCGTCGAAAAATCGAC
The DNA here is from genome assembly GCA_030762935.1 of Hymenopus coronatus. NCBI lineage: Eukaryota > Metazoa > Arthropoda > Insecta > Mantodea > Hymenopodidae > Hymenopus > Hymenopus coronatus. Next base: position 25,550,969 of record CM060896.1, on the reverse strand, counting down.
TTACGCAAAATGAAAACTTTTTGTGATAATCTTGTTCCCCATACTCCAATCATCTCGTATATAGCTTTTGCAGTGAATTTGGAGCAGTTTTTGTAATATGTATATTTCTTGTCCAGCGAGCCGAGAATCGTCGAAATATCGACTTACAACAAATGAAATATTTTTGTGATATTCTTGTTCCCCACACTTCAAACTGCTCGTATATAGCTTTTGCAGTGAATTTGGAGCAACTTTTGTTCTGAGTATATATAATTCGTGTCCAGGGAACCGATAATCGTCGAAAAATCGACTTACGCGAAATGAAAGATTTTTGAGAAATTCTTCTTCCCCACGCTCGAAACTGCTTGCAGCGATTTTGAAGCAACTTTTGTTCTGAGTATATTTCGTGTCCAGAGAGCCGTGAATCGTCGAAAAATCTACTTACACGTAATGAAACATTTTTGTGATATTCTTGTTCCCCACACTCCAATCTGCTCGTATATAGCTTTTGCAGTGAAATTGGAGCAACTTTTGTTCTGAGTATATATAATTCGTGTCCAGGGAACCGAGAATCGTCGAAAAATCGACTTACGCGAAATGAAAACTTTTTGTGATATTCTTCTTCCCCACGCTCGAAACTGCTCGTATATAGCATTTGCAGCGAATTTGAAAAAACTTTTGTTCTGAAAATATTTCGTGTCCAGGCAGCCGAGAATCGTCGAAAAATCCACTTAAACGTAATGAAACATTTTTGTGATATTCCTGTTCCTAATACTCCAATCTGCTCGTATATATCTTTTTCAGTGAATTTGGAGCAACGTTTGTTCTGAGTATATATAATTCGTGTCCAGGGAACCGATAATCGTCGAAAAATCGACTTACGCGAAATGAAAACTTTTTGTGATATTCTTGTTCCTCACGCTCCAAACTGCTCGCATATGGCATTTGCAGTGAATTTGGAGCAAATTTTGTAATATGTATATTTCGTGTCCAGGGAGCCGAGAATCGTCGAAATATCGACTTACAACAAATGAAATATTTTTGTGATATTCTTGTTCCCCACACTTCAAACTGGTCTTGTATAGCCTTAGCAGCGAACTTGGAGTAAATTTTGTTATATGTATATTTCGTGACCAGGGAGCCGAGAATCGTCGAAATATCAACTTACACGAAATGAAATATTTTTGTGATATTCTTGTTCCCCACGCTCCAAACTGCTCGCGTATAGCATTGGCAGCGAATTTGGAGCAACTTTTGTTATATGTATATTTCGTGTCCAGGGAGCCGAGAATCCTCGAAAATGCAACTTACAATAAATGAAACATTTTTATGATATTCTTGTTCCCCTCACTCCAAACTGCTCGTATATAGCTTTTGCAGTGAATTTGGAGCAACTTTTGTTATTAGTATATATAATTCGTGTCCAGGGAACCGATAATCGTCGAAAAATCCACTTACGCGAAATAAAAAATTTTTGTAATATTCTTGTTCCCCACACTCCAAACTGCTCGTATATAGCTTTTGCAGTGAATTTGGAGCAACTTTTGTTTTGAGTATAATTTGTGTCCAGGGAACAGAGAATCGTCGAAAAAACGACTTACGCGAAATGAAAACTTTTTGTGATATTCTTGTTCCTCACGCTCCAAACTGCTCGTATATAGCATTTGCAGTGAATTTGGAGCAACTTTTGTTATATGTATATTTCGTGTCCAGGGAGCCGAGAATCGTCGAAAAATCGACTTACAACAAATGAAATATTTTTGTGATAATCTTGTTCTCCACACTCCAATCTTTTGGTATATAGCTTTTGCAGGGAATTTGGAGCAACTTTTGTTCTGAAAATATTTTGTTTCCAGGCAGCCGAGAATCAACGAAAAATCGACTTGCAGGTAATGAAACATTTTTATGATATTCTTGTTCCCCACACTCCAAACTGCTCGTATATAGCATTTGCAGCGATTTTGAAGGAACTTTTGTTCTGAGTATATTTCGTGTCCAGAGAGCCGTGAATCGTCGAAAAATCTACTTACACGTAATGAAACATTTTTGTGATATTCTTGTTCCCCACACTCCAATCTGCTCGTATATAGCTTTTGCAGTGAATTTGGAGCATCATTTGTTCTGAGTATATATAATTCGTGTCTAGGGAACCGAGAATCGTCGAAAAATCGACTTACGCGAAATGAAAACTTTTTGTGATATTCTTGTTCCCCATACTCCAATCTGCTCGTATATAGCTTCTGCAGTGAATTTGGAGCAACTTTTGTTCTGAGTATATTTCGTGTCCAGGGAACGGAGAATCATCGTAAAATCCACTTACACGTAATGAAACATTTTTGTGATATTCTTGTTCCCCATACTCCAATCTGCTCGTATATAGCTTTTGCAGTGAATTTGGAGCAACTTTTGTTCTGAGTATATATAATTCGTGTCCAGGGAACCGAGAATCGTCGAAAAATCGACTTACGCGAAATGAAATATTTTTGTGACATTCTTGTTCCCCACACTCCAAACTGCTGGTATATAGCTTTTACATCGAATTTGGAGCAAATTTTGTTCTGAGTATATTTCGTGTCCAGAGAGCCGTGAATCGTCGAAAAATCCACTTACACGTAATGAAACATTTTTGTGATATTCGTGTTCCCCATAATCCAATCTGCTCGTATATAGCTTTTGCAGTGAATTTGGAGCAACTTTTGTTCTGAGTATATATAATTCGTGTCCAGGGAACCGAGATTCGTCGAAAAATCAACTTACGAGAAATGAAAACTTTTTGTGATATTGTTGTTCCCCACACTCCAAACTATTCGTATATAGCTTTTGCAGTGAATTTGGAGCAACTTTTGTTCTGAGTATAATTGGTGTCCAGGGAACAGAGTATCGTCGAAAAATCGACTTACGCGAAATGAAAACTTTTTGTGATATTCTTGTTCCTCACGCTCCAAACTGCTCGCATATGGCATTTGCAGTGAATTTGGAGCAAATTTTGTAATATGTATATTTCGTGTCCAGGGAGCCGAGAATCGTCGAAATATCGACTTACAACAAATGAAATATTTTTGTGATATTCTTGTTCCCCACACTCCAATCTTCTGGTATATAGCTTTTGCAGGGAATTTGGAGCAAGTTTTGTTCTGAATATATTTCGTGTCCAGGCAGCCGAGAATCAACGAAAAATGACTTGCACGTAATGAAACATTTTTATGATATTCTTGTTCCCCACGCTCCAAACTGCTCGCGTATAACATTTGCAGCGAATTTGGAGCAACTTTTGTTATATGTATATTTCGTGTCCAGGGAGCCGAGAATCGTCGAAAATTCAACTTACACGAAATGAAACATTTTTATGATATTCTTGTTTTCCACACTCCAAACTGCTCGTATATAGCTTTTGCAGTGAATTTGGAGCAACTTTTGTTATGAGTATATATAATTCGTGTCCAGGGAACCGATAATCGTCGAAAAATCCACTTACGCGAAATGAAAAATTTTTGTAATATTCTTGTTCCCCACACTCCAAACTGCTCGTATATAGCTTTTGCAGTGAATTTGGAGCAACTTTTGTTTTGAGTATAATTGGTGTCAGGGAACAGAGAATCGTCGAAAAATCGACTTACGCGAAATGAAAAATTTGTGTGATATTCTTGTTCCCCACACTCCAAACTGGTCGTATATAGCTTTTGCAATGAATTTGGAGCATCTTTTGTTCTGAGTATATATAATTCGTGTCCAGGGAACCGATAACCGTCGAAAAATCGACTTACGCGAAATGAAAAATTTTTGTGATATTCTTGTTCCCCACACTCCAAACTGCTCGTATATAGCTTTTGCAGTGAATTTGGAGCATCTTTTGTTCTGAGTATATATAATTCGTGTCCAGGGAACCGAGAATCGTCGAAAAATCGACTTACGCGAAATGAAAACTTTTTGTGATATTCTTGTTCCCCATACTCCAATCTGCTCGTATATAGCTTTTGCAGTGAATTTGGAGCAACTTTTGTAATATGTATATTTCTTGTCCAGCGAGCCGAGAATCGTCGAAATATCGACTTACAGCAAATGAAATATTTTTGTGATATTCTTGTTCCCCACACTTCAAACTTCTCGTATATAGCTTTTGCAGTGAATTTGGAGCAACTTTTGTTCTGAGTATATATAATTCGTGTCCAGGGAACCGATAATCGCCGAAAAATCGACTTACGCGAAATGAAAAATTTTTGTGATATCCTTGTTCCCCACACTCCAATCTGCTCGTATATAGCTTTTGCAGTTAATTTGGAGCATCTTTTGTTCTGAGTATATATAATTCGTGTCCAGGGAACCGAGAATCGTCGAAAAATCGACTTACGCAAAATGAAAACTTTTTGTGATAATCTTGTTCCCCATACTCCAATCATCTCGTATATAGCTTTTGCAGTGAATTTGGAGCAACTTTTGTAATATGTATATTTCTTGTCCAGCGAGCCGAGAATCGTCGAAATATCGACTTACAACAAATGAAATATTTTTGTGATATTCTTGTTCCCCACACTTCAAACTGCTCGTATATAGCTTTTGCAGTGAATTTGGAGCAACTTTTGTTCTGAGTATATATAATTCGTGTCCAGGGAACCGATAATCGTCGAAAAATCGACTTACGCGAAATGAAAGATTTTTGAGAAATTCTTCTTCCCCACGCTCGAAACTGCTCGTATATAGCATTTGCAGCGATTTTGAAGGAACTTTTGTTCTGAGTATATTTCGTGTCCAGAGAGCCGTGAATCGTCGAAAAATCTACTTACACGTAATGAAACATTTTTGTGATATTCTTGTTCCCCACACTCCAATCTGCTCGTATATAGCTTTTGCAGTGAATTTGGAGCAACTTTTGTTCTGAGTATATATAATTCGTGTCCAGGGAACCGATAATCGCCGAAAAATCGACTTACGCGAAATGAAAAATTTTTGTAATATTCTTGTTCCCCACACTCCAATCTGCTCGTATATAGCTTTTGCAGTTAATTTGGAGCATCTTTTGTTCTGAGTATATATAATTCGTGTCCAGGGAACCGAGAATCGTCGAAAAATCGACTTACGCAAAATGAAAACTTTTTGTGATAATCTTGTTCCCCATACTCCAATCATCTCGTATATAGCTTTTGCAGTGAATTTGGAGCAACTTTTGTAATATGTATATTTCTTGTCCAGCGAGCCGAGAATCGTCGAAATATCAACTTACACGAAATGAAATATTTTTGTGATATTCTTGTTCCCCACGCTCCAAACTGCTCGCGTATAGCATTGGCAGCGAATTTGGAGCAACTTTTGTTATATGTATATTTCGTGTCCAGGGAGCCGAGAATCCTCGAAAATGCAACTTACAATAAATGAAACATTTTTATGATATTCTTGTTCCCCTCACTCCACACTGCTCGTATATAGCTTTTGCAGTGAATTTGGAGCAACTTTTGTTATGAGTATATATAATTCGTGTCCAGGGAACCGATAATCGTCGAAAAATCCACTTACGCGAAATGAAAAATTTTTGTAATATTCTTGTTCCCCACACTCCAAACTGCTCGTATATAGCTTTTGCAGTGAATTTGGAGCAACTTTTGTTTTGAGTATAATTTGTGTCCAGGGAACAGAGAATCGCCGAAAAAACGACTTACGCGAAATGAAAACTTTTTGTGATATTCTTGTTCCTCACGCTCCAAACTGCTCGTATATAGCATTTGCAGTGAATTTGGAGCAACTTTTGTTATATGTATATTTCGTGTCCAGGGAGCCGAGAATCGTCGAAAAATCGACTTACAACAAATGAAATATTTTTGTGATAATCTTGTTCTCCACACTCCAATCTTTTGGTATATAGCTTTTGCAGGGAATTTGGAGCAACTTTTGTTCTGAAAATATTTTGTGTCCAGGCAGCCGAGAATCAACGAAAAATCGACTTGCAGGTAATGAAACATTTTTATGATATTCTTGTTCCCCACACTCCAAACTGCTCGTATATAGCTTTTGCAGTGTATTTGGAGCAACTTTTGCTCTGAGTATATATAATTCGTGTCCAGGGAACCGATAATCGTCGAAAAATCGAATTACGCAAAATGACAACTTTTTGTGATATTCTTGATCCCCACACTCCAAACTGCTGGTATATAGCTTTAGCAATGAATTTGGAGCATCTTTTGTTCTGAGTATATATAATTCGTGTCCAGGGAACCGATAATCGTCGAAAAATCGACTTACGCGAAATGAAAACTTTTTGTGATATTCTTCTTCCCCATACACCAATCTGCTCGTATATAGCTTTTGCAGTGAATTTAGAGCAACTTTTGTTCTGAGTATATATAATTCGTGTACAGGGAACCGAGAATCTTCGAAAAATCGACTTTCGCGAAATGAAAACTTTTTGTGATATTCTAGTTCCTCACGCTCCAAACTGCTCGTATATAGCATTTGCTGTGAATTTAGAGCAACTTTTGTCATATGTATATTTCGTGTCCAGCGAGCCGAGAATCGTCGAAATATCGACTTACAACAAATGAAATATTTTTGTGATATTCTTGTTCCCCACACTTCAAACTGGTCTTGTATAACTTTTGCAGCGAACTTGGAGCAAATTTTGTTATATGTATATTTCGTGTCCAGGGAGCCGAGAATCGTCGAGAATTCAACTTACACGAAATGAAACATTTTTATGATATTCTTGTTCCCCACATTCCAAACTGCTCGTATAAAGCTTTTGCAGTGATTTTGGAGCAACTTTTGTTAAGAGTATATATAATTCGTGTCCAGGGAACCGATAATCGTCGAAAAATCGACTTACGCGAAATGAAAAATTTTTGTAATATTCTTGTTCCCCACACTCCAAACTGCTAGTATATAGCTTTTGCAGTGAATTTGGAGCAACTTTTGTTCTGAGTATAATTGGTGTCCAGGGAACAGAGTATCGTCGAAAAATCGACTTAAGCGAAATGAAAACTTTTTGTGATATTCTTGTTCCTCACGCTCCAAACTGCTTGTATATAGCATTTGCGGTGAATTTGGAGCAACTTTTGTTATATGTATATTTCGTGTCCAGGGAGCCGAGAATCGTCGAAATATCGACTTACAACAAATGAAATATTTTTGTGATATTCTTGTTCTCCACACTCCAATCTTCTGGTATATAGCTTTTGCAGGGAATTTGGAGCAACTTTTGTTATGAGTATATATAATACGTGTCCAGGGAACCGAGAATCGTCGAAATATCAACTTACACGAAATGAAAAATTTCTGTGATATTCTTGTTCCCCACGCTCGAAACTGCTCGTATATAGCTTCTGCAGTGAATTTGGAGCAACTTTTGTTCTGAGTATATTTCGTGTCCAGGGAACGGAGAATCATCGTAAAATCCACTTACACGTAATGAAACATTTTTGTGATATTCTTGTTCCCCATACTCCAATCTGCTCGTATATAGCTTTTGCAGTGAATTTGGAGCAACTTTTGTTCTGAGTATATATAATTCGTGTCCAGGGAACCGATAACCGTCGAAAAATCGACTTACGCGAAATGAAAAATTTTTGTGATATTCTTGTTCCCCACACTCCAAACTGCTCGTATATAGCTTTTGCAGTGAATTTGGAGCATCTTTTGTTCTGAGTATATATAATTCGTGTCCAGGGAACCGAGAATCGTCGAAAAATCGACTTACGCAAAATGAAAACTTTTTGTGATAATCTTGTTCCCCATACTCCAATCATCTCGTATATAGCTTTTGCAGTGAATTTGGAGCAACTTTTGTAATATGTATATTTCTTGTCCAGCGAGCCGAGAATCGTCGAAATATCGACTTACAACAAATGAAATATTTTTGTGATATTCTTGTTCCCCACACTTCAAACTGCTCGTATATAGCTTTTGCAGTGAATTTGGAGCAACTTTTGTTCTGAGTATATATAATTCGTGTCCAGGGAACCGATAATCGTCGAAAAATCGACTTACGCGAAATGAAAGATTTTTGAGAAATTCTTCTTCCCCACGCTCGAAACTGCTCGTATATAGCATTTGCAGCGATTTTGAAGGAACTTTTGTTCTGAGTATATTTCGTGTCCAGAGAGCCGTGAATCGTCGAAAAATCTACTTACACGTAATGAAACATTTTTGTGATATTCTTGTTCCCCACACTCCAATCTGCTCGTATATAGCTTTTGCAGTGAATTTGGAGCAACTTTTGTTCTGAGTATATATAATTCGTGTCCAGGGAACCGATAATCGCCGAAAAATCGACTTACGCGAAATGAAAAATTTTTGTGATATTCTTGTTCCCCACACTCCAATCTGCTCGTATATAGCTTTTGCAGTTAATTTGGAGCATCTTTTGTTCTGAGTATATATAATTCGTGTCCAGGGAACCGAGAATCGTCGAAAAATCGACTTACGCAAAATGAAAACTTTTTGTGATAATCTTGTTCCCCATACTCCAATCATCTCGTATATAGCTTTTGCAGTGAATTTGGAGCAACTTTTGTAATATGTATATTTCTTGTCCAGCGAGCCGAGAATCGTCGAAATATCAACTTACACGAAATGAAATATTTTTGTGATATTCTTGTTCCCCACGCTCCAAACTGCTCGCGTATAGCATTGGCAGCGAATTTGGAGCAACTTTTGTTATATGTATATTTCGTGTCCAGGGAGCCGAGAATCCTCGAAAATGCAACTTACAATAAATGAAACATTTTTATGATATTCTTGTTCCCCTCACTCCACACTGCTCGTATATAGCTTTTGCAGTGAATTTGGAGCAACTTTTGTTATGAGTATATATAATTCGTGTCCAGGGAACCGATAATCGTCGAAAAATCCACTTACGCGAAATGAAAAATTTTTGTAATATTCTTGTTCCCCACACTCCAAACTGCTCGTATATAGCTTTTGCAGTGAATTTGGAGCAACTTTTGTTTTGAGTATAATTTGTGTCCAGGGAACAGAGAATCGCCGAAAAAACGACTTACGCGAAATGAAAACTTTTTGTGATATTCTTGTTCCTCACGCTCCAAACTGCTCGTATATAGCATTTGCAGTGAATTTGGAGCAACTTTTGTTATATGTATATTTCGTGTCCAGGGAGCCGAGAATCGTCGAAAAATCGACTTACAACAAATGAAATATTTTTGTTATAATCTTGTTCTCCACACTCCAATCTTTTGGTATATAGCTTTTGCAGGGAATTTGGAGCAACTTTTGTTCTGAAAATATTTTGTGTCCAGGCAGCCGAGAATCAACGAAAAATCGACTTGCAGGTAATGAAACATTTTTATGATATTCTTGTTCCCCATACTCCAAACTGCTCGTATATAGCTTTTGCAGTGTATTTGGAGCAACTTTTGCTCTGAGTATATATAATTCGTGTCCAGGGAACCGATAATCGTCGAAAAATCGAATTACGCAAAATGACAACTTTTTGTGATATTCTTGATCCCCACACTCCAAACTGCTGGTATATAGCTTTAGCAATGAATTTGGAGCATCTTTTGTTCTGAGTATATATAATTCGTGTCCAGGGAACCGATAATCGTCGAAAAATCGACTTACGCGAAATGAAAAATTTTTGTGATATTCTTGTTCCCCACACTCCAAACAGCTCGTATATAGCTTTTGCAGTGAATTTGGAGCATCTTTTGTTCTGAGTATATATAATTCGTGTCTAGGGAACCGAGAATCGTCGAAAAATCGACTTACGCGAAATGAAAACTTTTTGTGATATTCTTGTTCCCCATACACCAATCTGCTCGTATATAGCTTTTGCAGTGAATTTAGAGCAACTTTTGTTCTGAGTATATATAATTCGTGTACAGGGAACCGAGAATCTTCGAAAAATCGACTTTCGCGAAATGAAAACTTTTTGTGATATTCTAGTTCCTCACGCTCCAAACTGCTCGTATATAGCATTTGCTGTGAATTTAGAGCAACTTTTGTCATATGTATATTTCGTGTCCAGCGAGCCGAGAATCGTCGAAATATCGACTTACAACAAATGAAATATTTTTGTGATATTCTTGTTCCCCACACTTCAAACTGGTCTTGTATAACTTTTGCAGCGAACTTGGAGCAAATTTTGTTATATGTATATTTCGTGTCCAGGGAGCCGAGAATCGTCGAGAATTCAACTTACACGAAATGAAACATTTTTATGATATTCTTGTTCCCCACATTCCAAACTGCTCGTATAAAGCTTTTGCAGTGATTTTGGAGCAACTTTTGTTAAGAGTATATATAATTCGTGTCCAGGGAACCGATAATCGTCGAAAAATCGACTTACGCGAAATGAAAAATTTTTGTAATATTCTTGTTCCCCACACTCCAAACTCCTAGTATATAGCTTTTGCAGTGAATTTGGAGCAACTTTTGTTCTGAGTATAATTGGTGTCCAGGGAACAGAGTATCGTCGAAAAATCGACTTAAGCGAAATGAAAACTTTTTGTGATATTCTTGTTCCTCACGCTCCAAACTGCTTGTATTGCGGTGAATTTGGAGCAACTTTTGTTATATGTATATTTCGTGTACAGGGAGCCGAGAATCGTCGAAATATCGACTTACAACAAATGAAATATTTTTGTGATATTCTTGTTCTCCACACTCCAATCTTCTGGTATATAGCTTTTGCAGGGAATTTGGAGCAACTTTTGTTATGAGTATATATAATACGTGTCCAGGGAACCGAGAATCGTCGAAATATCAACTTACACGAAATGAAAAATTTCTGTGATATTCTTGTTCCCCACGCTCGAAACTGCTCGTATATAGCTTCTGCAGTGAATTTGGAGCAACTTTTGTTCTGAGTATATTTCGTGTCCAGGGAACGGAGAATCATCGTAAAATCCACTTACACGTAATGAAACATTTTTGTGATATTCTTGTTCCCCATACTCCAATCTGCTCGTATATAGCTTTTGCAGTGAATTTGGAGCAACTTTTGTTCTGAGTATATATAATTCGTGTCCAGGGAACCGATAACCGTCGAAAAATCGACTTACGCGAAATGAAAAATTTTTGTGATATTCTTGTTCCCCACACTCCAAACTGCTCGTATATAGCTTTTGCAGTGAATTTGGAGCATCTTTTGTTCTGAGTATATATAATTCGTGTCCAGGGAACCGAGAATCGTCGAAAAATCGACTTACGCGAAATGAAAACTTTTTGTGATATTCTTGTTCCCCATACTACAATCTGCTCGTATATAGCTTTTGCAGTGAATTTGGAGCAACTTTTGTAATATGTATATTTCTTGTCCAGCGAGCCGAGAATCGTCGAAATATCGACTTACAGCAAATGAAATATTTTTGTGATATTCTTGTTCCCCACACTCCAATCTTCTGGTATATAGCTTTTGCAGGGAATTTGGAGCAAGTTTTGTTCTGAAAATATTTCGTGTCCAGGCAACCTAGAATAGTCGAAAAATCCACTTAAACGTAATGAAACATTTTTGTGATATTCCTGTTCCTATTACTCCAATCTGCTCGTATATAGCTTTTTCAGTGAATTTGGAGCAACGTTTGTTCTGAGTATATTTCGTGTCCAGGGAACCGAGAATCGTCGAAAAATCGACTTACGCGAAATGAAAACTTTTTGTGATATTCTTGTTCCTCACGCTCCAAACTGCTCGCATATGGCAATTGCAGTGAATTTGGAGCAAATTTTGTAATATGTATATTTCGTGTCCAGGGAGCCGAGAATCGTCGAAATATCGACTTACAACAAATGAAATATTTTTGTGATATTCTTGTTCCCCACACTCCAAACTGCTCGCGTAAAACATTTGCAGCGAATTTGGAGCAACTTTTGTTATATGTATATTTCGTGTCCAGGGAGCCGAGAATCGTCGAAAATTCAACTTACACGAAATGAAACATTTTTATGATATTCTTGTTCCCCACACTCCAAACTGCTCGTAAATAGCTTTTGCAGTGAATTTGGAGCAACTTTTGTTATGAGTATATATAATTCGTGTCCAGGGAACCGATAATCGTCGAAAAATCCACTTACGCGAAATGAAAAATTTTTGTAATATTCTTGTTCCCCACACTCCAAACTGCTCGTATATAGCTTTTGCAGTGAATTTGGAGCAACTTTTGTTTTGAGTATAATTGGTGTCCAGGGAACAGAGAATCGTCGAAAAATCGACTTACGCGAAATGAAAAATTTTTGTGATATTCTTGTTCCCCACACTCCACACTGGTCGTATATAGCTTTTGCAATGAATTTGGAGCATCTTTTGTTCTGAGTATATATAATTCGTGTCCAGGGAACCGATAACCGTCGAAAAATCGACTTACGCGAAATGAAAACTTTTTGTGATATTCTTGTTCCCAATACTCCAATCTGCTCGTATATAGCTTTTGCAGTGAATTTGGAGCAACTTTTGTAATATGTATATTTCTTGTCCAGCGAGCCGAGAATCGTCGAAATATCGACTTACAGCAAATGAAATATTTTTGTGATATTCTTGTTCCCCACACTCCAATCTGCTCGTATATAGCTTTTGCAGTTAATTTGGAGCATCTTTTGTTCTGAGTATATATAATTCGTGTCCAGGATACGAGAATCGTCGAAAAATCGACTTACGCAAAATGAAAGATTTTTGAGAAATTCTTCTTCCCCACGCTCGAAACTGCTCGTATATAGCATTTGCAGCGAATTTGAAAAAACTTTTGTTCTGAAAATATTTCGTGTCCAGGCAGCCGAGAATCGTCGAAAAAACCACTTAAACGTAATGAAACATTTTTGTGATATTCCGGTTCCTAATACTCCAATCTGCTCGTATATATCTTTTTCAGTGAATTTGGAGCAACGTTTGTTCTGAGTATATATAATTCGTGTCCAGGGAACCGATAATCGTCGAAAAATCGACTTACGCGAAATGAAAACTTTTTGTGATATTCTTGTTCCTCACGCTCCAAACTGCTCGCATATGGCATTTGCAGTGAATTTGGAGCAAATTTTGTAATATGTATATTTCGTGTCCAGGGAGCCGAGAATCGTCGAAATATCGACTTACAACAAATGAAATATTTTTGTGATATTCTTGTTCCCCACACTTCAAACTGGTCTTGTATAGCTTTAGCAGCGAACTTGGAGCAAATTTTGTTATATGTATTTTTCGTGACCAGGAAGCCGAGAATCGTCGAAATATCAACTTACACGAAATGAAATATTTTTGTGATATTCTTGTTCCCCACGCTCCAAACTGCTCGCGTATAGCATTGGCAGCGAATTTGGAGCAACTTTTGTTATATGTATATTTCGTGTCCAGGGAGCCGAAAATCCTCGAAAATGCAACTTACAATAAATGAAACATTTTTATGATATTCTTGTTCCCCACACTCCAAACTGCTCGTATATAGCTTTTGCAGTGAATTTGGAGCAACTTTTGTTTTGAGTATAATTGGTGTCCAGGGAACAGAGAATCGTCGAAAAATCGACTTACGCGAAATGAAAACTTTTTGTGATATTCTTGTTCCCCATACTCCAATCATCTCGTATATAGCTTTTGCAGGGAATTTGGAGCAACTTTTGTTCTGAAAATATTTTGTTTCCAGGCAGCCGAGAATCAACGAAAAATCGACTTGCAGGTAATGAAACATTTTTATGATATTCTTGTTCCCCACACTCCAAACTGCTCGTATATATCTTTTGCAGTGTATTTGGAGCAACTTTTGCTCTGAGTATAAATAATTCGTGTCCAGGGAACCGATAATCGTCGAAAAATCGAATTACGCAAAATGACAACTTTTTGTGATATTCTTGATCCCCAGACTCCAAACTGCTCGTATATAGCTTTTGCAGTGAATTTGGAGCATCATTTGTTCTGAGTATATATAATTCGTGTCTAGGGAACCGAGAATCGTCGAAAAATCGACTTACCACGAAATGAAAACTTTTTGTGATATTCTTGTTCCCCATACTCCAATCTGCTCGTATATAGCTTCTGCAGTGAATTTGGAGCAACTTTTGTTCTGAGTATATTTCGTGTCCAGGGAACGGAGAATCATCGTAAAATCCACTTACACGTAATGAAACATTTTTGTGATATTCTTGTTCCCCATACTCCAATCTGCTCGTATATAGCTTTTGCAGTGAATTTGGAGCAACTTTTGTTCTGAGTATATATAATTCGTGTCCAGGGAACCGAGAATCGTCGAAAAATCGACTTACGCGAAATGAAATATTTTTGTGACATTCTTGTTCCCCACACTCCAAACTGCTGGTATATAGCTTTTACATCGAATTTGGAGCAAATTTTGTTCTGAGTATATTTCGTGTCCAGAGAGCCGTGAATCGTCGAAAAATCCACTTACACGTAATGAAACATTTTTGTGATATTCGTGTTCCCCATAATCCAATCTGCTCGTATATAGCTTTTGCAGTGAATTTGGAGCAACTTTTGTTCTGAGTATATATAATTCGTGTCCAGGGAACCGAGATTCGTCGAAAAATCGACTTACGAGAAATGAAAACTTTTTGTGATATTGTTGTTCCCCACACTCCAAACTATTCGTATATAGCTTTTGCAGTGAATTTGGAGCAACTTTTGTTCTGAGTATAATTGGTGTCCAGGGAACAGAGTATCGTCGAAAAATCGACTTACGCGAAATGAAAACTTTTTGTGATATTCTTGTTCCTCACGCTCCAAACTGCTCGCATATGGCATTTGCAGTGAATTTGGAGCAAATTTTGTAATATGTATATTTCGTGTCCAGGGAGCCGAGAATCGTCGAAATATCGACTTACAACAAATGAAATATTTTGTGATATTCTTGTTCCCCACACTCCAATCTTCTGGTATATAGCTTTTGCAGGGAATTTGGAGCAAGTTTTGTTCTGAATATATTTCGTGTCCAGGCAGCCGAGAATCAACGAAAAATGACTTGCACGTAATGAAACATTTTTATGATATTCTTGTTCCCCACGCTCCAAACTGCTCGCGTATAACATTTGCAGCGAATTTGGAGCAACTTTTGTTATATGTATATTTCGTGTCCAGGGAGCCGAGAATCGTCGAAAATTCAACTTACACGAAATGAAACATTTTTATGATATTCTTGTTCCCCACACTCCAAACTCCTCGTATATAGCTTTTGCAGTGAATTTGGAGCAACTTTTGTTATGAGTATATATAATTCGTGTCCAGGGAACCGATAATCGTCGAAAAATCCACTTACGCGAAATGAAAAATTTTTGTAATATTCTTGTTCCCCACACTCCAAACTGCTCGTATATAGCTTTTGCAGTGAATTTGGAGCAACTTTTGTTTTGAGTATAATTGGTGTCAGGGAACAGAGAATCGTCGAAAAATCGACTTACGCGAAATGAAAAATTTGTGTGATATTCTTGTTCCCCACACTCCAAACTGGTCGTATATAGCTTTTGCAGTGAATTTGGAGCATCTTTTGTTCTGAGTATATATAATTCGTGTCCAGGGAACCGAGAATCGTCGAAAAATCGACTTACGCGAAATGAAAACTTTTTGTGATATTCTTGTTCCCCATACTCCAATCTGCTCGTATATAGCTTTTGCAGTGAATTTGGAGCAACTTTTGTAATATGTATATTTCTTGTCCAGCGAGCCGAGAATCGTCGAAATATCGACTTACAGCAAATGAAATATTTTTGTGATATTCTTGTTCCCCACACTTCAAACTTCTCGTATATAGCTTTTGAAGTGAATTTGGAGCAACTTTTGTTCTGAGTATATATAATTCGTGTCCAGGGAACCGAGAATCGTCGAAAAATCGACTTACGCGAAATGAAAGATTTTTGAGAAATTCTTCTTCCCCACGCTCGAAACTGCTCGTATATAGCATTTGCAGCGATTTTGAAGGAACTTTTGTTCTGAGTATATTTCGTGTCCAGAGAGCCGTGAATCGTCGAAAAATCTACTTACACGTAATGAAACATTTTTGTGATATTCTTGTTCCCCACACTCCAATCTGCTCGTATATAGCTTTTGCAGTGAATTTGGAGCAACTTTTGTTCTGAGTATATATAATTCGTGTCCAGGGAACCGATAATCGCCGAAAAATCGACTTACGCGAAATGAAAAATTTTTGTGATATTCTTGTTCCCCACACTCCAATCTGCTCGTATATAGCTTTTGCAGTTAATTTGGAGCATCTTTTGTTCTGAGTATATATAATTCGTGTCCAGGGAACCGAGAATCGTCGAAAAATCGACTTACGCAAAATGAAAACTTTTTGTGATAATCTTGTTCCCCATACTCCAATCATCTCGTATATAGCTTTTGCAGTGAATTTGGAGCAACTTTTGTAATATGTATATTTCTTGTCCAGCGAGCCGAGAATCGTCGAAATATCAACTTACACGAAATGAAATATTTTTGTGATATTCTTGTTCCCCACGCTCCAAACTGCTCGCGTATAGCATTGGCAGCGAATTTGGAGCAACTTTTGTTATATGTATATTTCGTGTCCAGGGAGCCGAGAATCCTCGAAAATGCAACTTACAATAAATGAAACATTTTTATGATATTCTTGTTCCCCTCACTCCACACTGCTCGTATATAGCTTTTGCAGTGAATTTGGAGTAACTTTTGTTATGAGTATATATAATTCGTGTCCAGGGAACCGATAATCGTCGAAAAATCCACTTACGCGAAATGAAAAATTTTTGTAATATTCTTGTTCCCCACACTCCAAACTGCTCGTATATAGCTTTTGCAGTGAATTTGGAGCAACTTTTGTTTTGAGTATAATTTGTGTCCAGGGAACAGAGAATCGCCGAAAAAACGACTTACGCGAAATGAAAACTTTTTGTGATATTCTTGTTCCTCACGCTCCAAACTGCTCGTATATAGCATTTGCAGTGAATTTGGAGCAACTTTTGTTATATGTATATTTCGTGTCCAGGGAGCCGAGAATCGTCGAAAAATCGACTTACAACAAATGAAATATTTTTGTGATAATCTTGTTCTCCACACTCCAATCTTTTGGTATATAGCTTTTGCAGGGAATTTGGAGCAACTTTTGTTCTGAAAATATTTTATGTCCAGGCAGCCGAGAATCAACGAAAAATCGACTTGCAGGTAATGAAACATTTTTATGATATTCTTGTTCCCCACACTCCAAACTGCTCGTATATAGCTTTTGCAGTGTATTTGGAGCAACTTTTGCTCTGAGTATATATAATTCGTGTCCAGGGAACCGATAATCGTCGAAAAATCGAATTACGCAAAATGACAACTTTTTGTGATATTCTTGATCCCCACACTCCAAACTGCTGGTATATAGCTTTAGCAATGAATTTGGAGCATCTTTTGTTCTGAGTATATATAATTCGTGTCCAGGGAACCGATAATCGTCGAAAAATCGACTTACGCGAAATGAAAAATTTTTGTGATATTCTTGTTCCCCACACTCCAAACAGCTCGTATATAGCTTTTGCAGTGAATTTGGAGCATCTTTTGTTCTGAGTATATATAATTCGTGTCTAGGGAACCGAGAATCGTCGAAAAATCGACTTACGCGAAATGAAAACTTTTTGTGATATTCTTGTTCCCCATACTCCAATCTGCTCGTATATAGCTTTTGCAGTGAATTTAGAGCAACTTTTGTTCTGAGTATATATAATTCGTGTACAGGGAACCGAGAATCTTCGAAAAATCGACTTTCGCGAAATGAAAACTTTTTGTGATATTCTAGTTCCTCACGCTCCAAACTGCTCGTATATAGCATTTGCAGTGAATTTAGAGCAACTTTTGTCATATGTATATTTCGTGTCCAGCGAGCCGAGAATCGTCGAAATATCGACTTACAACAAATGAAATATTTTTGTGATATTCTTGTTCCCCACACTTCAAACTGGTCTTGTATAACTTTTGCAGCGAACTTGGAGCAAATTTTGTTATATGTATATTTCGTGTCCAGGGAGCCGAGAATCGTCGAGAATTCAACTTACACGAAATGAAACATTTTTATGATATTCTTGTTCCCCACATTCCAAACTGCTCGTATAAAGCTTTTGCAGTGATTTTGGAGCAACTTTTGTTAAGAGTATATATAATTAGTGTCCAGGGAACCGATAATCGTCGAAAAATCGACTTACGCGAAATGAAAAATTTTTGTAATAATCTTGTTCCCCACACTCCAAACTGCTAGTATATAGCTTTTGCAGTGAATTTGGAGCAACTTTTGTTCTGAGTATAATTGGTGTCCAGGGAACAGAGTATCGTCGAAAAATCGACTTAAGCGAAATGAAAACTTTTTGTGATATTCTTTTTCCTCACGCTCCAAACTGCTTGTATATAGCATTTGCGGTGAATTTGGAGCAACTTTTGTTATATGTATATTTCGTGTCCAGGGAGCCGAGAATCGTCGAAATATCGACTTACAACAAATGAAATATTTTTGTGATATTCTTGTTCTCCACACTCCAATCTTCTGGTATATAGCTTTTGCAGGGAATTTGGAGCAACTTTTGTTATGAGTATATATAATACGTGTCCAGGGAACCGAGAATCGTCGAAATATCAACTTACACGAAATGAAAAATTTCTGTGATATTCTTGTTCCCCACGCTCGAAACTGCTCGTATATAGCTTCTGCAGTGAATTTGGAGCAACTTTTGTTCTGAGTATATTTCGTGTCCAGGGAACGGAGAATCATCGTAAAATCCACTTACACGTAATGAAACATTTTTGTGATATTCTTGTTCCCCATACTCCAATCTGCTCGTATATAGCTTTTGCAGTGAATTTGGAGCATCTTTTGTTCTGAGTATATATAATTCGTGTCCAGGGAACCGAGAATCGTCGAAAAATCGACTTACGCGAAATGAAAACTTTTTGTGATATTCTTGTTCCCCATACTACAATCTGCTCGTATATAGCTTTTGCAGTGAATTTGGAGCAACTTTTGTAATATGTATATTTCTTGTCCAGCGAGCCGAGAATCGTCGAAATATCGACTTACAGCAAATGAAATATTTTTGTGATATTCTTGTTCGCCACACTCCAATCTTCTGGTATATAGCTTTTGCAGGGAATTTGGAGCAAGTTTTGTTCTGAAAATATTTCGTGTCCAGGCAACCTAGAATAGTCGAAAAATCCACTTAAACGTAATGAAACATTTTTGTGATATTCCTGTTCCTATTACTCCAATCTGCTCGTATATAGCTTTTTCAGTGAATTTGGAGCAACGTTTGTTCTGAGTATATTTCGTGTCCAGGGAACCGAGAATCGTCGAAAAATCGACTTACGCGAAATGAAAACTTTTTGTGATATTCTTGTTCCTCACGCTCCAAACTGCTCGCATATGGCAATTGCAGTGAATTTGGAGCAAATTTTGTAATATGTATATTTCGTGTCCAGGGAGCCGAGAATCGTCGAAATATCGACTTACAACAAATGAAATATTTTTGTGATATTCTTGTTCCCCACACTCCAATCTTCTGGTATATAGCTATTGCAGGGAATTTGGAGCAAGTTTTGTTCTGAATATATTTCGTGTCCACGCAGCCGAGAATCAACGAAAAATGACTTGCACGTAATGAAACATTTTTATGATATTCTTGTTCCCCACGCTCCAAACTGCTCGCGTATAACATTTGCAGCGAATTTGGAGCAACTTTTGTTATATGTATATTTCGTGTCCAGGGAGCCGAGAATCGTCGAAAATTCAACTTACACGAAATGAAACATTTTTATGATATTCTTGTTCCCCACACTCCAAACTGCTCGTATATAGCTTTTGCAGTGAATTTGGAGCAACTTTTGTTATGAGTATATATAATTCGTGTCCAGGGAACCGATAATCGTCGAAAAATCCACTTACGCGAAATGAAAAATTTTTGTAATATTCTTGTTCCCCACACTCCAAACTGCTCGTATATAGCTTTTGCAGTGAATTTGGAGCAACTTTTGTTTTGAGTATAATTGGTGTCCAGGGAACAGAGAATCGTCGAAAAATCGACTTACGCGAAATGAAAAATTTTTGTGATATTCTTGTTCCCCACACTCCACACTGGTCGTATATAGCTTTTGCAATGAATTTGGAGCATCTTTTGTTCTGAGTATATATAATTCGTGTCCAGGGAACCGATAACCGTCGAAAAATCGACTTACGCGAAATGAAAAATTTTTGTGATATTCTTGTTCCCCACTCTCCAAACTGCTCGTATATAGCTTTTGGAGTGAATTTGGAGCATCTTTTGTTCTGAGTATATATAATTCGTGTCCAGGGAACCGAGAATCGTCGAAAAATCGACTTACGCGAAATGAAAACTTTTTGTGATATTCTTGTTCCCCATACTCCAATCTGCTCGTATATAGCTTTTGCAGTGAATTTGGAGCAACTTTTGTAATATGTATATTTCTTGTCCAGCGAGCCGAGAATCGTCGAAATATCGACTTACAACAAATGAAATATTTTTGTGATATTCTTGTTCCCCACACTTCAAACTGGTCTTGTATAGCTTTAGCAGCGAACTTGGAGCAAATTTTGTTATATGTATTTTTCGTGACCAGGGAGCCGAGAATCGTCGAAATATCAACTTACACGAAATGAAATATTTTTGTGATATTCTTGTTCCCCACGCTCCAAACTGCTCGCGTATAGCATTGGCAGCGAATTTGGAGCAACTTTTGTTATATGTATATTTCGTGTCCAGGGAGCCGAGAATCCTCGAAAATGCAACTTACAATAAATGAAACATTTTTATGATATTCTTGTTCCCCTCACTCCACACTGCTCGTATATAGCTTTTGCAGTGAATTTGGAGCAACTTTTGTTATGAGTATATATAATTCGTGTCCAGGGAACCGATAATCGTCGAAAAATCCACTTACGCGAAATGAAAAATTTTTGTAATATTCTTGTTCCCCACACTCCAAACTGCTCGTATATAGCTTTTGCAGTGAATTTGGAGCAACTTTTGTTTTGAGTATAATTTGTGTCCAGGGAACAGAGAATCGCCGAAAAAACGACTTACGCGAAATGAAAACTTTTTGTGATATTCTTGTTCCTCACGCTCCAAACTGCTCGTATATAGCATTTGCAGTGAATTTGGAGCAACTTTTGTTATATGTATATTTCGTGTCCAGGGAGCCGAGAATCGTCGAAAAATCGACTTACAACAAATGAAATATTTTTGTGATAATCTTGTTCTCCACACTCCAATCTTTTGGTATATAGCTTTTGCAGGGAATTTGGAGCAACTTTTGTTCTGAAAATATTTTGTGTCCAGGCAGCCGAGAATCAACGAAAAATCGACTTGCAGGTAATGAAACATTTTTATGATATTCTTGTTCCCCACACTCCAAACTGCTCGTATATAGCTTTTGCAGTGTATTTGGAGCAACTTTTGCTCTGAGTATATATAATTCGTGTCCAGGGAACCGATAATCGTCGAAAAATCGAATTACGCAAAATGACAACTTTTTGTGATATTCTTGATCCCCACACTCCAAACTGCTGGTATATAGCTTTAGCAATGAATTTGGAGCATCTTTTGTTCTGAGTATATATAATTCGTGTCCAGGGAACCGATAATCGTCGAAAAATCGACTTACGCGAAATGAAAAATTTTTGTGATATTCTTGTTCCCCACACTCCAAACAGCTCGTATATAGCTTTTGCAGTGAATTTGGAGCATCTTTTGTTCTGAGTATATATAATTCGTGTCTAGGGAACCGAGAATCGTCGAAAAATCGACTTACGCGAAATGAAAACTTTTTGTGATATTCTTGTTCCCCATACTCCAATCTGCTCGTATATAGCTTTTGCAGTGAATTTAGAGCAACTTTTGTTCTGAGTATATATAATTCGTGTACAGGGAACCGAGAATCTTCGAAAAATCGACTTTCGCGAAATGAAAACTTTTTGTGATATTCTAGTTCCTCACGCTCCAAACTGCTCGTATATAGCATTTGCAGTGAATTTAGAGCAACTTTTGTCATATGTATATTTCGTGTCCAGCGAGCCGAGAATCGTCGAAATATCGACTTACAACAAATGAAATATTTTTGTGATATTCTTGTTCCCCACACTTCAAACTGGTCTTGTATAACTTTTGCAGCGAACTTGGAGCAAATTTTGTTATATGTATATTTCGTGTCCAGGGAGCCGAGAATCGTCGAGAATTCAACTTACACGAAATGAAACATTTTTATGATATTCTTGTTCCCCACATTCCAAACTGCTCGTATAAAGCTTTTGCAGGGATTTTGGAGCAACTTTTGTTAAGAGTATATATAATTAGTGTCCAGGGAACCGATAATCGTCGAAAAATCGACTTACGCGAAATGAAAAATTTTTGTAATAATCTTGTTCCCCACACTCCAAACTGCTAGTATATAGCTTTTGCAGTGAATTTGGAGCAACTTTTGTTCTGAGTATAATTGGTGTCCAGGGAACAGAGTATCGTCGAAAAATCGACTTAAGCGAAATGAAAACTTTTTGTGATATTCTTTTTCCTCACGCTCCAAACTGCTTGTATATAGCATTTGCGGTGTATTTGGAGCAACTTTTGTTATATGTATATTTCGTGTCCAGGGAGCCGAGAATCGTCGAAATATCGACTTACAACAAATGAAATATTTTTGTGATATTCTTGTTCTCCACACTCCAATCTTCTGGTATATAGCTTTTGCAGGGAATTTGGAGCAACTTTTGTTATGAGTATATATAATACGTGTCCAGGGAACCGAGAATCGTCGAAATATCAACTTACACGAAATGAAAAATTTCTGTGATATTCTTGTTCCCCACGCTCGAAACTGCTCGTATATAGCTTCTGCAGTGAATTTGGAGCAACTTTTGTTCTGAGTATATTTCGTGTCCAGGGAACGGAGAATCATCGTAAAATCCACTTACACGTAATGAAACATTTTTGTGATATTCTTGTTCCCCATACTCCAATCTGCTCGTATATAGCTTTTGCAGTGAATTTGGAGCATCTTTTGTTCTGAGTATATATAATTCGTGTCCAGGGAACCGAGAATCGTCGAAAAATCGACTTACGCGAAATGAAAACTTTTTGTGATATTCTTGTTCCCCATACTACAATCTGCTCGTATATAGCTTTTGCAGTGAATTTGGAGCAACTTTTGTAATATGTATATTTCTTGTCCAGCGAGCCGAGAATCGTCGAAATATCGACTTACAGCAAATGAAATATTTTTGTGATATTCTTGTTCGCCACACTCCAATCTTCTGGTATATAGCTTTTGCAGGGAATTTGGAGCAAGTTTTGTTCTGAAAATATTTCGTGTCCAGGCAACCTAGAATAGTCGAAAAATCCACTTAAACGTAATGAAACATTTTTGTGATATTCCTGTTCCTATTACTCCAATCTGCTCGTATATAGCTTTTTCAGTGAATTTGGAGCAACGTTTGTTCTGAGTATATTTCGTGTCCAGGGAACCGAGAATCGTCGAAAAATCGACTTACGCGAAATGAAAACTTTTTGTGATATTCTTGTTCCTCACGCTCCAAACTGCTCGCATATGGCAATTGCAGTGAATTTGGAGCAAATTTTGTAATATGTATATTTCGTGTCCAGGGAGCCGAGAATCGTCGAAATATCGACTTACAACAAATGAAATATTTTTGTGATATTCTTGTTCCCCACACTCCAATCTTCTGGTATATAGCTATTGCAGGGAATTTGGAGCAAGTTTTGTTCTGAATATATTTCGTGTCCACGCAGCCGAGAATCAACGAAAAATGACTTGCACGTAATGAAACATTTTTATGATATTCTTGTTCCCCACGCTCCAAACTGCTCGCGTATAACATTTGCAGCGAATTTGGAGCAACTTTTGTTATATGTATATTTCGTGTCCAGGGAGCCGAGAATCGTCGAAAATTCAACTTACACGAAATGAAACATTTTTATGATATTCTTGTTCCCCACACTCCAAACTGCTCGTATATAGCTTTTGCAGTGAATTTGGAGCAACTTTTGTTATGAGTATATATAATTCGTGTCCAGGGAACCGATAATCGTCGAAAAATCCACTTACGCGAAATGAAAAATTTTTGTAATATTCTTGTTCCCCACACTCCAAACTGCTCGTATATAGCTTTTGCAGTGAATTTGGAGCAACTTTTGTTTTGAGTATAATTGGTGTCCAGGGAACAGAGAATCGTCGAAAAATCGACTTACGCGAAATGAAAAATTTTTGTGATATTCTTGTTCCCCACACTCCACACTGGTCGTATATAGCTTTTGCAATGAATTTGGAGCATCTTTTGTTCTGAGTATATATAATTCGTGTCCAGGGAACCGATAACCGTCGAAAAATCGACTTACGCGAAATGAAAAATTTTTGTGATATTCTTGTTCCCCACTCTCCAAACTGCTCGTATATAGCTTTTGGAGTGAATTTGGAGCATCTTTTGTTCTGAGTATATATAATTCGTGTCCAGGGAACCGAGAATCGTCGAAAAATCGACTTACGCGAAATGAAAACTTTTTGTGATATTCTTGTTCCCCATACTCCAATCTGCTCGTATATAGCTTTTGCAGTGAATTTGGAGCAACTTTTGTAATATGTATATTTCTTGTCCAGCGAGCCGAGAATCGTCGAAATATCGACTTACAACAAATGAAATATTTTTGTGATATTCTTGTTCCCCACACTTCAAACTGGTCTTGTATAGCTTTAGCAGCGAACTTGGAGCAAATTTTGTTATATGTATTTTTCGTGACCAGGGAGCCGAGAATCGTCGAAATATCAACTTACACGAAATGAAATATTTTTGTGATATTCTTGTTCCCCACGCTCCAAACTGCTCGCGTATAGCATTGGCAGCGAATTTGGAGCAACTTTTGTTATATGTATATTTCGTGTCCAGGGAGCCGAAAATCCTCGAAAATGCAACTTACAATAAATGAAACATTTTTATGATATTCTTGTTCCCCACACTCCAAACTGCTCGTATATAGCTTTTGCAGTGAATTTGGAGCAACTTTTGTTTTGAGTATAATTGGTGTCCAGGGAACAGAGAATCGTCGAAAAATCGACTTACGCGAAATGAAAACTTTTTGTGATATTCTTGTTCCCCATACTCCAATCTGCTCGTATATAGCTTTTGCAGTGAATTTGGAGCAACTTTTGTAATATGTATATTTCTTGTCCAGCGAGCCGAGAATCGTCGAAATATCGACTTACAGCAAATGAAATATTTTTGTGATATTCTTGTTCCCCACACTTCAAACTTCTCGTATATAGCTTTTGCAGTGAATTTGGAGCAACTTTTGTTCTGAGTATATATAATTCGTGTCCAGGGTACCGATAATCGTCGAAAAATCGACTTACGCGAAATGAAAAATTTTTGTGATATTCTTGTTCCCCACACTCCAATCTGCTCGTATATAGCTTTTGCAGTTAATTTGGAGCATCTTTTGTTCTGAGTATATATAATTCGTGTCCAGGGAACCGAGAATCGTCGAAAAATCGACTTACGCAAAATGAAAACTTTTTGTGATAATCTTGTTCCCCATACTCCAATCTGCTCGTATATAGCTTTTGCAGTGAATTTGGAGCAACTTTTGTAATATGTATATTTCTTGTCCAGCGAGCCGAGAATCGTCGAAATATCGACTTACAACAAATGAAATATTTTTGTGATATTCTTGTTCCCCACACTTCAAACTGCTCGTATATAGCTTTTGCAGTGAATTTGGAGCAACTTTTGTTCTGAGTATAATATAATTCGTGTCCAGGGAACCGATAATCGTCGAAAAATCGACTTACGCGAAATGAAAGATTTTTGAGAAATTCTTCTTCCCCACGCACGAAACTGCTCGTATATAGCATTTGCAGCGATTTTGAAGCAACTTTTGTTCTGAGTATATTTCGTGTCCAGAGAGCCGTGAATCGTCGAAAAATCCACTTACACGTAATGAAACATTTTTGTGATATTCTTGTTCCCCACACTCCAATCTGCTCGTATATAGCTTTTGCAGTGAATTTGGAGCAACTTTTGTTATGAGTATATATAATTCGTGTCCAGGGAACCGATAATCGTCGAAAAATCCACTTACGCGAAATGAAAAATTTTTGTAATATTCTTGTTCCTCACACTCCAAACTGCTCGTATATAGCTTTTGCAGTGAATTTGGAGCAACTTTTGTTTTGAGTATAATTTGTGTCCAGGGAACAGAGAATCGTCGAAAAAACGACTTACGCGAAATGAAAACTTTTTGTGATATTCTTGTTCCTCACGCTCCAAACTGCTCGTATATAGCATTTGCAGTGAATTTGGAGCAACTTTTGTTATATGTATATTTCGTGTCCAGGGAGCCGAGAATCGTCGAAAAATCGACTTACAACAAATGAAATATTTTTGTGATATTCTTGTTCTCCACACTCCAATCTTCTGGTATATAGCTTTTGCAAGGAATTTGGAGCAACTTTTGTTCTGAAAATATTTTGTGTCCAGGCAGCCAGGAATCAACGAAAAATCGACTTGCAGGTAATAAAACATTTTTATGATATTCTTGTACCCCACACTCCAAACTGCTCGTATATAGCTTTTGCAGTGAATTTGGAGCAACTTTTGCTCTGAGTATATATAATTCGTGTCCAGGGAACCGATAATCGTCGAAAAATCGAATTACGCAAAATGACAACTTTTTGTGATATTCTTGTTCCCCACACTCCAAACTGCTCGTATATAGCTTTAGCAATGAATTTGGAGCATCTTTTGTTCTGAGTATATATAATTCGTGTCCAGGGAACCGATAATCGTCGAAAAATCGACTTACGCGAAATGAAAAATTTTTGTGATATTCTTGTTCCCCACACTCCAAACTGCTCGTATATAGCTTTTGCAGTGAATTTGGAGCATCTTTTGTTCTGAGTATATATAATTCGTGTCTAGGGAACCGAGAATCGTCGAAAAATCGACTTACGCGAAATGAAAACTTTTTGTGATATTCTTGTTCCCCATACTCCAATCTGCTCGTATATAGCTTTTGCAGTGAACTTAGAGCAACTTTTGTTCTGAGTATATATAATTCGTGTACAGGGAACCGAGAATCGTCGAAAAATCGACTTTCGCGAAATGAAAACTTTTTGTGATATTCTAGTTCCTCACGCTCCAAACTGCTCGTATATAGCATTTGCAGTGAATTTAGAGCAACTTTTGTAATATGTATATTTCGTGTCCAGCGAGCCGAGAATCGTCGAAATATCGACTTACAACAAATGAAATATTTTTGTGATATTCTTGTTCCCCACACTTCAAACTGGTCTTGTATAACTTTTGCAGCGAACTTGGAGCAAATTTTGCTATATGTATATTTCGTGTCCAGGGAGCCGAGAATCGTCGAGAATTCAACTTACACGAAATGAAACATTTTTATGATATTCTTGTTCCCCACATTCCAAACTGCTCGTATAAAGCTTTTGCAGTGATTTTGGAGCAACTTTTGTTAAGAGTATATATAATTCGTGTCCAGGGAACCGATAATCGTCGAAAAATCGACTTACGCGAAATGAAAAATTTTTTTAATATTCTTGTTCCCCACACTCCAAACTGCTCGTATATAGCTTTTGCAGTGAATTTGGAGCAACTTTTGTTCTGAGTATATATAATTCGTGTCCAGGGAACCGATAATCGCCGAAAAATCGACTTACGCGAAATGAAAAATTTTTGTGATATCCTTGTTCCCCACACTCCAATCTGCTCGTATATAGCTTTTGCAGTTAATTTGGAGCATCTTTTGTTCTGAGTATATATAATTCGTGTCCAGGGAACCGAGAATCGTCGAAAAATCGACTTACGCAAAATGAAAACTTTTTGTAATAATCTTGTTCCCCATACTCCAATCATCTCGTATATAGCTTTTGCAGTGAATTTGGAGCAACTTTTGTAATATGTATATTTCTTGTCCAGCGAGCCGAGAATCGTCGAAATATCGACTTACAACAAATGAAATATTTTTGTGATATTCTTGTTCCCCACACTTCAAACTGCTCGTATATAGCTTTTGCAGTGAATTTGGAGCAACTTTTGTTCTGAGTATATATAATTCGTGTCCAGGGAACCGATAATCGTCGAAAAATCGACTTACGCGAAATGAAAGATTTTTGAGAAATTCTTCTTCCCCACGCTCGAAACTGCTCGTATATAGCATTTGCAGCGATTTTGAAGGAACTTTTGTTCTGAGTATATTTCGTGTCCAGAGAGCCGTGAATCGTCGAAAAATCTACTTACACGTAATGAAACATTTTTGTGATATTCTTGTTCCCCACACTCCAATCTGCTCGTATATAGCTTTTGCAGTGAATTTGGAGCAACTTTTGTTCTGAGTATATATAATTCGTGTCCAGGGAACCGATAATCGCCGAAAAATCGACTTACGCGAAATGAAAAATTTTTGTGATATTCTTGTTCCCCACACTCCAATCTGCTCGTATATAGCTTTTGCAGTTAATTTGGAGCATCTTTTGTTCTGAGTATATATAATTCGTGTCCAGGGAACCGAGAATCGTCGAAAAATCGACTTACGCAAAATGAAAACTTTTTGTGATAATCTTGTTCCCCATACTCCAATCATCTCGTATATAGCTTTTGCAGTGAATTTGGAGCAACTTTTGTAATATGTATATTTCTTGTCCAGCGAGCCGAGAATCGTCGAAATATCAACTTACACGAAATGAAATATTTTTGTGATATTCTTGTTCCCCACGCTCCAAACTGCTCGCGTATAGCATTGGCAGCGAATTTGGAGCAACTTTTGTTATATGTATATTTCGTGTCCAGGGAGCCGAGAATCCTCGAAAATGCAACTTACAATAAATGAAACATTTTTATGATATTCTTGTTCCCCTCACTCCACACTGCTCGTATATAGCTTTTGCAGTGAATTTGGAGCAACTTTTGTTATGAGTATATATAATTCGTGTCCAGGGAACCGATAATCGTCGAAAAATCCACTTACGCAAAATCAAAAATTTTTGTAATATTCTTGTTCCCCACACTCCAAACTGCTCGTATATAGCTTTTGCAGTGAATTTGGAGCAACTTTTGTTTTGAGTATAATTTGTGTCCAGGGAACAGAGAATCGTCGAAAAAACGACTTACGCGAAATGAAAACTTTTTGTGATATTCTTGTTCCTCACGCTCCAAACTGCTCGTATATAGCATTTGCAGTGAATTTGGAGCAACTTTTGTTATATGTATATTTCGTGTCCAGGGAGCCGAGAATCGTCGAAAAATCGACTTACAAAAATTAAATATTTTTGTGATAATCTTGTTCTCCACACTCCAATCTTTTGGTATATAGCTTTTGCAGGGAATTTGGAGCAACTTTTGTTCTGAAAATATTTTGTGTCCAGGCAGCCGAGAATCAACGAAAAATCGACTTGCAGGTAATGAAACATTTTTATGATATTCTTGTTCCCCACACTCCAAACTGCTCGTATATAGCTTTTGCAGTGTATTTGGAGCAACTTTTGCTCTGAGTATATATAATTCGTGTCCAGGGAACCGATAATCGTCGAAAAATCGAATTACGCAAAATGACAACATTTGTGATATTCTTGATCCCCACACTCCAAACTGCTCGTATATAGCTTTAGCAATGCATTTGGAGCATCTTTTGTTCTGAGTATATATAATTCGTGTCCAGGGAACCGATAATCGTCGAAAAATCGACTTACGCGAAATGAAAAATTTTTGTGATATTCTTGTTCCCCACACTCCAAACTGCTCGTATATAGCTTTTGCAGTGAATTTGGAGCATCTTTTGTTCTGAGTATATATAATTCGTGTCTAGGGAACCGAGAATCGTCGAAAAATCGACTTACGCGAAATGAAAACTTTTTGTGATATTCTTGTTCCCCATACTCCAATCTGCTCGTATATAGCTTTTGCAGTGAATTTAGAGCAACTTTTGTTCTGAGTATATATAATTCGTGTACAGGGAACCGAGAATCTTCGAAAAATCGACTTTCGCGAAATGAAAACTTTTTGTGATATTCTAGTTCCTCACGCTCCAAACTGCTCGTATATAGCATTTGCAGTGAATTTAGAGCAACTTTTGTCATATGTATATTTCGTGTCCAGCGAGCCGAGAATCGTCGAAATATCGACTTACAACAAATGAAATATTTTTGTGATATTCTTGTTCCCCACACTTCAAACTGGTCTTGTATAACTTTTGCAGCGAACTTGGAGCAAATTTTGTTATATGTATATTTCGTGTCCAGGGAGCCGAGAATCGTCGAGAATTCAACTTACACGAAATGAAACATTTTTATGATATTCTTGTTCCCCACATTCCAAACTGCTCGTATAAAGCTTTTGCAGTGATTTTGGAGCAACTTTTGTTAAGAGTATATATAATTCGTGTCCAGGGAACCGATAATCGTCGAAAAATCGACTTACGCGAAATGAAAAATTTTTGTAATATTCTTGTTCCCCACACTCCAAACTGCTAGTATATAGCTTTTGCAGTGAATTTGGAGCAACTTTTGTTCTGAGTATAATTGGTGTCCAGGGAACAGAGTATCGTCGAAAAATCGACTTAAGCGAAATGAAAACTTTTTGTGATATTCTTGTTCCTCACGCTCCAAACTGCTTGTATATAGCATTTGCGGTGAATTTGGAGCAACTTTTGTTATATGTATATTTCGTGTCCAGGGAGCCGAGAATCGTCGAAATATCGACTTACAACAAATGAAATATTTTTGTGATATTCTTGTTCTCCACACTCCAATCTTCTGGTATATAGCTTTTGCAGGGAATTTGGAGCAACTTTTGTTATGAGTATATATAATACGTGTCCAGGGAACCGAGAATCGTCGAAATATCAACTTACACGAAATGAAAAATTTCTGTGATATTCTTGTTCCCCACGCTCGAAACTGCTCGTATATAGCTTCTGCAGTGAATTTGGAGCAACTTTTGTTCTGAGTATATTTCGTGTCCAGGGAACGGAGAATCATCGTAAAATCCACTTACACGTAATGAAACATTTTTGTGATATTCTTGTTCCCCATACTCCAATCTGCTCGTATATAGCTTTTGCAGTGAATTTGGAGCAACTTTTGTTCTGAGTATATATAATTCGTGTCCAGGGAACCGATAACCGTCGAAAAATCGACTTACGCGAAATGAAAAATTTTTGTGATATTCTTGTTCCCCACACTCCAAACTGCTCGTATATAGCTTTTGCAGTGAATTTGGAGCATCTTTTGTTCTGAGTATATATAATTCGTGTCCAGGGAACCGAGAATCGTCGAAAAATCGACTTACGCGAAATGAAAACTTTTTGTGATATTCTTGTTCCCCATACTCCAATCTGCT
The DNA here is from genome assembly GCA_030762935.1 of Hymenopus coronatus. Classification (NCBI taxonomy): domain Eukaryota; kingdom Metazoa; phylum Arthropoda; class Insecta; order Mantodea; family Hymenopodidae; genus Hymenopus; species Hymenopus coronatus. Next base: position 25,519,683 of record CM060896.1, on the reverse strand, counting down.
CGTATATAGCTTTTGCAGTGAATTTGGAGCAACTTTTGTAATATGTATATTTCTTGTCCAGCGAGCCGAGAATCGTCGAAATATCGACTTACAGCAAATGAAATATTTTTGTGATATTCTTGTTCCCCACACTCCAATCTTCTGGTATATAGCTTTTGCAGGGAATTTGGAGCAAGTTTTGTTCTGAAAATATTTCGTGTCCAGGCAACCTAGAATAGTCGAAAAATCCACTTAAACGTAATGAAACATTTTTGTGATATTCCTGTTCCTATTACTCCAATCTGCTCGTATAAAGCTTTTTCAGTGAATTTGGAGCAACGTTTGTTCTGAGTATATTTCGTGTCCAGGGAACCGAGAATCGTCGAAAAATCGACTTACGCGAAATGAAAACTTTTTGTGATATTCTTGTTCCTCACGCTCCAAACTGCTCGCATATGGCAATTGCAGTGAATTTGGAGCAAATTTTGTAATATGTATATTTCGTGTCCAGGGAGCCGAGAATCGTCGAAATATCGACTTACAACAAATGAAATATTTTTGTGATATTCTTGTTCCCCACACTCGAATCTTCTGGTATATAGCTATTGCAGGGAATTTGGAGCAAGTTTTGTTCTGAATATATTTCGTGTCCACGCAGCCGAGAATCAACGAAAAATGACTTGCACGTAATGAAACATTTTTATGATATTCTTGTTCCCCACGCTCCAAACTGCTCGCGTATAACATTTGCAGCGAATTTGGAGCAACTTTTGTTATATGTATATTTCGTGTCCAGGGAGCCGAGAATCGTCGAAAATTCAACTTACACGAAATGAAACATTTTTATGATATTCTTGTTCCCCACACTCCAAACTGCTCGTATATAGCTTTTGCAGTGAATTTGGAGCAACTTTTGTTATGAGTATATATAATTCGTGTCCAGGGAACCGATAATCGTCGAAAAATCCACTTACGCGAAATGAAAAATTTTTGTAATATTCTTGTTCCCCACACTCCAAACTGCTCGTATATAGCTTTTGCAGTGAATTTGGAGCAACTTTTGTTTTGAGTATAATTGGTGTCCAGGGAACAGAGAATCGTCGAAAAATCGACTTACGCGAAATGAAAAATTTTTGTGACATTCTTGTTCCCCACACTCCACACTGGTCGTATATAGCTTTTGCAATGAATTTGGAGCATCTTTTGTTCTGAGTATATATAATTCGTGTCCAGGGAACCGATAACCGTCGAAAAATCGACTTACGCGAAATGAAAAATTTTTGTGATATTCTTGTTCCCCACTCTCCAAACTGCTCGTATATAGCTTTTGCAGTGAATTTGGAGCATCTTTTGTTCTGAGTATATATAATTCGTGTCCAGGGAACCGAGAATCGTCGAAAAATCGACTTACGCGAAATGAAAACTTTTTGTGATATTCTTGTTCCCCATACTCCAATCTGCTCGTATATAGCATTTGCAGCGAATTTGAAAAAACTTTTGTTCTGAAAATATTTCGTGTCCAGGCAGCCGAGAATCGTCGAAAAAACCACTTAAACGTAATGAAACATTTTTGTGATATTCCGGTTCCTAATACTCCAATCTGCTCGTATATATCTTTTTCAGTGAATTTGGAGCAACGTTTGTTCTGAGTATATATAATTCGTGTCCAGGGAACCGATAATCGTCGAAAAATCGACTTACGCGAAATGAAAACTTTTTGTGATATTCTTGTTCCTCACGCTCCAAACTGCTCGCATATGGCATTTGCAGTGAATTTGGAGCAAATTTTGTAATATGTATATTTCGTGTCCAGGGAGCCGAGAATCGTCGAAATATCGACTTACACAAATGAAATATTTTTGTGATATTCTTGTTCCCCACACTTCAAACTGGTCTTGTATAGCTTTAGCAGCGAACTTGGAGCAAATTTTGTTATATGTATTTTTCGTGACCAGGGAGCCGAGAATCGTCGAAATATCAACTTACACGAAATGAAATATTTTTGTGATATTCTTGTTCCCCACGCTCCAATCTGCTCGCGTATAGCATTGGCAGCGAATTTGGAGCAACTTTTGTTATATGTATATTTCGTGTCCAGGGAGCCGAAAATCCTCGAAAATGCAACTTACAATAAATGAAACATTTTTATGATATTCTTGTTCCCCACACTCCAAACTGCTCGTATATAGCTTTTGCAGTGAATTTGGAGCAACTTTTGTTTTGAGTATAATTGGTGTCCAGGGAACAGAGAATCGTCGAAAAATCGACTTACGCGAAATGAAAACTTTTTGTGATATTCTTGTTCCCCATACTCCAATCTGCTCGTATATAGCTTTTGCAGTGAATTTGGAGCAACTTTTGTAATATGTATATTTCTTGTCCAGCGAGCCGAGAATCGTCGAAATATCGACTTACAGCAAATGAAATATTTTTGTGATATTCTTGTTCCCCACACTTCAAACTTCTCGTATATAGCTTTTGCAGTGAATTTGGAGCAACTTTTGTTCTGAGTATATATAATTCGTGTCCAGGGTACCGATAATCGTCGAAAAATCGACTTACGCGAAATGAAAAATTTTTGTGATATTCTTGTTCCCCACACTCCAATCTGCTCGTATATAGCTTTTGCAGTTAATTTGGAGCAACTTTTGTTCTGAGTATATATAATTCGTGTCCAGGGAACCGAGAATCGTCGAAAAATCGACTTACGCGAAATGAAAACTTTTTGTGATATTCTTGTTCCCCATACTCCAATCTGCTCGTATATAGCTTTTGCAGTGAATTTGGAGCAACTTTTGTAATATGTATATTTCTTGTCCAGCGAGCCGAGAATCGTCGAAATATCGACTTACAGCAAATGAAATATTTTTGTGATATTCTTGTTCCCCACACTCCAATCTTCTGGTATATAGCTTTTGCAGGGAATTTGGAGCAAGTTTTGTTCTGAAAATATTTCGTGTCCAGGCAACCTAGAATAGTCGAAAAATCCACTTAAACGTAATGAAACATTTTTGTGATATTCCTGTTCCTATTACTCCAATCTGCTCGTATAAAGCTTTTTCAGTGAATTTGGAGCAACGTTTGTTCTGAGTATATTTCGTGTCCAGGGAACCGAGAATCGTCGAAAAATCGACTTACGCGAAATGAAAACTTTTTGTGATATTCTTGTTCCTCACGCTCCAAACTGCTCGCATATGGCAATTGCAGTGAATTTGGAGCAAATTTTGTAATATGTATATTTCGTGTCCAGGGAGCCGAGAATCGTCGAAATATCGACTTACAACAAATGAAATATTTTTGTGATATTCTTGTTCCCCACACTCGAATCTTCTGGTATATAGCTATTGCAGGGAATTTGGAGCAAGTTTTGTTCTGAATATATTTCGTGTCCACGCAGCCGAGAATCAACGAAAAATGACTTGCACGTAATGAAACATTTTTATGATATTCTTGTTCCCCACGCTCCAAACTGCTCGCGTATAACATTTGCAGCGAATTTGGAGCAACTTTTGTTATATGTATATTTCGTGTCCAGGGAGCCGAGAATCGTCGAAAATTCAACTTACACGAAATGAAACATTTTTATGATATTCTTGTTCCCCACACTCCAAACTGCTCGTATATAGCTTTTGCAGTGAATTTGGAGCAACTTTTGTTATGAGTATATATAATTCGTGTCCAGGGAACCGATAATCGTCGAAAAATCCACTTACGCGAAATGAAAAATTTTTGTAATATTCTTGTTCCCCACACTCCAAACTGCTCGTATATAGCTTTTGCAGTGAATTTGGAGCAACTTTTGTTTTGAGTATAATTGGTGTCCAGGGAACAGAGAATCGTCGAAAAATCGACTTACGCGAAATGAAAAATTTTTGTGACATTCTTGTTCCCCACACTCCACACTGGTCGTATATAGCTTTTGCAATGAATTTGGAGCATCTTTTGTTCTGAGTATATATAATTCGTGTCCAGGGAACCGATAACCGTCGAAAAATCGACTTACGCGAAATGAAAAATTTTTGTGATATTCTTGTTCCCCACTCTCCAAACTGCTCGTATATAGCTTTTGCAGTGAATTTGGAGCATCTTTTGTTCTGAGTATATATAATTCGTGTCCAGGGAACCGAGAATCGTCGAAAAATCGACTTACGCGAAATGAAAACTTTTTGTGATATTCTTGTTCCCCATACTCCAATCTGCTCGTATATAGCATTTGCAGCGAATTTGAAAAAACTTTTGTTCTGAAAATATTTCGTGTCCAGGCAGCCGAGAATCGTCGAAAAAACCACTTAAACGTAATGAAACATTTTTGTGATATTCCGGTTCCTAATACTCCAATCTGCTCGTATATATCTTTTTCAGTGAATTTGGAGCAACGTTTGTTCTGAGTATATATAATTCGTGTCCAGGGAACCGATAATCGTCGAAAAATCGACTTACGCGAAATGAAAACTTTTTGTGATATTCTTGTTCCTCACGCTCCAAACTGCTCGCATATGGCATTTGCAGTGAATTTGGAGCAAATTTTGTAATATGTATATTTCGTGTCCAGGGAGCCGAGAATCGTCGAAATATCGACTTACACAAATGAAATATTTTTGTGATATTCTTGTTCCCCACACTTCAAACTGGTCTTGTATAGCTTTAGCAGCGAACTTGGAGCAAATTTTGTTATATGTATTTTTCGTGACCAGGGAGCCGAGAATCGTCGAAATATCAACTTACACGAAATGAAATATTTTTGTGATATTCTTGTTCCCCACGCTCCAATCTGCTCGCGTATAGCATTGGCAGCGAATTTGGAGCAACTTTTGTTATATGTATATTTCGTGTCCAGGGAGCCGAAAATCCTCGAAAATGCAACTTACAATAAATGAAACATTTTTATGATATTCTTGTTCCCCACACTCCAAACTGCTCGTATATAGCTTTTGCAGTGAATTTGGAGCAACTTTTGTTTTGAGTATAATTGGTGTCCAGGGAACAGAGAATCGTCGAAAAATCGACTTACGCGAAATGAAAACTTTTTGTGATATTCTTGTTCCCCATACTCCAATCTGCTCGTATATAGCTTTTGCAGTGAATTTGGAGCAACTTTTGTAATATGTATATTTCTTGTCCAGCGAGCCGAGAATCGTCGAAATATCGACTTACAGCAAATGAAATATTTTTGTGATATTCTTGTTCCCCACACTTCAAACTTCTCGTATATAGCTTTTGCAGTGAATTTGGAGCAACTTTTGTTCTGAGTATATATAATTCGTGTCCAGGGTACCGATAATCGTCGAAAAATCGACTTACGCGAAATGAAAAATTTTTGTGATATTCTTGTTCCCCACACTCCAATCTGCTCGTATATAGCTTTTGCAGTTAATTTGGAGCATCTTTTGTTCTGAGTATATATAATTCGTGTCCAGGGAACCGAGAATCGTCGAAAAATCGACTTACGCAAAATGAAAACTTTTTGTGATAATCTTGTTCCCCATACTCCAATCTGCTCGTATATAGCTTTTGCAGTGAATTTGGAGCAACTTTTGTAATATGTATATTTCTTGTCCAGCGAGCCGAGAATCGTCGAAATATCGACTTACAACAAATGAAATATTTTTGTGATATTCTTGTTCCCCACACTTCAAACTGCTCGTATATAGCTTTTGCAGTGAATTTGGAGCAACTTTTGTTTTGAGTATAATTTGTGTCCAGGGAACAGAGAATCGTCGAAAAAACGACTTACGCGAAATGAAAACTTTTTGTAATATTCTTGTTCCTCACGCTCCAAACTGCTCGTATATAGCATTTGCAGTGAATTTGGAGCAACTTTTGTTATATGTATATTTCGTGTCCAGGGAGCCGAGAATCGTCGAAAAATCGACTTACAACAAATGAAATATTTTTGTGATATTCTTGTTCTCCACACTCCAATCTTCTGGTATATAGCTTTTGCAAGGAATTTGGAGCAACTTTTGTTCTGAAAATATTTTGTGTCCAGGCAGCCAGGAATCAACGAAAAATCGACTTGCAGGTAATAAAACATTTTTATGATATTCTTGTTCCCCACACTACAAACTGCTCGTATATAGCTTTTGCAGTGAATTTGGAGCAACTTTTGCTCTGAGTATATATAATTCGTGTCCAGGGAACCGATAATCGTCGAAAAATCGAATTACGCAAAATGACAACTTTTTGTGATATTCTTGTTCCCCACACTCCAAACTGCTCGTATATAGCTTTAGCAATGAATTTGGAGCATCTTTTGTTCTGAGTATATATAATTCGTGTCCAGGGAACCGATAATCGTCGAAAAATCGACTTACGCGAAATGAAAAATTTTTGTGATATTCTTGTTCCCCACACTCCAAACTGCTCGTATATAGCTTTTGCAGTGAATTTGGAGCATCTTTTGTTCTGAATATATATAATTCGTGTCTAGGGAACCGAGAATCGTCGAAAAATCGACTTACGCGAAATGAAAACTTTTTGTGATATTCTTGTTCCCCATACTCCAATCTGCTCGTATACAGCTTTTGCAGTTAATTTGGAGCATCTTTTGTTCTGAGTATATATAATTCGTGTCCAGGGAACCGAGAATCGTCGAAAAATCGACTTACGCAAAATGAAAACTTTTTGTAATAATCTTGTTCCCCATACTCCAATCATCTCGTATATAGCTTTTGCAGTGAATTTGGAGCAACTTTTGTAATATGTATATTTCTTGTCCAGCGAGCCGAGAATCGTCGAAATATCGACTTACAACAAATGAAATATTTTTGTGATATTCTTGTTCCCCACACTTCAAACTGCTCGTATATAGCTTTTGCAGTGAATTTGGAGCAACTTTTGTTCTGAGTATATATAATTCGTGTCCAGGGAACCGATAATCGTCGAAAAATCGACTTACGCGAAATGAAAGATTTTTGAGAAATTCTTCTTCCCCACGCTCGAAACTGCTCGTATATAGCATTTGCAGCGATTTTGAAGGAACTTTTGTTCTGAGTATATTTCGTGTCCAGAGAGCCGTGAATCGTCGAAAAATCTACTTACACGTAATGAAACATTTTTGTGATATTCTTGTTCCCCACACTCCAATCTGCTCGTATATAGCTTTTGCAGTGAATTTGGAGCAACTTTTGTTCTGAGTATATATAATTCGTGTCCAGGGAACCGATAATCGCCGAAAAATCGACTTACGCGAAATGAAAAATTTTTGTGATATTCTTGTTCCCCACACTCCAATCTGCTCGTATATAGCTTTTGCAGTTAATTTGGAGCATCTTTTGTTCTGAGTATATATAATTCGTGTCCAGGGAACCGAGAATCGTCGAAAAATCGACTTACGCAAAATGAAAACTTTTTGTGATAATCTTGTTCCCCATACTCCAATCATCTCGTATATAGCTTTTGCAGTGAATTTGGAGCAACTTTTGTAATATGTATATTTCTTGTCCAGCGAGCCGAGAATCGTCGAAATATCAACTTACACGAAATGAAATATTTTTGTGATATTCTTGTTCCCCACGCTCCAAACTGCTCGCGTATAGCATTGGCAGCGAATTTGGAGCAACTTTTGTTATATGTATATTTCGTGTCCAGGGAGCCGAGAATCCTCGAAAATGCAACTTACAATAAATGAAACATTTTTATGATATTCTTGTTCCCCTCACTCCACACTGCTCCTATATAGCTTTTGCAGTGAATTTGGAGCAACTTTTGTTATGAGTATATATAATTCGTGTCCAGGGAACCGATAATCGTCGAAAAATCCACTTACGCAAAATCAAAAATTTTTGTAATATTCTTGTTCCCCACACTCCAAACTGCTCGTATATAGCTTTTGCAGTGAATTTGGAGCAACTTTTGTTTTGAGTATAATTTGTGTCCAGGGAACAGAGAATCGTCGAAAAAACGACTTACGCGAAATGAAAACTTTTTGTGATATTCTTGTTCCTCACGCTCCAAACTGCTCGTATATAGCATTTGCAGTGAATTTGGAGCAACTTTTGTTATATGTATATTTCGTGTCCAGGGAGCCGAGAATCGTCGAAAAATCGACTTACAACAAATGAAATATTTTTGTGATAATCTTGTTCTCCACACTCCAATCTTTTGGTATATAGCTTTTGCAGGGAATTTGGAGCAACTTTTGTTCTGAAAATATTTTGTGTCCAGGCAGCCGAGAATCAACGAAAAATCGACTTGCAGGTAATGAAACATTTTTATGATATTCTTGTTCCCCACACTCCAAACTGCTCGTATATAGCTTTTGCAGTGTATTTGGAGCAACTTTTGCTCTGAGTATATATAATTCGTGTCCAGGGAACCGATAATCGTCGAAAAATCGAATTACGCAAAATGACAACATTTGTGATATTCTTGATCCCCACACTCCAAACTGCTCGTATATAGCTTTAGCAATGCATTTGGAGCATCTTTTGTTCTGAGTATATATAATTCGTGTCCAGGGAACCGATAATCGTCGAAAAATCGACTTACGCGAAATGAAAAATTTTTGTGATATTCTTGTTCCCCACACTCCAAACTGCTCGTATATAGCTTTTGCAGTGAATTTGGAACATCTTTTGTTCTGAGTATATATAATTCGTGTCTAGGGAACCGAGAATCGTCGAAAAATCGACTTACGCGAAATGAAAACTTTTTGTGAAATTCTTGTTCCCCATACTCCAATCTGCTCGTATATAGCTTTTGCAGTGAATTTAGAGCAACTTTTGTTCTGAGTATATATAATTCGTGTACAGGGAACCGAGAATCTTCGAAAAATCGACTTTCGCGAAATGAAAACTTTTTGTGATATTCTAGTTCCTCACGCTCCAAACTGCTCGTATATAGCATTTGCAGTGAATTTAGAGCAACTTTTGTCATATGTATATTTCGTGTCCAGCGAGCCGAGAATCGTCGAAATATCGACTTACAACAAATGAAATATTTTTGTGATATTCTTGTTCCCCACACTTCAAACTGGTCTTGTATAACTTTTGCAGCGAACTTGGAGCAAATTTTGTTATATGTATATTTCGTGTCCAGGGAGCCGAGAATCGTCGAGAATTCAACTTACACGAAATGAAACATTTTTATGATATTCTTGTTCCCCACATTCCAAACTGCTCGTATAAAGCTTTTGCAGTGATTTTGGAGCAACTTTTGTTAAGAGTATATATAATTCGTGTCCAGGGAACCGATAATCGTCGAAAAATCGACTTACGCGAAATGAAAAATTTTTGTAATATTCTTGTTCCCCACACTCCAAACTGCTAGTATATAGCTTTTGCAGTGAATTTGGAGCAACTTTTGTTCTGAGTATAATTGGTGTCCAGGGAACAGAGTATCGTCGAAAAATCGACTTAAGCGAAATGAAAACTTTTTGTGATATTCTTGTTCCTCACGCTCCAAACTGCTTGTATATAGCATTTGCGGTGAATTTGGAGCAACTTTTGTTATATGTATATTTCGTGTCCAGGGAGCCGAGAATCGTCGAAATATCGACTTACAACAAATGAAATATTTTTGTGATATTCTTGTTCTCCACACTCCAATCTTCTGGTATATAGCTTTTGCAGGGAATTTGGAGCAACTTTTGTTATGAGTATATATAATACGTGTCCAGGGAACCGAGAATCGTCGAAATATCAACTTACACGAAATGAAAAATTTCTGTGATATTCTTGTTCCCCACGCTCGAAACTGCTCGTATATAGCTTCTGCAGTGAATTTGGAGCAACTTTTGTTCTGAGTATATTTCGTGTCCAGGGAACGGAGAATCATCGTAAAATCCACTTACACGTAATGAAACATTTTTGTGATATTCTTGTTCCCCATACTCCAATCTGCTCGTATATAGCTTTTGCAGTGAATTTGGAGCAACTTTTGTTCTGAGTATATATAATTCGTGTCCAGGGAACCGATAACCGTCGAAAAATCGACTTACGCGAAATGAAAAATTTTTGTGATATTCTTGTTCCCCACACTCCAAACTGCTCGTATATAGCTTTTGCAGTGAATTTGGAGCATCTTTTGTTCTGAGTATATATAATTCGTGTCCAGGGAACCGAGAATCGTCGAAAAATCGACTTACGCGAAATGAAAACTTTTTGTGATATTCTTGTTCCCCATACTCCAATCTGCTCGTATATAGCTTTTGCAGTGAATTTGGAGCAACTTTTGTAATATGTATATTTCTTGTCCAGCGAGCCGAGAATCGTCGAAATATCGACTTACAGCAAATGAAATATTTTTGTGATATTCTTGTTCCCCACACTCCAATCTTCTGGTATATAGCTTTTGCAGGGAATTTGGAGCAAGTTTTGTTCTGAAAATATTTCGTGTCCAGGCAACCTAGAATAGTCGAAAAATCCACTTAAACGTAATGAAACATTTTTGTGATATTCCTGTTCCTATTACTCCAATCTGCTCGTATATAGCTTTTTCAGTGAATTTGGAGCAACGTTTGTTCTGAGTATATTTCGTGTCCAGGGAACCGAGAATCGTCGAAAAATCGACTTACGCGAAATGAAAACTTTTTGTGATATTCTTGTTCCTCACGCTCCAAACTGCTCGCATATGGCAATTGCAGTGAATTTGGAGCAAATTTTGTAATATGTATATTTCGTGTCCAGGGAGCCGAGAATCGTCGAAATATCGACTTACAACAAATGAAATATTTTTGTGATATTCTTGTTCCCCACACTCCAATCTTCTGGTATATAGCTATTGCAGGGAATTTGGAGCAAGTTTTGTTCTGAATATATTTCGTGTCCACGCAGCCGAGAATCAACGAAAAATGACTTGCACGTAATGAAACATTTTTATGATATTCTTGTTCCCCACGCTCCAAACTGCTCGCGTATTACATTTGCAGCGAATTTGGAGCAACTTTTGTTATATGTATATTTCGTGTCCAGGGAGCCGAGAATCGTCGAAAATTCAACTTACACGAAATGAAACATTTTTATGATATTCTTGTTCCCCTCACTCCACACTGCTCGTATATAGCTTTTGCAGTGAATTTGGAGCAACTTTTGTTATGAGTATATATAATTCGTGTCCAGGGAACCGATAATCGTCGAAAAATCCACTTACGCAAAATCAAAAATTTTTGTAATATTCTTGTTCCCCACACTCCAAACTGCTCGTATATAGCTTTTGCAGTGAATTTGGAGCAACTTTTGTTTTGAGTATAATTTGTGTCCAGGGAACAGAGAATCGTCGAAAAAACGACTTACGCGAAATGAAAACTTTTTGTGATATTCTTGTTCCTCACGCTCCAAACTGCTCGTATATAGCATTTGCAGTGAATTTGGAGCAACTTTTGTTATATGTATATTTCGTGTCCAGGGAGCCGAGAATCGTCGAAAAATCGACTTACAACAAATGAAATATTTTTGTGATAATCTTGTTCTCCACACTCCAATCTTTTGGTATATAGCTTTTGCAGGGAATTTGGAGCAACTTTTGTTCTGAAAATATTTTGTGTCCAGGCAGCCGAGAATCAACGAAAAATCGACTTGCAGGTAATGAAACATTTTTATGATATTCTTGTTCCCCACACTCCAAACTGCTCGTATATAGCTTTTGCAGTGTATTTGGAGCAACTTTTGCTCTGAGTATATATAATTCGTGTCCAGGGAACCGATAATCGTCGAAAAATCGAATTACGCAAAATGACAACATTTGTGATATTCTTGATCCCCACACTCCAAACTGCTCGTATATAGCTTTAGCAATGCATTTGGAGCATCTTTTGTTCTGAGTATATATAATTCGTGTCCAGGGAACCGATAATCGTCGAAAAATCGACTTACGCGAAATGAAAAATTTTTGTGATATTCTTGTTCCCCACACTCCAAACTGCTCGTATATAGCTTTTGCAGTGAATTTGGAGCATCTTTTGTTCTGAGTATATATAATTCGTGTCTAGGGAACCGAGAATCGTCGAAAAATCGACTTACGCGAAATGAAAACTTTTTGTGAAATTCTTGTTCCCCATACTCCAATCTGCTCGTATATAGCTTTTGCAGTGAATTTAGAGCAACTTTTGTTCTGAGTATATATAATTCGTGTACAGGGAACCGAGAATCTTCGAAAAATCGACTTTCGCGAAATGAAAACTTTTTGTGATATTCTAGTTCCTCACGCTCCAAACTGCTCGTATATAGCATTTGCAGTGAATTTAGAGCAACTTTTGTCATATGTATATTTCGTGTCCAGCGAGCCGAGAATCGTCGAAATATCGACTTACAACAAATGAAATATTTTTGTGATATTCTTGTTCCCCACACTTCAAACTGGTCTTGTATAACTTTTGCAGCGAACTTGGAGCAAATTTTGTTATATGTATATTTCGTGTCCAGGGAGCCGAGAATCGTCGAGAATTCAACTTACACGAAATGAAACATTTTTATGATATTCTTGTTCCCCACATTCCAAACTGCTCGTATAAAGCTTTTGCAGTGATTTTGGAGCAACTTTTGTTAAGAGTATATATAATTCGTGTCCAGGGAACCGATAATCGTCGAAAAATCGACTTACGCGAAATGAAAAATTTTTGTAATATTCTTGTTCCCCACACTCCAAACTGCTAGTATATAGCTTTTGCAGTGAATTTGGAGCAACTTTTGTTCTGAGTATAATTGGTGTCCAGGGAACAGAGTATCGTCGAAAAATCGACTTAAGCGAAATGAAAACTTTTTGTGATATTCTTGTTCCTCACGCTCCAAACTGCTTGTATATAGCATTTGCGGTGAATTTGGAGCAACTTTTGTTATATGTATATTTCGTGTCCAGGGAGCCGAGAATCGTCGAAATATCGACTTACAACAAATGAAATATTTTTGTGATATTCTTGTTCTCCACACTCCAATCTTCTGGTATATAGCTTTTGCAGGGAATTTGGAGCAACTTTTGTTATGAGTATATATAATACGTGTCCAGGGAACCGAGAATCGTCGAAATATCAACTTACACGAAATGAAAAATTTCTGTGATATTCTTGTTCCCCACGCTCGAAACTGCTCGTATATAGCTTCTGCAGTGAATTTGGAGCAACTTTTGTTCTGAGTATATTTCGTGTCCAGGGAACGGAGAATCATCGTAAAATCCACTTACACGTAATGAAACATTTTTGTGATATTCTTGTTCCCCATACTCCAATCTGCTCGTATATAGCTTTTGCAGTGAATTTGGAGCAACTTTTGTTCTGAGTATATATAATTCGTGTCCAGGGAACCGATAACCGTCGAAAAATCGACTTACGCGAAATGAAAAATTTTTGTGATATTCTTGTTCCCCACACTCCAAACTGCTCGTATATAGCTTTTGCAGTGAATTTGGAGCATCTTTTGTTCTGAGTATATATAATTCGTGTCCAGGGAACCGAGAATCGTCGAAAAATCGACTTACGCGAAATGAAAACTTTTTGTGATATTCTTGTTCCCCATACTCCAATCTGCTCGTATATAGCTTTTGCAGTGAATTTGGAGCAACTTTTGTAATATGTATATTTCTTGTCCAGCGAGCCGAGAATCGTCGAAATATCGACTTACAGCAAATGAAATATTTTTGTGATATTCTTGTTCCCCACACTCCAATCTTCTGGTATATAGCTTTTGCAGGGAATTTGGAGCAAGTTTTGTTCTGAAAATATTTCGTGTCCAGGCAACCTAGAATAGTCGAAAAATCCACTTAAACGTAATGAAACATTTTTGTGATATTCCTGTTCCTATTACTCCAATCTGCTCGTATATAGCTTTTTCAGTGAATTTGGAGCAACGTTTGTTCTGAGTATATTTCGTGTCCAGGGAACCGAGAATCGTCGAAAAATCGACTTACGCGAAATGAAAACTTTTTGTGATATTCTTGTTCCTCACGCTCCAAACTGCTCGCATATGGCAATTGCAGTGAATTTGGAGCAAATTTTGTAATATGTATATTTCGTGTCCAGGGAGCCGAGAATCGTCGAAATATCGACTTACAACAAATGAAATATTTTTGTGATATTCTTGTTCCCCACACTCCAATCTTCTGGTATATAGCTATTGCAGGGAATTTGGAGCAAGTTTTGTTCTGAATATATTTCGTGTCCACGCAGCCGAGAATCAACGAAAAATGACTTGCACGTAATGAAACATTTTTATGATATTCTTGTTCCCCACGCTCCAAACTGCTCGCGTATAACATTTGCAGCGAATTTGGAGCAACTTTTGTTATATGTATATTTCGTGTCCAGGGAGCCGAGAATCGTCGAAAATTCAACTTACACGAAATGAAACATTTTTATGATATTCTTGTTCCCCACACTCCAAACTGCTCGTATATAGCTTTTGCAGTGAATTTGGAGCAACTTTTGTTATGAGTATATATAATTCGTGTCCAGGGAACCGATAATCGTCGAAAAATCCACTTACGCGAAATGAAAAATTTTTGTAATATTCTTGTTCCCCACACTCCAAACTGCTCGTATATAGCTTTTGCAGTGAATTTGGAGCAACTTTTGTTTTGAGTATAATTGGTGTCCAGGGAACAGAGAATCGTCGAAAAATCGACTTACGCGAAATGAAAAATTTTTGTGACATTCTTGTTCCCCACACTCCACACTGGTCGTATATAGCTTTTGCAATGAATTTGGAGCATCTTTTGTTCTGAGTATATATAATTCGTGTCCAGGGAACCGATAACCGTCGAAAAATCGACTTACGCGAAATGAAAAATTTTTGTGATATTCTTGTTCCCCACTCTCCAAACTGCTCGTATATAGCTTTTGCAGTGAATTTGGAGCATCTTTTGTTCTGAGTATATATAATTCGTGTCCAGGGAACCGAGAATCGTCGAAAAATCGACTTACGCGAAATGAAAACTTTTTGTGATATTCTTGTTCCCCATACTCCAATCTGCTCGTATATAGCATTTGCAGCGAATTTGAAAAAACTTTTGTTCTGAAAATATTTCGTGTCCAGGCAGCCGAGAATCGTCGAAAAAACCACTTAAACGTAATGAAACATTTTTGTGATATTCCGGTTCCTAATACTCCAATCTGCTCGTATATATCTTTTTCAGTGAATTTGGAGCAACGTTTGTTCTGAGTATATATAATTCGTGTCCAGGGAACCGATAATCGTCGAAAAATCGACTTACGCGAAATGAAAACTTTTTGTGATATTCTTGTTCCTCACGCTCCAAACTGCTCGCATATGGCATTTGCAGTGAATTTGGAGCAAATTTTGTAATATGTATATTTCGTGTCCAGGGAGCCGAGAATCGTCGAAATATCGACTTACACAAATGAAATATTTTTGTGATATTCTTGTTCCCCACACTTCAAACTGGTCTTGTATAGCTTTAGCAGCGAACTTGGAGCAAATTTTGTTATATGTATTTTTCGTGACCAGGGAGCCGAGAATCGTCGAAATATCAACTTACACGAAATGAAATATTTTTGTGATATTCTTGTTCCCCACGCTCCAATCTGCTCGCTTATAGCATTGGCAGCGAATTTGGAGCAACTTTTGTTATATGTATATTTCGTGTCCAGGGAGCCGAAAATCCTCGAAAATGCAACTTACAATAAATGAAACATTTTTATGATATTCTTGTTCCCCACACTCCAAACTGCTCGTATATAGCTTTTGCAGTGAATTTGGAGCAACTTTTGTTTTGAGTATAATTGGTGTCCAGGGAACAGAGAATCGTCGAAAAATCGACTTACGCGAAATGAAAACTTTTTGTGATATTCTTGTTCCCCATACTCCAATCTGCTCGTATATAGCTTTTGCAGTGAATTTGGAGCAAGTTTTGTAATATGTATATTTCTTGTCCAGCGAGCCGAGAATCGTCGAAATATCGACTTACAGCAAATGAAATATTTTTGTGATATTCTTGTTCCCCACACTTCAAACTTCTCGTATATAGCTTTTGCAGTGAATTTGGAGCAACTTTTGTTCTGAGTATATATAATTCGTGTCCAGGGTACCGATAATCGTCGAAAAATCGACTTACGCGAAATGAAAAATTTTTGTGATATTCTTGTTCCCCACACTCCAATCTGCTCGTATATAGCTTTTGCAGTTAATTTGGAGCATCTTTTGTTCTGAGTATATATAATTCGTGTCCAGGGAACCGAGAATCGTCGAAAAATCGACTTACGCAAAATGAAAACTTTTTGTGATAATCTTGTTCCCCATACTCCAATCTGCTCGTATATAGCTTTTGCAGTGAATTTGGAGCAACTTTTGTAATATGTATATTTCTTGTCCAGCGAGCCGAGAATCGTCGAAATATCGACTTACAACAAATGAAATATTTTTGTGATATTCTTGTTCCCCACACTTCAAACTGCTCGTATATAGCTTTTGCAGTGAATTTGGAGCAACTTTTGTTTTGAGTATAATTTGTGTCCAGGGAACAGAGAATCGTCGAAAAAACGACTTACGCGAAATGAAAACTTTTTGTGATATTCTTGTTCCTCACGCTCCAAACTGCTCGTATATAGCATTTGCAGTGAATTTGGAGCAACTTTTGTTATATGTATATTTCGTGTCCAGGGAGCCGAGAATCGTCGAAAAATCGACTTACAACAAATGAAATATTTTTGTGATATTCTTGTTCTCCACACTCCAATCTTCTGGTATATAGTTTTTGCAAGGAATTTGGAGCAACTTTTGTTCTGAAAATATTTTGTGTCCAGGCAGCCAGGAATCAACGAAAAATCGACTTGCAGGTAATAAAACATTTTTATGATATTCTTGTTCCCCACACTCCAAACTGCTCGTATATAGCTTTTGCAGTGAATTTGGAGCAACTTTTGCTCTGAGTATATATAATTCGTGTCCAGGGAACCGATAATCGTCGAAAAATCGAATTACGCAAAATGACAACTTTTTGTGATATTCTTGTTCCCCACACTCCAAACTGCTCGTATATAGCTTTAGCAATGAATTTGGAGCATCTTTTGTTCTGAGTATATATAATTCGTGTCCAGGGAACCGATAATCGTCGAAAAATCGACTTACGCGAAATGAAAAATTTTTGTGATATTCTTGTTCCCCACACTCCAAACTGCTCGTATATAGCTTTTGCAGTGAATTTGGAGCATCTTTTGTTCTGAGTATATATAATTCGTGTCTAGGGAACCGAGAATCGTCGAAAAATCGACTTACGCGAAATGAAAACTTTTTGTGATATTCTTGTTCCCCATACTCCAATCTGCTCGTATACAGCTTTTGCAGTGAACTTAGAGCAACTTTTGTTCTGAGTATATATAATTCGTGTACAGGGAACCGAGAATCGTCGAAAAATCGACTTTCGCGAAATGAAAACTTTTTGTGATATTCTAGTTCCTCACGCTCCAAACTGCTCGTATATAGCATTTGCAGTGAATTTAGAGCAACTTTTGTAATATGTATATTTCGTGTCCAGCGAGCCGAGAATCGTCGAAATATCGACTTACAACAAATGAAATATTTTTGTGATATTCTTGTTCCCCACACTTCAAACTGGTCTTGTATAACTTTTGCAGCGAACTTGGATCAAATTTTGCTATATGTATATTTCGTGTCCAGGGAGCCGAGAATCGTCGAGAATTCAACTTACACGAAATGAAACATTTTTATGATATTCTTGTTCCCCACATTCCAAACTGCTCGTATAAAGCTTTTGCAGTGATTTTGGAGCAACTTTTGTTAAGAGTATATATAATTCGTGTCCAGGGAACCGGTAATCGTCGAAAAATCGACTTACGCGAAATGAAAAATTTTTTTAATATTCTTGTTCCCCACACTCCAAACTGCTCGTATATAGCTTTTGCAGTGAATTTGGAGCAACTTTTGTTCTGAGTATAATTGCTGTCCAGGGAACAGAGTATCGTCGAAAAATCGACTTAAGCGAAATGAAAACTTTTGTGATATTCTTGTTCCTCACGCTCCAAACTGCTTGTATATAGCATTTGCGGTGAATTTGGAGCAACTTTTGTTATATGTATATTTCGTGTCCAGGGAGCCGAGAATCGTCGAAATATCGACTTACAACAAATGAAATATTTTTGTGATATTCTTGTTCTCCACACTCCAATCTTCTGGTATATAGCTTTTGCAGGGAATTTGGAGCAACTTTTGTTCTGATAATATTTCGTGTCCAGGCAGCCGAGAATCAACGAAAAATCGACTTGCACGTAATGAAACTTTTTTATGATATTCTTGTTCCCCACACTCCAAACTGCTCGTATATAGCTTTTGCAGTGAATTTGGAGCAACTTTTGCTCTGAGTATATATAATTCGTGTCCAGGGAACCGATAATCGTCGAAAAATCGAATTACGCAAAATGAAAAATTTTTGTGATATTCTTGTTCCCCACACTCCAATCTGCTCGTATATAGCTTTTGCAGTTAATTTGGAGCATCTTTTGTTCTGAGTATATATAATTCGTGTCCAGGGAACCGATAATCGTCGAAAAATCGACTTACGCGAAATAAAAAATTTTTGTGATATTCTTGTTTCCCACACTCCAAACTGCTCGTATATAGCTTTTGCAGTGAATTTCGAGCAACTTTTGTCATATGTATATTTCGTGTCCAGCGAGCCGAGAATCGTCGAAATATCGACTTACAACAAATGAAATATTTTTGTGATATTCTTGTTCCCCACACTTCAAACTGGTCTTGTATAACTTTTGCAGCGAACTTGGAGCAAATTTTGTTATATGTATATTTCGTGTCCAGGGAGCCGAGAATCGTCGAGAATTCAACTTACACGAAATGAAACATTTTTATGATATTCTTGTTCCCCACATTCCAAACTGCTCGTATAAAGCTTTTGCAGTGATTTTGGAGCAACTTTTGTTAAGAGTATATATAATTCGTGTCCAGGGAACCGATAATCGTCGAAAAATCGACTTACGCGAAATGAAAAATTTTTGTAATATTCTTGTTCCCCACACTCCAAACTGCTAGTATATAGCTTTTGCAGTGAATTTGGAGCAACTTTTGTTCTGAGTATAATTGGTGTCCAGGGAACAGAGTATCGTCGAAAAATCGACTTAAGCGAAATGAAAACTTTTTGTGATATTCTTGTTCCTCACGCTCCAAACTGCTTGTATATAGCATTTGCGGTGAATTTGGAGCAACTTTTGTTATATGTATATTTCGTGTCCAGGGAGCCGAGAATCGTCGAAATATCGACTTACAACAAATGAAATATTTTTGTGATATTCTTGTTCTCCACACTCCAATCTTCTGGTATATAGCTTTTGCAGGGAATTTGGAGCAACTTTTGTTATGAGTATATATAATACGTGTCCAGGGAACCGAGAATCGTCGAAATATCAACTTACACGAAATGAAAAATTTCTGTGATATTCTTGTTCCCCACGCTCGAAACTGCTCGTATATAGCTTCTGCAGTGAATTTGGAGCAACTTTTGTTCTGAGTATATTTCGTGTCCAGGGAACGGAGAATCATCGTAAAATCCACTTACACGTAATGAAACATTTTTGTGATATTCTTGTTCCCCATACTCCAATCTGCTCGTATATAGCTTTTGCAGTGAATTTGGAGCAACTTTTGTTCTGAGTATATATAATTCGTGTCCAGGGAACCGATAACCGTCGAAAAATCGACTTACGCGAAATGAAAAATTTTTGTGATATTCTTGTTCCCCACACTCCAAACTGCTCGTATATAGCTTTTGCAGTGAATTTGGAGCATCTTTTGTTCTGAGTATATATAATTCGTGTCCAGGGAACCGAGAATCGTCGAAAAATCGACTTACGCGAAATGAAAACTTTTTGTGATATTCTTGTTCCCCATACTCCAATCTGCTCGTATATAGCTTTTGCAGTGAATTTGGAGCAACTTTTGTAATATGTATATTTCTTGTCCAGCGAGCCGAGAATCGTCGAAATATCGACTTACAGCAAATGAAATATTTTTGTGATATTCTTGTTCCCCACACTCCAATCTTCTGGTATATAGCTTTTGCAGGGAATTTGGAGCAAGTTTTGTTCTGAAAATATTTCGTGTCCAGGCAACCTAGAATAGTCGAAAAATCCACTTAAACGTAATGAAACATTTTTGTGATATTCCTGTTCCTATTACTCCAATCTGCTCGTATATAGCTTTTTCAGTGAATTTGGAGCAACGTTTGTTCTGAGTATATTTCGTGTCCAGGGAACCGAGAATCGTCGAAAAATCGACTTACGCGAAATGAAAACTTTTTGTGATATTCTTGTTCCTCACGCTCCAAAATGCTCGCATATGGCAATTGCAGTGAATTTGGAGCAAATTTTGTAATATGTATATTTCGTGTCCAGGGAGCCGAGAATCGTCGAAATATCGACTTACAACAAATGAAATATTTTTGTGATATTCTTGTTCCCCACACTCCAATCTTCTGGTATATAGCTATTGCAGGGAATTTGGAGCAAGTTTTGTTCTGAATATATTTCGTGTCCACGCAGCCGAGAATCAACGAAAAATGACTTGCACGTAATGAAACATTTTTATGATATTCTTGTTCCCCACGCTCCAAACTGCTCGCGTATAACATTTGCAGCGAATTTGGAGCAACTTTTGTTATATGTATATTTCGTGTCCAGGGAGCCGAGAATCGTCGAAAATTCAACTTACACGAAATGAAACATTTTTATGATATTCTTGTTCCCCACACTCCAAACTGCTCGTATATAGCTTTTGCAGTGAATTTGGAGCAACTTTTGTTATGAGTATATATAATTCGTGTCCAGGGAACCGATAATCGTCGAAAAATCCACTTACACGAAATGAAAAATTTTTGTAATATTCTTGTTCCCCACACTCCAAACTGCTCGTATATAGCTTTTGCAGTGAATTTGGAGCAACTTTTGTTTTGAGTATAATTGGTGTCCAGGGAACAGAGAATCGTCGAAAAATCGACTTACGCGAAATGAAAAATTTTTGTGACATTCTTGTTCCCCACACTCCACACTGGTCGTATATAGCTTTTGCAATGAATTTGGAGCATCTTTTGTTCTGAGTATATATAATTCGTGTCCAGGGAACCGATAACCGTCGAAAAATCGACTTACGCGAAATGAAAAATTTTTGTGATATTCTTGTTCCCCACTCTCCAAACTGCTCGTATATAGCTTTTGCAGTGAATTTGGAGCATCTTTTGTTCTGAGTATATATAATTCGTGTCCAGGGAACCGAGAATCGTCGAAAAATCGACTTACGCGAAATGAAAACTTTTTGTGATATTCTTGTTCCCCATACCCCAATCTGCTCGTATATAGCATTTGCAGCGAATTTGAAAAAACTTTTGTTCTGAAAATATTTCGTGTCCAGGCAGCCGAGAATCGTCGAAAAAACCACTTAAACGTAATGAAACATTTTTGTGATATTCCGGTTCCTAATACTCCAATCTGCTCGTATATATCTTTTTCAGTGAATTTGGAGCAACGTTTGTTCTGAGTATATATAATTCGTGTCCAGGGAACCGATAATCGTCGAAAAATCGACTTACGCGAAATGAAAACTTTTTGTGATATTCTTGTTCCTCACGCTCCAAACTGCTCGCATATGGCATTTGCAGTGAATTTGGAGCAAATTTTGTAATATGTATATTTCGTGTCCAGGGAGCCGAGAATCGTCGAAATATCGACTTACAACAAATGAAATATTTTTGTGATATTCTTGTTCCCCACACTTCAAACTGGTCTTGTATAGCTTTAGCAGCGAACTTGGAGCAAATTTTGTTATATGTATTTTTCGTGACCAGGGAGCCGAGAATCGTCGAAATATCAACTTACACGAAATGAAATATTTTTGTGATATTCTTGTTCCCCACGCTCCAATCTGCTCGCGTATAGCATTGGCAGCGAATTTGGAGCAACTTTTGTTATATGTATATTTCGTGTCCAGGGAGCCGAAAATCCTCGAAAATGCAACTTACAATAAATGAAACATTTTTATGATATTCTTGTTCCCCACACTCCAAACTGCTCGTATATAGCTTTTGCAGTGAATTTGGAGCAACTTTTGTTTTGAGTATAATTGGTGTCCAGGGAACAGAGAATCGTCGAAAAATCGACTTACGCGAAATGAAAACTTTTTGTGATATTCTTGTTCCCCATACTCCAATCTGCTCGTATATAGCTTTTGCAGTGAATTTGGAGCAACTTTTGTAATATGTATATTTCTTGTCCAGCGAGCCGAGAATCGTCGAAATATCGACTTACAGCAAATGAAATATTTTTGTGATATTCTTGTTCCCCACACTTCAAACTTCTCGTATATAGCTTTTGCAGTGAATTTGGAGCAACTTTTGTTCTGAGTATATATAATTCGTGTCCAGGGTACCGATAATCGTCGAAAAATCGACTTACGCGAAATGAAAAATTTTTGTGATATTCTTGTTCCCCACACTCCAATCTGCTCGTATATAGCTTTTGCAGTTAATTTGGAGCATCTTTTGTTCTGAGTATATATAATTCGTGTCCAGGGAACCGAGAATCGTCGAAAAATCGACTTACGCAAAATGAAAACTTTTTGTGATAATCTTGTTCCCCATACTCCAATCTGCTCGTATATAGCTTTTGCAGTGAATTTGGAGCAACTTTTGTAATATGTATATTTCTTGTCCAGCGAGCCGAGAATCGTCGAAATATCGACTTACAACAAATGAAATATTTTTGTGATATTCTTGTTCCCCACACTTCAAACTGCTCGTATATAGCTTTTGCAGTGAATTTGGAGCAACTTTTGTTTTGAGTATAATTTGTGTCCAGGGAACAGAGAATCGTCGAAAAAACGACTTACGCGAAATGAAAACTTTTTGTGATATTCTTGTTCCTCACGCTCCAAACTGCTCGTATATAGCATTTGCAGTGAATTTGGAGCAACTTTTGTTATATGTATATTTCGTGTCCAGGGAGCCGAGAATCGTCGAAAAATCGACTTACAACAAATGAAATATTTTTGTGATATTCTTGTTCTCCACACTCCAATCTTCTGGTATATAGTTTTTGCAAGGAATTTGGAGCAACTTTTGTTCTGAAAATATTTTGTGTCCAGGCAGCCAGGAATCAACGAAAAATCGACTTGCAGGTAATAAAACATTTTTATGATATTCTTGTTCCCCACACTCCAAACTGCTCGTATATAGCTTTTGCAGTGAATTTGGAGCAACTTTTGCTCTGAGTATATATAATTCGTGTCCAGGGAACCGATAATCGTCGAAAAATCGAATTACGCAAAATGACAACTTTTTGTGATATTCTTGTTCCCCACACTCCAAACTGCTCGTATATAGCTTTAGCAATGAATTTGGAGCATCTTTTGTTCTGAGTATATATAATTCGTGTCCAGGGAACCGATAATCGTCGAAAAATCGACTTACGCGAAATGAAAAATTTTTGTGATATTCTTGTTCCCCACACTCCAAACTGCTCGTATATAGCTTTTGCAGTGAATTTGGAGCATCTTTTGTTCTGAGTATATATAATTCGTGTCTAGGGAACCGAGAATCGTCGAAAAATCGACTTACGCGAAATGAAAACTTTTTGTGATATTCTTGTTCCCCATACTCCAATCTGCTCGTATACAGCTTTTGCAGTGAACTTAGAGCAACTTTTGTTCTGAGTATATATAATTCGTGTACAGGGAACCGAGAATCGTCGAAAAATCGACTTTCGCGAAATGAAAACTTTTTGTGATATTCTAGTTCCTCACGCTCCAAACTGCTCGTATATAGCATTTGCAGTGAATTTAGAGCAACTTTTGTAATATGTATATTTCGTGTCCAGCGAGCCGAGAATCGTCGAAATATCGACTTACAACAAATGAAATATTTTTGTGATATTCTTGTTCCCCACACTTCAAACTGGTCTTGTATAACTTTTGCAGCGAACTTGGAGCAAATTTTGCTATATGTATATTTCGTGTCCAGGGAGCCGAGAATCGTCGAGAATTCAACTTACACGAAATGAAACATTTTTATGATATTCTTGTTCCCCACATTCCAAACTGCTCGTATAAAGCTTTTGCAGTGATTTTGGAGCAACTTTTGTTAAGAGTATATATAATTCGTGTCCAGGGAACCGGTAATCGTCGAAAAATCGACTTACGCGAAATGAAAAATTTTTTTAATATTCTTGTTCCCCACACTCCAAACTGCTCGTATATAGATAGCTTTTGCAGTGAATTTGGAGCAACTTTTGTTCTGAGTATAATTGCTGTCCAGGGAACAGAGTATCGTCGAAAAATCGACTTAAGCGAAATGAAAACTTTTGTGATATTCTTGTTCCTCACGCTCCAAACTGCTTGTATATAGCATTTGCGGTGAATTTGGAGCAACTTTTGTTATATGTATATTTCGTGTCCAGGGAGCCGAGAATCGTCGAAATATCGACTTACAACAAATGAAATATTTTTGTGATATTCTTGTTCTCCACACTCCAATCTTCTGGTATATAGCTTTTGCAGGGAATTTGGAGCAACTTTTGTTCTGATAATATTTCGTGTCCAGGCAGCCGAGAATCAACGAAAAATCGACTTGCACGTAATGAAACTTTTTTATGATATTCTTGTTCCCCACACTCCAAACTGCTCGTATATAGCTTTTGCAGTGAATTTGGAGCAACTTTTGCTCTGAGTATATATAATTCGTGTCCAGGGAACCGATAATCGTCGAAAAATCGAATTACGCAAAATGAAAAATTTTTGTGATATTCTTGTTCCCCACACTCCAAACTGCTCGTATATAGCTTTTGCAATGAATTTGGAGCATCTTTTGTTCTGAGTATATATAATTCGTGTCCAGGGAACCGATAATCGTCGAAAAATCGACTTACGCGAAATAAAAAATTTTTGTGATATTCTTGTTTCCCACACTCCAAACTGCTCGTATATAGCTTTTGCAGTGAATTTCGAGCAACTTTTGTCATATGTATATTTCGTGTCCAGCGAGCCGAGAATCGTCGAAATATCGACTTACAACAAATGAAATATTTTTGTGATATTCTTGTTCCCCACACTTCAAACTGGTCTTGTATAACTTTTGCAGCGAACTTGGAGCAAATTTTGTTATATGTATATTTCGTGTCCAGGGAGCCGAGAATCGTCGAGAATTCAACTTACACGAAATGAAACATTTTTATGATATTCTTGTTCCCCACATTCCAAACTGCTCGTATAAAGCTTTTGCAGTGATTTTGGAGCAACTTTTGTTAAGAGTATATATAATTCGTGTCCAGGGAACCGATAATCGTCGAAAAATCGACTTACGCGAAATGAAAAATTTTTGTAATATTCTTGTTCCCCACACTCCAAACTGCTAGTATATAGCTTTTGCAGTGAATTTGGAGCAACTTTTGTTCTGAGTATAATTGGTGTCCAGGGAACAGAGTATCGTCGAAAAATCGACTTAAGCGAAATGAAAACTTTTTGTGATATTCTTGTTCCTCACGCTCCAAACTGCTTGTATATAGCATTTGCGGTGAATTTGGAGCAACTTTTGTTATATGTATATTTCGTGTCCAGGGAGCCGAGAATCGTCGAAATATCGACTTACAACAAATGAAATATTTTTGTGATATTCTTGTTCTCCACACTCCAATCTTCTGGTATATAGCTTTTGCAGGGAATTTGGAGCAACTTTTGTTATGAGTATATATAATACGTGTCCAGGGAACCGAGAATCGTCGAAATATCAACTTACACGAAATGAAAAATTTCTGTGATATTCTTGTTCCCCACGCTCGAAACTGCTCGTATATAGCTTCTGCAGTGAATTTGGAGCAACTTTTGTTCTGAGTATATTTCGTGTCCAGGGAACGGAGAATCATCGTAAAATCCACTTACACGTAATGAAACATTTTTGTGATATTCTTGTTCCCCATACTCCAATCTGCACGTATATAGCTTTTGCAGTGAATTTGGAGCAACTTTTGTTCTGAGTATATATAATTCGTGTCCAGGGAACCGAGAATCGTCGAAAAATCGACTTACGCGAAATGAAAACTTTTTGTGATATTCTTGTTCCCCATACTCCAATCTGCTCGTATATAGCTTTTGCAGTGAATTTGGAGCAACTTTTGTAATATGTATATTTCTTGTCCAGCGAGCCGAGAATCGTCGAAATATCGACTTACAGCAAATGAAATATTTTTGTGATATTCTTGTTCCCCACACTCCAATCTTCTGGTATATAGCTTTTGCAGGGAATTTGGAGCAAGTTTTGTTCTGAAAATATTTCGTGTCCAGGCAACCTAGAATAGTCGAAAAATCCACTTAAACGTAATGAAACATTTTTGTGATATTCCTGTTCCTATTACTCCAATCTGCTCGTATATAGCTTTTTCAGTGAATTTGGAGCAACGTTTGTTCTGAGTATATTTCGTGTCCAGGGAACCGAGAATCGTCGAAAAATCGACTTACGCGAAATGAAAACTTTTTGTGATATTCTTGTTCCTCACGCTCCAAACTGCTCGCATATGGCAATTGCAGTGAATTTGGAGCAAATTTTGTAATATGTATATTTCGTGTCCAGGGAGCCGAGAATCGTCGAAATATCGACTTACAACAAATGAAATATTTTTGTGATATTCTTGTTCCCCACACTCCAATCTTCTGGTATATAGCTATTGCAGGGAATTTGGAGCAAGTTTTGTTCTGAATATATTTCGTGTCCACGCAGCCGAGAATCAACGAAAAATGACTTGCACGTAATGAAACATTTTTATGATATTCTTGTTCCCCACGCTCCAAACTGCTCGCGTATAACATTTGCAGCGAATTTGGAGCAACTTTTGTTATATGTATATTTCGTGTCCAGGGAGCCGAGAATCGTCGAAAATTCAACTTACACGAAATGAAACATTTTTATGATATTCTTGTTCCCCACACTCCAAACTGCTCGTATATAGCTTTTGCAGTGAATTTGGAGCAACTTTTGTTATGAGTATATATAATTCGTGTCCAGGGAACCGATAATCGTCGAAAAATCCACTTACGCGAAATGAAAAATTTTTGTAATATTCTTGTTCCCCACACTCCAAACTGCTCGTATATAGCTTTTGCAGTGAATTTGGAGCAACTTTTGTTTTGAGTATAATTGGTGTCCAGGGAACAGAGAATCGTCGAAAAATCGACTTACGCGAAATGAAAAATTTTTGTGACATTCTTGTTCCCCACACTCCACACTGGTCGTATATAGCTTTTGCAATGAATTTGGAGCATCTTTTGTTCTGAGTATATATAATTCGTGTCCAGGGAACCGATAACCGTCGAAAAATCGACTTACGCGAAATGAAAAATTTTTGTGATATTCTTGTTCCCCACTCTCCAAACTGCTCGTATATAGCTTTTGCAGTGAATTTGGAGCATCTTTTGTTCTGAGTATATATAATTCGTGTCCAGGGAACCGAGAATCGTCGAAAAATCGACTTACGCGAAATGAAAACTTTTTGTGATATTCTTGTTCCCCATACCCCAATCTGCTCGTATATAGCATTTGCAGCGAATTTGAAAAAACTTTTGTTCTGAAAATATTTCGTGTCCAGGCAGCCGAGAATCGTCGAAAAAACCACTTAAACGTAATGAAACATTTTTGTGATATTCCGGTTCCTAATACTCCAATCTGCTCGTATATATCTTTTTCAGTGAATTTGGAGCAACGTTTGTTCTGAGTATATATAATTCGTGTCCAGGGAACCGATAATCGTCGAAAAATCGACTTACGCGAAATGAAAACTTTTTGTGATATTCTTGTTCCTCACGCTCCAAACTGCTCGCATATGGCATTTGCAGTGAATTTGGAGCAAATTTTGTAATATGTATATTTCGTGTCCAGGGAGCCGAGAATCGTCGAAATATCGACTTACAACAAATGAAATATTTTTGTGATATTCTTGTTCCCCACACTTCAAACTGGTCTTGTATAGCTTTAGCAGCGAACTTGGAGCAAATTTTGTTATATGTATTTTTCGTGACCAGGGAGCCGAGAATCGTCGAAATATCAACTTACACGAAATGAAATATTTTTGTGATATTCTTGTTCCCCACGCTCCAATCTGCTCGCGTATAGCATTGGCAGCGAATTTGGAGCAACTTTTGTTATATGTATATTTCGTGTCCAGGGAGCCGAAAATCCTCGAAAATGCAACTTACAATAAATGAAACATTTTTATGATATTCTTGTTCCCCACACTCCAAACTGCTCGTATATAGCTTTTGCAGTGAATTTGGAGCAACTTTTGTTTTGAGTATAATTGGTGTCCAGGGAACAGAGAATCGTCGAAAAATCGACTTACGCGAAATGAAAACTTTTTGTGATATTCTTGTTCCCCATACTCCAATCTGCTCGTATATAGCTTTTGCAGTGAATTTGGAGCAACTTTTGTAATATGTATATTTCTTGTCCAGCGAGCCGAGAATCGTCGAAATATCGACTTACAGCAAATGAAATATTTTTGTGATATTCTTGTTCCCCACACTTCAAACTTCTCGTATATAGCTTTTGCAGTGAATTTGGAGCAACTTTTGTTCTGAGTATATATAATTCGTGTCCAGGGTACCGATAATCGTCGAAAAATCGACTTACGCGAAATGAAAAATTTTTGTGATATTCTTGTTCCCCACACTCCAATCTGCTCGTATATAGCTTTTGCAGTTAATTTGGAGCATCTTTTGTTCTGAGTATATATAATTCGTGTCCAGGGAACCGAGAATCGTCGAAAAATCGACTTACGCAAAATGAAAACTTTTTGTGATAATCTTGTTCCCCATACTCCAATCTGCTCGTATATAGCTTTTGCAGTGAATTTGGAGCAACTTTTGTAATATGTATATTTCTTGTCCAGCGAGCCGAGAATCGTCGAAATATCGACTTACAACAAATGAAATATTTTTGTGATATTCTTGTTCCCCACACTTCAAACTGCTCGTATATAGCTTTTGCAGTGAATTTGGAGCAACTTTTGTTTTGAGTATAATTTGTGTCCAGGGAACAGAGAATCGTCGAAAAAACGACTTACGCGAAATGAAAACTTTTTGTGATATTCTTGTTCCTCACGCTCCAAACTGCTCGTATATAGCATTTGCAGTGAATTTGGAGCAACTTTTGTTATATGTATATTTCGTGTCCAGGGAGCCGAGAATCGTCGAAAAATCGACTTACAACAAATGAAATATTTTTGTGATATTCTTGTTCTCCACACTCCAATCTTCTGGTATATAGCTTTTGCAAGGAATTTGGAGCAACTTTTGTTCTGAAAATATTTTGTGTCCAGGCAGCCAGGAATCAACGAAAAATCGACTTGCAGGTAATAAAACATTTTTATGATATTCTTGTTCCCCACACTCCAAACTGCTCGTATATAGCTTTTGCAGTGAATTTAGAGCAACTTTTGCTCTGAGTATATATAATTCGTGTCCAGGGAACCGATAATCGTCGAAAAATCGAATTACGCAAAATGACAACTTTTTGTGATATTCTTGTTCCCCACACTCCAAACTGCTCGTATATAGCTTTAGCAATGAATTTGGAGCATCTTTTGTTCTGAGTATATATAATTCGTGTCCAGGGAACCGATAATCGTCGAAAAATCGACTTACGCGAAATGAAAAATTTTTGTGATATTCTTGTTCCCCACACTCCAAACTGCTCGTATATAGCTTTTGCAGTGAATTTGGAGCATCTTTTGTTCTGAGTATATATAATTCGTGTCTAGGGAACCGAGAATCGTCGAAAAATCGACTTACGCGAAATGAAAACTTTTTGTGATATTCTTGTTCCCCATACTCCAATCTGCTCGTATACAGCTTTTGCAGTGAACTTAGAGCAACTTTTGTTCTGAGTATATATAATTCGTGTACAGGGAACCGAGAATCGTCGAAAAATCGACTTTCGCGAAATGAAAACTTTTTGTGATATTCTAGTTCCTCACGCTCCAAACTGCTCGTATATAGCATTTGCAGTGAATTTAGAGCAACTTTTGTAATATGTATATTTCGTGTCCAGCGAGCCGAGAATCGTCGAAATATCGACTTACAACAAATGAAATATTTTTGTGATATTCTTGTTCCCCACACTTCAAACTGGTCTTGTATAACTTTTGCAGCGAACTTGGAGCAAATTTTGCTATATGTATATTTCGTGTCCAGGGAGCCGAGAATCGTCGAGAATTCAACTTACACGAAATGAAACATTTTTATGATATTCTTGTTCCCCACATTCCAAACTGCTCGTATAAAGCTTTTGCAGTGATTTTGGAGCAACTTTTGTTAAGAGTATATATAATTCGTGTCCAGGGAACCGGTAATCGTCGAAAAATCGACTTACGCGAAATGAAAAATTTTTTTAATATTCTTGTTCCCCACACTCCAAACTGCTCGTATATAGCTTTTGCAGTGAATTTGGAGCAACTTTTGTTCTGAGTATAATTGCTGTCCAGGGAACAGAGTATCGTCGAAAAATCGACTTAAGCGAAATGAAAACTTTTGTGATATTCTTGTTCCTCACGCTCCAAACTGCTTGTATATAGCATTTGCGGTGAATTTGGAGCAACTTTTGTTATATGTATATTTCGTGTCCAGGGAGCCGAGAATCGTCCAAATATCGACTTACAACAAATGAAATATTTTTGTGATATTCTTGTTCTCCACACTCCAATCTTCTGGTATATAGCTTTTGCAGGGAATTTGGAGCAACTTTTGTTCTGATAATATTTCGTGTCCAGGCAGCCGAGAATCAACGAAAAATCGACTTGCACGTAATGAAACTTTTTTATGATATTCTTGTTCCCCACACTCCAAACTGCTCGTATATAGCTTTTGCAGTGAATTTGGAGCAACTTTTGCTCTGAGTATATATAATTCGTGTCCAGGGAACCGATAATCGTCGAAAAATCGAATTACGCAAAATGAAAAATTTTTGTGATATTCTTGTTCCCCACACTCCAAACTGCTCGTATATAGCTTTTGCAATGAATTTGGAGCATCTTTTGTTCTGAGTATATATAATTCGTGTCCAGGGAACCGATAATCGTCGAAAAATCGACTTACGCGAAATGAAAAATTTTTGTGATATTCTTGTTTCCCACACTCCAAACTGCTCGTATATAGCTTTTGCAGTGAATTTCGAGCATCTTTTGTTCTGAGTATATATAATTCGTGTCCAGGGAACCGAAAATCGTCGAAAAATCGACTTTCGCGAAATGAAAACTTTTTGTGATATTCTAGTTCCTCACGCTCCAAACTGCTCGTATTTGCAGTGAATTTATAGCAACTTTTGTAATATGTATATTTCGTGTCCAGCGAGCCGAGAACTGTCGAAATATCGACTTACATCAAATGAAATATTTTTGTGACATTCTTGTTCCCCACACTTCAAACTGGGCTTGTATAGCTTTTGCAGCGAACTTGGAGCAAATTTTGTTATATGTATATTTCGTGACCAGGGAGCCGAGAATCGTCGAAATATCAACTTACACGAAATGAAATATTTTTGTGATATTCTTGTTCCCCACGCTCCAAACTGCTCGCGTATAGCATCTGCAGCGAATTTGG
The DNA here is from genome assembly GCA_030762935.1 of Hymenopus coronatus. Classification (NCBI taxonomy): domain Eukaryota; kingdom Metazoa; phylum Arthropoda; class Insecta; order Mantodea; family Hymenopodidae; genus Hymenopus; species Hymenopus coronatus. The sequence goes on along the minus strand of CM060896.1, from coordinate 25,488,163 downwards.
AGCAACTTTTGTTATATGTATATTTCGTGTCCAGGGAGCCGAGAATCTTCGAAAATTCAACTTACACGAAATGAAACATTTTTATGATATTCTTGTTCCCCACACTCCAAACTGCTCGTATATAGCTTTTGCAGTGAATTCGGAGCAACTTTTGTTATGAGTATATATAATACGTGTCCAGGGAACCGAGAATCCTCGAAATATCAACTTACACGAAATGAAAAATTTCTGTGATATTCTTGTTCCCCGCGCTCGAAACTGCTGGTATATAGCTTCTGCAGTGAATTTGGAGCAACTTTTGTTCTGAGTATATTTCGTGTCCAGGGAACGGAGAATCATCGTAAAATCCACTTACACGTAATGAAACATTTTTGTGATATTCTTGTTCCCCATACTCCAATCTGCTCGTATATAGCTTTTGCAGTGAATTTGGAGCAACTTTTGTTCTGAGTATATATAATTCGTGTCCAGGGAACCGAGAATCGTCGAAAAATCGACTTAAGCGAAATGAAAAATTTCTGTGATATTCTTGTTCCCCACGCTCGAAACTGCTCGTATATAGCTTCTGCAGTGAATTTGGAGCAACTTTTGTTCTGAGTATATTTCGTGTCCAGGGAACGGAGAATCATCGTAAAATCCACTTACACGTAATGAAACATTTTTGTGATATTCTTGTTCCCCATACTCCAATCTGCTCGTATATAGCTTTTGCAGTGAATTTGGAGCAACTTTTGTTCTGAGTATATATAATTCGTGTCCAGGGAACCGAGAATCGTCGAAAAATCGACTTAAGCGAAATGAAATATTTTTGTGACATTCTTGTTCCCCACACTCCAAACTGCTGGTATATAGCTTTTACATCGGATTTGGAGCAAATTTTGTTCTGAGTATATTTCGTGTCCAGAGAGCCGTGAATCGTCGAAAAATCCACTTACACGTAATGAAACATTTTTGTGATATTCGTGTTCCCCATAATCCAATCTGCTCGTATATAGCTTTTGCAGTGAATTTGGAGCAACTTTTGTTCTGAGTATATATAATTCGTGTCCAGGGAACCGAGATTCGTCGAAAAATCGACTTACGAGAAATGAAAACTTTTTGTGATATTGTTGTTCCCCACACTCCAAACTGCTCGTATATAGCTTTTGCAATGAATTTGGAGCATCTTTTGTTCTGAGTATATATAATTCGTGTCCAGGGAACCGATAATCGTCGAAAAATCGACTTACGCGAAATGAAAAATTTTTGTGATATTCTTGTTTCCCACACTCCAAACTGCTCGTATATAGCTTTTGCAGTGAATTTCGAGCATCTTTTGTTCTGAGTATATATAATTCGTGTCCAGGGAACCGAAAATCGTCGAAAAATCGACTTTCGCGAAATGAAAACTTTTTGTGATATTCTAGTTCCTCACGCTCCAAACTGCTCGTATTTGAAGTGAATTTATAGCAACTTTTGTAATATGTATATTTCGTGTCCAGCGAGCCGAGAACTGTCGAAATATCGACTTACATCAAATGAAATATTTTTGTGACATTCTTGTTCCCCACACTTCAAACTGGGCTTGGATAGCTTTTGCAGCGAACTTGGAGCAAATTTTGTTATATGTATATTTCGTGACCAGGGAGCCGAGAATCGTCGAAATATCAACTTACACGAAATGAAATATTTTTGTGATATTCTTGTTCCCCACGCTCCAAACTGCTCGCGTATAGCATCTGCAGCGAATTTGGAGCAACTTTTGTTATATGTATATTTCGTGTCCAGGGAGCCGAGAATCTTCGAAAATTCAACTTACACGAAATGAAACATTTTTATGATATTCTTGTTCCCCACACTCCAAACTGCTCGTATATAGCTTTTGCAGTGAATTTGGAGCAACTTTTGTTCTGAGTATATTTCGTGTCCAGGGAACGGAGAATCATCGTAAAATCCACTTACACGTAATGAAACATTTTTGTGATATTCTTGTTCCCCATACTCCAATCTGCTCGTATATAGCTTTTGCAGTGAATTTGGAGCAACTTTTGTTCTGAGTATATATAATTCGTGTCCAGGGAACCGAGAATCGTCGAAAAATCGACTTAAGCGAAATGAAATATTTTTGTGACATTCTTGTTCCCCACACTCCAAACTGCTGGTATATAGCTTTTACATCGGATTTGGAGCAAATTTTGTTCTGAGTATATTTCGTGTCCAGAGAGCCGTGAATCGTCGAAAAATCCACTTACACGTAATGAAACATTTTTGTGATATTCGTGTTCCCCATAATCCAATCTGCTCGTATATAGCTTTTGCAGTGAATTTGGAGCAACTTTTGTTCTGAGTATATATAATTCGTGTCCAGGGAACCGAGATTCGTCGAAAAATCGACTTACGAGAAATGAAAACTTTTTGTGATATTGTTGTTCCCCACACTCCAAACTGCTCGTATATAGCTTTTGCAATGAATTTGGAGCATCTTTTGTTCTGAGTATATATAATTCGTGTCCAGGGAACCGATAATCGTCGAAAAATCGACTTACGCGAAATGAAAAATTTTTGTGATATTCTTGTTTCCCACACTCCAAACTGCTCGTATATAGCTTTTGCAGTGAATTTCGAGCATCTTTTGTTCTGAGTATATATAATTCGTGTCCAGGGAACCGAAAATCGTCGAAAAATCGACTTTCGCGAAATGAAAACTTTTTGTGATATTCTAGTTCCTCACGCTCCAAACTGCTCGTATTTGCAGTGAATTTATAGCAACTTTTGTAATATGTATATTTCGTGTCCAGCGAGCCGAGAACTGTCGAAATATCGACTTACATCAAATGAAATATTTTTGTGACATTCTTGTTCCCCACACTTCAAACTGGGCTTGTATAGCTTTTGCAGCGAACTTGGAGCAAATTTTGTTATATGTATATTTCGTGACCAGGGAGCCGAGAATCGTCGAAATATCAACTTACACGAAATGAAATATTTTTGTGATATTCTTGTTCCCCACGCTCCAAACTGCTCGCGTATAGCATCTGCAGCGAATTTGGAGCAACTTTTGTTATATGTATATTTCGTGTCCAGGGAGCCGAGAATCTTCGAAAATTCAACTTACACGAAATGAAACATTTTTATGATATTCTTGTTCCCCACACTCCAAACTGCTCGTATATAGCTTTTGCAGTGAATTCGGAGCAACTTTTGTTATGAGTATATATAATACGTGTCCAGGGAACCGAGAATCGTCGAAATATCAACTTACACGAAATGAAAAATTTCTGTGATATTCTTGTTCCCCACGCTCGAAACTGCTCGTATATAGCTTCTGCAGTGAATTTGGAGCAACTTTTGTTCTGAGTATATTTCGTGTCCAGGGAACGGAGAATCATCGTAAAATCCACTTACACGTAATGAAACATTTTTGTGATATTCTTGTTCCCCATACTCCAATCTGCTCGTATATAGCTTTTGCAGTGAATTTGGAGCAACTTTTGTTCTGAGTATATATAATTCGTGTCCAGGGAACCGAGAATCGTCGAAAAATCGACTTAAGCGAAATGAAAAATTTCTGTGATATTCTTGTTCCCCACGCTCGAAACTGCTCGTATATAGCTTCTGCAGTGAATTTGGAGCAACTTTTGTTCTGAGTATATTTCGTGTCCAGGGAACGGAGAATCATCGTAAAATCCACTTACACGTAATGAAACATTTTTGTGATATTCTTGTTCCCCATACTCCAATCTGCTCGTATATAGCTTTTGCAGTGAATTTGGAGCAACTTTTGTTCTGAGTATATATAATTCGTGTCCAGGGAACCGAGAATCGTCGAAAAATCGATTTAAGCGAAATGAAATATTTTTGTGACATTCTTGTTCCCCACACTCCAAACTGCTGGTATATAGCTTTTACATCGGATTTGGAGCAAATTTTGTTCTGAGTATATTTCGTGTCCAGAGAGCCGTGAATCGTCGAAAAATCCACTTACACGTAATGAAACATTTTTGTGATATTCGTGTTCCCCATAATCCAATCTGCTCGTATATAGCTTTTGCAGTGAATTTGGAGCAACTTTTGTTCTGAGTATAATTGGTGTCCAGGGAACAGAGTATCGTCGAAAAATCGACTTACGCGAAATGAAAACTTTTTGTGATATTCTTGTTCCTCACGCTCCAAACTGCTTGTATATAGCATTTGCGGTGAATTTGGAGCAACTTTTGTTATATGTATATTACGTGTCCAGGGAGCCGAGAATCGTCGAAATATCGACTTACAACAACTGAAATATTTTTATGATATTCTTGTTCCCCACATTCCAAACTGCTCGTATAAAGCTTTTGCAGTGATTTTGGAGCAACTTTTGTTAAGAGTATATATAATTCGTGTCCAGGGAACCGATAATCGTCGAAAAATCGACTTTCGCGAAATGAAAACTTTTTGTGATATTCTAGTTCCCCACGCTCCAAACTGCTCGTATATAGCATTTGCAGTGAATTTGGAGCAACTTTTGTTATATGTAATTTCGTGTCCAGGGAGCCGAGAATCGTCGAAAAATCGACTTACAACAAATGAAATATTTTTGTGATATTCTTGTTCTCCACACTCCAATCTTCTGGAATATAGCTTTTGCAAGGAATTTGGAGCAACTTTTGTTCTGAAAATATTTTGTGTCCAGGCAGCCAGGAATCAACGAAAAATCGACTTGCAGGTAATAAAACATTTTTATGATATTCTTGTTCCCCACACTCCAAACTGCTCGTATATAGCTTTTGCAGTGAATTTGGAGCAACTTTTGCTCTGAGTATATATAATTCGTGTCCAGGGAACCGATAATCGTCGAAAAATCGAATTACGCAAAATGACAACTTTTTGTGATATTCTTGTTCCCCACACTCCAAACTGCTCGTATATAGCTTTTGCAGTGAATTTGGAGCATCTTTTGTTCTGAGTATATATAATTCGTGTCTAGGGAACCGAGAATCGTCGAAAAATCGACTTACGCGAAAGGAAAACTTTTTGTGATATTCTTGTTCCCCATACTCCAATCTGCTCGTATATAGCTTTTGCAGTGAACTTAGAGCAACTTTTGTTCTGAGTATATATAATTCGTGTACAGGGAACCGAGAATCGTCGAAAAATCGACTTTCGCGAAATGAAAACTTTTTGTGATATTCTAGTTCCTCACGCTCCAAACTGCTCGTATATAGCATTTGCAGTGAATTTAGAGCAACTTTTGTAATATGTATATTTCGTGTCCAGCGAGCCGAGAATCGTCGAAATATCGACTTACAACAAATGAAATATTTTTGTGATATTCTTGTTCCCCACACTTCAAACTGGTCTTGTATAACTTTTGCAGCGAACTTGGAGCAAATTTTGCTATATGTATATTTCGTGTCCAGGGAGCCGAGAATCGTCGAGAATTCAACTTACACGAAATGAAACATTTTTATGATATTCTTGTTCCCCACATTCCAAACTGCTCGTATAAAGCTTTTGCAGTGATTTTGGAGCAACTTTTGTTAAGAGTATATATAATTCGTGTCCAGGGAACCGATAATCGTCGAAAAATCGACTTACGCGAAATGAACAATTTTTGTAATATTCTTGTTCCCCACACTCCAAACTGCTCGTATATAGCTTTTGCAGTGAATTTGGAGCAACTTTTGTTCTGAGTATAATTGCTGTCCAGGGAACAGAGTATCGTCGAAAAATCGACTTAAGCGAAATGAAAACTTTTGTGTTATTCTTGTTCCTCACGCTCCAAACTGCTTGTATATAGCATTTGCGGTGAATTTGGAGCAACTTTTGTTATATGTATATTTCGTGTCCAGGGAGCCGAGAATCGTCGAAATATCGACTTACAACAAATGAAATATTTTTGTGATATTCTTGTTCTCCACACTCCAATCTTCTGGTATATAGCTTTTGCAGGGAATTTGGAGCAACTTTTGTTCTGATAATATTTCGTGTCCAGGCAGCCGAGAATCAACGAAAAATCGACTTGCACGTAATGAATCTTTTTTATGATATTCTTGTTCCCCACACTCCAAACTGCTCGTATATAGCTTTTGCAGTGAATTTGGAGCAACTTTTGCTCTGAGTATATATAATTCGTGTCCAGGGAACCGATAATCGTCGAAAAATCGAATTACGCAAAATGAAAAATTTTTGTGATATTCTTGTTCCCCACACTATAAACTGCTCGTATATAGCTTTTGCAATGAATTTGGAGCATCTTTTGTTCTGAGTATATATAATTCGTGTCCAGGGAACCGATAATCGTCGAAAAATCGACTTACGCGAAATGAAAAATTTTTGTGATATTCTTGTTTCCCACACTCCAAACTGCTCGTATATAGCTTTTGCAGTGAATTTGGAGCATCTTTTGTTCTGAGTATATATAATTCGTGTCCAGGGAACCGAAAATCGTCGAAAAATCGACTTACGCGAAATGAAAACTTTTTGTGATATTCTTGTTCCCCATACTCCAATCTGCTCGTATATAGCTTTTGCAGTGAATTTGGAGCAACTTTTGTTCTGAGTATATATAATTCGTGTACAGGGAACCGAGAATCGTCGAAAAATCGACTTTCGCGAAATGAAAACTTTTTGTGATATTCTAGTTCCTCACGCTCCAAACTGCTCGTATTTGCAGTGAATTTATAGCAACTTTTGTAATATGTATATTTCGTGTCCAGCGAGCCGAGAACTGTCGAAATATCGACTTACAACAAATGAAATATTTTTGTGACATTCTTGTTCCCCACACTTCAAACTGGGCTTGTATAGCTTTTGCAGCGAACTTGGAGCAAATTTTGTTATATGTATATTTCGTGACCAGGGAGCCGAGAATCGTCGAAATATCAACTTACACGAAATGAAATATTTTTGTGATATTCTTGTTCCCCACGCTCCAAACTGCTCGCGTATAGCATTTGCAGCGAATTTGGAGCAACTTTTGTTATATGTATATTTCGTGTCCAGGGAGCCGAGAATCTTCGAAAATTCAACTTACACGAAATGAAACATTTTTATGATATTCTTGTTCCCCACACTCCAAACTGCTCGTATATAGCTTTTGCAGTGAATTCGGAGCAACTTTTGTTATGAGTATATATAATACGTGTCCAGGGAACCGAGAATCGTCGAAATATCTACTTACACGAAATGAAAAATTTCTGTGATATTCTTGTTCCCCACGCTCGAAACTGCTCGTATATAGCTTCTGCAGTGAATTTGGAGCAACTTTTGTTCTGAGTATATTTCGTGTCCAGGGAACGGAGAATCATCGTAAAATCCACTTACACGTAATGAAACATTTTTGTGATATTCTTGTTCCCCATACTCCAATCTGCTCGTATATAGCTTTTGAAGTGAATTTGGAGCAACTTTTGTTCTGAGTATATATAATTCGTGTCCAGGGAACCGAGAATCGTCGAAAAATCGACTTACGCGAAATGAAATATTTTTGTGACATTCTTGTTCCCCACACTCCAAACTGCTGGTATATAGCTTTTACATCGGATTTGGAGCAAATTTTGTTCTGAGTATATTTCGTGTCCAGAGAGCCGTGAATCGTCGAAAAATCCACTTACACGTAATGAAACATTTTTGTGATATTCGTGTTCCCCATAATCCAATCTGCTCGTATATAGCTTTTGCAGTGAATTTGGAGCAACTTTTGTTCTGAGTATATATAATTCGTGTCCAGGGAACCGAGATTCGTCGAAAAATCGACTTACGAGAAATGAAAACTTTTTGTGATATTGTTGTTCCCCACGCTCCTAACTGCTTGTATATAGCATTTGCGGTGAATTTGGAGCAACTTTTGTTATATGTATATTACGTGTCCAGGGAGCCGAGAATCGTCGAAATATCGACTTACAACAACTGAAATATTTTATGATATTCTTGTTCCCCACATTCCAAACTGCTCGTATAAAGCTTTTGCAGTGATTTTGGAGCAACTTTTGTTAAGAGTATATATAATTCGTGTCCAGGGAACCGATAATCTTCGAAAAATCGACTTTCGTGAAATGAAAACTTTTTGTGATATTCTAGTTCCTCACGCTCCAAACTGCTCGTATAGAGCATTTGCAGTGAATTTAGAGCAACTTTTGTAATATGTATATTTCGTGTCCAGCGAGCCGAGAATCGTCGAAATATCGACTTACAACAAATGAAATATTTTCGTGATATTCTTGTTCCCCACACTTCAAACTGGTCTTGTATAGCTTTTGCAGCGAACTTGGAGCAAATTTTGTTATATGTATATTTCGTGTCCAGGGAGCCGAGAATCATCGAAAATTCAACTTACACGAAATGAAACATTTTTATGATATTCTTGTTCCCCACATTCCAAACTGCTCGTATAAAGCTTTTGCAGTGAATTTGGAGCAACTTTTGTAATATGTATATTTCTTGTCCAGCGAGCCGAGAATCGTCGAAATATCGACTTACAACAAATGAAATATTTTTGTGATATTCTTGTTCTCCACACTCCAATCTTCTGGTATATAGCTTTTGCAGGGAATTTGGAGCAACTTTTGTTCTGATAATATTTCGTGTCCAGGCAGCCGAGAATCAACGAAAAATCGACTTGCACGTAATGAAACTTTTTTATGATATTCTTGTTCCCCACACTCCAAACTGCTCGTATATAGCTTTTGCAGTGAATTTGGAGCAACTTTTGCTCTGAGTATATATAATTCGTGTCCAGGGAACCGATAATCGTCGAAAAATCGAATTACGCAAAATGAAAAATTTTTGTGATATTCTTGTTCCCCACACTATAAACTGCTCGTATATAGCTTTTGCAATGAATTTGGAGCATCTTTTGTTCTGAGTATATATAATTCGTGTCCAGGGAACCGATAATCGTCGAAAAATCGACTTACGCGAAATGAAAAATTTTTGTGATATTCTTGTTTCCCACACTCCAAACTGCTCGTATATAGCTTTTGCAGTGAATTTGGAGCATCTTTTGTTCTGAGTATATATAATTCGTGTCCAGGGAACCGAAAATCGTCGAAAAATCGACTTACGCGAAATGAAAACTTTTTGTGATATTCTTGTTCCCCATACTCCAATCTGCTCGTATATAGCTTTTGCAGTGAATTTGGAGCAACTTTTGTTCTGAGTATATATAATTCGTGTACAGGGAACCGAGAATCGTCGAAAAATCGACTTTCGCGAAATGAAAACTTTTTGTGATATTCTAGTTCCTCACGCTCCAAACTGCTCGTATTTGCAGTGAATTTATAGCAACTTTTGTAATATGTATATTTCGTGTCCAGCGAGCCGAGAACTGTCGAAATATCGACTTACAACAAATGAAATATTTTTGTGACATTCTTGTTCCCCACACTTCAAACTGGGCTTGTATAGCTTTTGCAGCGAACTTGGAGCAAATTTTGTTATATGTATATTTCGTGACCAGGGAGCCGAGAATCGTCGAAATATCAACTTACACGAAATGAAATATTTTTGTGATATTCTTGTTCCCCACGCTCCAAACTGCTCGCGTATAGCATTTGCAGCGAATTTGGAGCAACTTTTGTTATATGTATATTTCGTGTCCAGGGAGCCGAGAATCTTCGAAAATTCAACTTACACGAAATGAAACATTTTTATGATATTCTTGTTCCCCACACTCCAAACTGCTCGTATATAGCTTTTGCAGTGAATTCGGAGCAACTTTTGTTATGAGTATATATAATACGTGTCCAGGGAACCGAGAATCGTCGAAAAATCCACTTACACGTAATGAAACATTTTTGTGATATTCGTGTTCCCCATAATCCAATCTGCTCGTATATAGCTTTTGCAGTGAATTTGGAGCAACTTTTGTTCTGAGTATATATAATTCGTGTCCAGGGAACCGATAATCGTCGAAAAATCGACTTACGCGAAATGAAAAATTTTTGTGATATTCTTGTTTCCCACACTCCAAACTGCTCGTATATAGCTTTTGCAGTGAATTTGGAGCATCTTTTGTTCTGAGTATATATAATTCGTGTCCAGGGAACCGAAAATCGTCGAAAAATCGACTTACGCGAAATGAAAACTTTTTGTGATATTCTTGTTCCCCATACTCCAATCTGCTCGTATATAGCTTTTGCAGTGAATTTGGAGCAACTTTTGTTCTGAGTATATATAATTCGTGTACAGGGAACCGAGAATCGTCGAAAAATCGACTTTCGCGAAATGAAAACTTTTTGTGATATTCTAGTTCCTCACGCTCCAAACTGCTCGTATTTGCAGTGAATTTATAGCAACTTTTGTAATATGTATATTTCGTGTCCAGCGAGCCGAGAACTGTCGAAATATCGACTTACAACAAATGAAATATTTTTGTGACATTCTTGTTCCCCACACTTCAAACTGGGCTTGTATAGCTTTTGCAGCGAACTTGGAGCAAATTTTGTTATATGTATATTTCGTGACCAGGGAGCCGAGAATCGTCGAAATATCAACTTACACGAAATGAAATATTTTTGTGATATTCTTGTTCCCCACGCTCCAAACTGCTCGCGTATAGCATTTGCAGCGAATTTGGAGCAACTTTTGTTATATGTATATTTCGTGTCCAGGGAGCCGAGAATCTTCGAAAATTCAACTTACACGAAATGAAACATTTTTATGATATTCTTGTTCCCCACACTCCAAACTGCTCGTATATAGCTTTTGCAGTGAATTCGGAGCAACTTTTGTTATGAGTATATATAATACGTGTCCAGGGAACCGAGAATCGTCGAAATATCTACTTACACGAAATGAAAAATTTCTGTGATATTCTTGTTCCCCACGCTCGAAACTGCTCGTATATAGCTTCTGCAGTGAATTTGGAGCAACTTTTGTTCTGAGTATATTTCGTGTCCAGGGAACGGAGAATCATCGTAAAATCCACTTACACGTAATGAAACATTTTTGTGATATTCTTGTTCCCCATACTCCAATCTGCTCGTATATAGCTTTTGAAGTGAATTTGGAGCAACTTTTGTTCTGAGTATATATAATTCGTGTCCAGGGAACCGAGAATCGTCGAAAAATCGACTTACGCGAAATGAAATATTTTTGTGACATTCTTGTTCCCCACACTCCAAACTGCTGGTATATAGCTTTTACATCGGATTTGGAGCAAATTTTGTTCTGAGTATATTTCGTGTCCAGAGAGCCGTGAATCGTCGAAAAATCCACTTACACGTAATGAAACATTTTTGTGATATTCGTGTTCCCCATAATCCAATCTGCTCGTATATAGCTTTTGCAGTGAATTTGGAGCAACTTTTGTTCTGAGTATATATAATTCGTGTCCAGGGAACCGAGATTCGTCGAAAAATCGACTTACGAGAAATGAAAACTTTTTGTGATATTGTTGTTCCCCACGCTCCTAACTGCTTGTATATAGCATTTGCGGTGAATTTGGAGCAACTTTTGTTATATGTATATTACGTGTCCAGGGAGCCGAGAATCGTCGAAATATCGACTTACAACAACTGAAATATTTTATGATATTCTTGTTCCCCACATTCCAAACTGCTCGTATAAAGCTTTTGCAGTGATTTTGGAGCAACTTTTGTTAAGAGTATATATAATTCGTGTCCAGGGAACCGATAATCTTCGAAAAATCGACTTTCGTGAAATGAAAACTTTTTGTGATATTCTAGTTCCTCACGCTCCAAACTGCTCGTATAGAGCATTTGCAGTGAATTTAGAGCAACTTTTGTAATATGTATATTTCGTGTCCAGCGAGCCGAGAATCGTCGAAATATCGACTTACAACAAATGAAATATTTTCGTGATATTCTTGTTCCCCACACTTCAAACTGGTCTTGTATAGCTTTTGCAGCGAACTTGGAGCAAATTTTGTTATATGTATATTTCGTGTCCAGGGAGCCGAGAATCATCGAAAATTCAACTTACACGAAATGAAACATTTTTATGATATTCTTGTTCCCCACATTCCAAACTGCTCGTATAAAGCTTTTGCAGTGAATTTGGAGCAACTTTTGTAATATGTATATTTCTTGTCCAGCGAGCCGAGAATCGTCGAAATATCGACTTACAACAAATGAAATATTTTTGTGATATTCTTGTTCTCCACACTCCAATCTTCTGGTATATAGCTTTTGCAGGGAATTTGGAGCAACTTTTGTTCTGATAATATTTCGTGTCCAGGCAGCCGAGAATCAACGAAAAATCGACTTGCACGTAATGAAACTTTTTTATGATATTCTTGTTCCCCACACTCCAAACTGCTCGTATATAGCTTTTGCAGTGAATTTGGAGCAACTTTTGCTCTGAGTATATATAATTCGTGTCCAGGGAACCGATAATCGTCGAAAAATCGAATTACGCAAAATGAAAAATTTTTGTGATATTCTTGTTCCCCACACTATAAACTGCTCGTATATAGCTTTTGCAATGAATTTGGAGCATCTTTTGTTCTGAGTATATATAATTCGTGTCCAGGGAACCGATAATCGTCGAAAAATCGACTTACGCGAAATGAAAAATTTTTGTGATATTCTTGTTTCCCACACTCCAAACTGCTCGTATATAGCTTTTGCAGTGAATTTGGAGCATCTTTTGTTCTGAGTATATATAATTCGTGTCCAGGGAACCGAAAATCGTCGAAAAATCGACTTACGCGAAATGAAAACTTTTTGTGATATTCTTGTTCCCCATACTCCAATCTGCTCGTATATAGCTTTTGCAGTGAATTTGGAGCAACTTTTGTTCTGAGTATATATAATTCGTGTACAGGGAACCGAGAATCGTCGAAAAATCGACTTTCGCGAAATGAAAACTTTTTGTGATATTCTAGTTCCTCACGCTCCAAACTGCTCGTATTTGCAGTGAATTTATAGCAACTTTTGTAATATGTATATTTCGTGTCCAGCGAGCCGAGAACTGTCGAAATATCGACTTACAACAAATGAAATATTTTTGTGACATTCTTGTTCCCCACACTTCAAACTGGGCTTGTATAGCTTTTGCAGCGAACTTGGAGCAAATTTTGTTATATGTATATTTCGTGACCAGGGAGCCGAGAATCGTCGAAATATCAACTTACACGAAATGAAATATTTTTGTGATATTCTTGTTCCCCACGCTCCAAACTGCTCGCGTATAGCATTTGCAGCGAATTTGGAGCAACTTTTGTTATATGTATATTTCGTGTCCAGGGAGCCGAGAATCTTCGAAAATTCAACTTACACGAAATGAAACATTTTTATGATATTCTTGTTCCCCACACTCCAAACTGCTCGTATATAGCTTTTGCAGTGAATTCGGAGCAACTTTTGTTATGAGTATATATAATACGTGTCCAGGGAACCGAGAATCGTCGAAAAATCCACTTACACGTAATGAAACATTTTTGTGATATTCGTGTTCTCCATAATCCAATCTGCTCGTATATAGCTTTTGCAGTGAATTTGGAGCAACTTTTGTTCTGAGTATATATAATTCGTGTCCAGGGAACCGATAATCGTCGAAAAATCGACTTACGCGAAATGAAAAATTTTTGTGATATTCTTGTTTCCCACACTCCAAACTGCTCGTATATAGCTTTTGCAGTGAATTTGGAGCATCTTTTGTTCTGAGTATATATAATTCGTGTCCAGGGAACCGAAAATCGTCGAAAAATCGACTTACGCGAAATGAAAACTTTTTGTGATATTCTTGTTCCCCATACTCCAATCTGCTCGTATATAGCTTTTGCAGTGAATTTGGAGCAACTTTTGTTCTGAGTATATATAATTCGTGTACAGGGAACCGAGAATCGTCGAAAAATCGACTTTCGCGAAATGAAAACTTTTTGTGATATTCTAGTTCCTCACGCTCCAAACTGCTCGTATTTGCAGTGAATTTATAGCAACTTTTGTAATATGTATATTTCGTGTCCAGCGAGCCGAGAACTGTCGAAATATCGACTTACAACAAATGAAATATTTTTGTGACATTCTTGTTCCCCACACTTCAAACTGGGCTTGTATAGCTTTTGCAGCGAACTTGGAGCAAATTTTGTTATATGTATATTTCGTGACCAGGGAGCCGAGAATCGTCGAAATATCAACTTACACGAAATGAAATATTTTTGTGATATTCTTGTTCCCCACGCTCCAAACTGCTCGCGTATAGCATTTGCAGCGAATTTGGAGCAACTTTTGTTATATGTATATTTCGTGTCCAGGGAGCCGAGAATCTTCGAAAATTCAACTTACACGAAATGAAACATTTTTATGATATTCTTGTTCCCCACACTCCAAACTGCTCGTATATAGCTTTTGCAGTGAATTCGGAGCAACTTTTGTTATGAGTATATATAATACGTGTCCAGGGAACCGAGAATCGTCGAAATATCTACTTACACGAAATGAAAAATTTCTGTGATATTCTTGTTCCCCACGCTCGAAACTGCTCGTATATAGCTTCTGCAGTGAATTTGGAGCAACTTTTGTTCTGAGTATATTTCGTGTCCAGGGAACGGAGAATCATCGTAAAATCCACTTACACGTAATGAAACATTTTTGTGATATTCTTGTTCCCCATACTCCAATCTGCTCGTATATAGCTTTTGAAGTGAATTTGGAGCAACTTTTGTTCTGAGTATATATAATTCGTGTCCAGGGAACCGAGAATCGTCGAAAAATCGACTTACGCGAAATGAAATATTTTTGTGACATTCTTGTTCCCCACACTCCAAACTGCTGGTATATAGCTTTTACATCGGATTTGGAGCAAATTTTGTTCTGAGTATATTTCGTGTCCAGAGAGCCGTGAATCGTCGAAAAATCCACTTACACGTAATGAAACATTTTTGTGATATTCGTGTTCCCCATAATCCAATCTGCTCGTATATAGCTTTTGCAGTGAATTTGGAGCAACTTTTGTTCTGAGTATATATAATTCGTGTCCAGGGAACCGAGATTCGTCGAAAAATCGACTTACGAGAAATGAAAACTTTTTGTGATATTGTTGTTCCCCACGCTCCTAACTGCTTGTATATAGCATTTGCGGTGAATTTGGAGCAACTTTTGTTATATGTATATTACGTGTCCAGGGAGCCGAGAATCGTCGAAATATCGACTTACAACAACTGAAATATTTTATGATATTCTTGTTCCCCACATTCCAAACTGCTCGTATAAAGCTTTTGCAGTGATTTTGGAGCAACTTTTGTTAAGAGTATATATAATTCGTGTCCAGGGAACCGATAATCTTCGAAAAATCGACTTTCGTGAAATGAAAACTTTTTGTGATATTCTAGTTCCTCACGCTCCAAACTGCTCGTATAGAGCATTTGCAGTGAATTTAGAGCAACTTTTGTAATATGTATATTTCGTGTCCAGCGAGCCGAGAATCGTCGAAATATCGACTTACAACAAATGAAATATTTTCGTGATATTCTTGTTCCCCACACTTCAAACTGGTCTTGTATAGCTTTTGCAGCGAACTTGGAGCAAATTTTGTTATATGTATATTTCGTGTCCAGGGAGCCGAGAATCATCGAAAATTCAACTTACACGAAATGAAACATTTTTATGATATTCTTGTTCCCCACATTCCAAACTGCTCGTATAAAGCTTTTGCAGTGAATTTGGAGCAACTTTTGTAATATGTATATTTCTTGTCCAGCGAGCCGAGAATCGTCGAAATATCGACTTACAACAAATGAAATATTTTTGTGATATTCTTGTTCTCCACACTCCAATCTTCTGGTATATAGCTTTTGCAGGGAATTTGGAGCAACTTTTGTTCTGATAATATTTCGTGTCCAGGCAGCCGAGAATCAACGAAAAATCGACTTGCACGTAATGAAACTTTTTTATGATATTCTTGTTCCCCACACTCCAAACTGCTCGTATATAGCTTTTGCAGTGAATTTGGAGCAACTTTTGCTCTGAGTATATATAATTCGTGTCCAGGGAACCGATAATCGTCGAAAAATCGAATTACGCAAAATGAAAAATTTTTGTGATATTCTTGTTCCCCACACTATAAACTGCTCGTATATAGCTTTTGCAATGAATTTGGAGCATCTTTTGTTCTGAGTATATATAATTCGTGTCCAGGGAACCGATAATCGTCGAAAAATCGACTTACGCGAAATGAAAAATTTTTGTGATATTCTTGTTTCCCACACTCCAAACTGCTCGTATATAGCTTTTGCAGTGAATTTGGAGCATCTTTTGTTCTGAGTATATATAATTCGTGTCCAGGGAACCGAAAATCGTCGAAAAATCGACTTACGCGAAATGAAAACTTTTTGTGATATTCTTGTTCCCCATACTCCAATCTGCTCGTATATAGCTTTTGCAGTGAATTTGGAGCAACTTTTGTTCTGAGTATATATAATTCGTGTACAGGGAACCGAGAATCGTCGAAAAATCGACTTTCGCGAAATGAAAACTTTTTGTGATATTCTAGTTCCTCACGCTCCAAACTGCTCGTATTTGCAGTGAATTTATAGCAACTTTTGTAATATGTATATTTCGTGTCCAGCGAGCCGAGAACTGTCGAAATATCGACTTACAACAAATGAAATATTTTTGTGACATTCTTGTTCCCCACACTTCAAACTGGGCTTGTATAGCTTTTGCAGCGAACTTGGAGCAAATTTTGTTATATGTATATTTCGTGACCAGGGAGCCGAGAATCGTCGAAATATCAACTTACACGAAATGAAATATTTTTGTGATATTCTTGTTCCCCACGCTCCAAACTGCTCGCGTATAGCATTTGCAGCGAATTTGGAGCAACTTTTGTTATATGTATATTTCGTGTCCAGGGAGCCGAGAATCTTCGAAAATTCAACTTACACGAAATGAAACATTTTTATGATATTCTTGTTCCCCACACTCCAAACTGCTCGTATATAGCTTTTGCAGTGAATTCGGAGCAACTTTTGTTATGAGTATATATAATACGTGTCCAGGGAACCGAGAATCGTCGAAAAATCCACTTACACGTAATGAAACATTTTTGTGATATTCGTGTTCCCCATAATCCAATCTGCTCGTATATAGCTTTTGCAGTGAATTTGGAGCAACTTTTGTTCTGAGTATATATAATTCGTGTCCAGGGAACCGATAATCGTCGAAAAATCGACTTACGCGAAATGAAAAATTTTTGTGATATTCTTGTTTCCCACACTCCAAACTGCTCGTATATAGCTTTTGCAGTGAATTTGGAGCATCTTTTGTTCTGAGTATATATAATTCGTGTCCAGGGAACCGAAAATCGTCGAAAAATCGACTTACGCGAAATGAAAACTTTTTGTGATATTCTTGTTCCCCATACTCCAATCTGCTCGTATATAGCTTTTGCAGTGAATTTGGAGCAACTTTTGTTCTGAGTATATATAATTCGTGTACAGGGAACCGAGAATCGTCGAAAAATCGACTTTCGCGAAATGAAAACTTTTTGTGATATTCTAGTTCCTCACGCTCCAAACTGCTCGTATTTGCAGTGAATTTATAGCAACTTTTGTAATATGTATATTTCGTGTCCAGCGAGCCGAGAACTGTCGAAATATCGACTTACAACAAATGAAATATTTTTGTGACATTCTTGTTCCCCACACTTCAAACTGGGCTTGTATAGCTTTTGCAGCGAACTTGGAGCAAATTTTGTTATATGTATATTTCGTGACCAGGGAGCCGAGAATCGTCGAAATATCAACTTACACGAAATGAAATATTTTTGTGATATTCTTGTTCCCCACGCTCCAAACTGCTCGCGTATAGCATTTGCAGCGA
The DNA here is from genome assembly GCA_030762935.1 of Hymenopus coronatus. NCBI lineage: Eukaryota > Metazoa > Arthropoda > Insecta > Mantodea > Hymenopodidae > Hymenopus > Hymenopus coronatus. The sequence continues at coordinate 25,470,416 of CM060896.1, read as the reverse complement.
ATTTGGAGCAACTTTTGTTATATGTATATTTCGTGTCCAGGGAGCCGAGAATCTTCGAAAATTCAACTTACACGAAATGAAACATTTTTATGATATTCTTGTTCCCCACACTCCAAACTGCTCGTATATAGCTTTTGCAGTGAATTCGGAGCAACTTTTGTTATGAGTATATATAATACGTGTCCAGGGAACCGAGAATCGTCGAAATATCTACTTACACGAAATGAAAAATTTCTGTGATATTCTTGTTCCCCACGCTCGAAACTGCTCGTATATAGCTTCTGCAGTGAATTTGGAGCAACTTTTGTTCTGAGTATATTTCGTGTCCAGGGAACGGAGAATCATCGTAAAATCCACTTACACGTAATGAAACATTTTTGTGATATTCTTGTTCCCCATACTCCAATCTGCTCGTATATAGCTTTTGAAGTGAATTTGGAGCAACTTTTGTTCTGAGTATATATAATTCGTGTCCAGGGAACCGAGAATCGTCGAAAAATCGACTTACGCGAAATGAAATATTTTTGTGACATTCTTGTTCCCCACACTCCAAACTGCTGGTATATAGCTTTTACATCGGATTTGGAGCAAATTTTGTTCTGAGTATATTTCGTGTCCAGAGAGCCGTGAATCGTCGAAAAATCCACTTACACGTAATGAAACATTTTTGTGATATTCGTGTTCCCCATAATCCAATCTGCTCGTATATAGCTTTTGCAGTGAATTTGGAGCAACTTTTGTTCTGAGTATATATAATTCGTGTCCAGGGAACCGAGATTCGTCGAAAAATCGACTTACGAGAAATGAAAACTTTTTGTGATATTGTTGTTCCCCACGCTCCTAACTGCTTGTATATAGCATTTGCGGTGAATTTGGAGCAACTTTTGTTATATGTATATTACGTGTCCAGGGAGCCGAGAATCGTCGAAATATCGACTTACAACAACTGAAATATTTTATGATATTCTTGTTCCCCACATTCCAAACTGCTCGTATAAAGCTTTTGCAGTGATTTTGGAGCAACTTTTGTTAAGAGTATATATAATTCGTGTCCAGGGAACCGATAATCTTCGAAAAATCGACTTTCGTGAAATGAAAACTTTTTGTGATATTCTAGTTCCTCACGCTCCAAACTGCTCGTATAGAGCATTTGCAGTGAATTTAGAGCAACTTTTGTAATATGTATATTTCGTGTCCAGCGAGCCGAGAATCGTCGAAATATCGACTTACAACAAATGAAATATTTTCGTGATATTCTTGTTCCCCACACTTCAAACTGGTCTTGTATAGCTTTTGCAGCGAACTTGGAGCAAATTTTGTTATATGTATATTTCGTGTCCAGGGAGCCGAGAATCATCGAAAATTCAACTTACACGAAATGAAACATTTTTATGATATTCTTGTTCCCCACATTCCAAACTGCTCGTATAAAGCTTTTGCAGTGAATTTGGAGCAACTTTTGTAATATGTATATTTCTTGTCCAGCGAGCCGAGAATCGTCGAAATATCGACTTACAACAAATGAAATATTTTTGTGATATTCTTGTTCTCCACACTCCAATCTTCTGGTATATAGCTTTTGCAGGGAATTTGGAGCAACTTTTGTTCTGATAATATTTCGTGTCCAGGCAGCCGAGAATCAACGAAAAATCGACTTGCACGTAATGAAACTTTTTTATGATATTCTTGTTCCCCACACTCCAAACTGCTCGTATATAGCTTTTGCAGTGAATTTGGAGCAACTTTTGCTCTGAGTATATATAATTCGTGTCCAGGGAACCGATAATCGTCGAAAAATCGAATTACGCAAAATGAAAAATTTTTGTGATATTCTTGTTCCCCACACTATAAACTGCTCGTATATAGCTTTTGCAATGAATTTGGAGCATCTTTTGTTCTGAGTATATATAATTCGTGTCCAGGGAACCGATAATCGTCGAAAAATCGACTTACGCGAAATGAAAAATTTTTGTGATATTCTTGTTTCCCACACTCCAAACTGCTCGTATATAGCTTTTGCAGTGAATTTGGAGCATCTTTTGTTCTGAGTATATATAATTCGTGTCCAGGGAACCGAAAATCGTCGAAAAATCGACTTACGCGAAATGAAAACTTTTTGTGATATTCTTGTTCCCCATACTCCAATCTGCTCGTATATAGCTTTTGCAGTGAATTTGGAGCAACTTTTGTTCTGAGTATATATAATTCGTGTACAGGGAACCGAGAATCGTCGAAAAATCGACTTTCGCGAAATGAAAACTTTTTGTGATATTCTAGTTCCTCACGCTCCAAACTGCTCGTATTTGCAGTGAATTTATAGCAACTTTTGTAATATGTATATTTCGTGTCCAGCGAGCCGAGAACTGTCGAAATATCGACTTACAACAAATGAAATATTTTTGTGACATTCTTGTTCCCCACACTTCAAACTGGGCTTGTATAGCTTTTGCAGCGAACTTGGAGCAAATTTTGTTATATGTATATTTCGTGACCAGGGAGCCGAGAATCGTCGAAATATCAACTTACACGAAATGAAATATTTTTGTGATATTCTTGTTCCCCACGCTCCAAACTGCTCGCGTATAGCATTTGCAGCGAATTTGGAGCAACTTTTGTTATATGTATATTTCGTGTCCAGGGAGCCGAGAATCTTCGAAAATTCAACTTACACGAAATGAAACATTTTTATGATATTCTTGTTCCCCACACTCCAAACTGCTCGTATATAGCTTTTGCAGTGAATTCGGAGCAACTTTTGTTATGAGTATATATAATACGTGTCCAGGGAACCGAGAATCGTCGAAAAATCCACTTACACGTAATGAAACATTTTTGTGATATTCGTGTTCCCCATAATCCAATCTGCTCGTATATAGCTTTTGCAGTGAATTTGGAGCAACTTTTGTTCTGAGTATATATAATTCGTGTCCAGGGAACCGATAATCGTCGAAAAATCGACTTACGCGAAATGAAAAATTTTTGTGATATTCTTGTTTCCCACACTCCAAACTGCTCGTATATAGCTTTTGCAGTGAATTTGGAGCATCTTTTGTTCTGAGTATATATAATTCGTGTCCAGGGAACCGAAAATCGTCGAAAAATCGACTTACGCGAAATGAAAACTTTTTGTGATATTCTTGTTCCCCATACTCCAATCTGCTCGTATATAGCTTTTGCAGTGAATTTGGAGCAACTTTTGTTCTGAGTATATATAATTCGTGTACAGGGAACCGAGAATCGTCGAAAAATCGACTTTCGCGAAATGAAAACTTTTTGTGATATTCTAGTTCCTCACGCTCCAAACTGCTCGTATTTGCAGTGAATTTATAGCAACTTTTGTAATATGTATATTTCGTGTCCAGCGAGCCGAGAACTGTCGAAATATCGACTTACAACAAATGAAATATTTTTGTGACATTCTTGTTCCCCACACTTCAAACTGGGCTTGTATAGCTTTTGCAGCGAACTTGGAGCAAATTTTGTTATATGTATATTTCGTGACCAGGGAGCCGAGAATCGTCGAAATATCAACTTACACGAAATGAAATATTTTTGTGATATTCTTGTTCCCCACGCTCCAAACTGCTCGCGTATAGCATTTGCAGCGAATTTGGAGCAACTTTTGTTATATGTATATTTCGTGTCCAGGGAGCCGAGAATCTTCGAAAATTCAACTTACACGAAATGAAACATTTTTATGATATTCTTGTTCCCCACACTCCAAACTGCTCGTATATAGCTTTTGCAGTGAATTCGGAGCAACTTTTGTTATGAGTATATATAATACGTGTCCAGGGAACCGAGAATCGTCGAAATATCTACTTACACGAAATGAAAAATTTCTGTGATATTCTTGTTCCCCACGCTCGAAACTGCTCGTATATAGCTTCTGCAGTGAATTTGGAGCAACTTTTGTTCTGAGTATATTTCGTGTCCAGGGAACGGAGAATCATCGTAAAATCCACTTACACGTAATGAAACATTTTTGTGATATTCTTGTTCCCCATACTCCAATCTGCTCGTATATAGCTTTTGAAGTGAATTTGGAGCAACTTTTGTTCTGAGTATATATAATTCGTGTCCAGGGAACCGAGAATCGTCGAAAAATCGACTTACGCGAAATGAAATATTTTTGTGACATTCTTGTTCCCCACACTCCAAACTGCTGGTATATAGCTTTTACATCGGATTTGGAGCAAATTTTGTTCTGAGTATATTTCGTGTCCAGAGAGCCGTGAATCGTCGAAAAATCCACTTACACGTAATGAAACATTTTTGTGATATTCGTGTTCCCCATAATCCAATCTGCTCGTATATAGCTTTTGCAGTGAATTTGGAGCAACTTTTGTTCTGAGTATATATAATTCGTGTCCAGGGAACCGAGATTCGTCGAAAAATCGACTTACGAGAAATGAAAACTTTTTGTGATATTGTTGTTCCCCACGCTCCTAACTGCTTGTATATAGCATTTGCGGTGAATTTGGAGCAACTTTTGTTATATGTATATTACGTGTCCAGGGAGCCGAGAATCGTCGAAATATCGACTTACAACAACTGAAATATTTTATGATATTCTTGTTCCCCACATTCCAAACTGCTCGTATAAAGCTTTTGCAGTGATTTTGGAGCAACTTTTGTTAAGAGTATATATAATTCGTGTCCAGGGAACCGATAATCTTCGAAAAATCGACTTTCGTGAAATGAAAACTTTTTGTGATATTCTAGTTCCTCACGCTCCAAACTGCTCGTATAGAGCATTTGCAGTGAATTTAGAGCAACTTTTGTAATATGTATATTTCGTGTCCAGCGAGCCGAGAATCGTCGAAATATCGACTTACAACAAATGAAATATTTTCGTGATATTCTTGTTCCCCACACTTCAAACTGGTCTTGTATAGCTTTTGCAGCGAACTTGGAGCAAATTTTGTTATATGTATATTTCGTGTCCAGGGAGCCGAGAATCATCGAAAATTCAACTTACACGAAATGAAACATTTTTATGATATTCTTGTTCCCCACATTCCAAACTGCTCGTATAAAGCTTTTGCAGTGAATTTGGAGCAACTTTTGTAATATGTATATTTCTTGTCCAGCGAGCCGAGAATCGTCGAAATATCGACTTACAACAAATGAAATATTTTTGTGATATTCTTGTTCTCCACACTCCAATCTTCTGGTATATAGCTTTTGCAGGGAATTTGGAGCAACTTTTGTTCTGATAATATTTCGTGTCCAGGCAGCCGAGAATCAACGAAAAATCGACTTGCACGTAATGAAACTTTTTTATGATATTCTTGTTCCCCACACTCCAAACTGCTCGTATATAGCTTTTGCAGTGAATTTGGAGCAACTTTTGCTCTGAGTATATATAATTCGTGTCCAGGGAACCGATAATCGTCGAAAAATCGAATTACGCAAAATGAAAAATTTTTGTGATATTCTTGTTCCCCACACTATAAACTGCTCGTATATAGCTTTTGCAATGAATTTGGAGCATCTTTTGTTCTGAGTATATATAATTCGTGTCCAGGGAACCGATAATCGTCGAAAAATCGACTTACGCGAAATGAAAAATTTTTGTGATATTCTTGTTTCCCACACTCCAAACTGCTCGTATATAGCTTTTGCAGTGAATTTGGAGCATCTTTTGTTCTGAGTATATATAATTCGTGTCCAGGGAACCGAAAATCGTCGAAAAATCGACTTACGCGAAATGAAAACTTTTTGTGATATTCTTGTTCCCCATACTCCAATCTGCTCGTATATAGCTTTTGCAGTGAATTTGGAGCAACTTTTGTTCTGAGTATATATAATTCGTGTACAGGGAACCGAGAATCGTCGAAAAATCGACTTTCGCGAAATGAAAACTTTTTGTGATATTCTAGTTCCTCACGCTCCAAACTGCTCGTATTTGCAGTGAATTTATAGCAACTTTTGTAATATGTATATTTCGTGTCCAGCGAGCCGAGAACTGTCGAAATATCGACTTACAACAAATGAAATATTTTTGTGACATTCTTGTTCCCCACACTTCAAACTGGGCTTGTATAGCTTTTGCAGCGAACTTGGAGCAAATTTTGTTATATGTATATTTCGTGACCAGGGAGCCGAGAATCGTCGAAATATCAACTTACACGAAATGAAATATTTTTGTGATATTCTTGTTCCCCACGCTCCAAACTGCTCGCGTATAGCATTTGCAGCGAATTTGGAGCAACTTTTGTTATATGTATATTTCGTGTCCAGGGAGCCGAGAATCTTCGAAAATTCAACTTACACGAAATGAAACATTTTTATGATATTCTTGTTCCCCACACTCCAAACTGCTCGTATATAGCTTTTGCAGTGAATTCGGAGCAACTTTTGTTATGAGTATATATAATACGTGTCCAGGGAACCGAGAATCGTCGAAAAATCCACTTACACGTAATGAAACATTTTTGTGATATTCGTGTTCCCCATAATCCAATCTGCTCGTATATAGCTTTTGCAGTGAATTTGGAGCAACTTTTGTTCTGAGTATATATAATTCGTGTCCAGGGAACCGATAATCGTCGAAAAATCGACTTACGCGAAATGAAAAATTTTTGTGATATTCTTGTTTCCCACACTCCAAACTGCTCGTATATAGCTTTTGCAGTGAATTTGGAGCATCTTTTGTTCTGAGTATATATAATTCGTGTCCAGGGAACCGAAAATCGTCGAAAAATCGACTTACGCGAAATGAAAACTTTTTGTGATATTCTTGTTCCCCATACTCCAATCTGCTCGTATATAGCTTTTGCAGTGAATTTGGAGCAACTTTTGTTCTGAGTATATATAATTCGTGTACAGGGAACCGAGAATCGTCGAAAAATCGACTTTCGCGAAATGAAAACTTTTTGTGATATTCTAGTTCCTCACGCTCCAAACTGCTCGTATTTGCAGTGAATTTATAGCAACTTTTGTAATATGTATATTTCGTGTCCAGCGAGCCGAGAACTGTCGAAATATCGACTTACAACAAATGAAATATTTTTGTGACATTCTTGTTCCCCACACTTCAAACTGGGCTTGTATAGCTTTTGCAGCGAACTTGGAGCAAATTTTGTTATATGTATATTTCGTGACCAGGGAGCCGAGAATCGTCGAAATATCAACTTACACGAAATGAAATATTTTTGTGATATTCTTGTTCCCCACGCTCCAAACTGCTCGCGTATAGCATTTGCAGCGAATTTGGAGCAACTTTTGTTATATGTATATTTCGTGTCCAGGGAGCCGAGAATCTTCGAAAATTCAACTTACACGAAATGAAACATTTTTATGATATTCTTGTTCCCCACACTCCAAACTGCTCGTATATAGCTTTTGCAGTGAATTCGGAGCAACTTTTGTTATGAGTATATATAATACGTGTCCAGGGAACCGAGAATCGTCGAAATATCTACTTACACGAAATGAAAAATTTCTGTGATATTCTTGTTCCCCACGCTCGAAACTGCTCGTATATAGCTTCTGCAGTGAATTTGGAGCAACTTTTGTTCTGAGTATATTTCGTGTCCAGGGAACGGAGAATCATCGTAAAATCCACTTACACGTAATGAAACATTTTTGTGATATTCTTGTTCCCCATACTCCAATCTGCTCGTATATAGCTTTTGAAGTGAATTTGGAGCAACTTTTGTTCTGAGTATATATAATTCGTGTCCAGGGAACCGAGAATCGTCGAAAAATCGACTTACGCGAAATGAAATATTTTTGTGACATTCTTGTTCCCCACACTCCAAACTGCTGGTATATAGCTTTTACATCGGATTTGGAGCAAATTTTGTTCTGAGTATATTTCGTGTCCAGAGAGCCGTGAATCGTCGAAAAATCCACTTACACGTAATGAAACATTTTTGTGATATTCGTGTTCCCCATAATCCAATCTGCTCGTATATAGCTTTTGCAGTGAATTTGGAGCAACTTTTGTTCTGAGTATATATAATTCGTGTCCAGGGAACCGAGATTCGTCGAAAAATCGACTTACGAGAAATGAAAACTTTTTGTGATATTGTTGTTCCCCACGCTCCTAACTGCTTGTATATAGCATTTGCGGTGAATTTGGAGCAACTTTTGTTATATGTATATTACGTGTCCAGGGAGCCGAGAATCGTCGAAATATCGACTTACAACAACTGAAATATTTTATGATATTCTTGTTCCCCACATTCCAAACTGCTCGTATAAAGCTTTTGCAGTGATTTTGGAGCAACTTTTGTTAAGAGTATATATAATTCGTGTCCAGGGAACCGATAATCTTCGAAAAATCGACTTTCGTGAAATGAAAACTTTTTGTGATATTCTAGTTCCTCACGCTCCAAACTGCTCGTATAGAGCATTTGCAGTGAATTTAGAGCAACTTTTGTAATATGTATATTTCGTGTCCAGCGAGCCGAGAATCGTCGAAATATCGACTTACAACAAATGAAATATTTTCGTGATATTCTTGTTCCCCACACTTCAAACTGGTCTTGTATAGCTTTTGCAGCGAACTTGGAGCAAATTTTGTTATATGTATATTTCGTGTCCAGGGAGCCGAGAATCATCGAAAATTCAACTTACACGAAATGAAACATTTTTATGATATTCTTGTTCCCCACATTCCAAACTGCTCGTATAAAGCTTTTCCAGTGAATTTGGAGCAACTTTTGTAATATGTATATTTCTTGTCCAGCGAGCCGAGAATCGTCGAAATATCGACTTACAACAAATGAAATATTTTTGTGATATTCTTGTTCTCCACACTCCAATCTTCTGGTATATAGCTTTTGCAGGGAATTTGGAGCAACTTTTGTTCTGATAATATTTCGTGTCCAGGCAGCCGAGAATCAACGAAAAATCGACTTGCACGTAATGAAACTTTTTTATGATATTCTTGTTCCCCACACTCCAAACTGCTCGTATATAGCTTTTGCAGTGAATTTGGAGCAACTTTTGCTCTGAGTATATATAATTCGTGTCCAGGGAACCGATAATCGTCGAAAAATCGAATTACGCAAAATGAAAAATTTTTGTGATATTCTTGTTCCCCACACTATAAACTGCTCGTATATAGCTTTTGCAATGAATTTGGAGCATCTTTTGTTCTGAGTATATATAATTCGTGTCCAGGGAACCGATAATCGTCGAAAAATCGACTTACGCGAAATGAAAAATTTTTGTGATATTCTTGTTTCCCACACTCCAAACTGCTCGTATATAGCTTTTGCAGTGAATTTGGAGCATCTTTTGTTCTGAGTATATATAATTCGTGTCCAGGGAACCGAAAATCGTCGAAAAATCGACTTACGCGAAATGAAAACTTTTTGTGATATTCTTGTTCCCCATACTCCAATCTGCTCGTATATAGCTTTTGCAGTGAATTTGGAGCAACTTTTGTTCTGAGTATATATAATTCGTGTACAGGGAACCGAGAATCGTCGAAAAATCGACTTTCGCGAAATGAAAACTTTTTGTGATATTCTAGTTCCTCACGCTCCAAACTGCTCGTATTTGCAGTGAATTTATAGCAACTTTTGTAATATGTATATTTCGTGTCCAGCGAGCCGAGAACTGTCGAAATATCGACTTACAACAAATGAAATATTTTTGTGACATTCTTGTTCCCCACACTTCAAACTGGGCTTGTATAGCTTTTGCAGCGAACTTGGAGCAAATTTTGTTATATGTATATTTCGTGACCAGGGAGCCGAGAATCGTCGAAATATCAACTTACACGAAATGAAATATTTTTGTGATATTCTTGTTCCCCACGCTCCAAACTGCTCGCGTATAGCATTTGCAGCGAATTTGGAGCAACTTTTGTTATATGTATATTTCGTGTCCAGGGAGCCGAGAATCTTCGAAAATTCAACTTACACGAAATGAAACATTTTTATGATATTCTTGTTCCCCACACTCCAAACTGCTCGTATATAGCTTTTGCAGTGAATTCGGAGCAACTTTTGTTATGAGTATATATAATACGTGTCCAGGGAACCGAGAATCGTCGAAAAATCCACTTACACGTAATGAAACATTTTTGTGATATTCGTGTTCCCCATAATCCAATCTGCTCGTATATAGCTTTTGCAGTGAATTTGGAGCAACTTTTGTTCTGAGTATATATAATTCGTGTCCAGGGAACCGAGATTCGTCGAAAATTCGACTTACGAGAAATGAAAACTTTTTGTGATATTGTTGTTCCCCACGCTCCAAACTGCTTGTATATAGCATTTGCGGTGAATTTGGAGCAACTTTTGTTATATGTATATTACGTGTCCAGGGAGCCGAGAATCGTCGAAATATCGACTTACAACAACTGAAATATTTTATGATATTCTTGTTCCCCACATTCCAAACTGCTCGTATAAAGCTTTTGCAGTGATTTTGGAGCAACTTTTGTTAAGAGTATATATAATTCGTGTCCAGGGAACCGATAATCTTCGAAAAATCGACTTTCGTGAAATGAAAACTTTTTGTGATATTCTAGTTCCTCACGCTCCAAACTGCTCGTATAGAGCATTTGCAGTGAATTTAGAGCAACTTTTGTAATATGTATATTTCGTGTCCAGCGAGCCGAGAATCGTCGAAATATCGACTTACAACAAATGAAATATTTTCGTGATATTCTTGTTCCCCACACTTCAAACTGGTCTTGTATAGCTTTTGCAGCGAACTTGGAGCAAATTTTGTTATATGTATATTTCGTGTCCAGGGAGCCGAGAATCATCGAAAATTCAACTTACACGAAATGAAACATTTTTATGATATTCTTGTTCCCCACATTCCAAACTGCTCGTATAAAGCTTTTGCAGTGAATTTGGAGCAACTTTTGTAATATGTATATTTCTTGTCCAGCGAGCCGCGAATCGTCGAAATATCGACTTACAACAAATGAAATATTTTTGTGATATTCTTGTTCTCCACACTCCAATCTTCTGGTATATAGCTTTTGCAGGGAATTTGGAGCAACTTTTGTTCTGATAATATTTCGTGTCCAGGCAGCCGAGAATCAACGAAATATCGACTTACAACAAATGAAATATTTTTGTGATATTCTTGTTCTCCACACTCCAATCTTCTGGTATATAGCTTTTGCAGGGAATTTGGAGCAACTTTTGTTCTGATAATATTTCGTGTCCAGGCAGCCGAGAATCAACGAAAAATCGACTTGCACGTAATGAAACTTTTTTATGATATTCTTGTTCCCCACACTCCAAACTGCTCGTATATAGCTTTTGCAGTGAATTTGGAGCAACTTTTGCTCTGAGTATATATAATTCGTGTCCAGGGAACCGATAATCGTCGAAAAATCGAATTACGCAAAATGAAAAATTTTTGTGATATTCTTGTTCCCCACACTATAAACTGCTCGTATATAGCTTTTGCAATGAATTTGGAGCATCTTTTGTTCTGAGTATATATAATTCGTGTCCAGGGAACCGATAATCGTCGAAAAATCGACTTACGCGAAATGAAAAATTTTTGTGATATTCTTGTTTCCCACACTCCAAACTGCTCGTATATAGCTTTTGCAGTGAATTTGGAGCATCTTTTGTTCTGAGTATATATAATTCGTGTCCAGGGAACCGAAAATCGTCGAAAAATCGACTTACGCGAAATGAAAACTTTTTGTGATATTCTTGTTCCCCATACTCCAATCTGCTCGTATATAGCTTTTGCAGTGAATTTGGAGCAACTTTTGTTCTGAGTATATATAATTCGTGTACAGGGAACCGAGAATCGTCGAAAAATCGACTTTCGCGAAATGAAAACTTTTTGTGATATTCTAGTTCCTCACGCTCCAAACTGCTCGTATTTGCAGTGAATTTATAGCAACTTTTGTAATATGTATATTTCGTGTCCAGCGAGCCGAGAACTGTCGAAATATCGACTTACAACAAATGAAATATTTTTGTGACATTCTTGTTCCCCACACTTCAAACTGGGCTTGTATAGCTTTTGCAGCGAACTTGGAGCAAATTTTGTTATATGTATATTTCGTGACCAGGGAGCCGAGAATCGTCGAAATATCAACTTACACGAAATGAAATATTTTTGTGATATTCTTGTTCCCCACGCTCCAAACTGCTCGCGTATAGCATTTGCAGCGAATTTGGAGCAACTTTTGTTATATGTATATTTCGTGTCCAGGGAGCCGAGAATCTTCGAAAATTCAACTTACACGAAATGAAACATTTTTATGATATTCTTGTTCCCCACACTCCAAACTGCTCGTATATAGCTTTTGCAGTGAATTCGGAGCAACTTTTGTTATGAGTATGTATAATACGTGTCCAGGGAACCGAGAATCGTCGAAAAATCCACTTACACGTAATGAAACATTTTTGTGATATTCGTGTTCCCCATAATCCAATCTGCTCGTATATAGCTTTTGCAGTGAATTTGGAGCAACTTTTGTTCTGAGTATATATAATTCGTGTCCAGGGAACCGAGAATCGTCGAAAAATCGACTTACGCGAAATGAAAACTTTTTGTGATATTCTTCTTCCCCACGCTCGAAACTGCTCGTATATAGCATTTGCAGCGAATTTGAAAAAACTTTTGTTCTGAAAATATTTCGTGTCCAGGCAGCCGAGAATCGTCGAAAAATCCACTTAAACGTAATGAAACATTTTTGTGATATTCCTGTTCCTAATACTCCAATCTGCTCGTATATATCTTTTTCACTGAATTTGGAGCAACGTTTGTTCTGAGTATATATAATTCGTGTCCAGGGAACCGATAATCGTCGAAAAATCGACTTACGCGAAATGAAAACTTTTTGTGATATTCTTGTTCCTCACGCTCCAAACTGCTCGCATATGGCATTTGCAGTGAATTTGGAGCAAATTTTGTAATATGTATATTTCGTGTCCAGGGAGCCGAGAATCGTCGAAATATGGACTTACAACAAATGAAATATTTTTGTGATATTCTTGTTCCCCACACTTCAAACTGGTCTTGTATAGCTTTAGCAGCGAACTTGGAGCAAATTTTGTTATATTTATATTTCGTGACCAGGGAGCCGAGAATCGTCGAAATATCAACTTACACGAAATGAAATATTTTTGTGATATTCTTGTTCCCCACGCTCCAAACTGCTCGCGTATAGCATTTGCAGTGAATTTGGAGCAAATTTTGTAATATGTATATTTCGTGTCCAGGGAGCCGAGAATCGTCGAAATATCGACTTACAACAAATGAAATATTTTTGTGATATTCTTGTTCCCCACACTTCAAACTGCTCGTATATAGCTTTTGCAGTGAATTTGGAGCAACTTTTGTTCTGAGTATAATATAATTCGTGTCCAGGGAACCGATAATCGTCGAAAAATCGACTTACGCGAAATGAAAGATTTTTGAGAAATTCTTCTTCCCCACGCACGAAACTGCTCGTATATAGCATTTGCAGCGATTTTGAAGCAACTTTTGTTCTGAGTATATTTCGTGTCCAGAGAGCCGTGAATCGTCGAAAAATCCACTTACACGTAATGAAACATTTTTGTGATATTCATGTTCCCCACACTCCAATCTGCTCGTATATAGCTTTGGCAGTGAATTTGGAGCAACTTTTGTTCTGAGTATATATAATTCGTGTCCAGGGAACCGAGAATCGTCGAAAAATCGACTTACGCGAAATGAAAACTTTTTGTGATATTCTTCTTCCCCACGCTCGAAACTGCTCGTATATAGCATTTGCAGCGAATTTGAAAAAACTTTTGTTCTGAAAATATTTCGTGTCCAGGCAGCCGAGAATCGTCGAAAAATCCACTTAAACGTAATGAAACATTTTTGTGATATTCCTGTTCCTAATACTCCAATCTGCTCGTATATATCTTTTTCACTGAATTTGGAGCAACGTTTGTTCTGAGTATATATATTTCGTGTCCAGGGAACCGATAATCGTCGAAAAATCGACTTACGCGAAATGAAAACTTTTTGTGATATTCTTGTTCCTCACGCTCCAAACTGCTCGCATATGGCATTTGCAGTGAATTTGGAGCAAATTTTGTAATATGTATATTTCGTGTCCAGGGAGCCGAGAATCGTCGAAATATCGACTTACAACAAATGAAATATTTTTGTGATATTCTTGTTCCCCACACTTCAAATTGGTCTTGTATAGCTTTAGCAGCGAACTTGGAGCAAATTTTGTTATATGTATATTTCGTGACCAGGGAGCCGAGAATCGTCGAAATATCAACTTACACGAAATGAAATATTTTTGTGATATTCTTGTTCCCCACACTCCAATCTGCTCGTATATAGCTTTGGCAGTGAATTTGGAGCAACTTTTGTTAAGAGTATATATAATTCGTGTCCAGGGAACCGATAATCGTCGAAAAATCGACCTCCGCGAAATGAAAAATTTTTGTAATATTCTTGTTCCCCACAATCCAATCTGCTCGTATATAGCTTTTGCAGTGAATTTGGAGCAACTTTTGTTCTGAGTATAATTGGTGTCCAGGGAACAGAGTATCATCGAAAAATCGACTTACGCGAAATGAAAACTTTTTGTGATATTCTTGTTCCTCACGCTCCAAACTGCTTGTATATAGCATTTGCGGTGAATTTGGAGCAACTTTTGTTATATGTATATTTCGTGTCCAGGGAGCCGAGAATCGTCGAAATATCGACTTACAACAAATGAAATATTTTTGTGATATTCTTGTTCTCCACACTCCAATCTTCTGGTATATAGCTTTTGCAGTGAATTTGGAGCATCTTTTGTTCTGAGTATATATAATTCGTGTCCAGGGAACCGAGAATCGTCGAAAAATCGACTTACGCGAAATGAAAAATTTTTGTGATATTCTTGTTCCCCATACTCCAATCTGCTCGTATATAGCTTTTGCAGTGAATTTGGAGCAACTTTTGTTCTGAGTATATATAATTCGTGTCCAGGGAACCGAGAATCGTCGAAAAATCGACTTACGCGAAATGAAAACTTTTTGTGATATTCTTGTTCCTCACGCTCCAAACTGCTCGTATTTAGATAGCATTTTCAGTGAATTTGGAGCAACTTTTGTAATATGTATATTTCGTGTCCAGCGAGCCGAGAATCGTCTAAATATCGACTTACAACAAATGAAATATTTTTGTGATATTCTTGTTCCCCACACTTCAAACTGGTCTGGTATAGCTTTTGCAGCGAACTTGGAGCAAATTTTGTTGTATGTATATTTCGTGACCAGGGAGCCGAGAATCATCGAAATATCAACTTACACGAAATGAAATATTTTTGTGATATTCTTGTTCCCCACGCTCCAAACTGCTCGTATATAGCTTTTGCAGTGAATTTGGAGCAACTTTTGTTCTGAGTATATGTAATTCGTGTCCAGGGAACCGATAATCGTCGAAAAATCGACTTACGCGAAATGAAAAATTTTTGAGAAATTCTTCTTCCCCACGCACGAAACTGCTCGTATATAGCATTTGCAGCGATTTTGAAGCAACTTTTGTTCTGAGTATATTTCGTGTCCAGAGAGCCGTGAATCGTCTTAAAATCCACTTACACGTAATGAAACATTTTTGTGATATTCTTGTTCCCCACACTCCAATCTGCTCGTATATAGCTTTTGCAGTGAATTTGGAGCAACTTTTGTTTTGAGTATAATTGGTGTCCAGGGAACAGAGAATCGTCGAAAAATCGACTTACGCGAAATGAAAACTTTTTGTGATATTCTTGTTCCCCACGCTCGAAACTGCTCGTATATAGCATTTGCAGCGAATTTGAAGAAACTTTTGTTCTGAAAATATTTCGTGTCCAGGCAACCTAGAATAGTCGAAAAATCCACTTAAACGTAATGAAACATTTTTGTGATATTCCTGTTCCTAATACTCCAATCTGCTCGTATATAGCTTTTCAGTGAATTTGGAGCAACGTTTGTTCTGAGTATATTTCGTGTCCAGAGAACCGAGAATCGTCGAAAAATCGACTTACGCGAAATGAAAACTTTTTGTGATATTCTTGTTCCTCACGCTCCAAACTGCTCGTGTTTAGCATTTGCAGCGAATTTGGAGCAACTTTTGTTATATGTATATTTCGTGTCCAGGGAGCCGAAAATCGTCGAAAATTCAACTTACACGAAATGAAACATTTTTATGATATTCTTGTTCGCCACACCCCAAACTGCTCGTATATAGCTTTTGCAGTGAATTTGGAGCAACTTTTGTTTTGAGTATAATTGGTGTCCAGGGAACAGAGAATCGTCGAAAAATCGACTTACGCGAAATGAAAAATTTTTGTGATATTCTTGTTCCCCACACTCCAAACTGGTCGTATATAGCTTTTGCAATGAATTTGGAGCATCTTTTGTTCTGAGTATATATAATTCGTGTCCAGGGAACCGAGAATCGTCGAAAAATCGACTTACGCGAAATGAAAACTTTTTGTGATATTCTTGTTCCCCATACTCCAATCTGCTCGTATATAGCTTTTGCAGTGAATTTGGAGGAAATTTTGTAATATGTATATTTCTTGTCCAGCGAGCCGAGAATCGTCGAAATATCGACTTACAGCAAATGAAATATTTTTGTGATATTCTTGTTCCCCACACTTCAAACTTCTCGTATATAGCTTTTGCAGTGAATTTGGAGCAACTTTTGTTCTGAGTATATATAATTCGTGTCCAGGGTACCGATAATCGTCGAAAAATCGACTTACGCGAAATGAGAAATTTTTGTGATATTCTTGTTCCCCACACTCCAATCTGCTCGTATATAGCTTTTGCAGTTAATTTGGAGCATCTTTTGTTCTGAGTATATATAATTCGTGTCCAGGGAACCGAGAATCGTCGAAAAATCGACTTACGCGAAATGAAAACTTTTTGTGATATTCTTGTTCCCCATACTCCAATCTGCTCGTATATAGCTTTTGCAGTGAACTTGGAGCAACTTTTGTAATATGTATATTTCTTGTCCAGTGAGCTGAGAATCGTCGAAATATCGACTTACAACAAATGAAATATTTTTGTGACATTCTTGTTCCCCACACTTCAAACTGGGCATGTATAGCTTTTGCAGCGAACTTGGAGCAAATTTTGTTATATGTATATTTCGTGACCAGGGAGCCGAGAATCGTCGAAATATCAACTTACACGAAATGAAATATTTTTGTGATATTCTTGTTCCCCACACTCCAATCTGCTCGTATATAGCTTTGGCAGTGAATTTGGAGCAACTTTTGTTAAGAGTATATATAATTCGTGTCCAGGGAACCGATAATCGTCGAAAAATCGACCTCCGCGAAATGAAAAATTTTTGTAATATTCTTGTTCCCCACAATCCAATCTGCTCGTATATAGCTTTTGCAGTGAATTTGGAGCAACTTTTGTTCTGAGTATAATTGGTGTCCAGGGAACAGAGTATCATCGAAAAATCGACTTACGCGAAATGAAAACTTTTTGTGATATTCTTGTTCCTCACGCTCCAAACTGCTTGTATATAGCATTTGCGGTGAATTTGGAGCAACTTTTGTTATATGTATATTTCGTGTCCAGGGAGCCGAGAATCGTCGAAATATCGACTTACAACAAATGAAATATTTTTGTGATATTCTTGTTCTCCACACTCCAATCTTCTGGTATATAGCTTTTGCAGTGAATTTGGAGCATCTTTTGTTCTGAGTATATATAATTCGTGTCCAGGGAACCGAGAATCGTCGAAAAATCGACTTACGCGAAATGAAAAATTTTTGTGATATTCTTGTTCCCCATACTCCAATCTGCTCGTATATAGCTTTTGCAGTGAATTTGGAGCAACTTTTGTTCTGAGTATATATAATTCGTGTCCAGGGAACCGAGAATCGTCGAAAAATCGACTTACGCGAAATGAAAACTTTTTGTGATATTCTTGTTCCTCACGCTCCAAACTGCTCGTATTTAGATAGCATTTTCAGTGAATTTGGAGCAACTTTTGTAATATGTATATTTCGTGTCCAGCGAGCCGAGAATCGTCTAAATATCGACTTACAACAAATGAAATATTTTTGTGATATTCTTGTTCCCCACACTTCAAACTGGTCTGGTATAGCTTTTGCAGCGAACTTGGAGCAAATTTTGTTGTATGTATATTTCGTGACCAGGGAGCCGAGAATCATCGAAATATCAACTTACACGAAATGAAATATTTTTGTGATATTCTTGTTCCCCACGCTCCAAACTGCTCGTATATAGCTTTTGCAGTGAATTTGGAGCAACTTTTGTTCTGAGTATATGTAATTCGTGTCCAGGGAACCGATAATCGTCGAAAAATCGACTTACGCGAAATGAAAAATTTTTGAGAAATTCTTCTTCCCCACGCACGAAACTGCTCGTATATAGCATTTGCAGCGATTTTGAAGCAACTTTTGTTCTGAGTATATTTCGTGTCCAGAGAGCCGTGAATCGTCGAAAAATCCACTTACACGTAATGAAACATTTTTGTGATATTCTTGTTCCCCACACTCCAATCTGCTCGTATATAGCTTTTGCAGTGAATTTGGAGCAACTTTTGTTTTGAGTATAATTGGTGTCCAGGGAACAGAGAATCGTCGAAAAATCGACTTACGCGAAATGAAAACTTTTTGTGATATTCTTGTTCCCCACGCTCGAAACTGCTCGTATATAGCATTTGCAGCGAATTTGAAGAAACTTTTGTTCTGAAAATATTTCGTGTCCAGGCAACCTAGAATAGTCGAAAAATCCACTTAAACGTAATGAAACATTTTTGTGATATTCCTGTTCCTAATACTCCAATCTGCTCGTATATAGCTTTTCAGTGAATTTGGAGCAACGTTTGTTCTGAGTATATTTCGTGTCCAGAGAACCGAGAATCGTCGAAAAATCGACTTACGCGAAATGAAAACTTTTTGTGATATTCTTGTTCCTCACGCTCCAAACTGCTCGTGTTTAGCATTTGCAGCGAATTTGGAGCAACTTTTGTTATATGTATATTTCGTGTCCAGGGAGCCGAAAATCGTCGAAAATTCAACTTACACGAAATGAAACATTTTTATGATATTCTTGTTCGCCACACCCCAAACTGCTCGTATATAGCTTTTGCAGTGAATTTGGAGCAACTTTTGTTTTGAGTATAATTGGTGTCCAGGGAACAGAGAATCGTCGAAAAATCGACTTACGCGAAATGAAAAATTTTTGTGATATTCTTGTTCCCCACACTCCAAACTGGTCGTATATAGCTTTTGCAATGAATTTGGAGCATCTTTTGTTCTGAGTATATATAATTCGTGTCCAGGGAACCGAGAATCGTCGAAAAATCGACTTACGCGAAATGAAAACTTTTTGTGATATTCTTGTTCCCCATACTCCAATCTGCTCGTATATAGCTTTTGCAGTGAATTTGGAGGAAATTTTGTAATATGTATATTTCTTGTCCAGCGAGCCGAGAATCGTCGAAATATCGACTTACAGCAAATGAAATATTTTTGTGATATTCTTGTTCCCCACACTTCAAACTTCTCGTATATAGCTTTTGCAGTGAATTTGGAGCAACTTTTGTTCTGAGTATATATAATTCGTGTCCAGGGTACCGATAATCGTCGAAAAATCGACTTACGCGAAATGAGAAATTTTTGTGATATTCTTGTTCCCCACACTCCAATCTGCTCGTATATAGCTTTTGCAGTTAATTTGGAGCATCTTTTGTTCTGAGTATATATAATTCGTGTCCAGGGAACCGAGAATCGTCGAAAAATCGACTTACGCGAAATGAAAACTTTTTGTGATATTCTTGTTCCCCATACTCCAATCTGCTCGTATATAGCTTTTGCAGTGAACTTGGAGCAACTTTTGTAATATGTATATTTCTTGTCCAGTGAGCTGAGAATCGTCGAAATATCGACTTACAACAAATGAAATATTTTTGTGACATTCTTGTTCCCCACACTTCAAACTGGGCATGTATAGCTTTTGCAGCGAACTTGGAGCAAATTTTGTTATATGTATATTTCGTGACCAGGGAGCCGAGAATCGTCGAAATATCAACTTACACGAAATGAAATATTTTTGTGATATTCTTGTTCCCCGCGCTCCAAACTGCTCGCGTATAGCATTTGCAGCGAATTTGGAGCAACTTTTGTTATATGTATATTTCGTGTCCAGGGAGCCGAGAATCGTCGAAAATTCAACTTACACGAAATGAAACATTTTTATGATATTCTTGTTCCCCACGCTCGAAACTGCTCGTATATAGCTTCTGCAGTGAATTTGGAGCAACTTTTGTTCTGAGTATATTTCGTGTCCAGGGAACGGAGAATCATCGTTAAATCCACTTACACGTAATGAAACATTTTTGTGATATTCTTGTTCCCCATACTCCAATCTGCTCGTATATAGCTTTTGCAGTGAATTTGGAGCAACTTTTGTTCTGAGTACATATAATTCGTGTCCAGGGAACCGAGAATCGTCGAAAAATCGACTTACGCGAAATGAAATATTTTTGTGACATTCTTGTTCCCCACACTCCAAACTGCTGGTATATAGCTTTTACATCGAATTTGGAGCAAATTTTGTTCTGAGTATATTTCGTGTCCAGAGAGCCGTGAATCGTCGAAAAATCCACTTACACGTAATGAAACATTTTTGTGATATTCGTGTTCCCCATAATCCAATCTGCTCGTATATAGCTTTTGCAGTGAATTTGGAGCAACTTTTGTTCTGAGTATATATAATTCGTGTCCAGGGAACCGAGATTCGTCGAAAAATCGACTTACGAGAAATGAAAACTTTTTGTGATATTGTTGTTCCCCACACTCCAAACTGCTCGTATATAGCTTTTGCAGTGAATTTGGAGCAACTTTTGTTCTGAATATAATTGGTGTCCAGGGAACACAGTATCGTCGAAAAATCGACTTACGCGAAATGAAAACTTTTTGTGATATTCTTGTTCCTCACGCTCCAAACTGCTTGTATATAGCATTTGCGGTGAATTTGGAGCAACTTTTGTTATATGTATATTACGTGTCCAGGGAGCCGAGAATCGTCGAAATATCGACTTACAACAACTGAAATATTTTTATGATATTCTTGTTCCCCACATTCCAAACTGCTCGTATAAAGCTTTTGCAGTGATTTTGGAGCAACTTTTGTTAAGAGTATATATAATTCGTGTCCAGGGAACCGATAATCGTCGAAAAAGACTTTCGCGAAATGAAAACTTTTTGTGATATTCTAGTTCCTCACGCTCCAAACTGCTCGTATATAGCATTTGCAGTGAATTTAGAGCAACTTTTGTAATATGTATATTTCGTGTCCAGCGAGCCGAGAATCGTCGAAATATCGACTTACAACAAATGAAATATTTTCGTGAAATTCTTGTTCCCCACACTTCAAACTGGTCTTGTATAGCTTTTGCAGCGAACTTGGAGCAAATTTTGTTATATGTATATTTCGTGTCCAGGGAGCCGAGAATCGTCGAAAATTCAACTTACACGAAATGAAACATTTTTATGATATTCTTGTTCCCCACATTCCAAACTGCTCGTATAAAGCTTTTGCAGTGATTTTGGAGCAACTTTTGTTAAGAGTATATATAATTCGGGTCCAGGGAACCGATAATCGTCGAAAAATCGACTTACGCGAAATGAAAAATTTTTGTAATATTCTTGTTCCCCACAATCCAATCTGCTCGTAAATAGCTTTTGCAGTGAATTTGGAGCAACTTTTGTTCTGAGTATAATTGGTGTCCAGGGAACAGAGTATCATCGAAAAATCGACTTACGCGAAATGAAAACTTTTTGTGATATTCTTGTTCCTCACGCTCCAAACTGCTTGTATATAGCATTTGCGGTGAATTTGGAGCAACTTTTGTTATATGTATATTTCGTGTCCAGGGAGCCGACAATCGTCGAAATATCGACTTACAACAAATGAAATATTTTTATGATATTCTTGTTCCCCACACTCCAAACTGCTCGTATATAGCTTTTGCAGTGAATTTGGAGCAACTTTTGCTCTGAGTATATATAATTCGTGTCCAGGGAACCGATAATCGTCGAAAAATCGAATTACGCAAAATGAAAAATTTTTGTGATATTCTTGTACCCCACACTCCAAACTGCTCGTATATAGCTTTTGCAATGAATTTGGAACATCTTTTGTTTGGAGTATATATAATTCGTTTCCAGGGAACCGATAATCGTCGAAAAATCCACTTACGCGAAATGAAAAATTTTTGTAATATTTTTGTTCCCCACACTCCAAACTGCTCGTATATAGCTTTTGCAGTAAATTTGGAGCAACTTTTGTTTTGAGTATAATTGGTGTCCAGGGAACAGAGAATCGTCGAAAAATCGACTTACGCGAAATGACAAATTTTTGTGATATTCTTGTTCCTCACGCTCCACACATCTCGTGTATAGCATTTGTAGCGAATTTGGAGCAACTTTTGTTATATGTATATTTCGTGTCCAGGGAGCCGAGAATCGTCGAAATATCGACTTACAACAAATGAAATATTTTTGTGATATTCTTGTTCCCCACACTCCAATCTTCTGGTATATAGCTTTTGCAGGGAATTTGGAGCAACTTTTGTTCTGAAAATATTTCGTGTCCAGGCAGCAGAGAATCAACGAAAAATGACTTGCACGTAATGAAACATTTTTATGATATTCTTGTTCCCCACACTTCAAACTGGTCTTATATAGCTTTTGCAGCGAATTTGGAGCAAATTTTGTTATATGTATATTTCGTGTCCAGGGAACCGATATTCGTCGATAATCGACTTACGCGAAATGAAAAATTTTGCAGTGAATTTGGAGCATCTTTGTTCTGAGTATATATAATTCGTGTCCAGGGAACCGAGAATCGTCGAAATATCAACTTACACGAAATGAAATATTTTTGTGATAATTTGTTCCCCACGCTCGAAACTGCTCGTATATAGCTTTTGCAGTGAATTTGGAGCAACTTTTGTTCTGAGTGTATTTCGTGTCCAGGGAACGGAGAATCATCGAAAAATCCACTTACACGTAATGAAACTTTTTTGTGATTTTCTTGTTCCCCACTCCAATCTGCTCGTATATAGCTTTTGCAGTGAATTTGGAGCAACTTTTGTTCGGAGTATAATTGGTGCCTAGGGAACAGAGAATCGTCGAAAAATCGACTTACGCGAAATGAAAACTTTTTGTGATATTCTTGTTCCTCACGCTCCAAACTGCTCGTATATAGCTTTTGCAGTGAATTTGGAGCAACTTTTGTTCTGAGTATATATAATTCGTGTCCAGGGAACCGATAATCGTCGAAAAATCGACTAACGCGAAATGAAAAATTTTTGTGATATTCTTGTTCCCCACACTCCAAACTGCTCGTACATAGCTTTTGCAGTGAATTTGGAGCAACTTTTGTAATATGTATATTTCGTGTCCAGGGAGCCGAGAATCGTCGAAATATCGACTTACAACAAATGAAATATTTTTGTGATATTCTTGTTCTCCACACTCCAATCTTCTGGTATATAGCTTTTGCCGTGAATTTGGAGCATCTTTTGTTCTGAGTATATATAATTCGTGTCCAGGGAACCGAGAATCGTCGAAAAATCGACTTACGCGAAATGAAAACTTTTTGTGATATTCTTGTTCCCCATACTCCAATCTGCTCGTATATAGCTTTTGCAGTGAATTTGGAGCAACTTTTGTTCTGAGTATATATAATTCGTGTCCAGGGAACCGAGAATCGTCGAAAATCGACTTACGCGAAATGAAAACTTTTTGTGATATTCTTGTTCCCCACACTTCAAACTGGTCTTGTATAGCTTTTGCAGCGAACTTGGAGCAAATTTTGTTGTATGTATATTTCGTGACCAGGGAGCCGAGAATCATCGAAATATCAACTTACACGAAATGAAATATTTTTGTGATATTCTTGTTTCCCACCCTCCAAACTGCTCGTATATAGCTTTTGCAGTGAATTTGGAGCAACTTTTGTTCTGAGTATATATAATTCGTGTCCAGGGAACCGATAATCGTCGAAAAATTGACTTACGCGAAATGAAAAATTTTTTAGAAATTCTTCTTCCCCACGCTCGAAACTGCTCGTATATAGCATTTGCAGCGATTTTGAAGCAACTTTTGTTCTGAGTATTAATCGTGTTCAGAGAGCCGTGAATCGTCGAAAAATCCACTTACACGTAATGAAACATTTTTGTGATATTCTTGTTCCCCACACTCCTATCTGCTCGTATATAGCTTTTGCAGTGAATTTGGAGCAACTTTTGTTCTGAGTATATATAATTCGTGTCCAGGGAACCGATAATCGTCGAAAAATCCACTTACGCGAAATGAAAAATTTTTGTAATATTTTTGTTCCCCACACTCCAAACTGCTCGTATATAGCTTTTGCAGTAAATTTGGAGCAACTTTTGTTTTGAGTATAATTGGTGTCCAGGGAACAGAGAATCGTCGAAAAATCGACTTACGCGAAATGACAAATTTTTGTGATATTCTTGTTCCTCACGCTCCACACATCTCGTGTATAGCATTTGTAGCGAATTTGGAGCAACTTTTGTTATATGTATATTTCGTGTCCAGGGAGCCGAGAATCGTCGAAAATTCAACTTACACGAAATGAAACATTTTTATGATATTCTTGTTCCCCACACTCCAAACTGCTCGTATATAGCTTTTGCATCGAATTTGGAGCAACTTTTGTTCTGAAAATATTTCGTGAACAGGCAGCCGACAATCGTCGAAAAATCCACTTACGCGTAATGAAAACTTTTTGTGATAGTCTTGTTCCTCACGCTCCAAACTGCTCATATTTAGCATTTGCAGTGAATTTGGAACAGCTTTTGTAATATGTATATTTCGTGTCCAGGGAGCCGGGGATCGTCGAAATATCGACTTACAACAAATGAAATATTTTTGTGTAATTCTTGTTCCCCACACTCTAAACTTCTGGTATATATCTTTTGCAGGGAATTTTGAGCAACTTTTGTTCTGAAAATATTTCGTGTCCAGGCAGCCGAGAATCAACGAAAAATCGACTTGAACGTAAAGAAACATTTTTATGATATTCTTGTTCCCCACACTTCAAACTGGTCTTATATAACTTTTGCAGCGAACTTGGAGCAAATTTTGTTATATGTATATTTCGTGACCAGGGAGCGGAGAATCGTCGAAAAATCGACTTACGCGAAATGAAATATTTTTGTGATATACTTGTTCCCCACGTTCTAAAATGCTCGTGTATAGCATTTGAAGCGAATTTGGAGCATCTTTTGTTCTGAGTATATATAATTCGTGTCCAGGGAAGCGAGAATCGTCGAAATATCAACTTACACGAAATGAAAAATTTCTGTGATATTCTTGTTCCCCACGCTCGAAACTGCTCGTATATAGCTTCTGCAGTGAATTTGGAGCAACTTTTGTTCTGAGTATATTTCGTGTCCAGAGAGCCGTGAATCGTCGAAAAATCCACTTACACGTAATGAAACATTTTTGTGATATTCGTGTTCCCCATACTCCAATCTGCTCGTATATAGCTTTTGCAGTGAATTTGGAGCAACTTTTGTTCTGAGTATATATAATTCGTGTCCAGGGAACCGAGATTCGTCGAAAAATCGACTTACGAGAAATGAAAACTTTTTGTGATATTGTTGTTTCCCACACTCCACACTGCTCGTATATAGCTTTTGCAGTGAATTTGGAGCAACTTTTGTTCTGAGTATAATTGGTGTCCAGGGAACAGAGTATCGTCGAAAAATCGACTTACGCGAAATGAAAACTTTTTGTGATATTCTTGTTCCTCACCCTCCAAACTGCTTGTATATAGCATTTGCGGTGAATTTGGAGCAACTTTTGTTATATGTATATTACGTGTCCAGGGAGCCGAGAATCGTCGAAATATCGACTTACAACAACTGAAATATTTTTATGATATTCTTGTTCCCCACATTCCAAACTGCTCGTATAAAGCTTTTGCAGTGATTTTGGAGCAACTTTTGTTAAGAGTATATATAATTCGTGTCCAGGGAACCGATAATCGTCGAAAAATCGACATACGCGAAATGAAAAATTTTTGTAATATTCTTGTTCCCCACTCTCCAAACTGCTCGTATATAGCTTTTGCAGTGAATTTGGAGCAAGTTTTGTTCTGAGTATAATTGGTGTCCAGGCAGCCGAGAATCGTCGAAAAATTCACTTACGCGAAATGAAAACTTTTTGTGATATTCTTGTTCCTCACGCTCCAAACTGCTCATATTTAGCATTTGCAGTGAATTTGGAACAACTTTTGTAATATGTATATTTCGTGTCCAGGGAGCCGAGGATCGTCGAAATATCGACTTACAACAAATGAAATATTTTTGTGATATTCTTGTTCCCCACACTCTAAACTACTGGTATATATCTTTTGCAGGGAATTTGGAGCAACTTTTGTTCTGAAAATATTTCGTGTCCAGGCAGCCGAGAATCAACGAAAAATCGACTTGAACGTATGAAACATTTTTATGATATTCTTGTTCCCCACACTTCAAACTGGTCTTACATAGCTTTTGCAGCGAACTTGGAGCAAATTTTGTTATATGTATATTTCGTGTCCAGGGAGCCGCGAATCGTCGAAAATTCAACTTACACGAAATGAAACATTTTAATGATATTCTTGTTCCCCACACTCCAAACTGCTCGTATATAGCTTTTGCAGTGAATTTGGAGCAACTTTTGTTATGAGTATATATAATTCGTGTCCAGGGAACAGAGAATCGTCGAAAAATCGACTTAGGCGAAATGACAACTTTTTGTGATATACTTGTTCCCCACGCTCTAAAATGCTCGTGTATAGCATTTGAAGCGAATTTGGAGCAACTTTTGTTCTGAGTATATATAATTCGTGTCCAGGGAACCGATAATCGTCGAAAAATCGACTTACGCGGAATGAAAAATTTTGCAGTGAATTTGGAGCATATTTTGTTCTGAGTATATATACTTCGTGTCCAGGGAACCGATAATCGTCGAAAAATCGGCTTACGCGAAATGAAAAATTTCTGTGATATTCTTGTTCCCCACACTCCAAACTGCTCGTATATAGCTTTTGCAGTGAATTTGGAGCATCTTTTGTTCTGAGTATATTTCGTGTCCAGAGAGCCGTGAATCGTCGAAAAATCCACTTACACGTA
Source organism: Hymenopus coronatus (assembly GCA_030762935.1). Lineage (NCBI taxonomy): Eukaryota > Metazoa > Arthropoda > Insecta > Mantodea > Hymenopodidae > Hymenopus > Hymenopus coronatus. The sequence goes on along the minus strand of CM060896.1, from coordinate 25,443,293 downwards.
ATGAAAAATTTTTGTGATATTCGTGTTCCCCATACTCCAATCTGCTCGTATATAGCTTTTGCAGTGAATTTGGAGCAACTTTTGTTCTGAGTATATATAATTCGTGTCCAGGGAACCGTGAATCTCGAAAAATCGACTTACGAGAAATGAAAACTTTTTGTGATATTCTTGTTCCTCACGCTCCAAACTGCTCGTATATAGCATTTGCAGTGAATTTGGAGCAATTTTTGGAATATGTATATTTCGTGTCCACGGAGCCGAGAATCGTCGAAAATTCAACTTACACGAAATGAAACATTTTTATGATATACTTGTTCCCCACATTCCAAACTGCTCGTATAAAGCTTTTGCAGTGATTTTGGAGCAACTTTTGTTAAGAGTATAATTGGTGTCCAGGGAACAGAGTATCGTCGAAAAATCGACTTACGCGAAATGAAAACTTTTTGTAATATTCTTGTTCCTCACGCTCCAAACTGCTTGTATATAGCATTTGCGGTGAATTTGGAGCAACTTTTGTTATATGTATATTTCGTGTCCAGGGAGCCGAGAATCGTCGAAATATCGACTTACAACAAATGAAATATTTTTGTGATATTCTTGTTCCCCACACTCCAATCTTCTGGTATATAGCTTTTGCAGGGAATTTGGAGCAACTTTTGTTCTGAAAATATTTCGTGTCCAGGCAGCAGAGAATCAACGAAAAATGACTTGCACGTAATGAAACATTTTTATGATATTCTTGTTCCCCACACTTCAAACTGGTCTTATATAGCTTTTGCAGCGAATTTGGAGCAAATTTTGTTATATGTATATTTCGTGTCCAGGGAACCGATATTCGTCGAAAAATCGACTTACGCGAAATGAAAAATTTTGCAGTGAATTTGGAGCATCTTTGTTCTGAGTATATATAATTCGTGTCCAGGGAACCGAGAATCGTCGAAATATCAACTTACACGAAATGAAATATTTTTGTGATAATTTGTTCCCCACGCTCGAAACTGCTCGTATATAGCTTTTGCAGTGAATTTGGAGCAACTTTTGTTCTGAGTGTATTTCGTGTCCAGGGAACGGAGAATCATCGAAAAATCCACTTACACGTAATGAAACTTTTTTGTGATTTTCTTGTTCCCCACTCCAATCTGCTCGTATATAGCTTTTGCAGTGAATTTGGAGCAACTTTTGTTCGGAGTATAATTGGTGCCTAGGGAACAGAGAATCGTCGAAAAATCGACTTACGCGAAATGAAAACTTTTTGTGATATTCTTGTTCCTCACGCTCCAAACTGCTCGTATATAGCTTTTGCAGTAAATTTGGAGCAACTTTTGTTTTGAGTATAATTGGTGTCCAGGGAACAGAGAATCGTCGAAAAATCGACTTACGCGAAATGACAAATTTTTGTGATATTCTTGTTCCTCACGCTCCACACATCTCGTGTATAGCATTTGTAGCGAATTTGGAGCAACTTTTGTTATATGTATATTTCGTGTCCAGGGAGCCGAGAATCGTCGAAAATTCAACTTACACGAAATGAAACATTTTTATGATATTCTTGTTCCCCACACTCCAAACTGCTCGTATATAGCTTTTGCATCGAACTTGGAGCAACTTTTGTTCTGAAAATATTTCGTGAACAGGCAGCCGACAATCGTCGAAAAATCCACTTACGCGTAATGAAAACTTTTTGTGATATTCTTGTTCCTCACGCTCCAAACTGCTCATATTTAGCATTTGCAGTGAATTTGGAACAGCTTTTGTAATATGTATATTTCGTGTCCAGGGAGCCGGGGATCGTCGAAATATCGACTTACAACAAATGAAATATTTTTGTGTAATTCTTGTTCCCCACACTCTAAACTTCTGGTATATATCTTTTGCAGGGAATTTTGAGCAACTTTTGTTCTGAAAATATTTCGTGTCCAGGCAGCCGAGAATCAACGAAAAATCGACTTGAACGTAAAGAAACATTTTTATGATATTCTTGTTCCCCACACTTCAAACTGGTCTTATATAACTTTTGCAGCGAACTTGGAGCAAATTTTGTTATATGTATATTTCGTGACCAGGGAGCGGAGAATCGTCGAAAAATCGACTTACGCGAAATGAAATATTTTTGTGATATACTTGTTCCCCACGTTCTAAAATGCTCGTGTATAGCATTTGAAGCGAATTTGGAGCATCTTTTGTTCTGAGTATATATAATTCGTGTCCAGGGAAGCGAGAATCGTCGAAATATCAACTTACACGAAATGAAAAATTTCTGTGATATTCTTGTTCCCCACGCTCGAAACTGCTCGTATATAGCTTCTGCAGTGAATTTGGAGCAACTTTTGTTCTGAGTATATTTCGTGTCCAGAGAGCCGTGAATCGTCGAAAAATCCACTTACACGTAATGAAACATTTTTGTGATATTCGTGTTCCCCATACTCCAATCTGCTCGTATATAGCTTTTGCAGTGAATTTGGAGCAACTTTTGTTCTGAGTATATATAATTCGTGTCCAGGGAACCGAGATTCGTCGAAAAATCGACTTACGAGAAATGAAAACTTTTTGTGATATTGTTGTTTCCCACACTCCACACTGCTCGTATATAGCTTTTGCAGTGAATTTGGAGCAACTTTTGTTCTGAGTATAATTGGTGTCCAGGGAACAGAGTATCGTCGAAAAATCGACTTACGCGAAATGAAAACTTTTTGTGATATTCTTGTTCCTCACCCTCCAAACTGCTTGTATATAGCATTTGCGGTGAATTTGGAGCAACTTTTGTTATATGTATATTACGTGTCCAGGGAGCCGAGAATCGTCGAAATATCGACTTACAACAACTGAAATATTTTTATGATATTCTTGTTCCCCACATTCCAAACTGCTCGTATAAAGCTTTTGCAGTGATTTTGGAGCAACTTTTGTTAAGAGTATATATAATTCGTGTCCAGGGAACCGATAATCGTCGAAAAATCGACATACGCGAAATGAAAAATTTTTGTAATATTCTTGTTCCCCACTCTCCAAACTGCTCGTATATAGCTTTTGCAGTGAATTTGGAGCAAGTTTTGTTCTGAGTATAATTGGTGTCCAGGCAGCCGAGAATCGTCGAAAAATTCACTTACGCGAAATGAAAACTTTTTGTGATATTCTTGTTCCTCACGCTCCAAACTGCTCATATTTAGCATTTGCAGTGAATTTGGAACAACTTTTGTAATATGTATATTTCGTGTCCAGGGAGCCGAGGATCGTCGAAATATCGACTTACAACAAATGAAATATTTTTGTGATATTCTTGTTCCCCACACTCTAAACTACTGGTATATATCTTTTGCAGGGAATTTGGAGCAACTTTTGTTCTGAAAATATTTCGTGTCCAGGCAGCCGAGAATCAACGAAAAATCGACTTGAACGTAATGAAACATTTTTATGATATTCTTGTTCCCCACACTTCAAACTGGTCTTACATAGCTTTTGCAGCGAACTTGGAGCAAATTTTGTTATATGTATATTTCGTGTCCAGGGAGCCGCGAATCGTCGAAAATTCAACTTACACGAAATGAAACATTTTAATGATATTCTTGTTCCCCACACTCCAAACTGCTCGTATATAGCTTTTGCAGTGAATTTGGAGCAACTTTTGTTATGAGTATATATAATTCGTGTCCAGGGAACAGAGAATCGTCGAAAAATCGACTTAGGCGAAATGACAACTTTTTGTGATATACTTGTTCCCCACGCTCTAAAATGCTCGTGTATAGCATTTGAAGCGAATTTGGAGCAACTTTTGTTCTGAGTATATATAATTCGTGTCCAGGGAACCGATAATCGTCGAAAAATCGACTTACGCGGAATGAAAAATTTTGCAGTGAATTTGGAGCATATTTTGTTCTGAGTATATATACTTCGTGTCCAGGGAACCGATAATCGTCGAAAAATCGGCTTACGCGAAATGAAAAATTTCTGTGATATTCTTGTTCCCCACACTCCAAACTGCTCGTATATAGCTTTTGCAGTGAATTTGGAGCATCTTTTGTTCTGAGTATATTTCGTGTCCAGAGAGCCGTGAATCGTCGAAAAATCCACTTACACGTAATGAAAAATTTTTGTGATATTCGTGTTCCCCATACTCCAATCTGCTCGTATATAGCTTTTGCAGTGAATTTGGAGCAACTTTTGTTCTGAGTATATATAATTCGTGTCCAGGGAACCGTGAATCTCGAAAAATCGACTTACGAGAAATGAAAACTTTTTGTGATATTCTTGTTCCTCACGCTCCAAACTGCTCGTATATAGCATTTGCAGTGAATTTGGAGCAATTTTTGGAATATGTATATTTCGTGTCCACGGAGCCGAGAATCGTCGAAAATTCAACTTACACGAAATGAAACATTTTTATGATATACTTGTTCCCCACATTCCAAACTGCTCGTATAAAGCTTTTGCAGTGATTTTGGAGCAACTTTTGTTAAGAGTATAATTGGTGTCCAGGGAACAGAGTATCGTCGAAAAATCGACTTACGCGAAATGAAAACTTTTTGTAATATTCTTGTTCCTCACGCTCCAAACTGCTTGTATATAGCATTTGCGGTGAATTTGGAGCAACTTTTGTTATATGTATATTTCGTGTCCAGGGAGCCGAGAATCGTCGAAATATCGACTTACAACAAATGAAATATTTTTGTGATATTCTTGTTCCCCACACTCCAATCTTCTGGTATATAGCTTTTGCAGGGAATTTGGAGCAACTTTTGTTCTGAAAATATTTCGTGTCCAGGCAGCAGAGAATCAACGAAAAATGACTTGCACGTAATGAAACATTTTTATGATATTCTTGTTCCCCACACTTCAAACTGGTCTTATATAGCTTTTGCAGCGAATTTGGAGCAAATTTTGTTATATGTATATTTCGTGTCCAGGGAACCGATATTCGTCGAAAAATCGACTTACGCGAAATGAAAAATTTTGCAGTGAATTTGGAGCATCTTTGTTCTGAGTATATATAATTCGTGTCCAGGGAACCGAGAATCGTCGAAATATCAACTTACACGAAATGAAATATTTTTGTGATAATTTGTTCCCCACGCTCGAAACTGCTCGTATATAGCTTTTGCAGTGAATTTGGAGCAACTTTTGTTCTGAGTGTATTTCGTGTCCAGGGAACGGAGAATCATCGAAAAATCCACTTACACGTAATGAAACTTTTTTGTGATTTTCTTGTTCCCCACTCCAATCTGCTCGTATATAGGTTTTGCAGTGAATTTGGAGCAACTTTTGTTCGGAGTATAATTGGTGCCTAGGGAACAGAGAATCGTCGAAAAATCGACTTACGCGAAATGAAAACTTTTTGTGATATTCTTGTTCCTCACGCTCCAAACTGCTCGTATATAGCTTTTGCAGTGAATTTGGAGCAACTTTTGTTCTGAGTATATATAATTCGTGTCCAGGGAACCGATAATCGTCGAAAAATCGACTAACGCGAAATGAAAAATTTTTGTGATATTCTTGTTCCCCACACTCCAAACTGCTTGTATATAGCATTTGCGGTGAATTTGGAGCAACTTTTGTTATATGTATATTACGTGTCCAGGGAGCCGAGAATCGTCGAAATATCGACTTACAACAACTGAAATATTTTTATGATATTCTTGTTCCCCACATTCCAAACTGCTCGTATAAAGCTTTTGCAGTGATTTTGGAGCAACTTTTGTTAAGAGTATATATAATTCGTGTCCAGGGAACCGATAATCGTCGAAAAATCGACATACGCGAAATGAAAAATTTTTGTAATATTCTTGTTCCCCACTCTCCAAACTGCTCGTATATAGCTTTTGCAGTGAATTTGGAGCAAGTTTTGTTCTGAGTATAATTGGTGTCCAGGCAGCCGAGAATCGTCGAAAAATTCACTTACGCGAAATGAAAACTTTTTGTGATATTCTTGTTCCTCACGCTCCAAACTGCTCATATTTAGCATTTGCAGTGAATTTGGAACAACTTTTGTAATATGTATATTTCGTGTCCAGGGAGCCGAGGATCGTCGAAATATCGACTTAAAACAAATGAAATATTTTTGTGATATTCTTGTTCCCCACACTCTAAACTACTGGTATATATCTTTTGCAGGGAATTTGGAGCAACTTTTGTTCTGAAAATATTTCGTGTCCAGGCAGCCGAGAATCAACGAAAAATCGACTTGAACGTAATGAAACATTTTTATGATATTCTTGTTCCCCACACTTCAAACTGGTCTTACATAGCTTTTGCAGCGAACTTGGAGCAAATTTTGTTATATGTATATTTCGTGTCCAGGGAGCCGCGAATCGTCGAAAATTCAACTTACACGAAATGAAACATTTTAATGATATTCTTGTTCCCCACACTCCAAACTGCTCGTATATAGCTTTTGCAGTGAATTTGGAGCAACTTTTGTTATGAGTATATATAATTCGTGTCCAGGGAACAGAGAATCGTCGAAAAATCGACTTAGGCGAAATGACAACTTTTTGTGATATACTTGTTCCCCACGCTCTAAAATGCTCGTGTATAGCATTTGAAGCGAATTTGGAGCAACTTTTGTTCTGAGTATATATAATTCGTGTCCAGGGAACCGATAATCGTCGAAAAATCGACTTACGCGGAATGAAAAATTTTGCAGTGAATTTGGAGCATATTTTGTTCTGAGTATATATACTTCGTGTCCAGGGAACCGATAATCGTCGAAAAATCGGCTTACGCGAAATGAAAAATTTCTGTGATATTCTTGTTCCCCACACTCCAAACTGCTCGTATATAGCTTTTGCAGTGAATTTGGAGCATCTTTTGTTCTGAGTATATTTCGTGTCCAGAGAGCCGTGAATCGTCGAAAAATCCACTTACACGTAATGAAAAATTTTTGTGATATACGTGTTCCCCATACTCCAATCTGCTCGTATATAGCTTTTGCAGTGAATTTGGAGCAACTTTTGTTCTGAGTATATATAATTCGTGTCCAGGGAACCGTGAATCTCGAAAAATCGACTTACGAGAAATGAAAACTTTTTGTGATATTCTTGTTCCTCACGCTCCAAACTGCTCGTATATAGCATTTGCAGTGAAGTTGGAGCAATTTTTGGAATATGTATATTTCGTGTCCACGGAGCCGAGAATCGTCGAAAATTCAACTTACACGAAATGAAACATTTTTATGATATACTTGTTCCCCACATTCCAAACTGCTCGTATAAAGCTTTTGCAGTGATTTTGGAGCAACTTTTGTTAAGAGTATAATTGGTGTCCAGGGAACAGAGTATCGTCGAAAAATCGACTTACGCGAAATGAAAACTTTTTGTAATATTCTTGTTCCTCACGCTCCAAACTGCTTGTATATAGCATTTGCGGTGAATTTGGAGCAACTTTTGTTATATGTATATTTCGTGTCCAGGGAGCCGAGAATCGTCGAAATATCGACTTACAACAAATGAAATATTTTTGTGATATTCTTGTTCCCCACACTCCAATCTTCTGGTATATAGCTTTTGCAGGGAATTTGGAGCAACTTTTGTTCTGAAAATATTTCGTGTCCAGGCAGCAGAGAATCAACGAAAAATGACTTGCACGTAATGAAACATTTTTATGATATTCTTGTTCCCCACACTTCAAACTGGTCTTATATAGCTTTTGCAGCGAATTTGGAGCAAATTTTGTTATATGTATATTTCGTGTCCAGGGAACCGATATTCGTCGAAAAATCGACTTACGCGAAATGAAAAATTTTGCAGTGAATTTGGAGCATCTTTGTTCTGAGTATATATAATTCGTGTCCAGGGAACCGAGAATCGTCGAAATATCAACTTACACGAAATGAAATATTTTTGTGATAATTTGTTCCCCACGCTCGAAACTGCTCGTATATAGCTTTTGCAGTGAATTTGGAGCAACTTTTGTTCTGAGTGTATTTCGTGTCCAGGGAACGGAGAATCATCGAAAAATCCACTTACACGTAATGAAACTTTTTTGTGATTTTCTTGTTCCCCACTCCAATCTGCTCGTATATAGGTTTTGCAGTGAATTTGGAGCAACTTTTGTTCGGAGTATAATTGGTGCCTAGGGAACAGAGAATCGTCGAAAAATCGACTTACGCGAAATGAAAACTTTTTGTGATATTCTTGTTCCTCACGCTCCAAACTGCTCGTATATAGCTTTTGCAGTGAATTTGGAGCAACTTTTGTTCTGAGTATATATAATTCGTGTCCAGGGAACCGATAATCGTCGAAAAATCGACTAACGCGAAATGAAAAATTTTTGTGATATTCTTGTTCCCCACACTCCAAACTGCTTGTATATAGCATTTGCGGTGAATTTGGAGCAACTTTTGTTATATGTATATTACGTGTCCAGGGAGCCGAGAATCGTCGAAATATCGACTTACAACAACTGAAATATTTTTATGATATTCTTGTTCCCCACATTCCAAACTGCTCGTATAAAGCTTTTGCAGTGATTTTGGAGCAACTTTTGTTAAGAGTATATATAATTCGTGTCCAGGGAACCGATAATCGTCGAAAAATCGACATACGCGAAATGAAAAATTTTTGTAATATTCTTGTTCCCCACTCTCCAAACTGCTCGTATATAGCTTTTGCAGTGAATTTGGAGCAAGTTTTGTTCTGAGTATAATTGGTGTCCAGGCAGCCGAGAATCGTCGAAAAATTCACTTACGCGAAATGAAAACTTTTTGTGATATTCTTGTTCCTCACGCTCCAAACTGCTCATATTTAGCATTTGCAGTGAATTTGGAACAACTTTTGTAATATGTATATTTCGTGTCCAGGGAGCCGAGGATCGTCGAAATATCGACTTACAACAAATGAAATATTTTTGTGATATTCTTGTTCCCCACACTCTAAACTACTGGTATATATCTTTTGCAGGGAATTTGGAGCAACTTTTGTTCTGAAAATATTTCGTGTCCAGGCAGCCGAGAATCAACGAAAAATCGACTTGAACGTAATGAAACATTTTTATGATATTCTTGTTCCCCACACTTCAAACTGGTCTTACATAGCTTTTGCAGCGAACTTGGAGCAAATTTTGTTATATGTATATTTCGTGTCCAGGGAGCCGCGAATCGTCGAAAATTCAACTTACACGAAATGAAACATTTTAATGATATTCTTGTTCCCCACACTCCAAACTGCTCGTATATAGCTTTTGCAGTGAATTTGGAGCAACTTTTGTTATGAGTATATATAATTCGTGTCCAGGGAACAGAGAATCGTCGAAAAATCGACTTAGGCGAAATGACAACTTTTTGTGATATACTTGTTCCCCACGCTCTAAAATGCTCGTGTATAGCATTTGAAGCGAATTTGGAGCAACTTTTGTTCTGAGTATATATAATTCGTGTCCAGGGAACCGATAATCGTCGAAAAATCGACTTACGCGGAATGAAAAATTTTGCAGTGAATTTGGAGCATATTTTGTTCTGAGTATATATACTTCGTGTCCAGGGAACCGATAATCGTCGAAAAATCGGCTTACGCGAAATGAAAAATTTCTGTGATATTCTTGTTCCCCACACTCCAAACTGCTCGTATATAGCTTTTGCAGTGAATTTGGAGCATCTTTTGTTCTGAGTATATTTCGTGTCCAGAGAGCCGTGAATCGTCGAAAAATCCACTTACACGTAATGAAAAATTTTTGTGATATACGTGTTCCCCATACTCCAATCTGCTCGTATATAGCTTTTGCAGTGAATTTGGAGCAACTTTTGTTCTGAGTATATATAATTCGTGTCCAGGGAACCGTGAATCTCGAAAAATCGACTTACGAGAAATGAAAACTTTTTGTGATATTCTTGTTCCTCACGCTCCAAACTGCTCGTATATAGCATTTGCAGTGAAGTTGGAGCAATTTTTGGAATATGTATATTTCGTGTCCACGGAGCCGAGAATCGTCGAAAATTCAACTTACACGAAATGAAACATTTTTATGATATACTTGTTCCCCACATTCCAAACTGCTCGTATAAAGCTTTTGCAGTGATTTTGGAGCAACTTTTGTTAAGAGTATAATTGGTGTCCAGGGAACAGAGTATCGTCGAAAAATCGACTTACGCGAAATGAAAACTTTTTGTAATATTCTTGTTCCTCACGCTCCAAACTGCTTGTATATAGCATTTGCGGTGAATTTGGAGCAACTTTTGTTATATGTATATTTCGTGTCCAGGGAGCCGAGAATCGTCGAAATATCGACTTACAACAAATGAAATATTTTTGTGATATTCTTGTTCTCCACACTCCAATCTTCTGGTATATAGCTTTTGCAGTGAATTTGGAGCATCTTTTGTTCTGAGTATATATAATTCGTGTCCAGGGAACCGAGAATCGTCGAAAAATCGACTTACGCGAAATGAAAACTTTTTGTGATATTCTTGTTCCCCATACTCCAATCTGCTCGTATATAGCTTTTGCAGTGAATTTGGAGCAACTTTTGTTCTGAGTATATATAATTCGTGTCCAGGGAACCGAGAATCGTCGAAAAATCGACTTACGCGAAATGAAAACTTTTTGTGATATTCTTGTTCCCCACACTTCAAACTGGTCTTGTATAGCTTTTGCAGCGAACTTGGAGCAAATTTTGTTGTATGTATATTTCGTGACCAGGGAGCCGAGAATCATCGAAATATCAACTTACACGAAATGAAATATTTTTGTGATATTCTTGTTTCCCACCCTCCAAACTGCTCGTATATAGCTTTTGCAGTGAATTTGGAGCAACTTTTCTTCTGAGTATATATAATTCGTGTCCAGGGAACCGATAATCGTCGAAAAATTGACTTACGCGAAATGAAAAATTTTTTAGAAATTCTTCTTCCCCACGCTCGAAACTGCTCGTATTAGCATTTGCAGCGATTTTGAAGCAACTTTTGTTCTGAGTATTAATCGTGTTCAGAGAGCCGTGAATCGTCGAAAAATCCACTTACACGTAATGAAACATTTTTGTGATATTCTTGTTCCCCACACTCCTATCTGCTCGTATATAGCTTTTGCAGTGAATTTGGAGCAACGTTTGTTCTGAGTATATTTCGTGTCCAGGGAACCGAGAATCGTCGAAAAATCGACTTACGCGAAATGAAAACTTTTTGTGATATTCTTGTTCCTCACGCTCCAAACTGCTCGCATATGGCATTTGCAGTGAATTTGGAGCAAATTTTGTAATATGTATATTTCGTGTCCAGGGAGCCGAGAATCGTCGAAATATCGACTTACAACAAATGAAATATTTTTGTGATATTTTTGTTCCCCACACTTCAAACTGGTCTTGTATAGCTTTTGCAGCGAACTTGGAGCAAATTTTTTTATATGTATATTTCGTGACCAGGGAGCCGAGAATCGTCGAAATATCAACTTACACGAAGTGAAATATTTTTTAAATATTCTTGTTCCACACGCTCCAAACTGCTCGCGCATAGCATTTGCAGCGAATTTATAACAACTTTTGTTATATGTATATTTCGTGTCCAGGGAGCCGAGAATCGTCGAAAATTCAACTTACACGAAATGAAACATCTTTATGATATTCTTGTTCCCCACATTCCAAACTGCTCGTATAAAGCTTTTGCAGTGATTTTGGAGCAACTTTTGTTAAGAGTATATATATAATTCGTGTCCAGGGAACCGATAATCGTCGAGAAATCTACTTACGCGAAATGAAAAATTTTTGTAATATTTTTGTTCCCCACACTCCAAACTGCTCTAATATAGCTTTTGCAGTGAATTTGGAGCAACTTTTGTTCTGTGTATAATTGGTGTCCAGGGAACAGAGTATCGTCGAAAAATCGACTTACGCGAAATGAAAACTTTTTGTGATATTCTTGTTCCTCACCCTCCAAACTGCTTGTATATAGCATTTGCGGTGAATTTGAAGCAACTTTTGTTATATGTATATTTCGTGTCCAGGGAGCCGAGAATCGTCAAAATATCGACTTACAACAAATGAAATATTTTTGTGATATTCTTGTTCCCCACGCTCCAAACTTCTCGTGTATAGCATTTGCAGCGAATTTGGAGCAACTTTTGTTATATGTATATTTCGTGTCCAGGGAGCCGAGAATCGTCGAAAATTCAACTTACCTGAAATGAAACCTTTTTATGATATTCTTGTTCCCCACACAGCAAACTGCTCTTATATAGCTTTTGCATCGAATTTGGAGCAACTTTTGTTCTGAAAATATTTCGTGTCCAGGCAGCCGAGAATCGTCGAAATATCAACTTACACAAAATTAAATATTTTTGTGATATTCTTGTTCCCCACGCTCCAGCCTTCTCGTGTATAACATTTGCAGCGAATTTGGAGCAACTTTTTTTATATGTATATTCCGTGTCCGGGGCGCCGAGTATCGTCGAAAATTCAACTTACACGAAATGAAACATTTTTATGATATTCTTGTTCCCCACACTCCAAACTGCTCGTACATAGCTTTTGCAGTGAATTTGGAGCATCTTTTGTTCTGAGTATATATAATTCGTGTCCAGGGAACCGAGAATCGTCGAAATATCGACTTACAACAAATGAAATATTTTTGTTATATTCTTGTTCCCCACACTTCAAACTGGTCTTGAATAGCTTTTGCAGCGTACTTGGAGCAAATTTTGTTATATGTATATTTTGTGACCAGGGAGCCGAGAATCGTCGAAATATCAACTTACACGAAATGAAATATTTTTGTGATATTCTTGTTCCCCACGCTCCAAACTGCTCGTATATAGCTTTTGCAGTGAATTTGGAGCAACTTTTGTTATATGTATATTTCGTGTCCAGGGAGCCGAGAATCGTCGAAATATCGATTTACACGAAATGAAATATTTTTCTGATATTCTTGTTCCCCACACTCCAATCTGCTGGTATATTTACTTTTTGCAGCGAATTTGGAGCAACTTTTGTGCTGAAAAAATTTCGTGTCCAGGCAGCCGAGAATCGTCGAAAAATCGACTTACAGGTAATGAAACATTTTTATGATATTCTTGTTCCCCGCACTCCAAACTGCTCATATATAGCTTTTGCAGGGAATTTGGAGCAACTTTTGTTATATACATGTTTCGTGTCCAGGGAGCCGAGAATCGTCGAAAATCGACTTACACGTAATGAAACATTTTTATGTTCTTGTTCCCCGCGCTGCAAATTGCACATATTTAGCTTTTGCAGCGAATTTGGAGCAACTATAATTATATATATATTTCGTGTCCAGGGATCCGAGAATCGTCGAAATATCAACTTACACGAAATGAAATATATTTGTGATATTGTGATGCCCCACGCTCCAAACTGCTCGCATATAGCATTTTCAGCCAATTTGGATCAACTTTTGTTATAACTATATTTCGTGACCAGGGAACCGAGAATCGTCGAAAAAACGACACGCGAATTGAAAATTTTTTGTGATATGCTTGTTCATCACACTCTACGCTGCTCGTATATAGCATTTGCAGTGAATTTGGAGCCACTTTTGTTATTTCGTGTCCAGGGAGCCGAGAATCGTCGAAATATCGACTTATGCGAAATAAAACATTTTTGTGATATTCTTGTTCCCCACACTCCAAACTGCTCTTATATAGCTTTTATAGTGAATTTGCAGCAACTTTTGTTCTGAGTATAATTCGTGTCCAGAGAACCGAGAATAGTCGAAAAATCGACTTACGCGAAATGAAAAATGTTTGTAATATTCTTGTTCCCCACATTCCAAACTGCTCGCATACAGCTTTTGCAGCGAAATTGGAACAACTTTTGTTATAGGCATATCACGTGTCCAGGGAGCCGGGAATCGTCGAAAAATCGACACATGCGAAATTAAACATTTTTGTGATATTCTTGTTCCCCACGCTCCAAACTGCTCGTATATAGCATTCGCAGTGAATTAGGAGCAACTTTTGTTCAGAGAATATTTCGTGTCCAGGCAGCCGAAGATCCTGGAAAAATCGACTTACACGAAATGAAACATTTTTGTGATATTCTTGTTCCCCACACTCCAAACTGCTCGTATGTATAGCTTTTCAGTGATTTTGGAGCAACTTTTATTCAGAAAATATTTCGTGTGCAGGGAACCGAGAATCGTCCAAAAATCGACTTACACGTAGAGAAACATTTTGTGATAATCTTCTTCCCCTCACTCCAAACTGCTTGTATATAGCATTTGAAGCGAATTTGGAGCAACTTTTGTTCTGAAAATATTTCTGGTTCAGGGACCTGAGAATCCTCGGAAAATCGACTTACGCGAAATGAAAACTTTTTGTGATATCCTTGTTCCTCACGCTCCAAACTGTTCGAAAATAGCATTGGCAGCGAATTTGGAGCAACTTTTTTTTTATGTATATTACGTGACCATCGACTTACAGGAAATGAAAACTTTTTGTGATATTCTTGTTCCTCACGCTCCAAACTGCTAGTATATAGCTGTTGCAGTGAATTTGGAGAAACTTATGTAAAATGTATATTTCGTGTCCTGGCAGGCGAGAATCGACGAAAAGGCTACTTACAGGTAATGAAACATTTTTATGATATTCGTGTTCCCCGCACTCCAAACTGGTCGTATATAGCTTTTGCAGCGAATGTGGAGCAAATTTTGTTATATGTATATTTGGTTACCAAGGAGCCGAGAATCGTCGAAATATCAAATTACACGAAATGAAACATTTTTATGATATTCTTGTTCCCCACACTCCAATCTGCTCGTATATAGCTTTTGCAGTTAATTTGGAGCAACAATTGTTATATGTATATTTTGTGTCCAGGGATCCGAGAATCGTCGAAATATCAACTTACACGAAATGAAATATATTTGTGATGTGATGCCCCACGCTCCAAACTGCTCGCATATAGCATTTTCAGCCAATTTGGATCAACTTTTGTTATGACTATATTTCGTGACGAGGGAACCGAGAATCGTCGAAAAAACGACACGCGAATTGATAATTTTGTGTGATATTCTTGTTCCTCACGCTCTAAGCTGCTCGTATATAGCATTTGCAGTGAATTTGGAGCCACTTTTGTTATTTCGTGTCCAGGGAGCCGAGAATCGTCCAAATATCGACTTATCCGAAATAAAACATTTTTGTGATATTCTTGTTCCCCACACTCGAAACTGCTCTTATATAGCTTTTATAGTGAATTTGCAGCAACTTTTGTTCTGAGTATAATTCGTGTCCAGAAATCCGAGAATAGTCGAAAAATCGACTTACGCGAAATGAAAAATGTTTGTGATATTCTTGTTCCCCACATTGCAAACTGCTCGCATAGTGCTTTTGCAGCGAATTTGGAGCAACTTTTGTTATCGGCATATTACGTGTCCAGGGAGCTGATAATCGTCGAAAAATCGACACATGCGAATTTAAACATTTTTGTGATGTTCTTGTTCCCCACACTCCAAACTGCTCGTATATAGCTTTTCAGTGAATTTGGAGCAACTTTTGTTCAGACTATATTTCGTGTCCAGGGAACGGAGAATCGTCCAAAAATCGACTTACACGTAGAGAAACGTTTTGTGATAATCTTCCCCACACTCCAAATCGTCGAAATATCGACTTACACGTAATGAAACATTTTGTGATATTCTTGTTCCCCACGCTCCAAACTGCTCGTGTATAGCTTTGCAGCGAATTTGGAACAACTTTTGTACTGAATATATTTCATTTCCAGGGAGCCGAGAATCGTCGAAATATCAACTTACACGAAATGAAATATTTTTGTGATATTCTAGTTCCCCTCACTCCCAACTGCTCGTATATAGCTTTTGCAGCGAATTTGGAGCACTTTTGTTATATACAAGTTTCGTGTGCAGGGAGCCGAGAAACGTCGTAAAATTAACTTACACGTAATGAAACATTTTTATATTCTTGTACCCCACGCTACAAATTGCTCGTGTATAGCATGTGCAGCGAATTTGGAGCAACTTTTGTTATATGTAAATTTCGTGTCCAGGGATCCAAGAATCGTCGAAATATCAACTTACACGAAATTAAATATTTTTGTGATATTCTTGTTCCCCACATTTGAAACTGCTCGTATATAGCTTTGGCAGTGAATTGGGAGCAACTTTTGTTCTGAGTATATATAAATCGTTTCCAGGGAACCGATAATCGTCGAAAAATCGACTTACGCGAAATGAAAACTTTTTGTGATATTCTTGTTCCCCACACTCCAAACTGCTCGTATATAGCTTTTGCAGCGAATTTGGAGCTCTTTTGTTATATACATGTTTCGTGTGCAGGGAGCCGAGAAACGTCGTAAAATTAACTTACACGTAATGAAACATTTTTATATTCTTGTACCCCACGCTCCAACTTGCTCGTATATAGCTTTTGCATCGAATTTAGAGCAACTTATGTTATGTGTATATTTCGTGTCCAGGGAGCCGAGAATCGTCGAAAAATCGACTTACGCGAAATGAAATATTTTTGTGATATTCTATTTCCCCACACTCCAGACTGCTCGTATATAGCTTTTGCAGCGAATTTGGAGAAACTTTTGTTATATTCTTACTTCGTGTCCAATTAGCCGAGAATCGTTGTAAATTCGACTTACACGTAATGAAACAAGTTTATGATATTCTTGTTCCCCACGCTCAAAACTGCTCGTATATAGCATTAGCAGAAAATTTGGAGCAACTTTTTTATAGGCATATTTCGTGTTCAGGGAGCCGAGAATCGTCGTATAATCGACTTACACGTAAAACAACCTTTTTATGCAATTCTTGTTCCCAACACTCGAAACGTCTCTTATATAGCTTTTATAGTAAATTTGCAGCACCTTTTGTTCTGAGTATAATTGGTGTCCAGTGAACAGAGAATCGTCGAAAAATTGACTTACAACAAATGAAATATTTTTGTGATATTCTTGTTCCCGACACTCCAAACAATTGGTATATAGCTTTTGCAGCGAATTTCGAGCAACCTTTGTTCTGAAAATATTTCGTGTCCAGGGAACCGAGAATCGTCGAAAAATCGACTTACGCGAAATGAAACATTTTTATGATATTCTTGTTTCTCACGCTCCAAACTGCTCGTATATAGCTTTTGCAGTGAATATGGAGCAACTTTTGTTCTGAGTATATAAAATTCGTGTCCAGGGAACCGAGAATCGTCGAAAAATCGACTTACGCGAAATGAAAAATTTTTGAGAAATTCTTCTTCCCCACGCTCGAAACTGCTCGTATATAGCATTTGCAGCGATTTTGAAGCAACTTTTGTTCTGAGTATATTTCGTGTCCAGAGAGCCGTGAATCGTCGAAAATTCCACTTACACGTAATGAAATATTTTTGTGATATTCTTGTTCCCCACACTCCAAATTGCTCGAATATAGCTTTTGCAGCGAATTTGGAGCAACTTTTGTTCTGAGCATATTTCGTGTCCAGGGAGCCGAGAATCGTCGAAATATCGACTTACACGTAATGAAACCTTTTTGTGATATTCTTGTTCCCCACACACCAAATTGCTCGTATACAGATAGCTTTTGCACCGAATTTGGAGCAATTTTTGTTCTGAGCATATTTCGTGTCCAGGGAGCCCAGAATCGTCGAATAATCAACTTACACGTAAAGAAACATTTTTGTGATATTCTTGTTCCCCACACTTCAAACTGGTCTTGTATAACTTTTGCAGCGAACTTGGAGCAAATTTTGTTAATGTATATTTCGTGACCAGGGAGCCGAGAATCGTCGAAATATCAACTTAAACGAAATGAAATATTTTTGTGATATTCTTGTTCCCCACGCTCCAAACTGCTCGTGTATAGTATTTGCAGCGAATTTGGAGCAACTTTTGTTATATGTATATTTCGTGACCAGGGAGCCGAGAATCGTCGAAATATCAACTTACACGAAATGAAACATTTTTATGATAATCTTGTTCCCCACACTCCAAACTGCTCGTATATAGCTTTTGCAGTGAATTTGGAGCAACTTTTGTTCTGAGTATATATAATACGTGTCCAGGGAACCGATAATCGTCGAAAAATCCACTTACGCGAAATGAAAAATTTTTGTGATATTCTTGTTCCCCACACTCCAAATTGCTCTAATATAGCTTTTGCAGTGAATTTGGAGCATCTTTTGTTCTGAGTATATATAATTCGTGTCCAGGGAACCGAGAATCGTCGAAAAATCGACTTACGCGAAATGAAATATTTTTGTGATATTCTATTTCCCCACACTCCAGACTGCTCGTATATAGCTTTTGCAGCGAATTTGGAGAAACTTTTGTTATATTCTTACTTCGTGTCCAATTAGCCGAGAATCGTTGTAAATTCGACTTACACGTAATGAAACAAGTTTATGATATTCTTGTTCCCCACGCTCAAAACTGCTCGTATATAGCATTAGCAGAAAATTTGGAGCAACTTTTTTATAGGCATATTTCGTGTTCAGGGAGCCGAGAATCGTCGTATAATCGACTTACACGTAAAACAACCTTTTTATGCAATTCTTGTTCCCAACACTCGAAACGTCTCTTATATAGCTTTTATAGTAAATTTGCAGCACCTTTTGTTCTGAGTATAATTGGTGTCCAGTGAACAGAGAATCGTCGAAAAATTGACTTACAACAAATGAAATATTTTTGTGATATTCTTGTTCCCGACACTCCAAACAATTGGTATATAGCTTTTGCAGCGAATTTCGAGCAACCTTTGTTCTGAAAATATTTCGTGTCCAGGGAACCGAGAATCGTCGAAAAATCGACTTACGCGAAATGAAACATTTTTATGATATTCTTGTTTCTCACGCTCCAAACTGCTCGTATATAGCTTTTGCAGTGAATATGGAGCAACTTTTGTTCTGAGTATATAAAATTCGTGTCCAGGGAACCGAGAATCGTCGAAAAATCGACTTACGCGAAATGAAAAATTTTTGAGAAATTCTTCTTCCCCACGCTCGAAACTGCTCGTATATAGCATTTGCAGCGATTTTGAAGCAACTTTTGTTCTGAGTATATTTCGTGTCCAGAGAGCCGTGAATCGTCGAAAATTCCACTTACACGTAATGAAATATTTTTGTGATATTCTTGTTCCCCACACTCCAAATTGCTCGAATATAGCTTTTGCAGCGAATTTGGAGCAACTTTTGTTCTGAGCATATTTCGTGTCCAGGGAGCCGAGAATCGTCGAAATATCGACTTACACGTAATGAAACCTTTTTGTGATATTCTTGTTCCCCACACACCAAATTGCTCGTATACAGATAGCTTTTGCACCGAATTTGGAGCAATTTTTGTTCTGAGCATATTTCGTGTCCAGGGAGCCCAGAATCGTCGAATAATCAACTTACACGTAAAGAAACATTTTTGTGATATTCTTGTTCCCCACACTTCAAACTGGTCTTGTATAACTTTTGCAGCGAACTTGGAGCAAATTTTGTTAATGTATATTTCGTGACCAGGGAGCCGAGAATCGTCGAAATATCAACTTAAACGAAATGAAATATTTTTGTGATATTCTTGTTCCCCACGCTCCAAACTGCTCGTGTATAGTATTTGCAGCGAATTTGGAGCAACTTTTGTTATATGTATATTTCGTGACCAGGGAGCCGAGAATCGTCGAAATATCAACTTACACGAAATGAAACATTTTTATGATATTCTTGTTCCCCACACTCCAAACTGCTCGTATATAGCTTTTGCAGTGAATTTGGAGCAACTTTTGTTCTGAGTATATATAATACGTGTCCAGGGAACCGATAATCGTCGAAAAATCCACTTACGCGAAATGAAAAATTTTTGTGATATTCTTGTTCCCCACACTCCAAACTGCTCTAATATAGCTTTTGCAGTGAATTTGGAGCATCTTTTGTTCTGAGTATATATAATTCGTGTCCAGGGAACCGAGAATCGTCGAAAAATCGACTTACGCGAAATGAAATATTTTTGTGATATTCTATTTCCCCACACTCCAGACTGCTCGTATATAGCTTTTGCAGCGAATTTGGAGAAACTTTTGTTATATTCTTACTTCGTGTCCAATTAGCCGAGAATCGTTGTAAATTCGACTTACACGTAATGAAACAAGTTTATGATATTCTTGTTCCCCACGCTCAAAACTGCTCGTATATAGCATTAGCAGAAAATTTGGAGCAACTTTTTTATAGGCATATTTCGTGTTCAGGGAGCCGAGAATCGTCGTATAATCGACTTACACGTAAAACAACCTTTTTATGCAATTCTTGTTCCCAACACTCGAAACGTCTCTTATATAGCTTTTATAGTAAATTTGCAGCACCTTTTGTTCTGAGTATAATTGGTGTCCAGTGAACAGAGAATCGTCGAAAAATTGACTTACAACAAATGAAATATTTTTGTGATATTCTTGTTCCCGACACTCCAAACAATTGGTATATAGCTTTTGCAGCGAATTTCGAGCAACCTTTGTTCTGAAAATATTTCGTGTCCAGGGAACCGAGAATCGTCGAAAAATCGACTTACGCGAAATGAAACATTTTTATGATATTCTTGTTTCTCACGCTCCAAACTGCTCGTATATAGCTTTTGCAGTGAATATGGAGCAACTTTTGTTCTGAGTATATAAAATTCGTGTCCAGGGAACCGAGAATCGTCGAAAAATCGACTTACGCGAAATGAAAAATTTTTGAGAAATTCTTCTTCCCCACGCTCGAAACTGCTCGTATATAGCATTTGCAGCGATTTTGAAGCAACTTTTGTTCTGAGTATATTTCGTGTCCAGAGAGCCGTGAATCGTCGAAAATTCCACTTACACGTAATGAAATATTTTTGTGATATTCTTGTTCCCCACACTCCAAATTGCTCGAATATAGCTTTTGCAGCGAATTTGGAGCAACTTTTGTTCTGAGCATATTTCGTGTCCAGGGAGCCGAGAATCGTCGAAATATCGACTTACACGTAATGAAACCTTTTTGTGATATTCTTGTTCCCCACACACCAAATTGCTCGTATACAGATAGCTTTTGCACCGAATTTGGAGCAATTTTTGTTCTGAGCATATTTCGTGTCCAGGGAGCCCAGAATCGTCGAATAATCAACTTACACGTAAAGAAACATTTTTGTGATATTCTTGTTCCCCACACTTCAAACTGGTCTTGTATAACTTTTGCAGCGAACTTGGAGCAAATTTTGTTAATGTATATTTCGTGACCAGGGAGCCGAGAATCGTCGAAATATCAACTTAAACGAAATGAAATATTTTTGTGATATTCTTGTTCCCCACGCTCCAAACTGCTCGTGTATAGTATTTGCAGCGAATTTGGAGCAACTTTTGTTATATGTATATTTCGTGACCAGGGAGCCGAGAATCGTCGAAATATCAACTTACACGAAATGAAACATTTTTATGATATTCTTGTTCCCCACACTCCAAACTGCTCGTATATAGCTTTTGCAGTGAATTTGGAGCAACTTTTGTTCTGAGTATATATAATACGTGTCCAGGGAACCGATAATCGTCGAAAAATCCACTTACGCGAAATGAAAAATTTTTGTGATATTCTTGTTCCCCACACTCCAAACTGCTCTAATATAGCTTTTGCAGTGAATTTGGAGCATCTTTTGTTCTGAGTATATATAATTCGTGTCCAGGGAACCGAGAATCGTCGAAAAATCGACTTACGCGAAATGAAATATTTTTGTGATATTCTTGTTTCTCACGCTCCAAACTGCTCGTGTACAGCGTTTGCAGCGAATTTGGAGCAACTTTTGCTATATGTATATTTCGTGTCCAGGTAGCCGAGAATCGTCGAAATATCAACTTACACGAAATGAAATATTTTTGTGATATTTTTGTTCCCCACGCTCGAAACTGCTCTTATATAGCTTTTTCAGTTAATTTGGAGCAACTTTTGTTCTGAATATATTTCGTGTATACGGAACCTAGGATCGTCGGAAAATCGACTTACGCGAAAACTTTTTGAGATATTCTGCTTCCCCATAGTCCAATCTGCTCGTATATAGCTTTTGAAGTGAATTTGGAGCAACTTTTGTTCTGAGTATATTTCGTGTCCAGAGAGCCGTGAATTGTCGAAAAATCCACTTACACGAAATGCAACATTTTTGTGAATTTCTTGTTCCCCATACTCCAATCTGCTCGTATATAGATTTTGCATCGAATTTGGAGCAACTTTTGTTCTGAAAAGATTTCGTGTCCAGGCAGCCGAGAATCGTCGAAAAATACACTTACACGTAATGAAACTTTTTTGTGATTTTCTTGTTCCTAATTCTCCAAACTGCTTGTATATAGCTTTTTCAGTGAATTTGGAGCAACTTTTGTTCTGAGTATATTTCGTGTCCAGGGAACCGAGAATCGTCGAAAAATCGACTTACGCGAAATGAAAACTTTTTGTGATATTCTTGTTCCTCACGCTCCAAACTGCTCGTGTATAGCATTTTCAGCGAATTTGGAGCAACTTTTGTTATATGTATATTTCGCGTCCAGGCAGCCGAGAATCGTCGAAAATTCAACTTACACGAAATGAAACATTTTTATGATATTCTTGTTCGCCACACCCCAAACTGCTCGTATATAGCTTTTGCAGTGAATTTGGAGCAACTTTTGTTCTGAGTATATATAATTCGTGTCCAGGGAACCGATAATCGTCGAAAATCGACTTACGCGAAATGAAAAGTTTTTGTGATATTCTTGTTCCCCACACTCCAAACTGCTCGTACATAGCTTTTGCAGTGAATTTGGAGCAACTTTTGTTCTGAGTATATATAATTCGTGTCCAGGGAACCGAGAATCGTCGAAAATCGACTTACGTGAAATAAAAACTTTTTGTGATATTCTTGTTTCTCACGCTCCAAACTGCTAGTGTATAGCGTTTGCAGCGAATTTGGAGCAACTTTTGATATATGTATATTTCGTGTCCAGGGAGCCGAGAATCGTCGAAATATCAACTTACACGAAATGAAATATTTTTGTGATATTCTTGTTCCCCACGCTCGAAAATGCTCTTGTATAGCTTTTTCAGTTAACTTGAGGCAAATTTTCCTCTGAGTATATTTCGTGTTCAGGGAACCGAGAAGCGTCAAAAAATCGACTTACGCGAAATGAAAACTTTTTGAGATATTCGTCTTCCCCATACTCCAATCTGCTCGTATATAGCTTTTGCAGTGAATTTGGTGCAACTTTTGTTCTGAGTATATTTCGTGTCCAGAGAGCCGTGACTCGTCCAAAAAGCCACTTACACGTAATGAAACATTTTTGTGATATTCTTGTTCCCCATACTCCAATCTGCTCGTATATAGCTTTTGCAGTGAATTTGGAGCAACTTTTGTCCTGAGTATAAATAATTCGTGTCCAGGGAACCGAGAATCGTCGAAAATCGACTTACGCGAAATGAAATATTTTTGTGATATTCTTGTTCCCCACACTCGAAACGTCTCTTATATAGCTATTATAGTAAATTTGCAGCAACTTTTGTTCTGAGTATAATTGGTGTCCAGTGAACAGAGAATCGTCGAAAAATCGACTTACAACAAATGAAATATTTTTGTGATATTCTTGTTCCCGACACTCCAAACATATAGCTTTTGCAGCGAATTTCGAGCAAACTTTGTTCTGAAAATATTTCGTGTCCAGGGAACCGAGAATCGTCGAAAAATCGACTTACGCGAAATGAAAAATTTTTGAGAAATTCTTCTTCCCCACGCTCGAAACTGCTCGTGTATAGTATTTGCAGCGAACTTGGAGCAAATTTTGTTATATGTATATTTCGTGACCAGGGAGCCGAGAATCGTCGAAATATCAACTTAAACGAAATGAAATATTTTTGTGATATTCTTGTTCCCCACGCTCCAAACTGCTCGTGTATAGTATTTGCAGCGAAATTGGAGTAACTTTTGTTATATGTATATTTCGTGACCAGGGAGCCGTGAATCGTCGAAAAATCCACTTACACGTAATGAAACATTTTTGTGATATTCTTGTTCCTAATTCTCGTATCTGCTCGTATATAGCTTTTTCAGTGAATTTGGAGCAACTTTTGTTCTGAGTATATTTCGTGTCCAGGGAACCGAGAATAGTCGAAAAATCGATTTACGCGAAATGAAAACTTTTTGTGATATTCTTGTTCCTCACGCTCCAAAGCGCTCGTATATAGCATTTGCAGTGAATTTGAAGCAACTTTTGTAATATGTATATTTCGTGTCCAGGGAGCCGAGAATCGTCGAAATATCGACTTACAACAAATGAAATATTTTTGTGATATTCTTGTTCCGCACACTCCAAACTTCTGGTATATAGCTTTTGCAGGGAATTTGGAGCAACTTTTGTTCTGAAAATATTTCGTGTCCTGGCAGCCGAGAATCAAGGAAAAATCGACTTGTACGTAATGATACATTTTTATGATATTCTTGTTCCCCGCACTTCAAACTGGTCTTATATAGCTTTTGCAGCGAACTTGGAGCAAATTTTATTATATGTATATTTCGTGACCAGGGAGCCGAGAATCGTCGAATAATTCAACTTACACGAAATTAAATATTTTTATGATATTCTTGTTCCCCACGCTCCAAACTGCTTGTGTATAGCACTTGCAGCGAATTTGGAGCAACTTTTGTTATATGTAAATTTCGTGTCCAGGGAGCCGAGAATCGTCGAAAATTCAACTTACACGAAATGAAAATTTTTATGATATACTTGTTCCCCACACCACAAACTGCTCGTATATAGCTTTTGCAGTGAATTTGGAGCAACTTTTGTTCTGAGTATATATAATTCGTGTCCAGGGAACCGATAATCGTCGCAAAATCGACTTACGCGAAATGAAAAATTTTTGTGATATTCTTGTTCCCCACACTCCAAACTGCTCGTATATAGTTTTTGCAGTGAATTTGGAGCCCTTTTGTTCTGAGTATATATAATTCGTGTCCAGGGAACCGATAATCGTCGAAAAATCCACTTACGCGAAATGAAAAATTTTTGTAATATTCTTGTTCCCCACACTCCAAACTGCTCGTATATAGCTTTTGCAGTGAATTTGGAGCAACTTTTGTTTTGAGTATTATTGGTGTCCAGGGAACAGAGAATCGTCGAAAAATCGACTTACGCGAAATGACAACTTTTTGTGATATTCTTGTTCCTCACACTCCAAACTGCTCATATTTAGCATTTGCAGTGAATTTGGAACAACTTTTGTAATATGTATATTTCGTGTCCAGGGAGCCGAGGATCGTCGAAATATCGACTTACAACAAATGAAATATTTTTGTGATATTCTTGTTCCCTACACTCTAAACTTCTGGTATATATCTTTTGCAGGGAATTTGGAGCAACTTTTGTTCTGAAAATATTTCGTGTCCAGGCAGCCGAGAATCAACGAAAAATCGACTTGAACGTAATGAAACATTTTTATGATATTCTTGTTCCCCACACCTCAAACTGGTCTTATATAGCTTTTGCAGCGAACTTGGAGCAAATTTTGTTATATGTATATTTCGTGACCAGGGAGCCGAGAATCATCGAAATATCAACTTACACGAAATGAAATTTTTTTGTGATATTCTTGTTCCCCACGCTCCAAACTGCTCGAGAATAGCATTTGCAGCGAATTTGGAGCATATTTTGTTATATGTATATTTCTTGACCAGGGAGCCGAGAATCGTCGAAATATCAACTTACACGAAATGAAATATTTTTGTGATATTCTTGTTCCCCACGCTCCAAACTGCTCGTGTGGCAGCGAATTTGGAGCAACTTTTGTTACATGTATATTTCGTGTCCAGGGAGCCGAGAATCGTCGAAATATCAACTTACACAAAATGAAACATTTTTATGATATTCTTGTTCCCCACACTCCAAATTGCTCGTATATAGCTTTTGCAGTGAATTTGGAGCAACTTTTGTTCTGAGTATATATAATTCGTGTCCAGGGAACCGATAATCGTCGAAAAATCAACTTACGCGAAATGAAAAATTTTTGAGACATTCTTCTTCCCCACGCTCGAAACTGCTCTTATATAGCATTTGCAGCGAATTAGGAGCAACTTTTGTTCTGAGTATATTTCGTGTCCAGAGAGCCGTGAATCGTCGTAAAATCCACTTACACGTAATTAAACATTTTTGTGATATTCTTGTTTCCCATACTTAAATCTTCCTGTATATAGCTTTTGCAGTGAATTTGGAGCAACTTTTGTTCTGAGTATTTATAATTCGTGTCCAGGGAACCGAGAATCGTCGAAAAATCGACTTACGCGAAATGAAATATTTTTGTGATATTCTTGTTCCCCACACTCCAAGCTGCTCGTGTATAGCTTTTGCAGCGAATTTGGAGCACTTTTGTTATATACATCTTTCGTGACCAGGGAGCCGAGAAACGTCGTTAAATCGACTTACACGTAATGATACATTTTTATATTCCTGTACCCAACGCTCCAACTTGCTCGTATATAGCTTTTGCATCGAATTTGGAGCAACTTATGTTATGTGTATATTTCGTGTCCAGGGAGCCGAGAATCGTCGAAAAACCGACTTACGCGAAATGAAATATTTTTGTGATATTCTTGTTCCCCACACTCCAGACTGCTCGTATATAGCTTTTGCAGCGAATTTGGAGTACTTTTGTTATATTCATACTTCGTGTTCAAGGAGCCGAGAATCGTGGTAAATCGACTTACACGTAATGAAACAAGTTTATGATATTCTTGTTCCCCACGCTCCAAACTGCTCGTATATAGCATTAGCAGCAAATTTGGAGCAACATTTTTATATGCATATTTCGTGTTCAGGGAGCCCAGAATCGTCGTAAAATCGACTTACACGTAAAACAAACATTTTTATGATATTGTTGTTCACCACACTCGAAACGTCTCTTATATAGCTTTTACAGTGAATTTCCAGCAACTTTTGTTCTGAGTATAATTGGTGTCCAGTTAACCGAGAATAGTCGAAAACTCGACACATACGAAATTAAACATTTTTGTGATATTCTTGTTCACCACACTCCAAACTGCTAGTACATAGCTTTTGAAGTGAATTTGGAGGAACTTATGTTATATGTATATTTCGTGACCAGGGAGCCGAGAATCGTCGAAATATCAACTTACACGAAATGAAACATTTTTATGATATTCTTGTTCCCCACACTCCAAACTGCTCGTATATAGCTTTTGCAGTGAATTTGGAGCAACTTTTGTTCTGAGTATATATAATACGTGTCCAGGGAACCGATAATCGTCGAAAAATCCACTTACGCGAAATGAAAAATTTTTGTGATATTCTTGTTCCCCACACTCCAAACTGCTCTAATATAGCTTTTGCAGTGAATTTGGAGCATCTTTTGTTCTGAGTATATATAATTCGTGTCCAGGGAACCGAGAATCGTCGAAAAATCGACTTACGCGAAATGAAATATTTTTGTGATATTCTTGTTTCTCACGCTCCAAACTGCTCGTGTACAGCGTTTGCAGCGAATTTGGAGCAACTTTTGCTATATGTATATTTCGTGTCCAGGTAGCCGAGAATCGTCGAAATATCAACTTACACGAAATGAAATATTTTTGTGATATTCTTGTTCCCCACGCTCGAAACTGCTCTTATATAGCTTTTTCAGTTAATTTGGAGCAACTTTTGTTCTGAATATATTTCGTGTATACGGAACCTAGGATCGTCGGAAAATCGACTTACGCGAAAACTTTTTGAGATATTCTGCTTCCCCATAGTCCAATCTGCTCGTATATAGCTTTTGAAGTGAATTTGGAGCAACTTTTGTTCTGAGTATATTTCGTGTCCAGAGAGCCGTGAATTGTCGAAAAATCCACTTACACGAAATGCAACATTTTTGTGAATTTCTTGTTCCCCATACTCCAATCTGCTCGTATATAGATTTTGCATCGAATTTGGAGCAACTTTTGTTCTGAAAAGATTTCGTGTCCAGGCAGCCGAGAATCGTCGAAAAATACACTTACACGTAATGAAACTTTTTTGTGATTTTCTTGTTCCTAATTCTCCAAACTGCTTGTATATAGCTTTTTCAGTGAATTTGGAGCAACTTTTGTTCTGAGTATATTTCGTGTCCAGGGAACCGAGAATCGTCGAAAAATCGACTTACGCGAAATGAAAACTTTTTGTGATATTCTTGTTCCTCACGCTCCAAACTGCTCGTGTATAGCATTTTCAGCGAATTTGGAGCAACTTTTGTTATATGTATATTTCGCGTCCAGGCAGCCGAGAATCGTCGAAAATTCAACTTACACGAAATGAAACATTTTTATGATATTCTTGTTCGCCACACCCCAAACTGCTCGTATATAGCTTTTGCAGTGAATTTGGAGCAACTTTTGTTCTGAGTATATATAATTCGTGTCCAGGGAACCGATAATCGTCGAAAATCGACTTACGCGAAATGAAAAGTTTTTGTGATATTCTTGTTCCCCACACTCCAAACTGCTCGTACATAGCTTTTGCAGTGAATTTGGAGCAACTTTTGTTCTGAGTATATAAACTGAGTATATAAACTGCTCGAGAATAGCATTTGCAGCGAATTTGGAGCATATTTTGTTATATGTATATTTCTTGACCAGGGAGCCGAGAATCGTCGAAATATCAACTTACACGAAATGAAATATTTTTGTGATATTCTTGTTCCCCACGCTCCAAACTGCTCGTGTGGCAGCGAATTTGGAGCAACTTTTGTTACATGTATATTTCGTGTCCAGGGAGCCGAGAATCGTCGAAATATCAACTTACACAAAATGAAACATTTTTATGATATTCTTGTTCCCCACACTCCAAATTGCTCGTATATAGCTTTTGCAGTGAATTTGGAGCAACTTTTGTTCTGAGTATATATAATTCGTGTCCAGGGAACCGATAATCGTCGAAAAATCAACTTACGCGAAATGAAAAATTTTTGAGACATTCTTCTTCCCCACGCTCGAAACTGCTCTTATATAGCATTTGCAGCGAATTAGGAGCAACTTTTGTTCTGAGTATATTTCGTGTCCAGAGAGCCGTGAATCGTCGTAAAATCCACTTACACGTAATTAAACATTTTTGTGATATTCTTGTTTCCCATACTTAAATCTTCCTGTATATAGCTTTTGCAGTGAATTTGGAGCAACTTTTGTTCTGAGTATTTATAATTCGTGTCCAGGGAACCGAGAATCGTCGAAAAATCGACTTACGCGAAATGAAATATTTTTGTGATATTCTTGTTCCCCACACTCCAAGCTGCTCGTGTATAGCTTTTGCAGCGAATTTGGAGCACTTTTGTTATATACATCTTTCGTGACCAGGGAGCCGAGAAACGTCGTTAAATCGACTTACACGTAATGATACATTTTTATATTCCTGTACCCAACGCTCCAACTTGCTCGTATATAGCTTTTGCATCGAATTTGGAGCAACTTATGTTATGTGTATATTTCGTGTCCAGGGAGCCGAGAATCGTCGAAAAACCGACTTACGCGAAATGAAATATTTTTGTGATATTCTTGTTCCCCACACTCCAGACTGCTCGTATATAGCTTTTGCAGCGAATTTGGAGTACTTTTGTTATATTCATACTTCGTGTTCAAGGAGCCGAGAATCGTGGTAAATCGACTTACACGTAATGAAACAAGTTTATGATATTCTTGTTCCCCACGCTCCAAACTGCTCGTATATAGCATTAGCAGCAAATTTGGAGCAACATTTTTATATGCATATTTCGTGTTCAGGGAGCCCAGAATCGTCGTAAAATCGACTTACACGTAAAACAAACATTTTTATGATATTGTTGTTCACCACACTCGAAACGTCTCTTATATAGCTTTTACAGTGAATTTCCAGCAACTTTTGTTCTGAGTATAATTGGTGTCCAGTTAACCGAGAATAGTCGAAAACTCGACACATACGAAATTAAACATTTTTGTGATATTCTTGTTCACCACACTCCAAACTGCTAGTACATAGCTTTTGAAGTGAATTTGGAGGAACTTATGTTATATGTATATTTCATTTCCAGGGAGCCGGGAATCGTCGAAATATCGACTTACAACAAATGAAATATTTTTGTTATATTCTTGTTCCCCACACTTCAAACTGGTCTTGAATAGCTTTTGCAGCGTACTTGGAGCAAATTTTGTTATATGTATATTTTGTGACCAGGGAGCCGAGAATCGTCGAAATATCAACTTACACGAAATGAAATATTTTTGTGATATTCTTGTTCCCCACGCTCCAAACTGCTCGTATATAGCTTTTGCAGTGAATTTGGAGCAACTTTTGTTATATGTATATTTCGTGTCCAGGGAGCCGAGAATCGTCGAAATATCGATTTACACGAAATGAAATATTTTTCTGATATTCTTGTTCCCCACACTCCAATCTGCTGGTATATTTACTTTTTGCAGCGAATTTGGAGCAACTTTTGTGCTGAAAAAATTTCGTGTCCAGGCAGCCGAGAATCGTCGAAAAATCGACTTACAGGTAATGAAACATTTTTATGATATTCTTGTTCCCCGCACTCCAAACTGCTCACATATAGCTTTTGCAGCGAATTTGGAGCAACTTTTGTTATATACATGTTTCGTGTCCAGGGAGCCGAGAATCGTCGAAAATCGACTTACACGTAATGAAACATTTTTATGTTCTTGTTCCCCGCGCTGCAAATTGCACATATTTAGCTTTTG
This sequence comes from Hymenopus coronatus, assembly GCA_030762935.1. Taxonomy (NCBI): domain Eukaryota; kingdom Metazoa; phylum Arthropoda; class Insecta; order Mantodea; family Hymenopodidae; genus Hymenopus; species Hymenopus coronatus. Next base: position 25,412,708 of record CM060896.1, on the reverse strand, counting down.
CAGCGAATTTGGAGCAACTATAATTATATATATATTTCGTGTCCAGGGATCCGAGAATCGTCGAAATATCAACTTACACGAAATGAAATATATTTGTGATATTGTGATGCCCCACGCTCCAAACTGCTCGCATATAGCATTTTCAGCCAATTTGGATCAACTTTGGTTATAACTATATTTCGTGACCAGGGAACCGAGAATCGTCGAAAAAACGACACGCGAATTGAAAATTTTTTGTGATATGCTTGTTCATCACACTCTACGCTGCTCGTATATAGCATTTGCAGTGAATTTGGAGCCACTTTTGTTATTTCGTGTCCAGGGAGCCGAGAATCGTCGAAATATCGACTTATGCGAAATAAAACATTTTTGTGATATTCTTGTTCCCCACACTCCAAACTGCTCTTATATAGCTTTTATAGTGAATTTGCAGCAACTTTTGTTCTGAGTATAATTCGTGTCCAGAGAACCGAGAATAGTCGAAAAATCGACTTACGCGAAATGAAAAATGTTTGTAATATTCTTGTTCCCCACATTCCAAACTGCTCGCATACAGCTTTTGCAGCGAAATTGGAACAACTTTTGTTATAGGCATATCACGTGTCCAGGGAGCCGGGAATCGTCGAAAAATCGACACATGCGAAATTAAACATTTTTGTGATATTCTTGTTCCCCACGCTCCAAACTGCTCGTATATAGCATTCGCAGTGAATTAGGAGCAACTTTTGTTCAGAGAATATTTCGTGTCCAGGCAGCCGAAGATCCTGGAAAAATCGACTTACACGAAATGAAACATTTTTGTGATATTCTTGTTCCCCACACTCCAAACTGCTCGTATGTATAGCTTTTCAGTGATTTTGGAGCAACTTTTATTCAGACAATATTTCGTGTCCAGGGAACCGAGAATCGTCCAAAAATCGACTTACACGTAGAGAAACATTTTGTGATAATCTTCTTCCCCTCACTCCAAACTGCTTGTATATAGCATTTGAAGCGAATTTGGAGCAACTTTTGTTCTGAAAATATTTCTGGTTCAGGGACCTGAGAATCCTCGGAAAATCGACTTACGCGAAATGAAAACTTTTTGTGATATCCTTGTTCCTCACGCTCCAAACTGTTCGAAAATAGCATTGGCAGCGAATTTGGAGCAACTTTTTTTTTATGTATATTACGTGACCATCGACTTACAGGAAATGAAAACTTTTTGTGATATTCTTGTTCCTCACGCTCCAAACTGCTAGTATATAGCTGTTGCAGTGAATTTGGAGAAACTTATGTAAAATGTATATTTCGTGTCCTGGCAGGCGAGAATCGACGAAAAGGCTACTTACAGGTAATGAAACATTTTTATGATATTCGTGTTCCCCGCACTCCAAACTGGTCGTATATAGCTTTTGCAGCGAATGTGGAGCAAATTTTGTTATATGTATATTTGGTTACCAAGGAGCCGAGAATCGTCGAAATATCAAATTACACGAAATGAAACATTTTTATGATATTCTTGTTCCCCACACTCCAATCTGCTCGTATATAGCTTTTGCAGTTAATTTGGAGCAACAATTGTTATATGTATATTTTGTGTCCAGGGATCCGAGAATCGTCGAAATATCAACTTACACGAAATGAAATATATTTGTGATGTGATGCCCCACGCTCCAAACTGCTCGCATATAGCATTTTCAGCCAATTTGGATCAACTTTTGTTATGACTATATTTCGTGACGAGGGAACCGAGAATCGTCGAAAAAACGACACGCGAATTGATAATTTTGTGTGATATTCTTGTTCCTCACGCTCTAAGCTGCTCGTATATAGCATTTGCAGTGAATTTGGAGCCACTTTTGTTATTTCGTGTCCAGGGAGCCGAGAATCGTCCAAATATCGACTTATCCGAAATAAAACATTTTTGTGATATTCTTGTTCCCCACACTCCAAACTGCTCTTATATAGCTTTTATAGTGAATTTGCAGCAACTTTTGTTCTGAGTATAATTCGTGTCCAGAAATCCGAGAATAGTCGAAAAATCGACTTACGCGAAATGAAAAATGTTTGTGATATTCTTGTTCCCCACATTGCAAACTGCTCGCATACTGCTTTTGCAGCGAATTTGGAGCAACTTTTGTTATCGGCATATTACGTGTCCAGGGAGCTGATAATCGTCGAAAAATCGACACATGCGAATTTAAACATTTTTGTGATGTTCTTGTTCCCCACACTCCAAACTGCTCGTATATAGCTTTTCAGTGAATTTGGAGCAACTTTTGTTCAGACTATATTTCGTGTCCAGGGAACGGAGAATCGTCCAAAAATCGACTTACACGTAGAGAAACGTTTTGTGATAATCTTCCCCACACTCCAAATCGTCGAAATATCGACTTACACGTAATGAAACATTTTGTGATATTCTTGTTCCCCACGCTCCAAACTGCTCGTGTATAGCTTTGCAGCGAATTTGGAACAACTTTTGTACTGAATATATTTCATTTCCAGGGAGCCGAGAATCGTCGAAATATCAACTTACACGAAATGAAATATTTTTGTGATATTCTTGTTCCCCACATTTGAAACTGCTCGTATATAGCTTTGGCAGTGAATTGGGAGCAACTTTTGTTCTGAGTATATATAAATCGTTTCCAGGGAACCGATAATCGTCGAAAAATCGACTTACGCGAAATGAAAACTTTTTGTGATATTCTTGTTCCCCACACTCCAAACTGCTCGTATATAGCTTTTGCAGCGAATTTGGAGCTCTTTTGTTATATACATGATTCGTGTGCAGGGAGCCGAGAAACGTCGTAAAATTAACTTACACGTAATGAAACATTTTTATATTCTTGTACCCCACGCTCCAACTTGCTCGTATATAGCTTTTGCATCGAATTTAGAGCAACTTATGTTATGTGTATATTTCGTGTCCAGGGAGCCGAGAATCGTCGAAAAATCGACTTACGCGAAATGAAATATTTTTGTGATATTCTATTTCCCCACACTCCAGACTGCTCGTATATAGCTTTTGCAGCGAATTTGGAGAAACTTTTGTTATATTCTTACTTCGTGTCCAATTAGCCGAGAATCGTTGTAAATTCGACTTACACGTAATGAAACAAGTTTATGATATTCTTGTTCCCCACGCTCAAAACTGCTCGTATATAGCATTAGCAGAAAATTTGGAGCAACTTTTTTATAGGCATATTTCGTGTTCAGGGAGCCGAGAATCGTCGTATAATCGACTTACACGTAAAACAACCTTTTTATGCAATTCTTGTTCCCAACACTCGAAACGTCTCTTATATAGCTTTTATAGTAAATTTGCAGCACCTTTTGTTCTGAGTATAATTGGTGTCCAGTGAACAGAGAATCGTCGAAAAATTGACTTACAACAAATGAAATATTTTTGTGATATTCTTGTTCCCGACACTCCAAACAATTGGTATATAGCTTTTGCAGCGAATTTCGAGCAACCTTTGTTCTGAAAATATTTCGTGTCCAGGGAACCGAGAATCGTCGAAAAATCGACTTACGCGAAATGAAACATTTTTATGATATTCTTGTTTCTCACGCTCCAAACTGCTCGTATATAGCTTTTGCAGTGAATATGGAGCAACTTTTGTTCTGAGTATATAAAATTCGTGTCCAGGGAACCGAGAATCGTCGAAAAATCGACTTACGCGAAATGAAAAATTTTTGAGAAATTCTTCTTCCCCACGCTCGAAACTGCTCGTATATAGCATTTGCAGCGATTTTGAAGCAACTTTTGTTCTGAGTATATTTCGTGTCCAGAGAGCCGTGAATCGTCGAAAATTCCACTTACACGTAATGAAATATTTTTGTGATATTCTTGTTCCCCACACTCCAAATTGCTCGAATATAGCTTTTGCAGCGAATTTGGAGCAACTTTTGTTCTGAGCATATTTCGTGTCCAGGGAGCCGAGAATCGTCGAAATATCGACTTACACGTAATGAAACCTTTTTGTGATATTCTTGTTCCCCACACACCAAATTGCTCGTATACAGATAGCTTTTGCACCGAATTTGGAGCAATTTTTGTTCTGAGCATATTTCGTGTCCAGGGAGCCCAGAATCGTCGAATAATCAACTTACACGTAAAGAAACATTTTTGTGATATTCTTGTTCCCCACACTTCAAACTGGTCTTGTATAACTTTTGCAGCGAACTTGGAGCAAATTTTGTTAATGTATATTTCGTGACCAGGGAGCCGAGAATCGTCGAAATATCAACTTAAACGAAATGAAATATTTTTGTGATATTCTTGTTCCCCACGCTCCAAACTGCTCGTGTATAGTATTTGCAGCGAATTTGGAGCAACTTTTGTTATATGTATATTTCGTGACCAGGGAGCCGAGAATCGTCGAAATATCAACTTACACGAAATGAAACATTTTTATGATATTCTTGTTCCCCACACTCCAAACTGCTCGTATATAGCTTTTGCAGTGAATTTGGAGCAACTTTTGTTCTGAGTATATATAATACGTGTCCAGGGAACCGATAATCGTCGAAAAATCCACTTACGCGAAATGAAAAATTTTTGTGATATTCTTGTTCCCCACACTCCAAACTGCTCTAATATAGCTTTTGCAGTGAATTTGGAGCATCTTTTGTTCTGAGTATATATAATTCGTGTCCAGGGAACCGAGAATCGTCGAAAAATCGACTTACGCGAAATGAAATATTTTTGTGATATTCTTGTTTCTCACGCTCCAAACTGCTCGTGTACAGCGTTTGCAGCGAATTTGGAGCAACTTTTGCTATATGTATATTTCGTGTCCAGGTAGCCGAGAATCGTCGAAATATCAACTTACACGAAATGAAATATTTTTGTGATATTCTTGTTCCCCACGCTCGAAACTGCTCTTATATAGCTTTTTCAGTTAATTTGGAGCAACTTTTGTTCTGAATATATTTCGTGTATACGGAACCTAGGATCGTCGAAAAATCGACTTACGCGAAAACTTTTTGAGATATTCTGCTTCCCCATAGTCCAATCTGCTCGTATATAGCTTTTGAAGTGAATTTGGAGCAACTTTTGTTCTGAGTATATTTCGTGTCCAGAGAGCCGTGAATTGTCGAAAAATCCACTTACACGAAATGCAACATTTTTGTGAATTTCTTGTTCCCCATACTCCAATCTGCTCGTATATAGATTTTGCATCGAATTTGGAGCAACTTTTGTTCTGAAAAGATTTCGTGTCCAGGCAGCCGAGAATCGTCGAAAAATACACTTACACGTAATGAAACTTTTTTGTGATTTTCTTGTTCCTAATTCTCCAAACTGCTTGTATATAGCTTTTTCAGTGAATTTGGAGCAACTTTTGTTCTGAGTATATTTCGTGTCCAGGGAACCGAGAATCGTCGAAAAATCGACTTACGCGAAATGAAAACTTTTTGTGATATTCTTGTTCCTCACGCTCCAAACTGCTCGGGTATAGCATTTTCAGCGAATTTGGAGCAACTTTTGTTATATGTATATTTCGCGTCCAGGCAGCCGAGAATCGTCGAAAATTCAACTTACACGAAATGAAACATTTTTATGATATTCTTGTTCGCCACACCCCAAACTGCTCGTATATAGCTTTTGCAGTGAATTTGGAGCAACTTTTGTTCTGAGTATATATAATTCGTGTCCAGGGAACCGATAATCGTCGAAAATCGACTTACGCGAAATGAAAAGTTTTTGTGATATTCTTGTTCCCCACACTCCAAACTGCTCGTACATAGCTTTTGCAGTGAATTTGGAGCAACTTTTGTTCTGAGTATATATAATTCGTGTCCAGGGAACCGAGAATCGTCGAAAATCGACTTACGTGAAATAAAAACTTTTTGTGATATTCTTGTTTCTCACGCTCCAAACTGCTAGTGTATAGCGTTTGCAGCGAATTTGGAGCAACTTTTGATATATGTATATTTCGTGTCCAGGGAGCCGAGAATCGTCGAAATATCAACTTACACGAAATGAAATATTTTTGTGATATTCTTGTTCCCCACGCTCGAAAATGCTCTTGTATAGCTTTTTCAGTTAACTTGAGGCAAATTTTCTTCTGAGTATATTTCGTGTTCAGGGAACCGAGAAGCGTCAAAAAATCGACATACGCGAAATGAAAACTTTTTGAGATATTCGTCTTCCCCATACTCCAATCTGCTCGTATATAGCTTTTGCAGTGAATTTGGTGCAACTTTTGTTCTGAGTATATTTCGTGTCCAGAGAGCCGTGACTCGTCCAAAAAGCCACTTACACGTAATGAAACATTTTTGTGATATTCTTGTTCCCCATACTCCAATCTGCTCGTATATAGCTTTTGCAGTGAATTTGGAGCAACTTTTGTCCTGAGTATAAATAATTCGTGTCCAGGGAACCGAGAATCGTCGAAAATCGACTTACGCGAAATGAAATATTTTTGTGATATTCTTGTTCCCCACACTCGAAACGTCTCTTATATAGCTATTATAGTAAATTTGCAGCAACTTTTGTTCTGAGTATAATTGGTGTCCAGTGAACAGAGAATCGTCGAAAAATCGACTTACAACAAATGAAATATTTTTGTGATATTCTTGTTCCCGACACTCCAAACATATAGCTTTTGCAGCGAATTTCGAGCAAACTTTGTTCTGAAAATATTTCGTGTCCAGGGAACCGAGAATCGTCGAAAAATCGACTTACGCGAAATGAAAAATTTTTGAGAAATTCTTCTTCCCCACGCTCGAAACTGCTCGTGTATAGTATTTGCAGCGAACTTGGAGCAAATTTTGTTATATGTATATTTCGTGACCAGGGAGCCGAGAATCGTCGAAATATCAACTTAAACGAAATGAAATATTTTTGTGATATTCTTGTTCCCCACGCTCCAAACTGCTCGTGTATAGTATTTGCAGCGAAATTGGAGTAACTTTTGTTATATGTATATTTCGTGACCAGGGAGCCGTGAATCGTCGAAAAATCCACTTACACGTAATGAAACATTTTTGTGATATTCTTGTTCCTAATTCTCGTATCTGCTCGTATATAGCTTTTTCAGTGAATTTGGAGCAACTTTTGTTCTGAGTATATTTCGTGTCCAGGGAACCGAGAATAGTCGAAAAATCGATTTACGCGAAATGAAAACTTTTTGTGATATTCTTGTTCCTCACGCTCCAAAGCGCTCGTATATAGCATTTGCAGTGAATTTGAAGCAACTTTTGTAATATGTATATTTCGTGTCCAGGGAGCCGAGAATCGTCGAAATATCGACTTACAACAAATGAAATATTTTTGTGATATTCTTGTTCCGCACACTCCAAACTTCTGGTATATAGCTTTTGCAGGGAATTTGGAGCAACTTTTGTTCTGAAAATATTTCGTGTCCTGGCAGCCGAGAATCAAGGAAAAATCGACTTGCACGTAATGATACATTTTTATGATATTCTTGTTCCCCGCACTTCAAACTGGTCTTATATTTATTTTTATTTATTTATTTATTTATTTATGCTAAGCATTATACAGGTGAATATGATCGGTGTTCAGCCCTGGCTCTTTACCGGTCATACTCATATTTTACAATAGTTTATTAATTCTAGTTTATTGCATCATTTTGTCTATTTACTGTCCATATCCATTTATTTTTCACTTTGCATAAGAATTGTCCAATCTTCTTACTATCTTTTTGAAACATTTCAACTACTACTACATTTCTATCTATTTTAAACCATTTCTTATTAATATACTTTTTTCTCCAAATTTCAGTTCCTTTACATTTAAATAAAATGTGTTCTATATCTTCATTTCCGCCACATATAGGACATTGATTTTGTGGAATACCTTTCCTTAGACCTTTTAATCTCCATACTCCTGCTTTCAGCCATGCAATACCTTCTCGCTCCTCTTTATTTGTCACATCAATGTACTTTTCCCTTCCCCATGAGACTTTCATTGGTATATAGAAAACTAAAGATCTCTTTTCAGTTATTTCACTAAATATTTTTTGTATTTCTATATCCTCAAATCTTTTCCTTGCCAACTTCCAGAAGTTATTCACATTATTTTCTCTTCTTCTCCACATTTCCCCTAACCCACTACTTTCCAGGTTATTTCGAAGACAGTCTACCCATCCCTTGTTCTTTAAACTTTTCTCTTGATATACTAAACACTGTTTTAACAAATTCCTTTCTTCCAATTTCAATATCCTATGCCAAAATTTCAATGCCCTTTCCATAATCTTTCCCTTACTTGCCACTCTACCCAGCTCTATTTGTGCTACCTGCCTAACAGTTGCATTTGGTAACCCCAGTATTTCTTTGCAAAATTTCCTATGCACCTCATCTATGCCTTCCCATCCTCCTTCTAATCCCCATACTTCTATCCCATATAGCATTTTTGCCTCAACCACCATATTGTACACTTTTTCTAACCATCTAATATTTATATTAGGTGCTTTGTATTTGCAACTTCTAATAGCTGATAAAGCTCCTTTTCCTTTTGCCAATGCAAATTTCTTTTGCTTTTCCCAATTGCCACCACTATCAATTTTAACTCCTAGATAAATACATTCTCTCACTACCCTGTACTCCTTTTCATTCTCATTCTTCCATTTTTCATATTTGCTCAATTTTCCCCCTTTTTTGAACACTACAATCTGCGTCTTGTCCTGGTTCACTTTTAAACTCCACTCTTTACAGTAATTATTTAATGTTTGCAAGGATTGTTTCAAGCCATTCACTGTAATTGCACCTATAACTAGATCATCTGCAAACAGTAATCCTGGAATCTGAATATTATTAATTACTGGCATCGAGTTATTATTTCTCCCAATTTCTGTTAATACATCATCTATATATAAATTGAATAGGACTGGACTTAACTTACATCCCTGTCTAAGGCCTTTCTCTTGTTGGATTTCTCTTGTTACAACCCCTTCCTCCACTCTTATACAAAAAGTATTTTCCTTATATAATGCTCTAAGGGTGTCCACCATTTGTTTACTCACTCCTTTAGTCAACAACTTATGCCACAGCAATTGAAGCTCTATCCTATCGTATGCTTTCTCTAAATCCACAAAAGCCATATATAACTTTCCTCTTTTGTCTTTCAAGTATTTATCTACCAGTGTTTTTATAATAAATAAGTTATCAACTGTCCTCCTCCCTTTTCTAAAGCCCATCTGAAGTTCCGAGAGGATATCATATTCTTCAACCCATGTTTGTATCCTGCTTGCCATAATACCAGTAAAAATTTTTCCTACATTTGATAATAATGCAATGCCTCTATAGTTGTTTGGTTTGTCAACACTACCCTTGCCTTTGTATATTGGATGTATGATTGCTTTCCTCCACTTATCTGGTATATACCCCTTCACCTTAATTGTGTTAAATAAGTCTACTAAAACCTTAACTCTGTTTATTTCAGTGCACCATTCCTTAAGGAACTCTGGAGGGATTCCATCTATTCCCGTTGCTTTATTTCTTTTCATTATTTTCACCTGTTGGATTATTTCTTCACTTCTTATTATATCATCGAGTATATCTACATAGTTATTACCTATTTCCCAATTTCCTATCTCATTTTTACTCTTTTTTTCCCCATACAAATTTTTAAAATATTCCATCCATTCTCCTGGTTTTATACTTGGTTTTGTTACATATTTATTATACATTGATTTCATAACCTTCCATATCTCATTTGCATTATTTTCATTTAGAATTCGTATCAAATTACTTTCATATTTTTTCATCCAGCTTGTTTTCTTTTGTTCCAGTAATAAATTATATAAATCCCTCCCTTGCATATACTCTTTCTTTAATTCTATGTTTCCTAATTCCCTCCACTTTATGAGCAGCTGTTTGACTTGTCTTTTAGTTACTCTACATTCTTCATCAAACCAGCCCTCATCTCTTTTGTAAACCTTCTTTCTCATTTTCATTTCCTCCCCAGCCCTTAGCATAATGATATTTAAGATATCCATAGCACTTTCAATTTCTTGTTCCTTTATCATAAAACTTATTCCACACTGACATATCTGGCCATAATTAGAGTTTAGTGTCTGCCTAAATTTATTGCAATACTCTTCCTTCCATTTGTATCTACTGTATTCTTCTATGTTGCACTTTTCCTCCCTTAAATTATAGACTATTTGCTCTGTGCATGTTTTTATGTCTACTATCAATGGAAAATGCCCACTGTTGGAACTTAAATTTAGTATCTTAAAATTACTTAAAATATACCCCATATTAATTGGCCATAATACATAATCAATCACACTTTGACCATTATTACTAACATACGTATATTCTCCATTCACATCTTCTCCATATTTCCCATTCAAAATATCAAAGGCATTCAATTCACAGAATTCTATAAATTTCATATAGCCTTTGTCAACTATCTTATCTTTGCTGTATCTAATTTTCTCAGGTTTCTCTAATGTATCATTGCTCATCCACCTATTCCCTCCAATAACATCATTTTCGCCAATCCTAATATTAAAGTCTCCCAAATTGAACCGACCAGCTAATCCCAATCTGCAGAAGCGTCTTTCGATTTGAAACTTATCCCATAATACACTCAATGGCTATCCTCCATTGGAACATACGCGGAATTCGACCACATCGACCAGAGCTTGACTTGTTGCTGCGCCAGCATGAACCCTTGGCTGTATGCTTACAAGAGACGAAGCTCCGTCCACAGGACACCGTTACCATCAGGCAGTACTCCTCTGTACGATGTGATTTATCCCCGGAGGACGGTGTCCCGGCACATGGGGGCACTATGATGCTTATTCGAGATGATGTTTTTGCCAACTCCGTACCCATACAATCTGCAATCCAGTCCGTTGCTGTAAGCATTAAGCTACCCTCCGCTTCATTCACCATTTGCAGTATCTATTTGCCTCCATCTGCGGACCTCTCGCACAGCGACTTAGAACACCTCATTTCGCAGTTGCCACAACCCTTTTTATTGGTAGGCGACGTGAATGCCCATCGCCCTCTTTGGGGCTCTCCTCGGGCTTGTGCGAGAGGTACGCTACTTAAAGACTTCTTGGATAGTCAGAATCTTGCTCTCTTGAACACCGGAGAGCCCACCTTTCTTTCTGACGCATTTCATAGTTTTTCACACATTGACATTGCAATTTGTTCCCCTCAGCTGGCAGTCACCTTATGCTGGAATATCATCTCGGATTTACATTCTAGTGACCACTTTCCTTGTCGTATTAGTGTATTGACACCCGTTGTATGTTCCACCCGTTTACCTAGTTGGCGCCTAGACCACGCCAGCTGGGAACTGTACTCCCACTTGGCTGAATTTAGCTACGAAGAGCACGACTCTGTGAACCACTTGGTCGAACATCTCACAGGGACCATTCTTTCTGCTGCTGAGCAATCCATTCCGCGTTCGACTGGCTACAGCCGTCGATTTCCGGTACCTTGGTGGACCGATGACTGTCGGGATGCTATTCGCGCTCGCAGACGAGCTCTACGGGTTTTCCAGCGTTTTCCTACACTGGATAACCTGATACACTATAAACGGATGCGTGCACATTCTAGGCGGGTTATTAAGGATAGCAAAAAGATGTCATGGAATAAATTCGTGGGTTCCTTTAATCGACATACACCTTCCTCTGTCGTATGGGATAAGTTAAGACGTGTGGCTGGGAAACCGAACCATATGCCCATCGCCGGTCTCAAAACACCTACCGGAGCTGTTGTTGATACATTTGACGTGGCGAATACTTTAGGCAGTGCTTTCTCTCAGGTGTCTAGCTCAGGCAATTATTCCCCTGAGTTTCTTACAGTTAAGAATCAGGTGGAATCTCAAGAATTCTCGTTTGTTTCTGGCAACCTTGAGGATTATAATCGCCTTTTCACCCTGGCAGAGCTAGACAATGCACTCTCCCCTTCACGACACTCAGCACCAGGTCCAGATGGTATCCACGTCCAAATGTTGCAACATCTCTCTCCTGATGGCAAAGATTTCCTACTCGAGGTCTATAATCGTGTCTGGGTTGATGGCATTTTTCCAGACAAGTGGCGGGAGGCCACCATCATACCCATTCTTAAACCTGGAAAGGACCGCCATCTTCCTTCCAGTTACCGTCCTATTTCCCTCACCAGTTGCGTGTGCAAGGTGATGGAACGCATGATCAATGCACGGTTGGTGTGGTGGCTGGAATCCCACAATCTTCTGACGAACATCCAGTGTGGCTTTCGACGACGACGTTCAACTGCTGACCACCTTGTTTCTCTGTCAACTCAGATTATGGACGGGTTTCTTAAGAACAGCCCCACAGTTGGGATATTTTTTGACCTCGAGAAGGCCTACGACACGTGTTGGCGGGCGGGAATATTGCGTTCTCTGCACAACTGGAACATACGTGGACGCCTACCGTTGGTCATTCAGGAGTTTATGCGGGACCGCGTTTTTCGAGTGAGGGTGGGCTCGGTTTTTTCTAACCATTTTATTCAAGAGAACGGAGTGCCGCAGGGCTCGGTACTCAGCGTGACTCTATTTGCTATTGCGATAAATTCCATATCACTATGTGTGCCTCAAGGTGTCTCTTCCTGTTTATTCGTGGACGACTTTGCCATCTTCTGTACATCTCAGCGTACACCGTTTTTGGAACGCCGTCTCCAGCGGTGTTTGGACAATCTCTATGCTTGGAGCTCGAAACACGGTTTTCGTTTCTCCGCTGAGAAGACAGTCTGCGTTAACTTCTGGCGCCGTAAGTGGTAAATGCCGCCGTCTCTTCGACTCGGGCCAGATTTACTTCCTTTCGCAGACGAGGCGAGATTCCTTGGTTTGATCTTCGATCGGAAACTTTGTTGGGCACCACAAATAGCACAGCTTAGAGCACGATGTGACCGTTCTCTAAATCTTTTACGGATACTAAGTGGCAAATCTTGGGGTGCGGATCGGACGGCATTGCTCCGTCTTTATCGTGCTGTGATTCGTTCGAAGTTGGACTATGGCAGCATTGTGTATTCTTCAGCTCGACCTTCAGTGCTCAGAAGGTTAGACACAGTCCATAACCAGGGCATCCGTGTGGCCGTTGGAGCTTTTCCAACGAGCCCAGTTGTTAGCCTCTACGCCGAATCGGGAGAACCTCCTCAGCGTTGTCGGCGTGATGTCCTGCTTGCTAATTATGGCTGTGGGCTGAAGTGTATGCCTGGGCATCCAACTTATCACGCGTTTTTCTCCCCTGAGCTGCACGAGCGATACCGCCTCCGCTCTCTGAGCCCCAGGCCAGCAGGTTTTCGTTTCCGTGAGCTTCTACGCCAGCACCATGTTGACATTCCTCGGCTGTTATCCAAGGGAGAGAGTATACACCCCCCTTGGTTACGCGCTACCTCCCATGTCGATCTCGGGATGACGCTCTACGGGAAATCTGTTACGCCTCTTGATAGTATTCGTCGTTGCTTTTTAGAATTTTTATCCAAATACAGTGGCCGTATTTGCATTTACACCGATGGTAGTAAGAGCCCGACGGTGTTGGATGTGCCTTGGTCACTGGCACCGCAACTTCTACTTACGGTTTGCCTAGTTGCATATCTATATATTCTGCCGAGCTATATGCTATTTATCAAGCCCTTCTGTATATTCGACGTCGAAAATTAGGTGACTGCCTTATTCTTAGTGATTCCCTTAGTGACCTTCAGAACATTCGTGAGCTGTACAATTA